>OU342464.1:14800000-17200000 GCA_910589355.1 Parapoynx stratiotata
AATTGCTAACAACGTTTATTGTAGTTACTATTGTGAACCTTGAGATAGATCAAGATAAACCTACTGAGTCGGTCTGAGCCTACCCACCAAGCATAAAATAGGTACTAATAGATTTATGCGAGGCTCTGAAGAATTACATGGTTAATCTACAAGCGATTTTGCGAGCTCAAGAATCTTACCATTAGGTTTAAAGTCCTTTTCAAATGTAATATGATGGTAAATGTACATTAGAAAAGAGTAGTTGTATTTCTCTTCGTAATTATCAATCTATTAATACATAGTTAAGAATAGTTAAGATCTTCAGAGCTTTGAACATTCTTGCTTAATCACAACAGTGTATTTGGCATTGGGCACGGGTTTTCAACAGATTAGATCTTAAGAGTCTACCTACTCTTAAGATCTAATCTGTTGTACAATTTAGGGCGAATTCGACCAAATTCCGTGTTACACAGGAATACGGACATCAATAAATGCTTAAATTTCACTGGTCGAATCCGCTGTAATAACGGAGTCCTACGTACACGGCCGATTTTTGGCCGTATGCGCATACGACAGCTAAAGCATTTTAAGTATTACCACAACAGTGCACAGCGTCTTTAATAAAAATTTGGTCGAGTTCGCACATATTTAAGCTATCAGCGGCCTATACAAGTGTATGTGCTTTATAGTATAAAAGAGAAAATGTCGGGCGTTCCATCGAATGTACTGGCGATACATGTCGTTGCTTTTCTTACTAGAAACATCGACATTCCTTTTAACCCTTAATACTGAGTCACTGGCATACCAATCGTTCGGACTAGGCACGTAGCTTAACCCTGGATCACTCGAGAGCGAAATGAGGTTTTGATTAGATTTTACCATTTGTCCTCAGTCTATATACGTTCCACTGCGGACACAGACCTTCCTCATGGAGAAACACATGACGAGTATGGCCTATAACCACCACGCTGGCCCAATGCGAGTTGGTGGGTAGAAACGGTTGCAGTAGCGACAGGACCAACGGCTTAACATGCCTTCCGAAGCAGGGAGGAGTTCAAGTTCACAAAGTTTTGGTCACCCATCTAATGCCGAACCATGGCGACGGTAGCTTTGTTTTCGATATTGAAAGCGTACTTACCACTACGCCACCGATATAACCACTCCACTGTCGATGAATATTGTACTTGCAAAATTTTTAAAACGAGGCTTAAAGTACGCAACCATAGAATTGTTAAAATAATTTGAAAGAGGATTACAATTGGCTCTCGAATGTTCGCACGCTACAAAACAACAATATTAGAAATCATTTACAAGCGACTCCAAAGGCCTATTAAATTTCAAGTTTGAAATATTAGGGAATCCCTTATTATTCCTTACTCCTCTTGCTCATAATAAATTACCTGTCTTTTGTTTCTTTACTCCAATCAAGCTGAACCTGAGGCTACTAAATATTTAAGAATATGGATATCTTCATAAACTTTAGTGTAGTTCATTATTTTAGGTCATTAATTAAACAAGGTTGTGTGTCTGTCACTCTTTAAAATCAGTAAATCTAAGAAGGAACATTTCACATTTGAATTACTCTATTCTAGATTTATGCAATTGTCTAAATTACTGCACATAGTTATTGCAAGCAAATGAACAATTTCAAATTATTATGTTTTTTTTCTATCAACTTATAGGTTCAAACTTTTTATGAAGCCGAATTGTTTGTATAAAGTTATTGTTTGGTGACTATTATTTTTTGATAGGACGACCCGCTTCTTTCATAGCCCCGGCGTAGGAGGACGCGCCGTTTTGACTTTAATTATTGCTTACTTTCTTGAGTACAGTTGAGGTTGTTCTTAGACTTCATCCATTTTCAGAATTGAAACCTTCTAATATTATGAATTAAATGCCTTTTGACTCGAGTCCAAGCGAATAAATTCCATTATTTCCGCTTACAAACAAATTTCTAAATTCTCAACGTAACAGATGTCGCGGTGCTAATTTGACTTCTTGGACAAGAATCAGATTGTAACATGATTTACAAGGAGTAAGCTAATTAAAATTT
Source organism: Parapoynx stratiotata (assembly GCA_910589355.1). Taxonomy (NCBI): domain Eukaryota; kingdom Metazoa; phylum Arthropoda; class Insecta; order Lepidoptera; family Crambidae; genus Parapoynx; species Parapoynx stratiotata. Next base: position 14,802,033 of record OU342464.1, read on the forward strand.
TTGCGCAAGTCCAACTGAGTTAAGATTAATATCAAATCACCTAAAGTCTACTAAGTAATTACCAACTTCGTTGGTGTAATTCAGGCAGTCGAGGTAGTTCTGACTTATATTGGGTACTTTGGAATTCAGCAACTTTTACGTTGCGAAGAATTTTTTATAGTCAATCAGCTACATGTAGGAGATTTGGGACTGTTCAAATTCCGACTGTGGAGAATCGGATGAGAAGTTACATACCTTATTTATTTGTGACTCGTGTCATTTTAACTACATGCGAAACTCTAGTCCAATCTTTGATTGATGCATCTAAATACTAGTAATCAATAATTTTAAAACTCTTATCATATCGAAAACTGCATATCTCTTGTAGTAACATAACTGCCCCTCCCGAATGCCCCTAACCATTTCCATGTACTAACGAATGTTACAGTAACATAATATACGTAAAAGATCGAATCTAGGTGTTAGTCGTCCATCAAAACGTTCGCACCATTCATAAGCGTGGCGCCATCTGCGAGTCTCATATCGCAGATTGATAACTGCACCATTTATCTGCTAGTTATTTTGAATCGGTTTCATGGATCGCTTATGTAAGGGTGTAATGTGTGGTTGGTTTGAGAAATAAGGGTCTTATAATTGATCTCTTGAATCCGCTGAAGTTTTAACATGGAAAAGTTTTTGGGAGGGTTAATCGCTTAAGCCGCCTGCAGGGATTTTTTGATTAATGTTCCAAAAAGTTGAATGTCACATACGCTTCTGGTTAAGTTTTATAAACATTGTCACAGCTTGATCCACTATAAATTAATATATTAGATACTATGCTTAGAATTCTATCTTTAGGAATAACAGCCTTTAAGAATTTGTTAGGTACAAACACATTTTCTCTTTAACAAAATATTATTATCTTAAAAAGCCATCATTGTCTTTGAAAGTAGTCAGCTGATAATTCTTAGCGAATCGATGGCTACTAATATAATTTATCATAGCAAAGCCTGTTGTAAACAATATTGCTTGAAGTACCTAGTTTGTATTTTAAGGTCAAAAGCGTAGTAATTCTGGTTTTAATATAAGTGGTTTTATAACAAAATTTAATTTTCGTCTTTAGAGTGGTTATGATTCCACTTTCTTATACGCAATAACTTTGTATTATAGGCCCCATCTGTCTATTCAACAAAGTTAAAAGTTTTGAAGTGTTATTTTAAGATCGACTAAGTGCTACAAAGACATCTTATGGTGTGCTGTAACAAAGTCTTCCATCAATGTCGAAAATACATTTGTGCGTTAAACAATAATGATATGAGTAATGTATCATTCATCATTATGAGCTCGTGGAAATGCTATCTTGTTGTGTTCCGTTACCTATTTATTATATGTAATATCTTTGAACTGCAAAAAGCTTTAGCTTGTTCTTTTGTAGCCTTTGTGTTAGAAACATAATTAACTTGAAACTTCCTGATGGTAAGCAGTGGATACTTATGTACTCGTGTTCTGCAAATTTATGTACAGTACGTTCACAGGTGCTAAGGACTGGTATCAAGTCTCGCATCATTGATTGAGGACATTGAGGACATTGAGGACATACGTATGCTGGTAGGGAATTTGGCTTCTATATTTTTTTACGATATCAGAAATATACTGGAGACATAAGAACATTTCGTTTTCAATCAAAATAAAATAAAGTTTCTTTAAATGCGACAAATATTTTAGAACCACGTTTTTTGAAAACATTTTAATTGTCATGTGACGAGTGAATTAAGTTTTTGTTTGTTGTAGGTTTTCCAAAAAAAAAACACAACATATGATCATGCCTCTTTCCCCGAAAGGGTAGTTAGAGGTGTTAATCACCCACATTTCACTCTTCCGGTGTTATAGATGTCGTTGGACGGCGCTAATCACTTACCACCAGGTGAACCATCAACTAGTTTTCCCCTGTTAAAAAAAAAAGATATGTTAGGTCCTCATGTAACAGCCTGGCGAGCCTGTTGCCATGCACCGGGAACAATGAGAGGAAATTCACAATGAACTGTAGTTAAGTTTTATTCCGGCGGTCTCTCGAACAAGTCAACTCCAGCCCAACTCAGCTACCGCTTGTGTAATCATATATAATAAACTATATCGTCACGTTCAACTAATAAAAAAGGGCTTGATAGTTTACCAACTATAGTGAAAGAAAACAAGAAGTAATGGTCTCTGGAACTAATTAAAACTTATTGTGCCTAAATTTAGGGGAGTCAATTTAAGCCGATAGCCCGGGACAAGGCCGAAGGGATAAATTAAAAACGCCGATGAAGTAAATTGCAATGTCAATCAGACGGTAGCAACGTCACTGTGCTGGATAATCAATCTTCATGAGGCAAAGAAGTGCCCGAGTCGAGGAGACCGACTCCCAATTTAAATTCGGTGAAAAATATTTCAGAAACGTTTTGGAGTTATTGATCGTAAATTTTTTGTCTGTACTCAGTGGTGTTGAAAGACATACCGAGATTTTTGTGTTAATCGCGTCTCAAATTTAATTATCTGGGATAAAACCTGTTATTTTTGGTTTCATATTTTCTCCCAAATAAAGATTTGTTCGCATTATTAATTTATGTATGAATTTTCTTTATTTAAATAATTAAAAATATCTGATAGAAAAAAAATAAAACATAAGCTTTCCCAGGACATACATTTTGAATAAAAGAACCTTAAAATGCAAGGTGTTGGTCCTCTAGCCTATCAGTCTTTAAGAAAAATAAATTGCTTCCGACGTCACACGGTTAGGGAGATAAAGTTACAATATGAGTATAAGCTTAGAACGTGAATGGCATATCACGTCTGTCCATAAACACGTACATTAATAAAGTGGCATTACCAGTTCAAAATAAGCGAAAATGTGCCTTATATACAGGAGTAGAATTTGTCAAAGTCATCGACAGCTACGAGCTTTTACTGTTTATCAAAGGTAATGGTAGGATTTAAGATGGATGAGCAGATAATACGAAATGATATTAAATAGACCGAATTGAAATACATTGCACATTACAAATGAGAGCAAATAATTACACACTAATGAATGATTAAGGAAGGAACACGGTCTCTTTTTGAATTGGTGAAGTTCGTATTGGTCTGACAAACCCAGTGGCAATGGATTCCATAGTTTGGATGAACGCGACAAAAAATAACGTGAAACCAAAGGTATGCACAGCCAACCATACAAACTATGGGGTGAGTGATTGAGGGGTATGAATTGGAACAATTCCTCTGAACACTACCCGCAATTACAGCGGCAGAAGATGCAGAACGGTGCTACATCTCTGTACAGGCCAAGGTATACATATAATAAAACTGTAGAGCTCGAATGTCTGTTCATAGAAAAAAATGCTTTAAATCAAGTCAGGGGATGTTAAAAGAGGGAAAATATCAAAATATATATTTATTTTTATTGATTTTTTTTTATAATCAGCCCAGTAAATGACTTAACACCACCTGATGGTAAGCAGTAGATAAGTCCAGTCCAGTGTCCAGTGTTTCTCTGTTTGTATTTATACCGTATAATCTTCGAAATGGCTAGACCGATTTCAAAGAAATTTTGCATGGTGATACCTTATATCCCTGGTCAACATCTAAGATACCTTTTATTCCGGAAAATTTTAAGGTTCCCGTGGGATAGTTAAAAAACCAGTAACGGCGGACAAAGCCGCGGGCAACAGCCAGTGTTAAATAAAAAGAATATTATAATTATATTATGCGCTATTTCTGGCCGTTACTCTACTAACTTTCCGCCCCAATTGTTCAAAAGATCAGCGAGCAATATGCCCTGCACACTACCACATCATAATATTAGGGGTTAAAGTATTGGGGGTAAGCCGTTTTGTATGGAGATTTTGCGGAAGTCTGCATTTTCCATACTAACATTTTTTTCAGATTTCTCCACAACGACAAATCCAGAGACAATAATTGTTGGCATGTATCATAAGAGAAGCTTTAGCAATATGTGTGATATCACTATTCATAAAAATTATTTATCGTTTTTAAGTGAATGCAAATTAAATGATGTATACGGGAGACACTTAAAAAGAGTTGTCTCCGTGTCAATTTCAACACAATTAAACTTACAACAAATTATCAAAACAAATCAAAAGAACTCAATATATGGTATATTTTAAGAGGAGCTAATTATTTTTTTAAAATACTCTGAAACTTAATAGTTACAGACAAAATACCAAGAGAGAGCAAAAACGGCAATTTCACACTTTAACCCCTACTATTATTAAGCAAATTTAACATTTCAGGTAAATGTATTTTACGGTTGAAAATTATGTTTTTTACTTTATTTATTTACTGTAAAGACATACTTCAAACGTGACTAATGAGTAGGTAAACCGAATAAAATTTTTACGGAAAATATTGGGAAGTGCCTCCGTATTATTGATTTCCGAATTTCGCACCAACTCAGTAAGTACACAGAAATATATACAGAAGTTAAAGGAAATAAAAGTTTAAAAGCAGTTTGAGTTTGTGGAAGAAATAACTTTCTATAACAACTAAAGTACTGATAAAAGTGTTTTCGTGTCGATGACAAAGTTAAATAGTGATTTATGATACAGTGACCTAGGGCGTTCGTTACCAAAGGTGACCCTTATCTGGAAGACTAATACTGTATCAATGCCGACCCTGAACCTCTAAAGGGCCACAAAACTAGACACAACTTCGCGAACGCCGGCGCTCGCTTGGTCCTTAAGGGCTTAAGGAAAGAAAACGCTCTCTTTACGCATTTTTTCTTTTGTTGAATTACACTCAAAGATTCTGGTTTGTACACCAAACGTGAACCGAGAACCCTAGAAAGAGGCCCGAACTTGTTGTTTGTTTCTCGCAATTGTTCTGTAACAACTGGCGCCAGTTTGGAACTACCGTGACCTCGCAGATACTTACGCTTACAACTTAAGAAGCTATTCTGAGAGGGGCCATCATCCCCACAGTCGTGCGCTTGAATTTTTAGTGGCAAATATTGATTCGAAGAACATTTATTAGGTCCTTACCTATGAAATTGGTGTTTTGTATGGAGATTTTGGCGAATTCTGCATTTTACATACTAACATTTTATCAGTTTTCTTCACAGCGACAAATCCAGAGATAATAATATTTGGCATGTATCATTAGACAAGCTTTAGTAATATGTGTAATATCACACTTCATAAAAAATATTTATCGTTTTTAAGTGAATGCAAATAAAATGATGTATTCGGGAGGCACTTAAAAAGAGTTGTCTCCGTGTCCAATTTTAACACAATTAAACATACAACATATTATCAAAACAAATTAAAAGAGCTCAAAAATATAGTGTACTTTTAGACGAGGTCATTATTTTTTAGGAATACTCTGAATCTTAATAGTTACAGACAAAATACTAAGACAGAATAAAAACACCAATTTCATAGGTAAGGACCCAATATATTTGTTTTTTTACATTCAAATTAAAATACATAATTTAATGTTTCGCAACACGTTGCTATAAGATTGAGGAGCACGGTAACGTAGTGGTATGTACGCTTTGACTTTTGGGTAAAGTCCGAAAAATAATTTAAAAAAAAAAATATTTCCGAATTTATCCATACTCACCTAGGTCTACCCAACTGGCTGGGTAATGTTTGGTGTCGCATATTCACTTGTATAGTTTGTTTGATCAACTTCATGGTGAGCACTAATCACTTATTATGCCACATCATGTAATTGTAAATAGAATGTTGCGATGGATGGATGTTGTTGTTGATGGGACTAGTTGATTGGTGTGAATGTCTGAGGATATTTTTATTATTATTATTAATTGGGATGTGTTTATCTTTCTCAGCCTATATACCCACTGCTGGGCACAAGCTTTCCTCATAAATAAACACATGAGGAACAATGGGCCGTAACACCATCACGCTGATCCAATGCGGGTTTGTGCGTAGAAACGGTCGCAATAGCAGCCGAGACCAACAGCTTAACGTGCCTTCCGAAGCTCGGAAGTGCTCAAGATCACAAATATTTGGTCACCCATCCCTGGCCTGATCCTCAATAACCTCGATGTGTTTAGTTAGCTTTCAATTATACTAGACGAATCAATAAGGAGCATGGTGGCGTGAGGAGCTCGGTGTTGTAGTGGTTAGTACGCATTGACTTTCGATCGAAAACAAAGCTACCTTCGCCATGGACAGGTCGTGGATGGGTGACCATAACTTTGTGATATCGAGCTCCTCCGTGCTTCAGAAGGCACTTTAAACCGTTAGTCCTGGTCGCTACTGTGACCGTTTCAACCCACCAACACGCAATGGGCCAGCGTGATGGTGTTACGGCCCATACTCCTCATGTGTTTCTCCATGGGGAAGGCCTGCTCCCAGTAATGGGACGTGTATATAGGTTGAGGACAAGATGAATCAATTCCGTACCAGTGAACTTGGTTTTTTCACAACATGAAAAGGCCACACCCGGCCAAAAAGATAACAGAAAGCTATTTACTCCAATACTTAATAAAGTTACTCAAACTGTAACAGATCAAAGAGCTGAAACATTTAATAATGCTTCGCTGGATTTGACGTAAAGAAGCGTAAAGTTCTCCATCCAAGTTTTAAAAACTTAAGTATCAAAGATTAATCTATTCCAATAAACGCTCTATTTTCTATTAACCCGGCGAGGATGTGGAACAAAAGGAATACACCGAGGATGTGGAGGGTCAGAATGACCCTGTATTTCGTGTTTAGTTTTTAAGTATTTAATAATGCTAATACAATATAATATAATGCACCAATATGGCTGCCGCAAACGAGAGGTTATACAATATTGATTAAAGATAAGTCAGTTAACTTATTAATTGGTACTAATTTTTAATGTAGTTTAATTTAACGTAGTCCTCAAAATAAATCGACTTTGAAAGGACTATGGTTTAAAAATTTTAATAAAAACAAAAATAACTCTCAATGTTATGAGTTATTAAAGCTCTTTTGGTAATTATAACGAGATCAATAATTTTTCAATATAATATTAGGAATAAATTAGTCATAACATACACAGGAGGAGTATAGGCCGGGACAACCCATCGTAATTGACATCGACAATTGGCACTCATGGCTTATCTTGTCTTCCAAAGCACGGAGCAACTCTAAAGCACAAAGTTTTTGGTCACCTATCCATGGACTGACCATGGCGAATATGGCATTGTTTTCAACATCGAAAGCCAGATAGTTCGAACCACAACGCTACCGAACTCCTCAAACTTTCTTTGTACATTTTGACCAAAAACACGTAAAAATATCGAATGTTCAATACAAAATAACATAAAAATACTGGCACAAAAATTACGATGTCGCGAATGTGGAAGGGTCATAATGATCCTAAATTCCGTTTGTGCACTTGTGCCTCCTTATGCAAGCGACAGTCGACTTAGCAGTGAAGTACAGATGAATAAGGCGTTCTATAGCTACAGCTATTGAGAAATTTAATAATATGCGTCTGTGGAAAAAAGTTAGTCGAAGCAAATTTAAAGGGTCATATTGACCCTTGCACATCATCGCTGGGTTAAATATTTAGTGCTTACCGTTTTTGTTGGTTGGTGCTGAGATAGAATGAAAAATTCTATTCTGTGTAATAAGCTTTTAAGACTGTTTATTTTGCAGATGTCCCATTTATATCCCAATTTGGGAAAATTTTATGCTAAATTTACTATTGCTTTAGTCCACGTCAACACCACTGACACTTATTAGGGTTTATAATAATGTTATAATTATAATATTCTTATACAATTATAAAAAGGCTGTTAATTTGAAAGTGAAATAATTCAATTGAAATAATGTAACGGAGGTTGCAATTATTTTACGTATTTCCAATTCACAGAAGTATGTCTATCCATCTCAATTTCCATCACATCCATCACATCACAAATTGTAGGTTTTTTAAACCAGCTGAAATACAATTAATTGACTTTAAGTAAAATAAATTATAAAAAATTATAAAAGTAAAAGATATTAAGGGCCTGTTTCACAATCACTTTAGAGTAGTAAAAGATAATAATAAAATAAATAACCTTTTAAAATAAGAACACTAAAACCTTTCTACTAATCTCATACTAAATGTATGGGAGTGTATATCAAAATATTGGATATTTCCCGTTTGATTTTTAAAAAAGTATTGATGTCATTTTACTGATTAGTTAACGTACTTTCGATATCAGTTTGAAGTTTTATGACAACTGTAATAGTTACGGAATAATCGCCTGGACATACTTAACGATTACACTCTGTATATTTAAAAGCCACAGAGATCGGACAAGGTCATGATAAAAGTAAAAAATGTGACGGCAGCAATATCACTTAGAACAAAAGGATGGCAGATTATAAGCAACCAAGTAATTAAATAACATTTCCGAAATGAAAAACGGGTCATCAACCTTGTTTCAAAAGAAATTGTGTTGCGTAATCACAAAAAATCTAGCACATAAAGTAGCCGTGCCTCGAAAATCAAGATAGCAATATTCCATTTGGAAACCTCAGAGGCTAAGAATATGCCGTGCCGTACTGCTCAGTGAGGCGTAAACATGTTTACTTCAAGACGTAGCGTTGCTTTTTTTTCTTTGCAACCCTTATTGTTACATAGAGAGTTCCAGAGCAATTCCCCTGTACAAATAACGGGGGCGAAACTGAATAGTTTCGGAATGTTTTGCTTCCGTGGAAATCGTTGCAGCTGCTTTTTTATTCAATGAATTTTCTCAAGTCCAAGACTTATGTCTGCTTGTAGTTACTTACATATTTGAAGATTTGAAGGCTTAAAGATTTTAGGATACGGTTTGAGACGCTCGCTCGGTGTCAAGTCAAGATTTGCTCTTGAAAATAAAGGAGTTTTTGGTCTACTTCTTGATTCACCAAAGTTGCAAAAATTCGGACTGCCTTCCTGCAAGCCTACTCTGAACGCAATCTCGATCGATCGACATTGAGATTGTGTTTGTTGCTCTTCAATTGCGACACAAGGGCCATAAATAGATTCATATTGTGCGAATATTGAGTAACTTTGAGGATATTGAATGACATTGAGTGTTGCGTAGTCGGTACTCTCGTACCGCCCCTCTCCTCTTGGTATTTTGAGATATTGGATTGGGTCATTATTGATTTTTAATTCAGATTTGGTACTCTCAAGAGTAAGCTAGCTGGTGGTGGTGGTGGTGGACTACTATCACTTAGAATATTGAATCTTTTATGTAAGAGATGTCTCTGGTTTTAACTCCTACAAGGATCAAGTTGTGCGAAATCTTGTGTCATTATTTTTAGTTGCATAATAATATTTCTGTATTGAGATGAGCATTATCTCGGAACAAATGGCGAAGTTCGTAGATCTAACAAACTGTATCATTCAGTAGAGGAAAGACACATAATAAAAGACAGAGACGACCATTGCAAAATATACAATGACTTAGAACCGACGCTAATTAAAGACTTATTCGAACATAATTTATAAAAACGGACTCATTTGGTAAGCTGAAACAATGAAATGAAATCATATATTCACCTAAAACGACAAGGGTCTCCTGAAATTAAAACGCGGTCTTTGTGGCACTGTTATTGCATAGCCGACGTCTTCCCAGGAAATATGCGAGGCTGTAGGTTCATTCGACCGTCTTTAATAGATATTGCAAGAATCTTTTTCGTTCATGTTAAGTGTGAAAACTTGAAAAAATAGGAAAATTGAGAGCAATATAGTAAGCATTTCTGAGCTGAATTCAGAAAAAATCTTTTTTACAATGGTAGTTTTGGTAAAAGCAAACTAGACTGTTATTTTATTCGGTTTGTGGGCTCAACTAGTGGTAGCATGTCCAATCCATGTCCATGTCCATTACAGAAGATCACAGCTAAATAACACTGCTTTGTATATTATGACCCTGCGAGTAAGTTTGCCAGAGCTTAATTTGATCGTGCCATGTCATGTTTTGGGGGCTTGTCTTCTGTGGTGTCAACATAAGGCTTACTCTAGATTTGAACGTGTATGTTACTGGTAATAGGGGAAGACCTGTTGCTATGCACCGGACGGAAGCTATATTATTAAAAAATTTACCTCACTTTTATTCTAACTCATTGGACATATGCGGATTAGACTTCGCCTCCTCTTGTACGAATGGTGCCAGTTTCCCAAGTCGGCAATCGCTGCCTTAAAAAGATTGAACATTTCAGATTCCCTTTAAAAATTTACTTAAAGTAGGTACAACCACTTCTTTATTCAATGTTTGATCATTCTTTTTATATATAGAACAATTTAATGATAAAGTACGTACATCTGTTAAAAGGTTTGCGTCTCGCAAGCATTCCGATTGCGCGAACATCACATTGCAAATTGCTCATTAGAACAAATGAGACGGAGTCGGACCATAGTTAGACGAGGTTTAGTTATGTTGAGTGTAATTTATAGTAGGTTGCTTTATTCCAGCAAATGATTCGTATGCTCTCAAATGAGCATACCTACGCTCCACCTAGTGGTTCCCTTGGCCTAGCCTAGAAAAAAAATTGCCGAAGATATTCATAGTACTATGTGTATTTGTAGTCCTTGTCAAAAAAGTTATGTAATTGTAACGCGGACTAGTATTGTTATCTGATTTAACCAAAAAGTACCAATGCATTAAACAATTTCAGAAATGTACTAATATGTAATATTCCAATAAAAAACCATGTAAAATTCCAATAAAAATTCAACTATTTCCCATTTATAGCCAGCCAGCAATAACTTAATAAAGATTACGCCGATATACATTAACATAGAAGCACCATTTGATACCAAAAAAGCCGCATATCACTTTGAATTGAAATGGAAAATTTAAAAACGTTTTGAATCAAGAAAAGCGGCATTTGTCGGGTTGCGTGCCACTGTACAGTAAAAACGCTGCCTTCCTGCTAGGGGTTCAGAACTGTTAAAAGTTGCCTTAAAATGAACATAACCATTCATAATTGCCGTGTAACTTTTAACACACTGTATTTGCGTGAAAGCCGTTTGATTTTTCCGATTATTCAGATGTAGTTTTTAGTACTGAATGTTTTCCTATTTGCATGGGTACTGGACATTTGAAATTAAATGGTCTTACGTTAGAAGCTTATTATGCAATTATTGTAAAACCTTAAGTGGTACGATTGGATTCAAAGTTGCAACCGTTAGTGTGGTTTCATAGCTACGCTGGCGGCCAGGGCCGGCCGCACGCGCCAGCTTACAATACGCGGAGCTACTAACAGCATTTCACAGCCACGCGCGCGCTTATACGTCAAAATGTATAGCATGCTCGGCGGCCAGCGTTCCTATGAAACATCGCTCAATGTGCTTAATATTTTTTGTGTACAACTGAAGGTAGCTTCTAGTTTGTCGTGAGAGTCATCAAATTAGTTAATACATTTCACTTCTACTGTTCTAATATCTTTTTTCAGCTTTACATTTATTAATATTATATTTGAAATTAGCGTTAACGGTATTAAAACTTATAATTTTACGCGACTTTGAAAAAACAATTTTCTGGATAATATTTATGGGATTAAGGTTTCAATTTTAACTCGACGTTTCGAACGGATCGAACGGTAGGTACAACTGGTAAAATGATTAAAAATATTTTAAATTTAAATGCAGATATTATGTACGAACAGCAGATATTATGTATGTTGTATGTATATATGGAACTAGCTTTTGCTCGCGACTTCGTCCGCGTAGAATAGTTACTTTGATAAATCCTATTTAAGCGAATGTGTATATCATAATAGCTCAAATCTTTAATTTCAGTTCAATCAGTCGAAAATGTTAAAGATTTATACAAGCTTTCACACCCTATTTTATCCCCTTAGGGGTGGAATTTATTAAAATATTTTCTAAAGGGATGCCTCCGTCTAGTAGCTTTATGCATGCAAAGTCTCAACCCGATCGGTTTGAAATAGACAAAGTTTTTATGCAAACTTTCATCCCCCATTTTATCCCCTTAGGGGTGGAATTCATCAAAATCCTTTCTTAGAGCATGCCTACGTCACAGTAACATTATGCATGCAAAGTCTCAGCCCGATCGGTTTAAAATTGACGAAGTTTCATACAAACTTTCATCCCCTATTTTATCCCTTTAGGGGTAGAATTTATCGAAATCCTTTCATAGCGGATGCTTACGTCAAACAATTTCCTGCATGCCAAATTTCAGCCCGATCCCTTCAGTGGTTTGGGCTGTGCGTTGATACATCACTATCACCCAGTTGCAGAAACGAACTTTAAAATTTAATGTCAGCATTATCTCTAATGCTCCATTAAATTTATTTATTGAAGTGTCAAAAGAACACCTTAGCGTAGGTTTACGTTGCACAAAACGACATTAGCACCCTGTCAATGCTAAAGAGATGCTAGAACTGTTTTGTGTTCCAACTTTAAATTTAATGAACTTTAAAGTTTTAAAGTCTCATTAACAAATGTCGTCCTTAAAAATCTTTGTGCAACTGAATGTAAGTCAGTCAGTCACCTTTGAGTTTTATATAAATAGATGTTAATGGAGTTTGGAGTTCATGTGTAAACAATATACTCTTTATTGCACTTGAAAATACATATAAATGTATGTAAGGTGTAATGTAAGGGTTATGTAAGGTGTATTTTTGTAAGCTGTAATGTTGTAATTTACATAAACTAATTTATGTAAATTTATGTATGTGTTGATATGAGAAATTATTTTTTTACTCATTGATATGTATTTTTTTATACAGAGTACGGGGTAGCGTGTATTAGTCGAGACCAACGAATTATACCTATGTTTTCTAATTTGATGATGGAGATCTAAATACAACAGCGGACAAATTATATTTTATAACGACGACCATGAAAATACATACATATTTTATAGTATATTATGTAAACAATACATAATATACTATAAAATTCCGTGCCAAACATTAAATGAATAAAAATTCTCAGTCTTCCAACACGAAGGTGGAAAATCAAATATACTTTTCCACAGAACCGAATTGATATCAGCATGGTATTCTATTACCACAGGCCAATAAATTTAATTAAATCTCGGGAGATTTGAGTTCAACGGTTATGGAACAAGTAGCCTGTTACAGTTACTCCTTGATGAAATTTTTTCCGTAACTTTCCGTGAAATGGAATTGTTATATCGCACGCCCTCTTGGAAATGACGTGGAGTAATGAAATCTGTTCATTTCAAATTGAATTTTGTTTTTCAGAGTCCTCATTTTAGTTTGCGATTTAAGTTTATTTCAAAATTCGGCTTCTAAGCAAACCTTCAAGATTTATTGCATTGAACTTCGACGACCTCCGTGGCCGAGTGGTCTGTACGCCGGTCTCAAGGCGTCGCTATCTCGAGAGGTTCTGGGTTCGATCCCCGGTGGGGGCAAATGTTTGGGTGATGAATTTTCAGGCATTTGTTCTCCAGTCTTGGATGTTTATATATATTCAGGATATTTATATGTATTTATCTATTAAATATATTTATCCGTCATCTACTGTCCGTAACACAAGCAGCATTAGTTGCTTAAAATGGGGCTAGTTGATAGGTGTGAATGCCTGAGGATATTTATTATTATTTATTTATTGCGTTGAACTAATGCTAACAGTAGTGCAATCCGTAATTAAAATGAAAAAATGAAATAGAAGCACCTTCCCCGCTTTACAGAGCGCAAACCTTTTTAAAATAACCGCCCTTAGCAACGGCCCAACGTTAAGAGTCACTAACCTTTCGAGACTACTGTATTTATCTCGACCAAACAACACGCTGTAGAAGGCGCTTATGGTAATAATAGAGTAGTTTCCTTGACCGGTCCCTTTATATTATGATTCACCTTAATAAATAAATTAAGGCCTAAGAATATATACGTCCCACTGCTGCGCACATGCCTTTCTCATGGAGAAACACATGAGGAGTATGGGCCGTAACACGACCATGCTGGCCCAATGCGGGTTGGTGGGTAGAAACAGTACCAATAGCGACCGGGACCAACGGCTTAACGTGCCTTCCGAAGCATGGAGGAGCTCGATATCACAAAGTTTCCACTGACCATGGTGAAGGTAGCTTTGTTTTCAATCGAAAGCCAAAACGTACTAAACATTACGCCACCGAGCTCCTTAAAAGAAATTGATATTACTAGGACAAGCTAGCCTACTCGTTAAAGCAATCTCTATCAATCGACACTGAGGCCCGTATTACAGAACCAAACTCAAGCTTAGATCTCTGCTTGAGCGCAGTTAAAAAGGGATGGCGCTGTGTGGGATCAATAGCGCCATCCCTGTCTAACAGTGCTCAAGCAAAGATCTACGCTTGAGTTTGGTTCTGTAATTTGGACCTTAGATTGTCATGTAGACCATAAAATATGGATTCAAATTGTGCAGATATTGAGTGTCATAAATGTCGTGGAGTTTTCCTAAAATCGGTACTCTCATACCGCCTCTCTGTTCTCGGTAATTTAAATTAATGGATTATGTTTTTAGTGAGTTTTAATTGAGAATACGTTCAGGAGTAAGCTACCTGTGACTTTCATATAGCACAATAGCACAGGTAGATGGTAGTACAAGCTAGTAGACGTAATTTTTATTAATATCCTAATATGAATTAAAAAAGCATGCGTTTTTATGAGCTACTCAGGACAAAGATTGGTTAAAACATATTTAAAACTAATATTAGGTCCTTACCTATGAAATTGGTGTTTTGTATGGAGATTTTGGGGAATTCTGCATTTTCCATAGAGATAATAATATTTGGCATGTATCATTAGACAAGCTTTAGTAATATGTGTAATATCACACTTCATAAAAATTATTTATCGTTCTTAAGTGAATGCAAATAAAATGATGTATTCGGGAGGCACTTAAAAAGAGTTGTCTCCGTGTCCAATTTTAACACAATTAAACTTACAACAAATTATCATAACAAATCAAAAGAGCTTAAAAATATAGTCTATTTTTAGACGAGGTTATTATTTTTTAGGAATACTCTTAATCTTAATAGTTACAGACAAAATACTAAGACAGAATAAAAACACCAATTTCATAGGTAAGGACCCAATATTACAAGATTTTAATCCAGAAAAAAATCATTAAGGACAAACTGGGATTTTAATTAACCCGAACTAAATGGGACAAGTGTGAAATAAATAATAAACTAATAACAAACAAATATTATTTATTATTATTTATTTATTTAAAAATCTTTATTGCTCATAAAATTGTACAAATGGTGGACTTAATGCCATAGGCATTCTCTACCAGTCGAAATATCTATTAATCAACCTATAAATTAACCCCATTTTAAGCTAGGTACTAATGCTGCTTGTGTTACGAAACTAGATGAAGGATATATATATTATAATATAGGATATATAAATATGTTGAGTATGTATACTAATATATATATATATATATATATATATATATATATATATATATATATATATATATATATACATCCAAGGCTGGAGAACAAATGCCTGAATGTATCACCCTAACATTTGCCCCCACCGAGGATCGAACCCAGAACCTTTCCAGATGGTCGCCATCTGGAAAGGTTCTGGGTTCGAGCCTTGAGACCGGCATACAGGCCACTCGACCACGGAGGTTGTCAAATAAATGATTGTAGGCTATACACGTGTCTGTTATCACTTATTACCAGTATCAGTCTGGTTGAATGCTGAATCACAAGTTTAATTTATTTTTTATCCAACTCTCAACGCAAACTCATAATATCTCTAGTCATTACATGACTTACTATATCAGAAACAGATCCTTTGAAATAGAATATCTTAGTAAGAAACAACGTAACTCCTCAGTTTATCCCGCTATCCAAGCTTTTTATTTATGAGTCGCTTAGTGACCGTCCGTTGAGGTCGCAGAATTAATGTTTCTTCTTTGAATAATTACTCTTTTTTCCCCTTAAGAAGCTGGGCGGGCGTAAAAATAAACTACTACCGGACCGCTAGTAATTAAGTGTTACGTAGAGCTATAAAGTCCTTTATTAAAACTTCGACAACACTCTGAAACGCTGAAGCGAAATTCTTAAATGTAATAGAAAAATTTGCGGAGGAAAAATCGGAAGACGTTAGGTTGGGATTGCGTCGCATTCTTTGTGAAGCTTTACATTTTTACTGGCATTACCTATTATGATTTTAATATCACGCTTTTAAGATTTTTCGATCTTATTTGAGGATATAACTAAGGGTGATTTAAACAAATTGTTAATAAGTGATAATACTGTAATATAACACTGGTGTAGTGAATTATGGGTTTTATAAGATTTTAAGAAAATAGTACCGAAAAATGGAAAGAAAATCAATGACAAGACATTAAACCAAAGACAAACAAAAAGCATTTAAAAAAGATTTCACATCTTTAGCCACTCAGCAAAAATTAAGAGAGTTTGGCTGGGAGGTGTTAATGCATCCGCCGTATAGTCCTGACCTTGCACCTTCAGATTTCCACCTGTTTCGGTCTCTTCAGAATTCTTTAGGCAGTGTCAGGTTAACATCACGAGAGGACTGCCAAAACCACTTGTCGCGGTATTTTGACCAGAAGTCCCAAAATTTCTATAGCAATGGGATCATGTCCCTACCTACAAGATAGCAAAAAGTTATCGAACAAAATGGTACCTACATACTTTAGTTAAATGTAAGTAAACTATATTAAAAAATGTTTTGAATTTTCTTAAAAAATGCGAAGAAACTTTTTCCCCAACCTATTATACAAAAATATTTGTGGTAGAGATTTTTACACTGTTTTTGTTGGTTTCTGTTGGTTCCAACTATTCAAGCTATCTGTTTTGAGCCATAGTGATGGGATTCATACACACAAGGGCGTGAAAAGGTTCTTTAAGGGTCGGCAACGCGCTAGTGATGCCCTCGGTGTTGAGGCGTCCACAGGCTACGGTGACCACTGCCCATCTGTGTGGGCCGTATGCTTGTTTGCCACCCTGGTGGTATAAAAAAAACACATACATTTACATTGGTATTTAAAACAGGCGTGTCAACTTATCAACGTGACGTCACATCCATATTTTTGAGGCGGGAGATCCAAATTCAAAAATAACGAGGCACTTTTTCTGGTTTTTAGTCAGCAGCAGTTTTTTCTAGTTAGCGGTGGCCAACCCTGACGTTTCGGCGGGGTTTTCGATTACGTCATCACGTAATTTATGTAAATATATATCTATGGTTCGGACCATACTTTGCATGTGTTTCCATGTAGAATGGTTTATGTCCAGTATAGTAGTATAGATAGTTGTATAGATTTGATGGTAATATAATATTTAAAATGACAGTTTACCTACAGGAATAAGATTAAAAATGGCAAATGTAAGAATATTTTGTAATATTAACATAATCATACTAAATATTGGTTTATGTTTTTCTTTCGAAACTCAACAATCGAAAGTTATATTAGGTCCTTACCTATGAAATTAGTGTTTTGTATGGAGATTTTGGGGATGTCTGCATTTTACATACTAACATTTTATCAGTTTTCTTCACAACGACAAATCCAGAGATAATATATAATAATATTTGGCATGTATCATTAGACAAGCTTTAGCAATATGTGTGTGAATACGCTTGATAAAAATTATTCATCGTTTTTATGTTAATGCAAATCAAATGATGTATTCGGGAGGCAGTTAAAAATAATTGTCTTTGTGTCTAATTTTAACACAATTAAACTTATAAAAATTATCAAATTAAATAATACGAGCTCAAATATATGGTCTATTTTTAGAAGAGGCAAATATTTTATAAGAATGTTCTGAAACTTAATAGTTACGGACAAATTGCTAAGACAGAATAAAATATCAATTTCATAGGTAAGGACCCAATATAATAAGACTCTTACTTATTGACTGTCTCAAATTCTTCCTTTGAATTCTTTCGATTCTTACACACCTTGAAATTGCTAGTACAAGTCCAGTCTTCGGCTCACGTGCCCATAACTAAACAATTTGATCGTTCCTTTGTCACCAGGCAAATAAAAAACTTCTAATTGGGTCGACAGCGTTCAAGTGATACTCCTCTGCATCAAGCAGACCATGTGGCTTGTTGACTTTATTATCTAGTATTTTGTTGGAAAATATACCTACATAGTGTGTATTAAAATTCAAATTGAAACGAATCATTAAATCGAAGGGAAATAATATTTAGGTTTGGTAGAGCAGAAACAGAATGTTCGGCTAATTTAATGTTGCAATTTTTTTTTATAATTAAAAATAGCCGAAAATATTTTTATTAGCTTGTTACAACTCACAAATGATATACCAATGTTCCATTGCAGGGCACACAGGCTTTCCTGAATGAAAAATCACTGAGTTTTGGCCTGTAATACCACCACTTTGACCCAAATTGGGCTGCTGGGTAGTAACGGTAACAATAAAGACCGGTTTAACGTCCCTTCCGAAGCTCGGAGGATCTCGAGATCGCAAAGTTTCGGTCACCCATGCATAGACTGACCATAGCGAATGTGGTATTGTTTTCAATATGGAAAGCCAAAGAACCACTATGCCACCGAGCTTACTCGATGAATGTAATACACAACTAGTTGTTAAGACTTATTTCATTATGTAGCTTTTACTAATCATTTTTAGATACACTATCAGAATCCAGAAGCCACTCCAGCTTTTTTGATAATACAAGTATTTTTTACACCATTTCGTAAAAATTCCTCTTGAGAATTTTCCTAAGTAAAGATCTTCTCATTAAGAACTCGGTGTTTGACATCCTCGAAAGTAATTTTCGTAGTTGCAGCTTTCGTTTCCCTTGCCTTGCGCCAGATCTGACATTAATAAAGGTTCGAGCGCCAATGCCTCGCTATATTTACGTTTGACGTCGACCGAATGCAGTGCTGCTATTTTTCAAAATACCCACTCATTCGGTTATACCTAGTAAGTAATCGAAATGAGTTCCACGAATCTGGGCATTAATAACTGGAGTATGGATGAAACGGTATTTTACCACGATTTTTTATCACCACGTTTTTGTAAACTCATATTCTTTCTTGTTTGTCTCTTTGTTTGTCTTGGATGTAACCCTATTTGGAGGCACTTCCGGACTAGCTAGCGGGCTGAAGCTTTGGCAATTTGATGGGCATTGGAATGCATTGGAAGTGATCGTAAGTGTAAGTTGCAAAGATACGTCCCCACGTTTTGAGTGACCCACTTAGAAGTTCGGCCCCGGAGGGTTATTATGCTCTTCTTAATAAACGTGGGATTTTTAGATTTTTACATACATACATACTTAAAATTACGCCTATAATTCCCGAAGGGGTACGCAGAGACCAAGGAGCACTGTGTTCCTTAAGACCACATTTAGCCATACAAAAATTGGGTTTGGTCAGATGGAAAGTCGTGAAATAGTAGTAACAAGTGGCTAGCTCATCTCCTACACAATCACAGACCCAGTACCCAATACGCTTTTAGATTTTTATCTAAAATTATTATTTTTACTAACATTAAGAGCTTCAGACTATAATCATATTTTTCAATTCAGGGATAAAATAAACGCTACTCGTGTTAGCAGATTTATACATTTTAATACAAATAAATGCATAACAGTATAATATTCTGTATTATACATGTCTGTATAAACCAAATAACACGAAAAAATAACAAAACACGAAAAAGTAAAAAAAAAAATATATATAATAACAGATTATTAGTAATATTATAGTATTTAGGGCGAATTCGACCAAATTGAGATTAGTAACACGGGAATAGTAACACCAAGCTGAGCTGAAACAATTGGTCGAATCTGCCCTAAAGTCAATCGAGACATTGACACATTCGTGCGCGAAAAACTGCGTACTCCATTAAAATAATATTACTCGCGTGTAGCCAAACATGAAAAAACTAGGATAGCTAATCGGCTCCACCCTTAGCGCAGATTCGACCAATCGTGTGAATTCAGTTTGGTATTACTATTCCCGTGTTACTAATCTCAATTTGGTCGAATTCGCCCTAAGTCGGTAACACTATCAACCGCCTTTGTCTACAGTCTCAATATTTTCTCGTAGCCGCTTTCAAATATTGAATTCGAAAATAGGAAAATCCCTTAGTGCTTACAAGAGATGATTGTTTGCTTTGTTATTTTCAGATGATAGACGCGATCTATCTTTAGCTTATGATTTCCGACTATTTGAACAATCTTTGTACAAACTAAGCAGTTTATACTATATAAAGGTTAATACGTTCGTATTGTTCCTGTCTTTATTTCGTAGCAATTTTCTACCGCACCAAAAGATGACTCATCATTGCTTACTCCAAACACTTTTCGTTGCTTTAAAAAAATATTGATTTATTATTATTTATATATGTAAAAAAAACTTATTTTAAATTATTACTTTTCGATTCCACACCCGTCACCATATTCTTAGCTAGTCAATCATTCGGTTTTACTATTATAATTATTTTTTCAACTGATATTTATACAGATTACAATATATTTGTTCTCTTATTATAAAAAAATACATTTTTCACGATAAAGTGCTTAAGAATGTAGCGAAAATGCCCTTGAAATCTCGGTAAAGTAAAAAATAGTACAGAAAAGAATTTGATGGGCCATTTAGCCGCGAAGAAATGTCCCACTCCGTCATCCTCACACTCGATTTCAACGCTAATGTTTTTATTGGCTCCGGACCTTTGTGGTGTCTCCGTAATGCCTCCTGATTTACTTCGCCAAGGGCATAAAGCACGCTAAATGATTAATCCTTTTTTGGAGACGTACTTTGAAATAAAATTCGTGTCTTGAAATTTGCTGATGCAATAAAATCTTCGAGTTGACTGAAAAAGGTTTTAAAGGTTTTATTAAAAAAACTGGCTTGTTTTGCTTGTCAATCAATGTTATATTGTTAAAGGATTGTTACTTTTACAGTACATTTCTGTGTTTTATTAATGTCTGGATTTTATTAATAATGATATGTAATATTTATGGTAAAAATCATAAGAGAAGCATAAAGGGGAATAAGTAATTAAATACAATAAACAAATAAGCAAATAAGTTTTAATTACAATTCTTAATGAATAATTAATTGGGGGTAATTCTTAATGAATAATTTAATTACAAACTATCACAATGTGAGCCTCTCCATTGTTGTTGTGCCCGACAGGGTTCATGGTGATCCAATTTATATTTTGTAAGACCTTGTACACACTATGAAATGCAATAAATGAGTAAGATTTTTTTCTTTCCTTTTTTTGTATTCTTTCGGAACATTCTCTTGAAATCATACAAAACCGGGGCATTAATCGAGGATTTAATCCGCAACCTCTTAAACGAGAAAATTTTTCCCTTATTCCGTTAAATGGTACAAATTAGCCCCTTGGCAGGCCGCGAACCGGTGTACTCAAACAATAGATGATGATTATGACTTGTAATGCCCCTTGATTAGTAAAAATTCGTTAATTGAGTTAAATAGGATAATATTCTTATGACAGAAAAAATACAGAAACAAAAACTAATAGTGATTGTCGGAATCCTACAACTGTCTGAGGATATTATTATTATTATTATTATGAGAAATTATGTTTTCTCCCATTTACATTTTTTTTTTATTATTATTATTATTATGATTGTATTGTCAATGTCAAATTATGTTATTGTTTGACGGTTCGGCCACGAGTACGAGCGGCGGGCGGAGCGGCAGGCGAATTCTCATTTCATTGCTCAGTCAAAAGACATTTCTCACTAACGTTGTCCGTAGCGAGCGAGCAATGCAATGCGAATGCGCCTGCCGCTCCACCTGCCGCTCGTACTCGTGACCGAGTCGTAGAGTTGTTTTTTGCGACTAAATTCGACAACATCGACCCCCGCCACCGCGTCAGATAAATTTGTTGTACTGTAGCTAGACTACGTTTAGGGCATACCACGATACATCAGTACTTATTGACAGAACACAGTAAATACTTCAGCCGTCGCCTTCGTGATATCGTGAAGAAAATGCTGTTAAAATAGTGTCAAGAAAAGCTCTCCACTTTAGACGTCTCGTGAAAGTCAAATCAGCTACTTGTATCTTAAAAGACATGGCAAAGATCTCTGGCTGATGTAAAACTATTTTGTTGTTAGAAAATCGAATTTCAAATGTATCGTTCTATTATTATAGTTATGTTGGGTTTATTAGTAGATATTTAAAACAACAAGGTAGGCAAACTGTTTAATTGCCGACATTTTGAGAAAAGTTTTTTCTGGCAATTTCCATTAGGGACGTTTTAACGTACCTGGCCGCCATGCGCCAGCGCTAGCCAACAGCGCCGGCGAGATTTTCATACATTTTGACGTATAAGCGCGCGTGTGGCTGTGAAACCATGTTAGTGGCTCCGTGTAATTAAAAGCGCGCGCGTGTGGTCGTCACTAGCGGCCATCGTACCAATGAAATCTCATTGTGCAAGGTATCTTTATTTTATATTATTTCATGAAATCATGTCTAAAATTTTAAGTAAACGTTGACTGGCCAACATATCAATGAACATACAAGGTATTTATGATCAAATCTTCAGACGTCCTGAATTATGTAAAGCTAATACGGAGCGCGGTATGACTAAACTTAAATGGAAAACAAAGTTGTTAGGCTACAGTAAATAGTTAGACTGTGTTCGAGGTATTTACGCGTTACTGACCCTGAAATCTCACCCAGCAACAAGCTCCAGTAGCCCTCAATCAAAAACTAATCTAAGTTTATTAATTATTTTAGTTCATTATGATTGTTTTTATTGTTCATGGCTAAACTTGGCAATTAATTGCACTAATTATAACACCAACCTATAATAAGTAACAATGTAATAGAAAAACTAAATAGTTTTTGTCTCATTTGTTGAGGAATACAGGAGAAGATCGGCTACCATCTTCGGCCTTAACGGCACTTACCATCAGGTGAGATGAAGGCCAAGAGCTTGCCTGTCATATGTAAAAAAAATCACATTCAATACAATTAATCGAAAAAATACACAATTTTGTCGATCTTGAAAATGTATCTTTTGACCATAATAGTACTAAAATTCATCATCAAATATGATTTTCGTAATAACCTACTAATGAAAATAATCTATTATCAGTGTAGATATTTGGTCAATACCATAAAACCAGACGTTTCCCAGAATCTGAGCTAAGTTTACAAAATCTATACATTAATAAAACTGTAGAGGTCGAATGTATGTACATAGAAAAAAAAACTAAACCAAGTCAGAGGGATGTAAAAAGAGGGAAAATACCAAAAAGTGTTTAAATTTTTTGTTTGTCTTATTGTACGGGCTAAGCTCCAAAATGGCTGAACGATTTCAATGAAATTTTGCATCGTTACACCCTATATCCCTGGCCAACATCTTAGATACTTTTTATTACGGAAAATTAAAGGGTTCCCGTGGGATAGTTAAAAAACCATAGTAACCGCGGATGAAGTCGCGGGCACAACTAGTATAATATAAAATATTATATGACAATAATTTATTGACTGTGAAAACTTTTATAAGAAGAGTCTCGGTTTTTTCTAGATATTCCTAAGAGAATAAACTAGTGCCGTCAATTTTAATAATCATTTCTCCGAAGGACCACGCTAAGAGCCCAGGGATTTTCACAAATAAGTACAAAATAATAACAAAGCTTTAACTCGATATTCGGATTTTTCAAAAGATTTTTTACGCTGCGAAAATACTTAATTTACATCCTAGATGAGCAGTTGAATCAATCCTTTCTGATTATGTTACTACCATAACCACCATGATTGATGCAAATAAATAGTATTACAATCGACTGATTCAGGTGAAAAGGTTTGGGCCCATATACTCCCCGCGACCGGCCGCGTGCGTTGGATGGTGTTGAGGACTCTTTGGTTCATTTATACTTTTATTACTTTTTAAAAAGCGATTGTCAAGTTCAGTTATGTCAGTTTATAATCAATGAGAGAATTTTTATTGTATCTTTTTTGGTGTGAATAAAATTAAACATTAAAGCTGTGCCTTGATAATTTTCATTTTTTAGACAAGACCTTACAGCACACAGTTACTTAAACAGTGTAACACCAACATTGTAATGGCGACCGTGACAGGATACAGTTACTTAAACAGTGTAACACCAACAGATGGCTTCCCACGCACACAATATTTCGAAATTTCACCCCGTCCGGGGATTTCCCAAATGTACCCGGGAATCCCCCTTTGGTGCAAACCCCTAGCCCTGTTTGTGTAGCCCTGGGAACGGCTCGGAGAATTTCTTCGGCGGACCCCGGGCTCCCTCGAAAGGGCTAGGACGGTATATCTGGGAGTTATAGTGGATATTCTTGACAACGCCGAGCGAGTCCCACACAAGCCTCCCGCCTAGCGTTAGGTAAGGTCCGTAAACAGGATTCTGTCCCCGTCAAAAAAATGGACTCATATACTACTCAACTTCCCTTCTCGTTTTAGGTATAGAGAAACTATTCTTTGTACAGACCGACAGCTAAACAGATTTATAGATAATGGTGCTAGCCAGTGGCAGCCACATATTGAAAGGTGCAGTGCTGGTAGCACACAAGGTCTGAGGTCACACAACAACAAAGATCTGAGGTCGAGGTTAGCCACTAGATTTGGCCAGCACAGGATCGGGGAAGAGACCAAAGACCTAATGAGAGGTTTCTCCAGCAAATGAGCATCGAAAGCAAGATGATCAGGATTGACCAAATAAAAGACTTATTGACAGCTTACAATAAATATATGCGTAGGTATTAGAAGCTCGGTAGCGTAGTAATGAGATTTTTTATTTGAAAACATAACTTTCGCAATGTATTAACAGGTGAAAGTTAAAGGTTGAAGGTGTCACAGTGCTTCCTGGCCCGGCTGAGAGACAGGGTAGCGTTGCGAGCAGATATATTTACAATAAAAGAAACAAAGTCAGAAAACACAAAATATTTAATTAATCAAGCAAAGCAAAAAACTTAATTAAACTTCGGTAGAGGTAAAACGGGTTCCTTATACATAAGTTTTTGCTCTCTCCAGTGTAATATATATCTATGACTTAAAACTAAAACAATACTAAATCAAACAATGTCCTCACGTATCCTGCAACCATCCAGTCTTCAGAAATGAAGCAGACAGGCTATACATAAGGCTTCTTTAAACTGTCTCTTGCATAACCAATAAAATTTTTATGGGTGACAAGACAGGCGTCACTTGGTTTCAAAAGCAGTATTTATAAAAGATTGCCAAGAAAAATAAACATAAGTTATTATGGCAAACAACAAATTAGTGCAAAAGAAAGAAGAATACAAAATACCACCGCAACCCACCTGTGGGCAAGGCACAAAACATACATCAAAAATTTATATTCAATTAATTATATAGAATTATCCCAAAACATCCTAAACATGAACTAGCTGTTTAATAATAAATAACAAACACTTACCCGTTCTTATAAGTACAATATTATTATAATACATTCTATGACTTTCATATTTAAATTATAGGTCATTTAACATTGTTTTCAATTAAAAAATAATAAATATTACGTGTTTAACTTAAACACATTTTCCAAATTTTTCATGAAAAAATTGCATGACCAACTGGATATTTTTCTCTCATCTCGTAGGCCGCGCCTGCCCGGCCGATCGTCTATTGTTTTTCTTTTTTACATATTATATACTCGTATAGGGCTTCGAGACGAAAGAATTAAGCCATTTAAAAGAGTTTGAAATTATTTAATGTTTTTCAATTTAAATAATAAAAAAATGCAATGTTACAAAGGGAATTCAGTACTCGGTACTAACGGGTAAGAAAGGCTCACTTATTTTTTTTTACCACAAACATACTTTAAGGATGAAGTAGTAAATGAGCTATTATCGGTACTATGGTTCGTACATTGTTGGATTTTGGGCATTTGACGGCAGTGATCGCCCTAAAGGACATTGTATAGGTACGCTAGCAGCCAGCGCCGGCCAACGACGCCCGCCGGCGAGATTTCCATACATTTTGACGTAAGGCGCGCGCGTGGCTAGCGCTTGCGGCTATTAAACCACACCCTAAAACTTTATTGTTGACCAAAACTTGCCCATCTCGAATTCTTCCATGCTTTTGAAGGCGCTGAAGCCGTTAGTTTCGATTAATTACTACAGTACTGCATTGCCATCTGCAATCCACCAACCCTCAGTGGATGAGGGCTGCGGTCCATCCTTTGTGTTTCGCAGAAGTCTAGCCTAGCTAGCGTATAAAGAAGTAACTTAAAAAAATAGTAAGACTGCTATAGACTTCTTGTTTTAACCTTTTCCAAGTCTATGCTTAAAATACTTGTGCCAGATATTTCCTTATAATTTTGTTGAGTTGCTAATTTTCTGATACCGCTTTTAACTAGAAATACAAGAGTAGTCTTCTACAAAAATAATACATTACGGCTTGCTACATATAAGGATACCCGACACTTCGTCAGCGGTTACTATGGTTGTCAACTATCCCAAGGCGGAAGTATTAATTTTCCGGTATAAAAAGTATATAAGATGTTGACTAGGGATCATCATCATGCAAAATTTCATTGAAATCGGTCTAGCCATTTCGGAGATTAGCCCGCACAAACAGCCAAATTTTTTTTTGTATTTTCCCTCTTTTTACATCCCTCTGACTTGGTTTTAACCATTTTTTTTTCAATGTACATGCATTTGACCTCTTCAGTTTTATTAACGTATAGATTTAAGACAAATAGGGTCTTTTGGGATGTCAACCAAGAAAATATTTGTATATTTCTTAGATACTACAAAATACCATTCCATCCTTAGATAATGTACAGTGATTGGCATTTGCGCCATTGTGCATTGGTCCACCTAATACCAGCTCTGCGAGCGATCGTGATCGTGGATAGATTTCTGCCACGTCTAGGAATTTCCTGAATATGCCCGGAAAATCCCCCACTAACGCAAACCTTGCCCTAATGTCTGACTAGAACTGGAGGCCCTGGGAGTGGCTCGACGAGTTGTAGCTGAGGAGCCACTTCCACGGAATGGTAGGAATAGGTACCTATATAAGAGAGTTAAAGAATCCCTAGAATTTACAAAAAAAAGCTACAATACCTTATACAATTACTAGCAAAGTAATCCATGCTTAGGTCATGTTAACGTTGTCACATTATGTTAAGCATGGAGTCGATAGGCGTACTAACTGTATGCTAATAAAGTTCGTTAACTCAAACTTGCTGTTACTCAAGTAACAATAGCTAAAATGATTAATAGAGCCTTTATATTGGGTCCTTACCTATGAAATTGGTGTTTTTCTCTCTTAGTATTTTGTCTGCAACTATTAAGATTCAGAGTATTCCTAAAAAATTATTACCTCATCTAAAAATAGACTATATTTTTGAGGTCTTTTGATTTGTTTTGATAATTTGTTGTAAGTTTAATTGTGTTAAAATTGGACACGGAGACAACTCTTTTTAAGTGCCTCCCGAATACATCATTTTATTTGCTAACACTTAAAAACGATAAATACTTTTTATGAAGTGTGATATTACACATATTACTTAAGCTTGTCTAATGATAGATGCCAAATATTAATATATTTGGATTTGTCGTTGTGAAGAAAACTGAAAAAAAATCCCATCCCTCCCTCCATACAAAACACCAATTTCATAGGTAAGGACCTAATAATACAGTGAATTATCCGTAACAATTTTCGTATGTGTTTCCGTATCTAGCTGGTTATCTGAGTGATTGATGCCTTTATTAACGAATCTACAAACGAAACATTGTAAATCTATCTCTTACTAGCACAGAAAGGTCTTCACTCCACTCCACTCGATCTTTAGCAACTGACTCGGACAACACTTCCTTCAGAATGCACGTTAAGCGTTGGTCCCGGTCGCTTTTTCAACGATTTCTACCCGCATTAAAAACAAACAAACAAACAAAAATAACTTTATTTCATAGGCCAAACCTGGTACTTAAGAACGTCAATATTTTACAGTTTATAAATTGAAAAAATTATATATTTAAATAAAAAGTATATTCTAAATTAAGGTTAATTACCGCGAGCGCTTGCGCCAAGTACCACAGAGTATTGACTGTGATTATAATTGATACAAGCGGCCGGATTCCGAGAGTAAGGCTTTGATGAGAAGAACCTGGCAAGAAACTCATGAGCCACTTTTTTTAAAAAGCCAATCATATAATTATTGTCATTATTGAATGTTTTAAATTTAAATTTCCATTAATCCATCAAAATAACATACCTCTATGATGACATTGATGACAAACAATAGCAAATAACTATTTCCAAACTATTTTATCCTCAAGATAATCTTGGATTTTATAATAGCCTTTTTTCAATTAAGTTTTTTTAATATAAGGCTTAAATTTATGAAAAGGCAGTTCTGTTATATTTGGTGGGATTTTATTATAAAATTGTATACATTTCCCCATAAATGAGCGATTTCTTTTACGCAGTCTGAAGACGGGCACAGCTAGTTTATTTTTGCTTCTAGTTTTTAAATTATGGCATTCATTATTTTTCTTAAATGTGTGGTTATGTTTATAAACATATATAATATTTTCATAGATGTATTGGGAGGCAACAGTTAATATATCAATTTCCTTGAATAACTCTCTGAGTGAGTCTCGTGTGGTGGGTCAGTGTGGTGGTGTTACGGCACAAACTCCTATGTGTTTCTCCATGAGGAAGGCCTATGCCCAGCAATAGGACGTATATCGCTGGGGACGAAATGTTATAAACAACGCTCTTTCTTGGTTTTATAAACAGGGAGCTCGTAAGTACTTACGATAGTGTGCAAGCACAGCGACAGCGAAGAGCTCGGTGCCGTAGTGGTTAAGTAGGCTTTCGATATCGAAAACAAAACTTTCATAATATATGACCTCATCATTTTCGTAAATCTGACAGGTGAAGCCACATAGTAAACACTTCTTCTAAACGACGCCGACGGCCTAAGTGAAAAAGAAAAATGTCTTCAATAATTATACTACTAATAGCGACTATAATAGCGTCCTATACCAGTAATAGCGACTTTTTGCTCTTATTGCGGCTATATTCTCTTTGTTTCTATTTTTAAATTAAGCAACTGTCTCTTTTTTTCATTGTTTCTGGTCTCCAATTTTCATTCCTATCAGATTTGTCTGGAGCGGTTGTCTTGACACCTATAAATCTATCTATCTATCAGCCAATTGTCGTCCACTGCTGGACATAGGCCTCCCTCAATGATCGCCACACCTCGCGGTCCTGCGCCGCCTGCAATTGTTGTGTCGAAACATTGAGTGGGGACGAAATAAAACTACAACGTTAAATGTTCAAATAACTTTACCAAGGCACTATTGTAAGTAGCCCTACCTTTTATAAATTTTTTTAAGTTGTGTTATTTACCTTTCTATAAATTGATCCAGGTAAGCCTTTTTTAATCAATATACAATAAGGGGCATCATCTCCGGGTTTTTATTTTAACATCGGCATCCGCCTCCTCACTCTACGTAGGCAGACACAAACTGCTACAGCGAACCCTAACCCTAACCCTAACAGCAAAACTACTAAACAGAAACAACTAATGCGCTTATAAAATTAATACCACTTAAATGAATGATCACAAACGTACTACGGATAATAAATTCAAGGCATACGGAATAAATTACTTGGATTCTGCGAAACTGAGGCGTAACTAATTAAGAGAAGTGCTAATCCTTAAATAAATGTAGCGGGATGCTTTTACAAAATTAATTTTAAGAGCACTCCTGTTTCCCCCGATCGTTTTATTCTTTGCCACACTAAATGTAGACGTGTTTTGAGCGTTTGTCTGGCAACAAAATATTATTGACGCTAACGAAAATTGTTTTGCAGCCGATTTTAATTTAAAAATTAATTTTGGTGTTGCTTCCGTCCAGTCTATACATACAAATACATTTTCTATAACAGCAAAGTGGATTTTAAAGATGTGAGCAATTACTTTCTATTCCCACCAGCTTCCTAGAACTGACAACATAGCTGTAAGCACTTAAAATCAATTGCAAAGAAAACCGAATCCAAAACAAAAAAGCACTCAAAAGTAAAAAAATAATTTCCGCCTTCGAAATTACGTAAGAAACTCTGTTGTTGGTACAATAAATTAAAATAAAATAGAGAAAAATAGATGTTTAAACTTAACAATTTTATAATTTTTTTTATTCTTAACATTTCATTTCAATCTTCAGCGTGTATGATTTAATTCACTGCTTATTTTCTTACACCCTTATTCATAAACGGTATTTAAGTTTTAAGCAATTATTTTACCATAGTAAAACTGGTGCTTAAAACTTAAATAGCTTTTATGAATAAAGAGGTTATTGTGCAGTCTTAATTTATTACTTTCGTGGTAATTTATTGTTTGTTTATCTTATAGTGTATTTTTTCTCTCGATTCTTAGATTAGCTAACATAATTTGTCATTTTTTTTATTTAAAAACGTAACACGTACCATTTCTTTGTTTGTAATCGTAAATAGTACTGTATACTGTATATTTTATTGGCTGGGCAACGACTTCATAAATTGTTAAATTTAAATAACTATTTTTCATAATTTTATTTTAATTAATTGTACCAACAGCAAAGTTAATTATTTTACGTTTGAGTTTACAGATATTATTTTTACATTTGAGTGCTTTTTTGTTTTGGATTTTTTTGGAGTCGGAAATGTTTCTTGAAAATGTATGAAACATGCCATACGTGTGTATTAACTTTGAAGAAAGCCCATGATTTTTACAAGATCCCATTATCAGATCCTGACCTCATGACAATGGAACCAACTAGAACTTGTACCCTTTCAAACAAAATATATTTTTTTAAATCGGTCAATGCGTCTTCTAGTAATCGGGGTACAACAATTTTAAAAAAAGTTTTCGTCGATTTGAGAACTTCCTCTTGTTTTTTGAAGTCGGTTCAATAAACGAGGATTATGGTCCTTGATCACAACACGGATTGAGAAATTGTTGAAATATCAATATGAGCATCATAAATGACTTAATATGAGCCTTCCAAAGTGCAAAGGAGAGAAACTCGAGATAACTCAATTTGATCAAATTGTGTTCCTTCAAGTATCTATCCAACAGCTTTAATATAAGCTTGAATATCAAATAAAAAAAATAAAGATAACCAGAGATTAAACAAATGAAAAGTGAGAATTCTAAAGTCATAAATGTAGCATGGACGAGCCAAATACACAATACCTCTAACACAGCCAATACTAATTTAGCAAAGTGCTAATACTTATACAGCGGGCTGCTTTCAGAGAATTAATTTTAAGAGAAAGTGTTTCAGCTTTATTTTGTTTCGTTCTTACCTTTGCTTTAATTTGAACGAACAATTGCATTGCAGTGCGATTCATTAGAAAGTTCGTACGTATTCGTTTTGTTGCTCAGTTTCATTATGTCAAGTCTTGGATACGACTGGGTGACGATGACCCAAGATTGAAATGTATTATGTCAATCTATATTTAGTTTGGGACGACATCAATCCAGCCACCGAGATCCTCTGGAAAAGGCTTGGTCGCGTAGTGGTTAGTACGCTTTGACTTTCGATATCGAAAGTTAAAGTCAAATAATTTATTCAGTCTAGGTATTTACTAGCTACGTTCACTAGCTATCGGGAGGCCTTGTTCTGAGAAAAACGGGCAAGAAACTCAGCAAGTTGTTTCCTCCCTTTACAATTAACATATTTGTTATTGAAAGATTTTACAGTATGCATCGTCAAGAAAACAAAGAAATTGTTATTGTCAATCACAGACCTTTTCAGACTGTAAAATTTTTAATTACTCAAACGAAGCTACTTTCATCATGGTCAAGTCTTGGGTGACCAAATCTTTGTGATATCGAACTCCTCCATGCTTCGGAACGCACGTTAAACCATTGTTCCCGGTCGCTATTGCAATCGTATCTACCCACCAACCATGTGTTTGTTTCAGGAGGAAGGCCTATGCCCAGCAGTGGGGAGTATATAGGCAGAGGACGAGATTCAATGTATCGTTGGACATTTCTGTAAAAAAATTAAGTAAATAAAAAAACTTTCAATTAAGTACTACCACTGAGTTATCTTCTAACTTCACGTTATACAGTCACGTCATTTTCCCAATATGATAGACAGAGAATTATCTCCACCTGCTACGATTTTACCTTTCGCTTCCTCAACTCTCATTACTAACTTTATACATGTCCTTCGGCTTGAGGTTTATTTGACCGGGCCCTTTTTCATAACGTCATCGATTTAAATGTAGGCATAGTAAAAAAGAATTTACGAAATTCAACTGAAAACAATAGAGTACACCAATTTAGTTACATGTAATTATGCAGAAAAAATAAAAATAAAAATATTTTATTTACTTTTACAATTTTATAAATAACAAACTTTTGTTGGAGCTCCCTTTTAAGTATAATGAATGTCGAATGTCTGTACATAGAAATAAATTGTTTTAAACCAAGTCAGCTGGATGTAAAAAGAGGGAAAATACCAGAAAACTATTTTTAAATTTTTTTGTTTATCTGTTTGTACGGGATAATCTCCGAAATGGCTGGACCGATTTCAATGAAATTTTGCATGATGATTATTTTTGTTTGTTTGTTGTTTTGTTATCAATGTTAATATTTTAGCTACTTTTTATTCCGGAAAATTAAAGAGTTCCCGTAGGATGGTCCGAAAACCACATTAACCGCGGACGAAGTCGCGGGCAACAGCTAGTTCTCATTTTGAATTCTCACAATATAACTGAGAACTGATAAAGTCGAAAATAAAATAGCATCAAAATTACGTGTAAGCTTTAGACATAGATTTTTTTAAATAGGACCAGAATCATATAAGATCATAGAGATTCGTTAGTGGTTCCGCTAGGGAGCATAATGTCAAAATTTATTAACTTTAATAAAATGTATAAGCCTGTAAACAAATCTTCTCATACATACATACATAAGGCACGCCTTTTTCCCACAGGGGTAGGCAGGGGTTATACACAGGGGTAATATTGTAACGAGGCGCCATAGCTATATAAGCGACTAGTTGCTGTCATTGCGCTCTTCTCTGGCCATTTTTCTCTTGGTTTCCGTTTTTAAATTTGCTGTCTGTCTCTTTTTATTTGTTTTGTTCTCGAAGTTCATTCTTACCAGAGTCAGCGCTTAGAGCGGTTGACTCACTGCTAACAATAATTGTAATATATTTTTAAAGTGATGATCAATTTTAATAAGCTTAAACTAAAAGTTACAACAACCCACAAGATTAGTTCCTGATAAATAACAGTCTATAAGTCTCTTTAAGGCACTATTGTAAGTAGCCCTACCTTTTTTATAATATATTTAGTGTTAAATATGAAATTGTTTTGTGTTCAGTGTAATTTACCTTTTTTTATATAATTGTTTCAGTTGTGCCTTAATTCTTCAATATATAATATACAATACCTAAGTGACGACCCAACTGTATTTTCATTATCCCCGGCTTCACCCCGTCACAATATATCCTGTCACTCAATTTTACTCCAGCTATGCTTCTCAAAACTCTCATTTCTACCGCATTCTACTTTCGTGTCTCTTTTTCCATACCCAACATACACTCCCGTACATCAGTGTTGGGACTAGCACACCGTTGTGCACTGCTAGTCGTGCCTTTTCAGAGAGCATCTGACTGCTCATAAAAGCATGCATAGCCCCATTCACCATGTTACCAGCTTTCACTCGTTTCTCTTGTAGTTTATAATAATATATGTTTTCATTGCTATTGCGGTTTGAATTTCCAAGGGACAAAGCACTAATCAGACAGGAGATGCACTTTGTGAATATCGATACGCTAAATCATCTAGTCACGCTCGGTGAGATACTTTTAGCTCGCAGTCCTCATGGGAGAGAGCCGTATACGTACCGATGCAAGGTGTATTGAATATTGTTGGTTCTCTGCAAGGTATAATACTATTGTTGGTATAAGACTAATGGCCAGTTTTTTGAAACGTAGTAAAAGCTAACCAAATGGTCAAAATCTTGAACACTGACGTCTATTGTGACGTCAGCTTGATCAATAGCATAATTTGCAACGGAAATAATGACATTTGCGAAGCATTATTAACCGCTCAGATACCAGACACGAAATCATCCGCCATTTTCCTTAGTATGCTAGTATTTATTTATTTATATTATCTATGATTTGCTAACAAAATAAATAATTAATAAATAAATATCTTCAAACATTCACATCTATCAACTAGCCCCATTTTAAGAAACTAATTCTGCTTGTGTTATGTACACTAGATGGCAGATAAATATATTTAATAGATAAATACATATAAATATCCTGAATATATATAAATATATATAATCATCCAAGACTGGAGAGCAAAAGCCTGAATTCATCACCAAAACGTTTGCACTAACCATCAAACCGAGAACCTCTCGAGATGGCGACACGACCGGCGCCTTGAGACCGGCGTATAGACCACTCCACCACGGAGGTCGCTAGCTACATACATACATATAATCACGACTATTATCCCCTAAGGTTTAGTCAGAGAGTAGGCAAAAGTACCGCAAAAGCATTCCACTGCCATAGTCCACGCTTCACCAAGCAGTGACTGCACATGTGCTCAGCGTGACAGGTGGTGAGCCCGTCGCCGCTATAAGCTATTGGATGGTTGTGCAGTTCTTAGTCCATTAGTCGCCTTTTACGACACCCAAGGGAAGAGATGGGTTGGTAGTATTATTTTAACGAGCGAGGTCTCACGGAGGTCGTTAACTAATTGTTACAAATTTGACCATTGGTCAAGATAACGTAACCGATTATGTTGATATCTTACGCCTTGTTTGAGTCATTGTTCAAGTTTTTATCTATTGTTTAAGCAGGTATTACTACGGATTAAAAAACCAGCCCAAAGACACCGAACTCGAACGCGTATTAAATTTGAATATATTTTGCACGTCCTTGAAGACTTTGCGCTAGAAACTGATGCTGCAAAGTATTACCATTATTGGTGCAACGTATCATTAGTTAAGTTTCATGGAAAATTATTTAAAGCTATAGAGTTGTCGAGTTCATCCGTCCTTAAGAAAGCATTTTCTTAAGGACGGATATGCAACCATTTCTACACAACAATCCGCATTAGGCACCCGTGGTGGTGTACGGCCCTTACACCTCATGTGTTTTTTTATGTTGAAAGCCATGTGCCCAGTAGTGGACGTTTAAATCCTGATTAGAAATGCTCCGAGTAGTGATTTCGCCGAATAACCGAATACCGAATATTGTTCGGTTTAACCTTTACCGAACCGGATATTCGGCCGAATTATTCGGTTTACAATTACATTGCTTAGCCACGGAAACAACTTTGACAACATATACGTTTCGTGTCACTACAGGCGATGTTAAAATAAAAGTTGACTATACTAAACTACCAATGGCCTATGAAATAATGATGTTGACATAAGTAACATAAATCTTACAGAAGAAGTTATGTCTTTTTGTTCAATACCCGGTCATCTAGCCAGGAAAACACAATCGAATATATTCGGCAAAAACCAAATAATTCGGCCGAATACAAATAGTGACAATAATGCCGAATACACCGAATACAAAACGAATATTGGGCGCATCTCTAATCCTGATAATGATAATGATAGAGCACAAACTGTAGACGAGTTCTGAAAGTCACACTACCCGTTCTCTTGAACGCGGACTAGATCCAATAAGTTTGAATCAAACTTAGTGATTGTAAAAATCGCTTGCCTCACACATGTAGGGAAGCTGATCTCCTTATTTCCTTTTCATTTCACGATTCTCACCTCATAAATTTTTTTAATGATTATGTTTTTTATATAAAAAATTGTCACAAAGCATGGCGCAGGGCAACGACCTCGCCACCTGTCGTATATGAATATCATCAGGCCTATGAACCAGCAGAGTAAACAAAGGTCATGTATGTATGTATACTTATAATTATTATTTATTCAATATGAATGTTATGTATGTGTTTATTTTATTAAGCCGCCGCCAGATCTCTGCTTTGCCTGATGGTTGACTGTTTTTTTTTACAAGTGAGTTATAGAGCTATATTAGTCGTTAAGTCCGGCATGTGTACATTTATTTATTTAAACTTTAATGTCCATTACAAAAGGAATGTACATATGGCGGACTAAACGACTAACATCGCTCTCGCTACATTCAAGCTTAAACAAATAAATAAATACTTCGCTTGCCTCACATTGTGCCCAGTGCATGGCAATCGCCACCTGTTACATGGGGACTTAACCTAGTGAATTGTAAGTGTTAACACCTCTGCCTACCCCTTCGGGAAAAAGCATGATGATATTTTGTTCTTGTATTTCGTTTGATTTTTTATGAAACAGGGCCAGCCAACAGCATGCCAGTTGCTAGTAGGTATTTAAGTTTATTGCTCAAACTCAATAGGACAAGCGGCTATTACCGGTGATCTTTTGCACTAGAACTCCCGCTTTCGCATTGCCAAAAGAACTGTTTCGATTCGCGTAAAATATTACCGCTGTCTGACAATACTTACCGAAATTAACATTTTTTAATTTTTACCAACTGATTCAAAATGAAAGAAGCCGCAGTAAATATTTCTCGCACCTTATGAATTTCAAATTTTGAATTTGAATACATAATTCATCGGAGTTTCGAAGTTATTTTTCTGTAAATATCCCATTCGTTTACGAAGTATTCTAATTTGCTGATTGTTATGGAAAACACAAGTAATATTAATATTTATCGTTAAGATCAAAAAGGACTTCCTACATCATTTCCGACGATCCCGGGTGAAGAACTTTGTTCGAAGGACAATTTAAAGATTTCGAAGATGTTCGATTTGCATCAATATTCAAATACATTCAGTCAGAGCTTAAGGAATAATTTAAGAGCTTTGTGTTTACTTGTTCATCATCATTATTGTATTCTATTTTCAATACACAGAATACCAACAAACAATATAGCAGTACATATAAGCGCTCGCGGCAGTGAATTTTATTACTTTTTTTTGTCATTTTTATTTTAAAAATTTACTTCATAAGAATGTGCTGAGTTTAGCCTATGAAATATTTTTTTTTTTATGATTTGATTTTTGATATTATTACGTGTGTGGAAAGTAATCATTGTAAAAAACTTCACATTTTTAGTTGCGTTAAGAAGCTCAATTTCTATGGAAAAGTGAAAAGCACCACTAGCGAAAAGTATCATCACTCACACTTAGGGTGCTCTGTGGGGTGAAGAAACAGAGGTTTCACTTAGTCCTAAGCTTATATTCGTCCCACTGCTGGACACGACCCTTCCTCATGGAAATAAGCCCATGAGGTCGTAACACTGGGTAAACGTGGGTCCTTTATATGTTTAAAAATACTTAACGAAATGTGAGATTTAGCATTTCTATTAGCATCAACATTACATTTTTATTTTAAAAATAACAAAGATCACTAGTCTTACAAATGAATTCAGTGCAACAAAAACCAATTTAGGTTTGACTGAGCACCGAGTCATTCAACCCTCGATACGTGGTTAAAACATTTATACACAATACAGAATCCACAAACATATTGTACATATACATAATTTTAAATTCTAAGCTAAGATCACATTGCTGTAAAACCTGGTGTATATTTTATCAACTACCTACATTATATTAGTCTTAGTACCTGAGAAACAAGCCACACATAAACTAATCAAACAAAAGACTAATAAAGAAACATAGTAAGTATTAGACATAGTTAAGTATTATAGGGTGAGCCTGTGTCTATTAATTGGGTACATAGGAGGCAAGCGATACTTAAAAAATGGAAGTAATTAAAGAAAAAGAAGAAAAGTAAGGACTTAAAAAGAAAGAGGAGGAGATGGAGGATAATAAAAATATGAAACAAAAGGTTAAACTTACAAAACTGTCTTACAATTAAAGGTTTTATTATTATGACAAATAATACACCTACTATTTATTAAATATCGTAATTACAAGCAATTAAACGAAACGAGATTAATGTGGCATTGAACTAGCACAATAATGAATGAGTAACAATAAGGAAAATATAGCTTGTATAATATTGAATAGAAATCATTTCTCACCCCGATAAAATTTATAAAAATTTAAATGAATATTATTCACCATGTACCTATACGACTTTGACTATACGAATTGAATAGGCCATCTGGGCAGGTGCGCAGACAAACGGAAACTAGTAAATTGGGCTATAACACTCACTAACCGATAGTGTGATAGAACCGTTAGTGACTATTGTCCGCCTCATCCACTAAATTGAACTATCCGAATGGTCTATTCCAAAATACGACGCCGTATTCGATACTGTAGCTAAAATATTAAAGTCTTAATAAAAAATTATATATTACTTGATATAAAACTACTCGCCTTTTCTCATTTTATTTGGAATAACTTTTGATTAAATGACATAAGAATTTATGATTGAGTACGTGTCAGTCGCATAAATTCTTTTAACGATTCTTTCCACGTGTTTGGAGTAGAGGATTCTGGTAACAATAAAAAAAATAAATGTTATAGTCCATACTCCTCATAATGTTTCTGCATTGTAGAAAGTTCTGTGTATAGAAGGTGGAAATATGCTTGAGTGGGTATAGTAAATATATCAGGAGAAGAAGCATTCTTCTCAGCAACCTTGGAATCTCTAACATAAAGGAGGTGATGTTGAAAACATAGATCTCTGAAAAGTTTATCGTTAGGAAAAAATATAAAAAATCAAATAATTTTATTCCATAAGCTAAGCTTAGCACTTAAAATCGTCACATTTGTTACAAAATAAATTTTAATAATAAAAATTCGAACAAAAAGAAAGAATTCACTGCCGCGAGAGCTTGTAGCAGGATGATGTTTTTGTATGGTAATAGTTATAATATTTTCTGACATGATGTTGCATTTGAGTTTTCTATGTACAATATTATTATCTTTTACAACGCTGCTTTAATTTTTTGAAAGTGGGGTGTTTTAAACCACTTAATTTGAATAAAACTTAAGTACCAGGTATTTTGGATACCGCAGGCCTCGCATTGTGCCCGGTGGCTGGCAACAAACTCACCCCCTGTAAAATGGGGAATTTAAGCACATCAGGTGAAATGGTGTTAGTACCTCCGCCTACCTCTTAGGGGATAAAGGCGTGATGATATTATGTTACGTGTTCTGCTCTGTAAATTTAAACCATTAACGTAGGTAAATACATTCTAAAATACGTCGATCAGTATTTTAAAAACTACAGGCAAACAAAACAGTAATAAAAGTATCGAATACAGCAGCCTCAACAGAAATAAAAAAGCCACTCGCATTTATTAACTTGTAATCGTCAGCGTGCGCAAAAGGCCAAATATATTCCACACGCAGGTGGTACCAACTCCATACATTTTCTAGGCTATATTTTAATGGGCGAGATTAAAATTGGTATACTGATGGATTGCAATAAAACACCTAATGAAGACGATAAAGGAATTCATTCTTTCATGTCAAATGAGCTCGGTGGTGTAGTTAGAATACTTCGTTTTCGATATTTTTGATACACTGTTTACATGGTTTTCTTGGATAGCTCTGAGTAGGTAAACAAATTTTGGCCCATAGTCATAGTAACCATAATAGTTAAATTCTAGACCAATAGCGTCAATGGAACGTCAAAAAAATCAAAATGTGTGGTGTCAACTTGACAAATTGTAAAATTTGCGATGTAAACCGTTTTGTGGTTAAATTGTGTATGAATATTTAACTTTAGTTATTGTCGAAAATTCAACTATTGGATAAGCTGTCATATCACTAATCATACGTTTTCGCCAATGGTCCATAATTCAACCTACTGGTCAACCTAACCACGCATTAAAAAACTCATATTATAAGAAATATTTTACTCAAAACCATACAATGACAAAATACTAAAATAAGTATATCTTTTGTTCGTGCCTACACCAAAACGTGGGAAAATCATATTTCTCAAAAATGAACCATGAATCATCTCAAAAATAAGCAATTTTACTTCACGAGTATAAGTGTAAATCCATAGATTTGTACTCTTAAAAACACCATTCCTAAGCACTAATGACAATAACCGAGCTGTTTTTGAATCAACTTCTAATGGGCTACACGACGAAGAGCCAATCTCGCTTCTAGAGGAGTTTATACGGCAATTTCTCACCTTTAAACCTGCTAGAAAACGTGTAGTAAACCTTAGAACCCCGGGAATCAACTTGGAACCTGCCGACGACTTAATTAAATTTCTAATAACTAGTTTGCTGAATCCACACCACTTGGAGTAGCCTTTGCACCTTTGTGAGAACGCTTTGAGGGTGGGTGTTATGGTTAGGTGTCCTAATATTACAGGAAAATGGACTGGACTATTGAGAAATAGAATTTGTTTGCAATTTGCGTGTAGCAATTTGTAGGGAACAATAAATAAAAAGAGCCTGGTTATTCTATTGAAAATGTTTTCATTCCACAAAACTTAATATTTACAACAATATTTATCAAATATGGCTCAAACACAATTCCTTGGATAAAACGCCACTATAAGAAAGCAGGACCTATTACTAGTGATTTATTTATAACGTGGGTTACAATTATTTAAGATTACATTAAGTTTTTTACCATGAAGCTTAATGGAAGAGGCATTCATTTTTCGGACAATAGAAATTTAAATTCGTCGTCCTTTGTACGTCCCACTGTTGGGCACAGACCTTCCTCATAGGAGAACAGCACCAGCAGCATGAGGAGTATCCGCAACACCACCACGCTGGCGGGTTGGTGACCGAGACCAACGGCTTAACGTGCCTTCCGAAGCACGGAGGAGTTCGAGATCACAAAGTTTTGGTCACCCATCCAAGGCCTGACCATGGCAAAGGTAGCTTCGTTTTTAATGTCAAAAGCTAAAGCGTACCAACCATTACGCCACTGAGCTCCTCAAAGAAGAAATTTAAATTAAGACATAACAATAACTATAGAAAAATCCAATTTTTTATGCGTTCCAATTCACCAGGATGTAATTTATCACAATAACAATTCCTTCTGTCAGCAAGTAACGTCTTCACAATAGGAATAGGATTATGGGTTGGAGACGTAAAGCACTGCTCTCGAGGCATTATTACGAACAGGTGTTCTTTGTATCTATAATTATTTTTCACAATATGATTTTTCCAATACACTACTTATAAAAAACTCATAAAAAATCCTTTATCGAAGACCGTTGGGGTCTTCGATAAAGGATTTTTTATGAAACATTTCCCTGGCGGATGTACAACGTTGATGTTGTGGATTTCTCACCTTTGTTTTTCCTTTGGCTTGAAATTATAGCAGTATCTTTTTGTTTACGTATCAGGCATTCGATTTTTACAGGTTTTTTTGTAATTATATTGGTTTGATGACGGTTCATCACAAACTCCTTGAGTTTTGATCAGTCCACATAAACTCTCACTTATTTTTCTCAATATGAACCCATTAGCTATTATAACCGCTTGTACCCACCAGTCCAAATTAAGTTATCGTTGTGGTGGCCAGAACTCGTCATGGCTGTGTTTAACATGAGGAAGGCCAATAACTAGTATTGGGACGTAGGTAGGTATAATAATAATAATAAAAATTTACAAAAATAATAATAATAATATCCTCAGACATTCACACCTTTCAACTAGCCCCATTTTAAGCAACTAATGCTGCTTGTGTTACGGACACTAGATGACGGATAAATATATGTAATACATATAAATAACCAGAATATATAGAAATATATATAAACATCCAAGACTGGAGAACAAATGCCTGAAAATTCATCACCCAAACATTTGCCCCTACTGGGGATCGAACCCAGAACCTCTCGAGATGGCGACGCTTTGAGACCGGCATACAGACCACTCGACCACGGAGGTCGTCATAACGGTATATGAGTTGAAATAACGCAAAAGGAGCATAAATTAAATATCGCAGTATTTTACAAAAAATATATTTTAAATAATCGCCTACAATAGACATATAACAACAAATAGTTGTATAGATCTTATTTCTAGGTAACTTTTTTGTCATTCTTACGTATAAAGGGTCAGTTTTTAGATCCGTGGTCAGGTTGACCAGTAGGTTAAAATATGGATAATGGCGAAAACGTATGGTGTCGTGATATGACAGCTTGTCCAATAGTCGAATTTTCAAACATAACTAAAGTTAAATAATCATAGACAATTTAACCACGGTGTTGGGATTAGTAACATAGCGGCAGGCGGCACAGCTGATGTATGTTGCTTTGAATTTTCATCGCAAATTTTGCAATTTGTCAACCTGACGCCACACATTTTGGTGTTTCCTTTGACGCTATTGGTCTAGAACTTAACTATTATGGTAACTAAGACTACGGATCAAAAAACTCACCGTAAGTTATTATTTCTAATTAGTAAACTCTTGTTTGTGAAAAATTAATAATTTCTCGAGGTTATCTAAGGCGACGGTTACTCGTGTAAGTATAGTGATGTGTGAATAAACAGATGGAACATGTAGTTTTGCGTATTGATGGTTAGTTTTATTTACTTAATGAATGAAACAGACATCCAATTTAATACTGATTTTACGTTTCACTGTAAATAAGTACGTACTTCTCGTAAAACCTTCGCCTTACCTCTACGAAAATCGTTCCATTTGTTTAATTTTATAATAGCAATAAACAGCGACGCGTGGTGCTCAAATACAATACTTAATTGATATTCCCATGGATTCTTCCAATAAATAAAAATTTGATCTAAACTTAAAATCAATATTATACAATTCCTATATACATTAACATACAAAGTTTTAATTTAAGTTCAAGTGGCTATTTTCGTATGGCGATTTAAATATTGACGTCATTAGGTTACAAATACTACTACTTAAACTTTTTATTTATCTATTGAGATTATCTCATATTTACCTATAAGTATATTTAATATGTACTTCAATCTCAAAGATAAATATGAGTTAATAATTTTAAGCAAAAGGTGTTTCAGTTCTACGATCTATATGTATCATAATTATATTGGGTCCTTACCTATGAAATTGGTGTTTTTATTGTCTTAGTATATTTTCTGTAACTAT
Source organism: Parapoynx stratiotata (assembly GCA_910589355.1). Lineage (NCBI taxonomy): Eukaryota > Metazoa > Arthropoda > Insecta > Lepidoptera > Crambidae > Parapoynx > Parapoynx stratiotata. The sequence goes on from OU342464.1 coordinate 14,845,000, forward strand.
TAAGATTCAGAGTATTTCTAAAAAATAATTACTTTGTCTAAAAATAGACTATATTTTTGAGCTCTTTTGATGTGTTTTGATAATTTGTTGTAAGTTTAATTGTGTTAAAATTGGACACAGACACAACTCTTTTTAAGTGCCTCCCGAATACATAATTTTATTTGCATTCACGTAAAAACGATAAATAATTTTTATGAAGTGTGATATTACACATATTACTAAAGCTTGTCTTATGATACATGCCAAATATTATTATCTCTGGATTTGTCGCTGTGAAGAAAACTGATAAAATGTTAGTATGGAAAATGCTGAATTCCCCAAAATCTCCATACAAAACACCAATTTCATAGGTAAGGACCTAATATAATAAATACAGGGCAAATCATATATTTCTCATATTATTTTTTGGCGTGATAATCTAATTAAATAGAACAAAGAAAACAAAGACAGATACATTAAAAACACTGCGAACTCTATAGGCATTAACCTATTTAAAAATACTTCAGAAGTAACCACTCGACTCTGAAACTAGCGCGAGATGGAGGTCGAAGAAAATGTTGACAAGATACTTATGTTGACAAGGTTGAACATTCAATGACAGGCTTTTATTTTAAATGCAATATGGTTGAAGTATTTATACTATTCATATAATAAATATACCTACTACTAAATGTAAATAATTAATAAAGTTACAATAGACAATTATTACGTATATAAGCTTCAAGATTAGTTACTTTACAATTTTCATCTAAGCCACGATGACATTTTCACTATTCGACTAACAAAAAACTTTTATCTTAGAAATATTGATAAAAAATCTTAGAAATATTGATAAAAAAAAAAGCTTATTGATAAAAAAGCCTAACACCATAGATTGATAAATAAAATTATCCTGATTTTTTTTTTACTTATATATACAGGCTGAAATCGAAAATAATTGACAAATTTTAATGGGGGGTTCTAGTCTATTAAATATTATATTTGTGAGGGAGAAAAAAAAACTAAGTTGTAAAAAAAAAAATTCAGTTGCTTTTACTTAAAACTGGTAAATATACATATTAAAAATATAAACCATAAAAATTTACAAGTAATATTTATGAAAAATATTACATTAAATTCGATACACACTTTTGTTTACTAACGAAACACCTGTACACTTGGTGTTTCATTCATTAACACAGCGCGATAGCTGCAACAAATAATTGCGTTATTGTATTTTCTTACATAATGTTTCATTGCGATTTTAATTGTTATTATACCGATTATAATAACGTTTAAAAATGTCCTGTAAAATTTTGTCGTATGATTTCAATTTCACCCTGTAGATATTATTCAAAAACAATTGAAGATTTTAACGCCTTGACGGGCGAACACCAGTGTTCGCACCCCTGACCCGTTGACTAGTTAAGATAAGAATTAAATATTGTATAAAACAGTTTCCTCGTCGGATTTAGCGATTTTGCAATTCTTCAACGAGGAAGAAAAGACTAATAAATCTACATGGTGATAACATTTTCTCAGACTCATTTAAGATCCACTGACAAAATGTTAAATAGTAAAAATATAATAACAAAGAAATCCCTTACTTTATCAAGGGGGTCAAGGGTTTTTTATAGAATAACAAGCTCTAAATAATGATAAGGTCTAAAACGCAATATTTTAATCACCTATTTGTTTCTGGATTCTTAACATAAAATATGGGCGGCAATTTGAAGATAGGAAATAGATTTCCTGATTTTCTATAACCGAGTAAAACGCTGACTCACACCTCCGGAAATATTTTACTAGTGTACAGAAATGTCTGAATATGGTAGTAGAATCGGATAATTATACATAGTAAACTTAAAATGTTAAATATTTTTATTCAATAAAACCTCAGAATAAAACGAAACATGACCTATGGCGCTAGTGACATGATTAATGGAGAATGAAAATACGTTGAATGAATACATTAGTGAGGTATTGATCAAGAATCACAGTGCACTTCAATCATTTGAATTAAGACTCTATTTAAAAGCGTTAAGAGCGTTGGCAGCCGCAGTCATGAAATATAACAACTATACTTGAAGATACGACAGTTTTCTTCGTGAGTCTGTCATGTTGCACAAGTCCATCCCAATATGTATCTTATATTTATAAAATTATGGTTCATAACCCTCATTATCATGAACCTGGGTGTTCGAGTTGTTTGTCACAATGGAGTCTAATCGCGCAGTGACGTCACTTTTGACAGCGGGTTTCCAGGTTGGTGTTGGTGTAAACAGCTCCTTACCACGCTAGAAATAAGGCACGATTTTGGTAAAACGATGAAGATATAAATTTAAGTTGAATTATTTTAATATATTTGTCATGATGTACAGATTGACCTAAAATCAAACATTTTAAGATTATATCTGCAAATTACAGAATGACTAATCCTTTGGGACCAAAATTAAATTTAAAAAAAAAACGAATCAGCTTCAATATTTCCAATTATTCAAATGATCACAGTTCCATTTGTGCAATTCTGTATATTCCAAATACTAATTCCAAATAACTAAGTAACCGTAAATAGTCGTGATTATATGTATTAACTAAGTGTAATTAAAATTGCCAAATTTCGAAATATTTTATCTTGCTACAGGCAAAACTCAGACAGTGACTGATGAATGATTTTCAACTGAATAATTCTAAATTAAGATGATATTATTATAAATAGCTTACGTATCCACGGTAGAGAGCCCAGCAAACGCCCACAGGGAAGAATACTAACGTGGACAATCCCACAGCCCAGCCCAGAAGATCGGCAAACAGAGGGAATTCATAATCCTCGTAGGACGGAGCGGTCCAATCGGAGAAGATGAACACCAAAATCCCCTGAAAAAAAAACAGTTATTTATTAATGTATTTTGAAAAGCGCAACTCACTGATTCAAATCAAGGAAAGTTCCAATCACAAGAAGAAGGACAAATAATTATAGCCTCTTTTTTGAAGTCGATTAAAATAGAAAAGTAATATGATATAAAATTTTCATTGACAAACTTTTTTTAAGTATTATGTTTTATATCTATGTATTTTTTCAGATGGCTTGTGTTGGTCCGGGACACAAAGAAATGTACCAACTGCTTTTCTTGTCTAGCATGTCGTAAAAGGCGACTAAGGGCGTACTGGGTACTGGGTCTGTGGTTGTGTAGGCGATGAGCTAGCCACTTGTTACTACTCTTTCACGATTCATCTGACCAAACCTAATTTTTGTATGGCTAAATGTGGTCAGAAACACAGTGCTTCTCGGACTCTGCCTACCCCTTCGGGGATTAAAGGCGTGATAGTATGTATGTATTTATTGAGTTGTGATTGACTTAAAAAAAATTACATGTGCATAGTTTGTTATATAATTGTAAACTGTTCAAATTGGCAAAATATTCCGAATTCTTGACGCAATATTGTATATAAAACATATATAATTAGTAGTTCATTATGATTTAGCTTTTCCCAATGAACTAAATAAATAACTATTTAAAAAGTCACATCTTCAAACAATGGTAACAACTCACGATACTGCCGATCGGCACGATGAACGTCCACACTGCCTTCCAGTAGAATGTTAGTACAGGATTGAATTTCATTTTCATACTGGCCAAATCCTCCAGGGCACGGTTGATCCCGTAGCTCCATGACACGGCGACGCACTATTTGTCAGGGAATAGGTAATTAATATAGATTTAGCGAGACTACAATACATGCGCGGATGAACATATGCACATAGTGAGCCTATAACACATTGTTGATTGGATAAAGATGTATTTTTAGTACTTCATTCATTGTGACAATGCTATAAAAGCATTTACTCAAATGACTTTAACATTGCATTTCCAACATTTTCATTAAATTTTCAGAACACAAAATATCTAAATTTAAATTTTTTTAATATGACAGGTAAGCTCTTGGCCTTCAATCTCACCTGATGGTAAAAAAATGGCCAAAGATGGCAGCTTCATCTGTAATCCTCAACCATTATAAAGGTAGTTCGAGCTTAACGACAGGAATTTTAAATTTTAATTAAATAACTCGTCGTTCTGGGGATCCTAAAGAGAACCTTATGTTCAGCAGTGGGTGCTTTTAGCTAATTTAAAACGATTTAATACTTAGTCCCCAATCCTGTTTTTCATCGATAAACTAAAACGTTTTGTCAATTTCTTATAATACATAACTCATTTTTTGTTAGAATAATTATCATCTTTCTCATTATCTACCTATTCATTAGTCTCTCTTTCCCTACACATCCATAAACTCTCATCTAGTTAACCTTCCAAATATTGAACATTATTCACACTCGAACACTTACGAATAATATTTTGAAAGCGTGCAAACTGGTTCAAGATTAATTTAAGAACCTTCAAAGTGTTCGAATGCGAATCAATAAAAGCCGTTTTCGCAGTGTGGTTTCGATATTATTTTCGATTCTGAATAAAATAAGATGTTGGTTTTTACTGCCGTCAGCTATGCCTATATTTAAAAGACAAAATACCACACAATCCTTAATAGACATAACACTTATTATTATAACAGCAACCAATAACACCAGTTAGGTACAATCACCGGCAATAAAATGTATATTTTCGTGATCTTACAGTAATGCAATAAGCTTTATATTTGAATGACATTGTAGACATGTTAGTGTGTGACTGTACCTATAAAATCACCTAAATGAATACAAAAAATCAACGATCAGTCTTTTATCCCCGACATTTGATAAATATTTGTGATGCCTTAATCGATATTCCTAAATAGAAAACAATTTTTCGGTCAAATTCTCCTGAGAAAACTTGACACTTTCAGGGCGAATTCGACCAAATTTCGAATAGCTACGACAGTGTAGTAAGACTAAAAACGCTTCAGCTGTCAAATGCAAACACGATCAAAAATCGGCAGTAGATTCGACCAATGAAATTTAAGCATTTATTGATGTCCGTACCCCGTGTAGTAACACGGAATTTAGTCGAATCTGCCCTCAGTAAAACAACAACTTTATCATTTTTTTTCTCATCAGTCAAAGGATTTCTCACCTCAGCCATGCCAATCAACAAAATTGCCCACGACGCAGTATTCCAATCCAGGACGGTAAACAGATACACTCCGCCGCTAAAGCACATTGGTATCCCGAGGATGAAACAAGTGAAGCAAGTTCCCGCTGTTACCTGGAAAAAATACTTGATACCTTAAAAAGAACTGATAAGTAATATAAATAAAGATTTGAAAGTTAGTAGCAGAAGTAGACAATTCGTAGGGCAGCAGAGCCCCTATCATTAACTTTGAAATTAAACACATGTACATGTCGAAAACATGGATCTAAATTTCATCTTATATTATGTTTAGGTCCATGTTTGCGGCATGTACATGGTTACGGATTTTTTATTATATAAGAAATCCGTAACCGTAAGAAGGTTTTAATAAAATAAACTGAGAGATTTCCATAAAATAAACTGGGAGATTGCTGATAAGCTGAGAGAAAAACGACTTTCTTGGTATGGACTTGTAATGAGGAGGGAGAATGATCATGTCACCAGGAAAGTTATGGAATTGAAAGTGGATGGGCGTGTGGGGAGAGGAAGACCAAAGAAAAGATGGATGGATTGTGTGAATGATGATGTGATGAGGATGGGAGTGAGTGTTGACTTGACGAGTAATAGAGGAGAGTGGAAGAGGAAGGAGAGATAGAGAAGGTTTTAATAAAATAATATATAAAAAAATCAATGTGATCTGAAAATGGAAATGGAAGCTAAAAAGTATTTTGACCTAAATTCACATTTTGTTCTCTATTGTTATCATTATTTATAACTAAGCGGCAGCGGTAGTCGAGTTGGGACGGAGACGGGGCAATATTCGTTCGAGAGGCCGCGAGAAACGCGGGTTCGATCCCACCGCCTGTACCACTGAGTTTGAATAAAACTTATGTACAGTGCATTGAAAATATCGCTTGCCTCACATTGTGCCCGGAGCATGGCAACAGGCTCGCCACCTGTTACATGGGGATCTAACATAACTGGCGAAATATGAGTGTTTAACACCAATGCCTACCCCTTCGGGGAAAGAGACGTGATGATATGTTATGTTATTTATAACTACCACCACAATACCTATACCTACCATCCAATAGTTTTTCCTCAATTGTGGGAATTGATCAACTATAGCTGTGTTGATGGCTTCGATGCCAGCGAACTGACTGCCAAGTCCAAGGATGAATAGCATAAGGAAGAACAGGATTGACCATAGCTGGGGCAATGGCATCTGCAACAACGCTTCGGGATATGCTATGAAGGCTAAGCCTGGGCCGGATTCTGCTACGTCTGAAATAAGAGATAACCTGTTAATAATAACGGAAACTATATGGTCGTAAGAGACGCGCTTGACACAACTAGTGGGGGCAAATCAGTTGCTCCACAGCCCAGATGCAACCTTATGCTGACCACGATCAGGATCGGGAACGAAAAGGTTATAACAAATTTAGTAAATGTGAAAAATACTACTTCATGTATCATAATCAAAATCATAGAGTAAAAATAAATTCAGTACTGTTACGAGCAGCCAACGAAAAGTGAAAAATATCTCTTAAAATTTCTTTGAAAAGCCAATACTCGGAAAAGCTAAGTCTCATTGGTCAAAAAATGTTTTAACGCCATAGTCAGTGTAAAATTTTTGCATCGCGAAATTCAGCCTAAGTACGCTAGTTGACTCATATCAAAAGAATTGAAAATAATGTTTCATTCACATAGTATTTAGTGCAAGGGTCCGAAATATACCAAGTTCGATAAATATAAATAAGGGATTGCTGTAGAAACTCAATTTAATAGTAGATTAGGAGCCAAGGGCTGTAAGGCATCAATTGCAGCCCGAAATATTTAGGCGCACGAGCGCAGCGAGGGCGCTTATAGTTCGAGGGTACAATTGATGCTTACACCCGAGCTAACTACTCTGCTTTACATCTCGATTGTGAGGTAAGTGGAAAAAAAGGCATTACAAGAATAAATAAATTTATTTTCAAGAACAAAATTTAGCTTCGCCGTTCGATATTCAAAACTGATGAAAATAGCGAAGCGACCTCTTTTGTCACAAGAATAAATAAATTTATTTTCAAGAACTAAATTTAGCTTCGCCGTTCGATATTCAAAATTGATGAAAATAGTGAAGCGACCTCTTTTGTCATTGGGCTGAATGCATGATGTCTAGTGCCAGTAAGATGGTTAGATGTACGCGAACTTTTTGAAAGGGTTTTTTTTCAAATTACTTACCGCCCTAGGGCGTTTCTAGCTACATTATTAACCTAGGGCGGTAATTGATCACTTACAACCCGCATCTGGGGGTATTAAGGACCTACTTACCGAACATGAGAGATGTAAATATGTTTTATTACTACGCATGGTCTAAATCCGACAAACGTCAGTCGCAACCAATCAAGCAAAACATGTTGGCTGTGTCGGGCATGTGTATTGAACTGTTTACAATAACTCTACGACACAGATAATTCATAGACCACCAGGACCGAAGGCGTTTTTGACATTTAAGCAGAAACGTAATTTATAATTTGAAATTTATTGTATTAAAGCCTAAAGTATAAAAAATTCAGAAAAAAATAATATTTTTTATGGTGATGACTTTCAGTAATTAATCATTAGGGGCGCAATAAAAATGGTCAACTAGCCTAATTTAAAATCATTATATGCACACAAGGTGTATCGATCCACAAGAGTACCGGACTTTGAAAGTATTTTTTCTATTTTAGCACGTTTATATTAACTCACTTTCTTGTTTGTCTTTTTGTCTCTCTGTTTGTCCGGTTGGATTTTTGTTTGTGGTTTTTTTCTCTATCTGTGTACTAACAAGGTTTAGTTTTATTTGCTTTGGTATTTCAATTATCAATAAGATATAAAATCGTGTCGCATCAATCTAAAGCTGTGAGTGATATTAACTGTCGGCAATCATAAATTATCTAGGCAGTTTATTGGATTTTTATCAGGAAAAAACACCATGAAACTCCATATTACTCCACAACCAAATTGTTGCAGAATTAATAACACGTTATGAGAGTGATAGCGAAATATGAGGATGATTGCTGATATTTCATGAAAGATTACGCTGTTATTACTATAACCCACACGTAAATGAACTAAGAATTTTTATACCTAGTGATTAATTTTGTTATAAATTATGTCTTACGTCTGTTTTAACTTTGAAAGTGAAATCGTTAAGTATATAGCACGTTCAAATTGTGTACCTTCATTTTATATTCTGATATAACTTCGCTCTTTATGCCTAGTTCAGTTTAATGCTTATTAAAGTTTTTATAAGAAAATTAAATAATGTAGGAGCTGTATTTTACTCTCCCTTTATATTAGGAAGGTCAAAATAATATAATAGGTTGGGGAAAAAGTTTCTTCGCATTTTTTAAGAAAATTCAAAACATTTTTTAATATAGTTTATTTACATTTAACTAAAGTATGTAGGTACCATGTTGTTCGATAACTTTTTGCCATCTTGTAGGTAGGGACATGATCCTATTGCTATAGAAATTTTGGGACTTCTGGTCAAAATACCGCGACAAGTGGTTTTGGCAGTCCTCTCGTGATGTTAACCTGACACTGCCTAAAGAATTCTGAAGAGACCGAAACAGGTGGAAATCTGAAGGTGCAAGGTCAGGACTATACGGCGGATGCATTAACACCTCCCAGCCAAACTCTCTTAATTTTTGCTGAGTGGCTAAAGATGTGTGAGGTCTAGCGTTATCATGATGAAAAACCACACCCCTTCTGTTGATTAATTCCGGCCGCTTTCTCTCAACTTTTTGCTTTAATCTCATCAGTTGTTCGCAGTAGAGTTCAGAATCGATGGTCCTGCCTGGTGGTAACAGCTCATAATGAATAATGCCCTTCCAATCCCACCACACACACAGCATCACCTTGTTGCGAGTTAACCCGGGTTTCGCCACAGTCTGTGAAGCCTGACCGGCCTTTGACCACGACCTTTTTCGCACGTTCTTGTCGTACGTGATCCACTTTTCATCACCAGTTATCAGCTTCTTCAAAAATGGTTCGGTTTCATTACGTCGTAATAAAGAATCACAAATGAGTACACGGTTCATTAGGTTTCTTTCAGTGAGCTCGTGAGGTACCCAAATGTCGAGCTTTTTTGTGTACCCAGTTTTTTTCAAATGCGCCAAAACTGTTTTGTGGTCAATTCCCAGTTCTTCAGCTACGTCGTAACTACTGACATGCCGATCTTGCTCCACTTTTTCAAAAATGGCATCCATTTTATCTGTAATAGGGCGACCAGAGCGACGTGCATCTTTGACATCAAAATTTCCGGATTGAAAACGCTTAAACCAAATTTGTGCTACTCTCACAGACACTGCACTAGGTCCATAAACATCGCAAATTTTTTTCGCGGTTTGCGTTGCATTTTTACCTTTTTTGTAGTAAAATTTTAAAATGTATCGAATTTCTTCATTAGATTCACTCATCTTGGCGGTACGAAAAACAAATGAAAATCACACATTTTCCTAATTTGAATTCGGAATTATGTTCTTTAAAATTTAAACTTTCAATGATACCAAAACCAGCCAGATACAAATAGTATAGCCAAAGAGATTTTATTACAAGTTTATACATACTATAATGCGAAAAGACTTTTTCCCCAACCTAATATGTTACATTTTAACACCTTTATTATTTTTATGAGGATCTTCTTACAGACCTTACCTACCCTCGCAGGCCAATTAATGAATTACGGAACTCGCAATGTCACGTTTAGGCTACCTGTCCACCAACGCGGGGCGGAGGTTTTAAGTAACGCTATTGGTTAATCGAGATATAGGATCAGTAAAGCGGAGATTTGAAGCGATATTATTGGCTAATTTTGAGCTCAAGCTTCGTTTCTCCTCTTCGCTTCAGTGGACAGGCAGCCTTAATCTACTGAAATGATTTTATTTTATAGTCGTCCAAGTTCTCACAACATGAGTGTCGATGTACATAATAATTAATAAATGAAAATATATTTGTTCCTTTCTCTATTACAATTATAATAACGTCTTAAATATCTGTGTCCAGAAAAAGAATAGATCTGTAGATTTATCACAAAGTGTAAGTTCGAAACAAAAATCAGAGAGAAAAAGACCCTTAAAATTTCCAATCAAATCATAAATAAAACAAACCCATTTGTTTGTAGTAACATTCCCAATGTTCACACTCAGTAATTACGTACTTTCGTTTCCAATACAGGCAATCTCATAACATTTGCAGAGCGGCTCGAGCTGGAGCCGCGACCAGTTCGTGTAATATTTATTGTTCAATCAATCCATTATCTCGCGAGCGAAATTCAAACAGGCATCGTTATATTGCGAATCAACAGGGAATCGTGCGGTATTTCAGCGCTTGCTTTTCCGGGGTAAAAAGACTATTGGAGTTTTTTACACAGCTACTTTTCGAATGCGAGTGTAAAGATGTGTCTGGACTGGGAGTAAATTTGTAATGTTATTTTATGATGCGCTCCGATGACTTTAAGAAGGGCGTTGCTCAAAAGTGGAGCTTAGGGCCTTTGCTACGCGCACGGCGCGTGCGTCCACTCCACGTGCTTGTTTTATGTCTAATTATTACTTGAAATAAAACAATAAAATAAACAATTAAAATAACTAAAAACATTTTCTGCAAATTTCTCTTAATAACGAAAACTTGGTTACAAATTCTCCACACAACAATCTAGACGTGACATATGGGCTGACTTGACATATGAGCCTTTGTTCACGTCATCGTCTTTTGGCTATGTAATATATCAATAAATAAACCATAGTTATCGACTGTGCACCTACGCAATCGAAATTATACGGGAGGCGCTGTGATAGACGGAAATCCGTCGCGGGCGTCCGCGAGCAGGCCGGCGGGCGCACGCCGCACATACCCGCGTCGGGCACCCGCTTAACGTAGCGAAGGCCTATACACTAATGATAATTTATGAAAACCCATTTGCTACCTAAGGGTGGTTTCAGAGCAACGCTGGCGGCCGGCACCGGGCACACGCGCCCGCTTACATGTCCAAACTCAAATCTGTGAAAATTATCCCTTAAATACAGTAACAAATACATAACATAATTTCTCAACCAATCCCATATTCCACCGGCGGTTATTATTTCTCGCCTCCAATATGGACCGTGCGATCTTCCAAACTTATGTCTAGACTATCTGATTTTGTTCTGGTATTTATTTCAACATGATCAGAAATTGTGATAACTTTATTCACGTCATTCATATTTATCGTCAGTCTATCTTTTCGCTATCTCTAAAATAGTCTGTTTGCAATATAAATTCTCATTTAAGATTTATTGAATGATTAGAATCAGGAAATTATGAATGTTCATATCTTCTCACGTTTAATTGAATGAGCATTATGAAAACAATTGGCGTAGATGCTTAATAAGAATTTGATGTATTAAATGATAATGATCATATTCCTGTGTCTAATAATGAGATTCTATTCGAATAATTGAAAAGGCGTCACGATATTGAAAAGCGAGCCGAAGGCAGTCTGTGATGGTCGAGTTGAAAAAACAGAACTCCAAAAGGAACAATGAACAGAGGAGTACAAAAATATCTATACACATTTTAGAGGTGATAATCTTTATTTCCTTCTAATTAGAGTCATTTGCTGTCAAAAGTGGTTACATAGATTTGGAGTTTACTGTACCCAAGACATTGACTTTATTTTTTTTAGTTTATTTAGTATATCATTTCTCTTACCTTGTATAGTTCTAAATAGTTCTAATTCTACAGTGCAAATTAAATCTCATTTTTGAATATGGAATGCCCTTTGCGTACGAGTATAAGTATCGACTGTAATGCAAATGGATGCAACTGCAACCGGGACTAACGGCATCTTCATAAATACAGAGGAATTCGAGATCACAATGTTTTGGTCACAACCATATGGCGAAAGTAGCTTTGTTTTTGATATCAAATGTCAAAGCGTACTAATCACTACGCTACCATTATCCTATTTGTACCAGATGTTTGTGCTGTATTTATAAGTATTGACGTGTATGACTTGTATACTAGCATCCATTTAGCGTTAGTGTATTGGCAAATTTCAGAGGACGGACAAACAAAGAGCACTAGTTTATGCATCACTTGGAAACAACGGAACCAGAGAGTTATTCTGCAAGCATGCACGAACAGCTCGAAGGTGAGTTTATGAGCTCATAATTTCACATACGCCGAGTTCTCACTAATTTGATTCGAGAGACGAGTTATACGAGCAACGTTTACTTTAGCCATTACTCTCGAAAGCTTGTAAAATAAATTTGTTGAATTTCCCTTTTAAAAGAATGCATCATTTATTAAATCGTGTGCTATCAACGTTGTCTTCTTAGAAAAAAGTTATCACATCCAAGGTCTGACCGGGGCGAAGGTAGCTTTGTTATTAATTGAAAGACAAAGCTTACGCCACCGAGCTCCTCCTCAATGTTGCGATCCCGATGATGATGATCATTTCTCAATTCACAATTTTTACTAGAGAGTTTACTAAGAATATCATAACAAAATTTGCGATATTAAGTAAGAATAAAACTTACATGCACGTTAGATTTACTGAGATATATTTATAAATGCAGTATTTATTGATGGACGTCTGTGTTTTTCTATTCTCATCCATAACTCCCAAAATGAATAAAATAATGAATAAAACTATCCATCAATATGCTTGCCTACATGTTGAATGAATACCATGATGTGGGTATTTATTGACGGATTTTAGGTAATACTTGTCATGTAACCGAGTGTTTAAGATCAAATAGTGTATACAAATATTACATAGTAAAATAGTTCACAATGTCGCCAACAGATGGCGCTGCAAGGTCGCGCTAACGTTTGCCCGCGATAAAACGCATATATTATTTGAGGACAGTAATAAATTTGTTACTGATTTAGAATATTTTTTTTGGTTTTATTTGGAACCTTATAAAACCCCATTAGTACAGAGTAACCACCCAGTACATTGGTCCATAGTCCATACATACATCATTGGTCCAAACATTATTCCAATCACCGAGCTTTATCAAGTGGCTGTTGTAACTTTATAATCAGAATATTACCATCAATGTAAATTTTTGAGCACTATTTCCCAGTAACATGGATTAATCAATCCGCTTAAGCGGCTTATTTTGCTATTGAATTCATAATAATAATAATAAATAAAAAATACAATAATAATAATATCCTCAGACATTCACACCTATCAACTAGCCCCATTTTAAGCAAGTAATGCTGCTTGTGTTACGGACACTAGATGACGGATAAATATATTTAATAGATAAATACATATAAATAACCTGAATATGTATAAACATTCAAGACTGGAGAACAAATGCCTGAAAATTCATCACCCAAACATTTGGCCCCACTGGGGATCGAACCCAGAACATCTCGAGATGGCGCGGCCTTGAGACCGGCATACAGACCACTTGACCACGGAGGTCGTCAGACTTCCTACAGATGAAAGGGTTCCCGTTCAAAAACCAGTAAACGCAGACTAAGTGGCGGGCAACCGCTAGTATTGATATATTATTTGTATTATTAATTATTATTAGTTATTTGATTAAGCTAAATTACATCAACAATTAATAAGCCTTCTTGTACTTGTGATGTTTTTTCAAATGCAATATTGGTTCTTTCACACTTCCTTTAACATTTAATAAAAGCCAAAATTTTCTGCGAAATGACGTACTCAATCTTTTACGGGAGCAATACCCATGTGTGGATACTTCTTTTTTCTTTTTAGACAATAGATTGGAGAGGATTGGAACATGCCTGCATCCAGAACCAGAGTGCACTTTGATTAATACTTTATTGAGACTTTTATTTTGGGCTCGGGCAATATTTACACGTGTTTGTGTTACAAGCCTAAGACTAATGCATAGGAATTATATAAGGAAAAATTTCAACTTTTGTTTACACTTTCACTGGTAAAATATCAATATGAAATTATGCATGATGCATAATTTCATATTGATATTTTAACGTTTTATAACGTCTAAATGATATATTGTTATTACTATACTTAAAATTATTTATATTTTAATTACGTAATGATACACTATTTTATTAATAATGATGAAGATACAATGAGCATCGTGCGCATAATTTGATCCTAATAACAAAACAGTGCTTAGGTTAATGCAGTTATATTTTAATGTTTAAAAAGAAGAAATTACATATAAAACTCACCATCAACACTAACACCCATTTGGAGAGCCTGGAAGCCAAGCACAGAGAAGATGGCGAAACCAGCGTAGATCGAAGTAAAGAAGTTGGCGAAGCTTACGAAGACAGCGTCAAAGTGACAGTTATTATGGAAGTTATTGTACGAAGCCAAAGTCACAAGTGATCCGCAAGCGACGCCGAAGGAATAGAAGATCTGACGACAAAAAGAGCTTTTAAGAAACAATGCTGTAAAGTCTTGAAGAATGTGTTATTGGAACGGAAATATTTAAACAAACACATACATATCGTCACGCCTCTTTCCCCGAAGAGGCAGGCAGAGGTGTTAAACACCCACATTTTGCCAGGTATGTTAGGTTCCCATGTAACAGTTGGCGAGCCTGTTGCCATGCACCGGGCACAATGTGAGGCAAGCGATATTCACAATGAACTGTACATACGAGTACGCTTATTCAAACTCTGTGGTACAGGCGGTGGGATCGAACACGCGTTTCCCGCGGCCTCTCGAACGAGTAGTGCTCCGTTCGTCCCAACTCTGCTACCGCTGCCTGTTAAAGGCTATAGGTAATTAAGTAATGAAAAATATTACAATTAGGTTAAAACATAAAGAACATCGTCCCAAATTTATGACATGTAATGTGCAAAAAATTACTAAGAAACACTAAAAACTATTGTCTAAATGAAAATATTAAAAATTATTTTCGCCGTGTAAAATAAATCGATGAAGAGTTCATATTATGGTTTAACAATAATATAAATAAAAAAATATTGGAAGATTGTTACTACATACAACAATTTTCTCCTTTAGGCGGTTTTAGTAAACGATAAATCAAGAAACACGTAATAAAAAACATATTAATAAATCATTGAAAATAAATGTTAATGGTTATATTGAAGAGGACGAAAATGGAGTTGCAAATACTTTTGAATCTTTCTTGTGCAATGTACCTATAAAAATTACTAACGAAATAAATTCGAGTACTAAGCGAGCACTACATGTTTTAGAATTAAGTATTGATAAATGCTATACCCCTTTTGATTTTCATGAGATCAACTGTAGAACAATTGTAGAAGCTTTTAAATCTTTGAATATTAAAAAAACTGAAGACCTATGGGGCATGTCTGTTAGCTTTTTAAAATCAATAATGAACGCTGTAACTCCTCATTTGACATTTATTTTTAATAATTGTATTAATTTTTCCTGATAAAATGAAATGAAGTAAAGTAATACCGCTTTTTTAAACGGGAGTCTCTATTTTGCCCACTATTAGTAAAATTTTTGAAAAAATCATTTTAAATCAATTACTTTCTCATTTTACTAAAAATAAATTGTTTCATGAGAATCAGTTCGGGTTTACTAATGGTAAAAATACTACAGATGCAGGAATTGCACTTATGAAGCACATTTTTGACGCTTGGGAGCATCGACAGGATGCTTTAGGTATCTTTTGTGACTTGTCTAAGGCGTTTGGTTGTTGATCATAAAACGCTTTTAGGTAAATTAAAACATTATGGAATTTCTAAAAATTAATTAAAAATTGTCGAATCATGTTTAAGTAACAGTATACAAAAAATTGGCATAAATAGAACTGAGTCTTCTGGAGCGCCTATGCATATGGGCGTTCCTCAGGGATCGATATTAGGACCACTACTTTTTTAAATTTATATAAGTGACCTACATGGCAGATGACACATTATTAATTTTTAAAATAAACAGAAATAAAGTTGGCTATATCAAAAGTACTTGGCTGGTTTATAAAATAATAATTTGTCATTAAATTCAGAGAAAACTAAATGTGTTAAATTCTCTTTACCAACTGTAAGACAGGTCAACCCTTAGATTACGTGACTCACTAAGAGATCCGTTTAAAGAAATAAACATATTAACTGTTGCATCCCAATATATACTTGATAATATTTTATATGCTCAAAAATATTTACACATTTTTAAAAAATAATGTGATTTTCATAATGTCAACACTAGGAATAAAATAAACTCGCTGTTCCAAACTTTAGACTTCATAAGACAAGTCGGTCATTTATGGGGAAATGTATACACATTTATAATAAAATACCACCAAATTTAACTGAACTGCCTTTAGACAAATTCAAACTATGTGTCAAACAAAATTTAATAAAGAAGGGGTTTCTATAGCAATTTCTATATTATATATATGAATTTCTATAGCAATGGGATCATGTCCCTACCTATGATGGCAAAAAGTTTTTGGAAAAAATGGTACCTACATACTTTAGTTAAATGTAAATAAACTATATAAAAATATTTTTTTGAATTTTCTTAAAAAATGCGAAGAAACTTTTTCCCCAACCTATTAGTTCAGGAATATTTGAACTATAAAAATGCGTGGACAGATTGACACGTCTTTATGTTACATATTGTGTTGACTCGTAATGTGGGATGTTGCCAGTCGCTATATTCTTCCTGATTATAATGCTAAAAATCTATGTTCATAATCCCCCCACTTGATCGTACTAGTCTAACATTTATAAAAAACAAAAGAATTGTAAAAAATGTGAAAAAAAGAGCAACCCTCGAGTTTCTGGCTCGCTCTTCTCGGGGATTTCTGCGTTCCGAGCGAGTGGTAAATTCACTTATTCATAAATTGGTATGATAAATAATATACATGATAAATAAAATAAAGATATTTTTGATTTGATTTGATAGATTTGATTTTGATTGCAGTTATCTACGTCAATAAGGGGAACTTTGTTCTGTAGAGCAGATCATTTTACCGGGCATCAACATAGACATATGGAGCTGGTGCTATAGGATATTGAGTGTGCAAAATATGAGGACTGCATTTTGTAAAAAGTTTTGAAGCCAGAAAAGCTTTTCGATTATGATTCTGATTTTGCCATGGGATTTTTTGGTCCATTTTCTTATTCGGTATCTTTGCGATATCAAAAAATTCAAGTGAATCGATTTGAAACTTAGCGCTTTAGTAGTTTTTTAATTAGTTAAAAATACATAATCAACGATATAATACATATAGCTATATAAAGGTGATACCAGGATCTACACAGGGCGTATAACTTCTACGTTTAATTACGAATTTCTCTGAACGGTCTAAAATATGGAACTAAGCGCCATAATAACTTTTATTCAGCATAGAATTACATTTCCAACGATGTAACACACATAGCCAAAGTAATAAAAATGGACATAGATATCACCAGGCAACATTTAGAACCATAATCTGCAAGCTTTTTTGACTTCTAAACTATTTAAAAAATGCGGTCCTCATATTTTGCACACTCAATATCCTATCGCGCCTGCTTTTATAATCAAAAGCATTTCAATGTTTGATTTAACCACAGCCATCCGTTAAACATTCTTTGGTGCTCGAATATAGTCCTGCAAATACAAATTCGTCTAAATACAGCTTTATTTCCAAACTTTTGTGTGAATAATATGTTGCCTTTTGGCTTTACTTATTTAATAGCGAGAAGGCAAATTTAGTTGGATCGATTTCGCCAGACGAATGGCTGTGCTAGATTGTTGAAATTTTAATGGCGCTTCCGCGTTACTGATAGAAGCCATAAAGAGTTTTATAGCTATTAGGGCATGGAGGCAGCGATAAATATTAACAGCTGTCATTAGGAAAATGGTTTACAAGTTTTAATTTATTTTTAATACACTTTGTTTTTAACTTTAATTACCTTTGTCGTGCCCTTTCTTTAAAAATAGGATCAAAAACAAAGTTAAAAAAATGTATGGTAAGTATAGCAAATGAATTAGAGGTTTAATTTTCCTAGTCATTAATCATTTAAATTGAATTAACAGTAATGGAATATACCAATAATGAAGAGCTCGGTGGCGTAGTGGTTAGTGCGCTTTAGCTTTCGATATCGAAAACAAAGCTACCTTCGCATTGGTCAGGCCTTGGATAGGTGACCAAAAAACTGTGATACTTCTCCGTGCTTCGGAAGGCACGTTAAGCCACTATTGCAACCGTTTCTACCAACCAACCTGCGTTAGGCCAGCGTGAAGGTGTTACAGTCTATACTCCTCATGTGTTTCTCCATGAGGAAGGCGTGTGCCCAGCAGTGGGACGTACATAGACTGAGGACGATGCACACTCGTGCAACGTATCAGAAGTAGTATTAAACTCTTTGACACAATTTGTTAGAACAATTTCCAGTGTAATCATTATTTTTGTTATTAATATTACCAAAATAATAGATGACAATATATTTTTTTTATTTATTCTTAGAACCACATACAAGTTTACCATACAATATCTTATAAAATAAGGAACATAAATAAGTCATTGTAAGCTCAACATCGTTGGTCTCTGTTAAAAATAAACCATTAAGGCCCGATTTTTCAATCCTCAGATAAAATTATCCGCTATTTAAAACTATCACTGTCACTTTCTAAAGTCATAAAAAAGAAAAGGGACAGAGCTAACATTTGACTGACAGATAGTTTTATCTGAGGATTGAAAAATCGGGCCTTAAAGTGGTATGTTAGATAATTTAACTATGATAGGAAGATGATGTATGTTCTTCTCTAAAACACATTATTGGGTTTTTTTATTTTTTTATTATTTTCTTATATATTAAGTGGGACATAGTGCTATGTTCAAATACCAAGGAATCTTTAAGCTACACTGTGATATTACTATGTTATAATAAGTATAAGTGTGTGCAGGTGTGTAGGTGTGTGAGTATTTTTATAGCTGTGTGTCAGTTGACTTCGTGTTGTGCGTGTAAGTATTTATGGTGCGTGTAAAACGTATTTAATAAGTATGTAAATAAAAATTATATTAAATAACATTTTTGTATATCAATAATTATGACAAAAAAAGGTCAAACTGCAAACATGGTCAATATTTTATCTGAGACATGGAAATGATCGAGAACATATTTATAACTTTTCTCCTAAATTGTTGTGAACCGTTTGAGTAAATATCTTTCGTATTAAGCTGTATGTTATATGTCTCGAGCAAACGACGTAAAGGTGATTAAACTCCTTCGTTGGTTCTGGAGATTTGATTGCAAAAAGAGGATTAGGGCGCGAGTTTAGTCGCGGACTCTTGGTGAAACTATAAATTTTATTTCATTTACTATATCGATGCAATCATAATTGTTGTTACATGTCATAAAGTAACTTAGAATCAATTTCTATACGCCTTTGGTACACAGATAGCCTAGAGCCTCAGAAAGGACAAAGGCTACTTTTTACCCCGATTTTCCCATGGGAACGGGTACCACGCGGGTGAAAAGGTGGGAAACCACTAGTTTAAAATATTTACAACTTCCTTACCTGTGAAGCGGCATCTCCCCACACTTTGGCGCTTAGTAAGGTCTCCCAGTTCGGTGATAAATAAAACAAAATTCCTTCAGCAGCACCCTCTAATGTCACGCCACGGATCAGTAGAGCTGTCAGCATCACGTAAGGGAAGAGAGCTGTGAAGTAAACCACTTTCCCTGCTGATTGCACGCCCTGAAAATAATATCGTGGTAAAGTCTCACCATAAGGTAAGTGTAAGGGCCTGCGCAGACGACGGACTTTTCTCCGTGGACTTTTTGTCTGCTACAATAGATCGCTTACAACTGTATTGAGTAACACAAACGGGGGATTAAAAGTACCGTGTACAAAAAATCCCCGAATAACCGTGGATAAGCAGAGAGCGGACCCGACAAAAGTACATTGGAGTAGAACTCGTGTGAGTAGGCGAAGCAACGCACATGGCGGACTTTATTCCGCGTTGTGCACTCGAGAGTGACGTGATGATGCGGAAAGATCGCACACCGTGTGCGGTAAACCCGCGACGGAGTTTTCATATTCGCGGAGTGTACTTTTTTCTCTGCCACGGAGAAAAGTTCTTCTACGAAGGCCATAGGTCTCACCATAAGTCACTAATAGTAGGTAATAAAGTAGTCATATTCATTTATGTATCCATAATTCCACACGGTTCATAAGGAGTGTCAAACTGCATCCCGTTATACTCCTCAGTGAAACTCCACACAGCAAAGAAATTACTCGTACTTTAATTTTGCACTATCATTACTTAAACATGACATTTAATTTTAAAATACTTTTTAACTAGTTAATAAACAGTGCTTCTGAATGTGTTTATTAGGCATCAGAATTGTCAAATCATGTAAATCTTTGCCCAAATCAAAATTTTATAATTAGTACAAAATAAAATTAATATAAGTACAAAATTATTTTTCAATTACTTATCGGAATTACAGAGTGGGTATGGATCCCACCATTTTAAGTTCCAAGAACTTGTATAGGATTAGACCTTATGTACCTATACAGGATGTTTCATGTAAGGTGTCAAGCGAAAGCGAGCAGGTAGAGGAGCTCCATACCTATCGATTTAACCTCCTTTAAGGTTCTACGATTTTTGTAGTTTTCGAGTTAAAATTTTCTTCCGTTATTTTCTAAAATTTAACGACGAGATGGCTTTAAATGATTGTAACCTTTTTTGCGGTCGACTTTTACTGAATGTTTCTTTTTTCATGCAATGTCTATTAGTTGCTCTTTTATAAGAGAACAACATCTTTCCTCACTTTAACCCAAGTCAAAAATTTTCGTTGTAACTTAAAAATTTTGGTTTCATTAGAACAGAGTGGAAATTTCAAACTTAATGAAAAACAAATTTCATTTTCTTCCAATTAGTTTTAAAAACTGGCCGATCTCATAAGCTTTCATAATAATGCAATAAAAATATCTTTTGGCGTCTTTTGTTGAAATCGGTCGTTGAACGTGGTAAGTCTGAAATTGCGTATTTTTTCTACTTTATAATTTCTTAATGGCTTTGCATATTTTTGTCACTCCGGAGACAAATTGTACCTCTACAGCTAATTTCATTATTAAGAGTCATTCCATATCTACCTAGTCACATAGTTACCACAATCGTTCGAAGCCATCTTGTCGTTGAATCATGGGAAATACATACATACATATAATTACAAAAACAACGCAAAAGCAGTCCATTGCCATAGTCCGCACTTCACCAAGCACTCAGCGTGACAGGTGGCCCGTCGCCGCTATAAGCTATTGGATGTTTTGCAGTTCTAAGTCCATTAGCCGCCAAGGAAATAACGAAAAAAAAAATTATAACTCAAAAACTACAAAAAATCGTAGAGCGTACATGGAGGTTACGTACACGAAACACTCTGTATAGGTCAGAATTTATTATCTCAGATGACTTTTGTATAAATATTTATTCAGTTTTCACGCTTGTCAGTCACTTGAAAATATTACGATAATATTATTATAAACCTTTATAAGTATTAAAAAGAAACCACACCACAGGGGAGGCTGCAGTCAAAGTAAAATGAGACAAATACTGTGCAGTACCTACTGATTTTTTTATAAAATCTCTACTGTTTTTGTATCTTTTTTGCTGTCTATTTTTATACCTATATCCATTATTATAGTCAATTTTCACCGTATCTATCCTTTTTTCATGGTTTTCTACTTTTCCTACAGTTTCACTCTTTACCTTTACGAGTACTATCACAAATAAATACCTTAATTAATTAGCGATCATTGCCGTAACACTGTCATTAGTACACACATTCATTGAATGTGACGTCATTCAGAGACATCGATGAGATTAGATACAGATGATAATGATGAAAAGAGATTGTGTCAGCAATTAAAAAACCAAGTACATACGTATTACGTATTTCAAAAGAAATATTTGATGTAATTGGATAAATGTCAATATTTTTATATTAAATCAATTATCCTTTTTAATTAATAAGATTATCTCAAGCCCTCCGTAAATATCAATTCAGATTAAGCCTACACTAATTTGGGTTAGTACCAGTTATCGTCTTTTCAGTTATAATATTTTTGAGTCTACCGTTTTTTCTAGATCCATCAAAAGAATTTCAAGAGTTACCTTTATAACACAGAAGAAAGCTACGAGCCATGACAAGAAGAGTGTACCAACGAGATGCCATTGGATTTCACCCCAGTCCGCCCATGTTGAATCACCCCTGCCCAACACACGTTCGCTAGAATAAAAAATCCAATATAACAACGTCTCATAATTGACTGCAATACGCGTTAGAAATCACTTTCTAAACTTGTTGTAAAATAAAACAGTAAGAATACTTCACATTTATTTGGATTTCTGAAGGTGGACAAGAACGCGTAGGTTAGGTGTCGAACCTCAGAGGTGGTGGTACCAGTGTATAAGCCAACCGGCAACGAACGTCATCAATATATTTCGTTTATCAGAACCTTTAAAATCACCTGATGTCTTTCGCGGTCATTACTTTTAATTGAGTAACGTTATCTAAAGATATTAAATAAAAGCGATATTTTTAATGTTGTTAAGTGTCACTTTAGTTCGTTCAAGGACGAATTTCCAACCATAGCATTTTCTTAATCAGTCAATAACCTCACATGTGTCTTTTATAAAATTTATAAAAATATAAGTTAATAATAAACTGTAAGGAACGTAAATTTTATCTCATTTTATGCTAAATTGCTTGAGTGCTAAATTTAGGGAAAAGCTAGTCTTGCAAGAGTCAGGTGTCTCATTAGTTCTGTCATATGATGATTACAGAAAAAATCCTATGATGTTATCTCGGAACAAATTTTATACACATATCGCTGGTTGATTGAGCTTGTTATTAGATCAGTGAAAAATCATTTGTGACTTTTACCTTTCATCTACCGTTAATATTGAGTCCTTACCTATGAAATTGCTGATTTTTTTCTCTCTTAGTATTTTGTCTGTAACTATTAAGATTCAGAGTATTCCTAAAAAATAATTACCTCGTCTAAAAATAGACTATTTTTTTGAGCTCTTTTGATTTGTTTTGATAATTTGTTGTAAGTTTAATTGTGTTAAAATTGAACACGGAGACAACTCTTTTTAAGTGCCTCCCGAATACATCATTTTATTTGCATTCACTTAAAAACGATAAATAATTTTTATGAAATGTGATATAACACATATTACTGAAGCTTGTCTAATGATAGATGCCAAATATTATTATCTTTGGATTTGTCGTTGTGAAGAAAACTGAAAAAAATTTTGTATGGTAAATGCAGAGTTCAACAAAATCTCCATACAAAACACCAATTTCATAGGTAAGGACCTAATATTAGGTACAGGAAGGCTTTTATGAACCTTAGACTGACACTCAGCCTCTTTTGGACGGGACACAATTATTACCTACTGATTTCTATTGTGTCTACAAACGGTGACAGTTGATGACATAACCTATTATTCAAATGCGCAGACTTCATAAAGTTAACACTACTATCGCAAAACCTATTGCATGCATAAGGTTTAGGAATAATAAGGTTTTATAATACTAACTAACCAACTTTTAAGGCTATTCTTTTGACAAATATCATACGACAGTACTTTGCTACATAAAAAAATACTTAGAATAAGGCAAGAGAAAATAAAAATAAAAATTAGGAAAATAAATATTATCTTACAGTTTCACTACTCACTTGTAATACTCTTGGGAAGCAAGAATTCTCGTCACATTCGAGTACCATGGCACGAAGTCATTGCCATCTCTACAATGTGTTGCGTTGTGGGGCTCAAAAGATGTCTCTGTACATATTTCGCCGATTGTCGAGCAGTTTCTCAAATAATATGTTAGGGTATCAATTCCAACACCGCCATTTTTCCTGCAATCCGCGTCATAATCTCCGCTGTAACAATCTAATTCAAATGACTGGGGATAAAGTTGCAGCCAATTATTCGCACTAGATTTTATTGTTCCACTCATAAAACTCATTATCACTCATTAAAGGATGGTTATTTTATTCGGATTATGTGAAGAAAGCGCGAGGCGATATTTAAATTGCATAAAACTATGTAACCACACCGATTATTTTGTGTTTTTTATTTTCAATAAAGTTAAGGATTTAAAATTTTAAATTATCATATTTGGCCGATCAATGCCCCGTTGTAATCAAAGTTGCTTTATTTAAAAAAAAAGGTAATAGAAAAGAAAATATTATTAAAATTTACTAAAGATACTGCCAGTAAAATTTGAAACATTCCGCTCTGTGATTCATTCATAGAGTTGGGGTTTCCAGACAAAAATAATTAAATTTCACTTACAATCAGAGTTGAAATCATTGTCACACGATCCCCAGTCCAAGTTGCCAGCAATAGAAACGATCGTATAAAAGAGTGTCCAAGCCACAATGATCATATAGTAGATAGAGATGATAGATATGACGACTAGAGTGCAGTAGCCGAGACCGCTGAAGAACGGAGATATTGAACTAAAGGCTTGCAGAGGTCCTATACCAGTATATTGTCCGACATATAATTCAAGGTAAAATATTGGAAGCCCAATAAAGATCAACATCAACGCAAATGGTATTAGGAAAGCACCTGGAAAGATAAAAATAGTATAGTTACATACAAATAAATTCGACAATGTAAGGCATTTTTTGCGAACATAATTTTCTGGCCATTGTTTAGTCGCCATATTAGCCACGTAATGTTATGCATCGTTCGATACAAAATCAGAAATATTTTTTATTCTTACTCTGAGCATAACATAATACAAAATCTACTTAGTATTCACGAAATATAACAAAAACTAATGTCTTTAATTATTGACATGTTATTTTTAAATAAATGACCATAAGCTTCGGACCTAATGTCTATCCCGTTTTAGGCATTGTGCAAATTGATGATCTTTCAGGAAGTAACGACCAATTATATAAATTTCAACTTTACTACTTCAAGTTAAAGTAGTCATATTTTGTACTTGGTAGCAATTAAAATATGCAAATATTTATTTTATGAGTGCATTACCTCCACCATTCCTGTAACAAAGATAAGGAAACCTCCAGACATTGCCCAGGCCAACCGCATACCCCAGGCATGCAAGGATGAATTCCAGCGGACTACCCCACGAGGCTCGATTTGGTACTACCAAAGAACTTGTGTCTTCTGATTTGGCTGTACCATTAGTGGTTGGCTGCAACAATTAAAACATTGTCAAATAAATTATTCAAATAAAATGCAGTTTAGATGTCGTTTTAGGGCCTTGGGCCAGTAAACTAATAGACGAAGACACAACTATAGGAATTAGGAGTTGCCTTTATAGAAACATCGTAAACTAATAATGATTGAATTTTGACAATTTCTATTTTATTATAAGCAATTGAATCGACCTTGAACTGGTATGACGGGAGGTTTTACTGATACATAAAGAGTTCATCATCGAAATTCATTTAATTGATTTTGATTATTTAAATATTGATGGCTTTAGATTTTTGGGATTTTGACCGTAGGTATTTTTAGCTTAGGATTTTGATACGGAACGGTAAAATATTGGATTGGATTTTATAATGAACAATACATCGACATCAACACACCCGCCCTTAATCCGATCTAAGTAATTGTTTCGTTAAATAAATGAGCAACTAGGATTAATTGGTCAAACAACAAACTGTCAACCAAACCTTTTCAGAATCCCAAAGTCAAACGTGGACTGTAAACGTTAGACAGTAAGAATAAGTATTAGAATAATATAATTATAATATCTTATTATAATACAAATAAACAAATTTGTTTATGAATCATACATATTATATCGTATGCCCATACAGTTCTCATTCAATCTAGTTCCGTATATTGTATTTTTTTACTTATTCTTCTGAACATAATATCTTCACTATAAACTTTGATGTTAAATCATAAATCATAAGTCGCGTGATATACCTATTCATTGGTCACCAATTTATTCTTGCTACGCTCATTTAACGATACATCTACCGAACGCTTTAATTTTATTAACCAGCAGCTTTCAGCAAACATTTGGTTAATTTATTTCAAAGCCGGTCACAATTTTGTAATCGCCAATAAATTAATTACAGAACTTTCCGCGGATGAAATCAGGAAGTACTCTAAAACTTAATCCCTTAAAACAAGGGAATAATCGTTCTCATTTAAATGTAAATTCGTTGAAGCTGTGACGAGGACCTGAATGGAGTCGCCGGGTTTCGTTCGATTCCCTATTCAAATAATATTATGCAGAAGTTTGTCTTGACTCGCAGTTGTGAGGCCAACTTCTTAGCCACGTACTTTATGTTTATGTCTTGGAACAACAAAAGGAGTGGAGCTGACTCCCGGCGTGAACTTTGGTATAAACATTAGAAACTTTGCGATACATTGAAATTGTTCCTTTGATGTTTTCTTTCATGCAAAACAAAGTTTCTTATGGTCAGATGAGCGAAATATATTTGACCATCCTTTAATGCGCGTACTTATTGTCCTTACCGTACAGCCATAAACGAATTACTGTATCACGTGATATTGTCGTTTAGAGTAACGCTCTTCTTTGTTTTGCGTGGTCAATAATCTATTTGTACAGTATATAAATGTTATCAAATCTGTATGTGATCCCATTGTTTTAATTTAAACTCATTTTCATTGAATTACTTTATCTGGTATATACTATATCTGGTATATTGTGACATCAAATTTTTATCTAGATAACGTTACCAACAGTATTAATTTTTTTCAAAATCAGCATACGTAATAGTACGTATGAAATACTAAAGTCGAAAGTCCAACATTTCCAATACATTCTCTAAATGATAATCTTCTCGTAAATGTATAATTATTGCAATTCCATTAATTGAAATTACATAATTTTATTGGGTTGATTTGCAACTGAATAATTATCACTAAGTATTAATTAAGTGATTCATTTGTGATACCTTGCGATAGATTATGTCGGGCCATGAATCGTTTAAAATTTAGTACTTTTTTCGTAGTGTCGCTGAACTTCGATTGATATTGTTTCAATATTGTAGGTACAGCATTTTTTCTATTGTTAATTTGAAAATGATTTATAAAGATTTTGTGAACTTCAGTTCCACTGTGACGAGAACAGCAAATCAATAAATCATTTTCTTTTTCTAAAAGTGGAGGCAAATAGGCTGACGGGTCACGTCATTCCGCAAATACTGCTGGCGTCAATTGTAGTAGTAGGATCCTAATGAGGTCTTTCCCATCCATGCAGAAAAGCCAGTACCTTCTACCGTGCAGAGAAACCAATTTCTAGGAATAGAACGTCTATAGACTGATATTAAAATTATAAAGTTTTATAATAGGTCTTTACCTATGAAATTGCCGTTTTGTATGGATATTTTGGGGAAGTCTGCATTTTCCATATTAACATTTTTTCAGATTTCTTCACAACGACCAATCCAGAGATATATATTTTTTTTTTCAATAATTATTCTTCATAAATCAAATGATGTATTCGGGAGGCACTTAAAAAGAGTTGTCTTCGTTTCTAATTTTAACACAATTAAACTTCCAACAAATTACCCAAACAAATAAAAAGAGCTCAAAAATATGGTCTATTTTTAAAGGAGGTGATTATTTTATAAGAATATTCTGAAACTTAATAGTTACAGACAAAATATTAAGAGAGAGAAAAACGGCAAATTTTATAGGTAAAGACCTATTATTAGGTTTTCACAAACGCAAGATATATTTATCAATTATACAATTTTGTGACAAACATCATTTAAAAATATTATATCCCTTATACTCATAGATACATTAGCGTTAAAATGAGATTTGACTTCAAGTGCAACAATCAACGAAATAAATTATTCTCGATATATTCAACTGCTTGCATTGCGCTATGCATGTAGTTTCTTAACCAGTGCCACTAGATGGAGTTGGATAAAACTTGGCACTGATTTCTATGAACATACGGAGCACACCTGTGTCCTACTCTCCACCCTGGGAAAGTTTTAAATTGCTTCTGAACACACCACAACCGTTAGTGAGAATATAACTACTATCCAGTTCAGGTGATTGTTTAGTTTGCTGTTGGCTAGGTTAAAATAGTTGGGTAGTATGAGAGCGGGCATATGTTTGGTGAACTTGGCTAACTCAAGATACGGCGTGAACTCAAATTATGTGTGTGTAAATAAATATATATTTTATGTCAGATCGAAGTGTAAGTATTAAACAGAAAAATAAATTATGACCCGTCTTCACTTAGGAATAACTTCCGCCAATGTTCAAATGTGGAGGGTTATTACATTTGCCTTACATCGTGTATCTTCGCCTTATTGTGTAGCGACAAAGCGGAAAAAAATAAAGTCGAGTAGCTGTCCACATTTGAACATTCGCTGAAATTCGTCCTTAGTGAAGAGGGGCTATAAATCATAGCACATCACGCCTAGGCCCATAGACAAGAAGCATTTTATTAATCGCTATTGATATCGTCAAGTGCCCACGGGGGTGGAAAAATAAACAAATATCTTCTTACATTCACACCTATAGGCTAGTTGTCCATGTTAAGCAACTAATGCCTTGCTTGTGTTACGGATTCTTAGTGACGGATAAATATTAATAAATATTTGATATTCAGAATAATTATATAAACATCCAAGACTGGAGAAAAAATGCTTGTATTCATCACACAAATATTTGCCCCCACTGGGATTCGAGCCCAGAACCATTCAATATGGCGACGCGTCGCCTTGAAACCACTCGACCACGGATTTCGTCAAAAATACAACTTTGTTCACGTGCTGTCATTGCAACTCAAGAATACCAATTTTCCTTTTCCACAAACAAAACCACTTTATTAATAAAAGTTAGAAGAAAGGCGTTTTGTTTGTTCTTCGAAATCTTTCTTCCATGCGTGTTTCCCAAACCCAAACATAATTAGGAGCAAGTCAGGAGAATTAATATTTATTGCAAAGCTGACATCCCCAGGGAGGTATTTAAGAATTCTCGAATTAGGTTTCTACGTCCGTCGGCACAATACAGTCATATTATTTGAAGCAGGAAACTATTTCCAACCATTTTGCTTTTATTTTGATTTTACGTAATACTATTTTGCCTGTAATGCTTTTTACAGTATCTGCATTCTACATCCTTCAATTCTATAAGAAGGGACTTTAAACCTAAGTGATATGTAGACCCCAGTAACATGAAGCAATTAAATTAACTGCTTTCTTAAAAGAGGCTCTTAGTGTGCAATAGGTTTAATTTTAAAGTTTGTCCTAAAGAGCATGACCATTGTGCACTAAAATGTTTACTATTTTATAATTCAAAACAATGTTAACATACCAAAGTTTAAATAAAAAATCTGTGATTACCCCATCAAACATTCTTTGGAACGCATATTAAACGATTTTACATTCATCAATGTCTGTTATTTTGTTGGTTCTTTGCACAATCCGTTAGACGTTGCACATCACCGAGAGGTCGAGTGTAGTTGTATTTACTACTAGAACAAAACGCACTTTGTTGTGTATTGATAGTCTAATCTATTGATATCTAATGTGTAGCGGCTCATTCATAGATTACTACCAACCAATCATGTGTCGGGGTAAAAGGCGACTAATGGACTTAGGCCCGTATTACGGAACTAAACTCAAGCGTAGATCTCTGCTTGAGCACTGTTAGAGAGGGATGGCGCTATTGATCTCACACAGCGCCATCCCTTTTTAACTGCGCTCAAGCAGAGATCTACGCTTGAGTTTGGTTCTGTAATACGGGCCTTAGAACAGCACAACCATGCAATAACTTACCCTTAGGGAATATGTATGTATGTTCAAACAATAATATCGCCTAAACTCATTTGATTGTGAGTTGCGGTCTTGTCTCATATCTTGTCAACTTTAACGTTTTGTTTTGATTTTATAGTGTATCATTACTAGTGCCTAAGGTGCTATGGTAGTCGCCTTCATTAAGTAGGCCTTCTTTGTTTGTCAACATTGGCGTATATAAACATTACCGCATATTTAATAATTAGGAAAAGCAAGCTTTTTTCATAAAACCTTGTATGATGAAGTAGTTTTAGATATCTAAGTTATACCTTTTTAATATATCTTATCTAATTTCTTTGCCTAATAACTAATAGTTAATCATTCGTTATCAATTAGCATTACTGGTTGTGTATATCAGTTTTGACACAATAAATCTGAATTGAATTCTATCAAATGTCATTACAATGCTATTGAAAAACCGACTTAATTTATTTTTACATATACAGTCGAGTTCAAAAAATGTATGCACGTTTGACAGTAAATGACACTTATTGGAAGGGAATAAAGACTATCACCTGTCAAATGTGCATACATATTTTTTAATTCGACTGTACCTATTGTAACAGTTCCGAGTTACCCCAACACTAGTATTGCATTACTCTCTTACTCTCTAGGATACCTTAATACATTGTTATATGGATATTGAGTAATAAGCCATTTT
Organism: Parapoynx stratiotata; assembly: GCA_910589355.1. Taxonomy (NCBI): domain Eukaryota; kingdom Metazoa; phylum Arthropoda; class Insecta; order Lepidoptera; family Crambidae; genus Parapoynx; species Parapoynx stratiotata. The sequence goes on from OU342464.1 coordinate 14,875,472, forward strand.
TTTTAGTTTATCAAACATGCATTCATTGTTTCTGCTAGTTATTTAAAAACGATATAATTTTCATTTAATTATTCCTCAATTTCGATGTGCATTAAAGTATGACAACCTATCATTATCTTGTACTCACTTCACAAAGAAAATTGAAATAGTAAAAATGTATGCCATTTCTTAACTTAGTATATATAAAATATAAACTAAGTATCTAACTATAAGTTTCGATATTGCAAACAAACTAAGATCAGGTGTGAGTAGATATACGGGACGAGGCAGACATAGACGAAAGTTCCTCGATCAAATTAAAGACGTTTTTGAGAAGGGCCAGGTCATAAGTACCCGAAATCACCAAGCATGTATTAGGACTGTAATGAGTGTTGATGAAGCGAAAGAAAATGCAGGGATCGTAGCAAGTGGAAGGATGTAATCTCTACCTACCCCTGTGGGAAAAGGGTGTGACTTTATGTATGTATGTATCGATATTGCACGAAAAAGTAATTTTATATACAGAAAACAAATACACTCACTAAAAGAATTGCTTTTATACCCGCTCTTTTATTTCATATTATTTTCAGTAGTAGAATATACCACAAGGTTCTAGGGTGTCAAAATAAACGAACGGCTTTTATATCTTCGTCTCATTGGGCAATCATCAAAGTAACATAGCCAAAGAGCTCCATTTTTTTTTATTTGAATTGATTTGCATGGAATGCTGTTATCTTATTAATTATAATAATCTAATTGATAAGTAAAAGCGTTATCTTTACACAAGGAAAACGGGTTTTAAATCATTTCAAAGATTTTAAAAGTAATATAACTTTGTAAAAGTTGTTAAATGGATATATAAAATCTATGTATTAACCTTTAATCACCGACATGTGGCCTGTGAATGACGAGCGAGTGTGACACTTACTCGTAATGTGAGATTTTTACATACCAACATTTACATACCACGCGTGCGTAAAAACATTTTAAGCTATTGCATAGCTTCTATCGCGGGCCTTGAGCGCGGGGACCGAATCCAGAAATTCCGTAACGAAAAAAACCTCACGCTCCCCACTCCAATGCGCAAGGAGGTGTGGCTTGAAGGCCGTGAACCTAAGAACCTAAGGTGGTTACCAAAATGAAACACCGTGTCCAAGGCGGATACAAATTTTAATTAACATCGGTTTGACCATATAAGTCTATGAGAGTAAACAATAGTGCGTTTTAAAAGATTGGTGGCGCCATCTAGTGATACAAAAAAGAACTAATTTTAACAAAGACGCCACTTTGGTTTTATTTATAAGGTAACTATTACACATTGTTTATTATGAGTTTTGTTATTTTATTAATTAGTTTATTAACATTTATTTTAGATAATTATTTTATGATTTAATTTACTTATAAGTGATCCGAACGAAATAATGTATATGCAAACTACCAACAGTTTATATAATTTGTTTTCTTATCGGTCACCACGCTCAAAAAGTGTAACTTGAATAATTATTAAAGAAAAAGAAATACTGCATGAATAAAATAAATAAATAAAATTATAATTGCATAAGTTGATACAAAATGCTATGCAATAGCTTTACCGCGGCAGTCCCCGAGTGCCACACGTCTTTTTTTTTTTTATAATCAGACCAGCAAATGACTCTACACCACCTGATGGTAAGCAGTAGATAAGTCCATATGGATGGATACGATGGATGCTAAGGCAGCACCAAAGGATGCAGGCCTAGCGACCTCCACCTTGCTGGCTCATAAGATTCCTTTTTACGCCTCTTTTGATGGAACCCATGCCGTGGAAGGAGGGAACACCGGTGTGCTGATAGAGAATTCCATGCTCTGGATGCACGAGCAAAGTATGATTTCGAACCTTTTAGTACGCGCGGGCAAAGAGGTCACCGTATATGCGTGGCTCCGCAATCAGGCACACGTGCTCCTTGGCAGGATAGGGTTCAAAAGCTATTCATAACATTCCCCATGGTACATCCGGTAAAATTAGGCACTAGTGCGTAATATTTTTAGCAAGTGTATTCTTATAACAGAAAGGAGAAGGCGGTAATAGAGAAGAGTGAAAAGCTCTTCAGCAATTGTGACAAAGCTGTAGACGTGCTCAAGTCTAATTATCCATACTAATATTATAGATGCGAAAGTAACTCAGTATCTCTGTCTGTCTGTGCTGCTTTCACGTCAAAACTACTGAACCGATTCAATTAAAATTTGCTACACAGATAGTCTAGAGCCTGAGAAACGACATAGGCTACTTTTTATCCTGATATTCCAATGGAAATGGGTACCGCGCGGGTGTAACCGTGGTTATCAAAATCTGGTCGACCGAGTATTTTGTGACTTTTCCGCCAAAATGTAATTTCATTTCGAATTTTAAAATTTCTCGGCATTGTAAAATAATGACACGACAACAGAGATTTATCACAATGACAACAATAAATGAGATGACACTGACAAGAAATGGTATTCCTATAATTTTAATAATTAAAGGTTTTAGTTCAATTAAATTAACTATCAACATTTTGCTAATAAGTGGAAGGAATGTAATGTTGAGCACTTAGTAAAATAAAATTGCAGTGTTAACAAACACACAAAAACTTTTTGTAAACTTTTATCGGCGTTAAATCAATAGCCACGAGAACGACGTCGCGGGCACAGCTAGTGTATTACTTATTTATTTATTTATTTATTTATTGCATCATAATGTACATACAATAGGTCTTATCAGGTAAATTTTGACAACATTATGAACCCTGTCGGGCACTGCAAAATTGACAAATGAAATGAGAGGAGGATACTTTCCATTGATAATACCATTTTAACATTTATGATTGGTAGGACTAAATAGACGTTGCATTCATATTTATTATTTGTATATTCAAATTATTTAATTATTTAAACTTACTATCTTTAAGTAGAATAATAATATTGATTTTGTATTACTTTTGTGTTTTGTCACATGTAGGTATTATTATTAGTCGAATTTAAATTAAAATACAAAGAAAAATTAATTTAATTATGCTCAATGTCAATATTTATAGGTGGGTATAATTAAAATTAAAATTATAAGTAGATGTCAATATATTTTTTTAAAATTAATCTAATAATTATGATTAGTTGGTCAATATAGTTGATTATTATTTTTAAAAATAAAATTATAAGTAGATGTCAATATTTTTTTTTTTAAATATATCTAATAATTGTGATTAGTTGTCAATATAGTTGATTATTTATGTCAGGTATTATTACTATTTAAAATATATTATTAATTCAAATTATTATGTCACAATTAATAGGTATTATTATTATTTTAATGTGTCATTAAAATAGTCGTTTAAATTGTAGTATGCTTTTCCGATCAACAAATCCCTTAGACGCTTAATAAACACTCTGTCATTAGTTTCATTTCTTATGTTGCCAGGAAGTTTATTAAAGGTTTTTATAGCCATTGTGTAGGCACTGGTTGCGTGTATTTTTAATGTTGAATGTGGCAACAATAATTTATTTAGATCTCGGGAAGGATATCGTCGTGGTATCTCGCTTTTTTTGACAAAATAGCTTGAGTGTTTCTTAACAAATTTTATTAGTTCTAAAATGTACAGCGAAGTCAAAGTCAGGATTTTATACTGTGTAAAGTACGGTTTGCAGCTACAGGTGACGCCTATATTTGCAAGGATCCGTATACACTTCTTTTGTTTGATAAAAATGCTTTGACTGTCTGTGCTATTCCCCCAAAGTATAATACCATATGTCAACCAAGAATGTGCATAGGCGTAGTATGCAGCCATTGCTGTTTTAAGGTCAATAGTTTATTCTAGGCGTCTTATTCTAGTTACATCTTATTCTAGGCGTCTGTAACCATATTCTGTTAGATGTAAAACTATTGGATATCATGGGATCTTTTTTGTAAGCTGTGTTGACTAAAATATTTATTATGGGTACTGTATTAATATTTTCTAATTATTGTGAGAAATTTTAAGCTGACTGAAAGTAGGTCTTACCGTAGTCACTTCTTCCCCACTACCCATTGTTGATAAATAATTTTTTAAACTCCCTTTGGCACACACTCCGCACTAACAACTCAGTCCGACACAACCACAGGCGAACCACGCGATTTACTAATAAATGCTGTAAGGAACGTTATCAATTGATAGATAATCTTTTGTTGATACATATTGCTACTAATGAACTGGTACGTAGAATATTGCATAGCTGAATCAAAGGGCTTATCGTGAGATTTGTATCTCTGTGACAAAAAAATATTTAAATAATTTCTGAAATACACACTGGCCAACTAAGAGTAGTTAGAGACATGTATGTATACGGTATAAATGCATACATAACATCACGCTAATACGTATACGGAGAGGTGATAGCACCCAATTTTTTTTATGTTGTAAAATTCTCCCATGTAGGGAAGGCAAAGGGAACGAAGCCCATACAGCCAAGTCTTCAGTATATATTTCTTTAGTAGTTTGCATTGAAATGCTAGTGTAATGCATTTCAATGCATCTTGGGAGAGTTTGGCGTCAAACGATCGATGGCAGACACTGTGGTGCTACTTAGATGAGGTGGATTACCACGATAAAAAACTCATCACTTTTCACACCACTCGACGCTTATTTCGATAATCCTACACATTGCACATCATCACAGACACTTTTTACACAAAACTACACAAATTTTACGTAACAATATCCACTCCGAAACAATATTACAATCATCGAAATAAAAATCACGTCCGCCATAGTTGAATGCCGCCAAAAACTCCAATTTTTTTTTTTTATTTAGATCGCCATATGACAGGGCGATCATGTTGCCATGATAACACAGGTTGGACAAGGAAAAAGCGATCTTCCCTTGTCAACAATTAGAATGTATAATATGCAAATACTCAAACTACCTATAATCTTGATAAAGGACTGAATCATTGGTATGATACATACTTGACCAAGCGATAATTGGATCGAGGATAAAAAATAATCACTTCTTATCTATTATCTGTCATTATATTGTTTTAACTACGTAATTGTAATGTTGATAGATCGCGTTTATTCTGTGTGTGTGGCCTTTAGCGGCCCTACACTTGCAGGAAGCCACCAGTCAAAACCCCCCAGTACCATTAAGTTCGAACAAACTTTATATAGTTTACTGTGAATATCGTATCGTATAGAGGACCTTCGTGGTCGAGTGGTCTGTATTCCAGACCGGCATAAAGACCACTCTTTTTAGATTTTACGTACACTCTTTCAGCAGTTTGTGTCTCTTATTGCTATTTAAAATAATATCTATTATTCTCTGTATCACTTTTTGGTCTTGACTACACGCCATATTAGAGTTACGTCCGTAAGAATCAAAGTCATTTTTTCAAGATGTGAAGTTAAAAGTAAAAAACATTGAACTTTTTAATAGACGACCTCCGTGGTCGAGTGGTCTGTACGCCGGTCTCAAGGCGTCGCCATCTCGAGAGGTTCTGGGTTCGACCCTCGGTGGGGCAAATGTTTGGGTGATGAATTTTCAGGCATTTGTTCTCTAGTCTTGGATGTTTATATATATTTATATATATTCAGATTTATTATATGTATTATTCTATTAAATATATTTATTCGTCATCTAGTATTCGTAACACAAGCAGCATTCGTTGCTTAAAATGGGGCTAGTTGATAGGTGTGAATGTAAAAAAAAAGAAAAATTGAAGTTTTTATTTTGCTAATAAGTTTAACTTTTACAGCGATAAATACCAGTTATTGAATATGTTTTCTATGATAGCCAGGGATTCATTAAAATCTATCCACAGTGATTTACCATTTTCTAGTCAAATTAATTTTTGTTACTTTCTTCTTCTTTCTCATACCAAAAAGGTCTATAATCTGCCAAACACTTTACTTATTTATTAAAAATCGTTATAACAGTGAAGCTTCTATCAAACTATTAAAAACAATACTCATATTATCTTGAGCACCAACGGCCGTCAGTTCTACGGCTAATAAGACCAATCCGCTGCAAATTCAGCTCGCTGCTTCTGTGAGTTGTCAGTAACTTAAGTTCTGTGTCGCAATACCTCATTTTTGATATGACCCTTCAGAGATACTCACCGCATGTATCTGTTTTATTCTATCATACTCAACTCGATTTATCTTTTACGCAGCAGACAAACTTGTTAATCTAAAAGATAAGAATGTTTTTACTTCTTGTTTATTATAATAATACACGTAGACCGAATATACTATAAAGTCTAGTGTGTATATGTCGATATACCAAGGTATAACCATCGTTACGGCCGTCAAAAATTATATTGGTTCTTATAAGTCAGCAAGAAGATAATTAGTATTACGCAAATTATAGAAAAATCCAATTTAGAATAAATTCTGTTGTAATTCGATTTATAGCAGCCATTAAAACATTTTATAATGACATACATTTTATTTGAACATGAATCATTTATAATGTCCTTTTTGGTATTAAGAAAGTATATTGGTTGGCATTAGATATTATGAATAATTACTTATGTAATTACAGTAATTTCAAAATTATTCATAATATCTATTAGGTCCTTACCTATGAAATTGGTGTTTTGTATGGAGATTTTGGGGATGTCTGCATTTTACATACTAAATTTTTTCAGTTTTCTTCACAACGACAAATCCAGAGATAATAATATTTGGCATGTGTCATTAGACAAGCATTAGCAATATGTGTGTGAACACGCTTGATAAAAATTATTCATCGTTTTTATGTTCAGGAGGCAGTTAAAAATAATTGTCTTTGTGTCTAATTTTAACAAAATTAAACTTACAAAAAATTATCTAATTAAATAATACGAGCTCAAATATATGGTCTATTTTTAGAAGAGGCAATTATTTTATAAGAATTTTCTGAAACTTAATAGTTACGGACAAATTGCTAAGACAGAATAAAAACACCAATTTCATAGGTAAGGACCCAATATTTTACAATGCTCCGACGCTTGTCTTCCATAGATGCCACACATAGTGCATGGCTACGCGCATACACCAATAAGAAATATAATATACGGAGGTAAATAAAAAAAAATCTCTTTCGCGAATTTGATGCGGAAATATACGTTTTACTGCAATTGAAAAAATACAGGAATACAGTACTCTTTATAATACCTCTCACTTTTTACTATGGCGTATAATCAATCATACAGTTAATAAGGCCCTTCGCACACGGCGGCGTACCGTAAGCGTATCGTATTACGCACGTCCATCGAGAGCAATATGAGCGCGTACATTTTATTTATTTATTTAGGACAACAAACAGTCATATACATTTATATTTACGAGTTGTTAAAACTAATGGACCTACAGTTCCATTAAAAACATACAAAAAAAAATATTCGGAAATTAAGACGGTAATGCTCCATTTATGAGACAATGTGTCAATTACTGTCTACGAACCCATTACTTCCCCTACCAAACGCTTATAAATATTTAAAGGTATATGAAAAATGTCGATGTCGCTTAGTTTATTATTATAAAACACACAAGAACGCCTAATAAATGTATTCCGGGCATAACCCGATTTTCAAACAAATCTGTACATGGGATGGCGTTGCAGCAAATCGTATGAGATGCATAATAGTATTACGATAGGCGTAGCGTTCAGGCGTCTTAACAGCCTGCAATTACGGAGTTTGCATACTTGTGAAAAAAGGGAAAAGCTCGCCGCGCGACGTGCAAGGAAAAACAATCGACTATTGATTCACTCACGGCACGCGATTTTATGATTTCATGATTTCAAATGCGACACAAAAGTACCCAAAACGATACGCCTACGCAACTATTCGTTTGTAACGATACGCGTACGACTCGTGTGCGAAGGGTCTAAGAATAACGGGACTGACGACTTAATTAGGCATATTTAATTCTCATATTTTACCTACCGTTTTACCGGCTCTCTGTATCAGAAAATAACTAAATCATCAATAACACACAACTAAACGCACGTTAAAATTAATTGTATTCAGAGCGTTGAAATGGTTCGTGAAATTCTATTCAAATACGCCGAAAGCTGATCAGAATATCAATATCAGATCCACGAGGGTCGAACCTCTATTTCCTTTTACTGAATAATTACATATAATATTTATATATTACTGTGAATGCTTTTTGAATTATTTGTACACGTTTTTGAACTAATTGTGATTTGAAAGTTTATAACAAAGTGTTAGAGCCACCAGCAGAACATTGGACTCCGGCAACAGCGCGGTCAGCAGCGGGCCAACCTACACTCTACATTAACAGCAGCATCGTGCACCGTCGGCACTTTACACCGACGAATCACATACAAAACTAATCATTATGTACCATCTAATCAACATAATATATAAACAGTACTTTTAACAACAATAAACTAGATTTCAACCGTCCGTGTTGGGTCTCACTTCCACGTTCCGCTGCCGCCCAGGGCTACTCTCTAGGGTAGCTACGCTAATACCTTCATGCTGCTGCCCAGGACTACTCTCTGGGGTAGCTCCGCTAACACCTTCATGCTGCCGCCCAGGGCTAGTCTCTGGGGTAGCTCCGCTAACACCTTCATGCTGCCGCCTAGGGCTTCTCTCTGGGGTAGCTCCGCTAACACCTTCATGCTGCCGCCCAGGGCTACTCTCTGAGGTAGCTCCGCTAACACCTTCATGCTGCAGCCCAGGGCTACTCTCTGGGGTAGCTCCGCTAACACCTTCATGCTGCCGCCCAGGGCTAGTCTCTGGGGTAGCTCCGCTAACACCTTCATGCTGCCGCCCAGGGCTAGTCTCTGGGGTAGCCTCATCTAACACTAACTTATCATGCACGTGCAGGTCGCGGCGCCTTACAACCGCTCGCGGTCTGCCCGTACACAAAGTTTAATAATGTAGTTACCTGCGTATTTTCTTCATTCTACATTTTGTCAGTAATCGCAATTAGAATATTAAATTGGATACGGAAGCTTTAGGTACTTGGAAATCCATATCCATATCCACAAGACAGCAAGCTTAATAGGTTATTACTGTAATTTCAAAGGTGTTAATAGAGCTGTGGGGTATTTATTTCCATGTTTTGGTAATCATATGGTTTCTAACATGGGCTAGGTATATTCGTAATAGCTTTCGCCCACCTCTGGTATTCTAAGATGAGCTTTTAATGAACGAAGAAGATTAAAAAACTAAATACTTTTAACACAAGACTTGTTATATTTTTAATGTGGAATAAAAACTTAATTCTTTGACAGCGTACATAGTGGATGGATGTATAGATACTTGTTACCATTATCAATTTGCAATTAATTATTCTGCTAGTTCACGATTATTTTAGCCAGACATGACATGACATTAATAGGAAGTTGTAGTGCGATGCTATGGTGTCCAGCCTGCCATAACCCCGCTATCTAGGGGCAAAAATCTTATATTCTATTATTTTACAATCAAAAACCTACCCAAAAATGAAAGTTTTAATATGATGCATTATTTTTTTTACAGAGCAAACAATGTATGGCGCCTGGAACATCTCCCTAATAATAAAAACATAAAAATCCGGATTTTATTAGTAAAGTTTCATGTTTGTTTGAGTTTTTCAGTTAAGTCTGTATCTCTATGTATACTTATTTGTCGAGTGATTCTTATTTCAACCAGATCACCCCTTAATGATTAATTGCCCTCAGCGACTTCATAAGCTCTTTTGATGAGTGACTTCTTTAAAACAATTAACGTTTTAAAATATTGAGGTCGTCATTTTGTCTTCAAAATTACAAAACCATATTTAATTATTCGGACGACCACAAAAGGGGTTGTAATACAAAATTTTATCCACCCATTAACATGGAAAAAACGACACAGCCCGACCCTGACAAATTGGAAAGGATCCCGCTTGCTTACAAATAATTCTCTGTACCAGGAGCTAATGGGGATGGATGAAAGATATTTTCATTTGCATAATGAGGGCCACTTTTGCCTTTTGCCTTCTTATTTTCATTTATATTTCAACGGTCTCCTTTATTACGACAGTGTTTCTCAGTTCCCATTCAGATTCAATGGTGCTAGAGTTTCCTGACAACGGGATCATGAAAATAGCTGGCACATTTTATACACAATAGATGTGACGCTTGGCTATGTACCGTTGCATCACCTGAAAATGCAATAGGTACAAATGTTTTGAATAAATTCAAGCATACGAGTAGAATGCGAAAGAGATATTAAGGATTTTATTTAGATATACTATGAAGAGATAAAAAAAAGACGTGTGGCACTCGGGGACTGCCGCGGTAAAGCTATTGCATAGCATTTTGTATCAACTTATGCAATTATAATTTTATTTATTTATTTTATTCATGCAGTATTTCTTTTTCTTTGATATTAATTCAAGTTACACTTTTTGAGCGTGGTGACCGATAAGAAAACAATTTTTTCTATTATTAAATAAATAAAAAAAGTTAATATTGCTTAAAATATTTTTTATTATTTTACAATACATGTTGGTTTTATTATCTTAACGCCGTGTCGAAGACTGCCGAACTGAAACGACGTTAGACGATGCACGGCCTTCAAGCCACACCTCCTTACGCATCGGAGTGGGGAGCGTTAAAAACGGCTATTGCCGTCACGCTGTTACGTGTATAAAATTTTTGTAGGAGGCCTTCAATGCTAAGGTTGGTTTCATAGCGCTACGCTCCCGCGTTTGTAATTAATATTACAAGAGGTACCCAACATCGTTTCACAGTCACAAGCGGCCAGGTCACAAGCCAGTGCTGGCTGCCAGCGTACCTATGAAACGTCACAGTTTTTGTAAACTAAATGTAGATTTGAAACTACACATTTCTCTCAATACTCTTTTATCCCTTCAACACACATTACAGTTATTATCTTTTCTCTCTGTTGCCTTTTTATGTAAGTATATCGCTGAGTATGTAATTTCATATAACCATGTATGCATTACGTAATATAAATAACACTTACCTTATCTTATTTTCAATATCTGTCCAAAGGTTGCTGGTAGATATTGCTCTTAGCGATAAGGCCACCTCTGTCGCATTACATTTGTGCTGTATTGTAGTAATAAAGTATTAATAAAGCAATAAATAATTTTATCTATATATTCATCTATCTATTAATATTATTCTAATAAAATACAACTCTTCGTACGAAGAACTGCGATATACTTTTTGGTATTAACGCGACTATTTCTCAACTGGAATGTTAACCTGAACTCGAGACTAGCGCGGGGATTTACAAGAGTTAGAAGCAAATAGTTTTATTTCCGTATCAGAGCAGCGCTAACAATGGACGATTGCTGCGATGCTACGAATGGGAAAGTAGGGTTCCGTAGCTCTGGATAGCTTCTAAGCCATCCTTTTATGTATATTGCATTTTTAACCGACTTCAAAAGCCGAGCAGGTTTTCAATTCTTCGGCATCTTTTTTTTATGTTGATCCCAGATTACTCGAAGACGCCTTAACCGATTGGGAAAATTCTTTTTTTGTATAAAAGAATACTTCACAGGTATTCTTAGGCCCCATAGTCAAGCAAGGATCTGATGATGATGTCCTAGGGAAATCAAGTGAACTCTTCAAGTTTTATATGCATACTTGAAACGATTTGCGTATTTATTTTATAGAGACTCGTACATTCGCTTTTTGTAATCATAATTAGGTTATTTTGTATAAAAACTACTAAAAAGCAGAAAAAAATATAATTTTTATTAAAAAAAGGAAATGCCTTTTAAAATACCGCGGAACTAAATAAAATAAACTTCAAATAATCCGGTCCGGTTAAATTAAGACAGTGTCCAGTATTGCCCAGGTGCTCAGTATAGCGTGTTTTATATAATTTGGCTAAACCCCCTTCTCAAATTGTTTATTTGGAGCTTTTATATAGATTTAATTTATGAGTTTGGAGAGTTAAAATTCTTGTTTTTTAGAGCCGAGGTATTTTTATAGGCGGTTTTTTTACATTAAGCACGGACATTTCATTAGAGTATTTGTTACGAGCATTTTCCTTTTCGTAGAGATAAAATCAAAATTATCTAATTAATGTTGGTTGAATTACCACATTTTTTGCATGATATTACAATTATTCCATGCTTATCTTTTGTAATTTTCCCGTACAAGGAAAACCTTACCTTTTAATAAAAATTTTCACAAAAATCTTAAGTGAGCTGCAGAAATGTTAGATGAATATCTGTGTCACAATATGTATTTCAAAATTCACAAATAATTTTTTTTGTTCATCACAAATAAATAGAATTATTGCGTTAACCTAAAAGTCAGCATCAAAAATAGCGTTGTCGATGGTATTACCATCAAATTAGGACCAAGGGAGCATTGTCAAGCACTCCACCGACCGCGAATGAATAAATTTTTTGATTATCCCGTTAAAAGCAAGACATCAAAATAAATTAGTTTAATTGCCTTCTCATGTTTGCATTTATCACACAGATATACAAAGCGAGAACTAGACTGAGCAGTTAAGTAGTTTCTTCTCTGGCAAATGGAACTGCACAATAAACTTGTGACGCCCAGAGTTGGAGCTCCAAGGAAATTCTCTCAACTAATTACTGCTCTAGTTATGAATGTATTTTCCAAAATCTCATGGTTTGTTGTAAATTTTAATAAGTTTTAATATACTTTTGAAGAATCCTCTTTGAACCAACTATGTCACCATTTATTCGAGAAAATTAGAGCAGGCACCATTGGATGTTGAGTGTGCAAAATATGAGGACCATATTCTGTAAATAGTTTTGAACGCGAAAAACTTGCAGAAAATATGATTCTGAATGTTGCCAAGAGATTTCTCGGTCCATTTTTTCCAGGTCCCCTTGGGATATCGAGTAAATTCAAATAAATTGATTTGAAACTTATTGCTATAGTAACTTTTATTCAGCTCAAAAATACCTATCCAAAGATGAAACACACAGAGCCACAGTCAAAGTAAAATTTTTAGTCACATAGTACAATGCCAAAAAATGGACAAAGAAATCTCCTGGCATTATCTACAAGCTTTTCTGAGTACAAAACTATTTACAGAATGCGGTCCTCACATTTCGCATTCTCAACTTCCTATAGCACCTGCTGTCAATCTTTTGAATTCCTTGAACAAAGATATAGTTCATGGGATATTTGCTATAGAATGTGTTAATATAATACATGATTCTAGGTTTTGAAAATATATTATTTAAATTTTTGCAGACTAAACGTGCAAGTAAATAAATAATCATTATCATAATATTCGTTATCTTCTTGATAGAATGCGTAATTTCCTTCCGATATAAATATCAATTACTTCCAAATATTTGTTGGAATAACGCGTAATAAAAAGATAAGTATTATACACAACTGCTTCCCACTTCCACTATAGGTTTGCAGCATGGAAAATAATAATTTTAGAAACTGTATTATTCATCTTAAAATCTAGAGTTGTAGTATCTGCTATCTTGAGACAAACTATGGTTTAAATAAGATGTAGGTACTGTGAAACTCAAAATAGCACCTTTTATTACTTTATTGTCCTCAAATTTCATCAGATTAGCAGTTACAAAATCGAAAAAGCAATCGCAAAAATTTGTCTAACCAAAAAATTCAAACTGTTTGACATTATCAATATATTTTATGTCGCCAACGCAGCAAACCAAAGAACCTAATGCTATAGACGAGTCGGAGTCAAATACGTTTCTTTTTACTAGAATTTTAGCAATGGCGGTTTTGGCCGCGGAACCCATATCAGCTAGTTCGTTTTCGCCTTCATCGTTTTTTTAATAGATCATACCAACGGTAGCGATGTTCACTTTGATGCGTTCCATTTTGATGTTGCTCTGTTTTTGTTTTAGTTACCTGCGTTGATTTGGGCTGAGGTTGCTCAGACTAGTTTTTGTCGTTTTCCCTCTGCGTTACTGCGGCTAACAATTTAATTGGGTTTCGACATGACGGGTTCAGTTTAACTACATACGAGTACATACATATAATCACGACTATTATCCGATAAGGGTTAGTCAGAGACTAGGCAAAAGCACCGCAAAAGCAGTCCATTGCCATAGTCCGCAATGCACCAAGCAGTGAGTGCACTCAGCGTGACAGGTGGTGAGCCCGTGATTCAGTCAATAGTACCCTTCAAGATTAAGAGAATGCTGAATTTTTAATGACATGCATCAAGCAATATGTTATTATAAATAGCTGTTGGGGAAACAGGAAAACTTATATCTTATTAATTAGCAAGCACTCAGTTGCTCAACTTAAATTCACTGGTGCTCCAACTGTTCGTTATTATACAAACACGCCAGGACTTTCGGCAAACAGCCACTGTAATCACAGCTCGGCTGTAAGATGACAATACAGTACATATGGAGTCTGTCAACACCTGTTTACATTTGTAGAGTACATCACAAGTTGGCGGGTACAGTGAGCAGGTATTAATTAATGAATCCCTCTTGTGTTTGACTTCGGTCTGAGATACAAGATGGTAGCGAGATTTAATTATTTGACCATTAATCTGACTACAAACTTTTGAAGTATTCTTAAAACTATACTTGAAACAAGAGGATACACTCGCTGTGAACTATATTTAAATATTTTTATTATAACTAAGGGAGGTTTAAAAACGACGCTGGTCGCCAACGCTGGCCAATAGGCCCGGCGAGATTTTGATACATTTTGAAGCTTAAGCGCGCGCGCGTGTGTCTCTGAAACGATGTTACTATCTATAAAACCGCCGTTAATGTTAAAATAAATACTCAGATCTATCTGTTCCTTACCACAAAGTCCAAATAAAATTTTCATTACAAAAAAAATGCCAAGAGTTGTGAAAATTTTATAGTATTATAAAACACATCTTCAGTAATCTGTTTGAAATGATATTCGGAGATTCAACTAGTTAATTAGAGATAAGTGTTACAGAGAGAACTACTACAGTGGAAACTACTTGATTGGGAACTAGCATTCGTTTTAACAAGGATATAAAGGTTACCGAGCGTATCTAACCATAATATGACGTCACGTTAATTCATAACATAACTGTCTTTGACTTTTAGTAAAATAACTAGTAAATTACTATATATATACACAAAGAAACAAATAAAACTAGGATTGAATGCTGGCATAATAATGAGCATACAAAATCATATAATAATTATACTTATTAGTTTTGAAGAAGCATTTGTCCTTCAGAAATTCTGATAGTAACGATATTGCATCCGTTTCAGCCCACATTACTCCTTACACATGCTTTCTGGACATAGGTCTCCCTTAATGGCCCCCATTTCACCCAATCTTCAACTTGCCACACCCAGAATCTTTATTTGGCTGCTGCTTTATTTGGGCTAGGTACATGTCAGGTTTTTTTTATTATTTTGTAGAGACCAAAATTTTCAGCAATACTAATATTGTATCCTTTTCAATCTTTACTTTTAATTTTTTATTATTTAATTTTATCAATAGTAAATGCTTAAATTAAAAAATATTAAAAGCGAATAGTATCAAGATCCTGTAGTCCCATTCCCAGTATTCCCATGTACAAATTTTTATATCCAATGTTGCTATGAGATTCTGGTACACCTATACTGTATAAGGTTAGCGATGTTCATAAAAAGTGTTATTAGACCAAATAAAAAAATTGGAATACTTTTTTGGGGAAAATAATCAAAATTCTTAGTATAGTCACAATCCATGTCAGAATAAGTATAAATTAAAATATATTTAACCAGATGAGATAGATTAAGATCCCCATGCATTCTTCACTTAATAAGATTTAGGTAAAAAAAATTCCTGCCTATAGAAGCATTGCGTTTTGACGATTCGTCAGCAAGGAACCAAGTAATACTTAAGCCTCCATTGCCGCATATTGATGATAGCGATTAAGATAACAACCGAGAAGAATGATCCAGCCTAATTTAGGGAGTAGACTCCTCAGACCTAGATAAAGGAAAAGCGGGTAAGGGTCTAAAAATGGTTTTGTAAGATTGCGTCAAATTGGCTCGGGTTAGATTACGGGCGCTCATAAGGAAGTTCATTTCTAAGAGACCACTGAGTTATTATATACATATTAGGTCCTTACCTATGAAATTTGTGTTTTGTATGGAGATTTTGGGGATGTCTGCATTTTACATACTAACATTTTATCAGTTTTCTTCACTACGACAAATCCGGAGATAATATTATTTGGCATGTATCATTAGACAAGCTTTAGCAATATGTGTGTGTACACGCTTGATAAAAAATTATTCATCGTTTTTATGTTAATGCAAATCAAATGATGTATTCGGGAGGCAGTTAAAAATAATTGTCTTTGTGTCTAATTTTAACACAATTAAACATACAAAAAATTATCAAATTAAATAATACGAGTTCAAATATATGGCCTAGTTTTAGAAGAGGCAATTATTTTATAAGAATGTTCTGAAACTTAATAGTTACGGACAAATTGCTAAGACAGAATAAAAACACCAATTTCATAGGTAAGGACCCAATATACACATATAAGCTAACTAGAAATATTTTGTTAAAACCAAGATTTGGTGTTGAAATAACTGAGTATGCATTAGGCTCTACTTAGTCAAACAGAATCTTTCTCAGCCTGTATATGTCCCACTACTGGTACCATCGGCTTAACGTGCCTTCCGAAGCATGGAGAAGTTCGAGATGACAAAGTTTTGGTCACCCATCCAAGGCCTGACCATGGCGAAGGTAGCTTTGTTTTCGATATCGAAAGCCAAAGCGTAGAAACCGCAACGTGCTTTCCAATTATAAAGACCATCAGATTATAATTATATAGATGCTAAATAACATTGGAAAGGATAAATCAATCTTCCTTTTACTTGTACTACATTTTGCCTCTCGGGATTTAGACTGAACGTATAAATCTTAGCCGTTACCTACACACCTCAACTGGCGCGAATCCTGCACCTACTGATGCGCATTACTAATTCACTATTTTCCCCTTAAATTAATTTATTATTTTAATGTTCACCGGTTTCTTGATTTAAGGGCTTCTCTTCGTATCCCTTTGATATTGCATTAACGTGATTTAGTAAGTATCTTGTTCAGATATTCACCGCTTCTGTAAGCTGAAGAAAATAGAAGCTTGTTGCTTTTGAACGCACTATTTTCATTCCGCTAAATAACTCGATCAGGTGATTCGATCAAATAGAACAACGAGAATATTTTATTACATTTTGTTCGATTCATGAGTACTTAACAAATAAAAACTGAAACAAAAAGCACTCAAAAGTAAATAATAATTTCTGTCTTCGTAAATACAGTAACTTTGCTGTTGGTACAATCAATTTAAATAATACCCATATGAGCACCATAATTTGATAACAATCAGACGCAATTGCTTGAGTAACATAAAAAAATATATGAAATATGTCATACATATGATTTCTCCAAAATCCTATCATCAGATCCTGACCTCATGACAATGGGACCAACTAGAACAAAAAACATAAAAGTTTTCGTCGAATTGAGAACCTCCTACGGTTATTTTATGTCGGTTAAAAAGAAATGATTATGACAATTGTTGTACTGAGACAGACATACAATATTTATCTAAGTGAAGAAACATTAAAGAAATAATAAAAACTCAATAGAATCAATAACGAAATACTGCTATTTTTTACGTCAAATAGTAAAAGAAATCAAATAACACTACACATTTAATATTTGTTTTTAATACCAACTTGCAAAATTTGAGATTAGAATGAAATACGATATAATCAAGTAAAGCTAATCCATTTCCTGAGCCGTTACGCAGTAAAAATAGATAGAACAGTGATAATGTCATCTTTATCAAACTATGTATTTCTCTCAATTTATATCAAAATGCGGAGATGATAAATTACATTAACGTGTTCTTTACGGTTTGACACAGTTTTTTATATAACGTAATCGTGTCTATACAATGCAATAGGTTGGTGGCGTTGATGACGATTCTGCTATTGATAACTTCAATCTCGATCTATCGTTATCTGATGATCTTTGAACGGACAGAACAATTGCAAAAGCAAAGTGATAACTTTATATCTTTATGTGTATGTGATTAATCTTAAACAATCTTTTGAATCGTTTCTGCCACACCAGAGCATACCAGAGGTAACCATAGGACCATTCCAGGCCAAAAAAATATTATAAGAGTATGCCAACTACATCCTTTCTAAGAATTTTTTTTAGCTTTGTCCGGTGAGGTGGGACTTATATTGGCCGTCACTCAGCCTGTATAAGTCCCACTGCTGAGAACATGGAGAAACACATGCGTTGGCCCAAAGTCAATTGGTGAATAGAAAAGGTTGCAATAGCTACCGAAACCAACAGCTTGACTTGCCTTCCAAAGCACGGAAGGATCTTGAGACCACAAATTTGATCACCCATCAAAAGACTGACCGTGGCGAAAGTAGCTTTGTTTTCACTATCGAAAGCCAAATACTTTACCCGAACTACTCAAAGAACTAGCAAAAACCTTAATAAGTAATTATTTCCAAAGTAAACCATTTAATACTTGGATTCCTTCTATAATATATTAATCACGCCGTATTCTTGACAAGGAATGATGTCAAAATGGTACTAAAATGCTTATTAACTTCTGATGCCGATGTTAGCGCGCCGATAGGTACTCTAGCTAGGCAGCAGCTATAGCCAGTTGTTTTATCCACTTGTCTACAAGCAATCAAACAATCCCGCCGCAGTTTTCATTGGAGTGTATTTGAAGAAGTATCATTGTGGAAGGTCATTATTTTCTCTTATCATTGTCTGCAAGTATCGTCTCTTCGGTGAACAATTTTCTAGTGATGTTCGAAGATTCGAGAATATCGATGGTTAATTGTTTTTATGCTTCATCAAAAAAATTTCCCTCGGCTCCCAGCACTATTTCATTTTTCTACTTTTTTGTCAATTTTAAAACTTGATTCAACATATCTTTCGGTTTGATTTTCCACTGCAGCTGTGAACTGAACATCGACTGCTTAAAACATCCAGGCGGTCCATATTTTATGGTTAAACGTTCTATAACAACAATTTCTACACAGATTTGTCGATGTTCATTTAGTATATTTCTAATATTCAAACATACTTAATCCGTAAAATTCATCAACTATTAGTATACTCGTACATTACACGAGCGCTGCTTAAGATTTGGGATGGTTTATAGGTGTGAGTGTAAGTAATTATTTATTATTTATTTATTAATTATTTATTAATAATTTATTAATTATTTATGTTTTTTAATTCGATTATAATCAATGGGTTTTAAAGCATTAAGCTAGAGAACTTAGTTGATTCGTAATTAAACGCTTGTAATTTATACTATAATCATCAGCTTTGCAACTTATTTGCTATTATCTGCATCGATAATTTTTTTTTAAGAAATAAGGTCGCGTAAAGTTATCGACACTTTTCCAAGAACACCACTATCTTTATCGCGCAAGATGAGTAATTGTACGTATATATTTAAAAGTGGCTACAGTCGATAAGTGGTATCGATACGATCTCATCTCAACACTATCGAGTGGTTGGGTAGAAATGCAATTCATGGAGACAACAAAAGATAGCCAGGCGATCCCTTCTACGGGTTCATTAGTAGACAAGTATCTGATCTCCTGCTATCGCGACGTCGATTGTTCATAGACCGTGTATATTGGACATTTGTTTCATAATTTTTAATGAATACGCACGGGCGACATCACCTAGGTACATATTTAATGACAATAAAATTCTTCGTTCGAAAGTTAATAGCCATAAGGTAAAATGTCCTGTATAATGTTGTTTAGTGTAAAATTTTTATTTCTGTAATTTATGTGCCTCAGAAAACAATACCCATATAGTAAATCTAATCTGTAAATATTACCAAATTAACAGAATATACAAAAATCTATTAAATTGACTGACACCCAATAAGGATTAAAATGGCACCTTGTCGATATATTATAATATAACGTCAATCTTCAGGATAATAATAGCACTGCAGATCAAATCTTTGTGACATGGTCCCAATAGTCACAGGTCTTTTATAATAATCTATACAAAAATAAAACTGTAAGGGTCGAATGTCTGTACATAGAAAAAAAATGCTTAAAATCAATTTAAGAGGATGTAAAATGAAGGAAAATACCAAAAAAAAAATATATTTTTTTTTTTGTTTCCTTGTCTGTTTGTCTGACTGTACGGGTTAATCTCCGAAATGGCAGTACCGATTACAATGAAATTTTGCATGGTGATACCTTATATCCCTGGCCAACATCTTAGGTACTTTTTATCCCGGAAAATTGAAGGGTTCCCGTAGGATAGTTAAAATACCGTAGTAACCGCAGATGAGGTCGCGAGCAACAACTAATTATTAATAAAACTGTTTAGTAATGGGTACATTAAAATCTTAAAAATCTTACCTACTATCGCAAAATTCATTAGTGCCGCAAAGTCAAAAGAATGTATGGTATGTAAAGTTTTAGGCATTATAGATATGCATTAGATTTTACCTATGAAATTGGTGTTTTGTATGGAGATTTTGGGGATATCTGCATACTAACATTTTATCAGTTTTCTTCACAACGACAAAACCAGAGTTAATAATATTTGGCATGTATCATTAGACAAGCTTTAGCAATATGTGTGTGAACACGCTTGATACAAATTATTCATCGTGTTTATGTTAATGCAAATCAAATGATGTATTCGGGAGGCAGTTAAAAATAATTGTCTTTGTGTCTAATTTTAACACAATTAAATTTACAAAAAATTATCAAATTAAATAATACGAGCTCAAATATATGGTCTATTTTTAGAAGAGGCAATTATTTTTTAAGAATGTTCTGAAACTTAATTGTTACGGACAAATTGCTAAGACAGAATAAAAACATCAATTTCATAGGTAAGGACCCAATAATTCCTTTCAGCTTCCCCCACTGACCCAGTTACTCATTGCGGTCATCAGAGATCTTGACTCTCGAAACATCTGCTCACAATTACTTTATAAACATCTCTTCTTTTAGTGTCCTGGCCTTTGGAACTCCCTTCCTGTTCCTATTGATTTGCCCAGAGCGTCACCTCATTTAAGAGACAGTTTATGGAATTTTACCTGACGAGCTGATGATTGCTGCTACTCAATCTATTACTTTTTGTGTTCAGTGTTATCATGATTTTTTTTATTGTATTCTGAACATATTTTTTTTATAATTACGTGTTTATTTTTTGTTAGTCCGTAATTTTGTGCATCTGTATTATTATTAATAATCTTTCCATCGACAGGTTGTCTGGAAAAGATCGCTGCCTAGCGATAAGACCGCCAATTATTATTGTGGCATATAGTTTTAAGAAATTTACTGTATAAATTATTTGGTGTACACAATAAAAAGTTAATACTGATAACAAATCAATACTCTACCGGACCCAATAATAATTATGTTCAATGTTTCAACAGGGACTGATTCAATCTCCAACGTAATTTCCCACAGGAACGAAATAATTGGACCTTTGGTTATTTGAACCCTTGTTTCGTAGAACTTGTGAGGAATGTGTATCAGAAATGCTAATATGAAATCTGTAATTTTGCCTAGCAAACCGACTACCTGTTCTCCTAGTATTTTTGATGATAAACTACGATAATAGGCGTACCTGTGTGTTTTCTCAATACATTAACTTTAGTTTATATCCGCCAATGAAGGCACTAGTAGTATATGTATGTGAGTCGTGTGGTAGCGGCTCGTTAAAAGAGTACTACCAACCCATCTCTTTCAATAACTTATAGCGGCGACGGACTCACCACCTGTCACGCTGAGCACATGTGCAGTCACTGCTTGGTGAAGAGCAGACTATGGCGGTGGACTGCTTTTGCGGTACTTTTGCCTAGTCTCTGACTAACCCTTAGGGGATGAAAGTCGTGATTATATGTATGTATGTAGTATATGTATGAAGAAGAAATTTCTGCGTTTATCGCATATTTCACTAAGAAACATACTACACATATCCGTGGCTAAAGTCATGTTCAAGCTATGTGACATATATCTTTATCTCAAATTTTAATGTCCTTACCAGCAACCTTCAAACTTATGTTGTTACTTGCCACTTTTAAAGTTTCTCTTCTATACTATGTTTCAATACAAGTTGCCAAAAAGGTAAACAAAACGAAGGTAATGTTTCATCTCTAAAATGTTTCGTAATGACTGTAGGTAATTGAAATCAATTGAAACGGACAACAATTGTTACCGTTAATTATATTTACGTGCCAATGTCCATGTAAAAAGTGTGATTATTGAATAACAAATTCGGTAAGACAGCTTTTTTGTTTACCTTTTTGTCAACTTGGATTGAAACGTACTACACAAGCATGAATTGTCAATTACATCGAAATGCTCACAAGAATAATGTTTGTTTATACTTCATTCACTATTGTTCATTCATTACTTCATTCACTTCATTCACTAATGTTTGTTTATACCCAAGTCACTTCATTCACTATTGTCAATATTAGTAAATTTTCTTCTCAAACACATTTAAGGCGAAATATTGGGTCCTTACCTATGAAATTGGTGTTTTTATTCTGCCTTAGCAATTTGTCCGTAACTATTAAGTTTCAGAACATTCTTATAAAATAATTGCCTCTTCTAAAATAAGATCATATATTTGAGCTCGTATTATTTAATTTGACAATTTTTTGTAAGTTTAATTGTGTTAAAATTAGACACAAAGACAATTATTTTTAACTGCCTCCCGAATACATCATTTGATTTGCATTAACATAAAAACGATGAATAATTTTTATCAAGCGTGTTCACACACATATTGCTAAAGCTTGTCTAATGATACATGCCAAATATTATTATCTCTGGATTTGTCGTTGTGAAGAAAACTGATAAAATGTTAGTATGTAAAATGCAGACATCCCCAAAATCTCCATACAAAACACCAATTTCATAGGTAAGGACCTAATATAAAGAAACGTGCAAAAGCTATAAATAGAACCGCTTAGTCCCATTAGAAACATTACGTTTCTCACTATGATATTATTATCTCAACAAAATTATTAACAACATACCTCGGAGAAGTCGCTGAGTCCATTTAAATAATTAATGTGTGAATGGCCGGTGCGCGACCCGCGGTCAGGGGCTAATAGCCATTTGGGGACTAAAGAAGTTGCTTTATTGGGTCATTTTTCCCCTATTTGTTAGGAAGACCAGGGGGATAACAGATTCCCTCTTGTTACTTTGAGAGATTGTGCTAGGAAATTAAAAGGCGCAAAAGAAGCGAAGGTAAAAGGAAAATTCTTTATTGTTAAACTACAGCAGGAAAATTATAATAGTTAAGTATAAACATTTTGATTCTCGTTAAAATCCTTGTTACAGTTTTCATTTTAATCAAATACAGTCATTACTGAGTGGCGGATATTTTATATTTGTCTTGAATTTGAGGTGATCTTATAAATCTTATATAATGTGCCAGAATATTTATGCAGAAACAGCTCAAAAACCTGTCAATGAAAAATTACCAGCGTGTTCAACTATGAATGTTTTCATTGTTGTCTACGATTAAATTGATTTCGAAAGCAATTAATGAATCGCCCTCAGCCTATATACGTCCCACTGCTGGGTACAGGTGTTCCTTGTGGAGAAACACATGAGGAGTAGAATACAAAGTTTTGATCACCCATCAACAACCTGACTACGGCGATGGTACCTTTGTTTTCGATCGAAAACCAAAGCGTACTAACCACCACTATCTAGTATACAAAAACGCACTGTCATACGTTAAAGAAGAACTAGGTTATATAGGTAGGATATGTTAAACTATTCACTTTATGAAAAATATTCACTTTATGAATTACAGTTTTAAAGAACTGTGACCAACTTTGTCACTCGAAAAGCTGTATAACGAAACGTTAGTTACAAAATGATTTTTTTACTGAAATTAAGAACAAAGTAAATTAACTGCAAACTGTTACCGAATAAAATTTAAATTTCAGCGGAAAATCATTACTGTACAATTTCTCGCATACAATCATTATTACATTTATCTCGATGAGCAACATTAATGACATTAAAATTGCCATATGTTTTAACAACAATTCAATACTGAATACAGCATCTTGTCGAGAACGCGCACTTCACACATCGCACAGTCCTCAGCCTATATACGTCCCCTTCCTCATGGAGAACCACATGAGGAGTATGGGACGTAACACCATCACGCTGGCCCAATTGGTGGCGGGTTGGTGAGCAGAAATAGACGCAATAGCGACCGGAACCAACGACTTAACGGAGGAGCTCGATATTATAAAGTTTTGGTGGCTGTCCACGACCTGATCATGGCAAAGGTAGCTTTATTTTCAATCGAAAGCCGCTATAAATATTAGAATGATCATCTCATTCTCATAAGGAGGCCCGTTGATTTCTGTAGTCAGTTTATTATTACCACATCGGTCGGTACACCGCATAGTAAAAATAAAAACATTTTTGTTTTAATAATGATAATTCAACCTTCGTTTTGTATTACTTTTATAACATACAATAAATATTTTTTAATATTCCAATCCTATATTATTATTGCTTTGGAAATGTTATGGCGAGGTTATCCTAAACTAAGGGATTTTTGTTTTCATTTTACGGACTCAAAAATATATTTACCAAGGTTAGGGATTACTTTTACAAATATTTTCTATTACATTTAACAAAACATTTGCAAAAACCAATGGAAAACCATCGACCGCCATTACGTCATTTACAGTGGTTACATCAGTCGCGCGGTAGTGCTTTCACACGATTTGTATCTAATTCGTCATATTCCTGATTGGTCATATTCATATACCTTATTCGACACTAAACTTTCCTACCTGGTCATATTATACTAACATTTAAGATCACCGTCTATTACGCCGAAGCATACCGTGCTAGATCCGTCCCTAAAACACGTCAATTAAGTTTGCACAAAATCTTTTTTTTGGCTCATTTATTTATGTACCCATTTTCTTTGCAATGTATAAAGGTCAGGGTGCTGCTTCAGGGTGTTGTTGGGGCTGCCACGCCACTGCAGTGCCTCAGTGATGCTAACCTCGGCTGAGGTTGATAGTTTATTCGCTATCATTAGAAAACGGATCGCATCCCTCATACAGCGGGTGCGGGACTGTGGCGGGGAGCTTGGACGTGGACAGTGCTCTGATGCAGCATTGGACTCGGCTCCACATTAAGATGGACACCACTATCACGTATAATCAATATGTGTGATAGGATAGTGCTTTCTTTTAAAAATATATTGCAAATTTTAATTTAAAAAAAAATATATATCATTGAGTTACTAACATAGTTTTTTATGGCAAATTGCTACTAACACTATGGATTTCGGTCTGAAATAAATTGTAATTTTTAATTTCATTTAATAAAGTGCATTTTCTATCCATCCGTCAGCTAATAGACGTCCACAGCTGGACCGGTCGTTGTATAGATCGTTGGGGTAGGTATAGGCCTACCATATCTCTACAACGACCGGTCCTGCGGCGCCCGGATCCAACGACTTTCTGCAACCTTCGCTAGCTCGTCGGCCCTTGGGGGCCTTCCCACGTTGCATCTCCCAGTACGTGGTCGCCACTCAAGAACATTTCCGCCCCAACGGCCGTAAGTTCTACGTTCAAGTGCCTTTTAATTTTTAGAAATTTACTGAACAATCGAAAATACCAGAAATACGAAAATGAGTGGAAATACAAATGATAGTGTCAACATCCCGACGTTTGTTCATTTTGTCTGTGCACCTTTTATTTCGCATTGCATCACCCGCTCTCCACGGAAAATGGCGGGCGGCGGAAGATTTCAGGCCACGACATTAGCGGGACATGTATCGGTAC
The DNA here is from genome assembly GCA_910589355.1 of Parapoynx stratiotata. Taxonomy (NCBI): domain Eukaryota; kingdom Metazoa; phylum Arthropoda; class Insecta; order Lepidoptera; family Crambidae; genus Parapoynx; species Parapoynx stratiotata. The sequence goes on from OU342464.1 coordinate 14,901,258, forward strand.
TTTACAGTATGAATTAGGTAAAATAAACCCAGTAATCAAAAGCATTATTTGTGATTATTTTTTAAGGCTAAAACAACCTGAATTAATATTGGGTCCTTACCTATGAAATTGTTGTTTTTTTTCTCTCTTAGTATTTTGTCTGTAACTATTAAGATTCAGAGTATTCCTAAAAAATAATTACCTCGACTAAAAATAGACTATATTTTTGAGCTCTTTTGATTTGTTTTGATAATTTTTTGTAAGTTTAATTGTGTTAAAATTGGACACGGAAACAACTCTTTTTGAGTGCCTCCCGAATACATCATTTTATTTGCATTCACTTAAAAACGATAAATAATTTCTATGAAGTGTGATATTACACATATTACTTAAGCTTGTCTAATGATAGATTCCAAATATTATTATCTTTGGATTTGTCGTTGTGAAGAAAACTGAAAAAATTTTAGTATGGAAAATGCAGAATTCCCCAAAAGCTCCATACAAAACACCAATTTCATAGGTAAGGACCTAATATTTTTTGTGTCATATTACGTCATTAATTCCATAGAACGCGTCCTTTTTTTACTTTTCTATGTAGGCTATTTCTATGTAGGCTATAGTTTAAAAATTTCGATTATTAACACCGGGATAGTAACACCAAATGATTTAGCTGCCATTGGGAAAGACTCCGTCATTACAGCGAATTTAACCAATGAAATTTACGCATTTATTGGTATCCGAACCTCCATGTAGTACTACGAGTACACGGACTTTTTACGTGCGCAAAGTTATAAAAAAATGGCACTCATCACTCCCAACTTTCCCTCCCCTTCAGAAATTGAAAAACGTCCTACTCTTTCTCACCATTAAAGTGAACAATAAAGTTTTGTTTTGTGGCTTAATAGCGTAACAACAACAGCTAACGATTACATGGACGAAGCCGGGTGTGAAGAACGGGAATCACCAATAATTTCCTATTTTTAGTCATATTTAAATTTTATTTCAAACTTCAAGGATCATTTAAAACCCGCTATTTTCGTGGCCAACTCGTAAGAAATGGGCGTCGTGTTGACGATACTCGTACCAGGGGCAATGATAAGCGAAATAAATGAGATATCTCCGTGCCGCCGCGTCGATACCGGCGAGCGCTCGCTATAATTGTCCTTATCCCAGTTGTGTTCGAAGCGAGACGTACAGCCTTTCCCAGTGTATTCTTTATTTGGTCTAGAAATATCTAAGCTAGCACATGAAAAAACATGTGAACTGGAAACAGAATACTTAGGCTAATACTACCTTAGTACTGAGGTTGATGTATCACTAATGAATTATTTTCCTTCTTTCTTTCTTTAAAATGGGTTATTGCGACATATAACCGGACACATGGCATCTTATGAACTTGTGTTTTGAGAACGTTTCATAGGTACGGCCATAAATTTTCATATATTTTGACGTATAGCGCTTGGCCGGCGCTGCACGCCAGGGTGTAGCTGTGAACCGATGTTAGTAAATCCCGATGTAAGTACGACTATGCGCGCGCGCATGACCGGCGCTGGCGGCCAGCGTGCCTATGAAACCACGTGTTTCGTCATCAGCCTATATACGTCCCACTGCTGGAACAGGCCTTCCTCATGGAGAAACACATGAGGAGTATGGACCGTAACACCAATGCGGGTTGGTGGGTAGAAACGGTTACAAATGCGACCGGGACCAACGGCTTAACGTGCCTTCCGAAGCACGGAGGAGGTCGAGATCACAAAGTCTTGATCACCCATCCACGGCCTGACCATGGCGAAGGTAGCTTTGTTATCGATCGAAGCCAAAGCGCACAGACCACTACGCCACCGAGCTCCACATGTTTATCTGTCCCACACACTGTCACCACATGTTTATTCAAACTCAATTATGTTTATCTTACGCATGACAATCTGTAATTGAATGATATGGAAGAACTCATTTTATGAGCCTGACGCCCGTTCTCCTCAGAAAAAGCTCTCAGTTCTGACTGTAAATGAATACTAGCCACAATCTGTGACGTTCACGAGTGTTTTGAAATTCTCAGATTTGTGCGTGAGTTAGAAGAAGAGTAGGTATTATTCTGCTTGATATTATTATGCTTCCCGCAGAAAGAGGTTACACCAACTTTTCGGCTGATAGGTCTCTAAATAACAGCACGTAAAGTATATTCAGAATAAACATACATTATTAAGCTATGGCATAGTTTCTATCGCGGGCCTTGAGCGCGGGGACCGAATCCAGAAATTCCGTAACGAAAAAACCTCACGCTCCCAGCTCCGATGCGCAAGGTGGTGTGGCTTGAAGGCCGTGCATCGACTAACGTCGTTTCAGTTCGGCAGTCTTCGACACGGCGTTAAGATAATAAAACCCACATGTATTGTAAAATAATAAAAAATATTTTATTATTATCATCCTAAAGAACTCGGCTCGATCGCACCGCCTGTACCACCGAGTTTGTTTAATACTTATGTACAGTTCATTGTGAATATCGCTTGCCTCACATTATGCCCGGTGCATGGCAACAAACTCACCACGTGTTAGGTACATGGGGACTTAACATATCTGGCGATTTGTGGGACACATCTGTCTACTCCTTCGGGAAATAAGACGTGATGATATGTTAAGTTCGGTAAAAACCTTCACTATTTTAGTTGCGCTAAGAATTTTAAATCCTCCGACCTCCTCCGTGGTCGAGTGGTCTGTGTGCCGGTCTCAAGGCGTCGCCATCTCGAGAGGTCCTGGGTTCGATCCCCAGTGGAGGCAAGTGTTTGGGTGATGAATTTTCAGACATTTGTTCTCCAGTCTTGGATGTTCATTATATATGTATTATATTACGTATATTCTGAATAATTGTATTTATCCATTAAATATATTTGTCCGTCATCTAGTGACCGTAACACAAGCAGTATTTAGTTACTTAAAATGGGGCTAGTTGATAGGTGTGAATGTCTGAGAATATTTATTATTATTATTTATTTATATGAGGAACGTGATTTCAGCTACAATTCCACTCCGGGCGCTTTTCACACTTCCCATAGAAATTGACATTTTAACGCAACTAAAAAGTGAAGTTTGTAAAAAATTACGACTTTCACCATGGGCTCTGAACCTCTGAACGAGCATAGCTTTTTTCCAGTCATGTCGTATATCGCCATAAATTATATTTTTTGGTATTCTGCGTAGTTTTTAGTTTTTACTAGGAAGCGACCCGCCCCAGCTCTGCACGGGTGTAATGTTGATACTGATTATTGTATTAAACTCGTATTGCTTTAAGCGATTTTGTTAAAAACTATAAAATTATAAATATTTAGGCATGGCTGAGGATTTTAGGTGATAAATAGCATTATACATTAACTTCATGGCAATAAAGTAGAAATTTTCATGATATATGATTGTAGTAACAAAAATTCCGCTTCGGTATGCTTGAGGCTGCTGTATCGGCAGCCTTGAGCATGCTTTGGGATACTTCGGCATCGCCAAGGCAACACTCGGGGGTAGTTTGGACGATACGGCATGCTAAGGACGTTTTGGTATCCCTAAGGACGTTGCAGTATACCAAGGCATGGTTGCCGACAGTGTGTGTTTGCATGTAGGGATGCCGAAGGATTCCTTTTCTTGCCGATGCCGATAATATGCGCCGGGCCTTACTAGCCGATTGAATCAAAATCTTATAAAATAACATATAAGAGGGCGATTTCCACAATTATTATGTGCTTGATATACAATTATGCTCCAAATTTTGCGCTCTAATGCAAAAGATACCTGGAGGTCATTTGTATTAAAACAACAATAACTTGGCAAAGCTTTGTCCGCATGAGTTATGGCGTTATTTAAAATTTATGAAAAATGTTTCATGATCTTTTTCTCAATACTTAAATTAGTCCAAGAACGTCCAAACACCGAACTCAATTTAGTGAAGTAAAAAATTCAAAAGGATGTAATTTAATGGAAGATCTCCAGATATTATTCTGATAAGCTCAAACTTCAAACTAGAGCCGAGACTTGCTAACTCTGCCAGCTCTTGAAAAAACACTCGGAAAAATTACAAACCATTTTCGCTAACTGTAAAACGATAAGGGCGCATTGGGAACAAGCTAAAAGTTTGCCCAACTTAATTTCCCTTCGGCTAACTTTTAGGGAATCTCTCCTATAAATCTCATCAATTTGTTGGGTATGACTCGGGGGCTATCGTTGCCACTGGGACTGTAGCCAACCTTTTCTTATTAAATTACGTCAAACTTTAGTCACTGGTTGCGATTTTTTCTACACATATGGTCAATGCTTACCGTGCGTACGCGTCTCATTGTAAGCTATCTTATTTATATATTCAAATTGGGTAGGATTTCTCCTGACCTCAATCGGGAATAGACCAAGAAGCAGTGTACAATGGAACCGGCATGTTACATCTAACATGCCGGTTCCATTGTACACTATATTGTACACTATTTTGCAGGATCATCATCCTGCAAAATAAAAATGAGCATAATATGATAGGATATTTTATAAAAAAAGCATAAAGGACTACTCACACTTATTCAGCTCCATTTAGCGTTTGTCTATGTATAACGAGGATTTTATATGAGTTCGTCGTGTGGTAGCGGCTCTTTAAAAATACTACCAACCCATCTCTTCCCTTGGGTGTCGTCAAAGGCGACTAATGGACTTAGAACTGCACAACCGCCCAATAGTTTATAGCGGCGACGGGCTTTCCACCTGTCACGCTGAACACATGTGCAGACACTGCTTGGAGAAGCGTGGACTATGGCAATGGACTACTTTTGCGATGTTTTTGCCTAGTCTCTGACTAACAATTAGAGAATAATAGTCGTGATTATATTATTATGTATGTGTGTTAAATGAGATGCTTTATATGAGAAAGGTAGTGTTTTCTATGGACAAACGCTGAATGGAGTAGAATAAGAGTGAATAATGCCAATCCAAATCCAACCGCCTCTCTGGTCTAGTGGTTGAAACTATCGGGTGTAGATCGGGAGGTCCGGGGATCGATTCTTCATGGGGGCAGAGGTTTTTCTGCTCGGTTTGGTTGGTGATAGGGCTTCTTAGCCCGCCTGGCCAGCTACCACCGTCTTACCAAAATTTGTCCTCATAATAACAATGTTATAAACATTGTTGTGTTACGGCAATCAGAGGTAAGATAGCCAGTTTCTCAGTTGTTGAGGATTACAGGTGAAGCTCGCTTCCACCTTCGGCCTTATCGTCACTTACCATCAGGTGAGATGAAGGCCCAGGGCTTCCCTGTCTTATTTAAAAGAAAGCGTAGTCCTTAATTTTGCTAATAATATTAACCTAACGTCAAAGGATTGTGATTTACCGGTCATGCTAGGAGCTTTCGGTTTGCATAGTTTATTATCGTCGAATCCAGCAGGTCCCGTAATGAATTACACGAGGATCTGCTGTAACGTAGGGGATGTTGACGTAGAAAATAATAAAAAAATGGACTATTTGCCACTATTCGTTTATTGTATGTAAATCAAAAGGCACAACTGGAACAATTTATAAAAAGGTAAATAACAAAAATCACAAAGGTAGGGTAGGTAGGTATAATAAAAGGTAGGGCTACTTTCAACAGTGCCTTGGTAAAAATATATTATTAGTTTCGACTTTCAGTAGAGCTAACAAATTAAATTATCAAATTGAGGTTAGGCGTTGAGACAACCACTCCACCTGCTGACTCTGATAGTAATGAAAAATTTGAGAACAAAACAAGGAAAAAACAGACAGTTGTTTAATTTAAAAACAGAATCAAAGAAGAAATGGCTAGAGAAGAGCGCAGTAAGAGCAAAGAGTTGCTAATAGGTACTGATGTAACGCCTCCTTACACTGTAATAGCTCAGAGTAAACAGAACTGGAGTAGCCATTAGTCAATTTCTCAAAAAATTTTCTCTGCCATTTCTTGCGGGGGGTGAGGTTACCACTACACTCAAAGCCAGCACACATAAACAATAACTTTTACCGTTTTTACAAATGCACACATGCATAATTCGACACACAAATTTAAATTTCACGCACACACACGCTTAAAATAGTCACGTGGGGTGTGTGTTTTGACAACGTCACAGCCGCACTCCCCACGAGACTAGCGTTCGAAATTTGAAATCGTAGAATTCTAAAACATGAAATAATGAAGTAAATAATCATGAAATCTTAAAAATTATATTTACAAATAAAAGGTGACACCATCTTATAGCATACTCAATGTTTTCTATTTATTTTTACAACAAAACAGCACAGACAGGCATTTTTGCGGGAGCTCTGTTCGCCGCAACGTTTACAATGTTATGGCTGTCAAAATAGCGGCTCAACTAGTTTTATTAAACGTGCAAGCATCCGGTGCTTGTGCATTTGGCAGAGGGGAATGTAAGACGGGATGTAAGGGGCGAACTACCATCTTTCGCCCCAAGCCAACCTCACCTGCACGCGGTGCATCCTGCTGACTGACGAACGAGGCTCTGGCGTACCGACCGATGGCGGTATAACCTTCCGAACCAAAGGCGCAGCTAAATGTAGCAGGCCGGTGACGAGCAGCAGCGTCACCGGTGCGAGAGCTACGCCCTGCGATCGCCAACCCGCCTGCCCAGCGTGGCGATTAAGGGCATAACCTCCAAATGTTAAACCGACATAAGCCACGGCCCCCAGTTCCCGGCGGCCCCGCTATTCCTGGCCATGGTGGCGGCCACGGTAACGGCGGGGCGGGGGGTGCTAAGAATCTCCGGGTTACGGAAGGCCACCATAACCGACTACTCCTGGCGACGTACAACGGACGCACGCTACGGCTAGACTCTCATCTGGCAGAACTCGAGGTGGAACTTGGGAAAATTAGGTGGCATATCCTAGGGTTATGTGAAGTCCGAAGAGAGGGGGAGGACACCATAACTCTTCCATCTGGCCATCTAATGTACTTCCGTGAGGGAGACCGACAATCCCAAGGTGGCGTTGGGTTTTTGGTTAACAAGTCCATTTGTGACAACGTTGTGGAAATATCCAGTGTGTCGAGCAGGGTAGCGTACCTAATTGTCAAGCTCACCGAGAGGTATAGCCTCAAGGTGGTGCAAGTGTACGCACCGACCTCGGCACACTCGGACGAAGATGTGGAGGTTATGTTTGATGACATATCGACGGCCCTCCACTCCACTACTAAGACCCACTACAGCGTTGTTATGGGGGACTTTAACGCTAAAGTGGGAGTACAGAATAGCAGCGAATCGGTAGTAGGATCTCATGGATTTGGACGTAGAAACCATAGGGGGCAAATGCTCGTCAACTTCCTCGAGCGGGAGGGGCTGTTCTTGATGAACTCTTTCTTTAAGAAGCAGCCCCAAAGGAAATGGACGTGGCAAAGCCCGGACACTATGACGAAAAATGAGATCGACTTCATCATGACGGACAAGAAGCACATATTCAGAGATGTCTCCGTGATCAACAGATTTAATACGGGTAGCGATCACAGACTTGTCCGAGGCTCTCTGAATATCAACTTTAAGGCTGAACGCGTCCGTCTGATGAGGTCAAGACTCCGACCTACCTTGCTCCAAACCATGATTGGATCCGAAACATTTCAGTCAAACCTGGAGAACCGATTTGCTGCCGTGGAAACCACAATAGACGTAAACCAAAACCTTAAAAATATAACTCGAGTCCTCAGGGAAGAAGGCAATAGATTTTGTGAAATGCAGCGTAAGGGCAGGAAGTCAAAACTTTCGGAAATGACATTGGGGCTGATGAAGGAACGACGTGAAAATCCACCCGTCACTTCGGAAGGAAAGCGCGCTCTAAACCAAGAGATCAGGAAGCTCGTACGACGCGACCTCCGGTGCCACAATACTTTTCTGATTGAGAAAGCAATTGAGCAAAACCGGGGGTCGAAAGTATTCGTACAATCTCTTGGAAGAAGCCACCTGACGAAGCTGACCACAGAAAGAGGAGAAGTCGTTGTTTCAAAGCCGGCAGTCCTTTCCGAAGTCGAAGACTTCTATAGCCGACTCTACGCCTCGCACGCATCTAGACCTAAACCCGAAAATGAGGACCCTAGAGCAATGTTAACACGCCACTACACTGAAGACCTGCCAGAAATCAGCATTGATGAAATCGAGTTGGCTCTTAAACAGTTGAAAAATGGAAAAGCCCCTGGAGAGGATGGCATTACAACAGAGCTACTTAAAGCTGGAGGCAAACCCGTACTGAGGGAGCTCCAAAAGCTTTTCAATGCTGTCCTATTCGAAGGGAGAACTCCGGAGGCGTGGTGTAGGAGTGTGGTCGTCCTGTTCTTCAAAAAGGGAGACAAGACTCGGCTGAAGAACTATCGACCCATTTCCCTTCTAAGCCACGTCTATAAGCTGTTTTCAAGAGTCATCACGAACCGCCTTGCGCGAAGACTCGATGAATTTCAAACACCGGAACAGGCTGGATTTCGGAGCGGATACGGCACCATAGACCACATCCACACAGTGCGGCAGATTATACAGAAGACCGAAGAGTATAATCAGCCCCTGTGTCTAGCATTCGTGGACTATGAGAAGGCCTTCGACTCGATTGAGATCTGGTCTGTTTTGGAGTATCATATAGCAGCGATGCCAAGTAGATTGGCGATACGTCCAAGTGATGAGATGTCTCTACGAAGCTGCCACTATGTCCGTCCAAGTACAAAATCAGCAAACAAAATGTATACCATTGCATCGAGGTGTAAGGCAAGGGGACGTAATCTCCCCGAAATTGTTTACAAATGCAATGGAGGACATGTTTAAGACGCTGCACTGGAAAGGGCGAGGCATCAACATTAATGGCGAATACATATCTCACTTGAGATTTGCGGACGACATCGTTCTCATGGCAGAAACGCTGCAGGACCTACAAAAAATGCTAAATGACCTGGATAACTCTTCTGGACGCATCGGCCTACGGATGAACTTGGATAAAACCAAGGTCATGTTCAATGAGCATGTACTACCGGAACCGATTGCAGTACACGGTGTCGCTCTCGAAGTTGTTCAAAAATACGTGTACCTCGGGCAGACATTGCAGTTAGGTAGAAACAACTTCGAGGACGAGGTGAACAGAAGAATCCAGTTGGGTTGGGCAGCATTTAGGAAATTACATCGAGTATTCTCATCGTCGATCCCACAATGCCTAAAGACGAAAGTCTTCAATCAGTGCGTCCTACCCGTTATGACATACGGAGCCGAAACGTGGACACTGACGGTACGGCTGGTCCACAAGCTTAAAGTCGCTCAGCGAGCTATGGAAAGGGCTATGCTCGGAGTTTCTCTTAGGGATAAAATCAGAAATGAGGTGATCCGACAGAGAACCAAAGTTGTCGACATAGCCTACCGAATAAGCAAGCTGAAGTGGCAATGGGCTGGCCACATTAGCCGCAGAACCGACAACCGTTGGGGTAAACGAGTTCTGGAGTGGAGACCGCGCCTCGGCAAGCGTAGTGTAGGGCGCCCTCAGGCCAGGTGGAGTGACGATTTGCGCAAGGTGGCTGGCAGGAGCTGGATGCGAGAAGCCGAAAATAGATCGAAGTGGCGTGAATTTGGGGAGGCCTACGTCCAGCAGTGGACTGCCATAGGCTGACGACGACGACGAATGTAAGACAAAGGCTACTCCAGTTCTGTTTACTCTGAGTGTAATAGGCTAGTTGACCCATTTTTTTATTAAGCCCCAAATGATTCATTACTGATACCCATCACCATAAAAAATAAATCAATATTTTTCTGAAGCCTATAACACAATAAATTATAAATTCGATTTGATAAAGTGCCAAAAACGCCTTCGGTCTATGAATTATCTGTGGCGTAGCGTCACGATCATTGTAAACAATTTAATACGCATGCGTAACATAGCCGACAGTTATGCTTGATTGGTTGCGACTGGCGTTTTACGGGTTTTTACCATGCGTAGTAATTGTTTACATGAAGCGTTACTCAAATTATTTCACGAACATGGTGGATTGCGTTTTTGGCATAGGTAAAAATAAAACATATTTAAATTGAATTTCTACAGAAATCCCGTGTTTATATTTATCGAACTTGATATAATATATTTCGGACCCTTGTACTAAATACTATGTGAATGACAAATTATTTTCATTACTTTTGATATGAGTCAACTAGCCTATACAGTAGCGAAATATAAAATAAATAAGGAACTTCAAATTATAAATAGTCGGTTACTCATCCTAGATGTAACCTTAACTAAAGCTGCTATATTTCAGCTTAAATTTGATATTTTTTCAATACAAAACTCCACGTTCTATTAAGCCACCGAGTTAGAACGTCCATTAAAGTAATACCGTAGGCACCTACTTTCTGTCTAAAATAATTGACGACCTCCGTGGTCGAGTGGTCTGTACGCCGGTCTCAAGGCGTCGCCATCTCGAGAGGTCCTGGGTTCGATCCCCAGTGGAGGTAGGTGTTTGGGTGATGATTTTTCAGACATTTAATTTTGTTCTCCAGTCTTGGATGTTCATTATATATGTATTAATTACGTATATTCTGAATAATTATATGTATATATCTATTAAATATATATGTCCGTCATCCAGTATCCGTAACACAAGCAGCATTTAGTTGCTTAAGTTGACACTAGTTGATAGACGTCGAAATACGAGACGTCTCCCTCCTCTCCGTGGAGGCAGCCGCCCGGCTGACGGAGCGGGGGCTTCGTCGTCGACATTGCACACGGCGCCTCCACTGCCGCGCGGCGATGGCTCAACTCTTTTGGCTATCGTCGCGCCCCCTCCCAGCGCCGGGAGGGATGATGCCGCGCGCCCCACCTAGGGGGGCTCCGCCGGGGAGGCTGACAGGGTAAACCTTGGGTCCCGGTCTCCTCTCCACTCCGCGGATAGGAGAGTTGCTGTGGTTTTAGTGAGTATGCCCCCTGGTTTCGTCCCAGGGGGAGAGTCTCACAGTATTCGGCCATTCCCCCGATGGGCGTTTCTGCGTAAAGCATTTCCACAACGACAAAAAAAATAAATGTGAATATCTGAGGATATTTATTTATTTTTATTTAATTACATCCAAAAAACATATTTTGTAAACCACTTAAATAGACCTGTAAAAACCTGCAATATTTTTATAGCTACAAGCAATATTTACAGTTTAGTTTTCCACTGATTTTTTTGACAATCTTATCGAATTGTCGGCTATGACCGAGGGCTGCCCTCGGGGAGCGTGGCCAGCCTTCTATTATTAAATTACTCCGAACTTTGGGTAAGCCGATGAGATTTTTTCCGCACGTGACGGTTCGGCAATATCTAACATATTTAGAACCCAATTGGGTTGGCTTATAAATCATGGAAAACACCTGACACACCTATCTATTCTGTTAAGAAACTAATGAAATTAAATAGTTTTCTTTACGCTACACTTTACATAGCTAACTTTTAACTACTGCAGCTACTCTTCAACCAAATTTCAATGGATATGAATTGGATTTCTGTCATGTCGAACACATTTTTTGAAATTATTATATATGACATTTGACGTTGCATTAAATCAATATTGATTTGGAAACATTATGTTACAGAGTAGGGCAACAGGTGAATAAACTGAAATGAAAATAGTGTGACAAATAAAACATCGATTAATGTTGATGACCTTATATTTCTTCCGCAGCCTGTATGCGTTCCAATGCTACGCTAAGGCCTTCCTCGTGGAGAAACATATTTAAAGCAACTAATGCTGCTTGTGTTGCGGATGATAGCATAGGTGACGGATAAATATATTTAATAGATAAATACATATCCAGAATATATTCAATACATATATTAACATCCAAGACTGGAGAACAAATGCCTGTATTCATCCCACAAACATCTGCTCCCATCGGAGATCGAATCCCTCCTCCAGAAAAATATAATCCTTAGAAGCAATAGGATCTTAGCTATTGCTCATCTATAAAAGAAAAACAATGTTTGTTAACCAAAAAAGTTACTTAAAAAAGTAATTATTTCAAATACTAAATACAAATGGAGTAAAACACTCAATGACATATTTGAAATAAGTACATCTTTATTATGCCAAATGAATTTCTATGCACTAAAATTCTGCTAGATAAATGTAACCCCCTTCAAATGCTATAGAAATGCAAGCACAGCTGTTTTGTGAGAAACGGGTAAGGTAGAGATATTGAATTATAGTTAGATAAGTCCACCAAATTAGCACATTGAAGTGGGTTGGTTACGTCTGCCGCAGAACTGACGGCCGTTGGAGTCGTAAAGTTCATAAGTGGAGACGGACGCTGGAGAGGGCTGGATGTGGATGGCCGAGAATCGAGAGCGGTGGCATGCTAGGAGAATGTCCAGCAGTGGATAAACATAGGCTAACATAATATGACATATCATCACGCCTCTTTCCCGAAGGGGTAGGCATAGGTGTTTCCACCCACATTTCGCCAGGTATGTTAAGTCCCCATGTAACAGGTGGCGAACCTGTTACCATGCACCGGGCACAATGTGCGACAAGCAATATTCTCAACTGTACATAAGTTTTATTCAATCTCAGGGACACATCGGATCGAACCCGCGATTCCCGTCCGTCCCAACTCAGCTACCGCTGCCTAGGCTGCCGCTGCCGATGATGATGAAAGGTAACGAGTAAGTGAATAATGAAAAAGTTATAATTAACTATTATCTTATCTTTTATTTGCTTGCGATTATTCAAAGATAATTAATTAGGCGAGATTAATCAAATCTATCTATCGGCATATATAGTTACTATTGAAGATTATTCACTAATGACGAATAAATGTGTGTTATGTCTGCGTTTTTTGGTTGTTGTTAAATCTTTTTGTTGTTTGTGTTGTTGTTTGGGACGATGACACAAAAAATAAACTGAATGTTTAGGCTTTTACAGTTATGTGTAATCAGATTGCTGTTGTAGATACTAACTTACAGCTAGCCCCTCTCTCCGTGACTTTATTTCAGGATAAATATATTCTGGAGTTGAGGATACCAGGGATTTCGTGTAATCCGTAACGGTACTACAAATCACTGATGTAGGTAACCTAATTTTAAAATTGAGCGTCAGATACTGTCCACATTTTTTAGTCTTGAAACTTGATATTTACTAGTCACTAGTCAACGAGCTTACGAAAAACAATAGAAACATCTACTGTTTGCGAACACCGGTGCTCGCGGTGCCCGCCAATATTGCTAATATTGTTGGGCTAATATTGTTATTAGGCTCTAGATCCGTAAATAAGAGGAAGACTTTTTTGATTCAATAGTCCTTAGGATTTTCACATTATCCCGCCTCTATCCCTTAAGAGGTAGGCAGAGGTGTTAAACACCCACTTTTCGCCAGACATGTTAGGTCCCCATGTAACAGGTGGCGAGCCTGTTGCCATGCACCGAGCACCGAGAACTGTACATAAGTTTTGTTTTAACTCAGTGGTACAGGGGGTGGGATCAAACCCGCGTTTCCCGCGGTCTCTCGAACGAGTAGTGCCACGTCCGTCCCAAATCGGCTACAGCCGCTCAAGATTTTTAGATTTTTAAATATTGTAAGCACTTTTTAAACAGTACCATATATCACACAATTTCCACTTAAGCTTTTTTTGAATATGTTAAACTATTTGCGTCTAATACCACTTTTAACACGTCGATCCCTTTCATCAAGTCTTCTTCTATATCCATACTTTTACATCAGTTCTCATTTACGGCCTGTTCCCAAAACCGAACGGCAAAAACAATACACGACCCATTTCAAACAAGTTTGGGTAATACATTAGGACGCATGCAATATCTTCGAAGTCTGCCGATATATCGTTATTATCCCTTTGTGGTTATTGGTTCAGAGTGTAAGCATCTCGTATATTTACGCCTTTATGTTTATTCAAAACTTTATCGTGTGACTTTAAAATGGTCAGAGAGATAACCACCATTTATCAACACAGCACCATTATGGTTACATCCCTGATTACCCAATCTTAAATAAGCTAAACATATTATTTAATTCTCTAATAATAAGGAGCTAATAAATAATAATAATAACTTTATTTATTAAAGTATCTAGACTCATTTGGTTAGTAACAATTTTTGCTTATCCCATGTTAGTAATATTTAATTATTATTGTAACAATTTTAATTATTTTACTAATTTTCTTTTTGCTGTACCACACCAGTAGATGTGCAGCAATTATTCACGTACTGGCAGTCCAGCTTACTGGATATCATTTTCAGGATACTGTTAGTGCTGCCCCTTACGAAGTGCATCTCTTCCTCGTAGTCGCATAAAAGCAGTCGACCCTCGCTTCCGCAAACATTCCGGATGCACTACAAAAACGGGGCAACCCTAGCAGCATCCTAAAAGCGTTATTATATTGAACACGCAGGGCATTATTAACCGCTATATTTGGCCCACAGACTGTATGTGTAAAAATTCGTGAAATAGGCTCTGAAAAGAGTGATTTTTACCTTTAAATAACGAGGAGCTCGGTGGTCTAGTGGTTAGTACGCTTTGGCTTTCGATATCGAAAACAAAGCTACCTTCGCAATGGTCAGGACGTGGATGGGTGACCAAAACTTTGAGATCTCGAAATCCTCCGGTCTTCGGAAGGCACTTTAAGCCGTTTGTCCCGGTCAATATTGCAACCGTTTCTACCAAGTAACCCGTATTGAGCCAGCATGGTGGTGTTACGGCCTTATGTGTTTCTCCATGAGAAGCTATGTGCTCGGAGGACTATATCATTAATACTAGGTACCTACCGGAACATGTTCTTAAACCTACACAAATATTACACATGCCTGAACGATCTGGTGCCCGCGGTGTAGTGGTCGCAGTCCTTAATTCTCCATTAGACCGCCAATCGAGTCAACTCACTACTTAATTTATTCTATCTAATTCGCAACTCCCTTGACAGAGCCAAATTTTCCACAATCAGATTTATTTACAGCAGCAAATATTCAAACATAACATTTTAGTATTCGCTACAAGCAGCTTATGTATGAAATCCTGCAAACAAATATAAATCCGATACATTATGTATTCAGAAAACTTTCATCTCATTTACATTTGATCAGACAGATGAAGAATTTATGTTTATACAAATGAATTCTGTTGTTGAAGAGGAATGTTGCCAAGATGTTTACAACACTTGTGTGACTTCATACAATTTTCCTTATAAAATTTGAGATTATTGTACGATAGTAATTTCAGTAAATTAGTTTCTCTTTATGACATCAGACTTCTGTTCTTAATATTTATGTGATCAAATCAGAAATGAGGAAATCCATAGGAATACAAGGCAATCAACATATTGAAGATAAAATATAGTAGTTTATTTTGCATTATATCTTTTAGTTTATAAGTCAACTAAATACTTACACGTGTGTAATACCTATACAGTGCCTGAATACCTAGAGGGATTTAACGTTTTCAGGCATGATGATATGTCTGTACCTATTGAACACCTGCGTCAATATTTCTAACGCGAAAAGTAGATATCAACACCTCGGTCTATCCTACGGGTTGGTGGCTTATATCCTACCCTACAAAATTATATGATAATTTTTTTATGTAGAATCATTTCGTAGACATTAATTTCCTCCGACTGCATAAATAATACTATAGGCTTTGTACGGGCCACTTAACACTTCCAACGACGTCTGCGCACAACATAATATCTCAAACTGATTTATGGCATCTTCACAAAATAAATTCACAAAGTGACACTGTAAATTACCAGAGCAGTGCAACATTTTCAGAGTCGCTCCCATTTTTTCAACGCCGAACTGAAATATATACTCGCATAGTTTTCCAAGAAAATGATGTCTCGCGATTCACTAAGTTGATAACTCAATTTGTCGTTTCTTGGGGTAAACTTGTGAGGGATTTATCTGAGTCCAACTTTAGACTAAGACGCTACTAAAACAGCTCCCAGGTGCAATCTCAGTAACTATTGTAAGGAATAGAAATTTATAGCCTGTTCTCTTCGAATGGCCGCCTGTTACACCGATGCTGGGCTTATCCTTACCTACGTCAAAATGTTCCACTTTTATTCTTCTTTGAGTATTTTTTTATTATTCAATGAGAAAAAGGTTGTTGCAGATTCTATCGTAATTATTAATCGCGAAACAAATAGTCTTATCCTCTTAGTTCTTAATATACATAAGTAAGGTAATGAAATTACATTAAATAGACACAGGTTACAACAAATTTTACTTTACTGGTACTTTTATTCCTAATGTTGTTGAATTTATTTGATTTTTTTGAAACTGTTGCAAGTACCTCCGTACATTTCATTAACCCAAATAGTGTTTAATGAAATGGTTCCATTTAGAAAGGTTTAGCTTAAAGCGAGTAAACTCTGCGTAATGTTATCAGCCTACATTTGTCTCCCTGCTGGAGATCAAATTGGCCGTAACATCAATACGCTGGCCCAACGCGAATTGGAAGCTAGAAACGGATGCTTCTATCACGAACAGGCATGTCAACTGTTCAATAAATTCAGATTTGTAACGGTGTGAATGTGACCCCACTCTAGTCCCAGCATGTCAATTACTGAATTTGGGATGCAGATCCGATCTTCACGACTGACCGCAGCATATATACATACAAGTAAGTGTTTTTAAGTAAGGTTGGTTCATTTCAGTAATTTTTTGCCCTAAAAAATATCTCCAACACAATTTAAGGCAAATCAAGAGGTGCAATGATTTTATACATATAAACGAAACTAAATAAAGACTGTGGTCAATCATAAAATTATTATTTCTACAGTGTTCACACAGAGTAGAGCTCGCTCGTAGAGCATTTTTTTATAACGTTTAAAACAGTGTTTTGAATCATCGCAATAAGGTTTATTTTACCATTCACTTCTTTTGGTATTAGGAATGTTCGAGAGGATATTCGAACGCGCTTAGTCTGAAATAATAGGAGTAGCCAATCGGCTACTCCTGCGACGTTCTCTTCGGCGGTCGGGTAGCGAGCAGCCGATCGGCTCCGACCTTCGAGCGAACAAGGCGCCGAGAGATCACTAAAAAATATTGGACCTTCGTCGCCTTAATGAAGACCGATGCAATAGTTTATAATATTTCTAATCTATAAATAATTTTATTGTACATAATTTTCATTATGTAAAAATGCTATCATTATTCAATTTGTTGATTAAACTCACTTTTTTTAACCGATTTCATTAAAATTTAGTTCCGAAAAATTGACGAATTTTTGAGCCAGCGAGTTTAACTTTGCGTTGTCACGTTCACATTTTTATTTTCAAAATTATCTAAAATGCAAAATTTTTGTAACACGACTGAAATAGTTTCCGTACATCGTTTCAATGGAACCTAAAAGGAACAAAGCGAAAAAACAGAGAAACACGGGAGCTGGAATAAAATTTCGTATAGCTCGGCTAGAAGTTTGAAGTCAGCTTTCGAATGCAAAATTCACCCTAACAAAGACGAAGTTGGACTACGATTTTAGAAAATGAAATACACACGTCGTTCGCGGCGGCAAATTTTTATTGCCATTTTTACAACTGCAATTGGCAAGTGTAAATTAGGTTACAGATTGCACTTGTTAGTTGTTGTTTCGGTTTGAAGGGTGAAAATACTGTAACGTTACTCTAAGGCTGCGATAGGCGAATTAGGGACAGCCGCCTCTACCTGAGTTTCAATGTAACATAAGTACAATTATTGTGAACATGCTGTTCCCGCGACGTCGTTGGCTATTGATTTAACGCCGATAAAAGTGTACAAAAAGTTTTTGTGGGTTTGTTAACACTGCATTGTTTTATTACAGTGCTCAACATTACATTCCTACCTCTTATTAGCAAAATGTTGATTGTTAATTTAATTGAACTAAAACCTCTAATTATTAAAATTATAGAAATACCATTTCTTGTCAGTGTCATCTCATTTATTGTTGTCATTGTTATAAATGCCTGTTGTCGTGTCATTATTTTACAATGCCGAGAAATTTTAAAATTCGAAATGAAATTACATTTTGGCGGAATATGTCACATAATACTCGGTCGAGCAGATATCGATAACCACGGTTACACCGCGCGGTATAAGTAGCCTATGTCCTTTCTCAGGTTCTAGACTAACTGTGTACCAAATTTCAGTTGAATCGGTTCGGTTTGAATCGGTTGAACTAAAACCTAGAATTAATAAAAAAAAATATTTAATTAAATAAATAATTAATAATTATTTAATATTTTTTATTATTTTTTTATTATTTATTATTATTTTTTATATATAATTATTAATTATTATTAAATTTACGTATGTGTTAATGTTAATTAAGCCGCCACCAGATTTCTGCTTTGCCTGATGGTTGACTGTTAGAGAGCGACATTAGTCGTTAAGTCCGCCATATGTACATTTTCTGTAATGCACAAAAGCTTAAATAAATAAATAAAATAATGAAAATAATATTTCTTGTCAGTGTCATCTGATTATTTGTTGTCATTGTGATAAAACTCTGTTGTCGTGTCATAATTATAATAATGCCGAGAAATTTAAAAATTCGAAAAGAAATTACATTTTGACGGTATATCTCACATATACCGGTCGAGCAGATATTGATAACCACGGTTACACCCGCGCGGTACCCGTTCCCATGGGAATATTGGGATAAAAAGTAGCCTATGTCCTTTCTTAGGCTTCAATTTCAATTGAATCGGTTCAGTAGTTTTGATCTAAAAGGAAGACAGACAGAGTTACTCTCGCATTTATAATATAAGTATGGATACCGCATCGCATGCCTCACTCTGTGCCCGGTGCATGGCAATAGGCTGGCCCTGGCTTGGCGATATGTTTGTTTATTGACGTTACACATTATGTGTTACGTTCAGACGCCTTAAAAGATGAATATGTATAAACATTATAAATAAGTAAGGATGGTTTCATACGTACATGTCAAAATGTATGGAAATCTCACTTTTGGCCAGTGCTGACGGCCAGCGTACCTATGAAACATCCCTAAAACGATGAAAAGATAATGAACACCCTTAAAACATATAATTATACATTAGGACTGCACTTAAAACACAAATGAGCACTAAGTAACTCAAACAGTAACCGCTTTATAGCCTGAGAACTCAAATAAGAGCAATTATCCCAGTAAATTGACTATCATCCCACAAATGCCACAAATACAGAAAACCATATACGTTAGGTCAAATTAGTAAAAGCGTGTTGCTCTTAAAATATTATTAGATCATAATTTTAATATACCGTCATATTCAAAACTTCATTCCTAGTCGGTAAGAATTATCGTATGGAGCAGAGCCGGTCGAAACATGATACAGCTACATTGAGTCCTAATTAATGATAACCTAAACTTGAATTTTATTTGAGACAGTCAATAGTGTTTAGTTTCTGTGCGAGTTATTTTAGTTCTTTTTTTTACATATGACAGGTAAGCTCTTGGCCTTCATCTCACCTGATGGTAAGGGACGATAAGGCCAAGGTGGAAGCGACCTTCACCTGTAAATCCTCAACAACTGTGAAACTGTTCTTACCTCTGATTGCCGGAACACAACAAATGCTTATAACATTGTTACTATGGCCACAAATTAAGGTAAAACGGTGGTAGCTAGCCAGGCGGGCTTAGAAGCTCTACCAGCAACCCCACCAACTAAACCGAGCAGAACTTCTGCCCCCATGGGGAATCGAAATCCCTCCCGATCAACACCCGTTGGTGTGAACCACTAGACCGTGAGGCGGTTAAAGATAAAAGAGAGGTTTAAAGATATGTTAGTTTGAATAGACTTTTGAATGTGACTGTACATGTATTGAAATGTATGTTGTATATGTATCAAACTTATTATTTTCAGAGAGTGAGCTACGTTAACCGATACAAAAAACGCCGCTACGCCGCCGCTACGCCGTCCGCTTGTAAAGCACTGTGACACAGCTTAAGACTTCTTATTGACCACAATATAATATTATTAACATCCAGAATTTATCGCACGTTTCTCACAGAACAGCTTATTTATTCATTCATTTATTAGGTTCACCACAGCCTCACATTATTAACATGGTAATAAATACATTGGGTTTCAGTCTAATATGTGGGCCACTTACAGGTGAACACAACTTTTTTGAACAAAACATCGTAAATATTTTTAATAACACAAACAATAAAAAAGATGTTACTTTAAGGGAATGAAAAATTTTGCCATCAATAATGAAATTTTCACCTTTAACTCAGCACAGTACAAACCTGTTTTTTATATACAGCTGGCATATACTGACTTCGTAAGTGTACTGTAAAATGTCTTACAAATAAGGTCTTAAAAGTAATAAGGGTGCCTTGCTACTAGAGCTTTGTTGTGTGCGAGGAAAAATAAACCAACGGGATTATTTCGTTTCACGTGACTCACTAAACAGTGCCTTCCTATTGGTCTATTTTTCGCACAGCATAGCTAAATAGCATAGCTCTGGTGGAACGGCATTCTTAAGCTTTAATTTGACATTCTTAGCATGAACAGCGCATTTAGCTATAGATTTATCACGTTTACCTGCAAAATTACTACGTAATTTGACAATTGGTCGTTATAAAACGTGATAAGTATCATATCGCGCTGCTCATGCTACTTAGGCTGGACCAATGAAATCCGCTAACAATCATTGCTTAACAAATAAAGTAGAACATGAAAAAATATTGATACTGGAATCCTCAAAGTATTGAAACTTTGAATATATTCCCGTCGTTTGGATCTCATCCAAAAGTGCAGTCATATTTTATTGTTATTAGCAATTTTATGCATTTGCTTTTCTTTGTAATAGTGGACGGATACGTAACATTTCTTTACAAACTGACGTTGAATCTGAATCTTTATCTATGTTAGAAAATATGGAATAAAAGTTGTATACTTACTACGAGTTATATGACAAATATTTTCTTTTTAGAAGCTTTCATTCCTTCCCTTCTTATGCGCATGTAATTTAGCTTCATTTGAGCTAGTGATTATGGTGAGGGATTAATAAATATAATTAATCTGACTTTCAATAAGCTTAACCCAAAGTAAGTTCTGTAAAAACAATGCTACTTTCACCAAGGTCTGTACTCGGATAGAAGACCAAAATGTTGTGATCTAGTTCCTCCGTTCTTTCGAAAGCAAGCATCTCGTTCATCCCGTTCAAAGCATTCGCGTGTGTAAGAGCACTAAGTACTGAATCACGGCACGACATGAAGAGCAGTATCACGCATGGCATAGGTAACTGATGAACTGAAGTCAGCATGTCGGCTACACAGTTGGCGTGCCAATCAGCATGCCGAATGCAGCTGACGCCAGAAGGCCTAGCACGGGCCGGAGAGAAAAAGTCCCCAGAGACAAAAATCGTCATTGCCTCTCGCTTCTTCGTTCTTCGTTCGCGCGGAAGCGAGAGGCAAAGATTAATGTTGTCTCTGGGGACTTTTTCTCTCCGGCCCGTGCTAAGCCTACTGCAGTGTGTTAACGGCTACAGTCTTCGTGTCGATTGTGCCATTAACGTGTCCACGGCTGCAGGTAGCTCTAACTGGTCCAAATTGCAACCGTTTGCACCCCACGATCCGTTTTGGGCCAGCGTAGAGGTGATACACACCGTACCTACTCCTTGTGTGTTTGCCCATGTAGAAAGGCTTATGCCCAGCAGTGGGACTGTATATAGGCTGGTGACGACCAATCATATTTTGTGATTATAAACGTCTGTGCCGTTCGTTTTATACGAGTATATATAGGCGGGCTTGTAATAGTCGTGTGGTAGCGGCTCGTTAAAAGAATACTACCAACCCATCTCTTCCCTCGGGTGTCGTAAAAGGCGACTAATGGACTTAAAACTGCACAACAAGCCAAAAGCTTATAGCGGCGATGGGCTCACCACCTGTCACGCCAAGCACATGAGCAGTCATTGCTTTGTGAAGCGCGGACTATGGCAGTGGACTGCTTTTGCGGTACTTTTGCCTAGTCTCTGACTAACCCTTAGAGGATAATAGTCGTGGTTATTGTATGTGTATATATTTGATACCTTTTCTGAATTTCTTCGAAACGTAACAATCGGTTTATTTCGCAGTTGGATAGACGTGTGCCTCTAGTATACATCAAAATAACTAGAAATATAATAGTAAAAGTAATATTCATACTGAATATCTAGTCTAGACAGCTTTTACAAAACATGCTAATTAATATTTTTTTGAAAGGTACATTTATTACATATTTCACATAAAACCTCCACAATCTAATCAGATATTTGACAGATTCTAGCAAGGATTATAATAATGTTCAGGCAGGAATATTAAGTTTTTATGGGAATTTCGTCATATTATTACACAGCAAACAGCACTTGATAGAAAGTGATACTTGTGATATGAACATAGATCTAATAACAAACGGGTACGTATAAATTCGTATTATTAGAGTTGTACCCATATATCAATATATCAGCATGCGGGTATATATACCTACAGCTAAGCAGATGTGTAACTGTACTCCTACTCATAAAATTTTAGTTCAATCAAGCTCAATTTCAATAGGAAACGTAAAAAGCGCCACCAGCGGAAAGTAGCTGGTATTAATTTCCCAAAGAAATTGAGCTTCATAACGCAACTAAAACAGTTTAGTTTTTTAAAATGTCAACTTAAACTGGGGGTGCTGATGCCTAAAATCATACAAACATTTTCTACCATCGGAAGTCGCGCCCAGAACCACTCGAGAAGGTGCGACGCCTTTTAACAGTATCCTGTGACGGTAGAGGCTACCACAGGGCTATGTGAAACTTCTAGGACTATCGTAACCCAAAATCTACAGTGTTACGGCCCATACTCCTCTATGTGTTTCTCCATGAGAAAGGCCTGTGCCCAGCAGTGGGACGACTATTGGCTGAGGACAGACCGTACTCATTACTAGACCAGCCCCTAATTTTTTCAATTATCGATTCACAGAATCGTTTCTGAAAGTCACGCCCCGTCTCGCTTTGATTCGCTGCAATAAAAAGAGACAAGTGTAGAAATGTTGTGATTCATTTGTTTTCCCCTCGAGAAAATGTGCAATCACAAACATGAACATGTATACAATTTTCAGATTGAGTAAATGGATTCTTTTTCAAGGGAATAAAGTCGTTTTTTGTTTAAAAGTGTATCCATGCTCATGCTCGTGACTGTACATCAAGTGCACATACATCGTATCAGCGCCAGGGTAATTACCTTAATCTCAAAGCTATCTCACTCCTGAGAGAAAAGTTAGTGCGCTCGATGCAATGCACGGTACAACCGTTCACTCTTTAAGATATCAGCAATTTTTACATTATTCCGGCTTATAGTGCAATTTAACTTCAATCCACGTTTTCTCCGGCTCGTGGGAGATTCGAACTAAAATTATATCAGTATCTTTAAATCAATATATAACACAGGTACAAATATAATGGCAAATTTGGATGAGTGGTTGGGAAAATTGGTGTTTGGGCCATCTTTTATCCCAATATTCCCATGGGAACGGGTGCCATGTTGGTGAATGTTAAAAAATTTTAATAACGCCTCCCAGAAAAAGGAAGGACATATTAACGCCACTATGAACTTTGCTTCTAATAATAGAGGGGAACTAAATTTTCATTTCCACCAATTGAGGCTACTGTTCCAATTTGAAAAAATCTTTCAGTGTTGAATAGCCTATTTATTGAGGAAGGGGCTACAGGCTACATACCATCATACTATCTCAAAGTAACTATTTTTCTACTCGGATGAAGTCGCGGGCAAAAGCTAGTGTTTGTATAAAGAAGGCAATGCCCTCCAGATAACAATAACTATATTAAATTAAGAAATGAAATGAAAACCGCATCAAAATAAGTTCAGCTAATCGCGAGATAATCGCGAATAAACATACTTACTTTACCTCCTCTTTTTGTAGCAAAATATACTGTTTATTGCATCATTAACCAACATTAACCATTAACCACCACCATTAGAACCACCTTAATTTATTGTAACATGTGTGTTATGTTATATTATTAAAATTTGTAAGTTTATTTGATTTTAATATTGGGTCCTTACCTATGAAATTGGTGTTTTTTCTCTCTCTTAGTATTTTGTAAAATAAAAAATAATTACCTCGTCTAAAAATAGATTATATTTTTGACCCCTTCTGATTTGTTCTGATAATTTGTTGTAAGTTTAATTGTGTTAAAATTGGACACGGAGACAACTCTTTTTAAGTGCCTCCCGAATACATCATTTTATTTGCATTCACTTAAAAACGATAAATAATTTTATGAAGTGTGATATTACACATATTACTAGAGCTTGTCTAATGATAGATGCCAAATATTATTATCTCTGGATTTGTCGTTGTGAAGAAAACTGATAAAATGTTAGTATGGAAAATGCAGAATTCCCCAAAATCTCCATACAAAACACCAATTTCATAGGTAAGGACCTAATATTAAATTCGACGCCCGTTTCCTTAAAATGCGCGTGTGGTCACTTTAAAGCTAGTTTATAGTGTGAAGAAGAGAAAGTAAGAGAAGGAAGTGGATGGTGAGCTGGCTAGAGAGAGAAGGAAACGAAAGAAACGTGTTCTACCGAGTCTATTTAATTTTGTGATATAATATGAAAAAGATAAGACACGTGTGTGTGGTGTATGTGTCCTTTAATTATATTTTTCACACCATCAAAGGCTTGATTTTATTACTTATCTAAAACAACTAAGAAATAAAACTACGGTCTCTTGTTTCCGTTACTACCTGAACATATTTCACATAAATGTGGGAAGCTGGGATGCGTTCCCGGAAATCCTTGAGGTAGATTCCACTTGAGCGACGAGTGTACGGTGTGGCTTGTTAACTTAAACCGAATACCCGAAATTAATGCTCGCCAAAGCTGTTTAGATAGTGCAACCAATTAGTAGTCAACTTCAAGTTAATGTTTCCCTGTAAGGTTCCGCTGTATCAGATTTGAATAAGATATTGGGTCGAATTGGATTCAAATCAATTTCTGGTTTACTTGTGGTGACTAGGTGAGAACATTTTAGATGATTTTTGTGCTGTTTCGCTCGGAAACGGTAATTCACGGTACGCAGTTTTTTGGGAATAATTCAATGCGCTTGATCATAATATCGCCTGATGGTATGCGAAAATTACACTAAATCACAATTATTTATTGCAAGTATAGGTGAATACAATGATGTTATCATGATAAACTGTCCAGCTATATTTAATCATTTGGAATGCAATATTTATATAGAATTTTGTTCTTATAATTAACAAATACTAATACTAAAAAAACTGTAGAGGTCAAATGTCTGTAAAATAAGGGGAAATACCAAAAAAAAATTTCTTATTATTTTTTGATTCTCTGTCCGTTCGTCTGTATGCTGTTTGTACGGGCTAACCTCCGAAATGGCTGGACTGATTTCAATGAAATTTTGCATGGTGATCTCTTTCTAACATCTTACCTAGATACTTTTTATTCCGGGCAACAGCTTGTTTTACATAAAATTTCTTAGAGAATCAGATATTAAGACCGATTTTGTAAGCATAAACTAAACCAATCTAAACTAAATTTTGGTTAAGTGCTGTCAGATCTTCCACTTCTTCATATAGTTAGAGAAGGATCGATACACAATTTAGTTTAGTCCTGTCGAACTAAAATTAGAATTGTTGTCCTAAATCGACACCCACTTTCGTAGGTTTTTATATAGTATGTAGTATACAGATAGCGAGCATTTATAATAAAATATTATATTCGGTGAAGACGGCTGGCCGCTGCCTGTGTTTGGTATACGTATATCGTACTTATTTGATTTGTTATTTTTATATTTCCATTATTGGAGCCATCATTATTATTGGAGCTCGGTGCCGTAGTGGTCAGTACGCTTTGGCTTTCGATTGTAAAACAAAGCTACCTTCGCCATGGTCAGGCCATGGATGGACCAAAACTTTGTGATCTAGAGCTCCTCCGTGCTTCGGAAGGCACGTTAAGCCGTTTGTCCCGGTCGCTATTGCGACTGTTTATGCCCACCAACCCGCATTGTGCCAGTCCTCATGTGTTTCACTATGAGGAAGGCCTGTGCCCATCAGTGGGACGTATATAGGCTGTGGACAGGTAAGTATATTCTTAATTTTAAACTATGATTCTTCAGAGGTATATATTACTTACGATATAGCGAAATTACCTGTAATAAATCTCTTCTCAGTCATAATGCAGTCTACATTTTACGCTCTCCTTTCGCAAACTTATCTAACGAGTTTAAAATAATTGTTCTAGTTGGCAAAGCTTAGAAACCCCCAAAAATAATATAGCAAAGAAACTTTTAACTTGTAACCATAACCATGGTCTCGGTGTCACCAGATTGCTAGCATCGTGCTCCTTTATTAAGAACACAATACAATAAGCTGACATTAACGAAGCTCTCCCGTCAGTCGCGAGTGTAAAGTTGTGTTCATATTAGTTAGGACCATGTTGAGTTTCTGCTACGATGTCTTTGTAATTTCGCATCAGTTATTTTGACTTTAGAGGGCAATTAACCGTAGCTCAAACTGTTAATTTTTAAGATTTATCTACACTCATGTTATAATGTTCGAATTATGAACTCAGACTCGAACTCATAATGACATACTTTTTAACACACATGATAAAAACGAAAATTTTAAAATGGAAACTGTAACTTAAGACCATTATGCAACAGGTTGGACTCATTATGCAACACTTATTTTTCATAAAAACGCACAAAACTATGGCAAATGTTTTCCAGACAGCCAACAATAAATAAAATCAATTAAATTTTTTGTTTTATTTCTTTGAATAATGAGTGTAGATAAAGCAGTGTATGTAACTGCACATAACTTAGTACTAAAACACTCGCGTGATACTGTTAAGAAACTCGCAATGGCTCGTTTTTTAAAACCACGCTCGTGTTTTAATATCTTATATTATGAGACAGTTACATAAACTGCTATAAGATTTTATTGTTAAATGAGGAACACGCCAAACCCGTAAACGAATGCATTCACGTAGACGTTCAGGTACCATGACGTTGTAGTGTTTCAAATAATGGGACATTGCACACCGCTTCATTACGTGAACCAAACACATCACAGCTGCCATGACACAAAATCTAACGCTTTTTTTTATAAGGCCGAAGGTGGAAGCGAGCTTCACCTGTATTCCTCAATAACTGAGGAACTGGCTTTCTTACCTCTGATTTCCGGAACATATCAATGCTTTAATCATTGTTATTACGGCGACAGATTTAGGTATGATAGTGCTAGCTAGCCAGGTGGACTTCGAAGCCCTACCACCAACCCAACCGAGCAGAGAAACTCCTGTCCCCGTGGGGAATCAAACCCCGGACTTCCCGATGAACACCCGGTGGTGTCAACCACTAGCCCAGAGAGGCGGTAAAAATGACGTTGTATTCAATCGCGTCCCATATTAGACGTCATGCCGTACAAATTCCGATATAATGTGCGTATCCTTCCCGTGCTGTGACACGCATCCTTGGCTCTGCCTTTAAGCACCTAAAGGACCATTTCATAGCTATGCTTGCCGTCAACGCTGTTGGCTAGCGCCCGCCGGCCGTCGGCTTGGATCTGAAACCACACGAAGAGAGCTATCCTATACCTTTATGACGAGCCCAGTAGCGTAATGGTTCATATGATTCGGTTTCCAGAAAGCAGAGACTTCTCCATAGGTCTCCGGTACAACGGTGACCGCCGTAGTCGGTACCTTCTTACGTTTTTATACACACAGAGTAAGGGCGAATTCGACCAACTTAAGATTAGTAACACGGGAATAGTAATACCAAACTGAGTTCACACGATTGGTCGAATCTGTCCAAAGGGCGGAGCCGATTAGCTATCCTAGTTTTTTCAAGTTTGGCTACACGCGAATAATATTATTTTAACGGAGTACGCAGTTTTTCGCGCACGAATGTGTCAATGTCTCGTTTGACATAGAGCAGATTCGACCAATCGTTTCAGCTCAGTTTGGTATTACTATTCCCGTATTTCTAATCTCAATTTGGTCGAATTCGCCCTTAGTAGTACAAGCCGGTATAGAACCAGGAACATCTCACGTGTATTGTTTCCCCATAAATTTAAATATTTTACGATTAGATACAAGTGTGAACGCAGTCTCACCGCTATGACTTGGCAGCGGCGGCTAATAAGAAACTTAGCACAAAACCTGCCAAGTGCTTATTAAGTCTAAACCATTCTTTACGATTTCTGTTTATCACATTAAATCCACACTCGCAGTTGGATTGTATCCAATTGTAACAAGCCTACGGTAGGTATTGCTGTGGACCACTAAAATAGGTTACGTTCTAGCATGCTGATGGAAATAGCGGAATTTCTATCTTTTGATAGCTGAGGAGCTCAGTGGCGTAATGGTCGCCTTCGCACCTTCGCCATGGTCAGGCCGTAGATGTGTGACCAAGGATTTGTAATCTCGAGCTCCTCCGTGCTTCGGAAGTCACGTTAAGCCGTTGGTCCGGTCGCATTTGTGACCGTTTCTACCCACCAACCCGCATTGGGCCAGCGTAGTGGTGTTATGGCCCATACTCCTCATGTGTTTCTCCATGAGGAAGGCCTGTCCCAGCAGTGGGACGTATATAGGCTGATGACAATGGCTGGTAGATTTAAAAATAATCAGGTCCCATCCAAAAGGCCGGCTACGCATGAGTGACGACCCTGGTGTTGCAAATGTCCATGGGCGGTGTTGATCACTTACCATCAGGTGACCCGCCTGCTCGTTTGCCACCTATACAATAAAAAAGGTACATTTAATTAGTTTGTCAAATTTGTTTAGATCGAATCAGAAATGCGGAGATCTGCAAAAGATAAGGTCACTGACTTAGCCCGCAGAATTTTAACCGTAAGTGGCAAAGGGCAGGGCACATTGCTGGGACTGACGGCTGTTGGGGCGGAAAGATTCTCGGGTGCGACCGTTGCTTGGAGGAGCAACGTAGGAAGGCCCCAACGAGGTGGACCGACCAACTGGTGAAGGTCGCAGGAAGGTCGCGGGCGGCGCAAGGCCGGTCGTTGTGGAGATCATTGGGGGAGGCTCCAGCAGGACGTCTATAGGCTGATGGATGGATGGGTCCCATAGTAATCTTAGATAATTGCACTTAATAAAAACTCAGACTGCAGAGATACTAGACTTTAAACTTTCGCCTTGCATTGTATATAAAGGCTACACTAACGGGACTACACGCGACATACATACATATAATCATCAATCAATCAGACGATCATACCCTGAGGGTTAGTCACAGACAAGACAAAAGCACCGTAAAAAACAGTCCATTGCCGCGCTTCACCAAGCAGTGACTGCACTCAGTGTGACAGGTGGTGAGCCCGTCGCCGCTACAAGCAGACACGTGACCACGGTTGGTGTAACCCAGCCGAAACGTCGGGCAGTATGTAGTATCTATATACTACATAGTGTATATCGCTCGTAGTCCCGTCAGTGTAACTTTTATATGCACATATACTATTGACCTCTCAAAAACAAACACAGTAGAAACATCTATTATTTGCGAACACTGCTGTTTGCGCTGACCCCTAAGGCGTTAGGCGGTAGGAAATATTTGTCCTGGCTATTTAAATTTTGTTTGAATACACAGTGGTTAAGGATTTTCAATGGTGCTCGGTATTGGCAATAGGCACCTCTGCCTACACCTACCTACCCCTTCGGGGGCATAGGTGTGATAATATATGTATGCATTACATACATACCTATGAAATTGTTTTTTTTTTCTCTCTTGGTATTTTGTCTGTATCTATCAAGTTTCAGAGTATTCTTAAAAAATAATTACCTCCTCTTAAAATAGACCATATTTTTGAGCTCTTTTGATTTATTTAGATAAATTGTTGTAAGTTTAATTGTGTTAAAATTGGACACGGAGACAACTCTTTTTAAGTGCCTCCAGAATACATCATTTGATTTTCATACTTAAAGACGATAAATAATTTTTATGAAGTTTGATATCACACATATCGCTTAAGGTTGTCTTATGAAACACGCCAAATATTATCTTTATCTTTGGATCTTCTTCTTTATCTTCTTTATCTTTGGATTTGTCGTTGTGAAGAAAACTGAAAAAAATTTAGTATCGAAAATGCAGACATCCCCAAAATCTCCATACACCAATTTCATAGGTAAGGACCTAATATTTTGTGTATAAAAGGTTACATAAAGTTATACTGCTAAAGTAGCCACATGTACCTACTTTTTGAAGCCAGCGAAGACAAACTAGTAAAAATAAAAGAATGTACGTAAACATATTTTCAAATGAGAAAGCTTCATACTGGCATGAAACATTCGTATAAATGTTTTATTTAGAACCAGACAAAGACTTACATGCACAGTGTGGTGTATTTCTTATACAAATCTGGCAAAGAGAAGATGCAGCTATATTTTTACGGTCAACATAGTTGGATATAAACAGAATGTTCTCTTCAAAAGCGAGCAAGAAAATCGTTTTAGCTATTTTACCGGTACAGCTTTTGTTGATTTTTATACCTCCTTGCTATTTCTAGAATCGTACCATTACTAGCGTTGTGGTTTGTCGTGATCTCTTAATAAGGAAATGCAGTGTCGTTCGGGAAATGAAAGTGTTGAAGTGTTTGAAAAGCATTTAATGGTGCAAAATAACTGTTGCAATCTTAAGAAGCTCGGTGGCGTAGTGGTTAGTACGTTTTGGCTTTCGATCGAAAACAAAGCTACCTTCGCCATGGTCAGGGCGTGGATGGGTGACCAAAAATTTGCGATCTCGAACGATCCGCCGTGCTTTGGGCGGTATGTCAAGCCGTTGGTCCCGGTCACTTCTGCAACAGTTTCCACTCACCAACCCGCATTGGGTCAGCTTGGTGGTCTTACGACCCATATTCCTCAGGTGTTTCTCAGTGGGGCGTATGTTGGCTGAGGATGGAACTGTTATAATCTGAGATGTTCCTCTTCATTGCACGAAATACAAAAATACAAACAAATAATGTGTCTTATTTAAAAAACTAAACTCTTAGCCTTCTGCTGTTCCTCCGTTCTTCAGAACGCTCGTTAACCTCTACGCATCAATCCGCACGAGACGGCGAGCGCGATGGTCCATATTCCTCATGTGTTTTTTTTTTGTATAATGTCCTGTGCCAAGTAAATATTTGATTCCCTTTGAATATTTGATTTATAAAATAACCCTCCGCCAACATTTGCTAGAACAAAATCAAATCACTTCCATACCATCCTTAACATAACGTGGTATGGTTTGTGAAGAAATAACTGGATAGCTTGTCACTATTCTTTTATTGATAAAATTTAAATTCACAACTGTAGCAATATGATAAAAGGTTCATAACACAAATCCCTGAACACAAAACTTAAAGAATATTATTGAATGTTAGGCTTCTTACAATAGTGTCTTGGTAAAGTTATTTAAGTTACATTTGAATAATTTTATTACAATAGTTATAACAATTACAACAACTGCTCCAGACGCAGACTCTGATAGGAACAGGACAGGAAGGAAAATTGGATACCAAAAACAATGAAAATGAGACATGTGCCTAATTTAAAAACAGAAACCAAGAGAAAATGGCTAGAGAAGAGCGCAATTACAGCAAAGAGTCGCTTGGTATAGCGCCTCGTTACAATCTTTTCCACTTACAAATCATTGTATCTCCCTGAATAATATACTCAAGGACCTTTATCTTCGAACTCAAAATCCAATAGTCAATACAAAATTTGATACTTGACAACAAAAGTTTCACAAACGTTGGAAACTACTCAACAAATATGGAGGAAGGAGACTGTTCGAAGTACATGACAAGTCACTCACTTAAATATAAGAAGGAAGGAACTTCTGAAGTAAAATAAAGAAAACTTCGGATACAGTTCGCTTTTACAGCGGCGCAGATCTAAGTACCGGATGGTTAAATAAACAATGGTCGTGGAATGGCGGAGGAATCTGATTTTTGCTTTACCATTTTTCTCTTGATAATGGCAAGAATGTTGTTATTTATTAGACGGGAAATAAACCACAAATGCTTTTAGTAGCATACATAATAATAAATACTATTCTTCATGAAATGAAAGTAAAAAAGTTTCTATACAACATTTGGGGGCCTCGTAGTTCGTACATAGTTAGTTATTTTAATTAATTACTACAGTTAGTAATTATACTGTTATAACCCTGAATAATTACTGATTGCTCCTTCCTCCAAAGAAGCAAGCAAAGTTTCTCAATACAGACGTGATGGTAATTATGGTATGTAACTTTATATTAAATACATTATGTTCAGTACAAAATTAGTACTGAACACAAATATAGTAGGAACATAAATATTTATTTAATACAAAATTATAACTTGTAAACTTATTTTAAGTTAATTACATTAATTGTGTTGTGCAAATAATAGGTTTTATTATTGCAACACCAATGAAATTTAATATAGTTTTTCTCTATGGCAACTTCTTCCCTTCTGTCTTCTGAGTTGCACCTATACAATCATACACTACAAAATCCTAATATAATTATGTAGTCAGTTGTTTAGGTCATTTTAAGAATTTGACAAACATCGTGGATAATTACGATCAAATAAAAATAATTTTATTTTGGTTTGAGTTCCCATATCATGTATGTGTGTCCACATTAGAAACTAAAATCAAAGTTTTACTAAAAACAAAATGATTACCCATTTTTGATATTCCCTTTTTTAATGTGTATCTCATTTTATTCCATATAAATTAAATAATAACTTTTAATCAGAGATTTGTATTAAGATTCCGTATCTCCAGCTTCGCGTGGCATTCTCATTATATTTTCTTTGAAAATTACTTGAAGAATAACAGCTTTAAACCCTAAATCAGATTGTCTGTGAGATGAAACAATTTAATAAAATAATAAAGATCCTCAGCATCCTTCATTTAAGCGCTTATACTATCTGATCCGAGATTTCCAATTTCAGTCTACAAACTTTCATCTGAAGCCGGGATAATCCATCTTAAATTGGACAAAATTAATGTGGATTCAATCATAACTGAAATATATAACGCACCGATAATGAATTAGATTGATATTAATGACTTTCCTACAAAGAAATTGCTAGTTTGTCGTCTTTTATCAATAAAAATATGTTTTAAGATAGCTAATGACCTCATACGCCGCGTGAGCAATGGAGACATTCTATTTATTTCTTTCTCTCGAATGAGGTGGAAATTTAAAAACAGATGAAGTTTGCAGAGTTGATATGTTTAAAGCACATACTCGACGATTGTAAAAAAATACATAATAAAAGTAATAAAATCTTTATAATTGACATTATAACTTTTATAATATCATTGCATCAACTACTTTAGATAATGAGCCCGTTCATTATTTATAAATTATTTTTCAAAATCAAAAACATTTATTCAGTTGAGATGCTCTCATTATTACTACCACTTAATATTCATACATAGTATATTCAGTAAAGATAAGATTCTGCAAATAAAATACATTAAAACACTTCAAAACTGAAATAAATTTTAAAACTAAAGCAAAATATATATACTGTATCTGCACATAAATTACAATTAAACTGCTTTTTTACATATCCGATTCAACGGTCACGTACTTCGTTATCAGTCCAAATAAAAAAAAAATTAAATATATTTGAAATATCTAGTAATTTTTAGTTCACTTTTGGAATTGGCTTCGCTGTTGTAAATGTTATCGGAGAAATATTTAATTTCAACTCTATTCTGTCGCTTTGGCTTTCGATTGAAAACAAAGCTACCTTCGTCATGGTCAGGCCGTGGATGGGTGATATAAAATTTGTGTTCTCGAGCTCTTCCGTGCTTCGGAATGCAAGCCGTTGGTCTCGGTTGCTATCGCGGCTGTTTCTACCTACCAACCCGCAATGGGCCAGCGTGGTGGTGTTACGGCCTCGGTGATGTCCTCCTCATGTGTTTTTCCATGAGGATGGCCTGTGCCCAGCAGTGTGACGTATATAGGCTGAGAACAAACACACAAGCATCTGCAAGTAACATATAAACACATAAAGCTATGAGGAAAAATCTTAATGTAACATAACCTTTTCAAGAATCTGTATTTTTTTTAAACTTCTTTCGTTTTTCTGATTGGAGTTTTACATGTGAGACAGTGTATGGTTTCTTATTTAACATATCTATATAACAATTATCAGCTTTAGCTATATAATACTTTAAATTAAATCGTCATCTTTGACGTAGCAGCAGTAGCCGAGTTGGGACGAGTGGGGACGGGGCACGACTCGTTTGATTGGCCGCGGGAATCGCGGGTTCGATCCCACCGCCTGTACATACTGAGTTTGAATAAAACTTATGTAGAGTTCATTGTGAAAATTACTTGCCTTACATACAGCAACAGACTCGCCATCTGTTACATGGGAACTTAACATATCTGGCGAAATGGTAACACCTCTGCCTACCCCTACGGGGAAAGAGAAGTGATGATATGTTATGTTATCTTTGACGTATTACATAAATATCAGGAAAATACTAATGTATCATCAGCTGATATAGCACCAGTTGTAATATTATTAAAAACAAAACTGAGCTGTCCCCATAAGATGTCGGAAACCATGCGAATCACGGAATCTCTATACCTGTCCCTTTTCACCGCTGCAAAATAGAGCGAGACGGGACGTGACATTCCGAATCGAATCCGTGATCCGACAGTTTAGAATAAGGGGCCTAGACTAGACAAAACCAAATTCATAGTTCATTTACCTACAATAGCATTTAGCACTACAAAGCGAGCTGGTTAAATTTTAGCATCAATTTGAAAGGCACTCTCGTTTTCGAGATCACGCGAACCCGCAATGTTGGTAGATAGCTATGAGTTATTGGCTGTTTGCTGGCAAAAATGCAGATCCGAGCTGCAAAGCAGTTTCAAAAATTAAAACCAACCTAAAAGGTCGCTTTAATTTTACGTTTACTACGCTATTTGTAACATTAAGGAAAACGAATGATTTAATTTAAAATTCTAAAGTAAAGGCTATAGGTTATATTACTGTACGGCGGTATTGATACGACGAACGGTGTAGGTCGATATAATAACGCTTTGCAAATGGAATTTCAAACTTACTTTCAAGAGAATTCTATGCAAGTCAGGGACTAAAAATTTGTCATGAATCTTCTTGCAAAACAAGAAAATGACTTCAATGTGAACTCAAATCTCGCATTCGGCTGAGTATGAACATAACAGTTTCAAACGGATCTCTTAAAAAAAACAACTTAAATAATCTTGAACTGTTTAGCACAACTAATATTGCTAATCACACTTAAGACACGAATTGACTAATCGGTTTTAAAAATCTAAAACTAACGAAATGAGCTGCTAAAGTTACGTCCTCCTTCAACTGTGTCTGCAAAGATACCTAGGGTATTCCACACAGTACAAAGGCGATTACGAGCGCGACCTCGCCGTCGGCGCTGAAAACAATTAATTTAGAACCTTTCGCTCCGAGGACAAGGATCAACATCAAATGTTGCAAATTGGCTGAGCAAACCGCGGAAATGGTACCGCGGGGAGGCATAAATCGGTCGGCACCTTGTTTTATTTAATTACTCTATTTCTGATAAGCACTCCGGCTCGTGGAAGGGCAGTCGAAAATTTGATACTATTCCTCTCGAGGAAATAAGATTAGTAGCGTTGTCACAATAGATTTCTAAAATTGAGAAAGATTCAGGCCAATTAACGTCCGAAGTGATGGGATGACCGGGTAAAATGAAATGAGAATTGATCTAATATTAAGTCCGACAGAGAAGCTGGGAAGCTTTTTTGTTTCTGGTCTCCGGAATTGAAACTTATAAGGACCTAAAAATTTTAGGACTTCCTAGAAAATACTAATCATCAAGATATGATCTTCCTTTTGTATCAATTTTAATACATGTCACGTTACGCCCCCTTTCTGGAGGAAAACGGACAAACGGAGAAGATAAAAAAGGAGAAAGGAAAGAGAGTGAAGGAAGTGTAAGAATACGTGAAAAATAGAGAGAATTCTAACTACTAAATATGTACAGCAAGTTAAGCATAAAATATTAATTATCAAAACATAGAAAATAACGGAGAGAGGACAGAAAAGGAGGAAGGTTAAAAAACGCACTTACAGCCGAGTACTGAAACCCACTCAAATAATTTAGATCTTCTCAAAAAGTTAAGCAGCCCTTATACTGAAAATTCACATACTCAAATGTAGTAAATGAGTAGGTGTCAATAGTAAAGTGTACTCGTATTTAAACGACCGTATAGAATTCGTGAAATAAATTTTTCAAACGACTTCGACAGGCAAAACCGGTACCGGTCTATAATTGCTAGGATTCATATAGCCAAAAATACACAACCCATACAAATATCAAAATACCATAAAAATGAGCATAAAATTATGAATGGATAGTAGTAGTCGCCATGCTACATACAATAACTTCACCTTTACATAATCATAAGTTTTATATAGGTACATACATAAAATCACGCCTGTAATCCCCGTAGGGGTAAGCAGAGTCCAAGGAGCACTGTGTTCCTAAGGCCCACATTAAGCCATACAAAAATTGGGTTTGATCAGATGAAAAATTTTGAAAGAGTACACAATCACACAATCACCGGCCAAGTACCCAATATATAGCTTTATTTTTCTTCTGCAAGTAGTAATTGTTAGTATTGGGTCCTTACCTATGAAATTGGTGTTTTTTTTTCTCTCTTAGTATTTTGTATGTAACTATTAAGATTCAGAGTATTCCTAAAAAATAATTACCTCGTCTAAAAATAGACTATATTTTTGAGCTCCTTTGATTTGTTTTGATAATTTGTTGTAAGTTTAATTGTGTTAAAATTGGACACGGAGACAACTCTTTTTAAGTGCCTCCCGAATACATCATTTTATTTGTATTCACTTAAAAACGATAAATAATTTTTATGAAGTGTGATATTACACATATTACTAAAGCTTGTCTAATGATACATGCCAAATAATATTATCTTTGGATTTGTCGTTGTGAAGAAAACTGAAAAAATTTTAGTATGGAAAATGCAAAATACCCCAAAATCTCCATACAAAACACCAATTTCATAGGTAATGACCCAAGACATTACAGTATTTATAGCTATATTTTGCTACTAAAAGTAGTAATTGTTAGTATTGAAAACATTTTGCTATAATCTATTGATCTAATACGCGAAAAATGACTAGTCCGTTTCCGTCCCTTTTCATTTAAATGAGTGAGGAAATTCCACCGATGCTTTTTAATGAAACGGCATACCAGTTTATAAGTAATTTCAAAATCATTATCATTAAGAATGGAGTGCCAATCATAATTATTATTACATTCCATAACATTATCCGAGTTTGTAATAAAATTTGCTAATTTTTCATTTTAATGGGGACTGTAAAAGTAGGTATTATTTTTATATTTTAGGGTGGTTCATAGCTACTCTAGCCGCCAGCGCCGGTAACGCGCGCGCTTTAACATAACGAGAATGTAACATCGTTCCACAGTCACGCGCGCGCGCTCAAACGCTAATATGACAAAAAACAAGGGACCCTCTTATTGTATGCGGATATGCGTAATTATATATTTTATGTTTATAAGTTAATTTTATCTCCTTCATTCAAAGCTATTCACAGATTAGTACAAACAGTTCTATCATAAAAAGAAATCCTGCAAAATGAATGGCCTAAAGCCCAAGAAGGGCAAGTTAAATGAGTCCAGAAGACTGACTCTATCTGAAAACTGTGTTACTGTCCAAAGTGCTGGCACGGTGCTTTTTGGATGTGGTACTTAAAAATTTAATGATTTATTTTATTACATGACGAGAATAAATATATAAAAGAACTTTACCCCTGGCGTAAGTTTTCTTTGTACAAAACTCAACTTTTTTATTTGCGTTAAGAATGTCAATTTCTATGGGAAACGTGATGAGCGCCCCGAGTGGAAAGTAGAAATTGATATAATTTAACGCAATTAAAAAAATTTAGTTTTTTAAAAACTGTTATGAATATCTTTGAAAAGAAATAAGCGTCAACGACCTTTAAACGTGCATTTATTTAAAAAATCTAAATTTCTTGTACGTTCTTCTATAAAAAATGCCTCCTGGTAGTTTTGAATGGATGGCGTAGTTTCCTTTTCACGAATCTCGTGAATTTTTTTTGTCATAAATGATAACATCTTTGTTTGATGGATGTTTTCACTGGTATGCTGCCCGCCAGCGCTGGCCAACAGCGCCGGCGAGATTGCCATACATATTGACGTTCAGAGCGCGCGTGTGGCTGTAAAACGCCGTTAGTAGCTCTGTGTAATTTAGGGTGTTTTCATAGGTTGCTGTTGGTCAACACTGGCGACCAGCTGGAGTCACAGCGCTGTTGGACAGCACTGGCGACCAGCCCGCCTATGAACCACCCCAAAATCGCGCGCGTGGCCGGCGCTGGTAGCCAGTAAAATACTAATACCTATCTATGAAACAACTCTTAACCGGAATCTTTTATAGCACAAGCGGCATATTATTATTAAGCGGCTTAATTTGGGTTTGTTGATAGATGTGAACATACATACATACATAATATATAATCACGACTATTATCCCATAAGGGTTCGATAGAGACTAGACAAAAGCAGCGCAAAAGCAGTCCACTGCCATAGTTCGCGCTTCACCAAGCAGTGACTGCACTCAGCGTGACAGGTGGTGAGCCCGCCGCCGCTATAAGCTATTGGATGGTTGTGCAGTTCAAAGTCCATTAGTCGTCTTTTACGACACCCAAGGGAAGAGATTGGCTGGTAGTATTCTTTTAATGAGCCGCTACCACTCGCTAGATATGAACGTTAGAAGATATTTTCTGTGGTGTTTTTATTTAATTATTATATATACATATATATATATATTTGAATAGGCCCGGTCAGAACACCCTGTCCCACCCTGTCCACCCAGTCCCTGATTCAGCATATGCTGAGGCCGGGTCCTAATTAACCGTTATTGTGTAGTGTCTTAAAATTATTCACTGTACTCTGTGTTTGTCTGTTCTTTCTTTGTTTTTTATTCTTATTGTGTGTTTGTAAGTTAATAAATGTTTTTCTTTCTTTCTTTCTTTCTTTCTTTACTATCTTTACCGTTTACCACCTCCACAGAAAGTCGTTCTATGATTAACAATCCCAATAGATTCTGTCGGGATTCGTGGGCTTAAAGTTTAATTAAAGATGCATCTCCAAAGAAAGAACGTTTCGTTTAATCCAATAAGTTTTTACCAGTTGCACTTGTGTTAATACTAATTGACTTGCTTCTGATAAAAGTTTGGGAGATGGGATCTTTCGTAGACGGTTTTTGTTAATACTGTTTTTTATCTTGTTTTATTTCGTATTTAAGTGTCTACGTGTCTACGTGTCTGCATAAATGAGTTATTTGGCTAAATGAATGCTGTAACGATTGACATAATTATATTTCAATAGCTGAACAGCACAAAGGCCTCGTTTTTACAGGGTTGATTTTTGTTTTTAGCTGATGTGGACAAATCAGCTAGCCAATCATTTAGCCAAATAACTCATTTATGCAAATAATTAAACTGTAGAGATCGAATGTCTGGGCATGGAAAAATATGCATAAAACCAAGTCAGGGGGATGAAAGGGGAGGAAAAATACCGAAACATTTTATTTTTATTTTTTGTTTCTCTGTCTGTTCGTCTGTTTGTACGGGCTAATCTCCAAAATGGCTGGACTGATTTCGCTGAAATTTTGCATGGCTATTCCTTATATCCCTTGTCAACATCTTAGATACTTTTTATTAAAGGGCTCCCGTGGGATAAGTAAAAAACCATAGTAACCGCGGACGAACTCGAGGGCAGCAGGTAGTTTTATAATAAAAAGAAATATGTTTTAGTTTAACGTCTCCTAACTCAAATCTAGACATGATTGAGCACAGCCAACTTTAGCGCAAAAAGCAGCACATAAATTCCGGAATTGTATCCGAATATATATTATATGGTTGTTAAGTATGTCATCTAACAGGACCCTTGTAACGCACCAGCGGAGTCACAATGGCGGCACTCATTTATCAGATGGGAGGTCACCCCGGGGAGTTAATTCTGAGTGACAAGTGACGCGGCGAGGCTGAAACTCTATGAAGATAAGAAAGATCCTATTTATTTTTCCTGTCATACCGCGATCCTTAAATCTGAAGATTAAGGCTGGAAGGTCTATTGCTTTGAGATTTGTCAAAGGACTAATGTAGGTCGTGATATTCTAATAGAGACCAGACGTTTACAAAAGTTAATTAATATAAACAACATTTTACTTTTGAGAAATTTTATGATTTTTTCCTAATATAGTCTAGACCTGACCTGACCTATTATGATTGCATTAATTGAGATTTGTTAGGTGCTTCAAATTGTGAATTTTCAGCAAGCTTATTTTCTCTTGTCAAGGTGTCTCAAACGTGAACTGGCAAAAAAGAGACTGGTATAGTCAACTATTGAGAGTTTAAAAACAGTATTTTTTTGTTTGTTTTAGATTTGAATTCCCTATCCAGTCTGTCTACCTAAGTGCTATGTCATTGGTTTTACAACAAACAACTCACCAAACCCACTTCACCATTTTTAAACGACTTCGAAAGGGTAGAAGATAATGATATTTATAAATAATGCGATTTCAACGAAGGTACCTGATTTTATAATAATTGATAAAATATCAAAGTGTAATTTTAGGCCAAGTACGAATTGAGCAATTAGGAACTTTATTTTACATTATTTATTGGACGACGAGTTAGTGCGACTGTGATTTAAGCAATATTAATGGCAACACCTACTTACTTAAAAGCGGGTTTTGCTGCTGAAAATAAAAGGGAAAAGAGATAGGAATATCCTTGGGCCAAGCACTGTTTTTTTATGTCTTTTCATATCGCTTTGAGCCACTACAATTATCACTTTATGAGCCCATAAAGCGACATGTATCATTTGATGTGAATATTTTTTGTCCGAGATCTAGAAGAGGAAATATAGTATTTTTTCACGAAATACATCATATCACCTCACCTGAAAAAGAGCGCAATAGAAGTATTATTTTATAAGACAAAATGTAACCATCACCGCATAAGGACATCTAACTAAAAAATATGATCGTCAGGATATTAAATAAAATATATACAACGCAGGCACGGAAATAAGAAGCGACGCAAAGAAAAAAATTTAATCACATATTTTCCCAAGACATTAAATATATAGAACTGTAGAAAGAAATAAAATGGTTAGATAAAGTTATTACATGATAACAGCGCAATATAACATAAGCTGCAAGTAGAAAAGGAAGAAAAAGAATAGAAATAATCCTAAATTCAATTTGCTACAAACTAATATATTCAGTCTAAAGCTCTAAAGTGCGATGCTATCTAATACGAGCAAATCAATATAAATTCATGGGAAACAATAAAAACAGACCACAAACATTTTGATTATGTCGCTAACGACGCATTCGCTTTATGTGGACATTCGGAAATTTATTAGGGGTCGTTGTAATAAGTGAGCAAAGAATCCAATCAAAAAAGAAACAGCATCTGTCAAAGCTATTAAAACGGGAAGGTTTAATAACAAAGCACATTACGGGATAGCAATATGGCGGAATACACACGACACTCGAAAACTGCGTGCATTGTAACTTTGAAACAGAACAATAGATGCGATGATTCTGGTGATAAAACATGATATATTGCGCTGAAGATAAAGCTATAAAATCCTTCATTTAGGCTTTGTTCGAACCACCAGCAAAGTTATTAAACGAAATATCATTCTGTGGATTTAAAAAGAAAATGCGTCACTTAGGACGGATTACGGCGAACGGTATGTTGTATATGGGAACCGCGCACGCCAATCTTGCGGGGACAGACGCAAGGACGTCTTTATTTTGCGACTCTGTCACTCAGATTGCAAAAGCATACATTAGAGAGAGGTGACATTGTTTTGGTAAAGTACCAAATTTTTGTCGGAAAAATCTTGTTAGTGAATTTTGTCAACGGTGATTTTCGTGAATTTGTTAGTCATTAGCACTCCATAGTAACGTTAGGTACACAAGCACTGAATTATTTTTTGTATTAAGATCTCTGCCAACTGCATCGGAGCATACCACGACCCTTTATAATGTAGTTCAGGTGAGTTTTTAACAAAACATATCTGGAGCAAATGCCGTTTCAAATATTCTTAAAATATTCAAAAGCAAATTTAAAATTTCATTATCTAAAATGTTTAGATTTTCAAATGTTAAACAAAATAAAACTGTACAACAATGTCTGTGTGTGCTGAAAATCACGCACGGCACATCAAAAGGTACGTGAACAGTGACCGATTAAGCACCTTTCTGCCGAAAATCCAATCAATATTAAGCCTTATGGGCTTGCAATAAAGACAACCGCTGCTATGTAAATGGTAACGAGTAATAAACGCGCCTGGATAGAATTATACTCCACAAAAAATATTGCGTGCTGGCAGAGTTATTGCTTCGCCAGCCTTTATTGTACTTTTTATATCACTATTAACTTTATAAACATTCACTTCGAATATTACAGGTTTATTTACAATGAGTTAGTTACAAATGAAAGAAGAGAAATCAGGGGACATAATAATATCATTTAATTATTTGGGCGCTTAAGATAAGTCTTCGGAAATTTCCATAGTTCTTTGGAAAGTGAATTATAACGTCTACTATGTAATTTATTGTAAATCTTATCATCCGCTTGCCATAAATTACAGAGGAGTTTAATTTAGAGTAATTCAATTGCCAAATTTGACTAAATTATTGCTAAGATAAGGGTAAAACGCTATTCATTAGCTTTCACAAGAAATATAACTACCTTTAGGTTGCAATTGTTTTACGGGAGCTCATAATTTGACTCTATTATGAACTGTATTCATATCCGTTTGACAATTAGGAGTGGAGTCTCTACGGTTTCTCTTTAAAGACTAACTTACTAATAACATTTATGGGTCAAATTATATGCGTCCGCGCGTGCAGTGGTGCCTAACCACTGCACCGCAAAATTACAAGCAAATGTGTGAAACAATTTATTTTGCTTGTAATTTGGTGGCCCAGCCGCTGGGCCGCTTGATCACGCGGACGCATATAATTCGATTCGTGTATACATGATTTTATTATAAGCCAATAAAACATACCTTTCCTAGTTTTATCACTTTAATTTCAGAGAAACGTGTTCACCGAATTATAGTTCAAACAAAATTTTTATTTAATTGAAATTTCTTTGCTGTGTCATCCCAATCAATCACGGCAGGCACCGCATTGATGTAGGGTGACTGTGATTATTAGTATGGAACATTAATCGGTAAAGGATCTGGAATATTCTTTGTATGAAACATTACTATATTTTACAGGCGCAATGCGAAACAACATTGCGAGATGCTTTAAAGCTGTAAAGCATCTCAAAAACACCTATCAACTAGCCCCATTTTAAGCAACTAATGCTGCTTGTGTTACGGACACCGTATGACAGATAAATATATTTAAAACATAAATACATATAAATATCCTGATACAAATATATATATAATAAATCCAAGACTGGAGAACAAATGCCTGAAAATTTATCACCCAAACATTTACCCCCACCGGGAATCGAACCCAGAGAACCTCTCGGAGATGGCATACAGACCACTCGACCACGGAGGTCGTCAACAATCCATGTAACTTTTGTATTAGTGTGAAACACACTTACTTTTTATGTTTACTTAATATACAAACTACCTGAAAGGTTACATTCCTATGTAGCAATGTAAAGCAAAAAACTTTTTAAACACATGATTATTTTTTTTTTCAGAATAATATCGCGTTACTCCGACATTTTAAAATAGCCGAATGATTCATAAAACTACAAAAGAAATCTAAATCAGCACCGTTTAGTGTTTATATCTCATAAACGTAACCCTTAAGCTATTCAATGCTTTAATTAAAAAATTCTGTCGTTTCGTGCTTATGGCCAACCTACAAGTTGCGTGTGAACCTTTGTTCCAATCGGAACAATCCCTTTTGCTTTCATCGTCTCCGCGACATTTTTTATGCTTTAAATTATAAGGAAACTTTAATTATAGTATATTTCCTCAATAAGCCATTAATTAGGTTTGAATATTGCATTCGTATTTTCCAGATTAAATTGTGGTAATTTTTGGATTGGATTCACAATGTTGTCTTTATTAGAAATTATGGCAGCATTTAAAAAACAAGTTTACATGACTGTACTTGTATATTATATAACTGAAGACTATTATATGCAAAGGGAGAATGGGATGGGAGAGTTTTTTCCCTGTGCCTCCCAGTAGTGAACAGGAAGAAAATAA
Source organism: Parapoynx stratiotata (assembly GCA_910589355.1). NCBI lineage: Eukaryota > Metazoa > Arthropoda > Insecta > Lepidoptera > Crambidae > Parapoynx > Parapoynx stratiotata. Next base: position 14,945,522 of record OU342464.1, read on the forward strand.
ATTTGATGTGAACAAGTCATCATCATCATCAGGAACCTATGCTCGTCCACTACTGGACATAAGTCTCCCCTAATGCACGCCACCGCTCTCGATTTTCGGCTGTTCTCATCCAGGTCACTCCAGCTAACCTACGAATATCGTCATCCCATTTTGTCACAGAGTCCCGAACTAAGTTTACCAAGTCGCGGTCTCCATTCAAGAAATTTACGACTCCAGCGGCCGTCAGTTTTGCGGCTAATGTGACTAGCCCCTTCAGTTTGCTAATATGATAGGCTATGTATGTGACTATAGTTCTCTGTCGTTTACATCATTCCTAATACGGTCCTTCAGAGATACTCCGAGAACCTAATAGGAACCTTTACCTATGAAATTGCCCTTTTTTTCTCTCTTAGTATTTTGTCTTTAACTATTTAACCTTCAGAGTATTCTTAAAAATAATTACCTCTTCCAAAAATAAACCATATTTTTGAGCTCTTTTAATTTGTTTTGATAATTAATTGTAACTTTAATTGTGTAAAAATTGGACACGGAGACTCTTTTTAAGTGCCTCCCGAATATATCAATTTGCATTCACATAAAAACAATAATATTTTTTATAAAGTGTGATATCATACATATTGCTAAAGCTTGTCTTATGATACATGCAAAATTTTATTATCTTTGGATTTGTCGTTGTGAAGAAAACTGAAAAATGTTAGTATGGAAAATGCAGAGTTCCCCAAAATCTCCATACAAAATAGCAATTTCATATGTAAACGTTTTTATTGGTTGTGCAACGTCCTTAAATAAAATAAAAATCAGTAGCTACAGACAGACTTATAGTGGTCAAAGACGGCAAACCAATAACTAGAGCTGTTTCAAAACTACATTACATTCAATTCAACAACAAAATTTCCTCTCCAACTCTAACCGGATCAAACCAAACCAAACTAGATCCATGTCGTAGTTTCTAACAAAATTGACAGCTACCGGGAGCCAATGGCTCCTTGTTAATATTAACGAATAAATATTGTTATTGTGGTGGTTTGTAACAGACCGAGAGCCTTTCTATCATCAGGTATTAAGAGATAAGGCATTGCGTTCGATGTGATAATCCCGCGCCTCTATTGGGATGGATGAGATGGAAACGATTTATCGCCGGTATTTCGATGTTCATGTCACGGTTAAAAAAAACGTTATAACGTCGGTAAATTCTGCTCAAAATATTATAAGGTACGAGTATAGATTCTGTTACTTGGCTTTTAGCAGTATTAGATTCAACTATTTAATTTTGTTATTAAATCATAAACAAATTTATAACGCGGACAATATTACAATCAATCAAAAACTGTAATTGACTTTGTAATATTAAATAATTAGCTACCCAGTACAATGAAATTGGTGCATCACATTTCAAATATATTAGTAGGAGCTGACATTTTTTTCGTAATTCTGACTTAACTTTGAATTGACTTAACTCTGACTTTTTGTTTTTTCCTTAGGCGCAGTATAAAAATATATAAGAAAATAGTTTTTACTAGTTTTCTCAAGTCTCGCTGAATTAGGATCATGCCAGACAGTTTAGAAGTTATCATCTAGAACTCATACGACAGCCTAACCAACAAAATTTTTCTTTAACTATTTTTTATTCTGTGCCTGAGAAAAAGTAATTGCTCTGTTTTTTTCCTCAGACGCAGTTTGAAATAGATGTTAAGAAACGAATTTTTGCTATTTTTATTGTAACATGAGCAAAACATACAGACTTGCGACAATCTAATAAAATAGTTTCCATAAAATAAAAAATGTTTTTCATGCTGGGCCTGAAGAAATAACAAAGAAACATATTTGTATGTTCGACACTAATATTGAATATAAAAATTACATATTTATGTTACATTCAACATAACAAAAAAAAGAGATCGGTCTCATTCTTATCGGCAGTCACAGATGACCATTGAAAAATGAGTTTGTAGTATTTATTGTCAGGCAACTCCAGAATATACAGTCCAGAATATTTTTCTTCCGAAATGAATAGCTTTCTTGCCATATTTCATGTGGTTCCAATGTGAAATTGCAACAACGGAGTTTGAAACTATATAAATAACATCGTAGCTTAAAACTAATAAATTCTACTGCCCCATGTTCACTGCAGTGTATACAGTTATTTTCAATTTTCTAAAGAATGCAACACCGTCTTCGATGGGTAAGTAAGCTTCTAAGTTAAATGTTTGCCTTCTCTAGTGTATTGTGAACGGGAGTTTTCTTAGTACCTACCTACGTCATTTACAGTTGCGAGCATAAATATGGTACCATTATACAACTTTGTTATTCTAAGGTTTTAGTAAAATATTTGGTGTTATGGCACCAGTGACGTCAATATGACAAATAACTAAAATAATGACTGTACATCCTCAGCCTTTATGGACCGTAACACCACCGCGCTGGCCCAATGCGGGTTACTAACAAGTATCACACACACGCGCGCGCGCGCGCGCGCACACACACAATAGATGAATATTACTCAGTTTCTTCACGGACCATCCACTCTTAAGACACCTATGCTCTTCAACATATAATTAAACTAATTCCTTATCTCTGTAACTACCGGCCGCCATAATCACCCCCAGATATTAAAGCCTGATCCCGGAGCGTTACCGTGGAGCGGCGTCGCGTTAATGGGGATTTTATATCTATTGTTCATGCTTGATGGAGAGCTCGGTCTGCTAAGACACCCACATTTATAAGCTTCTCTGAATTTTTATCATACAGAATAGTATACCTATACTAATCACTCTCATATCAATACTAATATTATAAATGCAATCTGTAACTCTGTCTGTCTGTCTCGCTTTCACGTCAAAACTGCTGAACCAATTTAATCGAAATTTGGTAAACTTGAGAGGTTCTAGGTTCGATCTCCGGTGGGGGCAAATGTTTGGGTAATGAATTTCAGGCATTTGTTCTCCAGTCTTGGATATTTATAAATATTTATATACATTCAGGATATTTATTTGTTTTTATCTATTAAATATATTTATTCGTCATCTAGTGTCCGTAACTAGTTGCTTAAAATGGGGCTAGTTGATAGGTGTGAATGTTTGAAGATATTTATTTATTTATTTTATTTATCTTACAAAAGCAAACTAGGCACTGGTAAGACTCTAGAAACAAGAAAGTGGCTATAAACCTATTATCCAACGAGTTGGACGCACTCCAGACGGCAAAGACCTCAAAGGGAACTTTCTTATCAGATTAGTCGTGTCGATCCAAACAGACTAAATCTTATTGACCGGAAAAAGGTCAATAGTGACGTCCCTCTCACACAGTTTGTTTTACACGGCGCGAAAGTAAATACTAAAAAGAAAATTAATCAGAGTCCAAAAATCAACATGCGCCGTTACATGAAAGCAATCAATTTAATTGGCCCGTTATGGCGAGAAATCTGAGGGACACCCCAATTTGATCAGCCACGTTGGAAATATTATTAATATGTGATATAGATTTTAACCAGTTACGGTTCGTAAAAGGATTACTCGTCAAATGTAGGATCCATACTTTAACCCGTACTTACCGTAAAAACATATCACCCACCAGGAACCGAGCCTAGAAGAGACGAACTCGACGGTCGGCATCATATTTTTATTTTCTGCACACGTTTTAGGTACTTAGTATAGTTTAAATTAATATTCTTTATGCAATAATGTGTACAAACGAGTACTCCGATTTCAAGGCGTAGACGTTCTTGGTTCGATTCCCGGTGGGGGATTTGTTTGTACGGGAAGTACGAGTTTAAGTGTAGGTACTACATTTTGACGAGAAAGAATCAATTTACGAACCTTAAACATCACCTAGCCAAGGACAGATCATGGTGAAAATATCTTAGCAATTAACATACAAAAAAGAAATCTTACGATCCACTACGCCCGCGATATACTAAGAGAGAATATGATTCCTACCGAACCATTGTCATTCAGAATTGTTAACATTTATTAGACAATTTCTGCACCACTAGTTTACTGACTATGGATGCTGGTTTACTCGAGAACAAGGAGTTTTGACGGCTATTTACAATTTATAGCAACTTAGAAACTAGAGTCGCTGGAAACTGTTGTTGAGGAAGTTCAGCATAATGCCAATATCAAATTTACACAGATTATATAATGATATATGGCACTTTCTTACTCTACATAATATAGAAATTGCTAAGGTTGGAAAATAAGTGTAAACATTTTTCAAATGTAATGTTACATCATTCAACCTTTTCTTAAATTTAAACTTATCGAGGAAGAACTGGAAGGCTTGTGAAACGTGCAAGGTAACGGATAGATATAATATATATCTATATAACAGCGACAAGTATATTTTTGGCAAAAATATTTCTATTAAAAGCCATGACTGTCATGAAATGCTCGTATTCATCAACAAAAACACAGCACACCATTGCATACGACTCAGATACTTCAACTATTCCTAGTCCACAAATAAAATATGTTCAAACTACACAACAGATTTTCCAAAACCGAACGCATTCAAAGAATAACAATGTTTCAGAGACAATAGTCTATCAAAACGTGTATCGATAAATCTCGTGATACCGATATGTTCTGAAGGCGTGCCGCGGACCGATGGCCCGGAACAAATTGGCCCTTACACAGAAAGCACTCGACAACTGTACGCTTTTGAGGATATTTGAATCTGCTCCGTTTGTTATGGGTTTGGATGGCACAATACACTAGAGAATAGGCTAGTTGACTAGGCTAGTTGAAATTATAAATTACGTTTTTGCTTAAATTTCAAAAACGCCTTCGGTCCTGATGGCCTATGAATTATCTGTGCCGTAGCGTCACGATTATTGTAAACAATTTATTATGCCTGCGTGACATAGCCGACATTTATGCTTGATTGGTTGCGACTGGCGTTGGACGGATTTTTACCATGCGTAGTAATTGTTTACATGAAGCGTTACTCAACCAATTTCACGAACATGGTGGATAGCGTTTTTGGCAGATGAAAAAAGGGAAAATAAAACATATTTAAATTGAATTTCTACAGCAATCCCTCATTTGTATTTATCGAAATTGGTATATTTCGGACCCTTGTACTAAATACTATGCGAATGACACATTATTTTCATTACTTTTGATATGAGTCAACAAGCCTATTGATGTCATTGAATTACAAAGAACAGTATTTTGACAGGATACTATTGGGTCCTTACCTATGAAATTGGTGTTTTTATTCTGTCTTAGCAATTTGTCCGTAACTATTAAGTTTCAGAACATCCTTATAAAATAATTGCCTCTTCTAAAATAGACCATATATTTGAGCTCGTATTATTTAATTTGATAATTTTTTGTAAGTTTAATTGTGTTAAAATTAGACACATTGACAATTATTTTTAACTGCCTCCCGAATACATCATTTGATTTGCATTAACATAAAAACGATGAATATTTTTTTATCAAGCGTGTTCACACACATATTGCTAAAGCTTGTCTAATGATACATGCCAAATATTATTATCTCTGGATTTGTCGTTGTGAAGAAAACTGATAAAAAGATAGTATGTAAAATGCAGACATCCCCAAAATCTCCATACAAAACACCAATTTCATAGGTAAGGACCTATATTTCGAGTTGGGAGGCAGCGGTAGCCGAGTGGGAACGGACGGACGGGCACTACTCGTTCGAGAGGCTGACCACAGTTCACTATGAATATCGCTTGCCTTACATTGTGCCCGGTGCATGGCAACAGGCTCGCCACCTGTTACATGGAGACCTAACATATCTGGCGAACAGTGTTAACACCTCTGCCTACCCCTTCGGGGAAAAAAGCGTGATGATAAATGTTTTGTGTTGTTACTTTTCGATGAGTCCCATGTTTGGGACCTGCATCGACAAAGCTCGACATCATATACGACAAGACACTACATTGGCAAAACATTTAGGTATCAAGTTGTGTTTCTATACCACTAAGATGGCAATCAAGCATATTACGTCACTTAATGGAATCATTTGCGTGTAGTCAATGTTTTAAAAACTGGTCACCTCAGAGTAAACAGAACTGGAGTAGCCATTAGTCAATTTCTCAAACATTTTTTTCTGCCATTTCTTGCGGGGGGTGAGGTTACCACTACACTCAAAGCCAGCACACATAAACAATAACTTTTACCGTTTTTACAAATGCACACATGCATAATTCGACACACAAATTTAAATTTCACGCACACACGCTTAAAATAGTCACGTGGGGTGTGCGTTTTGACAACGTCACAGCCGCACACCCCACGAGACTAGCGTTCGAAATTTTAAATCGTAGATTTCTAAAACATGAAATAATGAAGTAAATAATCATAAAATCTTAAAAATTATAATTACAAATAAAAGGTGACACCATCTTTTAGCATACTCGATGTTTTCTATTTTATTTTACAACAAAAAACAGCACAGGCAGGCATTTTTGCGGGAGCTCTGTTCGCCGCAACGTTTACAATTTTATGGCCGTCAAAATGGCGGCTCAACTAGTTTTATTAAACGTGCAAGCATCTGATGCTTGTGCATTTGGCAGAGGGGAATGTTAGACAAAGGCTACTCCAGTTCTGTTTACTCTGAGCTGGTCATGTATTTTGGATGAAAGTAAAATAATATATTATTCCACAACCAAACAGATTAACTCCCAGGAAGCTAAATGTCGCTTGTCTGTTTATGTCGAGCGAAAGGCATAACATAATAACATACATAACATATCATCACGGCTCTTTCTCCGAAGGGGTAGGCAGAGGTGATAATCACCCACATTTCGCCAGGTTTGATAGGTCCATGTAACATACTCACAATGAACTGTACATAAGTTTTATTCAAACTTAGTGGTACAGGCGGTGTGATCGAACCCGCGTTTCCGGCGGCCTCTCGAACGAGTGCCCCGTCCATCCCAACTCGGGTACCGCTGCCTTTTTTGCCAAGCGTTGATTGAATGAGTAATTTTCACACTGAGGACACCATTTCGTTCACTTCGAAACGAGAAGGTCATCAAATAAAAAATGCTCGGAGTATGTTTCCGCACGGGGGCCTTTATCTTTTTATCCGAGCTAGCTTACTTAGCAGCCATATTCGAATTGCGAATGTGGCGCTACGTGCATGAGATGGCCGGTTCGAATCCCGCCGCCTGTACCACTGATTATGAATTACCACTTGCCTCACACCACCTCACACTGTGTTAGAGCATGACAACAGAGATTTATCACCATGACAACAATTAATCAGATGACACCAAGATGACACTGACAAGAACTGTTATTTTTTTTTTTTTAAGTTGTAATAGCTAGACCTCGACATATTTTTAACTCTGTTTGGTTAACTTTGTGATTAGCGTTTGTGCTATTATGAGATTATGAGTTGTATTCTAAAACATAATTTTATATGCCGACAAACATTACTATCCAGGGCAGGATAAATATTGTGACCACAAAAAGTGGTCAGATTTTAGACAATAATATATGGTTGGTAAGTCATTATTTATTTATTTAAACTATAATGTCCATTACAATAATAATGTACATATATGGCGGACTTAACAACACGCACACATTATGTATAATATTATATTTTTTTCTGATGACATAGGATTCGAACCCAGACGCTTTGAAGCAAAATATCAAGAATTAGCCTCACTAACAAAAACGAACCTAATATATGGCACCGTGTCGTGTCTGCGACACTACATGATTGTTTAAAACAAAATAACGTCAGCACTCTACACGTCTATCTTACACACTTTTGCCAAACCTTAATATTTTACGATAATATGATAGGCAGCGGTAGCTGAGTTGAGACAGACGGGGCACTACCCACGGGACCCACGGGTTCGATCACACCGTCTGTACCACTAATTTTGGTAAAACTTATGTACAGTTGGTGGTGAAGGCATGTAAGTATATGCCTCGCATTGTGCCCGGTGCATGGCACAGGCTCACCACCTACATGTGGACAACATATTATCTTGTAAAACGTGGGCGTTAAAACCTCTGCCTACTCCTTCGCGGAAAGAGGCGTGATAATTATGTTAATATCAGAAATCTTAGTAGAAGTAATATTTTATTTACACAAATTCACACGCACAATATACTTTCCCGTGTTGGTCCGGGACACAAAAAGAATGTACCAACTGCTTTTCTTGCATAGCATGTCGTAAAAGGTGACTAAGGTCGCATTGGGTACTGTGTCTGTGGTTGTGTAGGCGATGAGCTAGCCACTTGATACTACTTTTTCACGATTTTCCATCTGACCAAACCCAATTTTTGTATGGCTAAATGTGGTCTTAAGGAACACAGCGATCCTTGGACTCTGCCTACCCTTTCGGGGATTACAGGCGTGATTGTATGTATTTTTGATTATTTTAAATATACTTAGTCCCTATCTAGCAGAAAAAAATGGGTACAGAAGTAGTAGTAGTAGTAGTACAACTTATGTACAGTTCATTGTAGTAGTTAAAATTGTAATACTCAAATGAACAACTTGTGACACACAGAAACTCAAAAATTAATTCTAGAGCACAGACAGTGAAAAAGTTGATACAGAAAATTTTAGACACGAACATTTGTTGTCAGAGTTAACTCGATTCGCGACTCTCCAGATTTATTGCTGTAAGCTTAAAACAAGGTGGGGCTTCCCTTGCCTTTATCTTGCTGGTAATATATTATTTACAAGGGAAAAAATTATAGCCATCCATCTTCGCTTGGTGTTGAGGTGTCACGAACTTTTCTACGTCTGTACACATTTTTTGCTTGCAGAAAATGTAACGTGCGCGAGTTTCCGACGCTGGTCTTGGGAATAATACGTTTCGTGTGTAAATAAGTTTGAAAGTTCTCGATTCAGCTTTTATTAAATAGTTATTAGAAGACGATAAAGTTGTATGTTTCTGTTACTATGGCCCCAGTCCGGTTTGCCCCTAGATGAAAACGACAACGACGACGACGTCGATGTTGTTGATGATGCTGTTGTTGTTGATGTTGTTGTTGTTGTCGATGTTGTTGTTGATGATGATTTTGATGTTGAAATCGTTGTTGTTGTTGTTAAATGTTGATGTTGTTGATTGTTGATGTTAATGTTTTAAATGTTAAAACTAAAACGTGAGTGCTTGCCGGCCGGGGGCACACCGGATTTCATAACGGCTTGACCCCCTATCACGTACCCTTTCCCCCCCTCCTACACACAACTAGGACCAATTCTATTCTGAGCTTATGATTAAAAAAGTTTAATTATATCCTGAAAACATTTTTGTCGGTACTCAAATTAATCAAACCACTTTCAAACCTCATCCCAACACCAAGAAGAAACATACATACATATAATCACGACTATTATCCCCTAAGGATTAGTCAGAGACTAGGCAAAAGCACTGCAAAAGCAATCCATTGCCATAGTCAGATATTCACCAAGCAGTGACTGCACTGAGCGTGACAGGTGGTAAGCCCGTCGCCGCTACAAGATATTGAATATTTGTGCAGTTCTAAGTCCATTAGTCACCTTTTACGACAACCAAGGGATGAGACGGGTTGGTAGTATTCTTTTAATGAGCCTCTACCTCAAGGCTTCTCATATAATATTATTATAAATTCCATTAGTGATCAATACTTCATGCGTTCCATAAAAATGTTATCTGTGATTGTTATTTATGGGGACGCCGAAGACTGATAATGGCTGCCACATGACTGAATGTACAAATGACGAATGATTGAGAAGAATGGAAAAGGAAAACATATTTACCGGACTCCAATAAATTCGGGACTTTGCTGCACAATTATTATGGTGATAAATTATTCACTATTATGTAAGGGCTTTTAATGTCGCAAAGATAAATTATGTGAAAGGAAAACACATGTTTAATGGAGTAGATCAAGTAAGCCACAGTGAGGAGCTTAGTGGTTCGAACGCCTGCATTAGATATTAAAGCACAAAGAAACGTTGTGGAAACCTGGCTGGATGACGAATTTTGAAGAATACAATAGAACCTCATAGTTTGCATAGGAAGTAGATGTATGGGTATATGCGCAATAATAGATACTGATTGACAGTCGTCGCCCCTGACCTAAATACGTTCACAGTGCTGAGCACAGGCCTTCATCGTGAAAAAACACATGAGGAGAATGAGCCGCAACACCACGCTGGCCCAATGTGGGTTGGTGGGTCATTGACCGTGCTACTCTTAAATTTATTAAATAACATAATACATACATACAATCAAACTCAAAAAAAAAATCATTACCCTTTGGCCTCACCATAGTCGGGTAATAACGCGTCGAAGAAAAACAGCACTTAAAGCATATTCGATGGCGTTCATAATCCGTTGAACTCAAGCGTTATGGTTGCTCATAAAGTGTAACAATAGTTACTACTCAAGCTTTATGGACAAAAGTTAATTCTTTCAGAACACTGTGTACATAAGTTCCGCGATAATAAGCACTTAACTTAGACTTAAGTGAAGCAAGCACGCACTTAACTACAACCTTGTAATATCAATCATTCTTTTGTCTGGCAAACACTTTCATAGTTCTATAACTTAACGCCTTCCACCAAATTCCGTGTTACTACGGGTTCGGACTACAATAAATGCTTCAATTTCATGTTCAAATCCGCTCTAATGGCGTCCTGCGTACACGGCCCATATTTGGTCGTGTACCTACGCATCTGACAGCAAAATTTTTTTTTGGTATTACTACTCTAGTGTCAAAGAGCTCGGTGGCGTAGTGGTTAGCTTTGGCTTTCGATTGAAAACAAAGCTACCTTCGCCATGGTCAGGTCGTGGATGGGTGACCAAAACTTTGGGATCTCGAGCTCCTCCGTGCTTCGGAACGCACGTTAAACCGCTGGACCCGGTTGACTATTGCGACTGTTTCTACCCACCAATACGCATTGGGCCTGCGTGGTGGTGTTACGGCCTATACTCTTCATGTGTTTCTCCATGAGGAAGGTCAGTGCCCAGCAGTGGGACGTACATAGGCTGAGGTGTCGCTAATCGAAATTTGGTCGAATTCGCTCTTACTAAATAATTTTTGTACCGTGAGGTTGGGACGACATTATGTTAGTTCCGAACGACAATAAGCGATGGGGCCCACATTTTTGAATCACGCTGGTGTATATTACCACCGATAAATGAATATGAAAAATACTACAGCGCACATGCTTCGTGTATGTGGCTCAGGAAACATTCAGTTCATTAGTTTGTGAGAATATATAGGGATTTTTATGACATTTTAACCAATTCAACTTGTTAACATGCACACGCATTTGCTTGTACGTGATTACAGAGAAAAAATGTAGCCTCTAGTAATAGATTTCTACTTTTAATAATTCTAGTTATTTCGAAAGCACGCCAAAATTGTTTGAGTTCCGTGATAAGAAAAATTCTTAACTTTTTTGATAATATTTAAGTGTAGTCGTTTTAGAATAATTACAGTAAAAACAAAACGCGTAACCGCAAAGATAAGACCTAATGTATTATTTTCAATGATTGTTTCTTAGAATATAAAAAGAGATATTTAAATGGCATCGTTAGGCAGTGTACAGAAAAAAGGTGCTTACCTAAAAGCAATGGCATGTTTCTTAGGTTATTCCCTTTGCTTGTGGTTGTATCAAAATAATATCCGTTTGCAAACAGAAGAAAAAACAATAATATTACTCTATGAAATGTTTGTATAAACAACGTAGCAATACATTTCGATAATATTTAACTCATACCACCACAACTGTGACCAAATGCAGATTAATGAGTAGAAAAAGTTGAAATAACAATCGGAAATGATCATGACGTTCAAGTTCACTAAATTGGATCACCCACCCAGCTCCAAACATAAAAAAGTGGCTTTGCTTATTTTACTAGAATACTATTGTTCTAGTGCTATGCAGTATATCAATGTATGTGTACGAAATAAAAACATTTTTATTATTTTTTTTATACACAAATACAGATTATGATACATACACATATAAAAGACTTCAAAACGTCTTTTAAAAGTGTCAAAAGACAAATAATCTCGTCCAGCGGAATTTTATTACGAATAAAATATAATAGTATAAAACAAACATGGTGAGGTTCTCCGACAAGGAGAGCAATAAAGTTAGTTATATTGCTGCAAACACCGCAACTCATAATCATAAAAAACCTAAAGACATCGTTAAACAGAAACTATTATAGATAAGAAAACGCCGTAGGACATTAAGAAGATGGAGGTCGTAAAATTTTTGTCTTTTGTACCAAAATTAATAGTTCTTAATATGCATTATTATTCATGCAAAAGGGTGTTCACTTTAATTGTTCTCTTATCTAACCACTCTGAGTTATAAAGAATTGTCTACATTCTTTCAGCAAATAAACAAATGTATAGTCTAACTAAGAAAACATTAAAAACCTCGCCATTTTGCGGAAAATTTATGGAACTAATTTATTTTAATGGTAACAGTAATTTATCCGTCAATTTAATTTTGAAATAACAACTGTCACGCATTTTGTTGTCTAATCCGGTCTACAGTCTGGATATTTTAATAGGTTCATGCATTCGGCCAGGTGAGCGTTATGGACCATTTACATAGGTTTGGGAATCGATTAATCTCACTACAAACAACTGTCAAAATGCAGTTCAAATAACTGTACTTCTTTACTACCTTCAGTTTAAGGTACATTTGAGCATTTACCTTTTTTATGAAGCCGCTTCAAGGCGAATCACGTTTCTTATTAATTCAACGACCTCCGTGGTCGAGTGGTCTGTACGTCGGTCTCAAGGCGTCGCCATCTCAAAAGGTTCTAGGTTTGATCACTGGTGGGGACAGACGTTTGTGTGATGAGTATAGGCATTTGTTCACCAGTCTTGGATGGTTATATAAGTGTTGTATCTAAATGTTGTTGTATGTATGTATCTATCTATTAAATATAAGCATTAGTTGCTTAAAATGGAGCTAGTTGATAGGTGTGTATGTCTGTTTATTAATTTATACTGATCTGGTCACATCATCAGCCAAATGCTAACATCTGTAAAACAACATGCAATAAAGAAATTGTGGCCTTTGACTTTGAGGATAGAAGACTGAATGTATCGAATATACTAATTCTACTAACACACCTTAATTACCATCTTGGTAAGGTTTAGTTCAGTGCAGGTCTACTCGGACACGACATCGCTGTTTGCCCAGCCAAGCCTGTAATTATTTTAAATCAATAACAATTTTGTGCAACTCACGCGATCCTTGCGTGGCAACGGCTTGAAACTGACCTTATAATAAATTGTCCTCATTGTACACTTTTTACATGATAAGGGTACTATAAATACATTTTTTTTCAACAAATTGACAAACAGACTGTCTGTGCCTGTTGGTATGTGACTACAGTTGCGTAAAATATTTCGTGATACACATACATACAATCACGCCTGCAATCCCTGAAGGAGTCGGCAGAGTCCAAGGAGCGCTGTGTTCCCCAAGACCACACTTAGCCATACAAAAATTGGATTTGGTCAGATGGAAAATCGTGAAAAAGTAGTAACAAGTGGCTAGCTCATCGCCTACACAACCACAGACCGTACCCAATGCGTTAGTCGCCTTTTACTACATGCTAGGCAAGAAAAGCAGTTGGCACATTCTTTTTGCGTCCCGGACCAACACGGGACCCACTATTTCGTGATGCTTGCGAGAAATGCGTTTCTCCTAGAACTCCTACAGTCAGCCAAGAAGTCACCATAATGTTACTCATATTTCACTATTCAGTCTAGATAGAAGTCTAGGTTGGTAAGTATTCCCTTTTAGGTAGGCTGGAACATTGAAATGAAAGAATTGCTGTTCTGCGAAGGGGATCACGCAACATAATATTATCCCCGCAAAAGACCAAATGACTTCTTAAAATTTGAATATTATGTTACAAATTAGATTAATACAACTGGGGATTGTGCCTAAGTTTGTTTATTTACTATCCAAGGGAACTTATAAAAATCAACTACAATACAAATAAGTAACAAACTTAAATTTCCTAGAAACAAAGCGTTTATTTACCAACAGCACGATCCAATTCTGTTTCTTTCGAACTACAATGTTAACAAGATGTCCACCGGCGGTCTAACAGCGTCCACAAATAGAGCATGTGTTTCTTCGGAAACTTCGGAACTTGGACACAACTGGCCATCTTTGTATCTTGACTTGGAAGTACTATTGAGCTGTTCTGTCTCTGAACTTAGAAGCAAGACATTTCCAAAGGGGTTTTATTTAAAAACCAGCAGTCCTGTCTAGAATATACGAAACCTATTGTTTCATCAAAATTATATCCTTTTCGCACTTTCGAGATTTTCATATCACAGCGAGTATTGGCCCACCACCTCCAATGGCCTTACCAACTTCTCGGATGTCATGATCGAAGCACGAGTGATGTGTGTGGTTCCTGCAACTGAACTTACTATGCGCTGTGCTTGTCATGATGTGTTCCCAAAGATAGGGCTATGACAGAACAGCCAATTCAGCGAGTTGTCGTCATCATCATCATAGCAACCGAGAGATGACCACTACTGGATCTCGGTCTCTCTAAGCCACCATAAATTCAGCTGTCACCCTCTTGTCAAATCTACGCAATGAGCATGTAAATATTATATAAATAAATAAAATATCAAAATAGATACAAAATTATCTGCTTCCATCACTATGACACGGAACTATGAATCACAGTTATAGAAATAATCAAATTCAACAAGATTTCTTGACAAATATTTCTTTCAACAAACAATCGATCACTCGAAAAAAGAATATGCTATCGCCATCATCTCGAACATTACAACAAGACTTTACTGCTTAAAATATAAAGTAGATTTTCCCTTAACAAAGTAAAACAAACACGAGCAATTTTCTTACATTTACGTACCCCGCTTTCGATCGCGTGTTCGAACGCGTTTTTTCGTGTAGATTGGAATCTCGAAATGAGATGTAACTTATTTGCTCGTTTTGATAAAGGCGAAAATACTGGTTGAACAATGTCAAATCGCTTAATCAAATCGTAACCGTTTCCTTTGTGCGTCTCCACGCGATGGTATATTACCATCTGTCAACTCTTTTTGAGTGCGCACGTTAAATTATGGAGCACATTAAGTTACTGACAAGCCAATGCCAAGCTTGCTAATTAAATAATTTGAGTACCGTTATGAATTTACGTAAGCTTGCTATAAGAGCTAAAATTGCTTACTCTTGTGATTATGAAAATTAAATAGCAGCGTAATAAATTTATTAGCAATAAAAAAATCTCATGTATTATTCAGTATCAAAAAACCTTGAAATTTTATTTAATAAAAATAATTAAATACAATAATTGCCAAAGAGCAGTAAGATGCGGTGCGTCAAGACTGTTTTTTCATGCTGAGCATCAGTCTCCCAATAAGGACTTCTTTACCATAGGTACTACAGATTTAGTACATAAATATATTATGTACATCACTCCGTATCCCAATATACGCCACGTATTGACCATTCATTTAACAAAATGTTTTATTAATAAAATTGCCCAAGATCCTTTTCCTCGTACAGTTGTTGCATTTTGTGAAAGTGAGTATCTTAACTCTTAACGCCTTGAGATAGAGTCTGAAGTCAAATGATTTAGTGGCCTTTGTGAATAGGCTATTTGAGGCTCTTTTTTATTAGGATCTGAATGATTCATTACTGTTAACGATCACCATAAAAATAATATTTTTTTTTTTTGAGTTCTAAATAACATTTTTGCTCGACAAACGCTGACGGGCATGATGGTCTTTGTGCCGGGAGGCCACGACTTTAGGAAACAATCAATAACCCATGCGTGACACAGCCGACAGACATGCTTGATTGGTTGCGACTGGAGTATGTTGGATTTTTACCATAGCGTAGTAATTGTTTATACATGACGCGTTACTCCACCAATTTCATAAACATGGTGGATAGTGTTTTAGGAAAAAAGTTAAAATAAATACATACATACATATAATCACGAGTATTATCCCCAAAGGGTTAGTCAAAGACTAGGAATTAGCACCGCAAAAGCAGTCCATTGCTATAGTCCGCGCTGCAGCGTGACAGCGTTGTGCAGTTATAAGTCCATTAGATGCCTTTTACGACACCCACTGGAGAGATGGGTTGGTAGTATTCTCTTAATGAGTCACTACCACACGCTACGGTAAAACATATTTTCATCCCACCACCTCGGAAAGTGTAATTTTGCGCTTCGAAATCTGGCTGGAAAATTCTATTTTATTCGCTTGAGCGGCAAAGTAGATTTGAATTTAGAACATCACATATAATGAGTACTCAATATAATTGTAAATTCAAAACGTCATTAAACCTATTTAATGTAACCTCTATGGTGCCAAATTTATGATTAGAACTTTTTAAATTGTGAAAAAATATTTTGTCATTATAAATTGTTTTCTTTTTCATTTTGTCATTTCCTCGCTGAGGTGGGATGAAAAGTTACGTATTGCACTCGAGTGGAAAGATTTTTCACCTTGTGCTCGTTTGTTTCCCTCGCTGACGCTCAGGATTCTAATTTAGAATCACTCGCTGCGCTCGTGATTCAACTTAAGAATCCTTCGCTTGCTCGGTCATCCAAATCGAGCACGCGGTTAAAAAGGAACTTTCCACTCTTGTATAATAAATAACTATTAAATCGAATTTCTACAGCAACCCATTATTTATATTTATTGAACTTGGTATATTTCGGACCCTTGTACTAAATACTATGTGAATAAAACATTATTATTTTAACTTTTGATAAGAGTCAACTAGCCTATTGAAATATCTTTAATTATTTAAATGCTATGTACTAAAAATTATAACAACGCTAACAATGCCTATCTAAATATATACTCAAAGGTGACTGACTGACTAACATAGTAATGTATCAGCGCACAGCCCAAACCACTGTGTACTGGACGGATCGGGCTGAAATTTGGCATGCAGGTAGATGTTATGACGTAGGCATCCGCTGAGAAAGGATTTTGATTAATTCTACCCCCAAGGGGATAAAATAGGGGATGAAAGTTTGTATGAAACTTTTTTCATTTTAAACAGATCGGGCTGAGACTTTGACAGAAAATTAAAGGGTTCCCGTGGGATAGTTAAATACCACAGTAACCGCGGACGAAGTCGTGGGCAACAGCTAGTTAGGTATATATTTGAAGCTGCCGAAAAACCACATCAATTGATCAGACGACTAGCTCCTGTGTAAATCTCTTAATAAAGTAAAATCATTAAATATTAATTCCTCGTAATTAAAGTCGAAAATTAATTAACAAATTTCTTAGGTCCTAGTTACCACAAAGCAACTAATGAATTAGTTTTCGGCCTTTACTTATCTAGCTTAACCTCCCGTATGTACTAAAATAGAACAATATGTACACACTCATTTCTCTCCCAAATACCTTCCTTCCTGAACCAATTTCTCGCTAAATAACAGAACAGGTCAAATGCCTCTGGGCTTTGATACAGAACGGCCTGATGAAACAGCATCCAATCAAATATTTAACACTCAACTATTTTTTCAAATTATTTCCTTAGCGAACAACATGTTTTTCAATATACCAATATTTTTTCTCAAAGCAATATACACGGTGAGTTTTTTTTTCGGGTCAGTATGGGGAAATTCTAAATTATAAGAGATAGAAAAAAACTCTCTTAGGAACCGTGATCTTAATTTTAGATAAAATAAAAAAATAAAAATGGTATTTAAAAAAAAGTTAAATCTTAATAGATTTGGAGATTTTTTTATTTCGATTGTATATCATTATACAAACCAAAAATTGTATAAAGACCATAGGTCAAAAGTTGCTAGAAGTTATTGAAACTAACGTTTTAGTTTTTTTTATTAGGTAAACTTTAATAGTTTTCTTTAGTAGAAATTAAACTGGCCGATTTTCAAATGAAAAGAAAATAAAAAGCACGCAAATTTAATTTTTTTTTTGTATATTTAATAAAATGTTAATTTCAGGTAGAATGATAGATTTTATATAAGCTTATGAGAGATATTTGATGATTAAACGAACTTACCTAAGTGACGTTCTATCATAATTATACGAAGGCTTCGTCTGAAGAGATTAGAACACTTGTAGTACACGAACCGTGTGGCCATTCAATCACTATAGTTAAGAAATATAAAATAAAAACAACAAAAAAAAAATTTAAATAAAGCGCGTTTTAATAAATTTTTGGTTTGTACTTTTCTTGTCTGGCAGCACTGCTTTCGCCGCCATTTTTCATTTAGTTCGGAGCATATAAGTACAGTTATATCGTTTTTTTTTTTTTTTTTTTTTTACTGATTTCTGCATTTGGGTTTACTGGGGGGGAGGGAGCTAATCTCTTCAGACGAAGCCTTCGTATAATTATGATAGAACGTCACTTAGGTAAGTTCGTTTAATCATCAATTATACTTTGCTTCGTCTTCGAGATTAGAACACTTGTAGATCTTTAGAGATGTGAAAATAGTAATAAATAAAAAAAGAAAATAAAAATAGAATATGTTTGTATATTCTTTTCATTGATACAATGTAAGTACAAATTAACAGAACATTTGCTTCTATATTATCAGATTATAATTAACTTATTATAATAATAACAATCAACACTTAGAAATAATTAGCATATTATAATAATAATCAACATTTCGTATACATTTATTTATGTATCATTATTATGATCAAGAATGGACATTGCAAAATCATTATTTCTATCTCTGATCAGAGATTTTTGATAATATCGAGCGAATACGTAGGATGAATCAGACCATCCGGCTGTTTTTCGTATTAGATCAAGACTAACGCCACTTCTATAAGCAGACGATGTGGACGCGTGCCTTGTAGAGTGAGCAGTGAAAATGTTAGTATCAATGCCACTCTTACCCATAACTTCTTTAACCCATCGACTGATGGACTGAGGACCGACTGGCTTATATGGACTTTTAAAGCTAATAAATAATTGATTATTTTTTCGAATAAGATTTGATCTATTAATATATATCATCAATGCATTCGCTGGACATATCTGAGGTTTTTCTCTGAAAAAAGGTAAATTTAAGCAGGGTTGAAATGAACCAGGTCGTGAAGTCTTTACTAGACTAGGTATTTTGATCATAATATTTTCATCATATATTTCAATATTAGACACATCAATTTTACTTAAGGTTTGCACTCTATGTGCGGTAACAAGTGCTAATAACGTTGCCACTTTTTTGGTTAACATTTCTAAATTAATTTCTTCATTGGGGTACCAATTTTCTAAAAAACTTAAAACAGTGGATGGATTCCAAGTAACATTATATTTAGGGAGCGGTGGACGGAGGCGGTAGAATCCTTTAAACAGTCTTATCACTCTATCGTCCGATCCTATCCTAGAACTTATAATCAAAGATAATGCCGATCTGTAGCTATTCAATGTACTATATAAAGCACCAGTATGATATATTTCAGTTAGGAATGAAATAACATGTGGGATGGATGCGTCATAAATATTAATATCATTACGTTTACAATATGCAAACCATTTTTTAAAGGCAACACCATATTGTTTAATAGAGTTGTCCGATAGTGAAGCACTCATGATTTCTAATGCGCTGGAGGTGATGCCCCTTCTTGATAGTGCAGCGCAGATAATCTCGCGGCTACCAGTGTAACTCTGTGTTGCAGGTGTCTGTTAGGGACAGATATCAAAACGTTTGAATTTGTTCCAAGAGTTATCATATCTTGACATAGTAACTTAAAGATAGGGTACCATGGTTGACTAGGCCAGAGCGGAACAACTACTATGCCTTCAGCATTATCTGTAAAAATTTTACGAACCATTTTCAAAATTACTGAAATTGGAGGGAAAGCATAAAAATTTAGTCCATGCCAATTCAAAGTAAATGCGTTGATTGCAACAGCACCTGGATCTCTATACCAAGAAACAAAATTATTACATTTTTTATTTAACCTGTTGGCAAATAAATCTATATCGGGTTCTCCAAAGTGTTTAATGATTTGGCTAAAGGTATTATCGGTTAGTTCCCACTCAATGTCGGGATGTGATCGTCGCGATTCCGCATCTGCAACTACGTTATCCTGGGAGCTAATGTAGGATGCATATACGAAAATATTTCTTTCCTCGCACCATTTCCATATTTCTTTTGTAAGATCAGTAAGGTGAGGAAACCGGACTCCTCCCATTTTATTTACGTAAGAAATAGCAGTTGTGTTATCAATGCGAAGTAGAATCTGACAATCACTTAAGTGACTGGCGAAAACTTTAAGGCCAAAGAGGGCTGCTAGTATTTCTAGATAATTAATGTGCATAGTTTTTTCAACATCACTCCATTTTCCGTTAGCTTTATCCTTACCACATGCTGCTCCCCATCCAGTTTTGCTTGCATCAGAGAAAATTTCTAGTTTATATACATCATGTCTAATTGGGTTATTTGAAAAGTCTATATGTTGCAACCACCATTCAAAATCACTTTTGAGATAATCAGGAACTGTCATGATTCTATCATAATCATCTGTTTTCTCTAAAGCAAGATACTTACAACGTTCAATGTTTTTGGTATATACCCAACCATACTGAATAGCTGGGCAGGATGAGGCAAGGAGTCCTGCTAATCGGGCAAACTGACGTATTGTACATCTCTTTAATGTCATGAACTTAATAATTTCTTGTTTTATCAAAATTCTTTTTTCATTAGTAAGAGAAATATGGAATTGTTTTGTGTCTATAATAAACCCTAAGTATTTACATAATGTACTAGGTGTAAGTCTACTTTTTTCATAATTAATAATGAACCCTAATGATTCTAATATCATTACAGTTTGAGAAACATTTCCTTTGCAATTTTGAAATGAGTCAGCTATCAGACATATATCGTCCAAATAGATAGACGATATATAACCTAAAGACCTCAGTAGAGTTATGATAGGTTTCATGAGCTTTGTAAAAACCAATGGTGATGTACTTAGACCAAATGGAAGGACATTAAATTGATATAATTTGTCATTAAAAGTGAAACGTAGATACTTCTTGTACTCCTCATTTATGGGTAATAAAAAAAATGCATCTTTTAAATCAATTGTACATAAAAATGAACTTTTAGAGATTAATTTTAAAGTTGTTCTTAAATCCTCCATTTTAAAATGATCTGTTGTTATATATGTATTTAATAACTTGAGATTTAAAATGAAACGTTTCATGCCATTTGGCTTAGGTACTAAGAAAATACTTGATATATATTGTGAGTTGCAGGGTGTACATTCAGATATTGCCCCAGAATTTAATAACTCATTAATGGCAGTTTGATATTCACAGATTTCATTTAGTGAATATCTTTTAGATGAAGGTAAAACATCCTGAACAGGGTTTTTATGAAAAGGTATTTTATAACCGTCTTTAATCCATGATAAAATATATGAATCATTTGTTATGAGGCGCCATCTGTGATGAAACAAGGCTAATCTACCAGCAGTAGAACGTACCTCACCTAGCGGCGTGTCTGCATGCGCCCGCGTGAGCGCTGCTGCGGCGCTGGTGGCGGCGGCGGCGGAGGCGCTTGATGCATGTACGTCGCCGGGGGTTGTGGTGGTGGAAGAGGTTGGTATCGGCGAGGTTGTTGCAGCACAGCTAATTGTCTCCTCCCTGCTCCCATCTGCCTCGCCGGTGGAAGGGGAGGTTTCCCGTTTAAAGGACGTGGTAAGTTAAATCGAGGTTGAGAAGTCACTGTCTTTGCTTGAGGGGTGTTCTTCATTTCCGCCCCAGACTTATTGATAGCCTTAGCTGCTTTTAGGGTATCAGCTAATTTCTCTCCAAATAAAAAATTATCTATGTCTGTTGCATAAAGCTGATCCTTTATGTCTTTTCTTATTGTAGAACAGACAAAACTTCTGCGTGACATTGACTCAATGTATTGAGAATCACAGAGAAGTCTACCCGCATCCAATAAAAGCTTTATAATCTCAGTGTCCTTATTTTGACTTGTAAATATTTTTGTCAAGGCATGGCTTATACAACTTATTGCAACTGCTTGTTGTTTCTGTTTAACCTCTATAGCTTTGTCCTTTTTTACTAATGTTTCTGACAAGGCGGCCTTTATTTCCGGGTTCAATTGAGGTGAACTAATCTTTAAGCAATTTTCTGGTATGAAATATTTTTCAAGAAGGTCCTTCTTTACATTTTTAGGCAGGCCAGTTATAGAAATATGTTCCCAGCGAACAGCCAATTCACTTTGAATTGGTGGGCTGTATTTTTTATTTTTAAGAGGAGTTTCACCAAGAAGTTCGAGTATATTTTCATCTAAAGCAATCTCACTTTCATTTGGCTCCACTGCAGAAGTCAATGGTATAGAATCAGGTAACTGCGAGCTGGAGTTCTGCATGTCAGCAGGAGATAACTCGGATATTATTATTCCATTATCTATGGAGTCGGTGAGAACTGGTTCATTAACACTTTCACTTGGTTGGTTATCTAAAAGAGAAAAAAATAAAAATAAATAAAGGAACTTAAATTATGTTCATCATATTATAATCATGCTCAAGAATTGAGATCATGTTTTATGTAGTGAGGGAATTATCCTAAGGGGATAAACTCAACACTTTGTTAATGGATACAAAGGTGTTAGTCTTATTAACTAACCTCATTGTTTAGTATTGTGAAGGTAACACTCTCTACTGAAGTGTACTCAACACTAAATGTCATGAAAATAAGGCACCGGTCTTATTCTAACCTCACTGTTTATTAACGTGAAGGTGACACTCTCTAATGAAGTGTACTCAACACAAAACACAAACAACACTAAATGTCGTAAAAAATGTTGAATAGCTTATGTTTAAGGTTTATAAAATCAAGTTTTCACATACCTTCTTGTAATGACCACCCTGCGTTGAAGTTTTCTGAGGATGAACTCGACGAGATTTTTTGGGAGCGTTTTTGTACTCTTTTTTCCAACTTTCTTATTTTCCGCATAATGTAATCATCACTATCCTTATTTTTACGCTTCGGCATGTTGTTTCAATTAGAAACACTAGTGAAAATAACAATTGAAAAAAATTATTGTGTTGAACGGCCGGGCACTAGAACGCGAATGAAAAATGGCGGCGAAAGCAGTGCTGCCAGACAAGAAAAGTACAAACCAAAAATTTATTAAAACGCGCTTTATTTAAATTTTTTTTTTGTTGTTTTTATTTTATATTTCTTAACTATAGTGATTGAATGGCCACACGGTTCGTGTACTACAAGTGTTCTAATCTCGAAGACGAAGCAAAGTATAATTAATAGTTATTTATCGGAACATAGTTAAAGTAATAGAGATTCATTACTATCTTGCAAGGAATATCATTTTCCAACCGACCCTTTTTCTTTGCAGTTCAATGTAGATTGACCCGCATTACACGTCTACAATTATTTCACTAAGATTAATCTAGTAAATGTACTTAAAACACTAACAATGAACTGTATTATAACCATGTTCCTATATAATTATATTGCTAGGGATATAACTTTGTCGAGGAGATGAAGAACATATGAAATGTGTGATTCCGAAATTAGAACGGAGTACCAAATATGTTAACTATATTTTAACAATTAGTGAGTACTTATTTTAGTTAGTTATTAGTTACTATTAAATAACGCTGTTATGGTAATTGTTACCAGCTTATTACTTCCTGGAGAAAAATCATGGAGAAAAACATCATTATGGACCTTAAAGCGCTGGCCCAATGCGAATTAGTGGATAGGAACGGCTCAACGTACCTTCCGAATGATGGAGGAACTCGAGATCACAATGTTTTGGACACCCATCTCAGGACTAACCAAGGCGATAGTAACTTTGTTTTTGATATCGGAAGCTAAAGCGTAGAGGTTTATAACCTTTACGCCGACGAGCCTTCTATTAGCGCTGTATTAAAAGTATTCTCCTTTATTTCATGTGCTCCTTCGTGTTGGTTGACGATCCCGTCAGGAATACATACACATCTAAGGCGATGACCACGACAGATTCATTATTAGAATTGTAACGTGGTGGATGCCGATGGTCAATAAATGATATGATGTCACTTAATTCACAACTGGAACAATTTATAAACAGGTAAATATCACAAATCACTGAACACAAAACTAAAGATTATTATAAAAGACAGGACTACTTACAATACTGCCTTGGAAAAGTTATTTAAGTTCTTCGAAAGTCCTGTTCAAATATTTTATCAACTTTACCACAATAGCCACAACAACTTATAATTATAATATATTAATTATTAAATCATTAATTGGGAATGAAAATTGGAGACTAAAAACAATAAGAAAGTGACAGACGCTTAGTTTAAAAACCGAAACAAAAGAAAATGGTCAGGGAAAAGCGTAATAACAGCAAAGACTCGCTAATACTGATATAGCTTCTCGTTACAGTACCTAACCAGAAACCTGCCATAAAATAGGAAGTTTTTATTGTTTAGAGTCATTCTTATTTTGCTTATGAAACAGTTTTTCATAAACACAAATAATAAATAAATAGACCTTAAACTTATCCAAAAATTAATGAATTGTATAGTTGTAACATTTTCTGACTACGGTCAGCTTCTCCCTTAATACCCAGCAATAAAGTCTAATCTCGAGTATTCGACAGCCACTTCTATTTAATTAGTATTTAGGGTAAGTAAAGACTGAATTTTATAAAATTATGTGCTATAAATTCAGTGAATATCATTAAGTGTAGTTTATTATGAAACTAGCTGACCCGGTGATGTTTGTACCTCTTCAGAATTAACACGGCAAAATTAATTATATAAATTAAGTGACATCATCTCTTTTTACTAATTTATTTAACATCGGCATCCACTACGTCACAGTACTAATAATTAAGAGGAAGAACCTGAGATTCTAATGTTTTTATCATCCATCCGAAGAACAAAAGTGACGAAAATTGCTTTGTTTTCAATATTGAAACCAAAGATAACGAGCTACTACGCTACTATGATAGTATTACGTCCTTACCTATGAAATTGGTGTTTTGTATGGAGATTTTGGGGATGTCTGCATTTTACATACTAACATTTTATCAGTTTTCTTCACAACGACAAATCCAGAGATAATAATATTTGGCATGTATCATTAGACAAGCTTAAGCAATATTTGTGTGAACACGCTTGATAATAATTATTCATCGTTTTTATGTTAATGCAAATCAAATGATGTATTCGGGAGGCAGTTAAAAATAATTGTCTTTGTGTCTAATTTTAACACAATTAAACTTACAAAAAATTATCAAATTAAATAATACGAGCTCAAATATATGATCTATTTTTAGAAGAGGCAATTATTTTATAAGAATGTTCTAAAACTTAATAGTTACGGACAAATTGCAAAGACAGAATAAAAACACCAATTTCATAGGTAAGGACCCAATATTAAGACTTGTACCGCTCTTTAAGCAAGTCTAAGTTCGTTGCCATAGTCCGTAGCCGTAGCTTATATTTAGTGTAAGCTCGTAGCCCGTAGTCATAGTCAAAGCTCGTAGACCATAGTAGAAGTCCGTCGCCGTAGGCAACGCTTGTAGCCCGTAGCCACAGTCAAAGCTCGAAGACCGTAGGTACTCCATAGCCGCAGCCCATAGCCTAGCCTATAGCCATAGAAGTCAAAGTCCTTAGCCGTAGCCCGTTGCTCGTAGCTTGCAGCCTTTGCTCTTAATCCGTAGGCGTAACTCGTAGCCATAGCCCGTACCCGTAGCTCGACCCGTAGCTCATACTCGTAGCCTGTGCCGTAGCTCGTATAGGTAGCCCATACCCATAGCCCGTAGCCGTAGCTGTCAAAATTATTAAATTCATAAGCAAATCTTTGCGTTTTGACATGACGGATGAATATCACAATACAAGAAGGATGCATTCTCAGCATGCTCAGGATCTGAACGTACCTAGAGTGAGAGGAGGACCAATGAAGTGATGGATTGAATGCGTGAAGAATAATATGAGAATAAATGAAGTGGATGCTGAGCTGAAGAGTGACATAGGATAATACAGTACAGGCGGTGTGATCCCGCGAGTCTTGCGGGCTCTCGAACGAGTAGTGCCTCGTCCGTCTTAACTCGGCTACCGCTGACATGTTTACACTTGGTCATATTAACCTAAATGTATCCAGTATATAATCAAAGGTAGTCGTCCCACTTTTTTGATTAGGTGCTTATACTAGATTGATGTTGAACCCAATTTCCGCACTGGCAACATAAAATAAATACCTTTAGACGTATATTCAGAAAGTAAAGTAAAATACTGAAAAGTATTATAATAATATTAAGCTTCATTAGTTTGACTTATATTAAGAAAAGTAAGAAAAAACGTCTTGATTAAAGTAGGCTTCTTCTATTTTATTGATCACTTAAATTGCCCTGACTTATTCTTAAATTATAAAGGTAAAAAGATAAATATTTTAGGTACCCCATTTACATGACGACTTTTCTTGAGAACGGTGCCTACAGTAGAATGTTGAATGATTTACTTAAAAAAATATATTTTTTATGATCTGCATAAATTCAAATTTAATTTTAAGGTCGAGAAACGTTCGCCTAGGTCTGCCTCGACCCGTATCTTAACGTTCTTGAGAAGTGCCAGGTCAAAAGTACCCGAAATCGCCGAGCATGCATGAGGACTGTAATGAGAGTTGATGAAGCGATAGAAATATGCAGAGATCGTAGCTAGTGGAAAGATGTAATCTCTGCCTACCCCTGTGGGAAAAAGGCGTGACTTATGTATGTATGTATGTTATTTAAAGGAGGACATCAAATGTTAAAACAGGAATAGATGAATGAAGAATGAAGGAATCAGGCCAGGCATAATCAAGTTCATGTAATTCACGCGCCTACATGCGGAGAAACAACGTGCGTCAGTGGGGCAGACGCAAAGTATGACACACCGAGTCGTGTGCGATCTTCGATATATTTAGATAAATTTATATGTATTTATGTTCACTTCTATATAATACATATATAAACTTCCAAGACTGGAGTACATGTGCATGTATTCATCACAGAAACTTCTGCCCCACCTGGGATCGAACCCAGAACCTCTCCAGATGAGACCGGCGTACAGACCACTCGACCACGGAGGTCGTCAAATAAATTTAAAAAAAATTGCACGTGTAAAATTGCTCTAGGTACATTCTTTTTGTGTCCCGGACCTACACGGGACTAAATTAACAAATTATTTTAAATTTAAAATATTATTTAAATTAAGAATAAATTAAGATAGAATAAACTCGTAAGTAGGTTCAAAAAATTTTCTTTATATAACTTATCTAGCTAGTCCGCGGGCACAAAACGAGACCCAATAGTTTGCGAACAGCGGTGTTCGCGGTGCCCATCAAGGGGTTAAACAAAAACAGAAGCAATCGGGTTAGATATTCCAATGAACCTACCTATTAATGTCATGAAACAGAACAAAATACTAAAGTTGTTACTGAGAAATAAAAGCCAACAAGGCTTTATTTGAGCTTACTACAATATGATTTCCATATCAATACATTTCGGGTTACAGGCAATATTTTGCGAGATTCAAAGACAGGAACTCAATCTATTGATATGAGTGCGGCACGTCAGAGGAGATAGCGTAAACTCATTTCTCTTGTATAAGGCAGGATTTGGTTACGTACTGTATGGCCGAATTTAGGATAAGGGATAAGATCGTAAATATTGTATTATGTTTCGCAGAGGCAATGTGATATTATTATCACAAGAAAATACTGCTTTCGCTTTTGCACAAGCAGTGAGATTTTGGATAAAATAATTCTATTTTTGAATAACTGTCAGTGTATTTTCATAGTGGAATAAGATTAATGTTATCAATCAAATTTTCAAAATACTAAATATAATTCTGCAGCGCCTTAAAGAACTATCTATCGTTTACTATTCTACTCATTGTGTTACAATTAACACCCTACAAATAATGTAGCGTGGCTTCGAATTTCCATTCTGGAAACTACTCGCACAACGCTAGAAGCTGTTTAATTCTGCAATATTAATATACGAAGTGTACGCAAATGCGATTGCTAGATGAGCAACCATTCTGACCGCTTCAAAAAAGCCGATAATCGTCGGTAAACATTTTTCATTACATATTTTTCAAGGCTACCTTAAGCACAGCTTAGTAAATAGGGCATTCCTATCCAGAAGAGACTGGACAAGGTTTACCAACACGGTAGTAAAACTAGCGGTCGGTAAAGCAATTTTCATTGCATTTTATTAAAATACACAATGTCGCAAAAACATATATCGCAATAGTTGAAAGATAAATAAAAACAACTTTCTACTACTTTAATGAAAATTAACAAGCATAAGTTGTGAAAATCTGGCAAAACTTGATTGATGTTTGTTATATAAGATTGCTCCGTATCTGTTGGTCACGTAAAACAAGCTACACAACAAATTCCATTGTGAATTAAACTAAGAAGATAAAAGAGTCGCGCCGCCGAGCAACTTCTGTTAACAGATCAACTTGTGTACAATTCCGATCCGATCCGAACTTCGCTTCCAACTGATACACTACCAGCTTTGGTATAATTAAGTCCTAACTTTAAGGAAGCTGAGTTTGTTCTCTTATTGGATCTCCTATTGTCCTATTTAGAAGGAATTCTCTACAGAAATTATAATTGGATTACTATGTTTCTTCAAACTAAATCATTCAATATATTTGTTATGCACTCGTCTATTAATATCAATTCGAAGGTATTCGCCTGGTATAAAAAGGAAATTATTTAAAACAATTTATCGTAAATTGTTGTTTTGTAATTGGTGTTTTGTATGGAGATTTTGGGGATGTCTGCATTTTACATACTAACATTTTATCAGTTTTCTTCACAACGACAAATCCAGAGATAATAATATTTGGCATGTATCATTAGACAAGCTTTAGCAATATGTGTGTGAACACGCTTAATAGAAATTATTCATCGTTTTTATGTTAATGCAAATCAAATGATGTATTCGGGAGGCAGTAAAAAATAATTGTCTTTGTGTCTAATTTTAACACAATTAAACTTACTTAATAAAAATTATAAAATTAAAGAATCAAATATATCGTCTATTTTTAGAAGAGGCAATTATTTTATAAGAATGTTCTGCAACTTAATAGTTACGGACAAATTGCTAAGACAGAATAAAAACACAAATTTCATAGGTAAGGACCCAATATTTAGAGTTGCGCCGAATATTCGTTTTGTATTCGCTATTAGGCGTATTCAGCATCATGTCCCCATAATGATTTCATAGGCTATTGGTAGTTTAGTATGGTCAACTATTATTTTAACATCGCCTGTAACGACATGAAACGTACATGTTGTCTAAGTTGTTTCCGTGGCTAAGCAAAGTAAATGTAAACCGAATAATTTTGCCGAATATCCGGTTCGGTAAAGGTTAATCCGAATAATATTCAGTATACGGCTATTCGGCGAAACCACTAATTAGTGTATCTCTAGTTATATTGACTCTTTTAACTCTTGATCACAAGTTAAACATAGATAAAGAATCATTGACTACTTAATATTTACACTACGAGGTATGTTTTGTTGATTATACTATCTGTTTTTCAGACTTATTACTGTTAACGTCTATGCTTATTGAGATCTTCAGAGAGTTCTTTGACTTAAGTCATACTGGCAGGATAATAATATATGTATGGAAACTGTATAAAAGCTCTAATTTTAATTGTGGAGTACTATTTTCGAATACAACTAACCTCCAAGCCATTTTATTAACTAATACTCGACAAAGCTGTACGGCAAACTTCTTCCAAAACAGAACATTCAGGAAATTATTCTAAAATTGGCAGCATCCTATCCCTGTGACCAGATTGATTAACTGAATTCCCCGTTCTAATTTTAGGTGAACTGTTCCCAGGAGAGTGAAATTGACACAATTTATTGCAGCCGCCAATAAAATTATGGAGAAATAAATTGCTGGAAAAACACAGTGTCGTGGAGGCAAATGGATGTGTTAATATAATAATAATAATATCCTCAGACATTCACACTAGCCCTATTTCAAGCAACTAATGCTGCTTGTGTTACGGACACTAGATGACGGATAAATATATTTATTAGATAAATACATATAAATAACTTGAATATATAGAAATATATATAAACATAAAAGACTGGAGAACAAATGCCTGAAAATTCATCACCCAAACATTTGCCCCCACTGGGGATTGAACCCAGAACCTCTCGAGATGGCGACGCCTTGAGACCGGCATACAGACCACTCGACCACGGAGGTCGTCAAAATAAGGTCAAAACGACCACGGAGGTCGTGTTAAATACACAAGCCATGAAATAGAGATATGATTTTCATAATGCATAACTGTTTATTTAGCAGGATTTATTACCCCCACGCAAAAAGAGGAGTGTTATCAGTTTAAAGTGTGCGTGTGTGTGTGTGTGTCGGTTAGTGTGTCTGCTGTGGCATTGTAGCTCCCAAACGTATACACCGTTTTCGATTCTATTTTTTTGTTTCAAAGATGGGTTAGTCAAAAGTGTTCTTCGCCATGTTTTATAACCGGTTAAGCCGTTTGAATGATAATGAGGAGTAAAAAACAAGAATAAAAAATCTAATTTAACAAATGGACCCGAGCGGGGTATTAAATGAAAGGTCACTAATATAAATAAATACATGAAAAATATTTTTATTTCATAGGCCAAGTTTGGCACTAAAAATAGTCAAACTTATACATATCTTAGTTAAAAAAAAAAAAAAAAAATTTATTAATTTTCATTACCGTTAACGCTTATAGCAAGTACATCCACAGGACTTTGACTGTAATTGTATTGATACAAGTGGTCGGATTCCGTGAGTGACGCTTTTATACATCGAAATCGGTCTATCCAATTGAAAGATATGAGAAATGAAAGTGACAATGGGAAATCATATTCTATAATGGGAAATCAATATAGCCGAGAGAAGTAACAGATGAAAGGTCATGTACATCATGTAAAAAGCATGAAAAAATATATATAAAAAAAAAATTCATATACCCCCGACCAAATAATAAATAAAACAAAAAATCATTGCCTCGTCGGGGGACTGCTCTATAACTAACAAGGGCAGGTACTTAGGGGACCCCGACGAGACAACGATCTTTGTTTTAGTTTATTTTTGGTCGGGGTTTTTTCTTATTTTTTATAAAAAAATTATTTTAATAATGTTAAAAACAATCAAATAGGAGACCAGGGAATACCTCACCCTGACGAATTGTGGTATACCTTTCATCTAATTATTACGTTATTTATGGCTTTTTTTGTCTCATATTACTTAAAAAGCATTTGAATAATAAAAATAAATATAACGTGAAGATTTTTCGGCTCAGACGGTTCCACACAAGCGAAGCATAAGCGTTACGAACAAACTGAGACTCAAATGGTTTATTCCCAACCGCTGACAAAAACTTTGTCCTTGATTACGAGAATTCCTTGCTGTTTAAATACGAATATTATGATGTATACCTGTACCTCTAGTGTAAGTTATCATTGTAAAAATATCACATTTTTTATATATACGTGATTTCAGCTGCTTTCCGCTAGGAACGCTTTTCACGTTTCCCACAGAAGGACATTCTTAACGCAACTAAAAAAGTGAAGTTTTTTACAATGATAATTTACACTAAATCCGTGTCCGATGCAAGTAGTCGTATCTTCGGCAGCGAATCTTGTGTACATAGGAATTTTCTTAAATATTAATATTTTTTTTGTTTTTACTCGGTTTTGTAATGGAAGATGTTACAGCCTGGAAAGGTGTATAATGTTGACATTAACTATGTCGTGGAGGCAAATGGATGTGTTAATATAATAATAATAATATCCTCAGACATTCACACTAGCCCTATTTCAAGCAACTAATGCTGCTTGTGTTACGGACACTAGATGACGGATAAATATATTTATTAGATAAATACATATAAATAACTTGAATATATAGAAATATATATAAACATAAAAGACTGGAGAACAAATGCCTGAAAATTCATCACCCAAACATTTGCCCCCACTGGGGATTGAACCCAGAACCTCTCGAGATGGCGACGCCTTGAGTCCGGCATACAGACCACTCGACCACGGAGGTCGTCAAAATAAGGTCAAAACGACCACGGAGGTCGTGTTAAATACACAAGCCATGAAATAGAGATATGATTTTCATAATGCATAACTGTTTATTTAGCAGGATTTATTACCCCCACGCAAAAAGAGGAGTGTTATCAGTTTAAAGTGTGCGTGTGTGTGTGTGTGTCGGTTAGTGTGTCTGCTGTGGCATTGTAGCTCCCAAACGTATACACCGTTTTCGATTCTATTTTTTTGTTTCAAAGATGGGTTAGTCAAAAGTGTTCTTCGCCATGTTTTATAACCGGTTAAGCCGTTTGAATGATAATGAGGAGTAAAAAACAAGAATAAAAAATCTAATTTAACAAATGGACCCGAGCGGGGTATTAAATGAAAGGTCACTAATATAAATAAATACATGAAAAATATTTTTATTTCATAGGCCAAGTTTGGCACTAAAAATAGTCAAACTTATACATATCTTAGTTAAAAAAAAAAAAAAAAATTTATTAATTTTCATTACCGTTAACGCTTATAGCAAGTACATCCACAGGACTTTGACTGTAATTGTATTGATACAAGTGGTCGGATTCCGTGAGTGACGCTTTTATACATCGAAATCGGTCTATCCAATTGAAAGATATGAGAAATGAAAGTGACAATGGGAAATCATATTCTATAATGGGAAATCAATATAGCCGAGAGAAGTAACAGATGAAAGGTCATGTACATCATGTAAAAAGCATGAAAAAATATATATAAAAAAAAAATTCATATACCCCCGACCAAATAATAAATAAAACAAAAAATCATTGCCTCGTCGGGGGACTGCTCTATAACTAACAAGGGCAGGTACTTAGGGGACCCCGACGAGACAACGATCTTTGTTTTAGTTTATTTTTGGTCGGGGTTTTTTCTTATTTTTTATAAAAAAATTATTTTAATAATGTTAAAAACAATCAAATAGGAGACCAGGGAATACCTCACCCTGACGAATTGTGGTATACCTTTCATCTAATTATTACGTTATTTATGGCTTTTTTTGTCTCATATTACTTAAAAAGCATTTGAATAATAAAAATAAATATAACGTGAAGATTTTTCGGCTCAGACGGTTCCACACAAGCGAAGCATAAGCGTTACGAACAAACTGAGACTCAAATGGTTTATTCCCAACCGCTGACAAAAACTTTGTCCTTGATTACGAGAATTCCTTGCTGTTTAAATACGAATATTATGATGTATACCTGTACCTCTAGTGTAAGTTATCATTGTAAAAATATCACATTTTTTATATATACGTGATTTCAGCTGCTTTCCGCTAGGAACGCTTTTCACGTTTCCCACAGAAGGACATTCTTAACGCAACTAAAAAAGTGAAGTTTTTTACAATGATAATTTACACTAAATCACTAAAGTAGTCGTATCTTCGGCAGCGAATCTTGTGTACATAGGAATTTTCTTAAATATTAATATTTTTTTTGTTTTTACTCGGTTTTGTAATGGAAGATGTTACAGCCCGGAAAGGTGTATAATGTTGACATTAACTATTTCTTTGTTTTCTTGACAATGCATACTGTAAAATCTTACAAAAACAACTATTAGGTCCTTACCTATGAAATTGGTGTGTTGTGTGGAGATTTTGGGGATGTCTGCATTTTACATACTAACATTTTATCAGTTTTCTTCACAACGACAAATCCAGAGATAGTAATATTTGGCATGTATCATTAGACAAACTTTAGCAATATGTGTGTGAACACGCTTGATAAAAATTATTCATCGTTTTTATGTTAATGCAAATCAAATGATGTATTCCGGAGGCAGTTAAAAATAATTGTCTTTGTGTCTAATTTTAACACAATTAAACTTACAAAAAATTATCAAGTTAAATAATACGAGCTCAAATATATGGTCTATTTTTAGAAGAGGCAATTATTTTATAAGAATGTTCTGAAACTTAATAGTTACGGACAAATTGCTAAGACAGAATAAAAACACCAATTTCATAGGTACGGACCCAATATTATATTGTTAAGGGAGAAAACAACTTGCTGAATTTCTTGCCCGTTCTTCTCAGAACAAGGCCTTCTGGTAGCTAGTGAACGGTTGGCATAATTTGACATTCATAAGAGTATGCAATACCTAAACTGAATAAATTATTGGACTTTGACTTTCCATGCTCCTTCTCGTAAAAATGCTCATAAGTAAGTGCGCAATAATGCTACAGATAATGATGTTTCTTTTAGCATGGGCTATTTAAAGATGGCTTACCCACCTCTGCTACTTTTTCCTAAAACCATAAATGCATTTTGTAAAGACAAATATCAGTGACCTTAGATTCCTTCGTAAAAAATTATGGTAGCAAAATAATAGCTAATCCAATTCTAGTATGCCAAACGGTACTGAGCTCTGGATACATGGTGCCAGAGAGAAGTGCGTCCTGTTTCGACACGACCGAGCAGAAACAGCTCAAGAATTCCGATCTTATTCTGGATATTTTTAAGCATTTGCAATGTTCTAATTTTAGAGATACTAAATGGAAAATAATATTATTATTTATTATTGAATTTTTATCGCAACCACAGTCTTTTTGTGTACCTGTATCAAATATAATTAGAAAAAGCATCCTATACACACCCTATAGAGAAACTTTACAAGTTTGAACATCTATAATAGTATGTGTGAAATGAATGAAATTTATGAAATCAACAAGAAATAGGTACCCATTTAACTTTACTGGTTTACAAAATATTACGCACGCAAAATAGTGCGGTAATATTTTTAAGCAATTTTTTATGCATTTTTTTACGCGGTTTTTTTTTAAAGCAGCGGTAGCCGAGTTGGGACGGATTGGGCACTCGAGAGGCCGCGGGACTCGCGGGTTCGATCCCACCGCCGCCACCACTGAGTTTTGAATAAAAACTTATGATGTTGTCACATTGTGCCCGGTGCATGGCAACGGACTCGCCACATGTTACATGGGGACCTAACATATCAAGCGAAATGTGGGTGTTCCCTTTCGGGGAAAAAAGCGTGATGATATGTTATATTGTTACGCGCGCGCATTTTTCGTTTATGGCATTACATGCCTAAAACCCCAGGAATGAAACTTACGCTACGAGCAATTGTGTTGTTGAATCCATTTTATGATAATAACATTCATATTTAACCGTATTTTTAACTACATTATGGAGGTTGTATGTTTCACTGACATTTTTCTCACGTTTAATTATTACCGTGTCTTTTTTTAAGAGACCAATACTTTATCTTTAAAACCTTTAAAACAGACCGGCCTCTATGGTTACACCTATAATTTACGGAGCTTTCGGTTAGCAGATCATAATAATAAATCCTCGTGTATCGTTCGATCGTGCAAGGAAAAAAACTAAAAAAGTTTAAAATTCTCGCAGCGCTCGCTTTGACAGTGACCTAGTACAGCAAAATTCACAGGAAAAACTGCTATATTAGTAGAAAAATATAAAAACTTGGTCCGGCATAATGTATTTAAAGCTCTAGAAAAGATCTCGAGATGAAGCTAGAGTGATGACGTTATTTTAACGACCTCCGTGGTCGAGTGGTCTGTAAGCCTCAAGGCGTAAATTGTATTATCCATTTTATTTAAGTTTATCCTTTTTCGTTTAAGTTTATGTTTTTAATGAAATATAAATTAATTATGAAAAATATTTTAAGAATATTAAATTGCCTATCATGCACAGTTTATTTCAGTTCTCTAGCGTGTTTATCTTCCGAGATATTCTAACTTTCTTTCTCGCGAGTGTATTTTTACGTCATCTAGTATCCGTAACACAAGCAGCATTTAGTTGCTTAAAATGGGACTAGTTGATAGGTGTGAATGTCTGAAAATATTCATTTATTTATTTATTTTTATTAATTTATTTTGCCGAGTTATTTCATTTGATAAGTAAACTGTCACTTAGGTTTGCAATGCTGTAAGCCATCCCGTCCTCTGCCTGTCTACGTCCCACACTGTTGAGCACAGGCATTCCTCATGGAGAAGCACATGAGGATTATGGGCCATAACACACTACGCTGGCTCAGTGCGAGTTTGTGGGTAAAATGCATTCCGAATCACGGAGGAGATCGAGATCACAAAGTTTTGGTCACCCATCTAAGACTTGACCATGGCGAAGGTAGCTTTGTTTACGATATCGGAAGCCAAAGCGTACTAACCGCTACGCCACCAAGCTCCTCCTCCTAGTGAATTTAATTCTCCTTCGTTCTTTCCTGATCCGACCACGCAGAGATACACGGCACCAACATACGCCGACGACCTGACGACCTCCGTGGGCGACTGGTCTATATGCCGGTCTCAAGGCGTCGCCATCTCGAAAGTTTCTGGGTTCGATATCCGGTGGGGGCAAATGTTTGGGTGATGAATTTTCAGGCATTTGTCCTCCAGTCTTGGATATATTTATATATATTGAGGATATTTAACACAAAAAGAATGTGCCAACTGCTTTTCTTGCCTAACATGTCGTAAAAGGCGACTAAGGGCGTATTGGGTACTGGGTCTGTGATGGTGTAGGCGATGAGCCAGCCACTTGTTACTACTCTGTCACGATTTTTCATCTGACCAAACCCAATTTTTTATGGCTATATGTGGTCTTAAGGAACACAATGCTCCTTGGACTCTGCCTACCCCCTCGGGGATTGCAGGCGTGATTTTATGCATGTATGTATGTTTCTATTGTCCGTCATCTAGTGTCCGTAACACAAGTAGCATTAGTTGCTTAAAATGGGGCTAGTTGATAGGTGTGATTTTTTAAGATATTTATTTATTTATATGTATACACACACAACTGTAGCTACATATATACCTACTTACACCGCACATTAAATAAAAGCTTGTAAAAAACTGTGCCTACTGAATCTCACAAAGACGTACGTGCCAGCGATCGGTGGATAAGTTAGACCTAAATAGAGAACACATCTAAATTGCTCACCGCCTAGCATTATGTATTTCGCCCTACTGCCACGTGCCCGGAATCCGGCATGGCTAACTAAAAAACAGACGTCGTTTTCTATTGGCATTGATGAATAAAATATTTCCGCTTTTTCATTCTTTTTGTATACTTGACGTCGTATTTCTTTTAAGGTTGTAAATAAAATTATAGAAGGCTTATTCAACGACGCAAAGTTTACTAGTATAAGTTAATATTTTTTTGGAGAAAAAAAACAGAAAACAATTAATTTTATTCCGTTAAAAGTTGACCTTATTAATTAAATCGAATAATTTTGCATGCCGTGTGGTAGCGCCTATTTAAAAGAATACTACCAACCCATTTCTTCCGTTGGGTGTCGTAAAAGGCGACTAATGGACTTAGAACTGCACAACCATCCAATAGCTTAAAGCGATGAGCCCACCACCTGTCATGCTAAGTGCAGTCACTTGGAGAAGCGCAGACTATGGCAATGGACTGCTTTTGCGGTGCTTTTGTCCTAGTCTCTGACCAACCCTTAACCCTTTTGCGGTGCTTTTGTCCTAGTCTCTGACCAACCCTTAGGGATAATGAAATGAAATGAAATGAAATCATCTATTCTGCAATGCTTTTTTAAACAGCCATAATAACAAAAGGGATTTAGAACATTTTAAATATTGTAAAATAAGTATGTGCAGAGGAGCAAATTATAGTAGAATTTTTATCTGTAAAATAATCTTCTATCTTATAATACCCCTTTTTCATTAAACAGCTGATTAAAATTTATGCAGGGGCAAGTAAATAAAACTTTGTGGCAGCCTATTATACATTCTTATGCTGATTCCTATAAAACATTTAACAGTCTTGTGAAGTCTGAGGCTTGGAACGGCGAGCTTATGCTTATTTCTGGTGTTGAGGCTATGGCAGTCAGAATTTTTAAGGAAAGTATCATAGTGTTTACGTACATACATAATACAATCAAAGATGTATTGAGACGCCACAGTTAATATATCAATATAATCGTCGTAATGTATGTATTTATGTATAATTTATCGAAAAGTCTGTTATTTGTTAACTTTGTTTAATGTTTAATAACTTAATAACTTTGTTTAATAACGTTTTTGAAACGAGAAAATAAGATAAACATTCATATAAATTATTGTAATTGAAATCAGTCCAGTAACAGAGTATAGAATGATAGTAACAAAATACATTCAAAGAATCCCAATAACATTATATTTGTTACATTCAGAAATATAATAAAACTATTTCAGCCAACATTTCATCTGCCTTATTAGAGCGAACATTGAAACTATCTCTTCCGAAGTATATAATTCATAGATGAGCTCTCACAATTTTCTACTCTAAATTCTTAAAATTAAAGCTCTATTTCCCGTAAACACCCTATGAGGTAATCAGATGAAACATTCCCTAGGGCAAGAGTGGTATTGCTAGCAA
Source organism: Parapoynx stratiotata (assembly GCA_910589355.1). Classification (NCBI taxonomy): domain Eukaryota; kingdom Metazoa; phylum Arthropoda; class Insecta; order Lepidoptera; family Crambidae; genus Parapoynx; species Parapoynx stratiotata. The sequence goes on from OU342464.1 coordinate 14,983,975, forward strand.
TTTCTTTTAATAGACACAAATGTCGAAGCAACGGTTATAGATTAAAGTCGCCTCGGGGAATGAGTTCGGCCACTCATATTGGCCGCCCGGGCAAATCCTGTTACAGACTTCTGCAAGTAAAAGTTATTATGTTCTGTGTGCGGTGCTACGATGCGATTGATGTTTTGTTGTCTTGGTATTGTAAGGTGTTGGGTGTTCGCAGTCGATCAACGACCAGCAAAATTTTTATAATAAAGAAAATATAATTTTTTTCTTAAATTTTCTTCCACAAAACTCAAACTCAAATAATTTATTTGGTACTCACATACTCTTAAGAAAGCAAAGTGAAATGTATTCTTGTTGAAAAAAAATTGATGGATCGAATTTCAAAGTAACATACAAATGACAACTGTTAGGACGGAACCCTTGCAGAGTTTCTTGCCTGTACAAGACAAGGCCTCCCGGTAGTGAACAGGCCGAAAAAAAAGTAGTGGTATTGTCAATTTTAGGATACTTATAATTTATTTTGTTTTTTTTTTTGACTTGTCAAAAGTGTATTTGATGATACCAATTTGATTTAATGACTTTGAGTTTGAGTTTGAGTTAAAATAGATCACATAATTTATAAGACACGAGTAATTTCCTTCACATTTGGTTGGCCTATTTAATGTTCCATAACACCACCACGCTCTGGTCCAATGGGTATTGGTAGTTAGGTATAATAGTGGCAATAGCAAATGGGACATTTTAGAAGCCAGTTTAAAATTAAGTCTGCCTTATACACATAGATAAAGATAACTTCGTTTTACAATGTAAAAAAACAAAGCAATCGAAACACAGCACGATTCAAACAAAAAATACTTTGTTAATATACATTGTATGCTCACTACACTGTAGTATATTTTGCGTGACAATATTAATTAGAATTTAAATAGAATGCAACCCTATTCATTCATTTTCACGCGACGTTGACTGGTTTTTGGTCGTTGGTTTTATTGTTACGTATTCACGATTTTGTAATTAAATGCGAAATTTGGATATTATAAATATGATGAATACGTAATATAAACATGTAAACAATAGCACCTAATGGTAAATATTTAAATAGTAACAGGCACATCTGCACATTATTAATATTATTATTCTCAACTCGATAACAGCGGCAGCGGCAGCCGAGTTGGGACGGACGGGGCACTACTCGTTTGAGAGACCGTGGTAAACGCGGGTTCGATCCCACCGCCTGTACCACTGAGTTTGAATAAAACTTATGTACAGTTCATTGTGAATATCGCTTGCCTCACATTGTGCCAGGTGCAACAGGCTCGCCTCCTGTTACATGGGGACCTAGCCTATCTGGCGAAATGTGGGTGTTTAACACCTCTGCCTACTCCTACGGGGAAAGAGGCGTGATGATATTTTATGTTATCTCGATTACAGTATCTCAAGCCAAAATAACAGATTGTTTCAATTTTTGTTAGGGTGGTTTTATAGGTGGGCTGGCCGCCAGTTGGCGCTACATTTTGACGTAAACGCGCGCGATAGATTTCATGAGAAATAGAAATAGAAGCTTTATGTACAAACTTGTTGAAAGAAATGACTTTATTTGTGTGTACATATTGTGGTATGAAATAAATGAATGAATTGGTTATTAACAGTTTTTATTAAAAACTAGCTGTTACCCGCGACTTTGTTCGGGGTTACTATGATTTTTGAGCTATCCCACGGGAACCCTAATAATAATAATATTCTGAAATAAAAAGAATTTAAGATGTTGATTGGGATATAAGGTATCACCATGCAAAATGTCATTCAAATCGGTCCTGCTAATTCGGAGATTAGCCCGTTCAGACGGACAAACAGACAGAGAAACAAAAAAAAATGTTTTTGGGAATTTCCCTCTTTTTACACCCCCATGACTTGATTTTAAGCATTTTTTTTTCTATGTATATACATTTGACCTATACAGTTTTATTATATCTATAGATACCCCCTTCTGATTTTTACAAGCGCGCGTGGCCAGCGCTGGCTGCCCGCCCACTAATGAAACCACCCTTAACACCATTTTAATGCAAAACCGTACATCTAAAAAGAGCTTCAATAATTTCCGATTATTTCTAGTCTTAACTGAGACTCCGTACTTAGTATATAGATATTCTCGACATTCTTAAGTAGCGTAGTTTAATAAATGAAACTCTTTATTGTGTACACCAGAAAGAAAAATTACAATGAAAATGCTTAAAAACTATTTTACGCGCGGGACCAGTTGGCCGCGCCTTAGGTATGTGAGCGGAGGGAGGAGGAGGCGGGGGCGCTTACTGTAATTCCGTACTTCGCGACGGCAACACGCATTGAAAGTTAGATAGATAGTTAACTTGATAGATAACTTCTCAAACATGTATAATGCTAGTTTGTCTGTTCCTACGTAATGAATCATCATCTTATTGTATATTTATGTATATATTATGTATAATTATTTATTTAATTTTATATTGCATATGTATGTTTGTTTTACAATATAATTTATTATTAAATTTATGTATGTGTTAATGTTAATTAAGCCGCCACCAGATCTCTGCTTTGCCTGATGGTTGACTGTTAGAGAGCGACATTAGTCGTTAAGTCCGCCATGTGTACATTTTCTGTAATGCACAAAAGCTTAAATAAATAAATAAATAACTCTTTATTGTTAACGCCATTTAAAAAGGTATTTACAATTGATAAAGATTACGATTGATTTTTAAAGTTCCGGCTACTTTAAACAAAACGCACATGTGCGTTTTGTTTAAAGTAGCCGGAACTTTACATGAGATTGCAATAACGAGATGAGTCGCCACCTAAGGCGCGCCAACGCACACTAAACATGTCACAATTGGCGGCCTTATTGCTAGGCAACAATGTCTACCAGTAGTATGTTTTGCTTTCGGTCTGGTACGGCTTTGGCTTTCGATCGAAGACAAAGCTACCTTCGCCATGGTCAGGCCGTGGATGGGTGACCAAAACTTTATGATTTCGAGCTCCTCCGTGTTTCAGAAGGCACGTTAAGCCGTTGGTCTCGGTCGCTATTGCGCATTGCGCTTAGTGGTGTTACGGCCCATACTCCTCATGTGTCTCCATGAGGAAGGCCTGTGCCCAGCAGCGGGGCGTATATAGACTGCTGATGAACGTCTAACAGTCTACCTATTGATGGAGAAATTACAAAACCTAAGTGCACAAAATATAAATGAATTTTAAGCAGTTTTCTTAGTTTATGTCTATTGAAAATATACTACACCGTGGCCTCGACAAAGCCATATCGCCTGGGAGTGATATATTTAATTACTGGGTGTCAATATTTATCGCTGGAACGTTTAGTACGTGGCTGCACCGTGAGAACGAAATATAAGGACATATTTTATAGTCCTTAAGAACAGTTGCCGTGGCTGGATTCTATTAGTTTCCTTTGATAGATAGGTTATGGAGAAATAAAGATATAGGAAATTAAAGATATTGGGAATTAATAATTATTTTGCCGAGGCTTGTTTGTGGTCATTAAAAGAATACTACCTACCCACCCCTTTCCTTGGGTGTCGTAAAAGGCGACTAATGGCCTTAGAACTGCACAACGTCCAATAGCTTATAGCGGCGACGTGCTCACCACCTGTCACGCTGAGCACATGTGCAGTCACTGCTTGGTGGACTATGGCAGTGGACTGCTTTAGCGGTATTTTTGCATAGTTTCTGACTAACCCTTATGGGATAATAGTCGACATTATTTATATGTATGTATATTATTCATAGCTGTATGTTTTGGTACCAAATGAAGACTTTTCTTTCTTTCAAAATACTTCCTGGTTTTTCCTTTGGTATAACAAAGAGATAAAATGTAGGTTATTGCTCAATTACTTGTAGTTCGCTTGGCATTTCGTTTATTACAGACACGCATGTCTGTACATATTTTATCCGTTTGATATATATATATATTTATGTTAAACCAGAGAATCTGGAGCAGTAGCCATAGAATCTAGAAACTAAGGGAAATGAAGTTAATAAATATCCGAACTATAGCAAAATATTACTCTAAGTGAATATCTAATCCGTCTATATTACGCACAAATTACGTAGGCTTATATTGGGTCCTTACCTATGAAATTGGTGTTTTTATTCTGTCTTAGTATTTTGTCTGTAACTATTAAGATTCAGAGTATTCCTAAAAATATAATTTGTAATATTGTTCACAATGGCGGACATATCCCTAAAAGAGATGTCTTCCAGTCAACCCATGAATGATCATCAAAGTACTAGGCAAGAAAAGCAGTTGACACATTCTTTTTGCGTCTTGGACCAACACGGACATGCTAGACTAAATGCTTAATGAATACATCACATCACAGCACAGTAAATTCATTTCGTGTAGGTAACCTTCGCCTAAGGCGCAATTAAAAAAAATTTATAGTAAAGTGATGAAAAAAGATGAACGTGGAAATAAATTTAACCATGTCAAAGTCGCTCACGTTAAAAATCTCTTCTATTCGGTGACGTCCCCTCTCGACTCTCTACCTACGGTGCTCGCCAGAATTTGTATCCTATTTATACGCCGAGCTTTTTAGATATGCATTTGAAAAACTGCTACCGCGTGGCCTGTTATTTTACGCTCTGGAAAAACTTCCCTTTGACTGCGTTAAAAAACGATGTCCCACACATATAGCGATAGTTTGATTAGTTTACTCATCGAAAATAAAAAAAGGAACCAAATAATGTTTGAGCAATGGGTTGGATATAAAAATTGTATGGAGATTTTGGGGAACTGCATTTTATATAGTAATATTTTTTCAGTTTTCTTCACAACGACAAATCCAAAGATATTTGGCTTGTATCATTAGACAAGCTTTAGCAATATGTGTGATATCACACTTCATAAAAATAATTTATCGTTTTTAATTGAATGCAAATCGAATGACGTATTCGGGGGGCACTTAAGAAAAATGTCTCCGTGTCCAATTTTAACACAATTAAACTTACAACAAATTATCAACACAAATCAAAAGAGCTAAAAAATATGGTATATTTTTAGAGGAGGTAATTATTTTTTAAGGATACTCTGAAACCCAATAGTTGCAGACAAAATACTAAGAGAGATAAAAACGGCAATATCATATCTCATCAGGATCACCTCCAATCATCAGGAGCACGGGGTGGAACACCCGGCTGCACCAATGTGGTTTCGTGGGTAGAAAGGATAAAATCGCATCAGCTCTCAACAAGTCGGACACATTTTCGCCCCAAAGCCCTACCACTTATGGAGCACAATTTTTAAGCTATGTCAGATAAAGATAGACAAACCACTGATTTTCATTTATGGATGGTGCAATAAACAAAAAAAAATGTGCAGTTTCACAGTGTTTCCTATAGAAAACTGAACCAGAAACCGCGACTTCATCCGCGGTTACTGGTTTTTAACTATCCCACGGGAACCTATTACGTTGACCAGGGATATAAGGTATCACCATGAAAAATTTAATTGAAATCGGTCCAGTCATTTTGGAGATTAGCCCGTACAAACAGACGAACAGACAGAGAAACAAAAAATTTGAAAAAAATGTTTTTTAATACCCTGACTTGATTTTAAGCATTTTTTTTCTATGTACAGACATTCGAACTCTACAGTTTTTTATATGTATAGAGATTTAATTGCTACTGGTAGTCACTAATTAACGAAAATGAGTGTGAGTTACGGACTAGACCACAGCTTTTAGTACACGGTTCTCATTATTGCAGCATGAATAATACAATTTCATTTATAATGAATGAGCAATATCCTAGTTGATGCACCTTCACGTTTAGACTATTTAAACGGGTCATTAATTTTACAAATCCTTTTGCGATGTCAGGAAGGATTATTTTTGACGTATTTATGTTTGAAAGAGATTTAATAGAAATGTGTTCATATGGTATTACGGATGTCATGTGCAGTACGCGTTTAGCGAAATTTTAGACAAATAAATGCGCCGCAATATAGGATGAGTGAATGAAGTCTGAAAGTAGCCCCGATTGCTGATAAATTGAGAGAAAATCGACTTTACTGGTATGTCAGTGTCTTTACTAAGGATGGAAAGTTAGCTTTAACATGAAAGTGGATGGGCGTCTGAGGAGAGGAGGACCGATGGAAAGATTCATGGATTGTGTGAATGATGATATGATAAGAAAGGGAGTGATAGGAGAGAGTGGAAGAGCAAGACATGTTACGCCGATTCCAAATAAAATTGGGAACAGAACCGGAGAATGATAATAATATAATATCAAAAAATTCAAAGCTATTTACTGGACCAATGTTAAGTAGCTCTTGCACTTAGGAGAATTAAACTTGCTGAGTTTCTCAGGACAATGCCTCTTGATAGCTAAGGAACGGTTGGCAATATTCTTGACGTTGACAAGTGTAAATACCTAGACTGAACTAATACTTGAATTTTGGAAAGACCGATTTGATGTGTTATTTTAAACGATTTTCATAATGAGATGTCATTCAACCCTGGCTATTGAATTTTACTTTTTCAGCAATAACTAAATTTGCGTTGCTCATTCATCACAATATTAATCATGATTTTCTGTCTAGTTTAAATCTAAACACTAATTTGATGTGACTTGCAGATAACGTATCTAATTTATTCAGTTTTGATTAAAGTGCGTAGTAGATTATCAAGAATTATTTTTTATAAATAGATAAAAAACTCTGTTTCTGATTCAAATTTAAACAAAACTATTTAATAACTCCACTCCACGTATTTGAAATTCATTAATCAACATTGAACCATGTTCGCAATGCACACAAACTTGTTTCTAAGCTGGGTATAAATATTTCCTCGGTAGCAGAGATCGTGTTAGATTGTTCGGTTTAGATTAATCTCTGAGTACACTGCATCTGTACCTCAATTCTCAAATAGCTGTTCTAAGCACGAAGGAATAAATCAACGTTTAATATCAATAACGCGTTTCGAGAGTTCAACTTGTTTACTATTGAATTGGTACTGTTATTTCGTTCGAGTTAGCACTGGTAGGATTTTTTTTGTTACATTTAGACAGGCTCTTGGCTTTCATCTGACCTAATGGTGACGATACGGACGTAGGTGGAAGCGAGCTTCACCTATATTTCACAAGGAGTGAAGGACATCTTAACTCATATTGCCGGAACACAACAATGCGACAGACTTAGTATTAGTTACTAGCCAGGCCGACTTACAAGCCATTCCACCAACCAAACCGATCTGAGAAACTTCTGTGCCTTTGGGGATCGAACCCCGGAGCTTCCGATCAATACCCGGTGGTTTCAACCACTAGACCAATAAGGCTATCATAGAACAAGGCCTTGAAGTATCAATTATCGGGGGGTCCGACAGTGCCCCCGCGAAGTCCCCGCGAAATTTTTACCATTCCTTGAAATTTTTAATTGGAATATATTAACATACTCCTTCAGGTGCCGTGTGGTAGCGGCTCATAAAAAGAACTACTACCAACCCATCTCTTCCCTTGGGTGTCGTAACAGGCGACTAATGGACTTAAAACTGAAAAACATCCAATAGCTTATAGCGGTGACGGGCTTACCACCTGTCACGCTAAGTGCAGTCACTGCTTGGTGAAACGTAGACTATGGTTGTGGTTGTGGTTGTTGCTGCTGCTGCTGCTTTTGCGGTGGTTTTGTCTATGGGATAATAGTCGTCATTTTATGTATGTATGTTTGTAATAAGGTGTTAGGAGGTTACGCGTCTCCTAGATAGCTTCGAAACGCTGCTTGATCTAGTTATAATTAAAACATTGCCAAACTAATGAAAGTGGCTCAACTGTCTAGCTCAGACTGCTCTAAACTATTGTTCCTGAACTAATTACCAAATGAAACACCCTGAAACACGAAAACTACACGTTTGTACACGAGTCCGTTAACCGAGTCTTAATTAAGCTTATCCTATTATCCTTAACTGGAAACCTTAGTGTTATAATGTGCTTACTAATATACTAAACACATTAATATATTGAGCTTAATTTAACCTAGATAAAGCTTTGCTTTTAGAGCTTTTAGAGCTACCAATGAAATTATATATTAAATGGTGATTAATTTTGTCAAGAATTCCAACTAGAATATGTTTCAAAATGTTTGTTTAAAGGTTAACTTATACTAGAACAGTGTCGAAGTGCATGGAAGCGTCAATCTGAAACTTAACATAGCACATTCACCCTTACCTCTGCGACATATCGCACGTGCACCACTCAGCGCTGGTTGTGCTCCGACTCGGGAATTCTGTTGAATGCGTACGAATGCGAGCGTCCCATTTTTATCTTAGTAGAAATGTGTGTAATATGTTGTGGAGATACGGGTGAATATGCATGCAAAGTTTCGATGCGCTTCGACTCTGCTCTGGTGTAAATGGACTTTTGATAACTTTGTATCGTCGTCACCAGACTTGTACGACGAAGCATAGATATTTCTGCAGGAAAAACAGCTACTGGGCTCCGTATATTGATATTATCAAGGCAAATACACTCGATACGCAAATACACCCACTTCATGGTAACTTTTTACAGTCGGATAAATACAAAAATAAATTGACAGAACGAATAACAGGACATATTCAACACATATAAGACTTGGAACCACTGCTCCTAATAAGCGTCGCAGAACGTTATCATTCGCTTATTTAGATTTATGGGGGGTAGTACGAGTACTGTAGGTGACGACATGTTGGGCCGATAAGGCGGGCGGCCACGCAGCAAATTGCGAACATTGTTGTGTATTTAAATTATATTAACCCTTCGTCGACACATTGACACTAACTAAAATATAGCTGGGGGTGTGAGGGGCCCCAAAATTCACCTTGTGAGCCCCAAGTGAACCTCACCTGCACGTGACACACTGCAGATCAACAGCAGCAGCAGTAGTTAACTATAATATATATATAATAATAATATCCTCAGACATTCACACCTATCAACTAGCCCCATTTTAAGCAACTAATGCTGCTTGTGTTACGGACACTAGATGACGGATAAATATATTTAATAGATAAATACATATAAATAACCTGAATATATAGAAATATATATAAACATCCAAGACAAGACAGAAGACAAATGCCTGAAAATTCATCACCCAAACATTTGCCCCCACTGGGGATCGAACCCAGAACCTCTCGAGATGGCGACGCCTTGAGACCGGCATACAGACCACTCGACCACGGAGGTCGTCGGATATATATATATATATTATAGTTAACTACTGCTGCCATGCACCAGTTAACAACTGCGTTAGACAGCGATATACAGAAGTTAGTAGGGAGCGTCACCGCCTCAATTGTTGATCTGCAGTTACTTTGTAGTTAACTATAAAGCATTTATATAGATATAAGGATGTTTGCACCACTGGCTTCTTTTCTAAACTTTGTTATCTCGAAATTTTCCATACTTCGGAAGGGTCCGAGTCGCTGTTTTTTTACGAGGAGGAATCTATTTACGGACCGTACCTACCAGTGGCTAGCCGGTAGGCGTGTGTGAGACTCACCTGACATATTTACACATATTGACATAGTCACATATTTACATATTGACATATTTACACTATTTTACATATTGACATATTTACATTTACGGTCCTACCGGTGGCTAGCCGGTAGGCGTATGTGGAACTCACCTGACATATTGGCACTACTCACTAAAACTCCCCGATATACCCGTTCCTGCCCTTCTGTGGGAGCGACCCGGGGTCTGCCAACTCTTCGTGCGACCATGGCTAGAGCCTAGGTGGTGGTGGTAAGTAGCTGGTGACGGGTGGAATCTCTGGCTGCATGTGGTACTTGTTTTATATATTATAGTAAGTTACTTATGTGGCCATAGGCAGTTTTAAAAATACCCCAATTACAGCTTACTTTGACTCACAACTCAAATAAAGATGTATGGCAGACATAGCTGTATTATACACCACAGCCTAATGACACAGCGGTTGATCGAAAAACCGTTGATAAGCACAATCTTTAAGGGAAATAATTAAGCAGCCATTTAATTACTTGGTCTGCAACAAAAATGTCAACCGAAAAATTATTTGGGCAGCAAACAAATATTTTGACAGCAATATAATTATTTAGGCGGGAAAATAATTATTTGGTCAGCAGAATAATTAATTGGGCAACAGAATAATTAAATGGACAGCAAGATAATTATTAGGGCATCAAAATAATTATTTATCATCAAATGTCTAAAATTAAAAGCAGCATTTGTGTACAATAAATTGTTAAATAATAATAATAATAATTTACAAAATGTCCACTGCCAAAACTTTTTGGAAGATAGAAAACGAGCATTACTATGTCCCTTATACTGTGATAATATACTCGGGTTCACGATCAACAATAAATCAGAGTCAAGAGCTCCCAGCGGAATGCTCATAAAGGGGTATCTGTCACTACCAGAGTGAGACACTGCGTACGTCTGTCAGGTGTTAACTTAGTACCGTCTCACATTTTATCATTACACTCCGGAGAACTTTAATTATAGCTCAGATAATTCTGAACTATAAGATGGTAAAAGTTTTAAGACAGGGAGATGCGATATTCAAATTATGTTGTTCGTTTGAAAGTTTAAATCGCGAAATCAAAAGTGATAGATATATTTCGACGACCTCCGTGGTCGAGTGGTCTGTACGCCGATCTGAAGGCGTCTCCATCACGAGAGGTTCTAGGTTCGATCCCTGCTGGTGGCAAATGTTTGAGTGATGAATTTTCAGGCATTTGTTCTCCAGTCTTGGATGTTTATATAATTATATTCAGAATATTTATATGTGTTTATATTATTAAATATATTGATCCGTCATATAGTGTCCGCAACACAAGCAGCATTAGTTGCTTAAAATGGGGCTAGATAATAGGTGTGAATGTTTAAAAAAAAATACTCAGAATATAATAGGTTGGGGAAAAAGTTTCTTCGCATTTTTTAAGAAAATTCAAAACATTTTTTAATATAGTTTATTTACATTTAACTAAAGTATGTAGGTACCATTTTGTTCGATAACTTTTTGCCATCTTGTAGGTAGGGACATGATCCCATTGATATAGAAATTTTGGGACTTCTGGTCAAAATACCGCGACAAGTGGTTTTGGCAGTCCTCTCGTGATGTTAACCTGACACTACCTAAAGAATTCTGAAGAGACCGAAACAGGTGGAAATCTGAAGGTGCAAGGTCAGGACTATACGGCGGATGCATTAACACCTCCCAGCCAAACTCTCTTAATTTTTGCTGAGTGGCTAAAGATGTGTGAGGTCTAGCGTTATCATGATGAAAAACCACAACCCTTCTGTTGATTAATTCCGGCCGCTTTCTCTCAACTTCTTGCTTTAATCTCATCAGTTGTTCGCAGTAGAGTTCAGAATCGATGGTCCTGCCTGGTGGTAACAGCTCATAATGAATAATGCCCTTCCAATCCCACCACACACACCACACAGCATCACCTTGTTGCGAGTTAACCCGGGTTTCGCCACAGTCTGTGAAGCCTGACTGGCCTTTGACCACGACCTTTTTCGCACGTTCTTGTCGTACGTGATCCACTTTTCATCACCAGTTATCAGCTTCTTCAAAAATGGTTCGGTTTCATTACGTCGTAATAAAGAATCACAAATGAGTACACGGTTCATTAGGTTTCTTTCAGTGAGCTCGTGAGGTACCCAAATGTCGAGCTTTTTTGTGTACCCAGTTTTTTTCAAATGCGCCAAAACTGTTTTGTGGTCAATTCTCAGTTCTTCAGCTACGTCGTAACTACTGACATGCCGATCTTGCTCCACTTTTTCAAAAATGGCTTCCATTTTATCTGAAATAGGGCGACCAGAGCGACGTGCATCTTTGACATCAAAATTTCCGGATTGAAAACGCTTAAACCAAATTTGTGCTACTCTCACAGACACTGCACTAGGTCCATAAACATCGCAAATTTTTTTCGCGGCTTGCGTTGCATTTTTACCTTTTTTGTAGAAAAATTTTAAAATGTATCGAAAGTCTTCATTAGATTCACTCATCTTGGCGGTACGAAAAACAAATGAAAATCACACATTTTCCTAATTTGAATTTGGAATTATGTTCTTTAAAATTTAAACTTTCAATGATTCCAAAACCAGCCAGATACAAATAGTATAGCCAAAGAGATTTTATTACAAGTTTATACATACTATAATGCGAAAAGACTTTTTTCCCAACCTAATATTACAATACATAATACACTCATTTGTAAAAAAACGGGATGTTTTGATTTTCATTCATCTTTAAAAAGATACAATACAAAAAAGGTTTCAATCGTTTGTACACGTTACTGGCCGGTTTTAAAAATGCAGTGGTATTTAAAAAAGTACGTTCTAAATTCAAATTTTCATTTGATGCTCATTTTTACAGAAAACCCCTTTTTATCCTATATTTTTGGCGCGAAGTTCCAGAAGTTAACATCGACTTTCATAACTTTTATTCAATTTTCATCGATTAATTTCATATCCTTGACTGTCAAAGCCTTATTTATTGCTGTTTGGCTGTATCAAAAATGGTAGATAAAGTGGTAAAAGCTACCAAAATTATCGCGCTGCTTGTAGAGGGTTGCAGCCAATGCTTCGTGGCTAGGAGGCTAAATGTTAGTCGCTCGACGGTCCAAAGGACCTGGCAGCGATATCAGGAGACTGGTTCCGTCGAGTGAAGGCCTGGTTCTGGAAGAAAACCATGTACCCAACCACGGGATTATCGTTTTCTTGTGAGTCACGCATTGAGAAATCGCAAATCTTCGCATGTGGATCTTAAGAACAACCTCCAAGAAGTAGGAAATGTGCATATTAGTCTATGGATGATCAGGAGGAGGCTTCTCGCTGCCAATATACGCAGTCACCGCCCGGCCCGTGGGTTCAAATTACTCCGTGAGCACCGAGTTCACAGGCTTAGGTTCGCTAGAAATTGTGAATCATGGACTCGAGAAGATTGGAATAGGGTTTTGTTCTCTGATGAAGCCAGGATATCTCTTTTCGGTGAAGATCGACGTCGGCGAGTGCTAAGAAGACAAAAAGAACTCTTTGCAGAGGCATGTTGCGAAGAAATCACACCTTATGGTGGGGGCTCTGTTATGTTTTGGGCAGGAATAAATTCATTGGATCGTACAGAGTTAGTCTTCATTGAAAACGGCTCACTGACTGGGCATCGATACATAACGGAAGTTCTAATTCCCCATGCACAACCCGCATTGGCCGCTCTAGGTAAAGACTCGATTTTTATGGACGACAATGCTCGCGCCCACCGACCTCGCGATGTTAAAGCGTATGTGTAAGAGGTCGGCATTCGCCGTTTGGATTGGCCAGCTCGAAGTCCCGACTTCAATCCCATAGAGCATGTCTGGGACGTTCTGAAACGGCGTTTGAGATCAGTACAACCGGCTCCGCAGACCATCAGAGAGCTGAAAAATGTGATTACTGTGGAGTGGGAACGTATTCCGCAAGCAAGTATCCAGGATATACTCGCTAGCATGCCCAGACGAATTCAAGCCGTGGTTTTAGCTAGAGGGGGTCACACCCGATACTAAACTTTTATCTGCTTTAACTTTATTAAAGAAAAACAAACAAAAAAACTTTTTTATTTTTACTTCATGAGCATATGCACTACAAGCGATCATTAACTACTAGTGAGGTTTAGCATTATTTCCCATAAATTGTATAAAAATTTTATGAAATACTGATGAAAATGATTATTTTCTTATTAATTTACCAAATTGTGAGGATAAAACTACCTATAATTATCAAACATTGCAATATTAACATTTAAAATGGTTCATTGCTTAGATGCCTGTTTTTTTTGCAAATGAGTTTATAAACATCAAAGTCTGGAGAACAAATGCCTGTATCACACACATCACATCACACAAACATTTGCCCCCACCGGGGTACGAACCCAGAACCTCTTGAGATGGCGATGCCTTGAGACCTGCGTACAGACCACTCGAACACGGAGGTCGTCCAATATTATTAGTAATAAATATTCCAAATTTTTTACATGATGTAGGAACTTGATATTTTCAATTAAACCAATTATCAAATTGATATTCATTTTCTTCAGCAAAATATGACCATCTCCAAAAGCCATAACGGAAAAGATCAATTTTCAGTATTAAACAAGACAGCAGCGTTAGCACTAATTAGTATGCAATATATTTCCGAAATATATTTTAACTAATTCACCAAAAGCAATTAATAACGAAACTGACTTAAGATGCCTCTATTTTGGGTGCTTCGGACACAGATGGTCTTTTGAATTATTACAGCACAGGCAATTTACACACCTGGCTAGGAATTCCTAAATAAATTAGAGAATATTTAATTGAAATATTTAGTAACAGTCAGCGTCAAAAGTAGATGATCAAAGTCATAAATTCAAAAGTGATGATTGTTATTTTCGGTCAAAAAAGGGTAGTAATCAAATGTTTCTAAAGCAAGTGATCTTTAAATATTCCAAAATTATCAAATGGTACAGCCGCGCAATATCCGTGATCATTTGTTAACCCAAAACCCCTGAAGTGCCCTGAACGTATTGAGCATCAGAATTAAGAAATGAAAGTAGTTGTAAATACGCTTTAAATTGATTTAGAAAAAAAAACTACTTTCACTATGGTTGTATCTTGTATGAATATGAGAAACTGTGAACTTGTTCTTTATATGAGAAACTTTCTTGCCACTACGGTTAGTACGCCTTAGGTTTCATTTACAAAAAAAAAACAACTTTCTCTCCTTTAAAAAAAAAAAGTAGTAACTTATCAAAAACAAGTTATTTTACTAAACTTACTTTATTTTAAATATATTTTAATTTTGAATATATGATACCGTTTTATCAAAGATAATACGATATTCATCTAAATATGCTTAAATTTTACATCAGTTTTCTATGAACATATGACACCTATTTGCCAAATTGCAAAGAATAGGGGTTTTGGGTAATATTTATCCAATAATGATTTTCACAGCAGTTACTTTTGATCATTTTCACAAAATTGAAAAAAAAAACGAAATTAATCCAAATAATAATTTTTTACATCAGTAATTTTCTTCAGAATTTCCTTCCTCGTAGAGAAACACCACCACGCTGGCCCAATACGAGTTGGTGGGTAGAAACGGTTGAAAATGCAAAAAAATACACAATACATCTGTTTTGACGCAATTATCAATCACCGATTTTGAATTACTGACTTTGATCATCTGCTTTTAACGCTGACTGTAGCTAAGATACTAAACAATTTGAAATACGATAACAGTTATACTAACGACGATTCTTATATGACATAAAACATAATTAAACCAATATTAGTAACATTAATAAATTAAGATGTAAACAAGAGCGTGTCGGGCTACGCTCAGTATAGGGTTCCGTAGTTTTCCATTTTGTAAAATTTATCAAAAATAATTTTCCTGGAAAGTAATTATAATGTTCTACTTTTGATAATTTTTTCATATATTTTGAATTTATGGTTCAAAAGTTAAAAAGACAAACAGCTGTTTGTCTGAGTGTACGGGCTAATCTCCAACAGCTTATCTCCAACAACCGGGCAGACGGACAAACGGACAAACAGACACAGAAAGAAAAAAAAACAATTTGGTATTTTCCCACATTTTTCATTTCATTCGATCGCACCACCTGTAACACCTCTGCCTACCCCTTCAGGGAAAGAGGCAGACTTATTGTTGAATGCCGTTGAATCATACAGTTCAACATCATTACCAAATACACCCACAGCTAGAAAATGCTTTACGCAGCCATTATGCATTTCTTTACAAGCTTATTAAAAATTCCTCAAGTCAAAGTTAACCCCTAGCCGACTAGCACTAAAAGCAATCAATAACACTGCAACTTCAAGAAACTATTCCCAGTAAAAAAAATTAAAAGCTTCTTTAAACAAAGCCAGCCGCCGAGACGTAATTAAATGGGAACTCCTGTGGGAAATCGCCCGCGTGCGGTCAAGGCTCCCTTGGGAGGAAAATGTGATTTTCTCTTGCATTGTTCTTTTTCACCATATTATTTGTTTCTTTGTTGGCAAAAATAGATTTCTTTTAATGTGGGCGGTTGAGGGTTGAGTTTATTTTCTTAGTTGTAGCTTTCTGTTTGGTCAATTTAGTGCAGTCACGTGCAAAAACATGTATACACATTTGACAATTAGTGACTCAATACTACACAATAACTAACAATAATATAGTATCATAATTACACGTCAGTTTATCATTTCTCCAATAAGCCGTGGGACGGTTACCCGTAGGAACTAATGGAATATTTGAGATATTACCACAACTCGCGGCCGCCATTGTCAAACTGCGTAATTTATGGCGCACTTGTTTTATTGCTCGAGTTTGTGATGAAAAAAGTTTTAAAGTGAAACTATTAAAATTAAACAATATCGGAAATACATTGTAGTTCGGACTTCTGAGTTATTTTTTATGTTTTATTGTTTTTGTTCTATGTGAGATTATTGAAATAGAATTGATATAGGATAAGAGATCTTATGTCAATTCTATTGAAATAATCTCACATGGTTTATCTCTGAGCAATTCTGCTGTCTTGGTGGGTTGGAAGAAATATCTTATAGCAATATACTGTGTTTATTTTGTACAACAAATTATTAAATAAATAATAAGATCTCCAGAGATTCAGTACCGAGTCTTCTGTATGAGCAGAACCTTTTTCGGTGAAGCTAAGCATCCTTTTTTTAGGATTTAATGTAAGGGTTAACGCCTAGTGAAATACTAAAGAATTATTAAAATGGTAGAAGAGAGATGAGAGAGCTTTGAGTCTTCCTTCGTGTACTGTTTTAATAATGCTATAAGAGGTCACGCTGCACCTGGGCCCCTATCGCGCAAAATAAAAACGTTTTTACTACAACCAAACTACAGTCGAAAACGTTCTGGCCATCCACACTCCACGAAGCGACACGAGGTCGAGAGAACGCGAGTACCAGAGTATAGAGTGTGTACTATGTGAATGCGCTGCTCTATTAACTAAGCGACTACGGATTCTAGGGGCAGCTTATCCCAAACCTGAGGAATTTATAGCCATGCTCCCAGCCAACATAATGTTCATCCAGGACATTTTGGGTGATGGCAGGGAGAGATGAATAGGAAGCACAGAAGATCCCATGGGGTCGAAGTGCTTGAGTCATTTTAGCCAATCAAAAGAATAAAATAGAATAGCGCGATCGGGGCTCTGGATCTAACAAAACAAGCCTTACAGTGTGACCGTACAAATAGTTTAATGTACCAAGTTTCATTAAAAAATATCAGATCAGAATGTTTCGTTTAAATTAACCTAACAAAGCACACGTACGTTTAGAATATCCACAATCATGATAAAAAGTGTAGCTACATGCACCGCGCCTTCCATATAATTTAATTTACCGTCTTCATTAGTAAAACATCTCCGTTCAGACCTTTGAACTAAAATTGGCTTGATCGTTCAGAGTCAGAGTCTTTTCATACATAACAATGCGAAACACGCTATGAATATGAATACATTTTATGTAAATCTCAAAGTCAGTTTAAGAATTTAAAAAATACGTATCCGTAACAATCAACTTGTCTGGCACTTTTATGATATAACTTTTGATAGCTTTCTTCATTTTCCATTAATTTCGGCCCCTCAGAAATATTTTCAATGAAGTGTTCTTTCGTA
Source organism: Parapoynx stratiotata (assembly GCA_910589355.1). Classification (NCBI taxonomy): domain Eukaryota; kingdom Metazoa; phylum Arthropoda; class Insecta; order Lepidoptera; family Crambidae; genus Parapoynx; species Parapoynx stratiotata. The sequence continues at coordinate 15,001,631 of OU342464.1, forward strand.
ATGAATAATGAATGACGAGATGACACATTGCGTGGCCGTTTTTCTCAAATAAAAACAGCTTGAGAGTTATTTAAATATTTTTATGTTAATGTAGAATAAAACTTTTTTGAGGATACTAATTTTACATTGTTTATGGTCTTTTGCTTGCATAACAAGTGGCCAAAAATGAGGGGAAATACGATATCCATCAGCCCAATGACGTCCACTGCTGAGCATAGGCCCAATGATCTCCACAAACCGGCGCTGCGCCGGCCGCATCCAGCGACTTTCTGTGACCTTGTCCAGATCGCCGATCTACCTCGTTGGGGGCCTTCCTACGTTGCGCCTCCCAGTACGAGGTCGCTACTCGAAAACCTTTTCGCCCCAAATCAGCGTTATTGTAGCGTTATTACATTATCGTATAGTCATTAATAATTTATGTATCAACTTGCAAATTAACAATACACAAATAATTCACACTCTCACGTGTACCAACTGACACAAAATATTGATGTGTTTGTGTAAAGTACTCTTAAACGAATTATCGAATTGTATTCAGTTGTAACTTCTCATATGTTTCTCCATATGGAAGGCCTGTGCCCAGTGGGGCGTATACAGGCTGAGGACAATGCAGTTGAAGTGGTATGGTACAGTCACCAGCAACGTTATATGACTTAGTACCTTGTTATTTTATATCACTAGGATCTAGTACATACCACAAAAATAGTACGACGAAGTACTAAAATTGTCATATTTTTGCAGGTGAATGTACTTTTACATTTGCTTTTATATTTTTACATATCATCTACCTCCAGCCCTTAATTTCTGTAGAATCCCCAGTGCAACCAAACTCGAACGCCCCAGGCTTTCTTCCCTTCTGTCCACTCTATTGAGAGCTATTGAAAAGATGATAAAATAACATTCGGACAGCCCGCGCTTGCGCTCAAGATAAGCCGCATATTACGCTAATACAGCGTTTCCCAACCTGTGAGACGCAGGCCCAGAAGCGCAAAGCGATTCCAACAAGGGTCGCAGCGAGTGTATTATATTATCATACTCAACTACAATTTTGTGAATGTATTTTTTTAAAGCTGGATGTCAAGGACAGACCTCCTTATATTACTTTAATATTTGTCTATGTACTTTTCTTCTATCTATGTCTATGTACGTCTGTCAATCTTCGTTTTCTTTTCGGTTCCTTCAGTTCTTATTGTATTTTTTATTATTTTATTTATTATACGTTTCTCTCCCAAATCCGCCTTTTCCTTCGGCTGTCCACGACACTGGATATAAAAAAGAAACAAGGAGACTGCACTTTTAAAATGGCCTTCGCCACACACTGACTTCTTCGAAACCCCCATCAGCCCACAGACGCTGCCCACAAACAGCGACTTCCTGCGTCCTACACCGGGTTGTCGGAAGTGCATCCACAATGCACTAATTTAATATATTAAGCGTTTCATGCTCCATAACCTACTTATTATTTTAGTAACAAACACTCGTTCATTTTTATCTTCACATAGTAAAATTTTTATAATCTTTCCTTTTCGGGGGGCATAATTTTTCAGCATGATGTTGGGTGATCCATATAGGTTAAACGATTGAGAGCCGCTGAACTAACAGAACGGCTCTCTATGAAGATATTGACATCATGTTTTCTTAGGATATGCTAAAACTACTATTGAATACGAAAACTTTCATTTTGCTTGATATATTGCCGTTGCCGTTTTATTGAAAGGTTTTATCTGTAACCAAAGTAGGTATAGTTAGCGCTTATCCTTTCTGTTTTCACTGTAAAGCTTGTGAAAGCTTTTTTCGTTGATATTGTAAATAAATCTTCCAATAGCTTTCGAAATCGTAAGGAAATTGTGCTAATATTTGTGTTCGCGCTTACTGTAAAATATATAAAAATTTTACATTGTTTCAAGAACTTTTTGAATATTTTCTTATCTACTTACTTATTGTGACTTATTTTCTTTAACTTTACCTTTTATCTGTTTTTGGCGTTTTAGTTTCATTGGTTTTGTAAATAATGTACAGGAGAATTTACTTCGAGACGCTTTTTGGCATTTTACTTCTCATGACTATTTATTGAATTTAATACTGAGTCAATTTGGTCTCTCTTGATTATTCAAACAGCTTTCGATTGCACAATAAGTATTCAAATTAAAAGTAATAGTAATTTAGAGAATGTAAATTGGAAAAAGTCAGTCAACTTGAGAAATTTACAAAACAAACAGCCTTCTAATTAAAGGACCAAGAATTTTGTATTCGAAATAAGTTCAAAGGAATTTACGTAATCGATGGACACTGGAGACGGGCTTCGAAGCATTTGTTTTTAATTTGAAGAGACTTTGAGAAGTCCGATGGCGACCCAGCCTACGTTAGTTGATACTCAAATAACCGACTGATACACTTCGCTGGAAAAATCTGTTCGAACAATAATTAAAGTTTACACAAGAAACCTTAGAAGAAGAATAGGACTGAAGCACGTCTTTTTTTGATAAATTGTTTATTTATATGAAACAATTTAAAATCCATAAGGTTTGTAGTTCCTATCAAATATAAACGAGTATTTATTTTGGGAAAATTTATATCAACAGTTGCCAAGCAAAAACGTTGACTTAACATTCTTTCTTGGCCAGGAAATTACTACTTCGAGTATAGCTATTCATAAATAAATCAAAAATATTTATTCATAATATAAAATCATAACTTTTACAACATAACTAAATAAATTTCCCAAAGAGATAGGCAGAAGCCACCCACACTTTGCCAAGAGCCCGTTGCCATGCACCGGGCAAGCAATATTCACAATGAACTTTACATAATTTTTGTTAATGTTTATCTAGTATTTATCCAGTATCCACAATTACAGATTACATATTCGTTGATTACATAACAGTCTTTAGAGATCTCCTTTTAAATATGCTCAATACTAGTGCCAGGAGACCCCGCTCTTCCGTGGTTTACGCTACTCACAGGGTTCCTGATAGACTACACACATAATATATATATATATATATATATATATATATATATATATATATATATATATATATATATATATATATATATGAATATATGAATAGAAACAATGCCACTGTAGCACTGTAAGCTTGTAAAAGCCTGTATATGTATATGTATATATATATATATATATATATATATATATATAGCAAGGGTTCTCTATGTGTAGAACCTTAGAAGAGGCATTCATTCATTCATCCTGCAGTGGGTCTCGACTCAGAGATGATACTAAAAAAATATCCAAACGCAAAGCGAAACGAATTGAACATAACAAACCACTTTATATAAAAACACAATGCGAAAGCACCTCATCCAAATCCTCAATGACTTTTGTTCCCATCACAATCCAAAAAAAAACTTTCCCCGTCTTTGATCAGCCCAGGTGGCTTCAATCTCGAGATAATCTTGTAATTTTACAAGTGTCTGCCAAGATCAGCGAGGTTCCTACGCCTGTCGCTTTTTTAAGAATTAATTGTACAAGCCACCGTATCCGCCAGATAAAATTATCTTGTACCTTCCAACGCATTTGCATATTTAGGGGAGAGTATCTGTCCCTGTCGCTGGGGCGTAAGCTTGCCGTCGAAATGAATGGAATGCGGCATTTTTTTAAGTAATTGATGGAATATGCTGTTAAAATTTATTATGAATACAGTTTTTTCGTTTACTTAATTCTTGGCGAAATTTTGATGAATAAATTTTATTTATTCTATTTTGTTTTGCTTGGTAGACCAACAGTTACAAAAGACAAATACAAAGTTGTTAATAAAACAATAAATCAATTAAAGATCCACACTAATAGTAACGAACTTGAAATTTTATCTCAAATAAAAGTTATAGTCACTCATGTACACCAAAAAATACAGTACAACACAATTCATCGCTTGTGTTGAATGTTTTTTTGTTGAAATCGCTTCCTAGACATAAGTCGGTCATAATAACATTCATAAATAAAAAAATTACAGATTTATGTCCAACAGAATGATAAGCTTTTTATTATTCGAATACAAAGAGAGTTGATATACCATAAGACCTTTGTTCTTCAGAATTTTTACAGTAAATGTTGTTATTTGAGTTAATCATTATTTCGTTCAAAAACTTTTTCTTTATCACATTTATATTTGGGGTCGTCGCAATATATTCTTTTCTAGATTCCAAAACTTGATATGGCAACACATTTATCTTTCTCGTTTGTTATTTAAAAATAGTAAAAGTTTGATAAACAAGGCGTTCATTGCCCGTCTCCATTTTTATTATTCGCAATGTTTGTAATATCTAATTAAAGATGTGAGAAAATCAAAATATGATTCCAAGTCCATAAAATGAAGTCAAGCAAAATTTTTTTACTCATAGCCAAGCAAAGAGAGATTAGACAACGAATTTGTGAGAAGAATACACTGCTCTACGTCAAAGCCCGGTGAATTTACTGCGACAAATGAACGTAGCAACAAAATACTTGAAGTTTTTGTGCAATTAGAGCAAATCGCTGCTTCCACCGGGATCCCGCCATTACCCCGCTCAGAGCACAAACAAATTAGACTTCACAAAAGTGAAACTAATTAACGTATGACAAAGAATTGCTGAGCAGGCGCGCGAGACAAGAGATCTTGGAGAAAATCAACTTGTTTGATTGGAATTCTGAAGCTGTGAGACGTAATTGAATTGTTTAATTTTTAAATATTTAAGTCTATTTTGAGAAAATGTGCGAATAGAAAAACACATTATTATTTCTTTTATGAAATAAGATATCATTTATTGTTATTCTGTGTACAAAAGGTCTTACAAGAAATTAACAGATCAAAACAGATTACCATTTTCAGGCCTACAATAATTAAAAATGTATGAGCACATTCACATTCTTAACATTATATCGAGTCCAATTTAAATAGTGATTCATAATAATAATAGTCAAATAGTAGGAACAATCGTCAGAGGTCAAAAATTTACTTTTTCACATTTATTATATTATATTTAAAGGTGTAAATTTTGAGAACAACCACTGCACGTGTGATGAGATCCGGTTTTTTGACCTAATGTTTTTACTCATTATATACTTTGGCATAATGTTGTTTGGCATAACATAACTTAAGCCTAATTTTCTTTTGACACAATGTTGATTTCGCATAATTATAATTTAGAATAATGTCATTATCCATAATATTATTCCGCATTTTGGTTTACGGCATAATGTCAAGCCGATTAGGAAAGACGACGAGCGAAGCGAGAAGGAGTGTTAGGTAGAACTGTGCCCTCAACGCGCGAGCCGAGCGAGCAAAGCGAGCGTGCCGCGGCAGAAGTCAGCGCAGTGCTAGAATCGATTTTTATTTGATAATTATTCCTAAAACTTTATGCGAATAGTCAATTACGCCTTAAGATGGTTGTGCGATTTGCAATTATGCGTAAATAATTATGCATAACATTTTATGACAAAATCAATTATGCGTAAGTATATTTAGTGCAGATTCCATTATGCCAATTCATATTATGCTTGAAAATTTATATGCAAACAGATAGGGAACCCGTGTTACCCGTGTACAGGCTATGCAATAACTTTAGAATTTAATAAAAATGCACACCTATCATGCATGATCCAGCTGCTCTTGAATGTTGACTGTATTGCCCAACATTAGATGGGAAAATAAAAAAACAAAATTACATTATACTTCACAAAATTTAAACTAATTAACGTATGACAAAGAATTGCTGAGCAGGCGCGCGAGACAAAAGCTCCTGGAAAAAAACAACTTGTGTGATTGGAGCTCTTCCAAGCTGCTAGAACAAATTGAATTATTTACCTATTTAAGTATTTTTAGACCGTTTTCCCACGACCTGTAATGAGTTCTTCGTAAAGAAAACGTGCGTCAAGCTATATGAGTCAGCAAGCTACTTCACATAAGCAATAACTACTTCGCACTTTATGCTTCTGCACTGCACTTCAATTACTTACCCATGATATTCAAAATTCTAAGGTCCACAAGCATAAAGGATAAAGGATTAGGGAAGAGCTCGGTGGCGTAGTGGTCAGTGCGCTTTGGCTTCGGTTGAAAACAAAGCTACCTTCGTCATGGTCAGGCCGTGGATGGGTGACCAAGACTTTGTGATCTCGAGCTCCTCCGTGCTTCGGAAGGCACGTTAAGCCGTTGGTCCCGATCGCATTTGTGACCGTTTCTACCCACCAACCCGCATTGGGCCAGCGTGGTGGTGTTACGGCCCTTACTCCTCATGTGCTTCTCCATGAGGAAGGCCTGTCCCAGCATTGGGACGTATATAGGCTGATGACGATATTAAAAATTCAGGCTTCATTTTACTACGTGGATCTAAGGTCCACAAGCATAAAGTTCCAAGCAAAAGCTAGTCAATAATTTATTTTAGTTCAAAATCAGTCAAAATTTTATTCATACCAGAATTTGCTACACCATACATTCGCAACTATCAAAAGGCCTTGTTCCGAGATGATGTTCTTGTTCTGGTTTGATGCAATAAAACAGAAATACTCTAAGATTCAATCCTCCTTTTTTAGGTTTTGGGGATTTTGGGAATGTCTGCATTTTACATACTAACATTTTATCAGTTTTCTTCACAACGACAAATCCAGAGATAATAATATTTGGCATGTATCATTAGACAAGCTTTAGCAAAATACGTGTGAATACGCTTGATAAAAATTATTCATCGTTTTTATGTTAATGCAAATCAAATGATGTATTCGGGAGGCAGTTAAAAATATTTGTCTTTGTGTCTAATTTTAACACAATTAAACATACAAAAAATTATCAAATTAAATAATACGAGCTCAAATATATGGTCTATTTTTAAAAGAGGCAAATATTTTATAAGAATGTTCTGAAACTTAATAGTTACGGACAAATTGCTAAGACAGAATAAAAACACCAATTTCATAGGTAAGTACCCAATATTTCTAACTAGTTACATCCCGCGGTTTAATCCGCGCAAAACCTGTCCCTTGGGAACACAGGCTACTTTCTTTTCTCAGGCCTTCCTTTGTCTCTAGACTATCTGTGTACCAAATTTCGATTAAATCGGTTCAGTAGTTCTGACGTGAAAGCGAGACCGACAGACAGAGTTACTTTTGCATTTATAATATTAGTATGGATTACTGATTGAACAAACTACAAGAGCTTTCTTTATTACTGTCAAATAAATAATTCTCTATTCTGTTTTACATTGAATATAATATAAAGACTGGATTGTCCACTGAAGTAATTTGTCTGACTAGCCGAGACGCTTACTAGTTAGTTGTTGGATTAGCCTGGATCGCAACTAGCGCTAAGTTTAACGAGCTATTGTACATAAGCTAACTCACCATATTATAAATATGAAAATCTGTTTAGTCTGCAGACTTTACCATGCCTAATGGATGGAAAAAGAAAGATATTGACGGTCGTAGAGCCGCAACAAAACAAAATAATTTTGTAATTTGAAACAATCAAATGATAACAAGTGCAACCTCGCACAAAGACAGATTAAACTATATACATATTAAAATAATAAGATATATAATAGTTATCAGATGCAGTGGTTTGATGCACTCACATTTCGCTATCTATCTATCTAAATAATAAATAAATATCTTCAAACGTTCACACCTATCAACTCGTTCCATTTTAAGCAACAAATGCTGCTTATGTTACGGACAGTAGATGACGGTTAAATATATTTAATAGATTTAATAGATAAATGCGTGATAAATGGCGATTAATATTCTGAATATATATAAACATCCAAGCTTGGAGAACAAATGCCTGAATTCATCATCCAAACATTTACACCCAGCTGGGGATCGAACCCAAAACCTCTCCACATGGCGCCGCCTTGAGACCGGCCTACAGACCACTTGACCACGGAGTCGCAGATATTTTAAATCCGATTGTTACAAGACGAGACGTTACCACGCATAGCGAAAGCGAAGAAACTATAATAAACCGTCCCTATTTATGTTTAAATCAGTGGTACAGTTGGGTTTAAAAATATGTATGTACATTTGACAGGTGACAGTCTTTATTCGCTTCTAATAAGAGTCAGTTACTGTCAAACGTATGCATGATTGGCTATTACATATTTTTGGACTTGACTGTACAAGCAGGGATGGATCCAGCAATTTCTTACACGACTAGTACCGTTCAAATTTCGGATATCGCTGCCTCTTTCTTCTCTTTTTCTTGTCGTTTTCCCACTCTAGATGGGGTCCGCACAACACGTCTTCTTCTTCCATTCTGCTCTGTCACTCGTCAGCTCAGCATCCACTTCTTTTATTCTCATATCGTTCTTCATGCATTAAATCCATCGCTTCTTTCATCTTCCTCTCACTCTAGGTCCATCCACATCCATGCTCAGCATCCTTCTTGTAACGTGACATTCATCCCTCCTCATCACATGTCCATACCACGCTAACCTATTGCTCCTAATCTATTCTGACAATTCTATTCTGGCGCTACTTTCAAACCTCTTGAGTTCATATTCTTTTTGACCCACACGACCTGTAACAACCACGTTACGGGTCCCAAGTAAATCCCACTAGCTGACAAACCGATTAGGCTCCAACTAGTATTATTATACCTTTTAAACTCTGGTTCTAAACCTTTTAAACAAGTTTATGTAAAACACTAAATAGTTAACATAATGGAGGAAGGCAGCGCAGCCAACACTAAGAACACAGGGATATCCTGTGCCGAGCTCACTAAAATTGAGACAAAGTGAAGAAAACACTGACTTGGAACATTATTAGAACATAAATTTTACTATGATATAATGTTTCTCTGTTACATAAGGGCTTTAATATATCAGCCTCGCTAGCACGACCGACGGAATATGTTATGATAAAATGATAAAATTTTTCGATGTGAACTTTGAAATACCGTGGATATAGCAGCCATCTTGAAGTTTTTCTTTACATATTTTAACAGTTTGATTTTGATGAGATAAATTGCCTGACCATAAAATATGTTCGACGTCGTTTTAGCCTTACAGGCAAAACGTGAGTGTTGGTTGGTTTCAATGGTGGGTTGGCCGCGCGCGTGCTTTCAATTACACATCGTTTCACAGCCACACGCGTGCGCTTTTCGTCAAAATGTATGGAAATCTCGCCGGCGCTGTTGGCCAGCGCTGGAGTAAAACGTTCTATCTACAATATTTAAGTTACTTTCCCTCCATGTGGCATAGCCGTGGGACGCCCTGTATTTCGGACCCTTGTACTAAATACTAAGTGAATTAAATAAACATAACATAGGGCCTTATTAGAACTTACATAGGAGACTGGTCATGATAGATCTTCTTAAGTCACAGTGACGCTTAACTGCCCCGAACAACCATGAATAATAATAATAATAAACGTGTTTGTTCTTGGAGATGTTTTTGATCTTAGAGTTCGCTAATAACAATAATGAAGTAACTTGAAAATTATTTTATTTTACCGCAGGCTTATCATTACTTTTAAATGCATGTACCCTGTTTTAGTGCATGCAGATTGTCGAAACAATTTGAGCCAGACATAACTCCGCGACGCCGAGTTGTCCAGCAGTTTGTCTGATAACTAGTTTTCTAGATGCTTTAAAGTTCGTAATTGGCGTGCCAGACATGGTGTACTGCGATATTTTAATTAACTAGTCAACGGGCACAAAACAAGACAATATAGAAACATCAATTGCTTGCGAACACTGATGTTCGCAGACCCGCCAAGGGATTAAGAGCTCAATGGAGGCTTTAATATGCTTCGGTTTTTATATTTAAAATAATAGTAGATTAGTAGCCAAGGGCTGTAAGGCATCAATTGCAGCCCGAGATATTTAGGCGCACAAGCGCAGCGAGGGCGCTTATAGTTCGAGGGTGCAATTGATGCTTACACCCGAGCTAACTACTCTGCATTACATCTCGATTGTGAGGTAAGTGGGAAAAAAGGCATTACAAGAATAAATAAATTTATTTTCAAGAACTAAATTTAGCTTCGCCGTTCGATATTCAAAATTGATGAAAATAGCGAAGCGACCTCTTTTGTCACAAGAATAAATAAATTTATTTTCAAGAACTACATTTAGCTTCGCCGTTCGATATTCAAAATTGATGAAAATAGCGAAGCGACCTCTTTTGTCATTGGGCTGAATGCATGATGTCTAGTGCCAGTAAGATTGTTAGATGTACGCGAACTTTTTGAAAGAGTTTTTTTTTAATTACTTACCGCCCTACGGCGTTTCTAGCTACATTATTAACCTAGGGCGGTAATTGATCACTTACAACCCGCATCTGGGGGTATTAAGGACCTACTTACCGAACATGAGAGATGTAAAAATACCTTAAGTATTTTTAAAACACATTTGCTCGTAAAGGGTCTCTTATTTCACCAATAACAATATAATAATCTATCACATTACGTACTTGTGTGATAATGTAAAACGCACAGTTAATGATGTTCCGTCTAAAAATGAACGATACTTTTTAAATCTTAACAAAGAGTTTTTATATCAGAAAGGTAGTCAACATATTATTCTTAATAAAATTACCTTTGGAAGAATAAATATAATAAATAAACAATTACCAATTATTCAAACTTTTATAACTGATTTAACAAGTGAATAAGATTTATTTGTTTAAGAATGTCTGAGTTTTATTTATTTCCTTGCGAATGTGTTAAAAAACGTCGAATGACATACGTCCGGTTTGATAATTACGGCCTGTGCTTTCTTATAGCCCTCACCTACGACGCGGGCTAGCAATATCGCCTCGGCTGTAATTTTCAACTTACCGCACTTATATTATAATGTACTATTAGTCCCAGTATGGGTGGCCAAACTTTGTGCTCTCCAGTTACTGTTACTTTGAAATGCATGTTCACGTTGTTATCGAATGAAATGATTAAAATTCTCTAAACAGAGCAGCCATCACAATATTCAATAAATGGCACCTTAGGTACGTGTCATAATAAAGGGAAATGATGATAGATATTCGTACATACCCAAAAACGTACAAGACATGTGACGTGACTGAAGAGCTGGGTGTCGTAGTGGTTAGTGCGCTTTCGATCCAAAACAAAGTTACCTTCAGCTTGGTCTAAACGTGGATGGGTGGCCAAAACTTTGTGATCTCGATTTGCTCCGTGCTTCGGAAGGCACCAACCGCAACCGTTTCTACCCACCAACCCGCATTAGGCCAGCGTGGTGGTGTTACGGCCGATAACCCTCATGTGATTCTCAAGGAGGAAGGCCGGTGCCTAGCAGCGCGACGTATATAGGCTGAAGACGAAGTAGCCATTGCTAATTAATTGCATACACCTGCATAGAAACATAGATATCACGTATATTTATTTTACAAACTGCAATCTTAATTTCAAAGTTTAATAAAATTTATCGGATTAATCTTATTCATATAATAAAACTGTAGAGGTCGAATATCTGTACTTATATAGAAAAAAATGCTTAAAACCAAGTCAGGAAAATGTAAAAAAAATCAAAATACCAAAAAAAAATATTTTATTTATTTTTTGATTCTGTCTGTTGGTCTGTTTGTGCAAATTTGGCATGATAATACCTTATATCCTATCCTATATCCTTACATCTTAGATACTTTTTATTCTGAAAAATTAAATGGTTCCCGTGGGATAGCCAAAAAAACATAATTAGCGCTGACGAAGTCGCGGGCAATAGCTAGTCTTTAATACATTCATAAAAAAATCTAACGTTTCTAGATTTTCTCGTCCCTAATTTATATGCGATCAAACCAAACCACTTACGAAATCTCTGATATATTCTTATCTTCCCTATACGTTGTGGTATGAGAGTGTCTAATCAAATTCGAAGACCTCATTTCACTTTGGCATCCGCCCAACCGTTTCATAGAGGCGCCGTAAAAACATTACTTTACCTATGCTGCCCGAGATTGGTGTAATAAAATATATAGAACACACATTCTTTTTGCGATTCGATTTCGTTCAGAAATCAGAGACGCTTTTAGTGTGAGATTTATTTGAATCGGCAAACATGACGTCGGCGGAGAGACGCTAACAAATATTGTGGATGACCGTTCTGGCGTAGTAAGTTCTCGTTTGTAATATTTTTATTATGGTCAACTACTCGTAACTTACAGCTATTCATAATAAAATAAATCATTTTATTCATTATCTGGGATTGGTCTTGGTATCAATTTGAGCCGAAATTGAGCCTTCCCCTTCCTTGGAATGACTGAAGGTTATATGCTATGGGGAAACTGACGACGTCACTGTATTCCATTACCTTCGCCATGGTCAGGCCTTGGATGTGTGACCAAAAACTCTGTGACATCGAACTCCTCCGTGCTTCGGAAGGCACATTAAGCCGTTGGTCCCGGTCGCTATTGTGACCGTCTCTACCCACCAAACCGAATTGGGCCAGCGTGGTGGTGTTATAACCCATCATGTGTTTCTTCATGAAGAAGGTCTGTGCCCAGCAGAGGGACATATGTAGGACTGTAACAAGGCGCCATAGCTTTATTAGCGCCTCGTTGCTGTCGTTGCGCTCTTCTCTGGCCATTTTTCTCTTGGTTTCCGTTTTTAAATTTGCTGTCTGTCTCTTTTTATTTGTTTTGTTCTCGAAGCTCATTCTTACCAGAGTCAGCGCGTAGAGCGGTTGACTCCCTTCTAACAATAATTGTAAAGTGATGATCAATTTTTATAATCTTAAACAAAAGTTACAACAAACCACATGATCAGTTCCTAATAAATAACGCAGACTATAAGTTTCTTTTAGGCACTATTGTAAGAAGCCCTACCCTTTCTATAATATATTTAAGTATTAAATGTGAAATTGTTTTGTGTTCAGTGTAATTTACCTTTTTTTATGTAATTGTTTCAGTTGCGCCTTATTTCTTCATTATCAATATATACAATACCTAAGTGACGACCCAGCGTCTTTCATTTTATTCCCGGCTTCACCCCGTCACAGGACTATCTAATTGGAACGAATTAGGACCGATCTTACTTTAACTAATAAAACATACATACAATCACGACTATTATCCTCTAAGGGTAAGTCAGAGACTAGGCAAAAGCACCGCAAAAGCAGTCCATTGCCATAGGCCGCGCTTCACCAAGCAGTGACTGCACATGTGCTCTGCTTGATACTAGTAGGTGGTGAGCCCGTCGCTGCTATAAGCTATTGGATGTTTGTGCAGTTCTATGTCCATTAATCGCCTTCTACCACATCCAAGGGAAGAGATGGGTTGGTAGTATTCTTTTAAAGAGCTACCACACGACTCAGCCGCTAACTAATAAAAAGCTGCTTAAATACTACGGATTGACCGTGAACTGAATGTACACATATTACAGCCAGTTTCACTTAGCTACACTGGTTTTATTTCCATGTGGATCGCGTTTCAAGATTAATTTCAGGCGTGTTAAGATTGTTTCTCGTGGACCAAAGCGGATTTGTCGAAACAGGTGATTCTGCAAACGGGATTATCAGCTTAACGTGCCTTGCGAAGCAGAAGAGGAAATTAAGACCGTTGCTTATATTTTTACTAGAGTTTAACTTACGTTGATGTAAAATCAAAGTCAAAATCAAAAATATCTTTATTTCATAGGCTTGATATACAAACACTTAAAAACGATAATTTATGAATAAGTGAATCTACCACTCGCTCGGAACGCAGACATCCCCGAGAAGAGCGAGCCAGAAACTCGAGGGTTGCTTTTTTTTTCACATTTTTTACAATTTTTTTGTTTTTTATAAATGTTAGGCTAGTACAATCAAGTGGGTGGAAATTTCGTAATCAATCTTCTCAGAATTATTACATTTCTTATTTATTTACTGATAGATACAGTCGACGCCAAAAATAAATAATACTACTTTTGTCAGTTTAAATGACTCTCATTAGAAGGAAATTAAAATTCACCTCTAAAATGTGTATACATGTTTTTGTACTCGACTGTACACCTACAAAATACCAGCAGTGTCCCAAACAGCATTTCGACATGCCATATAATAGGTTTTGAGTGGGAATTGAAAATTTACTCCTACTCTATTATTAGGACCAAACTTCATAGTGGCGTAAATTTGTCCTTCATTTTTCTGGGAGACGTTATTTAAAATTTTTAACATTCACCCGCATGGCACCCGTTCCCGTGGGAATATCGGGATAAAAGGTAGCTTATGTCCTTTCCCAGCCTCTAGACTATCTGTGTATCAAATTTCGGTTAAATTGGTTCAGTAGTATTGACGTGAAAGCGAGACAGACAGACAGAGTTACTTTCGCATTTATAATGTTAGTATGGATGTTATGCTCGTTTTAAAAAACAAAACCTAACACAGACCATTCTTCGCGAACCAATACTAAGAATTGCCACCAGAAAATCATCGAGCCTAATAATAAATTATAAGCCAGATGGAATAAGGGATGGAACTGAAATTAACTCTTTGTTTTCTCAAAACAAAGCCGTGTGTTTATTAAATACACAGCCTCTTTTTGGCACAAAGAAAATTTATTGTTCTAATTAGTGTGGTGACAGGGTAAAGCGCTAAGCCGAAACGGGAGCGGGATAATTAGTTTTTAACGGAATAATTCTTATAGAGTAATTAGACATTGTACGGTTGGTGTGTTTAATAACATAGTATAACATGAAGACATAGACTATGTGCTTTACACAACAAATTCCAAACTAAATATGCGAGGTATGTTTTCTTCGAACAATTCTTGTACTATAAACCATAAAACCTATCCTTTGTTAATGCTATCAAAATCCTTTTAATAATGAATTGATAATATCATCTTTAGAAGATATAGATAAAGATGTAGTATTCTAAAGATAGAGATGTGTATCTTCAAAAGTATGATGTCGTCACTTAAGGGTCCGGCGAACAGTGAATTTTTCATACAAACGTAATACCTAAATCATTTTCAATTTAAGAATATCTGGACATATCATCGCTTTTATTCGGATTAAGAAAGTATTTTTCTATGTTACTGTTAAAAAAAAATTGTTCAAAATATTTATAAACTTATAAATATATGCGATGATATTTCGTAAATTTTTTGACGTTTTCGGACATATTTTCCGCCTATTTGTTTAATATTCAAAACGCAATTAATCATTATGTAATTTTAACAGAACCCTTATCGCCCTTTTCGCCGGACCCTTAAGGTATATATTTATAAAAAACTTAAGGCACAAAAAGGGGCTTGGAAAGGTTATTTGAAACTTTTGAACATTTATTGTTATAGTTTTTATCTAAAATATTATTTTATTATTAACACTTAATTTTTTTTTTAATTTATTGGCGTCGAGACAACCTTTCCAGACGCTGACTCTGATAGGAATAAAATTGGAGACCAAAAACAATGAAAAATACACAGATGGTAAGTTTTAAAACAGAAACAAAGAGAAAATGGCCAGAGAAGAGCGCAATATCAGCAAAGAGTTGCTAATACTGATATAGCGCCTCGTTACATATAGATACCTACTTGACCTACAATTCCACACATACGAAATAACAAACGCCAATATCGAATATTTATATATGTTAAGTCTTCTTTGTCATTGACTTAACTGGGTCAGGGCTAAAAACAATTAAGCAAGTAATATAAAATTCTGTAAACATACAAAACTTGGGTCATCTTTTATGCAGGTTAAATTTACTGAGAGGAATTAAATGCGATTAGTTGTACTGTGCCGAGATCTCCATTAGGTAATTTGCTGCGGGCTACGTAACACTTTCATTTTGAAATTATCTAAATTCTGAATTAAATTCTGAGAGCCAACACGCACCGGTCTCTGTCATAAACTTTATCAAAAGCGTTTCTCAGCGATTAGAATATGCCTCTTGGACGTGCAAAGTTCATATTAATGGGGCTATCTTCTAATTCACTTAAGATATCATTTTCGAATGGATTTTAATTTTGTGTGCGCTTTGTTTCTGGCTACTAATTATTTTAAAAGCACCTGCGCTGGCGGCCAGCGTACCCTATGAAACGTCCCTCAACTGGTGAGCATGTCTGAAGACGATAACGAAAGTAGAACTTGAAAAAGATACTTCTCGTTTCTCCTTAAAAACCTTATTTATTTATTATGCTTTAATTTAGTGGTTAACGATTTAATTTAGAAATTATGCAATATTTTACTAGCTGTTGCCCGCGACTTCGTCCGCGGTTACTTTGGTTTTTTAACTATCCCACGGGAAACCTTTCATTTTCTGGAATAAAAAGTATTTATTTATATTAGTATTTTTTTTTTGTTTTTTTTTTGTATTTTTTTTAAGTATCTAAGATGTTGACCAGGGATATAAGGTATCACCATGCAAAATTTCATTGAAATCGGTCTAGCCATTTCGGAGAGAGAAAAAAAAAGTAAAAAAAAAATCATTTTTTGGTATTTTCCTTCTTTATACATACCCTGACGATTTTTTGGTATTTTCCTTCTTTTTACATACCCTGACTTGGTTTTAAGCATTTCTTTTTCTATGTACAGACATTCGACCTCCACAATTTCTTTATATTATGTATAGATGTGGGATAAAGAAGACAGGCTTAAGTACGAAAATAAATTTAATTCAAACAATGCAATGTTGTGATTTCTGCGTTTTAATGCTCATGACTTCTGCCATTCCTATCTTCGTTCCATTTCAATCATACGGGTTCTAATGTTTCATTTTACTTGTCCCACATTTAATTGATACACTCAGAGTCAGTCTATACAATATCTAACGCTCATCACTGAAGGTTCAAACGTTTGCTTACATAATTTGTCGTCATTCGGTGTAACTTAATAGCCCAAGTTCTAAACCAAGCTAGCGAACTGGCATTTACACCACATAATTCATCATCTCATTCAAACGTGATATTATCGCAAATGCTCAAAATATTCGAGAACAAGTCTCGCTTTAGTACTGAAGTCATATGACTACAATCTTCAGTTGTCTAAAGGATTGATTACATAACATTGCATCACGCGGAGAGGCGTGATGCTGATGATGCAGAGGTGTTAATACCCACAATTCGCCAGATATGTTAAATCCCCATGTAACAAGTGCCGAGCTTGTTGCGATGCACCGGGTACATTGATAGACAAGTGATATTCACAATGAACTGTACATAAGTTTTATTGATACTCAGTGGTACAAGCGGTGGGTTCGATACCGCGATTTCGCGGCCTTCTCGAACGAGGATTGCCCCATCCGCCCCAACTCGGGTACCACTGCCTTCCCAACTCGGCTACCGCTGCCTTAAAACGAGATAAGGATTGCTTAGATAGGATTACATAGATTAGATAGAATTGATTAAAACGAGATAATCTTGAAGTTCGTGCTGCTATCGTATCGACATAAGAATTTATTGATAAACTCTCATCGCCTGTACCTATCCCCGTTATAGAAAGAGGAGGCTGAGCCATGAATTAAAAACTATCATCCAAGCGACATTAATTATATTAATGGACCCGTAAATAAGATGCATTTTGAAAAATAGCTGTCAAACATTATTTTTTAATTCCTGCACATTATCCATTAGGCGTGCACATTATCTAGTGGTACAGACGGCGAACCGGCGTGGTGACGTCTAGCTCGAGCAGTGTCGTTGCTAATGCAGTTCATCTCACAAATACGTGTCATTACAATACGAAGGACTAAAGCAGAAAAATAACCAGTCACCTGAGCAAACAGCCTGTAATGCCTGTTCACAAAGCTCTCAGGGCGAGCCGCACGTCACAAAGCCGGTACGTACAGAAGACAATCTCCATACAAAGTGCGCTCGAGAACGCACACATCGACACCGCTCACGGATGCTCACGGACACGATATCTGGGACAACAGAAGCGCGAGAGATTACCAAAGATTTAGGATGTACGAGAAAAAAACATTTTAGTAATTGTGTTGGTAAACGTCAAATTTCTTCATCTCGTAGAACAAACGAGGACGCTATGGCCTCTTACTGCCCGCGAAAATATAACATATCTAGAGAAAGAAAGAAAGAATCTTTTCCACTAAGCATGTTCTTCAGTGGAGATCGCGACTCGGCAAACGTAGTGTGAGGCGCCCTGCTGCGAGATGAAGTGACGATCTGAGACGCCCTGTTGGCAGATGCTGGATGCGTCAGGCTGAATGACGCATATTAGGGGAGGCCTATGTCCAGCAAGACTAATGTGGACAGAAATGGAATATTTCCTGTTCTTCCTTTTTCATTGATAAATGCTCTTCACAACGACCGGTCCTGCGCCAGATCATCGATCTACGTCGTGAGCGGCTTCATTCTAACGTCAAAATAACTAAATACAAGACAATTACCTCGAAGGTTTGTTTTTTGGTATAAGCCAATGTTGACCTGCTTGGCCGCTGAACGTAGGTATGAAAAGTGAAGCACATAAACGAGATTGCATTCTGCACGTATCTGTTTAGCAGCACGTGGTCAACGGCCGACACGGTAGAGAGATTAGCCAACTTTAGAATGCGACTGCGACGCTATGTGTTCCCTCCCACGCCACGGTCGCACAGTAGTGTCATTTATTTTTACGGGTCCGCGGAATAAAACTACTTATATTGACGAATATGGATAACTTTATAAATTTTATTTCAATTAGTTTCCTCGTCAATATGTAAGTAACAGACATTGTAATTGATATTTTATTATTTTATTATTTTTATATTAATATATTATAGTGCATAGATAAAAATATTAGGTCCTTACCTATGAAATTGGTGTTTTGTATGGAGATTTTGGGGAATTCTGCATTTTCTATACAAAAATTTTTTCAGTTTTTTTCACAACGATAAATCCAAAGATAATAATATTTCGCATCTATCATTAGACAAGCTTTAGTAATATGTGTAATATTACACTTCATAAAAATTATTTATCGTTTTTAAGTGAATGCAAATAAAATTATGTATTCGGGAGGCAATTAAAAAGAGTTGTCTCCGTGTCCAATTTTAACACAATTAAACTTACAACAAATTATCAAAACAAATCAAAAGAGCTCAAAAATATAGTCTTTTTTTAGACGAGGTAATTATTTTTTAGGAATACTCTGAATCTTAATAGTTACAGACAAAATACTAAGAGAGAAAAAAAACACAAATTTCATAGGTAAGGACCCAATAAAAATAAAATATTTATCTGCGCCTTTCATAGCAGAAAGACGTAATTTATATTATCTACCTACCCATTTATAAATTTATAATGTCAGTAATTTTAACTAGTCATAATAATTATGGTCATACTAAAAAGCTTTCTTTGAAATAGATCTTCTATTTTCATTTAAAATTTTATTTTCTCATTTAATAGATTTCAATGAAAATCCTAGCAACCAGCAGGTGTTGAATAAGAACAGCCAACAATAGGCAATGTTTTTTACAATATTATTATTATATTTCTTTTATCTAAAATACACTGCCGTATGTCGCCGGCCTAGACCCCGCCTAAGTCGCGCGATAAAGCCCGACACACACGGTATCACCAGAACTTTTCACGCGATGGGATTTGCTGGAATCCGCACTTATCCGTTTTTCACGGCTCCCGCCCTCATGCGATAACGCGACCAAGGTAAGCTTTAATATTTATCGTTTTCTCTTACCCACTAAGTATTTTACGGCTGAAAAGACTCGGAAACGCAATAACACCGATGCTATATTGCCATCTTAGCGAATTTCGAGAGCGATTTCTTTTGGGGAAAGGAATGACTATTCAATTCGAAGAGCAAGTACGCCATCTTAATATTTATGTTTCGTTATTGAAATATCGCAACTTTCACCATGGTCTGTCCTTCGATGGGATAGTTCCGTGCTTCGAAAGGTACATTAAGACGTTGGTCCCAGGTCACTATCGCAACCGTTTCTACCCACCAATCTTCATTAAACCAGCGTAGTGGTATTACGGTCCGTTCTCCTCATGTGTTTGCCCATGTAGAAAGGCACAAGCCCAGCAGTGGGACATATTATTACACAGGCTGGTGATATTCAAAGCCTTAACTTTAACCTTAGTAGTCTTGGAAGACGGTAACCTTGTAAACGTTGGTAAGTACGAAGAGCGTATTCCCACTTAAAAGGCCGGAAACGCACTTGTGACCCCAGTGGTGTAGCGAGTGTCCATGGGCGGCGGTAGTTGCTCAACATCAGGTGACCCGCCTGCTCGCATGCCCGCTATCCCGTGAAAAAACTAAGGTCGCACCCCTGGCAGTGCAATCAGTGAGGTTTAGATGAGAACAAATCGCTCATCCAAAAGAATATTGACGTAATTACGTTTTTGCGATTTTTCAGGAGCGCGGTTTAAAAAGTTTGACATCGTAAATATTGTGTATTTCCAATCATTCTATTGATATATATTAATAGTTATGTTGTGTTACTTTACTACTAATAATATTATATAAAAAGTTTGCGAGAAAACTCAAGATAACTATTAAAAAAAAACAAATAAAACA
Source organism: Parapoynx stratiotata (assembly GCA_910589355.1). NCBI lineage: Eukaryota > Metazoa > Arthropoda > Insecta > Lepidoptera > Crambidae > Parapoynx > Parapoynx stratiotata. The sequence goes on from OU342464.1 coordinate 15,022,020, forward strand.
AACCAGACGTACATTTATGACATTTTATAAATTAAATAATACAATTATGACATTAAACTAGGTTTGGATATGGGAATTAATCATGAATTTATTCAACATTATATTCAATTTTAGTTTTATTTTGTTAAATCTGTCTACATTTCATAAACTTAGTCGATGTTTCCGCGTATCCTTACAAAGTATAGGCCAAAACCATGACGGCAGTGACTCTTTCTGTCGGAAACTATTGGAACAACAATTCTGTCGTTTTTACCATGGATAAAACGTGCAAAACATGAAGTTATGGCATCAAAAACTCATTTTCGACTTTTTGGTAACATAATTACTTTTGGATGAGCGATTAATATTCCTAAATTACACTTACAAATACCGGACTTAATACAAACAGTCCGTGATGAAATCCGAAAATTTGCTCTGTAGATTGAACGCCCATTATTCGGATAGTATTGACATCATCCGGATGCTCGTCTGCGGCTTCCTCGTTATCGCGTTGGATGATAAATCGGGGTAAATCAAATTTCGTAGCAAATTTCGTACTAAGGCTTTAATTTATAATTTTAATGAAATAACGATATCTGTAATTAATATTCTGTAGTCCATTAAAGAGTCCTTAAATCTATTGAACAGGCAAAGTCCTCATATCTTCGCACCATGACTAAGCACTCTATAATAATTACCCACCTAAATTTTTTTTAAATGGATTTTTAGCGTGTACGCGAACCGAGAGTGGCTGTGTGACATTCGCAGCAACCCTTGTCAAATATTACTTACCCTTTCGCCTTTTATAACATGACACAAAAAATGGCTACTTCAGTTCCAACGACGCTCAAAAAGGATCAGTTCGTTCGAAGAGGTGTTGACTCTTTCGAATAAATAATGAACAACTGCCCTACACTAACTAAATTTCAATGGATATGAAATGGATTTCTGTCATTTCGAACACTTTTTTGGAAATTATCAAAGGACATGGCATTTGACGTTGCATTAAATCAACATTGATTTGTCAACATTATGTTACTAGTAGGGCAGCATTCCATACTCTCGTACATTAAGAAATCTTCTACAAATTAAATAAAACATCCAGAAATGTTGATTGGCTCTACTTTTGCATTGTCTATTACCTAACAATTTTCATAGCTGTGTCTTAGCACGCGTAAAGCTATAAAAAAGTACGCGTATGAAATTCTCATACACAAAAAATTTACTTTAAAGTTCCGGTTAGGCCTCCCCGAAAGCCGATTGCTCCGCTCTGTCCACCCCTGCGTCGCTCTGTGACGGGATCGAATTCTCGAATTCATATTTAGGATTACTAAGCTTTACAACCGGATCAGTCATTTAACTGACATCAACCTTGTAACCCTGGGCAAATTTCGTAAAAATATATGTGAGGCATTACAAAATCTATAAATTATTACTGTTTTTTTTAGCATTTAATTTCTGTTAGATTCGATTTTAAAATTTGTCCGTTTTTCATTTTACACATTGTTATGTTTAGATTTATATTTGACATTGCATGTGGTGTTAACTTTAATTAACTGTGTACTTAGATTTAAGAATTTAGTGATATAATTTTTGTCATTGCAATAGTGCATAAGTTGTTGGTTAACCAATAAAGAAAAAGTAAAATAAAAAATAAAAATACACTCGAACCTGCAAGTGCATCATAATGAGCTGCAATCTTTACAAAGAAATGTAATTTATTTACTCGCAAACAATAGGTTTCTTTCTTCTAGTTAATAGTCCACCCGTCAACCTATATACGTCATGGAGAAACACATGAGGAGTTTGGGCCTCACCACCAAGCTGGCTTCAGTAGCGACTGGGACCGACAGCTTAACGTGCCTTCTGACCTTCCGAAGCATGGAGGAGTTCGATAGATCGCAAAGTTTTGGTCCTCCTAGTTAAGAGAGTCAATTGAAAATTAAAAAATATTTAGTCTGTACTATTGGTAGGTTTTTAACATACTATTTCCGTAGACCTCATATTGGTATGCACATTAGCACTTCCATATTTCAACCCAAATAAAACCCTCTTATTCAAGCAGTATCCATAGTCAATGTCCATAAAACCAAACAAACAAGAAAGCGAGTTAGTACCAGATAGAATTCTAAAACAACCCTGTGTAGTCTTAGAGAAAGCACTGGCATGAATACAAAATAAGTTCTTGTGTGCTCTTTGTGGAGTTGTAATATTGAGTGACTTGTTCACAATAAAATATATGTAGTAATCTTTAACGTCCATTGTAGATGTGAGTATGATGAATTATAGGCAGAGCTACTTCAATCGTTTTTTTTATTCGTCATCAATTCGAAGTAAAAAAACATAGTTGCCTAACGGTGAGTTGCTATTGTAGTCACTTTATAATAAAATAACACACACTTACTAATAACTACTTACACTTACGCACTTTACACTAATAATTTATTGAAACCTACTTTATACCCATAGGAATAAAGGCATAAAAAGTAGCCTATGTCAGTTCAAGTAGACTACCTATGTACCGAATTTCGATTATATCGGTTCAGTAGTTTTGACGTGAAAGCGAGACAGAAAAACAGATAGACAGACAGAGTTGCTTTCGCATTTATAATATTAGTATAGATTCTATTCGAGTGATCGTTGTGATTGATGGTACCATGATTTTACTTCTTTAACTTCTGAACGTTGGAAATACTACTCGATTGTGCTCTAGACTCTGAGTAGACACGACACCCACTGAATTGAACAAATTCAGTTCCCCAAATCATTCTAAGGTATAAAAGATATACCTACTTATTCAAAACTATTTGCTTATTATGATTCTTAACTTACCACTGTTACATTACCTTTAAATATTAGGTCCTTACCTATGAAATTGGTGATTTGTGTGGAGATTTTGGGGATGTCTGCATTTTACATACTAAAATTTTTTGAGTTTTCTTCACAACGACGATTCCAAAGATAATAATATTTGACATGTATCATTAGACAAGCTTTAGCAATATGTGTGTGAACACGCTTGATAAAAATTATTCGAGAGATGTATTCGGGAGGGAGGCAGTTAAAAATAATTGTCTTTGTGTCTAATTTTAACACAATTAAACTTACAAAAAATTATCAAATTAAATAATACGAGCTCAAATATATGGTCTATTTTTAGAAGAGGCAATTATTTTATAAGAATGTTCTGAAACTTAATAGTTACGGACAAATTGCTAAGACAGAATAAAAACACCAATTTCATAGGTAAGGACCCAATATATTTGTTTTTATATAACGCAATGTGCAAAAGTGTGTGAAGAAACTTTATCATTAGATATATAAAACGCACAAAAAAGACGCACCGATTAAGAAAAAAAAAAATTTATACTTTCAGTTGAGAAAATTTTATATCTCCTAGAGTTCAATGTATTTAATTTTTTGCTGGCTGATTTTGCAACTTTTATTGAAATTACCTAAATCATTAATTGTATCCAATCACGCAGGTGTATATAAAACAACCTACTTTCCTTCCTCTTACTTTTAACAAAATCAAAGCTCCGCCATGTACACCAAATGTACTAAAGTTTTAAATAAATAAATAAATAAAGCTCAAATGACAATTGTATCACTTTCAATCTCGCCAACAAAATAAAAGTATTACTTAGCAATAAACTCAAAGACTTTCGCATTTACTAATTAATCATCCAGCTCCACATTGTTTCAAATGATAATTTATTCATTTCATCTCGCACCTTAAATTATTTTCGACAGCGTGAGCACTTGAAGTTTAAATTAATTAATCAAAATGGCGTCAGAACGGTGTATAAACTTTGAATTAAAGATATAACAGTAATTAATCAACTCGTGTATGTGCAAATAGTCCGCCATTGTGGCATAATACGACGTTATGTGGGATCCCTAACTATGATAACCTAATGAGAGGAAACTGTCCCCTTATTCTAAACTGTAGGTTCATGGATTCGATTCGGAAAGTCACGTTCCGTCTCGCTCCGAAACGCCACAATAAGAAGTGACAGTAATATAGATTCCGTGATTCGTTTAGTTTCCGACACTTTGGAATAAGGGCGCTGGTCTTGTTGTGTGATACTGTGTCAGAACCTGTTTGTACCAAAACGGGTGAGATTATCCTCCTCCTCTTTCTCCTTGATTTCCGTGTGCTTAATTATTTTATCTTTAATACAACATACGTCGTAATGAATGGAGATATGAAGAGGTATTCTTTAATGTCATCGATATGTAATCTCGCTGAAAACTCTAAAATGTCATCATCAATTATTATTACTTTCTCTTCTATGACGTTGTGTTTCCTTCTGCTCCGCTCTTGCCCGCTTTTTCTACTTTCTATTGCATTATATTCCACTAGCTGTGCCCGCGACGTCGTTCTGTGGCTATTGATTTGACGCCGATAAACGTTTACTAGTTTTTGTGTGTTTGTTAACACTGCATTGTTTTTTTTATCAAAGTGCTCAACATTACATTCTTTACTCTTAGTAGCAAAATGTTGATTGTTAATAGTTGAACTAAAACATTTAATTATTAAAATAACGAAAATAACATTTCTTGTCAGTGTCATCTGATTAATGGTTGTCATGGTGATAAATCTCTGTTGTCGTGTCATTATTTTACAATGCCGAGAAATTTCAAAATTCGAAATGAAATTACATTTTGCCGGAATATGTCACAAAATATAATACGCTGTTAAGCAGATATTGATAACCACGGTTATACCCGCGTGGTACCCGTTCCCATGGGAATATCGGGATAAAAAGTAGCAAAATATGTCCTTTCTCAGGCTCTAGACTATATGTATACCAAATTTCAATTTAATCGGTTCAGTAGTTTTGACGTGGAAGCAAGACAGACAGACAAAGTTAAGAGTAACTTTGTCTGTGTGCATTTATAATATTAGTATGGGTTTCCTATTTAATTTTACTTAAAAGAGGGTTTAGATGGGTTTAATCAAAGTTGACTTCACTCAGCTATATAAACTTATAAGAAAATAAACTATCAAAAAGCAATTGATTTTAATTACATTTTAACAACAATTTTACAACAAAACTTTATATTATCGATAATTTCGTATTACCTATAAGTTGATTTTAATCCAGTCGAGAAAAGCCAAGTCTTCAGTGCATTGTTTAAGTGGCCACGTTTCCACGCCCAGTAAATATTCAATGAGAATGCAACCATGAATATTATCGTATCTGGAGAATATATAAATTATTTAAAGCTTAAACCTGAATTTCCCTCGAGCACCAGAACAGGTAATAACGGACTCTTTCGGAATTTTATCGATGATTTCGTGGTAATTTATTTGCAAACTTTGTATTTTATAATGAATTATTGAAAAAACTACATTAAATTATGTGTTGCCGTCTTCTTGTGCTGCCGTGCGTGATAGTTTCACTGGAGAAATATACCTTACAATCAAATAAAAAATAAAAAAAAAATAAAAATAAAATATTCTTCCACAATATAACATCATTACGCCTGTATGCCCGAAGGGGGTATGAACAGGCGTTAAAATCCACATTTTTAAAGTTTAGGAGCCTAAAGTCACTTAGTGACGACTTTGACTCCGTGGCTGAGTGGTCTGTACGCCGGTCTTAAGGCGTCGCCATCTCGAGAGGTTCTGGATTCGATCCCCGGTGGGGGCAAATGTTTGCCTAAGAATACAGGCATTTGTTATCCAGTCTTGTTCCAGATGTTTATACATGTATGGTATAATTTCTGAATATTCATACGTATATATCTATTAAGTATATTTATCCGTCATCTAGTATCAGTAACACTAGCATTAGATGCTTAAAATGGGGCTAATTGATAGGTGTGAAAGTCTGAAGATATTTATTTATTTATTATTTATTTACTCATCATTTACCCAGTCCCGGATTAAGACAACTTGATGCCCTAAGCAATGCTCACTAAAATAGCATTCTTTTCATGTGCTAGCAAAATGAATATATTATTTGTGCTGTCTCCGATGCCCCTCAGAACGTGATACTCCACATACTCCACGCAACTGCTTAAATTCCTTACGGACTAATCCGGCATTGCATTAACCATACATTGTAGGGAAAGAGACACTCCAAAAGTCATATTTAAGCTTTATTAAAACTCAGTGGTATGTGCGGTGGGATAGCGCACTCTTGCAGCAATCCTTCTACTGCTGTTTTATCTACTCGAGTTAATGCCTTAGGTCTACTTGCAGGAAATTTAAATCGAGGTTTAAAACTAGATTTAGTAATTTTTTGGCAATTCTAATCAGTGGTGACGGGCTCATCACCTGTCACGCTGAGTGTAGTCACTAGCCACTGACACGCGGACTATGGCCAAGGACTGCTTTTACGGTGCTTTTGCCTATTCTCTGATTAACCCTTAGGGGATAATAGTCGTGATCAGAAAATATAGGGAGCAATAGGTAAGTGTATCGTGCCGATCTTGTGATGAGGAGCAATGAATGTCATATACCGAGAGAGATGTTAAACATGGATGTGGATGGACTTAAAATAACAGCAAGACAAAAGAGCGAATGATGTAGGAATTAAAGAAGTGGATGCTGAGCGGGAGCTCGGTAGCGTAGTGGTTAGTACGCTTTAGCTTTCGATTGAAAACAAAGCTCCCTTTACCATGGTCAGGCCGTGGATGGGTGACCAAAACTTTGTGATCTCGAGCTCCTCCGTGCTTGGGAAGGCACGTTAAGCCATTGGTCCCACTATTGCGACTATTTCTACCCACCATTTCCCCATTGGGCCAGCGTGGTGGTGTTACGGCCCATACTCCTCATGCGTTTCTCCTGTGTGTTACGTATATAGGCTGAGGACATGCTGAGCGGACGAGTGACAGAGGAGAATGGAAAAAGAAAACATATAGTGCCAACCCCACCTAGTGTGAAATGGGCAACAAGTAGAAGACAGAGTGAAGAATATTTTGTTCTAAAGTTCTTAAAGTTATAAAGGGTTTACAGCTTCTAAACAATTCCCTGTACATGAATTCCAAAACATTACTTAAAGTAACTTATTACATTATAACTTAACACTATTCCTCATATTAGCATAGAGACATGCCCAGAGAAGACAAGCATATTTGTTTAAGGCACACTTATAAATAATTCACTTATACCAATTCCGAGACAAGTCACGAGAAATTTTTGAGTGAAACATTCCATTTTATGAACTTGCACAATAGTATTTCATAAAGGCAAGATGGCGCGAGTGTTCGCAGGGCCCTTGGCTTCGGCGTATTTAAAAAGCGCAGGCCACATTGTTAGCGGGTGAGCGAAACAAGCTCCTTTTCGATATTAAAAAGCTACTTTCGTATTGGTCAGTCCTGGGATGGGTGATAAAAAATTCGAAGTCTCAAGCTCCTCCGTTCTTCGGACAGCACGTTAAGCCGTTGGTCCTGGGCCCGATCGCGCTAAATACGAAAATATTTAGCACAACGAAAACGGTACGTCCTCGCATTCCCTCGTATCGCCTCGTGAAGTGTAGCTGTTCCGTAACGTTTTCAAGTAAGATTTGGATGTGGTAAATTCGTACTGTTATGGGGTTTATTTCAAACCACTTTTTAAAAAAGAAATTATTTAATACTAAAAAGAAATTACAAAGTTATTAATTAAATGCTAAAGGGCAAGTGTCCGCGAGAACGGATGGAATCGAACTGATTCGAATGTATCATTATATTAACAATAGGAAAGCAAGGATCAAAAACTGATGATAAGCCGAACTAACAGCAATATCTTATACAGTAACAATATATAACAGTACGTATTTAGCGCGATCCGGGGCCCTAGTCGGTATTGCAACCGTTGCAGACACCAATCCAGCGCGGTGGTCAGGCCCACTACTAGCACTGGCCTTCTCACATGAGGAGTATGGGCCGTAACATCACCACGCTGGCTCAATGCGAGTTGGTGGATAGAAATGGTCACAATAGCGACCGGGACCAACGGCTTAACGTGCCTTCCGAAGCACGGATGAGCTCGAGATCACAAAGTTTTGGTCACCCATCCACGGCCTGACCATGGCAAAAGTAGATTTGTTTTCGAACGGAAGCCAAAGCGTACAACAACTACGCCACCGAGCTCCTCCAATGCGGATTGGGGATTGGTGCAACCTCCGGGACCAACGGCTTAACGTGCCTTCTGATGCAGGGAGAATCTCGAGATCACAAAGTTTTGGTCACCCATCTAAGAACTGACTATGGCTATAGTAGCTTTGTTTTTAATATCGAAAGCTAAAGCGTACGAAGTACTACTCCAACGAGCTTCTCTCGCTAGTCATTGTTTCCATCGCGCTTATGCTTCGCCCGCTCGCCCGCTCGCCCGCTCGCCCGCTCGCCTGCTCGCCCGCCTGCCCATGGCAATGTGGCCTTTGCTTAATGCGAGTCTCGAGTAAGTTCCGCGTTAATAACGTGAGTTGCTCGCAGGTGAGTTGTCGTCGAGTGTCAACTCGCGAGTTTAGTGGCGTCGGCGACGCGTCTTGGCTTTGTGACAGCTTGCGGTGTGCACCCGACAGACATTTGAACGTTTGATACGTCGACTATTATAATCTGATGTATGATTATGATGATTATGATTATACTAGAGCATTTTGGTTTCAGTAGGTACTGTATAAAGCAAACATTTATGATAGTGACTTAACTTTTATCATATATTGCAATTCACGAGGGCGCTTAAATCATTCGATTTTAGAATCCATCTCAACCCGTTAAGAGCATTGGCAGTCACCGTCATGAGTAACATTAATTGATAATTCAAAGTCCTCAGTTGTAATCTAATAGAGCGGTGTTTTTCAAGCAGCAATTGACAGCTCGCTATCAATCGTTATCACAAAAGTTAAATATTTAGGTTCGTGTCATGACTTATGCCTTTAGCCGAAGGGGTAGCTTCGGCGACAGGCAGAGGTGTTATTAATAATAATAATAAATAATAATAAAATTCTTTATTCAAGTAACCAGGACTCAATATTGTAAGTATCACTTAATCTATTATGAGTAAAGTAATTTTTATAAAAATAAAATAAAAGCATCTAAGGTGTCTACCTGAATTACCTCTGCACTACTCCATGGGCCATAGCACAGCAATGATTCAGGTAACAACAACCCAATTACCCACATAATAACAACATTAACTTACCAGCCAACCTTTCACATATCCACTAAACATTAACTTTTTTAAAACAAGACTAATTTAGGACCAACCTCAACATTCATGCTCAGAAAGGCTCATTAATTTAATTCAAACAGTCTGTAAAGTTTCATATTATTTTCCTTTGTCCTAATCGAGAATGGCAAACAGTAACACACTCACACTATTTTCGAACGACACACGGTTGCTTAAATTTTAATTATGATTAACTCCGTAACTAAAACGAGTCAAGTTGTGCAAGCAAAGGATTGGGGATTTATCTATGTTCAGAATGAAACTTTAAAATCTCACATTAAGAAAAAAGCAGTAAAAACTGGTACGTAACTGTAGTAATAATATAAAATAAAATTGATGTCATAAAAAAATACTGTTACAGACTCCGCTACTTTATCAACGTTTATCCATTTCATTACAATTAAAAATAATATCGTATCGTGACGTGCGGTAGCGGCTCATTAAAATAATACTACCTACCCATCTCTTCCCTATTGGACTTAGAACTGCACAACCATTCAACAACTTAATAGCGGTAACGGGAGCACATGTGCAGTCACTGCTTGGTGATGCGCGGACTATGGCATTGGACTGCTTTCGCGGTGCTTTTGCCTAGTCTCTGAGTATGTAAGTATGTGATATGTAAGTAAAAATAATATGTGCTCAGTATTTACACAAAAACTTTTGTGAATACTCTTGACTTTTGTGAATGAATCAGTAGCTGTAATAAAAGCGGCTTATTTTCGCCTTGATATTAAAAATAATTAAAAAGTAAACTTATTAACGAACCACCACTACTTATACTAACTACATTTTTAAATCGTTAATTAATTATTGAATCAAAGCTAAAAATGTACTGGGAATCTAGGTATGCATGCACACATAAAAATTTACTACGCATTATTTGGCAGGTCTCGTTTAGTACCAAAATTTTTAATTTGACATTTATCGAAATGAAGGTGGTTGTTCGTTGAAACTTATTATTTACCATACATACATACCTCTTCCCCGTAGGGGTAGGCAGAGGTGTTAATTACCCACATTTCGCCACATATACTACGTCCCCATGTAACGGGTGGCGAGCCTGTTGCAATGCACCGGGCACAAGGCAAGCTACATTCACAATGAAGTGTACACAAGTTTTATTCAACTCAGTGGTACAGGTGGTGGGATCCAACCCGCGTTTCCCGCATTATTTTCTGAAAGATATAAAGGATTTAACATGAACTAGCTGATACCTTTAGAAGAATTTAGAATGCAGAATTTAAGCATCCGTCGAAATATGTTTTTGCTAACAGATAATAATGCTATTGGCGACTGACCGCTGCTCTCTACATCCTTTTGTCGATTGCATGTTATTCAAAATGCACACGACGTGTTCCTCTGATGGTCTGTCACTCACTTAGTCTTAGAGAGCAAGTGGTGTTATATATATTAGGTCCTTACCTATGAAATTGGTGTTTTGTATGGAGATTTTGGGGAATTCTGCATTTTCCATACTAAATTTTTTTCAGTTTTCTTCACAACGACAAATCCAGAGATAATAATATTTGGCATGTATCATTAGACAAGCTTTAGCAATATGTGTGTGAACACGCTTGATACAAATTAATCATCGTTTTTATGTTAATGCAAATCAAATGATGTATTCGGGAGGCAGTTAAAAATAATTGTCTTTGTGTCTAATTTTAACACAATTAAACTTACAACAAATTATCAAAACAAATCAAAAGAGCTCAAAAGTCTATTTTTAGACGAGGTAATTATTTTTTAGGAATACTCTGAATCTTAATAGTTACAGACAAAATACTAAGAGAAAAAAAAAACACCAATTTAATAGGTAAGGACCCAATAATTTTGCTGTACCTATTTATTAATATAGAGTTTTATCGTGTTTCTATCAGTAGGTTAATACAGTCCACCTCAATTGCTATCAAATACTTTGTGACATGTTGTGTCGACCGAAGAAGGAAAGTTAATAATATATAATAATACGTATTCCCCGTCCGTGTGTATCGTCTCATTCGTAACCTCGTGTGACTAATGACTTGGAAAACTACATTCGTAGTTTTGTTGGCGGAACACTTGTCTTCTCTGAGTTTTTAGGCGAAGGTTCCGTAAATATCCCGCCCTTCGCTTATTCATTAGACACTTCTAATTAGACTGAGGTTTAAATCAATACTGTACGTCTCTGTTTTCTACAATAACAATTTTTATTGGGCTCATAAATTAAAAGAAGCGCGTAGGTAGTTTAAAATTAGCTTTCAAAATTGAAAACATAGCCTGAGAATAGGTGACCTAAATTTTGTGATCTCGATTGGTCCCAGTCGATATTGCTATCATTTCTACCCATCAATCTGCATTGAACCAGCGTGGTGGTGTTATGGCCCATACTACTCGTGTGTTGTTCCATGTAGAAAGGCCTATGTCCAGCAGTGGAACACTTTATGCTAGTAACTAGTTAATAATAATAATAATTATAATAATATAGCCATTTATTCCGAATTTTGTAGTTTTTTTTACATAAAGTTTTTGCGTGCACTTCTAAATTTTATAAACAAAAAATTTTTTTACTAAAAAACTTTTGCCGTTGTGCCTACTCATAAAAAGTCTCTTAATTCGGCGTGCCTGTTGGCATAGGCCTCCTCCAACGATTTCCATTGTTGCCTGTCTTGAGCTACCCTTCTCCAATTCGGTCCAGATGTCAGTTTAATTTCATCTTCCCATCTTGTATGTTGTCTTCCTCTTTTTCTTTTTCCATCTCTGGGGTACCATTCCGCGACTCTCTTGCTCCATTTCTCCACTTTGCTTCGCATCAGATGTCCTGCCCATCTCCATTTTAGCTGATCGATTCGAGTAATTATGTCGGCGACGAGTGTCTTTGCCCGTAATTCCTCGTTTCTTGATTCTGTAGTAACTAGTTACAAGTTATAAATTGTCATTCGCTGTCAGTTGTGAGTGGAAAGATCCTTAAATCCTTATCCTCTATCGCACACTTCGCATTTGAGACTTCATTATCTTCAAGAACATGTACAGTCAAGCACACTAGCCCGGCCGTCGTAAACGGTTGTAAACTGCAGCATTACTAGACCTTAGTGACGACATAACCCCATAAAACCTCATGTAACTTTAACGATTACCATTCTGCAGAATTACGGCGTCGCAAATATTTTTCATTACCCTCGACTCCTTGATCTTAAGAGGAATGTCTCTTGTTATATTATTATTAGGCGTGTTTACTGGAGGAAGGCTTGATACGAAGCTTTTGGCTTAAGTGCCTTACCCATTTTAATTTATAAATATCTAATACTTTATTGTAAATACACTATTAAAAAATGTCCATAAATAAGGTGAAAAGCGATATTCTTATGTTCTTTGTAAATGTAAAAGAATAAAATTGTGTCGCATGGCTTTAGAATACAATATGTAAGCACAAGTTTAATGTGAAACAACAAACCATAGCCATTTCTGCCACATAACAGTTGGCATTGGTGTGTTCCAGCTGAAAGAGAGAAGTGTGAAATCATTCCTCAATTCAGAACGCAGACGGTATTTCCACTAGGGTTATGCGAGGTAAACAAACGGTGTGTAACACTGCATTTTATTAAATGAAAATTTCATAGTTTTAAAATGAACAAAATAGTTTTTAATTTTTTTTTCATACAACCTTTTTGCGACGGCTTATTTCTCTCATCTCGAAGGACTAGAAGCCATTTATTCGTGTAAAAGAGAAAACAAGAGACAATCGGCGTGGCCTACGACAGACGTATTCTCTCTAATCTGTGCCTACGACTACGAGATGAGAGAAGAATCGAGTTGGTCATGCAAATTTTTGCAAATAATTTAGATAATGTGTTAGAATTAAAAGAACGCAATTTATGCATATTATTTTCTTTAAAACATAATGACGTTTATTGAACTATTTTAAGGAGATACAAAATTATAATAGTGTATTTGTAAATATTAACAAATCGGATAAGTAAATAACTTTCTATACCAATTAAAGTATACCATGAAGAAAAAATTGCAAATTTTTCTCAGTCTGTATTTTTTCGCACACTGAAAAGAAGCCTTATCAGTCTTGTTATTTATGAAGCATGTTAAATAAAAAAACAAGGACAAATGCTATTTTCTAAATTGAAAACAAAGCATATTGCATTGGTAGTCAGATTATGCTATATTCCAAGCTAAGAGCTTATGTTATCGGGGATTATGAGATTTATGAGTAAATTCTCTTTCATAAGTCTATTCTCTTTGTAACCATTTCATTCCGTATCAGTGTTTATTATGCACTGTACATATAAGCTTGTCAAGGAAATGTAAAAAGCTTTAAAATGTTGTATTGTGCACTGCAAAGCATATTTAACTGGTAAGGTAACATTAGCAATTTCTTTTGATACTATTAGAACTGCCTTGCAAATCATTAAGTAGTCTTCTGTTACCATTTGTTTTCAAGTCATGAATGTTTCTAATTAGGTATGGTCACACTATGCTTTATCATCTTTATCTATCTTTGTATGAAATGAAAAATAAACCCTGGATTCCTGCATTCTTGCTTTAAAAATCTAATCTAATAATAATTAGATTATTTAAAAATAAAAAAGATTAGAAAAATATTTTAACATTAATGTCTTCAGTTTTCTAATAACGATTTGTTTGTTGTGAATATGTGGGACACTGTGCCCGGTGCTTTGGTGACTTAACATATACGGCGAAACGTACATGTTTATACCACAACCTACCCCTTCGGGTGTAAAGACGCGTCATTTTATAAATAAATAATAACAATAAATATCCTCCGACATTTACACCTATCAACAAGCTCCATCTTAAACGACTAATGCACGGATACTATATGACGGATAAATATATTTAATAGATATATACCTATTTATAAATATACAGAAAATAAACAATACTTATATAAACATCCAAGCCTGGTGAACAAATGCCTGTACTCATCACACAAACATCTGTACCCGGGAATCGAACCCAGAACCTCTCGAGATGGCGACGCCTTGAGACCGGCGTACAGACCACTCGACCACGGAGGTTGTCAAATTATGATAAGTTTGTTTGTATGAATTACAGGGTCAACAGAAATCCGGTATTAGATAGTAAAACAGCTTACTGCAAAACAACATTCCGCGCAGCGCATATCCAAAACAAATCAAGCGCTGAAACGATTTCATGAAAATTTTTACGAGTATTTTACGGTCGGGCTTCATATCTGATCATATCACTTTCCGACGCTTTAGATCATTCCCTCATGTGTACATGGACACATAACTCTGGCTCTTAAAAAGTGATTTATGATTCTTTGATGTTAAGTTATCGACTTAACTGAATTTAATTTTAAGTATTATGAGGTGGAGAATTTGAAATTTGAATTTACATATTTTTTTTATCATTTTCTTACTGTGAGTTATGAATTGGCATTATAATGAAAAATATGAAAAGGAAAGGTGACCCTCAAGATGGATAGGTAATGCTAAGAAAATAAGATTTCGATGATTCTGTTTGTTTACCGAGTATTATATAAAATTCTAAGGACAACTACAAGGGTAATCGTAATAAATATCAAAACCAATAACAGAATCAATTAGTATTGGTTCACTATTGAATTAAAATTATAGGCCTCTAAGGATTTTATGTTCATTAAAATTTTTAACATTATGTACATCCAAGCTATGGCTAAGCCCATAGCTTGGATGTACATTGTACATAATGTTAAAAATTTTCAATCAACTGTCACCACAAATATTCTCAGACCAATACGACCTTAAAATTTTTAAAAAGAGAGTGTATTCCCTACGCATCTCCATCTCCTCCGGTGTTGTAGATATCTATGGGCGGTAATCACTTACCATCAGGAGAGCCGTCTGCCCGTTTGCCCTCTAATTACATAAAAAATAAAGTTAGATCATATAAAATATTATTTTCAATGTCAAGATTGAGCACACATCAATGTTAACTGAATAAAATTAACAAATATTCGGTTACGACTGAAATCGGATCGAAAATACACTTAACACTTTGTGGGTGAGCGCGAACACAGGTATTCGCAAATAATAATAATTTCTTTGAGTTTATTTTTAAATATAAATTATTTGTAGTGGCGATTTCGCCCGTTGCATAGCTGTGACCCCTCTGGCTATGCCGCTTTGTTGCGGTCACAAGAAGTGATAGAATGAATATCGCACACTTGCTTTTTCTATGCAATTTCACCTACACCCTTATTAAACTGATTATTTATATTTGAATTCTCATTAATCTAAAACTTATACATATACTATAAAGATTATTATATAAATGGTGTTAAAATAATATGTTGGTACTGCATTCTGCACATTTGTTTAAGTAAGTAAGAAGGTCTTAATCAAAATTAAAAACAAAATTATTTTCATTTCATAGACTAAGCTTAGCACTTAAAATCGTCAATTTACAAAGTCACATGTGTTACAAAATCAATTTTTGTAACAAAAATAATAAAAAAGAAACTAATAAAATTCACTGCCGCGAGCTCTTGATCCAAAGTGCTGTGCGCAAAGCAAAATCCAAACTGTGATTGTAATCGACACATGCAACCGGATTCCGAGAGTAAAGCTTTTCATGAAAAGAACGAGGCAAGAAAGCCATGAGCCATTTTTTTTAGTATCCAATGAAACAAATTTATTTGTCACAGTATAAACAATAATAATAGGTTTAACTTTACAAAAATGCTGTGAGATCGACAACGGAGCGTACCACCGAACTGATGATAACATAAGAAACGTTGACAAAATATATAATTATTGATAAAAAGCATCCCAATCAGAAAGTTTTGTGTTAATATAATTATTCGTATTATATTAACACAAAACTTTTTTGTGAAACTAAGGTATTATTATTGTATCCATTCTTATTAGATATAATTTTTTATTTTCTTTGTTTGGCCTGGAAAGTGTTCCGAATAGACATGACAATTAATTAACTACATAACTATAATTATTACATTCACTTGTATATAATACGTCGCTTTTAGAGCATTTTTCTTCCAATTCAATTTTGACAATTGTGACTAAGGGAATTGTATATTACACGTAAATTTTATAAGGTTGTAGAACATATTGATGTAAAAGGAGGATGGAACCCTTGCAGAGTTTCATGCCTGTATCTTCTCTAGACAAGGCCTCCCGGTAGTGAACAGGCCGAAAAAAAAGTAGTGGTATGATCAATTTTCAGGATAATTATAATTTATTTTGTTTTAACTTGTCAACAGTGTATTTGATGATACCAATTTGATTAAATGACTTTGAGTTTCAGTTTTAGTTTAAAATCAGGGTATTTGTAAACTTCTGAGATAACAAATTAAGGTTATTTTTGAATATATAAAACATTAACCTCACCATAATTACAACTCAAAATTACCTCACAAATCTTACGTTTATTTCTACGTACACTCGTCCTTGCTCTAACATTTAGTAGGTATAATAACGTAAGCGTGTAATCCGCTTAAATCGGACAAGATGACAGATGTAAGCGTAACAGTGTCTATTTATATAAAAGATGTCATATAACAATATTTGTATGAACAGGAAAACATAACATATCATCCGATGTTTGGATTAACGGGGATGACCTCCGTAGCCGAGTGGTTTGTACGCTGGTGTCAAGACGTCACGTCTCTAGAGGTTCTGGATTCCATTCCCGGTATTGGCAAATGTTTGTTTGATGATCAATAACACAAGTGGCATTTGTAGGCGCCATTTATATTTACGTTCCTACGTAACAATGAGCGAGCTTGACGCCCTATACTGGACTATTCAAGATGTATACTGAAGTATAGTGGAAGTACAAAATCAGCTTTTACGACCTCTGTGGTCAAGTGGTCTATACGCCGGTCAAAAGGCGTCGCCAGGTCCTGGGTTCGATCCCCAGTAGAGGCAAAGGTTTGGGTGATGAATTTTCAGACATTTGTCCTCCAGTCTTGGATGTTTATATATATTTATATATATTCAGGATATTTATATGTATTTATCTATTAAAATATATTTGTCCGACATCTAGTATCCGTAACACAAGCAGCATTTAGTTGCTTAAAATGGAACTAGTTGATAGGTGTGAATGTCTGAGGATATTTGTTTTTTTTTCATACTACTTTCATTTATCATCTCAACCTGCCGAAACCATACAAGCATCCCTTTCTCGATTTTGGGCACTACGAGTTCTTTGACGCTGCATCTCTCTCTTATTTTAGTTGTTGCATATTATGATGGCGAGTAACTTCGCTCTTTACGCCTTAAGATAGAGTCTAAAGTCGAATGTTATAGTCGCTTTCGTAAATGCAATATCTATACATAATTTCTAATTTTGTTTTTCAAAATCCATACATATATTAAAACTGTAGAGGTCGAATGTCTGTACATAGAAAAAAATGCTTAAAATTATTTTTGATATTATACATATTTTTGAACTCGCAGTACTAAATAGCAACAAATCCAACATAACCCTCATCTAGTTTGCAACTTTACTCGTATTAGCAAACAAAGTTCTCTGGCGGTTCGTGTTTAACACTCAAATCGGCCGAACCCCTGATAAGACCTTAATCTCTGCGAACATGATTGTCAATACGTTTCGCTAAGGCCGCTAAGTCTCTTGTTGGGTCATCTAATTGGGCCGCTATAGTAGAGCAGATTATCTGACCTCCGTCTAACTTAAAAGTTTTATTGGGAGCTGTTTGTAAGTTTAAAAGCTATCATATAAATTGTTTAGGTATTGAAATTTTCATGTCTGCATATAAAGGTCGAATTAGAAGCGTCCGCGCGTCCGAGTAGCTGGTCGCGAAATAACAAGCAGATGTATAAAGCTAAGTTGCGGCCGCGCCGCTTAAAATAAATCGTTGCATACAGTTGCTTGTGATTTCGCGGTTGCAGCGGTTGCTTACAGCTACATAAAGAAGTTTTGAATACAGTACCTACCTAATAATATAGTGGTACTAACACAACAAACAACATCTGCTCACTATCCCAGCACAAGCAGTGTGTGCAAAGGCAAACTCCCTATGTTTTTTTATCCAGAAAGCCCTGAGTCAAGAAATACACTCACTTTTTTAGAGACACGCAATAAAAACGGGCTGGGTAACTAAAAAAAATCTTTGTTTTTGTTTATTAAGATTTTAATAAAATAGACTTAGTTAAATTAACCTTTTTAAATTAAAATTAAAATTTACTTAAAATTCACTAAAAAAACAAATTACGACAGTTTTCTCTTTTTATACGTAACGTGAGGAAACGGAAAGCTCTCTTCGTATCATATTGAATGATAAGACTTTATCAATTGGGGAATTTCGTTTGTTATAAACACACGTATAAGTATACATGCTGTACCTATACTAAGTATACTTGCTGTCAAAACTGCCTCCATCCGCTTAGGCATACTGTTTATTAAATTGTCAATCAATCAAAAAACCGACGCCCTTTTGAGTTGTCTTAAGTTAGTCACTGCAGGCGTTCATTGTTTAATTTGTCTTCCCAGTCTATCCCAGACATGCTCTATCGAGTTTAGGTCTGGTGAGCGGGCTGGCCATTCTAAAACTTTAATGTCGACCTCTTGAAGATATCCCAAAACTATAGCAGCAGTGTAAGGTCGATCATTATCATGCATTAAAACAAAATTATCTCCTATATATGGAACAAAAGGTATTACAATTTGTTCTAGAACGTCCGTTGTGTATTATGCCGCTGTAGGAGATCCATCCACGATGTTTAGCTCCGCACGTGCTCCTAAACAAATACCGCTCCACCCCCATCACTGACCCTCCAACGTAAGGTTCTCTTCTGACAATGTTACACTGAGCATATCCGTTCCTTGGTGGTCTCCTCACTTTGACCCTTCCATCATCTGGTTTGAGGCAAAACCTGGACTCGTCAATGAACAATACTTTTCCCCAGTCATCGTCATTAAAATTATGATAGAGCGATCGAAGTTATTCCGTGCCACGCGATGATCTGTGCTAAGAAGAGGCCTTCGGGCTGGTACGTACACCCCTTCTGCAGCTTTTTAGTCTTCTTATGGTTTAGTGCTAACTGTCACATCTCTAGCTTCCTGAAGCCTTTGACCTCGGAAAACGCAAAAGAACGATTTCTTAACACGCTGCTTACAATAAATCTGTCGCTCGCGCTGTGGTTACTTTTTTTCTACCTTACCCCCTTGTCTCCTATACTCCTGTGTCTGCCGGTATCGTTTTACATTACGAAAAATAACAGACTTGAAAACTCACAACATTTGAGCCACTTGATTGTAAGTGTAACCGTTTGTATAGTTACAGCTTTAAACACTTGAGCTACGCTGCGATCCAGCATTATGGCTTTGATCTTTTAAATGGTCTGTAAGTAACACCATGATAATGAATTTTTGCGAAAAATTAAAAAAAAAAACTAGTAAACTTTCAAAAACAACAAAAATCTGTTAATTTTCTTACAACAAACAATGATTAAATACTCACGTAGCCAAAAAAACAAGTGAAACTCAGTAAAATACCAATTAAAATCTCCTTTTTTCAAGTTACTCATAATCGAAGCTTTTTTGCTGTAAATATGTCCCTGTGTGTAGCACGTATTTAGACTATTGTCTTTTTTTAAATAGGTCAATAATGCATACAATAATTTGTACAGTGGTGTGCATTAATTGACCTCTTTAAGTTTCTCCTTATGTAGGTAGAATATCACTGAAACAAATTATTATATTATATTTGAGACTTCTGAGAAGCTTTTGAGCTTAATTCGCCCTCTCCCTCTAAGAAGCACGTGTTCCGGATTAAGAAGCTACGGATTTACGCTGTCTTCCTTGTCTGCGGTAAAATATCTTTGTATGTATGTATGTGATCATACCTAGAGATTTAGCCGATTATTCTTGTGTGTACATTCAGAGCACGGAATTCTTTACCAGCCCATGTTTTAGACCGCAGTTTCTCTCATGGATTCCTTCAAAAGCTAAGATGCATCTAAGGGTCGACAAAGTTAAATTGAAATGCATTTATTTCGCTGCTACGTAACTGTATATACATAGAAACTCAATTATCACTTAACATCAGGTGGTGACGTTAATTTTGAAATATTCAATACATATAACTATGTTAACGAATCAACAATCTCGGATGAAGTAATTTTAAATAACAACATTTGCTCTGAGAGTTTTCATCATAACACAATACATTAATTAAAAATCATTTAACAAGTTTATTTATACAATCCGCATATAATACGCATGAAGATGAATTTAAAATTGTTAATGGAACATTGGCATAAATGACGTCTCTGAGTGTAGCTGTAAATCTCTAAATATGAACACATACATTCATATATAAATTTATTTAAATAAGTATTTTTTCCAATAAAATATAATAACAATTTAGAATGGGTAATCATATTCGTATTCAGCACACAAAAAATCTTTTTTAATCCATTTACGCATACCCTGGAGGTATGACCATCCGTCTAGGGTTATGTGGGACTCCTCCAATCACACAAACATCTTCAACTGTAACTTGAACCTTCAAACACGGCAACACCTTAAAACCAAGATATAAGTCAATTAAACAAAAGTTACATAAAAAAATATTGAACTACATGTCGTTGATTGTACACAGTTTTAAAACGATTGTAAATTTTAATTAACACCTATGAATTCAAAGCAGCAGTTTCAGGCTATTACACTTTTTATGGCCCGTTTCGTAGTTAATCTTTGTTTACTAATAACTATATTAAAGTGCAGTGGATGCTAGTTAGCTATAGTTTGACCGGGTGGTTATGGAGCAATCACGCCGTATCAAGAAAGGCCTTATTTATAGCTGTAAGCATTACGCTGATAGGTAATGGCATCACGAATCGTTTACTTAGCTAAAATTGAAATTCCAGTTATTCGTTGTATTCGATTCAGAGATGGTTCGGCAATTATTGGGTCCTTACCTATGAAATTGGTGTTTTTATTCTGTCTTAGCAATTTGTGCGTAACTATTAAGTTTCAGAACATTCTTATAAAATAATTGCCTCTTCTAAAAGTAGACCATATATTTGAGCTCGTATTATTTAATTTGATATATTTTTGTAAATTTTATTGTGTTAAAATTAGACACAAGGACAATTGATTTTTAACTGCCTCACGAATACATCATTTGATTTGCATTAACAAAAAAACGATGAATATTTTTTTATCAAGCGTGTTCACACACATATTGCTAAAGCTTGTCTAATGATACATGCCAAATATTATTATCTCTGGATTTGGCGTTGTGAAGAAAACTGATAAAATGTTAGTATGTAAAATGCAGACATCCCCAAAATCTCCATACAAAACACCAATTTCATAGGTAAGGACCTAATATAACGCCATATTCCCGGTATGTCATATTTTGCAGTATGCTAAAAGGCAAATAAATAATTATAATTATTTTCGTATGGCTTTTCTAGACCGAAATTGTTATTGTTTTATTTTTAGTACCCTATGAACTATTCGCATTGATACTGCGTGGAAATAGGTCACCGCTCTCGATCTTCGGCCGTAATGTATTATATTAATAGTTCACAGAAATGTAAAAAGTATCTTCCTCAGGCTATATACGTCCCACTTTTTCATGGAGAAACACATGAGGAGTATTCCAAATCACGGAGGAGTTCAATATCACAAAGTTATAGCCAAAGTCAAAAAGTAAAGTCAAAGCGTACTTACCATTACGCCAACGAACACTAGTTTCAGATAAATAAATACATATATAATGAACATCCAGGACTGGAGAACAAATGTCTGAAAATTCATCACCCAAAGACTTGCCTCCACTGGGGATCTAACCCAGGACCTCTCGAGATAGCGGCGCCTTGAGACCGGCGTACAGACCACTCGACCACGGAGCTCGTCCCATTAGTACCCAAATAGAGGCCAAAAAGCGTCCAGATCAAATGCAAAGCTTAGTTTATTTTAAACTAGTAAAAAATAGAGTGATAATCCATCTCAACGTTATCAAAGGGCAATCAAAGCTCAAAGTCTAATAACTGTATATCCCCGGATATACCCGGGTAGTCTTAATCCCCGGTAACATGATGTTCGAGGCCGGTAGTTGTCGCCGGTTACAGCAGTTTAACTGCTGCCTGGGTCACTACAATCCGGTTTACGAGCGTGATCGGCTCTGTAGACCGACTTAGGATAGAGACTGGAGAAATATTGCGAATATTGCTGCGCTTGCTTTTTATAAAAAAAAAAAACTTTAAAATAGGTATCGAAAATACTGGAAACTTTTAAAAAAGGTGATGAAAATATATTTTTCTTTTAATAATAGGACAGCATATTAGTATGTACAGTATTGCTTATCACTTGCTACGATACTCGCAAGTAATGCTGCTTGTGTTACGGATACTAGAAGACGAATAAATATATTTAATGTATAAACACATATAAATATTTAAAAAAATATACGATACATATTATATAAATATCAAAGACGGGACAACAAATGTCTGTTTTCATAACACAAACATTTGCCCCAAGCGGGGATCGAACTCAGAACCTTGAGACCGGCCTACAAACCACTCGACCATGGAGATCGTCACAAAATATTTATATTGTAAGTATATAGTTACTGTTCAATAAAACGGTTATGGTTCATAAACAACGTATATAATACAGAATTATCTGTTAATCATACGCTGGCTGTAAATAATTATAAAAGAATTAGCTTAATTAATTAAAGTTACTCTGTTCCCTAACTAAATTACCGAAGGCTGAAAGCGGTTTTCCTTTATAATTTTCTTTTCAGCTCCACATATTCAAATTGCGTTACATTATTTCACACCCTTTTGTTCCCGACCGTTTTGGAAATCCGGAACGGTGTATATATCGTTAAATTCAATTAAGTTTCATTGTGTGGGGCCCAAGTGATAAGAGAAACTAATAAATTGTTCCTGTCTTTCCTGTAGGCCTCTGATACATAAGGATTGCGCAACTTTGGCTGTTATATACGAGTAACTAACCAATTTTATTACCAGGGAATTTCGTTTAAAATAAATTAACACATACATTGGACTATAACTTAACGAATTTAAAACCTCTTTCTTTATTTAAAAATTATTGAAATAAATATTAAGTACAGAGAAAAATATAAGGTAAATCCTTTCCCTTCCCTTACCCATATCTTCCCTTGGGTGTCGTAAAAGGCGACTAATGGACTTAGAATTGCACAACCATAGCTTATAGCGGCGACGGGCTCACCACCTATCACGCTGAGTGCAGTCAATGCTTGGTGGAGCGCGGACGGCAGTCGACTGCTTTTGCGGTGCTTTTGCCGAGTCTCTGACTAACCCTTAGGGGATAATAGTCGTGATTATATGTATGTATGTTTAATTTTTATAATTTTCTTTCATTATCATAAAATACGCTAATAATTTAGAAATTATATACGAGCTTTTTTTTGTTATTAAATCGTCGTGTCTCGAAGAAACTACGATCTAATGTTAAATATACCCTATTTTGTACAGTCGACTCTAAAAACATGTAACCACTTTTAATAGTAAATGACTCTTATTAGAAGGAAATAAGGATTGTCACCCCTAAAATGTGTAAACATATTTTTGTACTCGACTGTACCTATGGAATAAATATATCCAAGCTTTTAGTAAATTGATACCCGTAATTAGCAAAATGTTATGTTTCATTAGTTGAGTGTACAAAAACAGATAATTGAAGAAATACCATTTCAAATTAATTTAATTCATTATCTATAATAATAAGAAAATGATTTTAAATATGAAATAAATCCATGCGCTAAATCCTTTAACTTAACCATAAACGAAGGGAAACGCAGTACCTACTTCATAAATCGAGCAGTTAAATCGACCCCACCGATTCTTACGGGGATTCCGCCCCTTAAAATTTTACTTAAAGAAAATATTCTATTTTATTGCAGCGATCATCTATTCTGATTTAGCTTTATGGTAGCAGCGAGTGGAATGGTTTTTTATTCTTGTTTTTTTATTACTAAGAAAAGAAATACATCAATAACAAACAAATCAAACTGCATATAAACTAGGTAATGCTATATTATAGACGATAAGGAAGTTAAACAATATTTAAAGATTCGTTTTCAGCCTATACACGTCATACCGTTGAGGAGTATGGGCCGTAACACCACCATGCTGGTCCAATGCGGGTTGGGGCGTAAAAACGGTTGCAAGAGCGATCGGGACCAACGGCTTAACGTGCCTTCCGATTTAAAGGTTGCAACTATATTACGTGGGCAGGACCACATTCAACCTATTGAATAAGTTCCAGATAAATTCCTGAAATTACAGATAAATCGATACAAATTCTGTTAAAGTATTCATTGTAATATATCAGATTAATATTCAAAAATATTTGTACAATATTTCTGTGTCGTAGTTGTATAGTATGTGTCAATCCAAGTTGCCAAAAAGGTAAACAAAAAAGCCGACTTACCGAATTTGTTACTCAATAATCACAGTTTTTACATGGACATTGGCACGTAAATATAATTCTTCTTCTTCTTGCCCTTTTCCCACTCTAGGTAGGGCACGTAAATATAATTAGCGGAAACAATTGTTGTCCGTTTCAATTGATTTCAATTACCTACAGTCATCACAAAACATTTTAGAGATAAAACATTACCTTTGTTTTGTTTACCTTTTTCGCAACTTGGATTGAGACGTACTATATATTGACGGGCAAGTTCTTGGCCTTCATCTCATCTGATGGTTACTGGAGGTGGAAGCGAACTTCAATAGGCGTTTGTAACTTGAATAGGCTTTATTTAAATTCTAAACTAATTGAAACCCACAACCAGCGGTACCTCGTCATAAAACACCATAGCGCCATAAAATCGTAGATTCCTATTTTGACTGTCACATAAATACCTATCCACCATTTCGGGCTTATACCATAAAGCCTACGATTAAGTCTATTTATTATTTTGTCAGACTTTTACTACCGCGAGTTATTCCATAAATCTGCGTTTGCGTCTATTACGCCGTCATTATTTCGCGTTAGTGCAAAATGTACAAGTTTATTGCTTCAGTGTTGTTTTTATTGTCTGTGACTGCTGTCAATTTCTTTCTTCTTCGGGTGTTTGTTACTGTAATTAGGCATTTATAAAATGTTGCGATTGCCCGGATACAAGGAGTTGTGTATCAGATAAACGCTTGATTTTATTAGTTCAAAAACCTTAGTTCTATTTACTTAATATAAAATTAAAACTAAAATCTATTGCATTTCACTTAACACTATATTGTTGACTAGCTAGCGACTTCGTCCGCAGTAACTATGGTCTTTTAATTTTCCCATGAACCCATTAATTTTCCAGAATAATAAGTATTTCAGATGTTGACCAGGGATATAAGGTTTCACCATGCAAAATTTTATTTAAATCGGTCCAGCCATTCCGGAGATTAGCTTGGACAAACAGACAAACAGACAGAGAAACCAAAAATTAATAAAAACATTTTTTTTGGTATTTTCCCTCTTTTTATATCCCCCTGAATTGGTTTTAAGCATTTGTTCTATGTACAGACATTCGACCTCTACAGTTTTATTATATGTATAGATAAATGTTGGCCACAGACTTACCAAACCTCCTTTGTAGATAATATTTTTCTATTCGTCATCCGATACAAACAGTCTGTTTTGTTTTGATCTACATTATTTTAACTTTATTGCCTACAATAACTATAAACATAGCTTGTATGATAAATAACCATACAAATTTCAGGTGTACATGAAATAATATTGAAACAATTAATATTCCAAACAATTTAAGTTACGCCTCTCACATAAAAACTAAAACATAAACAGCCTTTGTTCATACTACGCAGCAAGTTAGCAATAATTGCTACAGCTTTCGTAGCAAATAAGCGAGGGCTATGTTTGAACTAAATATTCGTAGCCGCTACATGCTACGGCCCGTAAGAATAATAAAGAAGCTCAGGCAAAACAGAAATTTGTACGGCTAAATTTCGATCTGAAAACAAATCAACTTAATGGTTTAACCTTTGATGTGTGACCAAGACTTAGTAATATGTGTAATATCACACTTCAAAAAAATTATTTATCGTTTTTAAGTGAATGCAAATAAAATGATGTATTCGGGAGGCACTTAAAAAGAGATGTCTCCGTGTCCAATTCTAACACAATTAAACTTACAACAAATTATCAAAACAAATCAAAAGAGCTCAAAAATATAGTACATTTTTAGACGAGGCAATTATTTTTTAGGAATACTCTGAATCTTTATAGTTACAGACAAAATACTAAGAGAGAAAAAAAAACACCAATTTCATAGGTAAGGACCCAATATTTTAATAAACCTTAGCATTAAGGTAAAATGTGAGTGGTTAATATCCCTGCCTATCCATTCATCGACGCAGGTGTGACGATATGCTTATGTTAGAACCCATGAATAGTAAGAGCATAACACAAACACGCCAGCCCAATGCAGATTGCTAGATGGGTGAGGCTGCAGTTTCAACAAAGCTTACCGTCCCATTTGTACGAGGAACTCGGAATCACAAAGATTAGTCACCCATCCCGGATCCGACATGACGCAGTTTGCTTTGGCCTAAATATCTACTATGAATTTACCACTACGATACCATGCTTTTGAAGTCGTAGTTAATACGTGTTTTTTGTACTGTCATATTAATACACAAGCGTGTTAAAATTAAGAATAAAGTTAGCTTTATTGACAAGGTTTTAATCATAGAAATTACCCTTTCCTATAAAAACATTTGTTCATTAGTTACCGATCATTTCTTAACCGTAATTTTATCAAAATATCTAATTATAGACCTTAAAATATACATTTTAGTTAATATATTTGATATTAACTAAAATCTATATCCGAAGAAGAAGCTGGCTGGCAAAGGTCAACCTTTTAACCTTTTCAACTACATATTATATTTAGGAATCTAATCTAAAGTTAGAACTAATTTATCGGGTCATATAAGTTTAGAATGCTTTATAAAAACCAGTTGTTTACAGTAAGGCGAATTTAATAGGCCACTTTTGACATTTCATCAAAATTCGACAACCTAACCTTGTAACAGAGGAACATTTTATTTTATTTACTGCACTATAGACTAAATTTTTTTTTTTTTGAAAATGCACGTTTATTGGTATAATGAATAAATAAGGCAATTTTACGGTTTACTTTGACTTTAAACCATTTAAAAAAACTAAACAATTGTTGTTCTAAATAACTGAAAGACCTATTTATTTATTTACGTGAATATTTACTCATTTACTAAATAGATGAATAAATATTTAATATTCTTTTCCACAAAATGTTAATTAATATTTTTTGCATACATAAAAAAATGAATTTGATTACCACAGTGTTATGAAAATAAAGCCTCCGTTCTTTTTTTGCAGATATTGTTATTCAAAATAGTTTGTTTGCTTTTTTCACGGGAACCCATATATACATTCCTGACATTTATTTATTTATTTAAACTTTAATGACCTAATCTAGGTACATATGGCGGACTTAACGACAAATATCGTTCTCTACCAGTCAACCATAGGACATTCGCAGAGATTCAAATAGATGACAAAATTCTGTTGCTTAAACAATAGCCGAATCTATTTCCCCCCATGTTTATAAATTGTTAGGCCCTCGACCGAAGCAACGCTCGTCATTATTTGGATCAACGCCGCTCGTGATAAATGATCACATTGTGATGTCAGTACAATTTCACTGTGGCGGCGTTCTCTGCATCTATTGGAGCCACAGAGACAGCGGGGAAGATTTGTTACCAATCCGCCCCGCACTACAAACTCGACTGTACTAATAGCTTTTATATCAGTTGTCCTAAGGCGGAAATTGAATCCATATTACTCCATTTAATACTGCGCCACCCACAACAACAAGAAACTCATCGAATTACTTTTTAGTATTCCGTTATAAGCCTAATGGTTAACATATATATAACAACAACATAACATGTTTACAAAAATATCTTAATATTAAACCAGTTCATTCGTAGCATGCTCCTTTGCCACTATCTCAAGACCTCTTTAAAATTCTGTATGTTTTCTTGGATATATACAGATTATTTCATATTATCGCTGTAACTGCCGCCCCGCTATCACTCGACTAGATGTAACGAATGGCATCAACAATGCGGTCATGCGGTAGGAACAATCAAATAAATCTATTAAGAGATTTCTGACGACCGAACCGAACAAATATAAATAAAGGGTGATGCATTCTGGATTGGCCACCATCACCGATTTTTTTATTTGAACTTGAAACAGAATTATTTAGCAAACCCAAAACGAAGCCTATTTTACTATATTCACAAAATTTTGAGATTTGAATTGTTGCTATGCTATTTTTAGTCGTGACTTAGTCGAAATTAGTCGCTAAGTTTCAGATTTGGTCGGTCCATAGTTTAAAAGTTATAAGGTTACATTAGTGGCCCTGCCAAGACGGATGCGTCCTAGATGGACCACCTCTATATCTCTAAATACTAAAAAAACTATAAAATTGAAGGGTAGTCTCTATGCTACAATATGCGCCATTAACTAAAGATATATAAGATAAAACCCTTTGCAAACTGTCAATTTTCCATTTATAGCCAAAAATAGTGAACCAATACAAAACATAAGTAAAACGATCTAAAAGTGAAGTATGGAGCGGCAGGCTACATGCTACAATGGATAATCAAAACTTTGTCTCGAACTCCTCCGTGCTTCGAAAAACACATTAAAGCCCAAGGTCCACAAGCACACACGCACATATACAGACACACATACACATACATAAGCTTCTTTATGTGCATTATGTGCAATAAAGTATAAATAAATAAGCCGCTATTGCAGCCGTTTCTAACCACCAAACAGCATTGGGCCAGCGTGGTGGTGTTACGGCCCATACTCCTCATGTGTTTCTCGACGAGGAAGGTCTGTGCCCAGCAGTGGAACGTAAACAGGCTGAGAACGAAGGACGAAGATATTAACACCATGCCTACCACTTCGGAAATATAGTCGTCATAAAAGGTATTTACCTAGTTCCTGAGATAAGCGCGTTCAATCAAACAAACAAACTCTTTAGCTTTATAATATCAGTATAAATAATAATCTCATCAAAATCTATTCAGTACTTCCGAAAATAAAAGTTTGAATTTTCCTTTGAAAAACACACTTATTCGTACCAAACAATATTTATTAAATTTACGCTACACCTACAGTTCAAGGAATCTGGTCACGTTTTAATGTGTCTCAAACTAGCGAACTTATTTAATTAAAAACAATATAAAGTCCTCTTCTTAACCATTATTCATGTCATGTAGTATTCTTCATTGTCCTGCAAATCTGGTAAATCTCTCTATCATACGTGTTTATTCTATTATCTGTGTGTTTCTTCACGATATATTTTATTTTCAGCTAAGTTCAGAAGCATAAAATTATGAAAATACACAATAATAATATGGTGTAATAACTTTTTAATGAAAAATAATCGTATATCAATAACATGAATGTTAAATTGACAATGAAAAATTAATATTAGGATTTGGATAAAATTCTACATTTGGAATTTAATAATTATTAAAATTAAATCTCTTGGTACTGTAGTATGTTTGTAGGATAGGTATTCACATAACCCCATGCAAGTCATATAGTTTTCTTCAAGAAGAGCATAAAAAAGATATATAAAACCTTCAACAACGTGTACCTACTTGGTGTTGTAACCACTAACCATCAAGTGGTCCGTTTACCTTAGCGGTATAAAAAATATATATACGTTTGGGGAACAACGTGTTCCTTACCTTTTTACTTCAATTGGTATTTTACTTCCGTGTTAAGAAATTGTAAAGATATCATAAAAATTAAAATAAAAATAATAAGGTGTCAAGGATGACTATAGTACAGTTTTTAATAATACAAAAAGACTATGATATATGTTATCAGTACTGTATGAAATCTGATATCATATACAATTTCCAGGGAAGATTTTTTTATGAACCTCCTATATTTTTTTATATTTCCAGTAACATATATAATAAGATCGTGAAATAAAATTAAACAAGATCAGAAGTAGGACATTTAACGTTACGTAATATTGGGTCCTTACCTATGAAATTGATGTGTTTTTTTCTCTCTTAGTATTTTGTCTGTAACTATTAAGATTCAGAGTATTCCTAAAAAATAATTACCTCGTCTAAAAATAGACTATATTTTTGAGCTCTTTTGATTTGTTTTGATAATTTGTTGTAAGTTTAATTTTGTTAAAATTGGACACGGAGACTACTCTTTTTAAGTGCCCCCCGAATACATCATTTTATTTGCATTCACTTAAAAACGATAAATAATTTTTATGAAGTGTGATATTACACATATTACTAAAGCTTGTCTAATGATAGATGCCAAATATTATTATCTTTGGATTTGTCATTGTGAAGAAAACTGAAAAAAATTTAGTATGGAAAATGCAGAATCCCCCAAAATCTCCATACAAAGCACCTATTTCATAGGTATGGACCTAATAGAATGACTTCAAAGATGACATCTTAATCAGCAATCTAGATACTACCAACAAATCCAAATTCATTGCTTGCAAGTGTATGAGCTTAATCGAGAGCACAGAATAGCGGGTGTCAAGATCAAGGAAAGCAGTAAGTGATGGCGATTTAGCAAATTGCGCCAGATATTTTATCTGTCATTGTAATAGGGAACCCTTGGAGGGTTGTGAAGCAAGTGATAGAGTGGCGAGTTCCATCATTACGACAGGAGAGGCCAGTGGGAATGTTTTGTCGACTATATTATACACCTCATTACGGAACCCGGCACCTTAGATTTTTTGGCTCGCTTATATTGTATAAAGAGCTTGATTTAATATTATATATATCATATGTATAGACGATCTATCTCTTAGTTATGTATCTACTATTGAGCTATTGAGCAATAATTTAATCTCCAAGTACTTGATAAACTATGAACTACTCTACAGGCAATATATCAATTCTTTCCTCTCTGATTCTTCTCGCCCAATAATCCTATTACTTTACACTATAATCTTAAAAGTATCATAAAACTCTAAGATATATTGAGCAATAATATAAGCCCCATGTCATAAATAATACAGTTCGCATAACTTCCAGTATTCATGACGCGTCCTAACGCTGTGGAATTGAATGCATTTGTAAAATACGACGGCGTGTTTATTTACTTATGTATTGAAACTATAATATTTATTACGCTCAGTATATCTGGAAAAGATGATTTTCGAAAGTTTTTGTCCGAAATTATTAAGGGAAATCCGTTTGGGAAAAATATCGACGGTTTATTAAACTTTTTATTGCACCAATAAACATAATTACAGTCAATAAAAAAGTATGCAAAGGAGGACTTATCTCTAATAGAGATCTCTGCCAGCCAACCTATCACAGGTGTGTGAGATTTAGTAAAGAGAGGGAAGAGGAAGAGACACCAGTGCAAAAGAGAAAAAAAATATAAAGATAATAAAAACTAAAATTCAAATACAATAATATAATAAAATAAAAAGAAATAGATAACATATAATATATATTTATAGAATACATATCATATCGTTTAATAACATAACATAATATATAATCACATCTTTCCCCGAAAGGGTGGGTAGAGGCTCGCCACCTGTTACCTAGCACCGAGCACAAGTGAGGCAAGCGATATTCACAAATGTGAAACTGTACATAAGTTTTATTCAAACTCAGTGGTACAGGCGGTGAGATCGAACCTGCCTTTACCGCGGTCTCTCGAACGAGTAGTAATATGGACCTGAATATTATAACGCTTGCCTTATATTGAACCCGGTGCAAGCAATGAGCTCGCCCTCTAAATTTTTACGGGTCGTCCTCAGGGACGGCCCACTGCTGGGCACAGGCCTTCCTCACGGAAACAAATATACCTGAGGAGTATACCAGACCCAAACAGATACATCAAGATGAGGACGTTGACACCTATGCATCGGTGCATGCAAAATAATTTAAGACTAAATACGAGCACTTAATTTTAATTGAAATTTTTGGAAAGGTTCTAATTTCCATAAAATCATTTATACTATACGTTTCAATCCAAGTTGCCAAAAAAGTAAACAAAACGAAGTAATCTTCAAAATGTTTAGTAATACATACATACAATCACGCCTGCTATCCCCGTAGGGGTAGGCAGAGTCCAAGGAACACTGTGTTCCTTAAGACCGCAATTAGCCATACAAAAATTGGGTTTGGTCAGATGAAAGTTCGTGAAAGAGTAGTTACAAGTGGCTAGCTTGTTCATGTTTTGTAATGACTGTAGGTAATTGAAATCAATTGAAACGGACATCAATTGTTACCGTTAATTATATTTACGTGCCAATGTCCATGTAAAAAGTGTGATTATTGAATAAAAAATTCGGAAAGTCAGCTTTTTGTTGACCTTTTTGGCAACTTGGATTGAGACGTACTATAGGGGCTTTGCACATAGAGCAACACTAATTGAGGCAACTATCTACGATTACGGTTACCGCAATTTTATGGTAATCTGTGAGCAACACTGGTAAAGCCGGGCAGAAGGAGAGGGAGGGATGTGAAATTACCAGTTGCGATTGAGAAATTACCAGTTGCGATTGACGGTTAAAGAAACCGGCAACTTGAAAAATCGGCGCTATGTTTAACAGTTCCTAGTTACGGAAATTATAAAGTAGCTTAGTCATCGATTACAGCAACTGAAAACTCTTGACGATCATCGGAACTCGAAGCTCGAGTTACTGCGTGCGCAGTTCGATTGAAATACATGTTTACAGCTAGTTGCCATTTGCTGCAATAGTTGCTCCATAAGCAAAGTTCACGTCAAGTTTGTATCAGAAGTGGATGCAGTACTGGCCAGCATTTAAATTAAAATAAGTTGAGTTAAGATAGTGATCTACCTGAACTAATTATGCCGCAAAGCTTGAAGGAGAAAACAGTGAATTTACTGTGTACTGTTCTATCGATCAAGATGTAATATTGTTTGAGGAAAACGAACAAGTATTCTCGAATTTAAAAATTAAAGGCTTTTACTTAAACTTACATAGAGAATAAACTATAGCTTTACATTTAAGATGAGTCATAACTCATAACAGATTTTAAAAAAACCTACTCGGTAACTTACATTCAAGCCGTATTAATGATCGCACTACATAACCCAAATTCCCGAATATAGTATTACTTGACATTCATCATTGTATTGTGTCCCTTCTCATAGATATGTGGGTCTACTCAATAAATGTCTGATAAAATTTTTCATAAGTCTACTCAAAAGCGACCGGGACGGGCTTGAATGGAAAAAAAATGATAATGGTGGTATCGTGATCGGTCGCATTAATCCAGAAGGCTTTGTGGAGATGCTCAATACGCCAATTTTAAATAATCTTGGGTCATTTGCCCATTTCCGTTGAGTCAGCGAGGTATATAAAAGGAGAATATGGAATAACCTATTTTTACCTGTGTTGTAAGTACAATATTTTATTTATTTCGTTACATTTGATTATAGATTACAAAAGTACTAAGATAAGGCTTAAAATTAACATTACATGTTATCTTAAAATTATTTTTATTATCTTGAAATGGGTATTTAAAATATCAAAGCGCTTTCAAACTAAAAACCTATTGGTGTATGCCACCCAAATTAAACAAACTCCACTCACAAAAACCAAAACGCATTCCAACAAACAATACAATGGACTTGAAACTTATTTCTTTCAAAATTGAGCCTAAATTCCCGTGCGCTCGAAACACGCGAATACATTGCACCCGGGGCTGTTGTGCCCGGGCCGGTTCAGCCGGATATTACAAGCTGAACGCCTCTGGACCCGGTTGATATTGCGAGCCCTACGGTTTACAGTTCACAAGTTTAAGCATCTCGCTATAACATGTTTTACGAGGCCTTTAGTGCGAGGTCTTAGAATGAGGATCGAATATTGTCATGCAATAGGATAAGATAAACGGGAGCTGAGAGATTGCTTTGGAGAAAACCTTTTTTACTTTGTTTTTAAGAATTGTTTTTGTGTTTTTAAATATTGACATTTACTTTTTGCTCGCATTATTCATGAATTTACATACATACACATACATACATTCACGCCCGTAATCCCCGAAGGGGTAGGCAGAGTCCAAGGAGCACAGTGTTCCCTAAGACCACATTTAGCCATACAAAAATTGGGTTTGGTCAGATGAAAAATCGTGAAAGGGTAGTAACAAGTGGCTAGCTTATCGCCTACACAATCACAGACTCAGTACCCAATACAGTCGAGTGGTCTGTATGCCGGTCTCAAAGCGTCGCCATCTCGAGAGGTACTGGGTTCGATCCCCGGTGGGTGCAAATGTTTGAGTGATGAATTTTCAGGCACTTATTCTCCAGTCTTGGATGTTTATATATCTTCAGGCCATTTGTATGTATTTATCTATTAAATATATTTATCCTTCATCTAGTGTCCGTAACACAAGCCACATTAGTTGCTTAAAATGGGGCTAATGTGTGAATGTATGAAGATATTATATTATTATATATTATAAACAAATTTTAACACGTCTCTTATTAAAACTATCAAGTCCCACATATTACAAATCTTAACCATTTTACACTTTCAACAAAATGAACGCAGCCAATATTGTTATGTTTATAAGCGCCCCGTTGGTTGGTAAGCTAAATACAACAAATTAAAAAATATGAATCATTATCATACACAATCCAAGAGTTTTTTATTTTAAATAGATAGATCTTTAGTATTACACCGGTCGCTGAATGCTTGTACAAAATAAACAAAAACGCTAAAAAGTTATCTTTAGGCTTTTGTTTTCCTATAAAGGCTGCTCACATTAGCTAAACTGATATTTTCTTCACTCCTCAAGTGTTTCTCCATGAAGAAGGCCTATGAACAGAAGAACGTATATAGACGGACTCAATATTTTTTCAAGAAAATAACTAAAAGTTTGTAATCATCTCGCAAAACGAATTAAAAGGCTAGAAGCTATAAACAAAGCTACTTTATCTTCTAACCGCTTTAAACGCTTCTTGCATATTCAGTGTACCTTAAAAATACTGCTACATTTCTAGTCGGTATCCGCTGTAGCATGCTAATGCATATATTCAATTTATAGTCTCTGTCAAAGACACTGCGCCGGCATGACCGTTTAAATTCGAGGCACGTGGACGTTTGAACAAGGGTGCAATAACTATTAGGAAATATGCTATAAAGTTGCGTACAAATTATGCAACATAACATGTTAAATAACATTGCTATATAACATGTTTCAGATAATGTGGACACTGAATAT
Source organism: Parapoynx stratiotata (assembly GCA_910589355.1). Taxonomy (NCBI): domain Eukaryota; kingdom Metazoa; phylum Arthropoda; class Insecta; order Lepidoptera; family Crambidae; genus Parapoynx; species Parapoynx stratiotata. Next base: position 15,057,459 of record OU342464.1, read on the forward strand.
TATAAAACATGTTATTGATCTGTACAATAATGTTATATAGGTAACATATATTTATACATTATATAAGAACGACAAACGACAATGGTATATAACGTTGTTATATTGCATTGTCGTGTGTAATATGTATAGTATTGTTTTATTTATCTATTTATTTAAGCTTTAATGTCCATTACAAAAAATCTACAAATGGCGGACTTAACGACTAATATCGCTCTCTAACAGTCAACCATCAGGCAAAGCAGAGATCTGGTGACGGCTTAGTAAAATTAACATAATATGCATCCATTTAATATTAAATAAAATAACATTGCATAGCTACATAAATCCGCAATAAATAAGTACATAAATATAAATAAATACATATATAATGTTGAATAACAAGGTTACATAATGTGGACGTGTTATAAAACACAAGTTATATAATATCTTACATAGTTTGTAGGAAGGCCAACGATAAAGAGAAAAACATTTCTGTTGCAAGAAGTCATCAAGTCATCAAGTAGGCGGAGATTCCGCCTAAGACTGAGATTGAAAAAAAAATTAGAGAATTTATTCCAAACACGCATTGACCTTACTGTGACCTCCAATACTAAAAAAAGTTATTTGTAATGAATCAACAACCTCGTAAGATGAGCTAACATCTTAATTAACAAAAAAATTTGAGTTTTACCATAATTCAATACATTAAAAAAAAAAAGACTTAACAAGCTTATAATGTACTGTCGTGACATTAGTAAGTCAATGTTCCATTCATACAAATATGTGACACGCGCGACTCTCGTGCGCTCTATTCTCACAGAGCTGGGAACATTCCGAATTAAACATAATTTTTGTATGAAAGTAAAATGTGTCAAATTATTAAAATTCATATAATAACATCATTACTTAGTGCCTGAAGGAGTACGCAGCAGAGGCATCAATACCCACATATTGCCAGACATTTCTAACAGCCTATGTTACAGGAAGCGACCCCGTTGCCATGTACTATATACAGTGTAAGGTAAGCGATACTTACAATAAACTTTACATTATGTTTTATTCAAACTCTGTAGCTTCGTAACATTAAAAAAAAAACAAGGAAACCAGGATTTTTGGCGCCTCTCAACTATGGCGGACATGATTTTTATTTAAATGATTGTAATATTATTTTGTAGTGGATGTTGTTGCGTACAATCAGTGTTGTTTTGTGTAATAAGCGTCTGAGTTGACGAGCAATATGGAGGATTATTGAAATAATCGTCAAGGGGTCTGAAAAACGATGAAATTTTTATCGTGGTAATCCACCTCTTCGAAGTAACGCCACAGTGTCTGCCATCGATCGTTTGACGCCAAACTCTCCCAAGATGCATCGAAATGCATTACACTAGCATTTCAATGTAATTATACTGAATATATAATTGCGAAAGACATGGCTGTAATGGCTGCGTTCCCTTTTCCGTTCTTTATAGTGCAAATTTTACAGGGAAACCTTATCCTTTTATATTGGTTTTACTTAGGATTAGCATTCCCACTCTAACAGATTTTGAATTTAAATAAAAAAGCACTTACTCCTATGTAAATAAGACTGATAACACAGTATTTACGTTAATGCGTCCATCAATTACCTTGCTGTGACACTATTTACGCCCACATCTTAACACCCTAACACAAATATGTTATAAGCGTGAGAACAGAGACACTAATTAAAGTTAACGAACTTAATATGCTAAAGAGGCTCTTTATCGTTTTTGGGTGAAGGCATTAATTAAACGACCTTATAAGAAGACCCACGTCAGTGAAACGACTTGCGGGATGCCAAGAAAACACCTTTTTTTAGAAACAAAAGCCTGTATTACAGAACCAAATTCAAGTGTAGACCTCTGCTTGAGGAGCGTAAGAAAGAGATGTCGCTATTCATCTCCACGCCATCCCTTTCTAACAGTAGCCAAGAGATCTTCGTTTGAGTTTGGTGTAATTCGGGCCTATCTATTCTTCTTTCTCTTTCTTTTTTGTAGTCTCCTTTCTTGCGGTACAGTAAAGCGTTTACGTGAAACCTCTAGCAAAAGATCGATTAAAACTGCACTCGACTCCGTGCTTTGTTTGCATGTTACTAACGCTCGCAATCCTCGGACGCACCTCCTAAGGGTGGTTGCATAGGGCAGGCCGCCAGCGCTGGCCACGCGCGCGCATTACAATTACAAGAGATACCTAACATCGTCGTCGTATTTTAGCATTTATGATATAGTATGTAATTTTATATACGTATATAATGTATTATGTAATTTATATATAGTAGTTTATATATGCACCTTATGTATGTAAGTATATTACACCTAAGTTTTCTTTCATTCTATCTCTGCCCAAAGGTTGCCTGGAAGATATTGCTATTAGCTATAAGGCTGCCTGTGTTGCATTGTAATTTTTTCAACTATATTTCTGTGTTATTATTAGTTGCATTAAAGAATTTTATTTATCTATCTATCGTCTCACAACCACACGCGCGCGGTTACATCAAAATGCATGGAAATATCGCCGGCGCTGTTGAGCAGCGCTGGCAGCTAGCGTACCTATGAAACGTCCCTAACTGTTGTATTATTGTTTTCATAATGAAACATGAAGTAATAAGATTACAAAAAACAAATTTACATGACAACTCTGTGTTGTGCTAGATACTATTGTGGCGTACTAACCGCCTTGCTCTGTTAATTATTTATGGTGCGGTCTGTGACTGCTGTCATCACGCTGTCGTGAAAAGTGTGTCATGTTTAGCTCTGTACGATTGCTTTGCAAATACATTTCTTTAAATAATCTTAATTAATATTCTTCATTTCTGCCTTCGAGTTTCTGCCTTCATTTCCTCCTATTAACTATCTACATGTGGGTTAAAGCCTACGGCCCCCACATCTGGTGACCCCGACGTGATCGCGCCGACGTGATTGTGACGACGTAATCCGGATACTCCGAATACTTTTATACCGGACGCTGCTTTTGGAAGAATATATATAAATTTTTTCAAGATTTTCGAGATTTACAATTGGTACGAAGATTTATTTTAATTTGTGTGTGTGGTCCATGTTGTCAGAGGTGAGCGATTTAAAATTTTTCAATTATGTTCGAGCAAAATGAATGTCAGATAGAGAGCATAGAAGATGTTTTGCGAGTAAGCATGCGGCTTTCAGAGCTAACCAAACAGATAGCCATGCTGACCACCAGGCTAGAGAAAGCTGAGCGCTCTCGGTCACAGTCTCGTTACAGAACTCGCTCTCGCAGCCACTCTAGACCGAGGCAACCTCCAGCGGATCACCCTCACTGTTTTTACCACTTCACCTATGGTACTAAGGCGAAGAAGTGCAAGAAGCCATGTAGTTTTTATTCGGAAAACTATCAGGGCGGTCCGAAGTAGCGGCCCAAGACTGCCCATCAACAACAGGCCGTCTTTTTGTTACTGATCGCGCTTCAAAAATGCAGTTCCTCGTGGACACTGGGTCAGACCTGTGTGTTTTTCCGCGTTCAGTGGTCAAGACTCCCTGCTTCAAATCGAAGTACGATCTCGTCGCTGCCAACAACTCCGTGATTCACACGTACGGACCAGTTCTGCTGCACCTGAATTTAGGACTTAGGCGAGATTTTGCTTGGAACTTCACCATAGCGGACGTTTCGAATCCAATAATCGGAGTCGATTTTCTGAGCCATTTCAATTTGCTCGTAGATTGCAGGAATCAGCGCTTAGTGGACGGTATCACTACACTGTCGGTGGCAGCCACTTCTTTCAAGCCCGCCACTGATGACATCGCGTCGCTGGTGAGTCTGAGTACCATAACATCCTGCGTGAGTACGCTGAGATCACGAGACCAGCAGGTGTTCTCTCTTCACCACAGCACAAGACCATGCATTTCATCAGGACCTCACCAGGACCTCCCGTGTGTTGTAAGCCTCGACGTCTTGATCCTATCCGCTTTCAAGCAGCCAAAAAAGAGTTTGAGGATATGCTCGCCTGTGGTACTGCCAGACCCTCGGAAAGTCCCTGGTCTTCTGCACTTCACTTGGTAAGGAAAAAGGACGATGGATGGAGACCGTGCGGCGATTACCGCGCGCTGAATGCCAGGACTATACCAGATCGTTACCCCGTCCGCCATATCCACGACTTCTCTTACCAGCTCTCAGGGTGTACCATCTTCTCTACCATCGATCTGGTCAAGGCCTACAACCAGATTCCTGTAAATCCTGCGGACATACCGAAAACTGCCATTACCACACCTTTTTGGATGTTCGAATTCCCGTACATGACGTTCGGCTTGAGGAACGCTGCTCAGACTTTTCAGCGATTCGTCGATGAAGTCTTGATTGGGCTTGATTTCTGTTATGGGTATCTCGACGATATACTCATCTATTCTGCAAGTCCTGACCTTCATAAACAGCATCTTCGTCAGTTATTCGTTCGACTGAAACAGTACGGGTTATTGGTTAATACTGCCAAGTGCAAGTTCGGACAGAAGGAGCTTACTTTCCTGGGCTATAAAGTTTCGGCAGCTGGTACTAGGCCTTTGGAGTCTAAGGTTGAGGCCATCCAAAATTTTCCACCGCCAAAGACCGTCAAGGAGCTACAGCGATTTCTGGGTATGCTTAACTTCTACCGTCGCTTCATACCTAATGCAGCTCGGATCCAGGCGCCGCTCACGGACCTTCTCGCCGGCCCACGAATCAAGGGTTCGCATCCGATCCATTTAACTTCGGAATTGCTTAAATCTTTCGAAGAGTGCAAGCAAACTTTGTCTCAAGCAACGCTATTGACCCATCCCAACTCTACTGCTGAGCTCGCTATAGTTACGGACGCCTCGGAAATGGCTATAGGAGCCGTGCTACAGCAACGCAAAGACAAGCATTGGCAGCCGTTAGCGTTCTTCTCGCACAAGCTAAGTACTTCTCAAAAGAAATACAGCCCATACGATCGGGAGCTGCTTGCAGTTTATGAAGCCATCAAGTACTTTCGCCACATGGTCAAAGCTCGTACTTTCGCAGTATTTACGGACCATAAGCCACTGACTTTTGCGTTTTCTCTAAACCGAGACAAATGCTCACCAAGGCAATTTCGTTATCTTGACTTCGTTTCTCAATTTACGACGGACTTAAGGTATATTCCTGGTCAAGAAAATATCGTTGCTGATGCTCTTTTACGCGTTGAAGAGGTGACTTCCTCGATCGACTACCAGTCTCTTGCACAGTCTCAGGAAAAGGACCCGGAACTGCAAGAGCTGCTCCAGCGTGGTTCTTCGTTGAAGCTGACACGAAGACCTACTGCGTCCAGCGATATTCCAGTCTACTGTGACTCTTCTCAGTCTACACTTCGACCTTATATCACACCAGAGTTCCGCAAGCAGGTTTTTGATACGTTGCACAACTTACATCATCCCGGAGGTTCAGCTACAGTGCGACTGGTCACTCAGAGATTTGTCTGGCCAGGGATTCGTAAAGATTGTAGAGAGTGGTCTAGGCAATGCTTGAAATGCCAAACAAGCAAAGTTTTCCGTCATACTTCTGCCCCTCTGTCTTCCTTCCTTCCACCTTCCTCGAGGTTCTCTCATATACACCTCGATATCGTAGGTCCCTTACCTCAGTCTAATGATTACCGGTACTGTCGCACCGTCATCGACAGATTTACGCGGTGGCCTGAGGCATATCCTCTCAGGGATATCACCGCAGAGACCTGTGCTGCTACCCTCGTTTCTGGCTGGATTGCTAGATTCGGTTGTCCTGAGCGGGTGACTTCAGATCGTGGCCGCCAGTTCGAGTGCCACCTCTTCCAAGCTCTCACTGCCATGGTTGGTGCGCGTCATCTTCGCACAACCGCCTATCACCCTGCCGCCAACGGTATCGTAGAGCGTCTGCATCGCCAACTCAAAGCCGCCATTATGTGCCATGCCCCTTCTTCTCAATGGCCTGAAGCTCTTCCTCTAGTGCTATTGGGAATGCGCAGTGCTTGGAAGGACGACCTGCAAGCTTCCTCCGCCGAATTAGTCTATGGCGAGCCTCTTCGCCTACCTGGCCAGTTTATTTCACCAAGCGAGGACTACTTGGCTGCTGACGTTACCCAGTACGCGACCAGACTTCGCGCGTACATGGCGAAGCTCTCACCACGGCCTACCTCGTGGCATTCGTCATCGTCTTCAGCTTTCTACGTGCCACAGGGTCTACACACGGCTACCCATGTCTTTCTCCGCCAAGATCGAGTTAGGAAGTCGCTGGAGCCACCGTACGCAGGACCCTACAAGGTTATGGACAGGCAACTTAAATACTTCACGCTCGACGTCAATGGCAAGGCCGTGAACGTGTCGGTTGACAGACTCAAGCCGGTGTACGTCACGCGAGAAGCCCAAGTTGCTGAGAAGGCCCAAGAAGAGAGACGTACGTCCAGCGGAAGAACGGTCAGGTTCCCTGATTTTAACCGCCTTGCTCTGTTAATTATTTATGGTGCGGTCTGTGACTGCTGTCATCACGCTGTCGTGAAAAGTGTGTCATGTTTAGCTCTGTACGATTGCTTTGCAAATACATTTCTTTAAATAATCTTAATTAATATTCTTCATTTCTGCCTTCGAGTTTCTGCCTTCATTTCCTCCTATTAACTATCTACATGTGGGTTAAAGCCTACGGCCCCCACACTATCAAGAACTAAAGTTAATTTCTACGTACATTCTGAATGATTTATTATGTGAATTTTTCACAGTTATTTTTAGTACATTTTGACAGTAGTTTGTAGTGAGATTAATCGATTCCCATACCAATGTAAATGGTCCATAAAGCTCATCTGTCAAAATACACCTATTAAATTATTCAGACTGTAGCGGGCTACTATTGAAACGGTAATGGTTAAAGCCCTCTAATAACAATCGCGCGCAGAAATTTTCATTTAATTAATAACATCTAAGAATAGCATATAAAGTGACGGCGTAACCAGTCATTTTAGATTGAGCACTATCGGGGATGATTAAAATAAACACAGGATTTTGAAGCCAATAAGGAAAGGAAAAGAATATATTTTGGCCAACAGCGAGATTTTCATACATTTTGACGTACAAGCGCGCGCGTGTAGCTGTGAAACAATGTTAGAAGCTCCGTTTAATTGTAAGCGCAGGCACGTGACCGGCACTAGCGGCCAGCGTACCCATGAAACCACCCTTAAACAACAAGCAGGCAAGCAATCATTATTGTAGCCCACCTAATTGTAAGCGAAAACCGAGTAAAAATCACAAAAAAGCGCTACAGACAGAACAGGGGACGTTAGCCTGCTTTAAAACATAATGCTTATATAATGTTAATCAATGAACTTAAAATATTATGGTAATCAATTATGGGATTAACCACTCAGTTCCCGAGCGCGAGACACAATTATCAAAATCATGCATTGTATTGTATTGGCATGCCGGAATGCCACCAGCGACAAAAAAATTATCATCCCGGAATACCACCCGGGACACCAAATTAACACTGACAAAATATTTGTTTGCTGCCCAAATGATTTTTCGGCTGACCTTTTGTTGCATACCAAATAATTAAATATCTGCCCAATTAATTACTTACCTGTGACATCTATTACAAGGGAATCAAAACTGGTCAATAATGTATACGTTCATGTTAGCGACTGTACACAGAATGTTATTAAAGCCATAAGCTTATTACGACGCGAACGGAAGCAATTCAATTATTAAACTTCTGAACTTCAGTTATAATATGAAATACCTTTTGCTGAATGTAAACAGGTTTTAATTTAACCAGGACACTAAATTTTAATTGGTAAATACGTCTGTAACATAGAACCATACAACTATTACACTGAAAAAAGGCATTTTTGGGGCGGTTCGCGGTCGACTGGTAGTTTTTTTAGGGTCGTTATACTGTTGATAAATTTTCTATGTTGTGAAATTATGAACAACCTTTTTTATTTTATTAAATAACGCATCCTTTCTCTTTTAGTTGGAAAAACAGTTTAGGTACTCATTTTAGTTGGAAAATACTACTTGTAACTTTTCTAATAAAATGAAACGAAAATATGGAATATGAAACCGCACAAATTAAGGATCCTGCTCTTATAATATTCACGACATAACAGGGTGAAAAGGGGCAACTTCCGAAGCAGTTATTGAGTTATATTATTACTACTATAAGTTACAGGTGGTGAGACCAGCCCTGCAGAGGCAGAACTGGGAAAACAATCAATATCAAACATTTAACGGTTGTGGTAATCATGGATCGGTAGGGCTGCCACTTGGACGAAGTTGCTTTGCAAAAATTTTTAGGAGCTCTCACAAAATTACTACTTTACCTTAGGCTTGAGAAGGGTTTCTAAGTGTTTGTAATCAATAAAAATATTAATAATCCTTTATAATAAATATAGAGACAAGTTTTACTTATGATTTATTACATTAACCATAATTTGGTAGTTATACTTCCGAAGTGTCTTTATTATTACTTTGAACATGAAAATCCATCTCATAATCTCTTCTCCGACCATCTCTTAACTTGGAGGTCGTAAAAAGCGACTAATGATCGCTGCCTAGCGATAAGACCGCCAATTGTGGCATCTAGATATAAGTAATTACTGTATAATTTTTATTCCTGTGTACACAATGAAGAGTTATCTATCTATCTATCTAATGGACTTAGAACCGCTTATAGCGGCGACGGACTCACCACCTGTCACGCTGAGCACATGCGTAGTCACTGCTTGATAAAGCGCGGACCATGACAGTGGACTGCTTTTGCGGTGATTTTGCCTAGTCTCTGACTAACCCTTAGGGGATACTAGTCGTGATTATATGTATGTATGTGAAGAAATCATTCCTTACCATGAGAAATTTTCATGTTGAATATGCACAGTCATATCTTCGCAAAATTACTTTTATTAATTCAATGCATATATTATATTGAACCACAAAATTCAATTCGAATTCTTCTTTCCATCGTCAGCAGTCTGCCAGTTCAGTCGCCGCAAAACTTAACGATGCCTCACATAGCACAGCAACGTTTTATTCAACAGCTGTCACTTCAAAATTGAGTCTTGTCACCAAGCACTAAGGTACGTGCGTCAAAACGTCACATTATCGGTCTGCAGTGTTGACAGCCCTACGAACGTATTCCCCACACGCAACACACAATTCTAACGGAAAATACATTTCAATTCTTTATTGATTCCCTCGTTCAGGCTTGCCATAACTGGAGTCTCACGGGCTTTGGGCGACCAATCGTAGCGTACCGGCTCTGGGCTTCTTCGTAAGTTTTGTTATTTCTTTACCATTTTAATATCACCCAAGTACTAACCAGTCTTAATTATAACTTTCACATTTTCACCGTGAAGGAAAAAGGTTTATAATTCTTTTGTTTCATGGGTTTTTCAGATAAACCAAGAACCAAATTAATGAAATTTCAAAACTTTTATTACGTCACCATCATCTACCAACAATCCAAAATGTGCCCGCTAATAGATATCGCATGAATATGTTAAAAAATATATTTGAATACTTCCTAAAAGTCAAATTTATATTAAAATATTAATCAGACGATCACTCCACCGATATATAGTTAAAATTGCTACACATACAAACATAATAATATAATAACGCCCTTCTCCCATATATGTAGGCAGAGATTACTTCTTTCCAGTTCTATAACATTATTTATGAACGTTACAAATGAACAGGCCTTATTGTTTTTATATCGATAATGAATCGCCAGGTGTAACCTGTAAAACGCCAGACGCACGGCGAATGCCCGCGACCCGACAGAATTTGCGCCGGACACGACAAACATGAGTTGCGTTGATTGCATGTACGGTAAAGTCGACAGATTATATTCGTTTTAATTTCATTAATGGTCACTTGCAGGAAAATTAAACCTCGCTTAAATCTCGATTCTGTAAATTTTTGACATAAGAGCTGTAATAGTGAAATTGTAAAAAAAATCACATAATCGAGTTTTAAATCTCGATTTAAATTTCCTGTATGTGGTATATACTAATTCAAGATCGAGTGCTACTGGGGGCTTATGTGTGTGTGTAATGAACACAAACATTGTCATGTTTCTATTTCTTTTTCTTCTTGCCTTTTTGCCCTTTTGCCCACTCAAGGTCGGCACGACATGTCTTCTTCTTCCATTCTCCTCTGTCACTCGTCAGTTCAGCATCTACTTTATTCTCATATCATTCTTCACGCATTCAATCCATCGCTTCTTTGGTCTTCCTCTCACTCTATGTCCGTCCACATCCATGCTCAGCATACTTCTTGTAATGTGACATTCATCCCTCCTTATATCCCTCCACATGTCCATACCTCTAACCTTTTCATGTTTCTACTTAGTAGTATATTTTAATTAGTCAATTTAACCAGTTATAACTACTTACAATGGCTGTTAGGTTAGAATTAGTGCGAACAGTAATTTAAAGACACTTTGACACTTTGATGTAATATCATAACATTTCTAGCTACCGTGTGCAACTTCTCCTTATATGTTCGGTTCGGCAAAATTTTATAAACGCGCCCACACTATCCGTAACAAATGTCACGATGCGATGTCCGGTGAAATGTTTGTATTTGGAACGGCCATAATGATAAAGTATATTAAAATAACGCTTACTAACCACAACATAGTTCAACTTCAAGATAGTAAGTTTAAATAATTAAATAATTTGAATGTACAAATAATAAATATTAATGCAAAGTCTATTTAGTCCTACCAATTATAAATGTTAAAATAGTATTATCAATGGAAAGTATCCTCCTCTCATTTCATTTGTCAATTTTGCAGTGCCCGGGTTCATAATGTTGTCCAAATTTACCTGTTAAGACCTATTGTATGTACATTATGATGCTATAAATAAATAATAAACAATAGGTGCGCATTGATATCAAAATGATCCATTTTACTGCTGACCGTACACTAACGAACTGATTGCTATACGACGGAATGGAGTTTTATTAATGCTGCAAAAATATGAGGTAAGCACCGACGGCGTGCTCTTCAACGAGCAACTGACAATAATTAAAATGTCACACCAAAACTGTAACAATAACCAATTATTAAAGCGGCAATTCTCATGCAAAATGTTGTCCAATTCCAGTCTGTATAGTTTATTGCACAAGTATGCTTTTTAACAATCATTTGATATTTTTTTTTAATATGACAGGTAAGCTCTTGCCCTGCATCTCACCTGATGGTAAGTGACTATAAGGCCGAAGGTGGAAGCGAGCTTCACCTGTTATCTTCACCTGTATCCTTAGATTCTGTCTTTTGGCATTAAGAACGTAACTAACCTAAACTACAATAAGGACGTCCACGACATAGACCTCCCCCAATGATCTCCGCAACTCCCGATCCTGCCCCGCCCGCATCCAGTGGCTTCGCGACCTTCACCAGATCGACGGTCCATCTAGTTGAGGGCCTTCACGCTGCGCCTCCCAGTACGTGGTCGCCACTCGAGAACCTTCCCGCCCCAACGGTCGTCAGTTCTACGAGCAGTGTACCCTGCCTACTGCCACTTAAGGTTCGCAATTCTTTGGGCTATGTCGGTGACATTAGTTCTCTCATTTCTGATTCGATAACGCAGAGAAACGCCGAGCATAACCTTCTCCATTCACAACAATCGTCATAAAATACAACAACTATAGTTCGAATACCTTTGGTGCGAATAAGACATAGGTATTAAAAGTAAAATTGCGGAATAAAAATACAACATAAAAGAACAAAAAGCTTGGAAAAACTGTAAAATGAAAAAAGTTCGATTGTACATAGACGATAGAATTATTTTCATAAAGTCTCATAAAACAGCGAATTCATGGGACAAATAATTTCGTCATAAAAATTCAATGTTCAAAATAACAGTAACGAAAAACATAACCGTCTCGATGGAGCCGCAACTAGTGTCATAATAATATATTACCACAACGATAGAAAGAAAACAATAACAACATTATGAATGTTAATGACACTCGTCGTTAATAATGGAAGGAAATTGAATGGAAATAACTGCATAATAAAGGATTTGGAACTATCAGTAAAATATATTTACCTACATTTGTCTCGTTTTCAATATTTGAATCCGCTAACTAATATTATAAATACGAAAGTAACTCTCTGTCTAGAAGTAACGCTTTCCAACAAAACTACTGAACCAATTTAACCGAAATTTGATGCACAGATAATCTAGCGCCTGAGAAAGGACATAGGCTACCTATTATCCCGATATTCCCATGGGAACGGGTGCCATTCGGGTGAATGTTAAAAAATTTAAATACGTCTCCCAGAAAAATAATGGACAAATCTACGCCACTATAAACTTTGCTTCTAATAATAGAGTAGGAGTAAATTTTCAATTCCACCAATTGTTGCTACTATTCCAATTTGATAAAATCTTTCAGTGTTAAATAGCCTATTTATTATGGAAGGCCATACCATCACACTATCTCAAAGTACCTATTCTACGCGGACGAAGTCGCGGGCAAAAGCTAGTAATAATATAAAGTGATGTGTATTTCTGTGAGTTTACAAAAACCCGTTCTTTCCCATACTCAAAAAGATGATATAATTTAAAAATCGATAGTATTCGCATATGTTCATAAAATAAACAGCTTCATTGGTATAGTGCGCTCGTTTGAAAGCTAACTTAGTTCAGTGGTCAAACCCCGATTAATCATGAGATCCCGGTTTCGAGTCCCGGTAAGGATAGATGTGTGGCGGACACAAGCATTTGTTTTACGGTCATGTCCGTTAATAAAAGTCTTTATCTACACTCATTATATAATGTTCGAATTATGAACTCAGACTCGAACTCATAATGACATACATTAACACAGATGATAAAAACAAAAATTTTAAAATGGAAACTGTAACATAATGACCATTATGCAAATGGTTGGACTCATTATGCAACACTAATTTTTCTTAAAAACGCACAAAACTATGGCAAATGTTTTCCAGACAGTCAACAATAAATAAAATTAATTAAATTGTTTTATTTCTTTGAATAATGAGTGTAGATAAAGTAGTGTATGTAACTGCACATAACTCGGTAATAAAACACTCGCAATATTAAAACAGTTACATAAACTACTATTATTCAACTTAAAGTTACCTATAAGTAGTTTTTACAATAAACGTCTTGTAACCTAGTTAACAATAATAATTTATGTTTTCCAATTTAATAAAAAAATCATCAAGATTGTCAAAATTTCGCTTTCATTCATTTATTACTGATATTTTTGTTGATAGGTGTGAATGTCTGAGGATATTATTATTATTATTATTATTACTACATTGCAATCAAAGTGATGATTAAAGAGATGTACCTACTTATTTACAATTGTTACTTATATAATTACTACAAGCACGCAGTAGATTTTAAGTGAGTATACTAAAACACGCAACACTGATTGACGAAAAATTCAGATGTGTCACATCTGAATTCTCGACGCAGGGTGTCATCGTCGGCCCATGGCAGTCCACTGCTGGACGTAGGCCTCCCCAAATTCAGGCCACTTCGATCTAAGAGCAGGGTGTAACAAAAATGAATTATATCAAATACCTTTATCCGTCTCTTATAATTATGTATACGGACCTGGTTCAAAGCCCAGGTAGAAAACGACCATTTATTTTGTACGTAAATAACTAACATACATAAATTAAAGAAGTAAACAGAACAATTTAAAGAATTTACAAATTTAATTGGCAATTTGCCAGCCAAAATGCGTTCGTTAAACATTGTGTATCAAGCCCTGACACGTTTTAAATAATTACTAGCAAGTTCGTTTGCGAATCGGCGCGGCCATTTGCGTAAATGATCGTTTAACTGCGTACCTCCATTGTATATTTTGCCGACATAATCAAAAAATCGTTATTGCCCGATGAAAGATCACCCTTTAAAGTTTCAATGAAATATGTGCATGATTAATGTCGACGTGCAGTTTTTGTAACTACAAAAAATTATTTTAAAAGCAAATTACTGAATTCCCAAGTTAAATTTAATATCGTAGTTTCACATTTGAATTACTGATAAGTAAATATTCTAACAATCACACTTCCCCTGATCTTTTCACTGCCTGTTTTATGCACCGTACACAGTGTAAGAGGATCTCGGTGGTAGTGGTTCGTACGCTTTGGCTTTCGATATCAAAAGAAAAGCTACTTTCATCATGATCAGTCATGGGATGGGTGACCAAAACATTGTGATCTAAAGTCCCTGCGTGCTTCGGAAACCACGTTACGACGTTGGTCCCGGTTGGTATTGCATTGGGCCTGCGTGGTGGTGTTATGGCCCATACTCTCCTCATATGTTTCTCCATGTAAGTAGGCTTGTGCAAGCGATTTTCAGAATGAACTTCTCATTTTTAATTAAATCTTAGTGGTATGTACAGGTGGGGATTGAATTGTGGTTATTAATCGTTTATATCATTTCTTATAAACACTATTCAAATAGTGGACCCCCGGTAATCCAACAAACATTTAGCAGGGCAGTGTCAGACTATCGAATTTGTCGGATTATAGAGATACCTACATATAAGGGGGTCTTATATGTAGGTATCTCTACAGTCCTAATTTTATTACAAAAGAGTACCTTCTAATCCGATAAATTACAGATCCAATGATAAGATTCCATACTTAATATATACTGGGCCGTAACGTTCTTCAAACTAAGCAATCAGAATCAAAAGAATACCCTACGCGTGAGCACAATAGTGGTGGAGCGTCCAAGTTATAACTTGTTCATGAATTAATGAAGATTGTCAAAAAATATATATGTAGATGATGTCGGATCACAGGGGGTGCCGGATTAGCGATTGCGTTGTTCTCCATCTCTTTTATCTCACTTATCAGATAAAGACAGCGAATCAATTTAAAACGAACTCATTACGTTCACCTTTAAACACGAAAAGCCGCAAGAGATTCCAATCTAAACCCCCCAGTTAAAGATGCAAAGGGTGTGTTTAAATTAATTTCAATGGCTTGATAAACGTACTCCCGCTTATCGAGGAGAAAACCATCGTTACTTTAATTATAAACCTTTGCAAGCTTTGCATGGTTTTGTGAACGTAATGGGCAATGCTTGGCCTGAAACACAATAAAGGTTTGGAAACAATCCAATTATACTCGTACTGCAATTATACAGGAAGGCTAGAGGACCCTCTCTACACCTAAAATGAAGATGAATTGCATCTTGAACGAGGGAAGAATCATGGAACGGTCAAGAGTGAAACCAATTGTGCTTTGAGTTGAAAAAAATTGGCTATAACATTGCTACATATTTTAGGCCACTAAGCTCTTTAGGTGCTTAGTATCATAAAATTCACATGAAATCGGAGATACGAGCCATAAAATTTGAATTTCATCATTTATATTCAGTGCCTAGATTTTCAACGGAAAAAAGTTTGAGTGCAGTGCTATCTTTGAAAGTATGTATAATAATGTATAATAATGGCAGCAATAGTAAGCTAAAGTAATTTCCGGTATGTCAATTTATTTTCATATTTTTCCCAGAATTTTTTCAAGAAGTTGAATTCAAGAAGTATTATTATGCCATGTGTTTTTTTACTATTTTCTCACTGTGGTTTAAATATTTATTACAGTAGCAAACATCCCGATAAGAATGGAACCCTAATCTCAAATCTTTCAAAGCAGTGTCTGTAGAAACAAACGAATTGTTCAGATGAGTGCTTTTGGCGCATCAGTTGCCTTCGCCGTGTTCGGGTCACTCTCAATTTCTTTGTCGTAGGTACTACAAGCTATATATATTTTTTACTTGGGATTTTTAAGCTCTGAACAAATATCTTTATTGCGACTGTTTCATATGATTGACATGCAACAAGTGAAAGAATACCGCATAAAATCCATCAAAACATCATACAGAAAAACTTTATTGCAGGTTTTTGTAAAAGATATTCCTTCTTATCTCATTAACAATCCTTCCTCATGGAAACAAATACATGAGGAGTATAGGCCGTAACACCACCACGTTTGCCCAATGCGGGTTGGTGGGTAGAAAAGCTTGCAATAGCAACCAGGACCAACGGCGCGTGCCTTCCGAAGCACGGAGCAGTTCGAGGTCACAAAGCTTTGGTCATCCATCGACGCCCTGACCATGGCGAGAAAAGCTTTGTTTTCGAAATCGAAAGTCAAAGCGCACTAACCACTATGCTACCGCTATCGACCACTCATTGGAATGTTAAGAAAATATGAAATATATTGATACAAATAACAATAACAACATATCATCACGCCTCTTTCCCCGAAGGAGTAGGCAGAGGTGTTAAACACCAACTTTTCGCCAGATATGTTAGGTGGTCCTCGTGTAACAGCCGGCCCAGGTAGCGAGCCTGTTGCCATGCACCGGGCACAATGTGAGGCAAGCGATATTCAAAATTAACTGTACTTAAGTTTTTAATCAAACTCAGTGGTACTGGCGGTGGACCCGCGATTCCCGCGGCCTCTCGAACGAGTAGTGGCCCCGTCCGTCCCAACTCAGCTACCGCTGCCTTACAAATAAGTATGGACGATATCATTCATTTCTGTCTGAATAAATATTTAGCATGCACATTGCGCAGTCAGGGAATAGATGAAAAACTCAGATATATTATGAACATGTTGCCAAACGCCTGGAAGAACTACTTTAGGCTTAAGGTAAAAAAAAAGTTTAAAAGCTAAAGTCAACGCTGAAATATGTCGTCCTATATACGTCCCACCTGGGCACCGGCCTTCCTCATGGACAAACACATGAGGAGTATGGGCCGTTACACCACCACGCTGGCCCAATGCTAGTTTTAGGTAGAAACGGTTGCAATAGCAACCGCGACTAACGGCTTATGGTACCTTCCAATGCACGGAGGAATTCGATATCACAAAGTTTGGGTCACCCATCCAAGGCCTGACCCAAAGGTAGGTTTCTTTTCGATATCGAAAGCCAAAGCGTATTAACCACTACGCCATGCGCCACCGAGCTCAAATCACGTATATTATAAAAAAGTCGGTAGGTATGTCCTTTCTAGAAGAACCCGTCATCTGTGGCAAATGCGGTGTCGCACCGTGAAATTGCGCCTCTCTCGCGAGACTTGCGACACTTCTACAGAACAACTGAGTGGTATTTGCCTTTATTCATCTCAAGCACCCCAAAAGATTTGGCGTCTGAAGAAATACCTTCTTTTGTTTTCTTTTTAATGCAACTTAAAATACTTTGAAACCGTGTTTTGAATTATTGTCTCCATTAACTTAATGGTTTTGCTTCTCAGATAATAAGATTGTATGTTCGGTAACCTTATATGTTTTTGGATTATACCTACAATGTTTTTACTCGTTTAGTTTTATTTCGAATCTGATGAGAGCCACTCCACAAAATTAAGTAAAAATCAAATGCTTATTTACATATTCTTTTAATTTTTTTTGGATTTCAAACTATATTTCGGCGTTTGTGAGAATAAATTTTTGATGTTTTAAATATCAGAACTCTCAAAAACATGCAATATAACTGCTCTAGTCTTGTTTGCAATATTGATAGGTACCTACTTGAAAAAATGAAAAATAAGCTGCCGCGAATGTGATGAAACATGGATGCAATGCAAATTGAGTTTTATGTCGACCAAAATATAGCGTTGATAAAGTTTATTATCCGCTGCATATGAACATGATGTTCAAACACCAAACTCGTGTACGAAGTCGGCCAAACCAATTAATCCTTAACTGCAGTTCGCTAACGAACGTAACGCGATTCGCCACCAGTCTGGGCAGAACAAATGCATTCCACAACATCCAACACAACAGTTAGTTACGAACTATGACTACACGCACTAAGCGAGCAATCAGTAGAGTTAGGAGATGCGTGAATTGCCTTCACACGTATCCTAACTCCTTAATCCTAATTGAGGAGCTTTTAGAGGTTAGTACGCTTTGGTTTTCAATATCGAAAACAAAGCTACCTTCACCATGGTCAGACCTTGGATGGGTGACCAAAATTTTGTGATCTCGAACTCCTTCGTGCTTCGGAAGGCACGTTTAGCCGTTAGTCCAGCTCTCATTTGGCCAGCGTGTTGGTGTCACGGCCCATACTCCTCATGTGTTTCTCCTGTGCCCAGCAGTGGGCCGTATATAGGCTAAGGACGATATTATAATTCTATTGATTAGTGTTTTACTATATACAGCGACAGAACACTTTGTTACAAATCACTAGTATACCTACGTGTAAATAATAAGTAGCAAATATTTATTTTATTTATTTCCAAGAAAAAAACAATAAATAATATCAACAGCTCCCAAACTATGGAATTCTGTACCACAAGGCAGGAATAATGCTGTCCGTTTCACTTAAATCGTTAAAATAAAGAAAAATAAATAAACAGAAAATTCGTTCAATATTATACGACCCATATCACCTTTTTATGACTAAACTTTTCTTTTGTAGTACTTCATAGCCTAATGCCTAGCTCACAGAGATGTTCCCTGTTCGACACCCGTTCACATTTAAGAAACTTACAACTAATGTAATTTATTTGATCCTCCATATTAATTGTATTATTATTTTATTCTTTATTACTAAAAAGAATACTACCAACCCATCTCTTCCCTTGGGTGTCGTAAAAGGCGACTAATGGACGAACTGCACAACCATCCAATAGCTTATAGCGGCGACGGGCTCACCACTTGTCACGTTGAGTGCAGGCACTGCTTGGTGAAGCGCGGACTATGGCAATGGACTGCTTTTGCGGTGCTTTTGCCTAGTCTCTGACTTACCCTTAGGGGATAATAGTCGTGATTAAATGTATGTTTTTATTACTTACATATCACATAATTAGTAAAAAAAATAAGAGTCTTAACTCTTATTTTTTTACTTTTAAGCAACTTTAGGATAGACAGAAAATGAATCGCCCAGAGAATAGAAACGGTTTTGGATGTAGGACATAAACTAAAATTGGATGTAGGACATAAAAATATACATACTTATAATCACGACTATTATCTCCTAAGGGTTAGTCAGAGACTAGGCAAAAGCACCGCAAAATTGCCATAGTCCGTGCTTCACCTAACAGTGACTGCACTCAGCGTGACAGGTGGTGAGCCCGTCGTCCTAAAAAAATATTTAAAAACTTATTATTATTAGGTCCTTACCTATGAAATTGGTGTTTTATATGGAGATTTTGGGGATGTCTGCATTTTACATACTAACATTTTATCAGTTTTCTAAACAACGACAAATAATAATATTTGGCATGTATCATTAGACAAGCTTTAGCAATATGTGTGTGAACACGCTTGATAAAAATTATTCATCGTTTTTATGTAATGCAAATCAAATGATGTATTCGGGAGTTAAAAATAATTGACTTTGTGTCTAATTTTAACACAATTAAACTAACAAAAAATTATCAAATTAAATAATACGAGCTCAAATATATGGTCTCTTTTTAGAAGAGGCAATTATTTTATAAGAATGTTCTGAAACTTAATAGTTACGGACAAATTTCTAACACAGAATAAAAACACCAATTTCATAGGTAAGGACCCAATATTTAAAACTTGGATGTAAGCATCAAAATTGTTAGGAAAGGTCAACTGTTATCTTTCCAAACTTATCATCCCTAATTCATTAATCTAACGATCAAAACGTGTTGTATACAAATGACTGAATCCCTCCAGTTCATAATGTAATCACCCGTTGTTCTGTATTCGTTTTTCCACGCTGAAGTTGTCATAACTCAATCCCGCCTCCGCGCCACTAATTAGTCCATATTTTACTTCGCACTCGAGTTCTTTATTGCAAATTTAAGCTTTCGTACTTTCGTAGCGTAGTGTGAATTGATTTATTTGTTTTCGAAGCTTTGGGGAAATCAGGTGAGTCATCTAATTACTTTAATAATCTTTTGGGATGGACTTAGAACTGCACAACATCCAATAGCTTATAGCGGCGACGGGCTCACCACCTGTCACGCTGAGTGCAATCACTGTACGGCAATGACCTGCTTTTGCAGTGTTTTTGCCTAGTCTCTGACTAACCCTTAGGGGGTCGGGATTATACTTAAAATGCACCAGTTAAATTATGCAGACTGTTGTTCTTATTGCATGGAACACCTGAGGGCCATCACACCTGACCTAAAACGGGTTGGTGGTTAGAACCATTTGCCATAGTAAACGAGCCTAACAAACCGTTAGGTTAGGTTAGGTTAGTATCTTACAAAGTATCTTCCAAAACTCGAGATCGAAAAAATTTGGTCACCCATCCAAAGTCTAACCAAGGAAAAAAAATGCTTCACTTTCAATATCGAATTCAAAAGCGTTACAAACACTTGATACCAAAATATAATTATAAACCTTTTTGTCCCCTTAGGTATATGACGTCACGTCTTTGTCGGTGTTATTTTAGCTCATACACACTCTTATCTCGAACCTCGCTTTTAGGTAGGCTTTATTCACAATAACAATGACAGGGTCTATATTGTGTCCGCATCTTGCTTAAAGATCAATGGAAACCACATTTATGTAAAGCTTGTCAGATTATTGTATTTCATTCTAAAATTACATTGTGTATGCCTACAAGAATAGAAAATCAGTACAGACAATAGCTTGTCTGACTGTACAAAAGTGTCCAAATTCCAGCGTCGATTTTGCACCTTAAAACGTTAGGTATAAAACTCAAAATTTATTGAAGAAATTCTGACAAGCAAGGCAGACAAAGGTTTATGTTTGTTACAAAATCAAAATATATTTGTTTGGGTTGATCTTTATCAAATTCAACCATAACATTTACACATAAAAGTGTTTTGAAAGATAGGATAATAATAATAGGTCTTTACCTATGAAATTGCCGTTTTGTATGGAGATTTTGGGGAAGTCTGCATTTTCCATACAAAGTTTTTTTCAGTTTTCTTCACAACGACAAAAACAAAGATAATAATATTTGGCATGTATCATTAGACAATGTATCATTTAATCGTTTTTAAATGAATGCAAATCAATTGATGTATTCGGGAGGCACTTAAAAAGAGTTATCTCCATGTCAAATTTTAACACAATTAAACATACAACAAATTATCAAAACAAATCAAAAGAGCTCAAAAATATGGTCTACTTTTAGAGGAGGTAATAATTTTTTAAGAATACTCTGAAACTTAATTGTTACAGACAAAATACTTACTAAGAGAGAAAAGAAAACGGCAATATCATAGGTAAAGACCAATTATATAACATGTAACACTGGTATTTAAAATAAATATGTAAAACAAAATAAAGATACACACAACACAAAGTTTTGGGCACCCATCCAAAGCGTGACCATGGCAAAAGTAGCTTTGTTTTCGATATCAAAAGCCAAAGCGCACTAACCACTACGCCACTGAGCTCCTCATAGAAAGAAAATACCATGTCAAAAATTTACCACCAGAGTGCAGTCACTGCTTGGTGAAGCGCGGACTGTGGCAATGAACTGCTTTTGCGGTGCTTTTGCCTAGTCTCTGACTAACCCTTAGGGGATGTGCCGGGGAGGTAGTAGAGGAGAAGAAAACCCCGTCACTATTCGTCACTTTTTTATTTGTAAATTAAGGTACAACTGGAACAATCATATAAAAAAGGTAAATTTCACTGAACACACAAAACAATTTCATATTTAACACTGAAATATATTATAAAAGGTAGGGCTACTTACAATAGTGCCTTAAAGAAACATATAGACTTTATAATTTAGCCGGTTCTGGTAATCGAGAATCTTGTAGTTTTTGTAAATTTTTAGGATAGATATTTTGTAAAGTTATAACTTGATCAGCACAATATAAATAATATTATATTTACATTGAAATAAATGCATTAAAAAAATATTTAAATTGTTATCGGTGAGTCAACCGCTCTACGCGCTGACTCTGGTAAGAATGAATTTCGATATCAAAACAAATAAAAGGAGACAGACAGTAAATTTAAAAACGGAAACAAAGATAAAAATCGCCAGAGAAGAGCGCAATGACAGCAACGAGTCGCTAATATAGCTATAGCGCCTCGTTACAATGCCCGCTCCCCCCTGGCAGAAAAAATCGTGGGTATAAAAAGGTTTTTTTCATAAAACTTTGTAAAAATAAGTGACAATTTTTATATAAAAATCAAAAATCTTTAATAAAAAAAATGGATGCGGTAAGAATCGTGAAATGAAAGGAAATAAGGAGATCACCTTTCTTACACGCATCACTTTCATACATCGAGAACATACTTTATTCAATCACGGTCATGGTTGATTTAATAAGACAACCAGACTCCACGCGATAGAGTATCCAAAATTTATTGTACTACTCAACTGACTCCCTAAATTTATCTTAGTCTTACTTAACCAGTCTTTGTATAGTGGAATAGATAGAAAAAATTAAACAACTTTAAGTATCTTATGGAGAAGTTTATCTACATGGCGTAGTTTATCGCTTTCACGAAAATTTGTAAACTGCTTTTGACGTTCATAAGCATGTGCAAAGACCTAAGAGTAAACAGAACTGGAGTAGCCTTTGTCTAACATTCCCCTCTGCCAAATGCACAAGCATCGGATGCTTGCACGTTTAATAAAACTAGTTGAGCCGCCATTTTGACAGCCATAACATTGTAAGCGTTGCGGCGAACAGAGCTCCCGCAAAAATGCCTGCCTGTGCTGTTTTTGTTGTAAAAATAAATAGAAAACATCGAGTATGCTAAAAGATGGTGTCACCTTTTATTTGTAATTATAATTTTTAAGATTTCATGATTATTTACTTCATTATTTCATGTTTTAGAATTCCACGATTTCAAATTTCGAGCGCTAGTCTCGTGGGGAGTGCGGCTGTGACGTTGTCAAAACGCACACCCCACGTGACTATTTTAAGCGTGTGTGTGCGTGAAATTTAAATTTGTGTGTCGAATTATGCATGTGTGCATTTGTAAAATCGGTAAAAGTTATTGTTTATGTGTGATGGCTTTGAGTGTAGTGGTAACCTCACCCCCCGCAAGAAATGGCAGAAAAAAATGTTTGAGAAATTGACTAATGGCTACTCCAGTTCTATTTACTCTGAGGCAAAGACGCATCTAAATTGAATAAACGATATTGAATTTTGAATATCATCCTATCACTTAGACTATTATAATTTATAGTAGTGAAATAACAATCACGCAACTGCACAATACAACTATTATAGTATTATAGGATATTTGTCTTGATTATATGAATGTGTAACGAGGCGCCATAGCTATATTAGCGCCTCGTTGCTGTCGTTGCGCTCTTCTCTGGCCATTTTTCACTTGGTTTCCGTTTTTAAATTTGCTTTCTGTCTCTTTTTATTTGTTTTGTTCTCGAAGCGCATTCTTACGAGAGTCAGTGCGTAGAGCGGTTGACTCCCTTCTAACAATAATTGTAATATATTTATAAAGTGAATCAATTTTTATAAGCTGAAACAAAGTTACAACAAACCACATGATCAGTTCCTAATAAATAACAAAGACTATAAGTTCCCTTAAGGCACTATTGTAAGTAGCCCTACCCTTTTTATAATATATTTAGTGTTAAATGTGAAATTGTTTTGTGTTCAGTGTAATTTACCTTTTTTATATAATTGTTTCAGTTGTGCCTTAATTCTTCATAATAAAATATACGCTACATAAGTGACGACCCAATTGCATTTTTATTATCCCCGGCTTCACCCCGTCACAAATGTATAAAAATAAACCAATTAAATAGCCGTATGATGATGAACAGATGAGTATATACACGAGTAATATTAGCGAGGATACGCCGTTCCATTACTAAAACACCTGGCTTTACTAATTTAAAACAAGAGAACACCATTAAAAGCATTCCTTTCCTAAAACGAGAACCACTTGCAAATTTATTCAGGACACTCCGAGCCACTCGTCAAAATATAATATCAACCAACATCTACTCGGCGTGTCGCCACAACTGGAACTCTAATTTTATTCACATTAGAGTCCAATTCGGTTTAGTGATTTATGTAATATTTCAATTTGTGTATTATTCTGGCTATTTGCATTTGCGGGGTGCTTGTTGCGGTGCCGCTAGTGGTGTGCTTTGATATTATTTATAGTCTGTTCATCCTTACTTATCCTGTTTGGTAAATAACTTTGGCACTATTTTTAACAAAATCACTGTTGAGGATGGAGAATTGAGAGCAAATAAGACCACGCACTGATGTAACACGTATAATGTCTAATAGCACACACTGACAGTAAAAAAGTACAATTGTTTCTATCAAAAAGTCTGACATTCTCAATATAAATAAATCCATCATGACGTACTGGGAATTTGGAGTTAAGGTCCGAAAAGGTTGGTGCTGGTCGCCAACAATCACTAATTTAAAAATAATATAATAATAAATTAAACAATATAGTAAAATAATAAGTACATACTAAAACCTTTTTTATCAGCTGATTTTATAAGGAGCTATTTCAATAAAATGTAGTGCCAATGTTTTCTTAATAGGACAAGTTAGGATGAACAGACTTTAATGCCATTATAACCGAATACTTAAGTGGAGAGTCGCATCGCAACTGTCATTTTTAAAGGGAGCTAATGAATTGATCAGCCATTTAATTATTTGGTCGGTAACAAAAAGGTCAGCCGAAAAATCATTTGGGGAGCAAACAAATATTTTGTCAGCAATATAATTATTTGGGAGGCAAAATAATTATTTAGGCAGCAAAATAATAATTTGGACAGCAATATATATGTTACGGGCAATGTATAAAATCTAGAAAAAGGATCAATGAAGGATCAAGGATCAATTCCTAGGAAATGGATTCTGACAGATATTAGGTTAAGGTTATTTTTATGACCCATAGAAACAATGTTTGTATCATTAAAGCATATATTAAACAATTTGGCAGCAGAGAAAACATTTAAGTTGCCCAATTAGTTATTTTAGCCGACATATTAATATTTTGCTAACCGCTTTATTAACACCCATTTTTAAATACAATTTTAGTCTGTCTTTCAAGTCTCGGCAAGTCTCGGCAATCGACTCGGCAAGTCTTGTAGTTATAATAACTTGATATTATCATACCTTACAAAACAGAATACGATCAAAAATGTTACTGTTTAAAATCAGTCTTGACATAAAAAAACGTTACCTTACACTCATGTTGTTTGGCAGCAATATTTTCTAGTTGTAGAAAATATTTCTCCCAAGTATCTCCGAGTTCCTTCCAAGTATCTTCAGCAATTATTTTTCTGAACATATTCTTACAAGTGTCATGGAGTATGCTATACTCGTCTTGCAAAATGATAGTCGAAGCCATTTAATCGTATATCAAAGTTGACTTTATCTAAGTAACTATTTTATTGCAACCGAATAATACGTTTTCTTTTTCAATTTTTCCTTTTAAAATCCTCAGATTTTGGAGTTGAGCGCATTATAAAAGTCCATTCAGTTGTCAAATTTTACGTGCTTTTAAGAATCATTCGCATATACATGTTTTATATTAAAATTTTAAGATCCATGTATCCTATGACCCTCAGGCGTTGTTAATTTTTTTTTCTGGCAATGATTATAGCATTATTATCTAGAACAAAATATTAAATGCAACTATATTACATTTTGATTTATAAAATAATATTTCGTAAAAAAATTTGCAATATTGAATCTGCCAGCGTTTTGTCTACAGCTGTCAATCTATCGATGATGACTGTTAGTTTTATCCTATTTATCCTTGTTGTTTCTATATTGATGTAATCGTTTGATACTTTTCAAACAAAATTAAAAATTCAATAAAATTATTTAAAATAAATCAATCACGCATCTGCAATCAAATCCTGCCTTAAAGTTTAAAGAAAAAGTCAATAACTTTGTAGTTTTCTTCTTTAGTGGTATTCTCGTGTTTATTTATCAATCATTAAAATGTGGATGTCACAAATATGAATTAAACCGTGGTTTTAAAAAAAATATCGTCAAATTTATATCACATCTGATAGTGTTAGAGGTTGTATAGGCTCAGATTAAATTCTCTTTTAGTTTGTTTAATTATTTTATAGTTTTTTATGCATGATTGATGTTTTGCTGATTTTAATGTCTTGTCACAATATATTTAACTGAATTTGTATAGAATTTCTTTCATTCTATCAACATCATCATCTTTAACACTTTAAAAGCCTTAGATTATAAAAAAACTAGTTTTTTCATAACTCCACGACGATGTCCAAAAAATGAAGCCTCATTTAGTTTCAGTAGGTACGTAAAACAATACAGAACGACGGTATTTAGGGTTTTGCATTTTTCCTGCACAAATGAAAATTGTGGATGTAAATTGCTTTTGCAGTTACCATTGTTAAAATTTGTCAGCTCGCATTTTTTCGTGGATTTACATGAATTTGTCAGATGTCGCCAGTATCGTAACATCACTAAAACACCCTTCTCTTTCGTCCCGTGAATACGGAATAATCACGTGCTTCGCATTGCACTGTGCTCGTTGCAATGCATTTACAGTTCGGAATAAATATTTCTTTAACACGATGTCGTTTTCTCTAACATTTTGTTGGAGTACTTCGTGTGGAACATATTCACTTTAAAATAAAGAACAATGACATTGTACATACTCGCAATGGATTTCAGAAGAAATAAATGAGACTCATTTTGTTTAACTTTTACATTATCTGTATTGTGTATTGTGAATTGTGAATTATCTGTATTCTGTATTGTGAATTTAAGTGTATTTTTATTTTGTATTATAATATGTATGTATGTAGGTCCGGCCAGAATACCAGCGCTGTATCAGCTTCGCCTGATGCAGCATATGCTGAGGTCGGGTCCTAGTTGACCTTATATGTGATTGTTTGTGTATTTTGCGTCTTGCTTGTGCCTGTGGTCAATAAATGTTTTTCTTTCTTTTCTTTCTTTTTATCTTTATTTTTAACCGACTTCAAAAAAAGGAGGAGGTTATCAATTCGACGAAAACTTTTGTTTTTTTTTATCTAATCTCTCTACAGTTTTAAAATTAACGCTTTGAACACAAAATGTATTTAACAGTTTCCCGACATTCTATTAGTAGGTGAATTTAAAGGAATCAGCGGCCCATATCACAGATATGGTTTTGAGTGCATCCAAAGGATGTTATTGAAACAGAAAGCAAACTATTCGAATTTTGGTAAAAAAATACAATTTGTCAGCAACTTATGAGCAGCAGGTCAGCAAATATTTCTAAATTGGCCAGCAAAATAACAAATTTGCGCAACTACTGAAATGTTTTCCCTGCTTCCAAATTGTATAATAATGTTTTACATACATACATACAATCACGCCTATAATCCCCGTAGGCAGAGTCCCAGGAGCACTGTGTTCCTTAAGACCACATTTAGCCAATAAAAAATAGTGAAAGAGTAGAAACAAGTGGCTAGCTCAATAATGCTAACTAATAATGTTTTGATAATACAAATATTGTTTTAGGGTCATAAAAAAATAACCTTAACCTAATAACTAATATAATTGATCCTTGATCCTTCATTGATCTTTTTCCTAGTTTTTATACATTTCGGGTAACATATTTATTGCTGCCCAGATAATTATTTTGCAGCTCAACTAATTATTTTGCTTCCCAAATAATTATTTTGCTTCCCAAATAATTATATTGCTCTCAAAATATTTCTTTGCTGCCCAAATGATTTTTCGGCTGACCTTTTTGTTGCCAACCAAATAATTAAATGGCTGCCCAATTAATAACTTCTCGTATCCAAATGTTACAGCTTTTTTCAATTGCTAAATGGTTTTGGGATAAAAAACAAAGTGTATGTGTTCGTGGTGAAGCATATAAAAAGCTATCACCAGGGAGATTTACCTAATCGCCTACAGAACCTCGTACACTGCTTAACCTATTTGGTATATTATACCTACAAACAAGCCTACAATAGTTTAGTCAATAGACAAAACAAAAGTGTGAAGGGGGAAATACTCACTAAGTGCGCCTCTTTCTCTGTCTTAGATCATCATCTCCAGGCGTACGCAACAGTTCCAGATCTCACAGGGTCGACCCCGCTCCGGTACCCAACCTCTTCGGTACAGTTCACAAAACACTTTCGCAGTCTAGGAAATGACGTGTAAAAAAGGAAAGATTAATAATAAAAAAGGCTAACTCACTAAAATCAAAGTCCAGTAAAAATTACCTTCCGTACACTTATAAAAGCCATAACAATAATAATTAAATAGAAATAGACACTGCGCTCAATTAACTAGTCAACGAAACGAAACACAATTTAATTATACATCTATTGTTTGCGAACACCGGTGTTCGCGGTGCCCGCCAAGGGGATAAACAATCCCTGTCCGAATTTTCAACGCAATGCATTTTTTCATTTTAAGAACAAAAAACTTTACTGTACCTACTTCACTTTATCGATTTAAAATAAAAAAAAATTTATGTCAATTTATTTATTGGCATATTTTTTATTGGGTGGCAAACGGCACTCAACCCATACAGTTACCATTGTTAACATTACAATACATTGGTGACATTAGGTTTAATTCTATTTGGTTTCGATTTAAGTTGGTTAATGATAGCAAGCAAAGCCACAAACAGAATTAAGTAGGTGCCAAAATGTCTTTTACAAAAAAAACAAAAAATCTTATCTGGAAATAATCGACTTTAATTAATGGCCCATACTCCTCATGTGTTTCTCCATGAGGAAGGCCTGTGCCTACCAATGGGACGTATATAGGCTGAAAACCTAAGTATTCATATAGGCTGAGGACGACGACTATTTCATACTTGAATAGCGAACCCTTTGACACCCCCTCTCCCATATCTGTATGTTGTATACCCATAGATTTAGTTTGGTATACCTATTATCCCTAATTAGTTTCTAAGCAAATTTTGAGACAAGTGGCGCCATCTCGTGAGAGTATCTAGTACACTATTAGTTGTAACTAAGAAAATGAAAGTGAGATATTAATATTAATTATAAATAATTATAAGAACTAAGAGTTACCTATTTATTTTGTTAAACCTGTTTAGTACCTATATATACCTTATATACCGAGATTGATCAAACAGAACCAGAACCAACCTGCCCTTGTTTTTATTGTAAACATATATAATTGTTTAATATTGTTTAGCTTAAATATCAAAATTTGTAAGTGTAATAAATAATAAGTATTTTTGGTAATTTGTTGTATTATTTGTTTTTTTATAAATCTTTAGTTGGTGAGTATAGGAGTAGAGGAATTCTAACATTACAAACGGCCTACCAGTATTGTGACTACGAAATTGTGAATATTGTAGGTTGACCCTCTAATATATGATATCTAATCATAACTAATTAATGTAATTAGGTTATTAAACCACTACAAGAATATTTCAAGGATGAAACTATACAGGTGCCACTGTCGGTCGGTGTTTGGTCAACTCATGCTTACCTGATTTGTTGTAGAAATGGCCTAATCAATGAAAATTGTTTCGGGACTGTATGGCACGGCAGGTGGTGAAGATTTTTATTTATTGTAATTGTAGATACAATTTTTTTTATTTTCTCGACTATCAGTACATGTTTGTAATAAAAAATGTGGTAAACTGCAGAATGTTACTTAAATTAGATATCCTTTTTTTATTTTTAAACTTCAATGACGTTGTAGTTAATATTTTTTAAATGATGCAAATGTAAAGGGAGGGTAGAAACTTGCTGGTAATTTTTGTGAACGTATGGCGTAGTTTTTCTCTTTCATTGAATTATTGTAAAATATTTATGATATTCATAAGCATGCGCTAAGACGCATCTAAACTAAATAAATGCTTTTAATTTTTGGATGTGCAATAAAGATTTACCCTTCATGTCCCAGACAGCATTCCGGCAAACCAACACAATTTTTGCTCGCCTTTTTTACTTTTTTTGCTCAATTTGTGTTTCCCTCTCGGGAATAAAGTATTTATTTATTATTTATTTATTTAACAATTTATTGTACACACAAAAGAAAATACAATTAGCAATACAGAAGAAAATCGGTAACTGAGTACAAAAGGTAGGGTTAGTATTTAATTATCCACCACACATAACTCATCTGAAACGTTTGTTAACACAATAGGAAACCAATTGTGTCTCGTCGTCAGGATAAGTCAGTCCAGGGGATTAAAAAAAATGTACTTACATACAAAAATGGTTCTTAAACGAAACATTTTGCTGCCAATAACAATAAAATTTGTTTAACGCCGCAGTGCATGCAAAAACTAATATTTTACTTATCACCAACCTAAAACGATTCTCAGGCTATGAATAAGACGTTTGAAAATCATGAAACTCGTGTCTATGGGCAAAACAGTTGTAGAAAACTCTTGTAGGGTCACTATCATTTAAGAACTAGCTGGACACAACACTCACTTTTTTGGGAAGTAATGGGCAGCCATTAAATTATTCGGTCAGCAACAAAAAAAAACAACATTAAACAAACATTAAATAAATAATAAATAAATATCCTCAGACATTCACACCTATCAACTAGTCCCATTTTAAGCAAATAAATGCTGCTTGTGTTACGGATACTAGATGACGCTGAAGATGATGATGATTATATATTTAAGACCAAATGTACTCACATGATTGCAATAAAGAAATTGAATTAACGAAATCCACGAGACAACCTATACCTTTGTCTCACCCGACTTCATTGCCGTCCTAACCTGAAGGTAGTTTTAAACTGAAGAGCGAGTCAAAAAATCATAATCACCGCGCTCTCTCTTTCAAAATAAGCCGTAAATGCATACTAAAACCAGGTTCCAATAAAGACTTTTACCATTTACCAACTACCAAGGACGGGTTAATTAAACACGCAAACATACGTCCCACTGCTGGGACTGGCTTTTCTCATGGAGAAACGCATGAGGAGTATGGGCCGTAACACCACCACGGTGGCCCAATGCGTGTTGGTAGGTAGAAACGGTCACAAATGCGACCGGGACCAACGGCTTAACGTGCCTTCCGAAGCACGGAGGAGCTCGACATCACAAAGACCATGGTGGAGGTAGCTTTGTTTTCGATTGAAGCCAAAGCGCACTGACCACTACGCCACCGAGCTCCTCTGTTAAACTTTTAATAACAACAAAACATTTACATAATATGATTTATAACGGAGCATACTTGATATACGTAACACATTTTTACATTCTTAGGTCTTACTAGCTGTTGCCCACGACTTCGTCCGCGGTTACTATAGTTTTTTTAACTATCCTACGGTAACCCTTCAATTTCCCGGAATAAAAAGTATTTAAGATGTTGACCAGGGATATATAGCCGTTTCGGAGATTAGCCTGTACAAACTTACAAACAGATAAACAGACAGACAGAGAAACAAAAAATAAATAAAAAACAGTTTTTGGTATTTTTCCTCTTTTGACACCCCCCTGACTTTGTTTTAAACATGTACAGACATTCGACCTCTACAGTTTTATTATTCATATGTATAGATTAGACCATCCATAAAACCTAACTACTATATTTCCTACTCATATACTATAGGAATATTGAAAACACTTTATAAGCTTTATGTTTTATGACTATAAACTATTACATTTTAGTTATACATTACGTCACAATAGTCATTTTAAAACATGAATACTAAATTACGTATGTTATTAGAAATAAAATATGAGGTTTTCAATACATAAATAGACCGCTTATGCCACTTTATAACAGTTCATAATTTGTAACGATTGCACTGCACTTTACACTATTCTTTTACTGTGAGGGGCATAATCTGCAACACTGCTTTTCTGCTTATTTCTGAAACGACTAAATTATTTCTATATTCCTTGACAATATATAGGTATCATGTATTATTGAATTTGTGCCATCAGCTCAGGAGTTTTTTGGTATAATGAATAAAAAAATTACAATACTGTGTCACAATAAAAAAAGTCTGACTATGGGTGCCGATCTAATGAGTAAACACCTGAAAATAGACAAGGAAAATGTATTTTATGAGAGACCTCCCGCGTTATAATGGGTAAGAAGTTTCTTTAGAAGTATCATCTTAATATTGGGTCCTTACCTATGAAATTGGTGTTTTATTCTGTCTTAGTATTTTGTCTGTAACTATTAAGATTCAGAGTATTCCTAAAAAATAATTACCTCGTCTAAAAGTAGACTATATTTTTGAGCTCTTTTGATTTGTTTTGATAATTTGTTGTAAGTTTAATTGTGTTAAAATTGGACACGGAGACAACTCTTTTTAAGTGCCTCCCGAATACATCATTTTATTTGCATTCACTTAAAAATGATAAATAATTTTTATGAAGTGTGATATTACACATATTTCTAAAGCTTGTCTAATGATACATGCCAAATATTATTATCACTGGATTTGTCGTTGTGAATAAAACTGATAAAATGTTAGTATGGAAAATGCAGAATTCCCCAAAATCTCCATACAAAACACCAATTTCATAGGTAAGGACCTAATAATAAACCCTTCCTTTCCGATAATCACTATCGACTAATAAAGTATTGGATTTAATAGCCATAGTATCGAGAGATTTCTTGTTTACGCCGCCTGCTACCCAATATTAAACACAGTCTAGTACTAAAGATAATAAAACCCGTGGTGACCCTACTTTAAAGTTCGTGCCATTGAGCTTTTAGCTGTTTAATATCACGGCTGTGATCTTTGGCGTTGCAGTACACGAGTAATGTTCACTGCTCGCATCGCACCATTAGCAAACTAAAAGGAATCATGCAATTTTCTTATTTTTCACATTTAATTTATTTCTGTAATACGTAGATGACTTTATCAAACTTTTATCTACAATTAGATCTAACACTTTACCTATTTTTGAACCAAGTCTCATAGACTTTTAACATAACATAAATATCATCTCGCCTCTATCGCCTATTACCATTCACCGGGCACAATGAGTTGGTCTCGTACCCACTCATAACTGAAATATAAAGTAGCAACTCATAACTGATATCAATACCAGTTCCACTCCAGTTATGAGTTTTCGGTTCTGCGCGAATAGTGCCGTTTTTCCAAATTTGGTTACGCTATCGGTATTTTTTTCATAGAACACCTTTAAGTTAGTTTAAGGAAAGTTCATGGGATATGGAGTGGGTAGTACGTTTGGCTTTCGATATCAAAAACAAAGCTACCTTCACCATGGTCAGGCTTTGGATGGGTGACCAAAACTTTGTAATCTCGAACTCCTCCGTATTTTGGAAGGCACGTTAAGCCTTTGGTCCCAGTCGGTATTGCAACCGCATCGGGCAAGCGTGGCGTTTGGTACGGCCCATACTCTCGATGTGTTTCTCCTGTGCCCAGGACGATAGGGATATGAACAAATTTTATTTTATCACCATCACATCTACCCAACCCACATCTGCTTTTGTGATCCGCTGATTCACAAAAGAAGACACCTGGGGAAACACACCCTTGACCTAGATGAAATAAAAACAATCCAAACTGGGAACATCTTATTTTTCTTAAACAGTGCCCAGTTTATGGAGCCACTGTAGGCCACATAGAACTTACATAGAAGGCTGGCCACAATAGATCTTATTAGGTCGCAGTGCCGCGAATCAGCCCCGATTCCCGATTAAATCGAATAATAATAATCACATCTATACATTTATGTGACGCAGTTGGTTTTACAATCTAAATAAATACTAAGTATCACAATTGCTTGCATATACATTGAAGTCAAAAAAGTCGAAATCACGAAATGTCTATTATTTTCTAATTTCTATTTCTATTATTTTCTATAATAACACGAGAATCCATCGACGACATTTAGACGTGCATGACTAAGTAAATGGCTTATTAATAAATTATATGTATCGATTACTTTATAAAGAAAACTTTTCTTCAATATTTCAGTTTTTTAAGCTATTGCATAGCTTCTATCGCGGGCCTTGAGCGCGGGGACCGAATCCAGAAATTCCGTAACGAAAAAACCTCACGCTCCCCACTCCGATGCGCAAGGAGGTGTGGCTTGAATTGAAGGCCGTGCATGTTAAAACCCAAGGTTGTTACCAAAATGAAACACCGTGTCCAAGGCGAATACAAATTTTAATTAACATCGGTTTGACCATATAAGTCTATGAGAGTAAACAATAGTGCGTTTTAAAGTATAGGTGGCGCCATCTAGTGATACAACAAAGAACTAATTTTAACAAAGACGCCACTTTGGTTTTATTTATAAGCTAACTATTACACATTGTTTATTATGAGTTTTGTTATATTATTAATTAGTTTATTAACATTTATTTTAGATAATTATTTTATGATTTAATTTACTTATAAGTGATCCGAACAAAATAATGTATATGCAAACTACCAACAGTTTATATAATTTGTTTTCTTATCGGTCACCCCTTAAAAAAGTGTAGCTTGAATTAATATCAAAGAAAAAGAAATACTGCATGAATAAAATAAATAAATAAAATTATAATTGCATAAGTTGCTACAAAATGCTATGCAATAGCTTTACCGCGGCAGTCCCCGAGTGCCACACGTCTTTTTTTTAATTATAAATAATTTTAAAATAGGAACTAAAACAAAACTTTTGTCATCTAATTTTGTCATCTTATTTTTAAAATTTCTGATTATAATTTCACTTTTGTCCGAATGACGTTTAAACCAAGTCAAACAACTCAAACAACTTCAAACAATAATTTTTGATAACTGTTATTTCTTTATTTGTCTTTCTTTTCTACACTTCATATTGTTTATTAATTTTCAAAGGGTAATAAGTAACTTGATATGTCATAGACTTTATTGAAAACAGAGTGATTTTTAAATAATCTAATTTGAAAACTGATAAACATTTTCTGACCGCGACCGTAACTACAGAATATATGAACCTAGTTCCGTGATCACGGTAAACTGGTAAACCATTAAGTATAATTACACCGACAACCTCAACTTTGAAATTACGCAAAATTATTGACTAGCGAGTAGCGAGCATAATGTACAGTTTTTGTAAGCATACATTTTCATTAATGTTTTTCAGCATAAACAGCTAAAAATTATAAATCAGCTGCAGTTTGCTTAGTAACCAACAGTACGGTTTCCGTAGTGGTCGTTCTGCTGGTGTACCTACCTAACTCATCGTTGGGCACAGGTAATCGAGACCAAGGGGGGAGCCGAAACAAACTTGTATCTGAAATTGAGACTTCTATAAGCAGTCTCAGATTGAGGTAGACTGAATTTAGTTCAATTAAACCCTACAGGGACTTCACTTTTTGCGAATTCACCACTTAAAAGCTACCTAGATAAAATGAGACGTAGGCAATATTATAATCAGCGCATATTAGCCACAAGACAGGTGCCACGCTGGCAGCGCGTCGCGTGCCCGCTGAGCGGTTCCGTCACGCAACAGCGCAGCGCCATTCACACGTCTCGCTGTTCTGTGACGCCAGGAGCCAGTGTCCTGACTAAAGTTTATATACACCGGTTTTTCAGTCACCTGAGATCGGGTATGTCAGTCACCTGAGAGCACACCAACGAAGCTCTCAATCGCAGTAGCCAGTCGCTGTGGCCGAAAACGGTCAGGATGGGCTGATGATGATGATGATGATGACACCGGTTTTTAACGAGTGGAATTAACCTAGAAGCGAGCAGAATTGCGAACCTTAAAAGGCAGTGGGCAGACACATTGCTCGTAGAACTGACGGCCATTGGAGCGGAAATGTTTTCGAGTGGCGACCACGTACTGGGAGGCAGACCGACGATCTGGCGAAGGTCGCATGTAGTCGCTGGATGTGGGCGGCGCAGGGCCGGTCATTGGGTGAGGCTTATGTCCAGCAGTGGACTTCGATGGGCTGATGGAGCAAAAATATTATTATGCAATACCTTTTTTATTGGCTTCCCTGTGGGGTGGTGCCAACCACAGGGGTATGTGGGGCGTAAAGGCGTCCCGACTACCCACTAAACATCCCCCCCGGCCTGACTCCGTTGCGCTACTACTACCACAAGGCGTCTGTTACCACAAAGATTACCAGTGCCACCGCTGGCCTTGCATCCACCGACCCGCCAATAAATTATTATGCAATACCTACATTGACCAAAACTCACAACTGCACACCACAACCAAAGGTGCTATTTCTACTGGCCACGATGACTGCAAGTCGGCCGTGTGTTGCTTACCATCTTAGTGATAACAACTAGAGGCGTAAAAAGGCACCACAAGATACACGAGAGGGTGTGGAAAGAAATCAAAATACGAACACTTCCTCTTTTTATTTTTCTATCTGGATGAACGCCCTGCGTTCGACTAAGCGTAAAATATAACTTTGATCTGTCGCCTATAACATTGTCGCATCGCATTCACTGAACTTCGCTGCTCAGTGATAAGACCGCCAATTTTGCAGATTTTATTGCCGATTTCTGCGTAAGCATGAGCTAGATCTGAATAATCATTTTTGATTTATTTTCTATATTAGAATTGTTTGTGGTGCTTATATCAAAAGGAGTAAGTAATATAAGTTCCTAACTTTAATTAACCCAGCCGAAACGTCGGGCAGTAAGTAGTATCTATATAATTTATGTCGCGTGTAGTCCCGTTAGTGTACCTAACCTTTATAATTTAAATCCTGTCCCCTGGGCTACTCTGACGTGGAAGCTTCGCGAGAGATGACACCGGCGGATATTGAAACCTCACGCTGCGTGTGCAGTCTGAACTGGCTTGATGTTTCTATCATAAGACTTTGTTTCACTGCATACCTACACAACATATAAGCTATAGGAAAGCAATTTACAATTTTATTACACTATTAAGAGGAATGTAATACAAACTTTATTTTTAAATACATATAACAATTTTAAATAAAATAGACAAAGGAACCAAGGCAACACGTTTATATGTATAACGGTTCAACAAAGAATTCTAATAGCGAATAGAGATGTCCATTCAGTCCTTTCCTGCGGCCCAGGAGAGCTTTACGCTCCGCTGCTGGCCAGATGATACTGCTTTCGGACCCTAGAGTTCCCACTTCGTTCATCACCATGAAATTATACGACTAAGTGGAAGCCAAACTCCCATAAAAGAACATGAGGCAAAAAATATGTCTCCGTTTGACTTTTTTTTTTTTTTTTTTTTTTTTTTTTAAACATTCACACCTAAAACTAGCCCCATTTTAAGCAACTAATGCTGCTTGTGTTACGGACACTAGATGACGGATAAATATATTTGATAGATAAACACATATAAATATTCTGAATATATATAAATATATATAAACATCCAAGACTGGAGAACAAATGCCTGAAAATTCATCACCCAAACATTTGCCCCCACCGGGGATCGAACCCAGAACCTCTCGAGATGGCGACGCCTTGAGACCGGCATATATTTCCTTATCACTATCCTCTCTTTCTATCCATAGTGAGTAGAAAGTAAAGGATAATAATAATACGGAAATGTGAAACTAATAAAAATGTTTGCCTAATGTTTTGTATGGGAGTTTCGCTTCCACTTAAATCAAACCTATAATTTGATGCTCGTCACGCCACTATGACGACACACGCCGTTGGCGCCCTCTAGTGGTCCGACTACAATGTCTACACTCGTAATACTATAATATTACGAAAAATTACAACTACCTACCTACATTTTGTAAAATTGCTTGGACTTTTATTTATTATTTACTGGTAAACCGCCTGATACGTGTCTTGTAACAAGAGGCGATCATGCAAAGATATCCTTAATAAAATTTAGGTACGTTTTAAAGTTTATTCACACTCAGTGGTGCAGGCGGGGACTGAACCGGCGGGCGGCCACTTGACTAGACCGAGTAGACCGCTAATATCCATCCCGACAAAACACATTTTATCTTGCATCATCAATATTGACCTATGTTCGTGCAGTTCATCCACTGCTGATGGTCTTTTATACCTATACCAAATCATGGAAGTACACGCAGCGCCATCTGTTATCTACTTATATCAAGAAAATTTTTATAACAAACTATTTTTATATTTAGGACATGTCTTTCTAGTTCCTGTATTCGCAAATTTTAGGATGGCATCAGTTTTGCAACTGTAAAGACCTCACACCGGAAAGAAAAATCTATATTTATAGGTTTGAGTATAAGTATAATAATAACTATATACAGTTCTTGCCTTCCTTACTCAGAGTAAACAGAACTGGAGTAGCCATTAGTCAATTTCTCAAACATTTTTTTCTGCCATTTCTTGCGGGGGGTGAGGTTACCACTACACTCAAGGCCAGCACACAAAAACAATAACTTTTACCGTTTTTACAAACGCACACATGCATAATTCGACACACAAATTTAAATTTCACGCACACACACGCTTAAAATAGTCACGTGGGGTGTGCGTTTTGACAACGTCACAGCCGCACTCCCCACGAGACTAGCGTTCGAAATTTGAAATCGTAGAATTCTAAAACATGAAATAATGAAGTGAATAATCATGAAATCTTAAAAATTATAATTACAAATAAAAGGTGACACCATCTTTTAGCATACTCGATGTTTTCTATTCATTTTTACAACAAAAAACAGCACAGGCAGGCATTTTTGCGGAAGCTCTGTTTGCCGCAACGTTTACAATGTTATGGCTGTCAAAATGGCGGCTCAACTAGTTTTATTAAACGTGCAAGCATCCGATGCTTGTGTATTTGGCAGAGGGGAATGTTAAACAAAGGCTACTCCAGTTCTGTTTACTCTGAGCTTCCTTATTATCACATAGAATTATAGACTGACTGTGATGATATGATAACTCAGAGTAAACAGAACTGGAGTAGCCATTAGTCAATTTCTCAAACATTTTTTTCTGTCATTTCTTGCGGGGGTTGAGGTTACCACTACACTCAAAGCCAGCCGTTTTTACAAATGCACACATGCATAATTCGACACACAAATTAAAATTTCACGCACACACACGCTTAAAATAGTCACGTGGGGTGTGCGTTTTGACCACTTTGACAACGTCACAGCCGCACTCCCCACGAGACTAGCGCTCGAAATTTGAAATCGTAGAATTCTAAAACATGAAATAATGAAGTAAATAATCATGAAATCTTAAAAATTATAATTACAAATAAAAGGGGACACCATCTTTTAGCATACTCGATGTTTTCTATTTATTTTTACAACAAAAAACAGCACAGGCAGGCATTTTTGCGGGAGCTCTGTTCGCCGCAACGTTTACAATGTTATGGCTGACAAAATGGCGGCTCAACTAATTTTATTAAACGTGCAAGCATCCGATGCTTGTGCATTTGGCAGAGGGGAATGTTAGACAAAGGCTACTCCAGTTCTGTTTACTCTGAGTATGAGAAATCCCCGATCTTGAATGTAATGTTGCACTTAGACCATACAATATTGAATTAAGAAATGGTTGCATGGACTAGAAACATTTGCATAGTTATTATTTTTTTTTAATATTAAGCGTAATGTCAATGTCAAAATCAGCTGTGAATTCGTGCAAAATTCAGAATACAATCATAGAACTAAACTAAAAGCAATAGAAAAAAGGTAGTTTATTTTTGCATGATATCAATTTGGAAATACGTAAATGCAACCTTTACAAAATATTCTCAAATCAGGTAGGTAATATAAATTTATGAAATTGTAGTTT
This sequence comes from Parapoynx stratiotata, assembly GCA_910589355.1. NCBI lineage: Eukaryota > Metazoa > Arthropoda > Insecta > Lepidoptera > Crambidae > Parapoynx > Parapoynx stratiotata. The sequence continues at coordinate 15,096,986 of OU342464.1, forward strand.
GTTCGTGTTTGATGATTATCATAAAAACATCTATGTATTCTATTGAGAAGTTTTTTTATATTACATGTATTTTTGTTTTGAAAACCTTTTCATTTGCAGTTTATACTAATCTTATAAAAAAAATGTCAACAACAGAGGGACCAATAGCAAGTACAATAAAAAACAAACTTGAATCATCCCTTGGCTCAACCCACTTGGATATAATCAACGAGTCTTACATGCACAATGTGCCAAAAGGAGCAGAAACTCATTTTAAAGTGGTTGTAGTGTCAGATAAGTTTGAAGGATTGCCTTTGATAAAGGTAAGCATTGTTTTTACTGCAAAAATAAGATATCTATTCCTGATTGAATGCCATCCAACGCTGTGTACTTTTAAGTGGCTTTTTACCCTTTAAATCCCGGATAGCATCTCGAAACGCCACAAACAATAGATTATGCTATTTAGTATTTGTAACTGGTATCTGAGCAGTTAAGAAATAAGATTTCAGTATTTAAACTTAGACAAATATAAAACTGAATTTTTCATTCAAAATAAATATATTTGTCTGAGTTCTATACGTTCTATTATATTTGAGACATGCTAAAATAGTGCATTTTGTTGTTTCAGAGACACAGACTAGTGAATGATATTTTAAAAGAAGAGCTGCAGACTGGTGTGCATGCTTTATCAATAGTTGCAAAAACACCCAAGCAATGGGATGAGAGTGACAAGGTTGTAGAAAGCAGCCCCAACTGTAGAGGGGGCTTTGGGAAATAATAGCCATGTCATTAACTATTTAAAGCATTTTAAATGCAATATTTTAGTATATTTAGATATTGATTAGTTATAAAAAAAAATTGAAAAACTTACGGAATAAAATTGTCATCGTAAATAATAATAATGAAACCCCTTCCCACTAGATTCTTAGTCCATCGAGATGTTGTGATTAAGGGTTCTCTGGAGCGAATAATTTAGAAGAAAGAGAAAACGACTTCACTAAATATCAATGACCATTTTAAAACAAGAATATATTTTCACATTTTTTAAAAATCATAAAATGACAACTTAAAAATATTCAAATTACATAGACATATAAAAAACCAAAAAGTTTCTATAACACACTGCACACCAAAAAAAAAAGAAACACCAACACAACAAAATAAAACACATAGGTAGTACACACACGAGAACACACACAATTATAAGTCCAACCGCTTAGGCATCTTAATTTGCCGTCCGTAGCGAGACTGCCGTTCCGACTCTGTGCTTTCGGCAGTCGTGGATTCTGCAACTGTTCCCGTTTCGTTGATGTCTGGAACCTCGAGGCTCCCCGATAGTTCCAGAGGATATACCCGCTCAATTGCACGGACTTTATCACCGCGTGAAGTCCCCAAACGAACCACTCGATGAACACCATCTGGCCCCTTCATAATCTCTTTGACAATGGCTAGTGGCCAATTAATTCTCTGGCAGCCTTTAACTTCCAACAGTACGATGTCTCCAACCGCTACGGTTCTACGAGTCTTCGTATCAGAGGTCTTTTGGACCAACAATGCCAAATACTCACTCTTGAAACGTACCTTGAAATTTTGACGGATGGTCTGAATGTACCGGAGCCGAATATTTAGAGATTTAGTATCTATTTGGTCAAAGTCATCAGTAAAATAGGCGTCACATTTAGCATCTTGCAAAAACATGGATGGTGTCAGCGGCTTTAAATTTTCCGTATTATCTGATACATAAGTTAATGGTCTCCCATTCAATATGGCTTCACATTCACAGAGGAGTGTTGACAATTCTGTCAAAGTGAGTGCTGCCTTGCCGATAACTCGCCTCATTATCTCCTTTAACGACCTTACCAAACGCTCCCAAAACCCTTCCCACCATGGCGCACGAGGGGGTATGAATCGCCATTTTATCTTTTCAGCAGATGTTTTCTCGGCTATTTCTCGCCAATCAACGGTGTTTAACAGGTTACTACTTTTTGGTTTTTTATATGTCTATGTAATTTGAATATTTTTAAGTTGTCATTTTATGATTTAAAAAAAATGTTAAAATATTTTCTTGTATTCAAAAAAGGTCATTGATATTTAGTGAAGTCGTTTTCTCTTTCTAATTATTCGACTTTCTAAATTAACTTAACTTTCTAAATTATTCGCTCCAGAGAACCCTTAAGCACAACATCTAGCAGCTGGACATAATGGTACATTATGATACATGTGTGTAAAGTTGGTGATTACCGTCCTCGGCTGTCTTAAAGCCCTCGACTGGATAATCAAAATTTGCAAGTAGAGCAATTTTTATAGCTAAGATACATCCCAACATCTTTTTTTCATTCATTTGAAGTGTCGTTTCGCTTCTCGATAAGTGGGAGCAAAATAGCTCATTTCTGTTAAAAAAAAATTTATCGGGCGGAAAAGAGATTCGAAATTAGAACGCGTGTCATTCATAGAAATCGAACACATGAGAGCAATAACTATAATTTGAAATGAATGAGTGAAATTAATGAATGTAACGAAATTATAGATATTTGGTCGAAAGAAGGAAAGAAGGTGGGCGAAAAGAAGTATGTACCAGATTTATATATTTTTAATTTTGATAATTTTATTAATTGGCGTAACCAATATTAACCAATATTATTGAGTTTAACGAAATTAATGAATTTTACGAAATTATCGTAATTGGTGAAATGAGTGGCCGTCTTTATTTTATTTTCTCATTAGAAGACGATGAAAAGAATATATACTTATAATATAACTCGATTACAAACTATTTTACCTCGAGCGATGTACTTTGAATCCCTCACTGCGCTCAGGATTCTACGCTTGAATCCTTCGCTTCGCTCGTGATTCAAACTATATAGCGCCCTCGCCGTAAAAATACTACTTTGTTCCCTTGTTATAAACTTGTAGTCTACTTGTCTTCCTGTCTCTAATTTAGGAAGATCTAAGTCTAATGTAATATTTTTAAAATAGATACCTAGTATAGGTACATTTTTTTTAAATTCTGAGTGTTACATGTTTACCAATAAGGGCACGGCAAGTCCCGGCAGGTTATGCTGCGGGATCCCGCGGCATACCGTGGCATTCCGGGGGATCCTACTAAAAGCCCAGCTTGTTTGGCATGGTTGTGTGTTGCACGTGAACGAATCTTGCCACGCTCAGTCAGTATGAGACGAAGAACGCGCGTTTCAGTGGGTCGTCGTAAATCGAAATGACCACTGCAAAAGTTTCAACCTTATTTCAACATTCTTAGCAATCATTATTCCCCGACACAAAGTGACCCACACGTCTCGCGGTGCAGTGACACGTGGAATGATATGCCCTGACACAGCATTCAGCGGCATGTCGCGAGGTTTAAAAAAATTTGGATTTAGAATTCATGACTAATAAAAATAAAATAAGATTCTAAGTGCCGCGCCGGCAGTGAGCGCCGGCCCTATGTGGTTATTACAACTATGAAAAAAAAGGTAAATAAAACCACCACAAATACCTATAAGTTATATCATAATGTATAGATTGTATAATAATACATAATTGTTCATATTATAATTCTCAATATCTTCACTTACACCTTATAAACTTGTACACTTATTACATTCACATTAGTGTCCGATCACTCATTCATTCACACCGCAGAACGGTGTTAGTTGTATCAGAGGTTGAAGTTGTCCAGTCGCAACTTGCCCTCATTCTCAGTCAGGTACAGCAAGTCTGCCATGGTTTGCTCGCATATTGCTTCTTCTGCCTTTTCAGACATCTGAAAAAATAAACAATTATTTACACACAGTCAATAGTGAGTTTTTTTGGCGCCATTCATTGATGGCGGACGTGATTTTTATTTCAATGTTTGTAATATTGCTTCGGATTGGATCTTGTTGCGTAAAATCAGAGTAGTTCTATGTAATAAGTGTTTTGTGTTGACGAGCAATATGAAAAACGATGAGATTTTTAACGTGGTAATCCACCTCATCGAACCAACACCGCAGTGTCTGCCATCGATCGTTTAACGCCAAACTCTTTCAAGACGCATTGAAATTTATTACACTTGCATTTCAATGCAAATACTGTAGACAAAAACACCGAAGACTTGGCTGTATGGGCTGTAGTTCCCTTGCCTTCCTTTTTATAGGGAGAACCTTACAAAAAAAAACCATCAATAGTACAATCAGTGTCATAATTATTTTTTACGTCTATAAAATCAGAGGCAATATCAGGGCAGGTAGTGGTGGGGATAATTCAGCTCTAAAATCGGCTGCTACTCTTAACATTAACCGTCTTACCACATAAAACTTAAACATCTGCTAAGCAAGTGTTTTAAAAAAAACGTTGCCACAAGACCGTGTTTTACGATTGCTTAGAGCTAGACGCGGCTTGAACATCGTCTAAACAAAAATTAAACAGGTGTTGAACGCGTACTTAAACTTTAAATAGTGTTTAGTTAAACAAGTGATAGACAACTGTTCAATTTGTCTTTTCTGGTAAGACGGTTGCTTACACACGAGGCGACATAGGAGGCGATTTAGGGCGCTCCCCTCCACTGCCCCGATATTTCCTCTGATTTCAGGGACGTTAGTAGACCCCTTAAATTAATCAAACAATGTGATGGAAAGTTCTCCAAACTCTTTGGAGAACTTTCAAAATAATACCTTAGTACTAGGGATTGCGGAAAATGTTCTCACTGGTGAAATTTTTATTAGATTATCTCACACATTTATTAAATAATCTGACAGCTTACATAATATTATTATTGACTATTTTGGATGTATTGATCAATTAGATTATTTTGACTCTGTACGTAATGACCAGTGATAGGAATAGGTAGTGCCTATTCACCCAAAGTTCGAAGAACAGAGACATGAATCGGAGACTTCCTTGTGACAATATTTTTTTCTGGCTGCAGTCTATTAAAAATAATGTTAATTGGAATAAGAAGGTACTAACTTGAACTTAAGAAATTTTATTTTAGAAATATTTGAAAAATGTTAATTCTAATAAAATATGCATTTTAACAAAGTATTCGTCATAAATGATGTAGCGATAGTCCGATGGCTATTTTGACTCTGACCGCTCTCTGTAACACCATAAAATAGTTGTAAGCAATATTCACAATGAACTATACATAAGATTAATTCAAGCTCAGTGGTACAGGCGGTGGGATCGAACTCGCGATTCCCGCGGCTTTAAACCAGTAGTGCCCCGTCCATCCCAATTCTACTACCTGCCTTTCCTTGTGATATGTTGAATAAAAATTTACTCACCGGCCTATAGCCAAACTCGCTGCTGGGTGGATACTTGAAATTGGGCCCAAAGTTGACACTGACAGTGATATTCTTGTGTAAAGACACCGAGGGGTAGTAGCACCCCTGGTATATGTCCACAAACGCTTCTCCTTGGCACTCTCCGTTCTTGAAGTAGTATATCTTACTGCCGGGCAGCTGTTTGAGATTGTTTAGAGATTCTTGCACATTATCCTTGTCTTCATAGTAGAGATGGCTCTTGAATTTTACTAAAGGCTGTGGACAATATTATACATTAAGTTAAGTATGTAAAATTTTTCTCTATATACAAAACTCAAAATAAGTTACAAAATACCGATAAAAACTTATTCACCTAATACTGATTTTATATTGCATACATACATACATAAAATCACGCCTGTAATCCCCGAAGGGGTAGGCAGAGTCCAAGGAGCACTGTGTTCTTTAAGACCACATTTAACCATACAAAAATTGGGTTTGGTCAGATGAAATAATGTGAAAGAGTAGTAACAAGTGGCTAGCTTATCGCCTACACAATCACAGACTCAGAACTCAATAGTTGCCTTTAAATAAATTAAATACCTTAGATTGAATAAATGACTTAAGCAGCCTGCCCCTTTTATTGTAATTCTAAACAGTATGAAAATAAGATTCAATATAAGGATAACTCACTCTATCTTTGTACGTGTTAGGAGTGTATTTAGTGGAGACACCGTCAGGCAGGACGATGAGGAAGCCCAGGGTGTCGCCTTCTCCATACCCGTTACTGTAGTGCTTGCCGCGAGCTTGGTGGAACCTGGAAATAGCAATTTGAGTTTTTTTACAATGATTTGAGCGCGTTTGTTCACATTTAAAATAATATCACATTTAAATTTATAATACAAATAACACGTAAATGATCTAATGCAAAATTGATTTGATCACCAGTCCAAGTATCAAAAACGGTAGTTTTAATGTTTCATTCATAAAATGTGATTTTCAGACATCTCATAACATGATCAACACTGTCCTCGTCCAAAAAAGATGATTTTCGTTGTACCTACATAAAAGTGTAATTCATTAAAAATATTGCTAACCTGGTCCCCTTCCGACTGCGCCAGGAGTATCCAAACTTGTCATAACCGAGCGGCGCCTGCAGGTTGGCGTAGCGGCGGCCCCAGCCCACCCGCGCCGCCGCGCCCTCCGGCATCTCCTCCACGCACGCCTCCCAGTACCACGCGCCGCGGGACACGCCTACACACAACACCACGTGACGTCATCACGCTGCAGGCCGTAGCGGCGGCCCCAGCCCACCCGCGCCGCCGCGCCCTCCGGCATCTCCTCCACGCACGCCTCCCAGTACCACGCGCCGCGGGACACGCCTACACACAACACCACGTGACGTCATCACGCTGCAGGCCGTAGCGGCGGCCCCAGCCCACCCGCGCCGCCGCGCCCTCCGGCATCTCCTCCACGCACGCCTCCCAGTACCACGCGCCGCGGGACACGCCTACACACAACACCACGTGACGTCATCACGCTGCAGGCCGTAGCGGCGGCCCCAGCCCACCCGCGCCGCCGCGCCCTCCGGCATCTCCTCCACGCACGCCTCCCAGTACCACGCGCCGCGGGACACGCCTACACACAACACCACGTGACGTCATCACGCTGCAGGCCGTAGCGGCGGCCCCAGCCCACCCGCGCCGCCGCGCCCTCCGGCATCTCCTCCACGCACGCCTCCCAGTACCACGCGCCGCGGGACACGCCTACACACAACACCACGTGACGTCATCACGCTGCAGGCCGTAGCGGCGGCCCCAGCCCACCCGCGCCGCCGCGCCCTCCGGCATCTCCTCCACGCACGCCTCCCAGTACCACGCGCCGCGGGACACGCCTACACACAACACCACGTGACGTCATCACGCTGCAGGCCGTAGCGGCGGCCCCAGCCCACCCGCGCCGCCGCGCCCTCCGGCATCTCCTCCACGCACGCCTCCCAGTACCACGCGCCGCGGGACACGCCTACACACAACACCACGTGACGTCATCACGCTGCAGGCCGTAGCGGCGGCCCCAGCCCACCCGCGCCGCCGCGCCCTCCGGCATCTCCTCCACGCACGCCTCCCAGTACCACGCGCCGCGGGACACGCCTACACACAACACCACGTGACGTCATCACGCTGCAGGCCGTAGCGGCGGCCCCAGCCCACCCGCGCCGCCGCGCCCTCCGGCATCTCCTCCACGCACGCCTCCCAGTACCACGCGCCGCGGGACACGCCTACACACAACACCACGTGACGTCATCACGCTGCAGGCCGTAGCGGCGGCCCCAGCCCACCCGCGCCGCCGCGCCCTCCGGCATCTCCTCCACGCACGCCTCCCAGTACCACGCGCCGCGGGACACGCCTACACACAACACCACGTGACGTCATCACGCTGCAGGCCGTAGCGGCGGCCCCAGCCCACCCGCGCCGCCGCGCCCTCCGGCATCTCCTCCACGCACGCCTCCCAGTACCACGCGCCGCGGGACACGCCTACACACAACACCACGTGACGTCATCACGCTGCAGGCCGTAGCGGCGGCCCCAGCCCACCCGCGCCGCCGCGCCCTCCGGCATCTCCTCCACGCACGCCTCCCAGTACCACGCGCCGCGGGACACGCCTACACACAACACCACGTGACGTCATCACGCTGCAGGCCGTAGCGGCGGCCCCAGCCCACCCGCGCCGCCGCGCCCTCCGGCATCTCCTCCACGCACGCCTCCCAGTACCACGCGCCGCGGGACACGCCTACACACAACACCACGTGACGTCATCACGCTGCAGGCCGTAGCGGCGGCCCCAGCCCACCCGCGCCGCCGCGCCCTCCGGCATCTCCTCCACGCACGCCTCCCAGTACCACGCGCCGCGGGACACGCCTACACACAACACCACGTGACGTCATCACGCTGTAGGCCGGCGTAGCGGAAGCCTACAGTTCGCATGGAGCTGCAGTGGTTGTCATCTGAAGCGGTAGCGGCCGCGCGCGTTACCCATTCCCCGTTTCCACTTCCCCCTTGCCCTCCCGGTGCGCACTTACATTTCCTCAATTTGCGGGCAAACTGGCCATTATCTTAAAAACGGATTTTTGGAAATCGACACTGGCGGAAAACGGAATCGTTTGAGACTAATTTTTATCAAAATTGACCGAAATACCTAATCCAATGCGTGTGTGTGGGGTCCTTTGTTGAGAATGAGATGGCTGTTTCTGCGAAAGGGTTGTTAAGGGCCTATTCACACTTACTCAGCTCCATTCAGCGTTTGTCAATAGAGAATGTCAGTTTTGTATGGAGCTTTTTCAGCTTTCCGCGTCTGTTCAGCCGCATAAGCATCTCATATAAAATGGTCGTTAGATAGAAAAACAATGAATGAAACTGAATAAGTCTGAGTAGTCCCTAACACGCCCATTTCACTGGATATGTTTATGTCCCTATCCCTGTGTAACGAGAGGCAACCCTGTAGGTCCCATTCTGGATGGCAACGGGTGGAGCGGTCGTCGCGGACTTGTGTCAATACGTCAATGTGAAGGTACCTATACGTTGGCCATAATCAATAGATACATAAATGTAGCAACACTGTCAAAGATCTCCGAGTAATAAACGAGTTACCACGCACGTGTCTTACGACACAGTGTCAATATGCTGTGTGACGTAACCAAGAATTTTGTACTCTATATGGATGCCAAACTCCCATACAATAGCATGAGGCAATGTTCTGTCTCGATCAGTAGGTGTTCCCTCTCATTCTATCACTATTTATGAATGAAGGCTATCCGTGGGATATCCTCTTCCTCTCTTTCTATCCATAGTTTCTGTCTCACCTTTCATATTTACTCCATTTTGACACCTAGACTGAAAATTGTTGCATTTTTTTGTAATTCAATATTTTAAATAAAAAATTATAAAACTGGTGATGACGTACGTTGTTTTATGTTGTGTAAGTGAGTGATATCCTGGATGTAACTTATCATTTCACAGGCGAGTCAAAAATCACATATTTAATGAGACTATTTGTTTGAGAAATTTGTGTGAATTTGTGTGACGTCATTAGTAGTAATAGAAAGCTTTACTTTGAATTGACAAACTCATTCATTAAAGTGATAGAATGAGAGGGAAAACCTACTGATCGAGACAGAACATTGCCTCATGCTATTGTATGGGAGTTTGGCATCCATCATACAGTACAAAATTCTTGGACGTAACAGCTAACAACTGACGTAACAGTAACAGTATTCCTACTTAAAAGGCCAACGCACTTGTGGTCCCAGTGGTGTAGCGAGTGTCCATGGGCGGCGGTAGTTGCTTAACATCAGGTGACCCGCCTGCTCGCTTGCCCCCTATCCCATAAAAAAGGGAGTTTTTGGCGGTATTCAACTATGGCGGACGTGATTTTTATTTCAGTGATTGTAAAATTGTTTCGGAGTTGATCTTGTTGCGTAAAATCAGTGTAGTATTGTGTAGTAAGTGTCAATAATGATGAGCAATATGGAGGATCATTGAAATAATCGTCAAGTGGTGTGAAAAAAGATGAGATTTTTATCGTGGTAATCCACCTCATCGACGTAATACAGTGTCAGCAATTGATCGTTTGACGCCAAACTCTCCCAAGACACATTGAAATGTATTATACTTACATTTCAATGCAAATACTGAAGACAAAAATATCTAAGACATGGCTGTATGGGCTTCGTTCGCTTTGCCTTCCCTACATGGGAGAGTATTAAAGAGAGTTTTTGGCGGCATTCAACTATGGCGGACGTTGTAATGTATTGCACTTGCATTTCAATGCAAATATTGAAGACATTATAATACCGAAGACTTGGCTGTATGGGCTCCGTTCCCTTTGCCTTCCCTACATGGGAGAGTATTAAAACAACAAAAATAAAAATAAAGAGCGGTCTCACCGTGCGTGGCGCGCACCATGCAGTAGCCGCGCTCGCCCGTGACCGCGAGCCGGTCCTCGGATATCTTGAGCTGCGGCGCGCGGTCGTGCAGCGCCAGCAGCACCACGCCGGGGCACAGCGACCGGTACAGCCAGCCCGGGATCGGCTTGCCGCTCCACTCGTTGCTCTCGTCGAACTCCTGAACAACAACTTACATTATTATCACTCGACTAGGAACGACTAGGATTACGTATTTACGCATCCCCTGCAAAAATCGGGACATAGGCTATTACAGAGACTACCCAATAAAAGAGGAGTACAATTGTTTTGTCAAAAAAGATATTTTTTTCAATATTATCTGTAAAAGTAAGTAAGTAAAAGTTTGCCAAAAGAAAATTTGACGAAATGAATAATGAGCTAAATGTACCTATAGTAGCGAAGGGTTCATTTGGGAAATGAAATTTGGCGATAACTTTTTTTTATTTAGCCAAATGGAAAGACCCCAATGAAAACCCCCATGTTAGTGCCTAATCTGACCTTAACACGAATTACGTGATAGGAATTGCGTAGCCGTCCTTATTAAGGGGTTGTGTAGTATCCATGCGAGGATAGTTTCAGCTCGCCAATATCTGTTAAACGGCCCTTCTTCCCACCTTTGACGTTATTGTTGTATTCTTAAACTCCATAAGGAGCAATATCTTATTATTTTAACACCTCTATGTAACCTTTCAGGGCTTTAGTAGGATCTAAAATGATACAAAACCATTTTTAATACAATCTCACCTGTCTAAAAGTCGCATGTGGGTCAGGCTCCGCGAGTATCATCCTTATTATTATTTTTTTATTTAAAACACACATTTATACAAAATAAAAATAACACATAGATGCGGCTCAAAAACCGATAATGGTTTATTCGTCCACATCGATTCACTCTAATACATATTTTTAAGTTCCTTTTTACAACTTCACTTTATATAAGCACTTTGTACACTTATTGGTAGCTTATTCAGAAGGTTTGGTATAACATAATTAAGTTTTCTAGTACCATACACTTTATTAGTTTTAGGAAGTAAATTTTTTTTATTTTCCATGGCTCGCAAGTTTTGCGGTTTGTTATATTCTGTTAGATTAGTTACATAATTAAATTCTGTTAAAAAGGTAAAAAAGGGTGCTAGGGTAATTTGGGCCCTCCTACATTACTTAACCTTTGTATTTTTACTGTCCGCAAATCAAACGGATCAATATTGTATGTTAACACCTCTAACTAACCCTTGGGTTTCAATGGGATCTAAAGAGACACCAAAGCAGTTTTAAAACACTCATACTTCCTCACCTGTCTAAAAGGTGCATGTGGGTCAGGCTCAGCGAGTATGTACCGGTAGCCATCCTTATTGAAGGGGTGTTCTGTAGGGTATCCGTGCGAGGGTAGTTTCAGCGCACCGATATCAGCTGTTCGTCCCTTCTTGCCGACGGGCGCGCCTGTCTCCGACGCGCCTCCCACTGCTGGTCGGCGCTTGCCTTGCCGACCTTTGACATTACCTGCGAGGGGAACTGGAAAGAACATAATAGTATCTTTAAATAAAAGCCTACAATTATGCTTCATGTTTTAAGTCTAAGGGGGTAACATAACCAATAAAATGCTTCATAAACTAATGTTTTAGTGGCCTATAGGTATACGTATTACGTGAAGAATCGGCAACTCATCCTTCTTCTTATCATATAAGATACATAATGTTTGTTTGTCGTCATCAATTTCATTGTATAAAAAGAACTCGCTTGCCACTGTCTGTTTGATTTTAATGCGGTTTTTTAATAGGTAGACATAATAAAAATACATACATAATATAAACACCCGTACAAATCCTTGGTGGGTCGCTACAGTCTGAATAATTTAAAGGGTGAATTTTGACAGATGAACTTTATTAACCATTTACATTGGTATGGGAATCGATTAATTTCACTACAAACAACTGTCAAAATGCACTACAACCAATTAAATTATTCATACAATAGTTATGACATAAAAGTTAAAAATCCTAAAGATCTCAAGAGAAGGATGTAACTTTTTGTCCTTATAGTCGTTAATAGTTATTAATACGTTAGGCGCACAGTAGTCATTTTGACAATTTGAAGTAGCCAGGCTAAATGTTGACTGTAGGTGTACAAATAACAGATTCCTGGCACTAATGTTTTGGGCCTGTTTATCTTGATAGGTAAAATTTTCTGAAAAAAACTTTAGTCGCCAAAAACATTCTTATTTTGGAGTCAAGGCAAAGGCATACCCTTTCGGCCTCCATAGCGGCTTTTCGACGAGGGAACTTAGTATTTCATTTGTAACTACAGCCCTGGATACTGAAAGGCGTGAAAAGGCAGTATGCAGGCCAGGAGGGTGGCTGGTGCTTTTTCTAGCAGCTACCCTTGTATCTAGACTACATTCATACTCATACTTAGGTAATAACATCAAATAATGTTGTCATTATCTAATTTTGCCAAAGCTATATTGAATGAATAGCTAATATACGAAACTCGTTATAAAGAAAGAGACGAAACTTGTTAATCGCTTCTAACTCGAAACATGACCGCTCTTTTGTATTATTATCATATCCATTAGCATAACTTGAGATCAACAAATGGATTACCACATACTGTAAGTATTATATAGATATCTACATAAAGAATTATTACTAGATATTTATATAGTGACGATATTTTTTTGTTACTTAGGTATTAGAGAAGATTTTCTGGGATGTGAATTCCAATTATGACCATAAATTGACGAGGCGAAATTGATTCACATGTAAAAAATACATTTATGGCATAACATAAAAACACTTATCTTTATATCTGTATCCTTGAAGAATTGGATTGGTAACATACATAAACAAATTACATATTCGAATTCTGGATTAATTTCCGATTGTGACATTTTACCGCACACGTCATTATATAGAATTGAGGCCACAAGTGCACATATTGTACCGTAATTACGGTTACGTAACCGCTATGTATAATGGCATTGAAATTTACTTTAAGGACAACGCAAAGTGAGGAAAATCCTACATAACTTCTTAAAGATGTTTCTTTAAAAAAACAAACTAGATCACAAACACATGTCTATCTTCAACACACGTGTAAGCAAATAATATCCTGATAAATATAATATTCACGGCTAATTTCAATTACTCAATACATTAGGCTGTTAACTGTACGCTGATTACAATAACACGACAAACTGAGGAAGCGATTACGTATTGATGTCAAAGAATCACAACGTGCTACTTCATAGAAGAACGGCATAACAATGAAAGCTTAACAACCATAATTAACTTCTAATAAAGAAATATCTATTTGTTTATAACTGGCTATAAACAAATTAATGCTTACTAAATACTACATTCTTAAGAGTATATAAAACGCGTAAGACATACGAGGACGTGATAAAACTTGTGATTGGACCGAATCAAGACCTTGTATGACTATTATGTCAACCGAATTTGTATATTTACAATAAATCAAGTAATCCTAACACTTACTATCCATGTCGATAGCTACACCGATATCTGAACTCGAGTCTCAAACTTTTGGGTGCAAGTTGCTGAGATAAGATAACGAAGCCATTAGTGTACGTCTAACTACGTGACCATCTAGTGTAAAGTGTACGTGAAACGGATCGAATATTACAATAAAAATTCCCAAACATTTTCCTGTGACAAGCGCCCTACATATTTATGTCGAGTTCGACATAGCCGCATAAATAAACAATCAAAATACGTATTGAGTAAACATGTACAAGGCGGCGTCGCTGATAAAGATAACATATATCCGTACGTAAAACAAAAAAGGATATTTAAAAGTAATCAAAGTAACTTACCAGCCATAAAGTTCAAGGTGATTCAGTACAATTTAAATCTAAAATCAATAGGAGAAATCGCACGCGATGAACGATGCCTGTGTGAGACTTGGAGACACACAGCACACTAGCGTAACGTTACTACCGCGCGCCTGTGTGCGTGCGCCGCTTGTTTACAAACACCACCGCGAAACAATGTCATTGTACAATATACATGTCTGTTGTATTATTTTATATGTGCACAGCGCATTATATGCGTGTATGCGTTGGTTTTTCAGACTTTTGGCAGTAAGCCAAAATGTAAGACAGTTATGGTGGTAGCGAAAATCAATTGTGGTGAGGCAGTCCAAGATTCAGACGTAAACTAAATTGGTAACACGGATTTACTTACGTTATCGTTGTTTATCCAATAAACATATTTTTTATTAAGGTTAATACAAAGTTAATTCAATTAGTGAATCTGTAACTTTGTTTTCATTTGCATACAGTAGCCCATCATGAAGTTTTGTATACTGGTCGGAAATGAGTACAGTGAAAAGACTGATCGTGGGTACTTAAAGGTAGCAGAAAAACTACTGGCAGAAAATATTTGACTTTCTATTCAAATGCAAAATAAAGTTTATTTTCCCATAGATCCAGTTTCAGTGGTTAGTCCATCCTCAAAAAACAGGTAAAAATTTTCATTCTCATGCTCTATTCCCAATGCAAAAAATACAAGTACTTTTTTTAATATCCCTCAAATTTCACTAACACAAGCTACAGATCAAGACAATCAGTTTTTACCATTTTGAAAATATAATTAAAATTTTATTGATACAAATATTCACTTCGAAAATATTATGTACTTACTGTGACTGTTATTATTTATAAACATTTCTCAATGGAATATTTTAAGTAACTTGACCGAGTTTACTTTCAATAAAATCAAGTTTTCAATCGCCAAACATTGACTTTTAAAATGTCATGTTTCTGTCACTTTCTTCAAGTTTTAAAAAATACTGACAAGGAATATATTTTTTATACTACGAAAAAAAGGATATTATGTCAGATCATACAAAAGTATAATAATATATTCTCCAAAACTTCTTCTTCTTGCCCTTTTCCAACTCTAGGTGGGGTCAGCACAACATGTTTTCTTCTTCCATTCTCCACTGAGTCGGCAGTCAGCATCCACTTCTTTTATTCTCATATCATTCTTCACGCATTCAAAGCATCGCTTCTTTGGTCTTCCTCTCACTCTAGGTCCGTCCACATCTATGCTCAGCATCCTTCTTGTAATGTGACATTCATCCCTCCTCACCACATGTCTATACCACGCTAACCTATTGCTCCTATCTTTTCTGTCACTGGCGCTACTTTCAAACTTCCTCTAATATACTAATTTCTGATCTTGTCCATTCTTGTGACTCCACACATCCATCGCAACATTCGCATCTCTGCTGAGTGCAGTTTTCTTTCATCCATAGCTTTCGTTGCCCAACATTCAGATCCATGCATTACAATAGGTGTAACGACGGATTTATATGTCTTCTCCTTAAGCTTAAGGGGCAATCTAGGGTCGTACGTTGCTCCTGAGACCTGTCGCCTTTTCATGCATCCCGTATTTATTCTATTTACTCTCCAGTCTATTCTGCCTGCTCTGGCCCTCGGATACATTTTCACCGACAAGAAGAATGTCGTCGGCGAACAGCATACACCAAGGTGCCTTCTCTTGTATGTCTGCAGTAAGGACATCCATAACAAGAAACAGGTAAGGGCTTAAAGACCACCTCTGGTGCAAACCTACAGCTACATTGAACTTGTCGGTTACTCCGGCTTCGGACCTAACTGACGTGCTAGCTCTATCATACATCTTTCTTACCAGCTCTTCATAATTCCAAGGCACTTATTAAACTTTCATAGCCCACCATAGAACCTCGCGGGTACCCTATCGTAAGCCTTTTCGAGGCCAACGAATACCTGCCGAAGTGCGAATATAGCGTCCGTTGTCCCTCCCTCCCTCCTCCCTCCCGGCACAAACCCAAATTAGTTCTTTTTTGCTTGACAGGCAAAAACGCTATCGGTCATGATGGTCTATGGAATATCTGTGCCATGTGGTCAAGATTTTGGTAAACAATCGAAACGCATGCGTGACACAGCCGACAGACATGTTTGATTGGTTGTGACTGGCGTTTGACGGATTTTGACCATGCGTACTAATTGTTTACATGACGCGTTACCTCAGCAATTTTATAATCTGACATGTCCACATCTATCATTTACATTATCACTCTCTTACGAAATACTAATCATAAATAACGCGACATACCACTTCGAGAAGTAGGAGCCTGTGTTGCGATACCAAGCTCTCCCCTCGTATTTATTATCTTGCAATCTTTTGCTGAACTAAATTTACTCCTCAAAAGAAAATAATTAGGACTGTATCCGATGCAGATATATAGGTGATATCTTGGGATTGCCGATATATCGGCATCGCCAATATTTTTACTACCGATACAACAATACTTTTCAAATTTCGCGCTTTAAAAACTAATGTAAACGCGCATCTTATGTGTCTAGTTCATTGCAAACGAGGCATGGACTATCTATGCTAGGATAGGGAATCTCGCGTTTTATTTAGAATATTCAGATATTCAGTGTGTCAGATGTCCATTTAACTAGACTCAAAATCATCTTATCAAAATCGTCCCAAAATTTCTCTTCCATAGAATCCTCACATCCAGACTGGCGCATGCACACTTATCACATTCATCACCAAATCACCAAAAAATTTTTTTACAAAAATAATTCTATCATTCACCCTTTTAACATCAATCTCAAACTTTTTCAAATTATTATCCAACGCAACTCCTACACTGTTACTCTCATCATTTCCACTGTATAAAATTCCTCTCAAGTATAATGTATTGTATGTAATATATCAGACTCCCCATACAATAAGGCTTCCTAGTAATGAATTGGCCATAGGATCAGCATAATAGCTATCTTATTTAGCAGATAAGCTTTAACAATTGGTTCATTATTTGTAAATATATTACTAACAAAATTAAAATTAAATGTCCAATAATATTGGCAAATTCAAATAAAAACCCATCAAATAACAAAACTATTAAAATTTGGAACTATTAATGTATTTTGATTTGCAATTCTCCAACTCTCTGATTATAAAAAGATAACTTACTTGTAGCAATGCCCATGTCAGTGACTTTTAGTTGCCCCTGCTTGATCATAGCTTCATAATTCGGTTTGATGGATGTAAGCTCTATATTGTAGAGCCCAAACATCGGCCCTAGGTTAGGATCCTCTTTGTATGTAAACAACACTTGTATGTCTTTTATGAGGGCTCTCTGCACTGTTGCATACCATGATTGAGTTACTCTATAAGATTGTGTTGGTTTAGAAACTTGAAACATAATTTACTATAATTATAAATATAAGTTATGAATGTAAGAATTAAGATTCAGTATTATAAAAATAAAAATAATTAATTGGAGTTATTGTACAGTGAATAAAAAGATTTATAAAAACACTTTATATTACAAAAAAGTTAAGTATCAAGATTAAGAGTTCAGACCAAAAAAAAGCTCAATTAAATAAAGTAGTAACTAAAATTTAAAAAAAAAGTTATATTATGGACTTTTTACAAAGAACTAATATTTACCACAGTGGTAGTGGTGATGAAGGCATGTGGTAGCAGCACATTTTAAGAATAATACCCATCTTTTCCCTTGGGTGTAGTAAAAGGCGACCAATAGACTTAGAACTGCACAACAATAGCTTATAGCAGCAAGACTTGCAACCTGTCATGCTGAGTGCAGTCACTGCTTGCTGAAGTGCAGACTATGGCAATGGACTGCTTTTGTGGTGCTTTTGCCTAGTCTCAGACTAACCCTTAGGGGATAATAGTCGTGATTATATGTATGTAATATTTACCTTCGAGGCATTGTAGTCATAGCTTCCCAGTACTGATCAATATAAGGTATAATCTCTCGATCCTTGCTAAACATAACTTTATTACTGTTATCCTTGACACTTTCCTGTTTAAGATTAGCAATTGCTGTGAGACACATCTGAGGGAATGCTGTGAATTAATCCATATTTGAAAATTAATCATTAAACAAAAATAGATAGGTCTTCGTTATTATTGAATTACATTACTTACGCGCTTGATTCTTCTTAAAGGTTTCTAGCCCAGTTGGAGAACAATTCTTGCAGATAAACAAGTAATTTGTCATGAACGGAACTAGTTTTCCAAGCTGATAACCAATACAAGATTCATGAAACCACCGATTACACGAAGCGCAAAGCAGTTCCGCAATGTTTAGGTTTCTATCTTTCCCGCTAAAACAATAAAAAGGTTAGACGCCTTTGTAAGGAAAATGGTAAAATGTTGTTACAAATTACTTCAATCTCAAACATACCAATAACAATTGCCTTGAGATTCACTAGCCATTTTAATTGATTTGTTTTTATCTACAGATTCAGCAGACTTGTGAGATTCTGATTGCATGTTTGCTATTTTGGAACTGATGGCGGTATCGCTCATATTTTGAAACCTAGGTGATATAGCACTTTTGTATTCACTCAGATACTTTCACTATATAATTAAAAGTTTAATAAGAAACTTACTACTAAAACTTTTTTATGTATTTTATACAAAATTAATAAAAAAATATTGAAATATAAAATTGTTCACAAAAATACAAAAACGTTCAATTCGTAACTTTTTAAATTGGCATTTTTATGAAGCAAATGAATTTATTGCACTCAGCACAAAGTATCAAAGAACATCATTTCGCAAAGAGCTACGACTTGATCACAAGTTATTGTTTAAAGATTTATTATTTTCAGATTTACATTTACATAAATGCATTCCCAGTGCATCAATTAGATCTATAAACACTTATTACTATTAACCTATACTTATATTACTCTTTGCAAACCACGGTAGGTTCCATCATCTCTCTCTCTCTCTCTCCCTCTGAATTTTCAAAAAATTTAAAGATTTGGATGAACTTCCTCAATACTGTATGATCCACACTCCCTTTGCTTTTCGATTAGAAAAACGTGTTTGAGTTGATTGTTTTTGAAAAATGACATTTGATTGCTTTCTTGGATCAAAATTTGAATGTTCGATATTTTTAAAATAAGAATTTTGTTATTGTAATTTTGAATTTTTCAGAGATTTTAGTATCTTTAGACGCATTCTCTATAATCTTTGTTTATTAGTTGGTTTGACTTTCCCACACAGATATTTATTTCATTATTGGGACATTTTGTGTGATCATTATGGATTCTATAACGAGCACTGCCGATCTACATACTCAAGCCAAAACAGTGCAAGAAAACTTGTTACTGGACATGATCAAAGAATTATGTTACGACGCGGACAGTAAAATATCAGTAAAATTACGAGGGAAAGTGACCAGAATCATCGCTGACTGTGATTTGACGCATCACACTAGTTTACATAAATTAAGTACTACTCAAGAAAGCACTTCCACTTTATTAGGTAAATAAAATAGTTTGTGTATTATTTTAATAATTTCAACACAACCTAGTCATTACAAAGTTTGTTTAATAAACAAGCAATGTTCTTATTCTATTTTCCAGGTTTTATGCACCAAACCGCTACAGAACTAACATTTGATGAACAAATAGAATTGAACCAAGCAATTGTTCAAAAGATTCAAAAGAAACTGCCTCAGTTTACTTCTGAACTAGAAAACTTGAAGCATGATGCTATTGCAAATAAGAAAAACCATAATGACCAAATCAGAGACTTGCAGCAGAGCTTAGATGACAAACTGAACGTCTTACAGCAACAAGAGAATGAGAAAGTGGAACTGATGATGGAGTGGCTCAATCATAGGATAAATGAGGTGTCTAGTTTTAATGAAAATTCTACTGAACTCCTAACACTAAAGTCAAAAATACTGGATTTGAAATCTAAGTAAGTAAATTCACTTTCTATTAACTAGTCAACGAGCACAAAGAGAGACAATAGAAACTTCTATTGATTTTGAACACTGGTGTCTGGTGCCTGCCAAGAGTTCAATAATAATTCTAACAGTATTGTGATAAATTTTAACAAATTAATATTCTTGATAACACTTTCAAAATTATATGATATTACCAACAAAAACATACCAGACTGTGTTAAGTACAGTAAAAGAAGATTTATTACTGCTACAGACAGCAGAAAATCTAGCTCAATATTTTAGTACATTGTCATAATAAATGTCAATAAAGATCCTGAAATTTTTTCATGTTGAATACCAAGTATTAAGATACTTTTGGTGCTAACAAAAACATTATATTATATTCTCGTTTTTTGGTTATTTAAAGATTAAATTTGTGGAAAAGTCAAAGTCAAATAATTTATTCAGTTTAGGTATTTACATACTCTTATGAATGTCAAATTATGCCAACCGTTCACTAGCTACCAGGAGGCCTTGTTCTGAGAAGAACGGGCAAAAAACTCAGCAAGTTGTTTCCTCCCTTCACAATATAATAATTGTTTTTGAAAGATTTTACAGTATGCATGGCTATATGGGGCTATATGGAGAATGAAGATTTGTAATTTGATATAAGTTAACAGCCCTTAAACCTGCCACAAAGTAACAGCGTCCCTCAACCACTTTTGCACATTATGTTATTTGCAACAAAAATCCTATGCTTATGAAGCACGAAATGATCTTGCATGAATCTTAAACCCTCAAGGAAAATATTACGAGAATATTATATCCTTCTATTGTTGCCATTGAGTTGGAGGAGGCTTATACCCAACAGGGGTCCATACAATAAGATAAACCTATCATTTGAAATGTAAAACAAAAACCAGGAAAATGGAATAAAATAAGCTTTATTATTATTATTATTTGCTATTATTTATTCTCAGCATAAAATTTTATGCTGGTTCGAACTGCACCTATGGGCTGTTGCTAAGTAAGTGCAGTGTGTTTGTGTACTGATGAGTGTTAAGTAGTGTATGTGAGGCATATGTATGTGGATTACTGTCTTCAATTTCCATGAATTTACGAACTATTCTACATGTATTTAAAATAGCTGCTTTTTGTAGTTTATGTACAGGGTGTCTTTTAGATCTAGTATTCTCAGGCTGTGATGAAGACGATGAGGTATGACACCAGTTGTAGAGAGGACTATGGGAGCTATGTATACTTTATCCTGCTTCCAAATCCTCGTGACTTCCTCCTTATTATTATTATTATGAGAAATTATGTTTTCTCCCATTTCTGGGGTGTTTTATTATTATTATTATTGTTGCCATTGAGAGGTTAAGTTGATAGTGAAGTAATATTGTTATTTATTGTAACAACAACATTAAGAACAAACTGTGACCATAAGCTAAGAAGTTGATATGTGATAACATGATAACATAAATTTTTTATGTTTTTTTTTCACAGAATACTACACCTACAAATACTACAGAACATCTTTACTGAGACAAACCAATCCATAAAAGCATACAGTGAAGTACATAAGGATCTCAAAGACAGCATCAAGGACACTGAAAAAAAAATTAAAGAGTTTCATGCCATTATTGATGGTCGTTATTGATTATTTGAAATTATTATTGTTACATTAGTATTCTATGGTCTTTCCTTTGTCTTTTGGAGTTAGACAAGACATTATTATTGTGAATTTCAAAATGAAGTGATAATGTTAAAGTTTGATAAAATAATTGATTAAAGAAAGCTATTGTTATTTTTAATATTTTGCACCATTTTGCTGACTCATGCAATGTCAATAATTTACATATACAGGAAGATCAATCCAAAAAGGCTTCATTAAAAATATGTTCTTTGCTAATTAGCGCCAACAACAATAAAAAAATTACAACATTGTTTACAGAAACTTGACCATAGATTCCCGGTTAAGTATGAGAAGTGAAAAATAAAATGTAAATGCCATTATAACCGTTCCTAAGACCAGATTCCACTATCTCCCATTTATTAGTTATGGACTTCTCCACACTGACCCATCAGCAATATACAGAACACAATTCAATGCAACAAAGGCGGCCTTATCGCTAAGTGCAACCTACCAGGCAACCTTTGGGCAGAGATTATTATTATGTATAAACAAAATTTTAAGTTATGTAGGGACAAAGAAAGTCCGTGACACGTCCTAAAGGCCTGCGCAGACGAAGGACTTATCCGCGGCAAGAAAAAAGACGCTCTGCGAATAAAACCTTTGCCGTCATAGAGTAACTTAAATATAGGGTTACGCACACCACGGTGTGCGATCATACCCACATAATCACGTACGTTACTCTCCAGTGCACAATGCGAATTAAAGTCCGCCATGTGCGTTGCTTCGCCTAGTCACAATAGTTCTATTTTTTCGGGAACATCGCCGTACTTTTGTCCGGTCCGATCTCTGCTTGTCCTTGGTTGTTCGGGGGATTATTTGTACTTTAAATCCCTCATTTGTGTTACTCAATACAGTTGTAAGCGATCTATTTTAGCGGACAAACAGTAAAGTTGTTATTTTCGCGTCACTGAACTAAATGACCTCACGATCACTTTATTATTGCACTTCAAGAACAAAGGTTAAAATACGCACTATATTACTGATTTTCAAAGTAATATTTGTATAAATTATTTAGTAGGTAAACGAGATGAAACTTATTAATAATACCTAATGCACACATCTTCTATGTCTCAAAAACCTTTTGCTTTTAATTTTTCACCATATCACGTTTATCCCCGAAGGAGTGGGCATATGCAACACCCGCATTTCGTCCTATATAGTTAAATCTATGCACCGGGTACAGTATGGGTGGAGAAAGCACTAAGATTTAACCAATATTCGTCACAATTAATGGACTATATAGGTAATAAGTTTTATTCCATAGTGGCACGGGCAGGAATCGATCCGGCGATCTATTGCTCGAGTAACGCCTTACATCTAGGAGGTACATTATGCTACATTATTGTAGATTGTAGGATACAACCCACATTACCATTATACGACCTCCGTGGTCGAGTGGTCTGTACGCCGGTCTCAAGGCGTCGCTATCTTGAGAGGTTCTGGGTTCGATCCCCAGTGGGGGCAAATGTTTGGGTGATGAATTTTCAGGCATTTGTTCTCCAGGCTTGGATGTTAATATATATTCAGAATATTTATATGTATTTATCTATTAAATATATTTATCCGTCATCTAGTGTCCGTAACACAAGCAGCATTAGTTGCTTAAAATGGGGCTAGTTGATAGGTGTGAGTGTCTGAGGATATTTATATTTATTTATTTATTTTATTATTACCTACCTACTACTAAATACAGCTAAACACCTACCTACAACAAAAATTTTACGAGGCGCGAATTTTGTGTATGTGTCTGTTTATCGAATTAACCACTGCATCTTTTGTTAATAAGTTTGTTATTCATTCGTCCTCTACCCGCATTAGACTAGCGCTTCTAACTAAATTCTATCTCTCGTAATAACATAAAATTATAAAATTATTAGTTAAAGCTCATACGCAACAAAATTAAACGATAATTATCTTTACGGCACACAGATTAAACTTCAGTTTCCTCCATGACGTCGCGGGTGGCGGCTGTGTTTATCTTTTGTGCGTTGGGAATTATTTTTGTACCAAAGTGATGGACCTTACGGGCTTTATGGAGTCATGCCGGACAGAATTCAGGTGAGTTTTTATGAAAAAAATACTTGATTTTTAAAGTTTATAATTTGAGCGATCACTATTATTTGTCGGCTCATAGATTTTACTGTTTACTTGTTCAATGAAATTATCATGCTATGCCTAGAATAAAGGATAACACATGTCTAGACCCAGTATAAAAAAATGGGTGTTATTTAAACGGTTAGCAATATATTCGATTTTCGGTCAGCAAAAAAATACAATTGGTCAGCTAAAATTACTGATTGGTTAGCAACTTACGGGCAGCAAATATTTCTAAAATGGTCAGCAAAATAAGTAAGGACAGCAGATATTTCTAATTTATTAGAAACTATTTTGCTTGGGCAGCAACTCAAATGTTTTCTGCCAAATTGTTTAATATATGTTTTGATGACAAATATTGTTTATAAGGTTCATAAAAAATAACTTTAATATCTAGCAGAAAACATTTCCTATGAATAGATCATTGATCTTTCATTGATCCTTTTCCTAGATTTTATATATTTTCGGTCACATAGATAGGTATGTTTTGCTGCCCAATTAATTATTTTGCTGATCAAATAAGTAAGTATTAGGTAATACAATCGCAATAAAATTGAAAAAAAAAATACTAGAATCATGTTTATCAGTCAATAACCGCGATGTTAGTTCTTCAACTATTCTTATCAAACTTCAATTTTCCAATAATACTTATCAGAAAGCAAGGAGTATGCAATGTAATGTACGGATGTCGTAATCGCCTATGCCATTCCATTAGTATGTTAGTCAAATAAACACAGATGTTATGGAAAGTAGGTATTAAGATGCAAACAAGAAAAAATCTATAGAAGTTATAGAAACTAAAACACTTCTTATGTTTTGACAAATTTTTCTAACCTTTTTTCTTAGTCAATTTTATTTCCTCGTGGCTAAATTGTGCTCTCAGATTTTTGTTCTGTCAACTGAATTTGTACTCAATCTTATAGTTTTTCCCTTTGTTGTGGCGCATTTACTTACATTGGTCGTTTGCGCCCGTATGCGGGGTGCGGGAGAATTTCAAAACGCAGGCCACAGGCAGGGGCGAAACGTGGGCGAAACCATGTTTCACGCAAGCTCACCGCCTACAGCTATATAAGGCACAAGTTCGGCCTCACATGGAGTATTGCTCTCATCTCTGGGCGGGAGCACCACATTACCAACTTCTTCCTCTTGATCGCATACAACGTAGAGCCGCTCGAATAGTGAACGACCCTAGCCTCTCCGATAAGCTTGACACCTTGGCCCTGCGTAGAGAGCATCACTCTGCATCTTCTACCGGTACCACTACGGGGAGTGTTCAGAGGAAGTGTTCCAGCTCATACCGGCCGCTGCCTTCCGCCACCGGGCTTCGCGACGTCTAATTCATCCCCATAGTTTGGATGGTTGTCTGTGCACGACCCTTCGTTTTTCACGTCATTTTTTGCCGCCTACATCCAAGCTATGGAATCAACTGTCACCAGAAGTATTCTCAGATCAATACGACCTTTAAAAATTTAAAAAAAAGAGTGTATTCCCTCCTTAAGGGTCGGCAACGCGTCTGCAACTCCTCCGGTGTTGTAGATGTCTATGGACGGCGGTAATCACTTACTATCAGTAGGCCTAGCACGGGCCGGAGAGAAAAAGTCCTCGGAGACAAAATTGATCATTGCCTCTCGCTTCCGAGCGAACGAAGAAGCGAGAGACAATGACGATTTTTGTCTCTGGGGCCTTATTCTCTCCGGCCCGTGCTAAGCCTTCAGGTGAGCTGTCTGCCCGTTTGCCCCCTCTTTACATAAAAAAAACCGTCTTAATTGGTTATTTATTGGTCGTGTATGTCTCACGTAGGTAGCTAGGTACATCGTAGATACCGTCGCTCGTTAGCACCCGTATGTGGGGCGCGATAGATTTATGTAACGCATGCCATAATAGGGCTCGCATGCGGGAAACCGTTCTGGTTGATAGTAAGAAAAAACCTCAATACAGCCTATATACAATTTAGTTTGGCAGTTAGCTTTGAGAGAATTATTATCATCGATTGCAATAAGCCCGAAGGCGGAATGTACCTAAATCATTATCATTAGTCGATAAGTGGGGCTAATTTAAATCATCGTTCGATACAAAGCATTCGGGGATCACACACAAAATTACTATAACTACTTAACAATAATAAAATCGGATGACTAGTCGGTACGTCAACTTATGTTGTTCTCTCAGTCATCTGCAAAGTAAATTGAATTTAGGCTGTATTTATGAGAACTGTAGAAGTTAATCAATAAGACTCATTGAATTAATCTTTAGTTTATTAGAAAATAGATTTACATGCAACGTACAACACCATTACCGGTAGCCATCTTTTTTTTTAGCGAGAGAACCATAGACAAGATATTATTAAAGAGTATAACATAGTTCAACAGTATTCAGGGTCTTTTCTTACGACCAATGAAAACCGTTCCCCACATGCGGGTCCTGCTTTACAGAAATCAAACGCACCAATTTCATGAAGTCGATTCTATAACCTCGTGTACGAGCAATGTCCCTTTCCCCAGCCCCTGCTATCGCTGTTATAATTTAAAAAAATATCTTTAAAAGGAAGCCTCGTCAACCAACCGGTGGAGGTCGCGAGAAGCTGCTGGATGCGAGCTGCGCAAGGAAAGTACTTGTGAGAGGCCTAAGAATGTCCAGCACTGCATGTCTCAAGACTAATATACGATGATGATCTATTACCTATATCTATTTCTTTATGATAAGTAGGTATTCTCTCTTAACTAACCTAGGGCAGGAATCGAACAGCGAACTTCCTACTGTACTTATAGGCACAATTTTTAAGTAAGCTTCTAATTTTCCATAAAAACCTATACCGTCCTATACATTCATTGAATAAGTACTAAAACATCGCCTACGTTATCGCTTTAAGGAAATTATTTACCTTAACAACAATTATCGGATAATATTTATCATGAAGCAGTTCAATGTGATTATCATATTTCTTGAGTATAAAGTAAATGGTAGGTACCTACTAATACCAAACAAATAAGGACTTTGATCGATATCCCCGGATACAAATATACACTTACACTGTCTTGACTGAGCAATAAGTTTAATTAACAAGATTGAATATAAAATAATTTTTATAATGTAGAACGTAAGAAAATTTTGTGTAAGGGGAGAATGGCAGAGTTTCTTGCCTGTATCTTCTCTTGACAAGGCCTCCCGGTAGTGAACAGGAAGAAAAAAAATGTAGAGGTATACAAGTAGAAGTGTATAGTTTATTTGTATTTTTTTTTAGTTTTTGACATTTTAATTTAATTTCAATACTATCTCCAACAAGCAATGATTGAAGTATATTATTGTACCAGACGCTGACAAGCCTTTTTATTGTATATATGTACAATCATATATGAATACTACCAACCCATCTCTTCCCTTGGGTGTCGTAAAAGGCGACTAAAGGACTTAGAACTGCACAATCATCCAATAGCTTATAGAGGCCACGGGCTCACCACCTGTCTCTCTGAGTTGGACTAATGGCAATGGAGTGCTTTTGTGTTCCTTTTGCCTCGTCTATGACTTACCTTTAAGGGATAATAGTCGTATATGTATAATCATTAAAGGAAAGAAAGGGGGGAAGTTAGAGTGGACTGCCTAGGCGAACGTACCTTGAACCTTGACCAATTCGGCGCAACGTTCTGAAAAAGGGCCAGGTCAAATATGTATGTACCTATGAATAATCATCAAGCCTTTATTTATTTGTTACTGATGTAATGAAACCTATGTTAAACCCTTTTATAACAGCCAAACCGCTTAAAATGTTTCCACTTATTTACAGAAAGGTATCCAACGCTCTCGGCATACAATGGGCACCAACGGACATCCCGATAGAGCGTCGTCTCCAGACCCTGGCCGCCACCGCCTGGATCTGCCTCGTCATCTTTGGAGAAGGCGCCTCCATCCTCCTCGCCATTAAGTTCCTTTACTCAGACTACTGGATCTTGGCTATAGCGTACGCTATTTGGATGCTAAACGATAGCGATGTTTGCAACAGAGGTGGGAGAAAGTACGTAAAGTATAATAAATTAGGAATTACCTAACGTGAGGAGCTCGGTGGCGTAGTGGTGAGTACGCTTTGGCTTTCGATTGAAAACAAGGCTACCTTCGCTATGGTCAGGCTGTAGATGGGTGACCAAAACTTTGTGATCTCGAGCTCCTCCGTGCTTCGGAAGGCACGTTAAGCCGTTGGTCCCGGTCGCTATTGCGACTGTTTCTACCCACCAACCCGCATTGGGCCAGCGTGGTGGTGTTACGGCCCATACTTCTCATGTGTTTCTTCGTGAGGAAGGCCTGTGCCCAGCAGTGGGACGTATATAGGCTGAGGACTACCTAACGTAAGTAACGTATAGGATGCCGCATGACAAGAAGTAAAACCACAGTAATGCAAGACGGCTCCTTTGTGAAATGAATAGTGAACATAGAAGTTCATAAAGATGAAACTAAAAATGTCACAAGTGGAGTCACAAGTGGGAATACGCTCTTTTCTTGAAGGTTTTCATATCGTACTGGCCCGGAAATACCGCAGGCGACAATACATTCCACAGTTTAGTTGTGTAAGGCAGGAAGTCCATAATTAGTCGACGATGTCTTAAACTCCCTGTAGGACAAAAGGCAGTTTGTCTTCAGAATCCACAGAGAAAAAGACAAGGCAGTTTGTCATCAGAATCCACAGACAAAAAGACACATTGCTTTGCTGGTGGTAGGTAAGCAGTAGACATATACCTAGAGTAACAGTTTATATGCGAAGGTAAATAGGCTAACTATTCCAGTTTGTCCGTGCGAGCCCATTAGCAAATCAGGTTATATTAGGGACTAGCTTTTGCGACTTCGACCGCGTAAAATAGTTACTTTGAGATAGTGTGATGGTATGTAGCCTAGCCTCAATAAATAGGCTATAAAGATTTTTTCAAATTGCAACAATAGCCTCAATTGGTGGAATTGAAAATTTACTTCTACTCTATCATTGGAAGCAAAGTTAATAGTGGCCTTAATTTGTCCTTCAAAAAATTTAAATAACTCCTTTAAATTTTTTAACATTCACCCGCATGGCACCCGTTTCCATGGGATAATAATAAATATCCTCAGACATTCACACCCATCAACTAGCCCCATTTTAAGCAACTAATGCTGCTTGTGTTACGGACACTAGATGACGGATAAATATATTTAATAGATAAATACATATAAATATCCTGAATATATATAAACATCCAAGACTGGAGAACAAATGCCTGAAAATTCATCACCCAAACATTTGCCCCCACCGGGGATCGAACCCAGAACCTCTCGAGATAGCAACGCCTTGAGACCGGCTTACAGACCACTCAACCACGGAGGTTGTCAAAAAATATCCTTTCTCAGAGTCTACACTATCTGTGTACCAAATTTCGATTGATTTGGTTTAGTAGTTTCGTCATGAAAGCGAGACAGTCAAAGGTACTTTCGCATTTATATAATAATATGGATTATTTAAACTTACAGATTCGAGTGTGTAAGAAACTGGTCTTGGTGGCGTTACTACCGCGACTACTTCCCTCTCAAGCTGGTCAAGACCGCGGAGTTGGATCCCAACAGGAACTACCTGTTTGCCTGCTTCCCCCACGGCATCGTGAGCTCTGGTGCCTTCGGGGCTTTCGCTACCAACGCTGGGGACTTCTATAAGTTGTTCCCTAAGATGACTTGCAACATGATTACCTTAGGAGGACACTTTCTGGTCCCATTTTTTAGGGATTTGATCCTCGCGCTCGGCGCTTGCGCGTCGTCGCAAGAGAGTTTGCTGCATTTGCTCAATATAAAGAAGTATAAAGGCAAATGTGTAGCGTTGATCGTCGGAGGAGCGGCTGAGGCCTTGGAGTCGCATCCTGGGGAATACAAGATCTTGCTGAGCAGGAGAAAGGGATTTGTTCGTGTTGCTATGATGGCTGGGTAAGCTCAAGATATTCCATCACTTTTCTCCTTCTTCCTGATTAGTTTACAATTTTTTTACTAAAGTAAACTGTATTGACATTATTAGATCCCACAATGAAGTAATATAAAGGTTACACTAACGGGACTACACGCGACGGACGAACTGTTAGTGTGGTATGCCGAAGTGACTGCAATATTAATAATGTGCGGGTAGAAGAGGAATCACGGGCCCGCCCGAGCAGACGACGCCGCGCACCAGTCAACTCGTGACCACGGTTTATGTAGCTCAGCCGAAACGTCGGTAGTCAGTAAGTAGTATTTATATACTACATAATGTACGTCGCGTGTAGTCCCGTTATTAGGGCTCGTTTAAGGAGACGCGGCGCGGCACTCGAAGCGGGCCGCCAGAAAAACAAACATACGGCGAGGTATTGGTGCGTTCAAGGAGACGCGTTTTCGCAAGCTTTTGTTTGAGTGAGCACATGCGGCGAGCGATGCCGCGTCGGACGCGGCGGCTGGAGCGGCGGGTGATGCCGCGGCAAGTAAGAAGGATTGATTGGCGGCGAGCGATGCCGCGTCGGACGCAGCGTCTGAAGCGGCGGGTGATGCCGCGGCAAGTAAGAAGGATTGATTGGCGGCGAGCGATGCCGCGTCGGACGCAGCGTCTGAAGCGGCGGGTGATGCCGCGGCAAGCAAGAAGGATTGATTGCTTTTGTGACAGTGACAGTGTTACGTATAAAACGCTACGTACTATGCGGCGGATGCAATACCGCTTGACGCGCCACTTGACGCACTGCTTGACGCGCCGCTTGACGCTCTGCTTGACGCGCCGCCTCGCCTTAAACGATAAAAACGCACGCCGCGCCGCGGGAAGCGCATCCAACCGCGCCGCCTGACGCCCCGCGTCTCCTTAAACGCGTCCCTAGAGTAACCTTTAAATGGATGGCTATGTAATATCAGCATCATTGCATTAATGGTGTGTTGAAAACCATCTGTTGGATCAACGTTAATTTACAGATAACATTGTACTTATAATAGAAGACTATACTGAACAGTCATTGGTGATTTCATGGCGCTTACATTTCAGGGCTCCCCTAGTCCCGGTGTTCTCGTTCGGCGAGCCCGACGTGTTCCGGCCCATGGCCAACCCGCGGGACAGCTGGCTGCGGCGCTTCCAGGAGTTCGTCAAGCGGCACACCGGCATCTCGCCCATGTTCCCCATCGGCCGCGGCGTGCTGCAGTACACCTTCGGATTTGTGCCGCTGAGGAGTCCCATCACTACTGTTGGTTCGTACATTTGTCAAGCTTCCCTATCTGTTTGCATAAAATTTTCATGCATATGAATTGGCATATGGAATCTACTAAATATACTTACTCATAAATGATTTCGGCATAAAATTTTATACATAATTATTAACACAAATGATATAACCATCTTAAGACATAATTAAGTATTCGCATTAAATGTTAGGAATAAATAGGTATCAATAAAAATATGGATTCTGGCGCTCTGCTCGTTCCGCTCGTGCGTTGATACAGTTCTACCCTACCAAACATTCGTCCTCGTTTCGCTCGTCGTCGTACCTAATCGACCATTATGCGGAAAAATATTATGGATAATTAGTCTAAATAAAAATTATGCGAAATAAATATTGTGCCAAAAGCAAATTGTGCTTAAGTTATTATGCCTAATTCATATGCCAAAGTATATTATGAGTAAAAACATTATGCCAAAAAAAATGATCCTATTTGTCAATTCATTATGATTATCAACCTACAGAAGTCTACTGCTGAACGTGGTCTATCACCACTCTCCTAATATCTAGATATTCATCTACATCTTCAAGCCTGCACCTGTACTATGTAGGTACCTACAGAGTACCATTGGTCGTGGCGCAACTATCACGTCCGCATACTGAGCGGAGACCATTTTGATACATTGTATTGGGTCCTTACCTATGAAATTGGTGTTTTTTTTCTCTCTTAGTATTTTGTCTGTAACTATTAAGATTCAGAGTATTCCTAAAAAATAATTACCTCGTCTAAAAATAGAATATATTTTTGAGCTCTTTTGATTTGTTTTGATAATTTGTTGTAAGTTTAATTGTGTTAAAATTGGACACGGAGACAACTCTTTTTAAGTGCCTCCCGAATACATCATTTTATTTACATTCACTTAAAAACGATAAATAATTTTTATGAAGTGTGATATTACACATATTACTAAAGCTTGTCTAAAGATAGATGCCAAATATTATTATCTTTGGATTTGTCGTTGTGAAGAAAACTGAAAAAATGTTGGTAGTAAAAAAAGCAGAATTCCCCAAAATCTCCATACAAAACACCAATTTCATAGGTAAGGACCTAATATAAAGCTTCACTACTCATAGCTGTGTTATGCTACCAAATAAATATTTTTCTTTCTATATTTCTTTCTTCCATTCGTTACACCATCATTTCGCCGGAATACTTAAATCCCCACGTAACAATTCATGTTCAGTAAGAACAATGTGAATCAAGCGATATTTACAATAAAATTGTCCATACATGTACCTACAGATAGTCAGCCTGTACATGAAACGATTTTGAATTTTTTCCAGTTGGAGCACCAATAGAGGTTAAGAGGAACCTGGAACCTTCCCCTGAAGAGGTTGAAGCGGTACATGCTGAGTTCACTGAAAAACTGTCAGAATTATTCGAGAGGGAGAAAGGGAAATATTTGCAAAACCACGAAAAGGTCAAGCTGGTTCTAACTTAAATATGTGTTCATAAAGACTGTTTTAGATTGGCATATCCCTATGAAAATATGCAGCAAATATTTTTACATTTGATTAATAGCTCGCCAGGTTACGGAAACCGTAATAATTTTCAACCCTTAACTTGAAAATTCAAGGTGCATTTTACCAAAATAGGTAGATACGATGCAAAGGTTTGGGAAATGTTGATTTTTAAAATAATGTTGATTATAAAAGCTATCTCAATAGGCTTGTAATAATGTTTTAAATATTATTTTGTATACATACAGTTTTTCTATTTGTTTTATACTTAATTTTGTATAGATACGTGCCGTACGCAGTTTGTGACATGATTGGAATATTGGAATGAAAATAAATACCTATTCATGTATAATATTATAATACAAAAATGTCAAATTTCAATAATGCATTCATTTACTTGATGCTAAAATTCAATGAGATAATATTTTTTTGTGATTTTCGTCCAAACACCTAATTTACACTTGGGTTACTATTTGATAATCTCTTTCATAAATTTAAGGCTACTTTCCGTTTTATTCGCAGAAAAAACTGAATCGTTTCTATTTATATTTTTTTCATCACACTCTCGTGGAATAGTAGACATTTTACTGCTCGGTAAAATGTATTTAATTTGATATATTTACATGGTTAGCCGTTAGCCGTAAGATACAGACTGAATAGATAGGTATACGATATATAAAACGTTACGTAGTACCTAAGATGATTTTTAGTCAATATTTGTTACCAATATTTTTACTTTTTCAATAAATAATTTTGTTATTTACTTCAAGAGTTTTTTGTTTTATGGACCGTAGGTATTTCTCAAAAATTTTTGTTTTTGTCACCAAATGTCGTTAATACGTTGTAGCAGCTGTAAGGTTTCGGAGAAGTTTGATAATTATAAAAAAAAACGTGTATTTTACTTTTACCATTTTTATTCATTTTGTATATTTACATTTTTATATACAAGGTTTATCGAATACGCCCGTTGCGGCGCATCGGCGACTCTTTTGAGCATTTCTATATTAACTTCATGTTTCCTTAACGTTTCATTAATGAAGGTATCATTATAATTATACACAACAATATACATACAATAAGAGCGGGAATGATACATAATAATTATGCTGGGCTCGACACTATGTTGCTTCTAGACTTCGATCTTATTACTAACATTAACTATTTTATCTTAAGGTATATTAAAGATTTTTTAAAGATCGGAGTCACATAAGCATCATAGTGATCAGCGGGCGTCAGTCCACATCCCGCCCCTCGGACAATCACGCAAAAACAGAAGCTTTTGAACAAAGCCGAGATTATACACAAAAATACTGTTTAAATACATAGTGAACTAATTTTTAATGAGGCAGTCAATTTTAACTATCAGATACATCAATGCCTATAGACTAATGTAACGGAATAACCACATACGAAATTTCAATATCCTTTTGAAAATCTATGCGTCTTTGTCCTTATTTTAAAACACAATGAAACATTCCGAGAAACGCATTTTAATTTACATTTAATATTTTACAGCATCATCATAATATTAACATAATAAGTATTAGAAAAAAGAAAATTGTTAAAAAGCAGCTCAAAAAAGACAATTGGCATAGTTCAAAAGCTCCAAATAACTAAACACAATCAGAGGCTCAACGAAACCTTAATTAACCGTTATTAGAATTCTTTGAAAGACAGATTCCATGAAAATAAAGGAGGTTCTTAAAGTGGATATGGACACACCAGGTAACAATATATCTCACACCAAAGATCCATACAGTTATTGCTACCAAATACAGTCTTAAATGGAGTTATCATTAAAAATTTCAAAATGCCGTACATAGAAAAACTTACACGAATGTTTTTAATATTACAAAAATGAAAAACCTAAAGAAAACAATCAAGAAATAGGTTGTCCTAAAATGAATCTGTCCCGTTTGTCAATCCAGTGTTACACTTGCTTATCACAAAGCATTCGTACTAATTTTAGGCATTCGTATTCTAAAATCTCTATCAAGTTAAAGTTTGATCCCAAAAACGTGTTATTGTCTAAAATTATTTTGATCTGTGACTCAAACTTTCAGGAAGTGGAAAAACTGAGTCATACTGTAGATCGTTGCGGTCTATCAGATCATAACGTCATAGTTCAAGAGTTAAGCCTTTAAAGGCATACACGTCACAATTGTTACAATTAACCTAAATGAGTTCGTAGGTTAAAAAGTCCATAAAGCGGAATACCTCACGCTTGCTTCGGGTGCGGCGCGGGCGCCGGCTGTGCTGGCTTGAAACACTGTAGTAAGAATGCCGTATACATGACGAAAGCTATTGCTAGAGCTATCAACGCGTACATGAAAATATTTAATTCTGGTTGTCTGAATCTGTTTTTCCTGAGCCATTCTAGAACTTCTTCTTCAGACATAATGTCTCCTGAAATTACAAAACATAATTAGACACATTCTGTGGATATATACAAAGTTCTTGCAATCATTGAAAGATGTTTTACCTCTATAAATACTTGGGAATCTCTTTCTAAAATAAACAATAGCAGGCAGTTTGGTAACACCCCATTTTCGTGCATAGCGAGGATCTTGCATCTTCACAAATGTAATATCCAAATTATCAGTTTCGCTGTCAATATTTTCTAGTTTATCCAACACAGCTCGACTCTCAGCAGATTTCTCATCTGTAATATAACTCAATTAAAATACCTAATACGAATAAAATGTCATCTCAGAATATTTTCTAATAATAATCACAAGAACTCACAGAAATAAACAGCAAGGAATTCATTTTCTTCCAAAAGTTTATCCAACATTTTCCGGTTGACTTCCTCGATTTCATTTTTAATTTCAAAAACGTCTTGAGACGTCAGCCAAGAGAGGACTCGATCGACTTGATGTAAGTCGCCGTCGTAGAGCATGGGAACTTGCTTGCGGAAATACACAAGTGAAGGTATGTTGATCACGTTGTATTTAGCAGCAGCTTCTGGACTTGCTATTTTTACGAAGTCAATTCCAAATTGATCCACTTCTCCATCAATTTGCTCCAGAGATTCTAGAATTTCTTCACATTCTGGGCAATCATCGTCGTCATCTACCAAAATTAAAAATAATACAAATTAGTTCCCGAGATTTCTTACTTATAGTTACCGAGGAGAATAATAATGTAAAACTTACAGAAGAATACCACGAGTAAATGTGATTCTACCAGTAACCTTTCTAACATTCTATCGTTGACCGACTCGATTTCATCTGCTAATTCTCGGTTATCGTCATCAATAAGCCATTCCAATATAGATTCTTCGTTTTGCAAGTCGCCCTCAAACAGAAGTGGATTTCCGTTTCTGGAATTATAAATTGTATCTCATTTACTATCTTTGGACTCTAGAAAAAATAGTAATTTGTTCTCTCAATTTTTTTTTACCTGAAATATACCATGGCAGGGAAGGTTTTTATTGAATATCGCTTAGCTAATTGGGGATCTTGAATTTTTACCATGTGTATACCATAAACATCACATTCGTCGTCAATACTTTCAAGTCCGTCGAGTATGTGATCGCAGATATGACAATTTAATTTATCTGAAAATTAAGAAATAATTTTTCATCGGCCCTAATTATTGGTAGTAACAACAAAAAATGTGGAATGTCTTTCTATTTAAATCTTCAAATTAATTTATTTGGGGAACTTACAGAAGTACACGGCTAAATACTGTGTCTCGTCCACCATTTTTTCCAACATTACTCTGGTTATAAGTTCAATTCGATCTTCCGTTTTTTGAGTAATAAGCCATTGTAGGACTTCTTCTTCTTCAGCTAGAGATCCTTCATATACATTGGGGATGTTACTTTCAAAGTAGACTAGCACCGGAAAGTCTGTGACACCATATGATTCAGCAATGGAATAGTCTTGAGTCTTCACAAATTTAATACCGTGCCTATCGCAGTCATCATCAATGTTCTCGAGTTCTTCTAATATTCCTGCACACTGTTCGCAATCTGGACCATCTGTGGCATCAATTCAATGTTAACACATTTATTTTGATTTCAATTATATCAGTTGCATACAAAGTAGCTGAATACGAAAAAAGACTACGAACACAAGTAATATAATAAACTAACTAACAATAGTTCTCAAAAACATCACTCACTATAATAGCTACAAAATCTATTTACTGATGGTTAGATTCATGGACACACCGAGACTCGAGATTATCGGCTTCCACAATATTTTTGATAAAAGTTTTCTACATAATATTACGTAGGTCTTAGCATTAATCTGTAACTACAACATTCAGTAAAATAAATAAATTCATTCGTAATCGTCTTCAAGGTACTACTAATGCAAAGACAAAAATTTCCACCACATTCACAAAACTAAATTCAAAAATTTTCTACTCATTTCAAGAAAAAATTATAAAATATAAAATAATTCCAGGCAGTAAAAATCGTTCTTTCATGGCTAATTACTATACAATCTTTCATTATAATATGAATTTGACTACCACAACACACAATCTAAGTTATTTAATTATGATTTTGCTGATGTATTCATGACGGTCACGGTATCCTTAAACATGAGGGTAAAGGGAACTAGAAATTAAACTGTAAAACAAACAAAATAGACAAGAAATAACCTATACGAGACATACACAACCAAACATGTACCTGCAGAGAAAAACATGCTTCATGCTACTACTCGTAAATATTGGTAAGTTAAATTTAGAGAAGGAATGGTCGAAAATACTACGAGCAAATTTCGAAATTTGATCTTTAAGTCACTCAAGTACCCTCTTGTTCCTGCCCTTCTTCTTCTTCATGTTCTTTGTCTTTCTTTTTCATCGCCTTTCGCATTGCTTTTGAATTGCAAATTTCACACAATGTTTTGTTCCCTATTAAAAAGCAACGAGTTAATGAGTTATTATGCGCAAGCCTTGACGAATGTGCTTGAAAATACAAAAACTGTATTTCCACAACATAATTACTTATTTTGATTCCTTAATTGAAGAGAAACAATGTTATAATTTATAAATTGCAGTGTATACAGACAGACGTAAATAAATAATTACTAATAGTATTTTGTTAATCAAGGTTTGAGTAAAGCGCGACGTTTTCAATTAAGCTTCGGGGTAACTTACAAAAATAAACAGCCAAAGATCCTTCCGATTGTATCTTATCTTTAAGTTCCTGGCCTTCTAATGCTTCAATGACGTCACCTGCTGGGTTTTTTTGCACCAACAACCAATTTAGTAGTTGATGTTCGTCATACAAATCACCTGTAATAAATTGTAATTAGAAAACTCCCTTTTACCATTTTGAAGGAAATTGGTTTTCAAGGTGGAAGAATACACTATTTGATTTACCCGCGTATATAACAGGATCCTTGGACCCCATTTTGAAGAACAGGACTGCGGGAAGTGCGAAAACTCCGTATTCCTTCGCCATTTGTCTATCATCAATCTTCACGAAGTTGATTCCAGCACCATCAGCATCGTCGTCAATGTGCTCGATCTCAGCTAGCACTCTGGGACACTGTTTGCAGTCATTACTGTCTAAAACATGTCATATGTGCAATAAAATTGTGGTTAAAGAAATGCATCGTACAAAAAGCACGCCTATTATCATATCCTCATTTCTCAATATCGAGATAACTATCTATCTAATTAAAAGACAACTCACAAAAGAATACAGCAACATAATCCGATGTCTGTCTTATTTTTTGAAACATTTTACGGTTTACTTTTTCAATGTGATCCGTCAACTCCATGTTCTCAGGATTGGTTAGCCAGTCTAAAATTTCTTCTTCATCATCTATGTCTCCATCATAATTAATATATTTGCTTTTTCTAAAGTACGTTATTCCTGGTGGATTACGGAAGCCATACTTCTTAGCCATCAACCTGTCATAACATTTCACAATTTTTATACCGTATTCAGCAGCTTCGTCGTCGATCAACTCTACATGTCTCAGTACTCGAGGACTTTCAGGATCTTCTTCCTTATCTGCAATATTTTTGGGTACAAGGTTTCATTTATAATTTTACTCGTAATTTAAATAACATTTACGGATTGAAATTACACTTACAGAAAACAACAGCCAAAAATTCTTTTGTTTCAATGTATTTAAATAATGTGTCCCTATCTATTTCTTCTATACTCTCGTCTTCTTTTTGCTTGACCATCCAGTCCAAAACTTCGCTTTCATCCAATAGATTGCCTAGAAATTAATTAAATCATTTTCATGCTGCAATTAGAAACATACTAACATATAAATGTTTTAAGAAACCACATCCATTTCATAATACTTTGGAACTCACCAGTTTACATCCAATAATTGACATGCGCGGGTACAACTACAGCAATACCATGCTGACATCATTCGTGTGTAAAATGAATAATGATAAAACTTAATAGAAAATGTGTTTATTTAACAAAAAATTATGTAGCGCCGACTCGAAATATCAACGTAACAATATAAATAAAACATCCATGCGACTTTCGGACAACCAATACAGCTTACATATCGACATAATTGTCACACAACGCCAGCACTTTTTGAAGACCGAATAGCAATAGTTGTTTGGGTTGATTTTACATTACTAACAATAATTTGTCTACCAAAAGTCCATTTAATACACCTATCACTTTTCGGTATAAATTTTAATTAGTCAATTTGTTGATTAGAACATAATACTTGGCACTGCATTTTCCTATTATTACGATATCAAATCATTATTATTGTTGATACAAAAGTAGTACAAATATGCTAAATAGTATTTGTTTAAAAAGTATTACAAAATAATGAGATTCCATGAAGACTAGAAAACTATATGAACATGAAATCCTTACAACGAACGATAAGTCTTTCAAGATGGCACGGCAAAATACAATTAGAAATGCCTTCCGTTGATGACTTTACTTTCTAAATATTGGAATCAAATTAACAATCATGATTAACGATTTGTACACCTGTTGATGATGTCACTAGACATACCAATATTTAGTTTTCATGTGTTTTAGAATTTACAATGAAGCACAATTCTTTGAGAAGGATCAACAATGTGGACTGTGTTCACTATATCAAATATTAAGCATTGCGCGATTATTAATAGAGTAAAATAAGCAAACACAGTCCATGTGCTACATGTTATAACATTCACCCTGTTAAGTGCTAGCAGGAATCAAGGGACACGAGGTTACTGAAAAGCTAGCAATGTTAAGCAACAGCAAAAATTAAATGATGCATCGTTAGACCAGACGAATCATATTAGTTGAAGGTAAACCAATGATTGGTAAGGAATCAAAACTAACAATACAATAACATTCGTGTCCACTTGATGCCTCGCGTGCACGAAGCTCCTACTTACAATAATATCAATGTCGACATTAGTGCAAGTAACATATATATGAATCTATTAAAGTTTACCACCACCAAATATTGTCAGACTCGAATAAACCTTTTTTCCCTTTGGCTTGCTTTTCCGACTTGGCTAGCGCCTTGTTTTTGCTCTTGGTGGGCTTCTCTGGCTGCGCCTTTTGGGGGGGTTCCTTCCCCAGCTTCTTGGGGGGTACCTTCGTTGGCGTCGCTTTCGCTACTTTTGTTGGACTTTGGACTTTAGTGGGACAGCACTGGTAGGGTTCATAAGTCATTTTTGGGACAGCTGGTTTCGCCCCCAATCCAATGTAGAAACAGCGATCGCCTGCAGTCAGTAAAAATTGATTTTACAACCCGTATAAACGGCAATCACAAGGTAATTAAAATGCAAGTTAATACTGTGCATATTTATAATTTATGCGCTGGTTTGTTATAGCGCCATTAATTCTAAATGAATGTTAGTAAGTATAAGAGTTGAAAAGTTTGAGTTGGTAAAGCGCTCGCGAATGACTGCAGGCGACAGCTAGTATGCTAGGACCCATGCGGGTACTACAATGAGACCATGCAGATGTGTGACTGTCGGGTACAGGGTTCATCCGTGTCTCCGTGCAGGGGTCATCTCTCGGGGTCCAATGCTACTTATTACCTGTAAACATTCGTTTAATTCTACCAAAAAAGCTATCATCCTCAACATCGTTGTCGTTATCGTCGTCATCATCATCGTCATCTTCTTCATCATCGTCGTCATCATCGTTATCAGCACCTCTACCACGTCGAATGTTTCTGCTCACTTTGGCATCTTTTCTTTCTCTTATAGACTTTTTACCTCGGTTATCTTTTTCTTCATTATCATCATCGTCACTTTCATTATTGCCATCCTCATCATCGTCTTCATCATCATCCTCATCGTCTCCATCTTCGTCATCGCCGTCATCCTCATCGTCGTCGTCGTTGTCTTCGTCATCATCCTCATCGTCGTTATCGTCGTCTTCGTCGTCATCTTCATCGTCGTCCTCAACATTGTCATTGTCGCTGTCGTCATCATCGTCACCGTCATCATCGTCACCGTCATTGTCATTTTCGTCATCATCATTGTCATTGTCATCATCATCCTGGTCGTCGTCATCATCGTCATTTTCATCATCATCCTTGTCGTCGTCATCATCGTTGGCTTTATTATTTTTACTTTTTAGTGACGCTTTTCCTGATTTAGGGTATCGAATTTTCAATTTACCTACAGTTTTCCATATAGCTTCTTTACTTGATTTAAAGTTAAATAAATTTTTAATTTTACTTAATCTACCCGTGATTCCTTCTACAACGTCATCACTATCATCATTGTCATCATCATTTTCACTGCCTTCATTATCATTGTCACCATCACTATCGTCATCATCATCATCGTCATGGTCCTCATCACCATCATCACTATCGTCATCGTCATTGTCATCATCGTCCTTATCGTCATCGTCAAGTTTGTTTGTCAATCTACTAGGATTTTGTGGCTTACTACCGGGAAATCTTATTTTTAGAGTTCCCATCTTTTTCCATTCTGCAGATTTCTCTACGCTAGGATTTTTCTTATCTAATTTGTCTACATTGTTTTTACTTCTAAACCCCGAGGACTTTTTATCACCATCTGCACTGGCCTTCGATTTAGTATTAGCTTTATTTTTTTGGCGATGGCTATCTTCACCTGCAGGCATTAGTAACTGTCATGCAAAATGACACAGCTCAAACATCCAGCATTTAAGGCATAATATAATAATATATTTTAAAACTTGAGAATGATGTCATGCACGTAATACTGCGGCTCAATAATTTATGCAATAATTATAAAAGTTCATCTTAAAGATATAATAGAATTGTTTTATTTAAATGGATGTGGATTCTTACTTTTTTGATCTACTAGCCACTGGAGAACCTTATTTTCGTGCTTTAAGTCACCTATAAACAGGATAACATTGTCAAACAATTTATATATTTACTAAATTTCTACAAGAAACTAACAAGATTAAATAAAATAAAAAGACACTGAAATATTCAATTCCATGATCTCTGAAACTGATAATAGTGTTAGGTCACTTAAGGTCACATCATTAATTAAATATTATTTGTCACGCAGTTATACTTACCATCATACATAATCGGCACTCCTGTTTCATAATATACCAAAGCGGGGAAGCTGAATATGCCGATATCTGATGCCAATTTGGAATCTTTGGACTTCACGAACTGAATACCATGTTTGTCTGTATCATCGTCGATCGTTTCTAGCTCTTCAAGGATATCGTCACAGGTATCACAATCTTCACTGTCTACACAAAAAGAAATTTTATTTGTTAATCATATTGGGAATAACTACAAATTATTTTACGCAAAAAAATTTATAATTTAAAATTTAAAAACTTACTAAAAAAATTATAAAATCAAAAAATAGTTTTCTCGTCGGGGGTCCGTGAAGTACCTTGGTATGCCCTTTATTGTTACGTATAGAACGGTGCCCCGACGAGACAACGATTTTTGTTTATATTTATTTTTTGGTCCAGGGTTTTTAAAATTTTTCATTTGATTTTTTTATTTAATGCTTTTTGTATGATGTACAAGTTAATTTTTTTTATTTGATACCCCACTTGGGTATAGGTATTTGTAGAAATAAGATTTTTTATTGTCACTTTCATTCCACATATCTCCCAAATGGCGAAGTAGATTTCCATAAAACTTGCTGTATGACTTGATGTTTAAGTTATGACCATTCATTTGATACCCAACAAGGGTATATTTGTAAACATTAGATACTATAAGCAAAATACTTACAGAAAAATACGGCAAGGTGTTCCACGTCATTAATAAGGTTCTTTAATGTCTTCCTATCAACACTCTCAATAACATCCGGCTGGGAATCATGCAGTTCTAATACCCATTTCAATATAGCTTCTTCATGCATCAGGTCGCCTTCGTATATGGTCCTGAATTTGTGTCTATAGAATGCTAAGGCTGGTAGTTCAGAAAGATCATATTCCTTATCAATGCCATCATCAGAAGTCTTAACAAAGTCAATGTCCTTTTCCTCACATTCATCGTCAATATTTTCCAGTTCACTCAATATCTTTTGAGATTTCTTGTCTCCTTCTTTATCTGCGATTAATAAATAGTAGTTTTATTATTCCTATTGTGGTATAAAAATAACATTTCTTTTTAAAATTATACATACAGAAGAATACAACGACGTGATCATTTTCTTCTAAAATTTTTTCTAACATTCTTGAGTTAACTTCTTCAATTTTACCGGGAATCTCTAACGTATTTTCATCAGTCAACCATGACAGTACTTCATCTTCATCTTCGATGTCACCTAAGACAATTCCAAACTAATTTACAATGCTGTTTCAATGGATATTTGTAAACTTTTCGATATGTATGTAATTGCAAGTAAATTTTATGGCTACATAATAATCTTGAATAATTTTCTTACCCTTATAGACCAATGGATCCTTATTTCTAAAGAAGACCAATGTTGGGAAAGTCTTAATTCCATACTTCTTAGCTAAGCTTATGTCTTCGGTGGTGACGAAAATAATACCAGTTTCATCTAATTCGTCATCTATGTTTTCCAATTCATCTAAAATATTGTCACATTCCTCGCCCTCCTCACAATTACCACCTAAAATTAAATACAAAAA
Organism: Parapoynx stratiotata; assembly: GCA_910589355.1. NCBI lineage: Eukaryota > Metazoa > Arthropoda > Insecta > Lepidoptera > Crambidae > Parapoynx > Parapoynx stratiotata. The sequence goes on from OU342464.1 coordinate 15,140,409, forward strand.
ATGTATTGGGTCAAAAATTTCTGAAACATTTTATATTTAAATGAATGTATCTTATATTCATTCTATGATTTGGAAAATTAGATAATATTACTGTATAAAACAGGAAAAGAAGACATTGCAAAATGTTTTTTAGATTTTTACTTTAATTGTGTCTTAAGTAAAACAAAAGTAAAGTAAAACGTAATTAAGTCTTAAGTCCTAAGATTGGGTGGTAACCAAATCATTCCAATTTACTTACTGAAATAAACGACAACGTATTCATGTTCTTCAATTAGGTCGGTTAAGATTTCATCAGTAACTTCTTCAATAGTTGCGGTGTTTTTCTGTTCGATGAGCCATTCCAAAACTTCATCTTCATTCATAAGATCACCTTCATATATCGCGGGAATGTTCTCCTCGAAGTATACCAATGTTGGTAAATGATCTATTCCAAATTCTTTAGCTTCAGCTTCGTTATCCATTCTAACTATAACAATGCCTTCCTTCTCTAATTCATCGTCAATGTTTTCTAATTCGTTAAGAATTCTAATGTCTTGCTTATCGTCCTTATCGTCTGTAAATATAAGTTTATTTTGATATTTAAAACAACCGATCAGTATTGAAAACAAATAACCGATTATTAAATTATTTTTTATACTTACAGAAAATTACAGCCAAATAAGGAGTACTCTCAATGAGTTTGTCCATCATTTCATCTGTGATTTCTGGAATTTCGCTGTGACGTTTCTGGTGAAGAAGCCAACCTAATAATTCATCTTCTTTCATCAAGTCGCCTTCATAGATGTGAGGAATACCTTTCTCAAAGAAAACCATTGTTGGAATTGTGTCAATGCCGTATTCCTTAGCTTCTTTATCGTCGTCAATTTTAACAAAGGCGATATCATTTTGGTCACATTCATCGTCGATATTTTCCAACTCAACTAAAACCTTTTGACTTTTCTTCTGATCTTTGTCATCTGAAATGAATTTGGTGAACTGTATTTCATTTACATGTCAGTTCTTGACGGGATACTAGGATCGTTAAAATAAAAGCCTACAATATTATTGAACAATTGAACATGACACGACAATTAATTAAGCACTTGGCATTGTTTCAAGTTTTGTACCAATGTCAAGGTCACGTGAAATTTAAAAAACATACTTACAGAACAGTACAGCGACGTATTGCATTTTCTCAATGATCAAGTCGAGCATTTCATCAGTAATGTCTTCAATTTGATCGCTCTCTGTTTGGTACTTGAGCCATTCGAGAACTTTCTCCTCTTCTTCCAAGTTACCTTCATAGAATGTAGGTATCCCTTTCTCAAAGTACAATAAAGTAGGCAATTTTTCGATACCATATTCTTTAGCTTCGTCATCGTTGTCAATCTTTACAAATGCAATGCCAAGTTGATCACACTCGTCATCAATATTTTCCAGCTCGTTTAGTACCTTCTGGGATTTGCGATCGTTATTGTCATCTAGAAAGTTGAATAAAAATAAATACCTTTGTTTTAAAAATAAATTATCTATAAGCCGACACATCGTTATTAAACTTACAGAATAATACGGCAACAGTTTTCCCGTCCTTGATCAAACGGTCCAGCATCTCATCGGTGACATCCTCAATTTCATCTTTCTCAAGCTGATCCACCAACCACTCTAATATTTCTTCTTCATTCTCCAGGTCACCTGTGATGATTATATAAATAGACAATTTAAGGGCCGTATTCCAGAATCAATCTCAAGCTAGAAAAGGATGGCGTTATGTGGGGATGAATAGCGCCATCTTTAACCAACGGTAGTCAAGCAGAGACGTAGGCCTAAGTCTGGTTCTGTAATACGGGCCTAAAGAATCTGAATTCAAAAATACGCCTTTGTTACCGAAGGGATAGGCATAAGCGTTAACCAGCATTTCACCTCATATGTTATAGCCCCCATAATATTGGAGACTAGCGTAAGAGTAGCATTAAAAAAGTATATAAAAATTAAACCAAATAATATTATAGTTATTACTTATCTAAAAACTAAAAGTTATAAAAACTGACCGTCATAAACATTTGGGATCTGCTTTTCGAAGTAAACAATAGAGGGCACGTCGTCGATGCCGAAGGATTTGGCTGCTTTTTGGTCATCGATCTTGACGAACTGAATACCGTGGCGATCGCAGTCGTCGTCGATCTTCTCCAGCTCGGCCAATACGGTCATGGACTCGTCGTCTCCATGATCATCTGGAGCAATACAGTTATTAATATAAAAATCAATCATAATTTTTGTTTATTTTGTATGCAAGTATTTTTTAAATGTATATTCAAAAATACAAAACTAGTGCAGTCGAATTTCAGATGATAATATACCTAAAACTAGACGGAGTTGGAAAATTATTGATTCACATTATAAAAGTTCTACTGAAAATGTATATTGTGAAATTACACATTAAATAATTACGTAAGGGAAGGTAACAATAGACGACATTAAATAACTTTCAAGAAACCCATTTCATTATGTTGCGTGAAGACAACAATGTTAAGACATATACTCTATAATTAGCGGTCGTCAACTCAATAGTTGAGATCAGGCACTAAAATAAACACCAAACGTTAGAGGACCGTAAGAAACATTGCTTGTTCTAGATATAGATGAGAAACACAGTTTCAACTTATAAAATTTTAGCAATTTTTTGATGGATTAGTAAAAAAAAGTAAAAAGTATGGCGGTGTCAGACATCCCAATAGTTTCTCCTATATGCCCCAAACTATGAGGCTGTCATGGCATATCGGAAGTTAAAGCCTCAATAAATTTAATATTCTAGGCACGTTGCTCGTAGAACTGACTGCCGTTGGGGCTAAAAGGTTTTCGTGCGGCGACCCCATATTGGGAGGTGCAACGTTGAAAGAACCGCCAAGAGGTAGACCGACAATCAGGCGAAGGTCGCTGAATGCAGGCGGCGCAGGACCGGTCATTGTGGAGATCCTTTTGTGAAACTTATGTTCAGCAGTGGACGTCTGAGATGAATGAAAAACTTACAGAACAGTACGACAAGGTTGTCGACGTTCCCGATGAGAGTGTTCAAGGTCTTGGCAGTGACGTCTTCTATGACGTCCTCCTCGTCGCCCGTTGACTTGTTGGCGATCAGCCATTCCAGCACATCCTCCTCTCTGCTCAGTTCTCCTGGAAATTTACAACAGGTCGAATTTAGCCGAAGAATCTCTTTGTGAAATTTTAATCAAAAGGCATATGAAACTCCAAGCATTTAAAAGCCGTTAAAGATTATTTAAAGTACAACTTGTCACTAAAATAGATTTAACCGTTCTTTTTAAAAAATACTAAATTTAAATTAGTTCACAAAATTACTCCAAGAATCTACACAAAATAACTTCGATGACGCAATTCACTTAATATACTCGACTTCTATGAGATGTTTCATAATACAAACGCCAGCGAACGCAAGATGAGTCACGGACCTTCATAGATAATAGGTATTTGATGCCTGTAGTATACCAGCCTTGGCATCTCTCCAAGGCTGTACTCCTCGGCTAGTTCCTCGTCGTGGATCTTGACAAAGCCGATGCCGAGCTGATCCGCTTCATCGTCGATGTTTTCCAACTCTTGCAGAGCTTTAGCGCACTTCTTACACTCGGGTTTGTCTGGAACATCACAACCGCTTTGCTGATTTTAGGAACAACAAAATGAAAGCGCCCGACCGATGCCTGTCTGTACCTCCCCATGCTAAAAAGTGTGGAAGCTGGACTGTTAAGTGCAACGCTGAATGTATAGGATTGTGCATAGAAGTTTAGTGTGTAATAAGCTTGATTCAATGTGTAATTTTTTAAGCTGTGTTGTGCTGACTCGTGCAATTACTATGGCATCGGCATTGAAATACGATATAAATTATTTGCCTTTATAAACATTAAGACAAATAGAGTGCCTTGTGTATTGTGTATTCATAACATAATAAATAGATGCCCTAAGGACATGTAAAATCGAGAAAAAAAGTGTGCAGGATTGTTTTATCACAGCTACTCTATAAAATCATTGTAGGTACATTATGACACAGGTGAACGCTAGCCGACTAAACTAATCGTCCAATGCTCATAAGAATTAGGTAGATATAAATAGGAACTTGTAAACAAATTTTACGTGACAGCATGCTGTTGCGTGAACGGTAGACTTCCATCAAAAATTTGGGTCAAGGTCATCTCATAGACATTAGAATTTTGGAAACATTCAAGTCGTCTATGTGTACTTTTGTTTTAGCTGTAAACAAAGGCTGTGGACATTAAAATTTTATTGGAATTGTGCGGTTGTTAAGAAGAGAAACGTATGGTTGACGTGGTCGTCGGCGTGACAGGTCGGTCCGTCAATCCGAGCTTGCGGGCGGCACGCAAATAGCCCGCCCGAAATAGACAGCCTCACGGCCCGATAATGCAAAGGCGTTTTTGATTCTGGCTTTCCCTTACAACAGATACACAGTTACCGTTTTAACCGCAGTATTGCGCTAAGAGGCTCAAGTATGACTAATAGAAGAAATGATCGATGACTGAAATAGACATGAAAGAATTGAAAGTATGGTACGTATTACTATGTCAACGATTTCAAATGCCCAGTGAGTCATTAACTCATATTACTGCATTGATATCTTGTGCCTGTGCCAAAAATTTAATCATCTTTATTCATCACCAATTGTTCGTCGGAAATAACAGAAACTGAATTAGGAATTTCAAATTACATAATATAGAAAGTTCCACTGTTGCCAATCTAGACATATAACATAAAACTAAAAGCGCGTTTAAAACTTAAACTACTCTACAAAGCGAGAAGAGTCACTGCCAAACTGACATAAAATTAGTATCATGCCGTCAGCTGAATCTTACTTACTGTTTGAAGGGCCGCAACTTTTGTGATCAGGACCTACGTCAAAAACACAGTCAAAACACACCGGACAATTTACACTGACTTCTCCTGTAATCACCACTAACAAATACTATGAAAGGCGACAGTAAAGTTATGTCTACATCAGTACTACATTTAAGAAAGATTTTTACAGATCATCCGGTTTTGCCAGAATGTTAGTTGAAATAGCTCTCGAAATGTATTTACCACAATAGCTGATAAAATGTTTGTTGAACAGAACACAAGAAAAGCATCAGTCGTACTTACAGAAGAGGACAGCTACGTATTTGGTGTCTTCGATGATTTTGCTCAAAATCTTTTGGTTGACTTCTTCTATCCGGTCAGGAAGGTCCATTGATTCTAAACTCGTCAAGAAATCCAGGACGCTCTCTTCGTCCATAAGATCTCCTAAAATTGGAACGTTGAAAGAATTAAAAATGTGAGAACCCAGTGTGAGGTGTATTAGAAGTGAAGTGGCATGACATGATTATAGCCTTGTTTAGAAAGCAACCTTTGGCTAATCCAAATATTGACTTATCACTGTATAAACTTACTACGTCAGCAGATATTCTTACAATACATTCGTATGGTATGTTAGTTTTCAATTGTACTCATGCGCGATCTGTCAACCCACTCTTATGAAAATATAGCAAAATTATATATGACCCTAAAAACAGGTGATTTAAAAGAGGCGGTAAAAGTAAAAGTAATCTTCACAATTTGTGCCACCGTATTACATTATCTTCATAGAGTGACACAGAAGTGCAAATTAATGATGTCTTCCGGCTTGAAGAGTCAGGGAGTGAAATAACCGAGTATACATCATATGCCACAATTCGTCAAGTTACTTGCAGCTACGATAACATTTTCATGTTATCTATTACAAATGCTTAGCCAAAAATAATGTATTTATCGACTATAGACTTCTTCACTGGGAGACCAGTCACAGTCTGCTTGCTTGTTTTTAAGTGTAATTTAGGTGATAAGGGGGTGGATTTTGTAATATGTCCAGTAAAAATAAATAAGACTGCTTTTTCACCAGGTACTATGCGCGGTAGCTAAGGGATATTAGACCAATACGATTGGCACTCCATTTAGCAAGCCACTTGAAAAAGCAACCAAATTAGTAAATTTTTCGAAGGACTCCCCTTAGCTACCTCATTTTACTGGTTCTTTCTGGTGGAAAACCTGATATATACTGACTTTTTCATCCAGATCACCTGTTGGTTAATTTACATTCATAAAAAGAGAACTTAGCTGTATTAGCATTCAGATCACCCATTGGTGAAATGTGAGTCTATTCATGAATATATGTAGAACACATAAGTATATCAACAAATGGATCACCTTCGTAAATGATCGGCTCCTTCTCACGGAAGTACGTGAGGGCGGGGAACTTCGTGATGCCATACTGCTTCGCGAGCCGCTTGTCGTTGATCTTGACGAAGTCTACTCCGAACGTGTCGGTGTCGTCGTCGATCTTCTCTAGCTCTTCTAGAACTTTGTCGCATGTGACACAACTTCTCGCATCTGAGGAAGAACAGTCCTTTATCTGATTTTTATTGTATAAGTCTCTGCTCGCACCGGAGTATACCATGAGCCTACTAGTAACGTTTCAGCCACGTAAAATATTTTTTTTGGAGAAAATAAATGTGTGACAAAAGATTTACATATCATCACGCCTTTTTCCCCAAAGGAGTAGGCAGAAGTGTTAAGACACCATGTAACAGGTAGCGAGCCTGTTGCCATGAAAAATTCTAGTCAGTGGCGAAATGGATATGCTCTCTTACATTTCGATACAAAGTATATATTTCTGAAACGGCCTTAGCACGGTCTTGATATGCATAGACGGCAGTGACGTTTTTAGAGAAATTCATTGTTTTAAATCATTCCTAATTCTAATTCCAATTGGGGTTCGCAATACGGTCCGCTTTTTCTATTATCTTAATTCCACGTAGATACTGCTTGATTTTTTTAAAATAAAAGCTTAGCAAATGACTCCACACTACCTCATGATAAGCAGTAGAGGAGTCCCTTATGTGATGATAGCTTTTAGATAGCTGTTTTCAAGAAATAAGAACACCGTACATTTAAAATTTATTTTTTCTGTCTGAAGCAATGCCGCGTAATGGAATGGAAAACATAAGAATATTAAAAATAATCAAATAATAATAATATTCATGGTAAAAACAAAAATGTTCGTATTTGCCACTCAAACATTTTGCTCTCACTGACTAACCTAAGCCGGCTGTATGAGACAACCCTCACAAATAGTCAGGGTCAGATGTCAGTTCTGACCAGTAAACCAAGCGGCCTGCCACTCAGAACACCTTTGTTTATCTGAACATCAACTCAGTATAAGTAAAAGAAAGACATATTGTTGCCAAATTCAAGATGCAAAAGCTTGCTTGTATGATGTTCAGATAAATACAAGCATATTTTATAAGCCATCTGGACTGACTGGTATCTCTATTGCACTTCTCTATTATAACAAACGTTTGTTTAATTTATATTTCAGTAAAGCCAGAATCCAGGCAGCTAATATATATTTACAAAGCCTACGCAAATTACCTAGCTGGAACAAATATTTGTAATCCGGACTAACTAAAGAACCTGCACGAAAAGTGTTGTGCATTGATAGCGCAGTGCGAGTTCCATTTAATCGTTCAGAGTGGTTATTTTTAATAAACGTTCTGACTCCTCAATGTTTGATTCTTAAAATAGACCGGAAGCCATACTTCAAGCGCTTTCAGCGCAAAGTACAAATTATCCAGTACGCCTCACTATTACATCATTTTTAACAAGCTACGTTCATTGACATTATCATCTGCTTGCAGCAACTTTGTATTTATTTTGCAATGAGATCTATTTTCTTTCAGAAAACTACGTGAGAGCGTCCAAAAGATAGTTGTAAACGAAACCGTGGGTTCAGTATGTAATCTATTTTATATACTTATTATATTTTCACTAGACGAAATGCTAGGGTTCAGCTACTGATCATCATTAGAAATAACAGTGGGATATTTTTTCCCGCTGGGATGTGCCCTGGCAAATTCTTCCATCATCTAAAAACCTGCCCTATTAATAAACGGCGCAATTGACGTTAGATCCTTTGCAATAACAGTAAACTAGAAATGTTGAGGCCTCAAATTGCTAATAGTGTTGTTAATATCATTTTATTGTTTCTTATTACATAGACCCTTGCGCTATATGGATTTGAGGCTAGGTATTAGGTTTCTACAATAGGGATCGCCATGTGACAAAAAAAATGTCTGGCAAATGTATAATATTCAACGCTCTTTACATAATTTCTAGGTGCAAATATCTTTGGCAAATTTCGATTTTTTTTGCAAAAAAGGAAATCATATTCTTATAAAGGAGGACATAACTACATTCTGCTGCTGGGACATCAATAACTGCTAGAGGCGTAAACCTGTATTCGCTCAAGGAAAAACCGATGTTGCACAAAAAATGGTTTGATCTCCTGCATAAATATTAGTTATACATTTGAGTTTTGCTAAATTAAATTACAAAATGTATTTGCTTCTTTTGACTAGTTGAAGTCAGCTGGACGAGATCGGCCCAAGATCAAGAGCGGTGGCGCTCAATAGGGAAGATCTATGGAATCTGGCTCAGGAGGAAAATGGCTCAGGTATGGAAGAATATTAGGTCCTTACCTATGAAATTGGTGTTTTGTATGGATATTTTGGGGAATTCTGCATTTTCCGTACTAAATTTTTTTCAGTTTTCTTCACAACGACAAAACCAAAGATAATAATATTTGGCATCTATCATTAGACAAGCTTTAGTAATATGTGTAATATCACACTTCATAAAAATTATTTATCGTTTTTAAGTGAATGCAAATAAAATTATGTATTCGGGAGGCACTTAAAAAGAGTTGACTCCGTGTCCAATTTTAACACAATTAAACTTACAACAAATTATCAAAACAAATCAAAAGAGCTCAAAAATATAGTCTATTTTTAGACGAGGTAATTATTTTTTAGGAATACTCTGAATCTTAATAGTTACAGACAAAATACCAAGAGAGAAAAAAAACACCAATTTCATAGGTAAGGACCCAATATTATAGGTTTGTGATGATTTTGGTAAAATGCTTCATAAAATTTTCACATGTGATATTTTCCTTCGTAGTTATCCTCCTGATTGTTAGACTATTTGTGAAAAAACCGTGCGTAGAATATGTTCGAATATCATTTCGATATGGATTTAAGAGCCATAGCTCTGATTTAAGATTAATGAGAAAATCCGCAGAAAAACTAACGTCACTGAAATTGCTCAAATAATTGCTAACTTTCTCCGCTTTATGTCTAAAATCATTTGGTAAGACGATATCCATTCTTTGAGGCTTTAAAATGAATGCCTCTCGTGAAGAAATCTCAATAAATAAACAATATCTAATTGTGTACAGAATTAAAGAAATAGCGAGTATTGTAAAAAAATACAGATTAAGTATAAGTGTGCATGCATACTCATGTTTTGCAAGTAACAACTTTAACAGGGTCCAGCCAAAAGTTTAAAACCAGGGTTTCTCATACTTTTGGCTGCACGAATTCCTGTTTTATTTTTTTTTATTAACTGTCGCATAGCACTCGATAGCAAATACCCTACCAGTGGAAATTTCCTCCCTATCCTCAATTCTCGGAAAACAAACGAAAAACCGTGTTTCTATACCTGTCACTTTTTATTGTCGCGAATCAGAGCGAGATGGGATTTTCCGAATCGAATCTGTAAACCCATAATCTATACATATAATAAAACTGTAGAGGTCGAATATCTGTACATAGAACAAAAATGCTTAAAATCAAGTCAGGAGGATGTAAAGAGAGGGAAAATACCAAAAACATTTTTTTTAATTCTTTATTTCTCTGTCTGTTTTTACGTGACATATGAATTATCTGAATCAAAGGCCATTTCATTAATTAATTATTGAACGTTGGGTGAACTTTTAATAGCCATTAGTAAGGTACATTTTTATCGCAGCTAAATCGTGCCCTGATAAAAATTCTAAATTAAATAACAGACTGCGGAATAGACGTATGCCAACATTCTTTCGGGCGATAACAATCTAATTTTCAAAACACCCACTGTTAAAATAGCCTATTTCTTTAAAATTAAATGTTGAATTTGTAATTTTTAGAACTATTCCATTAATTTCGCTTACGCTTGTTGGAAAATATTGTAATATAATTGCGTTGTTACAAGCTCATAAAAGTTTCACCCACCATCATAACACCTATCACCAGAGGGATACCTAGGGCACACCCGTGTTAGTGTGTTCACCTAATAGAATGGTAACAAAATATATATCTAAAATTTATATCTACTCAATAAACAAAGGAAAAACGGAAGCGAATTGCGTGCGAATTTTGATTTTTCTGTTCACAAGCCTTCCTACATGGAGAAAGAGGAGAAGAACGGCTAGTAACACCTCCACGCTGGTTCAAAGATGGGCCCCGATCGCGTTATATAAGAACGAATCGACCACAACCAAATCACAGTCGAAAACGTGATGGCACGAAGGAACGCAAGTACGACAGGTTTGAGAGTGGGCCTGGTCAACCAGGACTAATGCCTTCCGAAGCGTGGCGGAACTCGGTATTATTATATTTTTGTCACCCGTCCGGACGGATCATGGGGAATTGTCTGTTTTCTTAATAATACCTTGTTTCCAATATTCAAAATTTCGAAAGTCAAAGGGAATTATTTGTTTATTAATTAATATTATATTAAAACAGAGATTTTTATTCGCAAAGAAAGATCGCAGTCTTTGATTCTGTAAGCTCAAAATATCAGTTTGAAAAATATACAAATCAGCCAGAACATGTAACCGTTAACCGCAGACTGCCAATAAATATTCCAGAACTCCACACTTGAGTTAATTAAATTGAAACACAGACTCTCTCCTGCATTTTTATCTACGACTTTATTTCTATTGTAACACAAACTCGTAAAATGTAGACCAGTCCTAAACAATCCAGTCAATTTACGATTACGAATTAACATCAGTGTGTTTTGGAAAATCATTTAGGATAAGCAGTAAACCATTATTTTATAGCAAGTGAAATAAGGAAAAAAAAGGGAAAATATTTTGGTGATTTTTAGTGAGCTAGGGAAGATTTTCAGAGAGGAATCATATAGATACCACATGAGGAAAACGAAGAGTAAAAGGCCAACCACCCCGCTGATGCGAATTGGAAAGGAAAGAGAAGAATTGTCCAAGGCGCAAAATCAAATCATTAATTTGCATTAATCATCGAATGTTGCTTGTTATCAAAATTAAAACCAAAGCATTTGAAGCAAAAGGATTTAAAGTTGGAATTGTGATTTTTTTACATTTAATATGGCGAGTAAACTTCTTTGTTAATAGAGATTATTTACTTTTTATTAGGGAGAAGCAAGAGAACAAAGAGCAGACGGGTTTCCTAATGGGTAGTGATCACGTCGCTCATAGACATCTGTAACACCATAGTATCTGCAAATATGTAAGAATACGCTTTCTTCTTGACTGGCTGGCTGTATTGTTCCGAAAATACTACTGGCGACAATTAATACCATAGTTTGGAAATGTGCGCCAAAAAATTACGCGAAAAACGAAGGATCGTGTCGTAAACCATCCAGACTATGAATTTGACGACGCGAGGTTTAGTGACGGAAAGCAGTGTTCGGTGTGTTTAATGGATGAAGATCCTCAGAGCCAGTGTAAATATTGTGCTATAAGTGCTTAAAGTTTTTTTTTAACTATACACAATTTTCATCGATTCTTATAGTATTTGTAGCTAACGTTCTACTCGATGGCAGATGTTCATTGTATTGCAATGTTCCTAAAAGTTACTAATTGTTACTAGATTCGGACGGATCCTTCAGATATTTCACAATGATGATTATTAAGTGAGTAAGTAAGCAATTGTACTTTTCATTAGACGAATTATTTAGTAAATATAATCATGGCCCACGTAATATGAAACCTATCTGCTAAAGATAACGTGTTGTAAGAAAACTAGCACTAGAAAAACCATAGAGGACGATATTTACACGCAGAGTTCTAATAGGTTCGATTATATTGTACTAGAAAGAAAACCAAAATAAAATTCTCTAGAAAGTAGTAACAATCGCGTTGAAAGGGACGACAAATAACAATGCTACGATTCAGTATCGAACGTGGCTTGTCTTTTGAAGTTTATATGCGGTAAATCTCTGTAGTAGAACTAGGTAGGTAATTGCTTAATTCTGGAGACCATCCATCTGTTCATCCCTATACATCCCTCTATTTATAATACTGTATTTTGACTATGCTGTTCATGTTTAAAGAAAACAGACGTCCTGATCATCATTTAATTTTATGACAGATTTTTTCTCTCCGTCGTTAAAAATTACCTTTGGATTACCCAACCACGATAAATATGTTGCCGAGAATATGCCGGGAATGCTATTTATTCTCTAAGTTTATAGCAAGGACAGTGTTGCCGACTATTCAGTCGGATTGAACCAAACATATGTTTGCAGTATTCAGCCCAAGGAATTTTCTTGAAATGTTGTGAACTTGTCAGAAACAAAAAGAATTGAATTGACGAAATCGTATTTTGAATAAAATTGTAACAGTCCAATGTCGTTATTCACCAAAAATTCTTTGGTATTGACAAATTTTGTAACAAAATAGGATTGGGACAAAAAATCTAAGACCAATATTTCATAGTATCGTCAAGTTAAAAAATGATGCAAAGTTTTCCAATATGAATTTTATAAAAATACCCTAGATATAACTGAACTCTTAATTATTTTTTCCTTTTGTGGTTAGAATTGAATTGAATTCATGGCGATTCCTATATAATATACCTGTATCATGTCGTGTTTCGGTGGCCAAGGTCTTATACATGAACGTATCTATTATTTACACGAACGAATAAAACGCGAATAAAGAAAGATCAAAGAAATACATAAAGCAAGATCGCAAGTGATATTTTGCAATCTTATTTCAAAACTGGGTGAGCGCACCATCGTCATTACAGTCGCAATAATCAATTGCTAGATTTTTAAATATTAGCTTATGTTAAGGTATCTACAGTCGAGAAAATTCACATTCGACTAAGTAGGTTTAAGTAAAGTGAAATTAAAAAAATATATATAAGTATTTATAATATCCTTTGAACTATTGATTTCACTTCCATTCTTTTTAAATAACGCATCAAAAAATACTGTATTGGTCGACCGTGAACTTCATCGTACATACCACGGATATTATCATTTTTAACCTCGAAGCAAATAGGTTTAATGCTCTAAGTTTTTAAATAAGTATATAAAGCCACACACCTTTTCAAACTTCATAAAGCATTAAGAAGGAAACATAATATTAGGTATAATACATAGTTACATTCCCCAAAGAAAGAGAGAGAAGACGTGTTTATATCCAGTCCACATTTCATCTAATACCTAAACATATAAGTCTCTGTAACGAGAGGCGAACATGTGATATCCAGAATAAAAAAAGATCGGATTCTTCTTCGCGTATCAATAGCTGAAATTCGTTAATGCATAAAAATACCAACAACATATTCGAGTTTACTAATCCAATTGTACTGATGTTCGCAGATATTAATGTGTTGTGAAAAGACAAGCAAGCTAACACGGGTTAATAAAATTAAAAATAATTCATGCGACGCCAGCGTATGCCCTCGTTCACAAGTAAATTAATTTTAGAGACTGATTCACTAGAATTTGGACTCAAAAGCAGAATGACGTCACATAGGGCTCAGTGATACTTGTGTCGGCAGTGCCCTGAAAAGCACCTTTGATTTTATTTTAATTTCAAACAAACATAAATTACTTTATTTCATAGGCCAAACCTGGCACTTAAAAAGTCAATGTTTTAAAATTTATAAATTTAAAAAATTATATATTATTTTAATAAAAGTATATTCTAAATTAAGGTTAATTACCGCGAGCGCTTGCAGCAAGTATAGCCACAGAGTATTGACTGTGGTTGTAATTGATACAAGCGGCCGGATTCCGAGAGTAAGGCTTTTCATGAGAAGAACCCGGCAAGAAACTCATGAGCCACTTTTTTTAAATAGCCAATCATATAATTATTGTCAGTATTGAATGTTTTACATAATTTCAATTTTTCCATCAAAATAACATGCCTCTATAATGTCATTGATGACGAACGATAGCAAATAACTATTTCCACGCCATATTATCCTCCAAATAATCTTGGATTTTATAATATCCTTATTTCATTAAAAAAAAATTAATATAATTTGTGAAAAGGCAGTTCTGCTATATTTGGTGGGATTTTATTATAAAATTGTATACATTTCCCCATAAATTAGCGATTTGTTTTATGCAATCTGAAGACTCTAATATTTAAATTATGGCATTCATAATTTTTCTTAAATGTGTGGTTATGTATAAAAAACTTCAACTCTTAGATTAAGTTTAAAAGTGGGACCTGACAAATATAAGGACCAATACATAGTTACATATGCTCACGCCTTTTTTCTGCAGGCCTTTTTTCTTTCCGCGTACACGAACCTCCGAATCCGAAATAAGATAGGGACAAGTTAATTTAGAAGAGAAGGACCAGCACAGAGGAGTTCGGTGACGTAGTGGTTAGTACACTTTGACTTTTAATATCAAAATTAAAGCAACCTTCGCCATTATCAGGCCTTGGATGGCGGACCAAAACTTTATGATCTCGAACTCTTCAGTGCTTCGGAAGGCACGTTAAGGAAGGTTACGGAAGGCACGTTAAGGAAGGTTACGGAAGGTCGCTGTTGCGACCTTTTCTATCCATCAACCAGCGCCAGCGTAGTAGTGTTACAGCCCCTACTCCTCATGTGTGTTTGTTTCCATTAGGAAAAGCTGTGTTCAGCAGTGGGACGTATATAGGCTGAGGACGAAAAATACTACAGTCTTGATATGAAACTTTTTGAACAGTCTTGTTGCAAGAGTGTCATTATTTGCCAACTGAGATGTGGTCGTTGACGATAGTTCACATTAGAAAACTGAGAGTCACCCCTTTAGGGCAGTAGAGCAGAGTTTCTCGGATTTTTCTTGAAGGACAAGATTCAGAAGAGAACCAGAGAGAGAGGTAACGACGTAGCAAAAAGAGTCGCTATAAACATGACATGTGACAAATGGTAATGGATGAAAACGGTCATTGGAGCGGTAAGAGCAACGACCTCGAACCGATAGACAGAAAGTGGATCAACGATCTGGTGAAGGTCGTAGGTTCCCAATGGATCTTGACACATGCAACGCAGATCAGCATTGCGGGAGTCATTGAAGAAGTCTTGTCTCCCGCTGATGATGATAAGAGGAAATACAGGTATGATCCGGTACTCTGCATTTTTGCTGAAAATTGTTGGCTGCTGTTAGGTACCAGCTGTACGTTTGGTCTGCTTTTCATGATACTTTTTAAAATTTTAAACTAAGCACAATTTTTACCAAATGATGTAATAAGAATGGTTTTACTTCTACCATGGTTGGCGAACTTCTTCTAAAATTCTTGTTACATGATTGTAACTTTTCCAAATCTTGTGATTACAATTTTACGATAATAAATAAATATTTTATACATTCACACCTATCTACTAGGTCCATTTTAAGCAACTAATGCTGATTGTGTTACGGATACTAGATGACGGTTAAATATATTTAATAGATAAATACATATAATTATACAGAATATATACACTACATGTATAAAAATCTATAACAAATGCCTGTATTCATCACAAAGATCTGCCTCCACCGGGAATAGAACACCGGGATAAATTATTATTTATTAAAAAGAAAATGTCCACAATATTCAAACAAAAACAAAAAAGTTTTGTTAACTAAATCCGTATAATTAACAATGATTTTTTATGGGTTAGGTAGAACAGACGGAACACCAAAGGGGTCACGAGTGCGTTGCCGGCATTTTAAGTGTGAATACGCTCTTCTCTTGAAGGTTTGTATATAGATATCGTAATAACTACATAGGTACTTTCATTTTAAATATTAATTTTATCAAATTTTCCTTGACTTTGGTCTTCGTAATCTTGCATAGTTCTGTAATACGTAAATCTGATTAAAAGCAATAGCGGTTGCAGTGATTTCTCAAATACCTACGAAACCGTGTAAAATGGATGTTAATAAAACTTTATTGTTAGGGAAGATTTTGGCTTCCAATAAAATGAGTAAGGCCAACGAAATTGAAGGTAATTGCATAAAACTGTAAACTATCACGGACTAGAGAGAATGGGCACTTAACGTCACTTGATGTTAAGAATTAAATCCAGTTGCAATGGTGCGTCTAAGTACAGGAGTTAGCCTGCATTATTCCTTCATGTTTATGCCTCTTTTGAAGGATTATAGGAAGAAGTGAGATGCTCATTGGCGTAGAGGTGTAAAAGTTAGTACACTTTGGCTTTAAAAACAATACTAAAGAGAAAAGAAATGCAATGCAGTTAAATTTGTGTAAAGCGATGACAACGATAAAGCCCTTTGTAATCTCGCCGGGAGACGGGAAACAGATGGGGAAAAAAATACAAAGGCTTGCTACAAACTACGACAAAACCAAATTTTCTCCAAATTACTACGATTTAAGGCTTGCTACGGACTACTACGAAGTGCAGCTTTACTTCAACTTGCTACATTTAATGATTTGCTACGACCTACTACGAATATAACTTTCTTCAACTTGCTACGTTTTAAGGCTTGCTACGAACTACGACGAAGGTCGCTTTTATTCAACTTGCTACGTTTTAAGGCTTGCTACGGACTAGCAGAAGTGAAACTACTTCAACTTGCTACATTTTAAGATTTGCTAGGACCTACTACGAAGAAAAAAGATTTCAACTTGGATTTAAGGCTTGCTACGAACTATGACGGAGATAGCTTTTCTTTAACTTGCTACGTTTAATTAAAAGCTTCCTACGGACGAGCTTGGTACTAAGGACTTGTAAGTTGATAATTTGGCCTTATCCGCCTTATTAAATGTTTTACAGTTTGTCCATATAGATTAGAATATAGGCCTATTGGTAAAACCAAGCTCAATATGTGTATGAACAATCCAGACTTATTAACTTTGAAAGAAAATCAGAACATCTTTGTGTTAATATTTTTTGTTTCTTTTGTTGTTACATTATCCATCGGCTTCCTTAAAAAATGTATAGTTAAGGTAATAGAGGAACTCGTTTATACTCATTATTAGTCCTTTATAGAACAATTCGCTGACATCTAATAGTTCAAGCTTCGTAATGATTTTTTGTTGAAAATATAGCATAGACGCAAAATTATCAGGTTTTTGTTTTAGGTATATGAAACCATGTGATATTACACAAACACGTGCGTAACCTATGATTTAGTTTGCGTTGCTGTTTGGAATTTTTCTGGCAAACACTGCAAATTGTGGAATATAAAGTGATGGAGTACGGACATAGTTTCAACAGGAAACCACAGTCATGAGCGATTACCATCAAAAATATGCTTTACTCCGGAGTAGGATAGCAAGCAATAGCAAGTGACATACGTCAAATATACGTGGGCCGTGCAAAATGTCTGTATTGTACTCAAATATCCTAATTTTCATTATAATCCAGGAATTAATGATAACATTCGTGAATTTGAATTTGGATAGTCTCCAAGAGAAATAGTCGTACGAGTGTTTTCGTAATGATGTCTTTTCTCTAACAAACTGTGAGCCGTACTATTTTTGCTACACTTTATGGTGGCAACTGTATCAAACTTAGCTCAAGTACATCTGATAGCGCATGAGTTTGTTTTAAGAGCACTCTATAAAAGCAATTACATTCAATTCTTAGCAGTTTTTAATTTTGGTTTAATGCTATAGTTCTAGGGGGATTTATTGTAGCTTTATACTTATCAGATACAAAAGTTGTTTACTTATGTTTGTTTATATAAGTAAACAACTTCAATACATTACATTTTTGGTTATCTACAATATAACATTTTGACATTCATCAAATTATGACATCGTACAGACAAGGAAGCACTAATCACCTCACGACAGTATAAAGTTAGCTCAGAACAATCTAGTAACTCGGCCAAACAATCTTGCAACTGTGCCGACTTAGACAGAGATTTATTGCACTTTTTGTGTCTAGAGCGACCACTGCATCCTTCAAATGAGTGAGAGATGCGTTACTGTCGAGCAACGAATATAGATAGGAGCGTCGAGTAACTAATCGACGTCGGCCATCTCCGCTCACACGTAACGCACTTTTCCGGTGTGGCATCTCGAGAATGCAACATGTCAACAAACAGACCACATCGATCCGGTCAATTACAAGGGAATTAGCGCCGGCCGTGGCAACAGCAGGAGAGTCCGTGCGGGCGGCATATGCGGCGATCGAATCACACTTTTAGCCGAGCCGCGAGCGTAGGCGCCGCGGCTCGTGGCGGTGGCCTTGGCCAGCCAGCAGGGCAGCGGTGGTGCGGAGGAAAACGAGACTCGGCGCCATTTTAGGCCACGTCGATAGCCGCCGCGATCGGCGGCCGGGGTCGAATTTTATTGTCTCCGCGGACGGTTGCATAACCCTGAGCCGGGCGGGCGCCGCGAATATCTCGGCCCGGCGAGCGGTCCCGCGCTTCGCCCCGTCCGAAGATCATTAACGAGGGTAACCCATTTGGCCGGCGCCGTCGCAGACGTTTCGACACGGCGGCGTCGCCCCCGCGCTGGCGGGCCGCCAGACGCAGCACTTACACCAGTAGACCGCGACGAAGTCCTTATCCTCCAGGACGCGCTCCAGCTGCTTAGCGGTGACCTCCTCGATTTGCGGCTCTTGCTTGGACGGCGCGGGGGATTTGCGCGCGGCGGCCGCGGTCAGCAGCAGCACCGCCGCGAGGGCCTTCAGCCACCGAGCCATGGCGAGGGCGCGCGCGGACTGACGCCGCCGCCCGCGCAGCTCGCCGCCCGCCGCCCGCCGCCGCGCATGCGCAAGCCGCCCGCCCCGCACAACACAATCTCATTTGTTTACATCGCCCGCGCGAAGCACGATGGACCTTTACAAACATTTAACCGCTCCTTCATTTCGTAGTAAACATGCTATGTTTTTTAATCGTCATAAACAAAGACAAATCTGTCACCTTTATTTTCTTAGCTTGCTTTCATCCCAAAACAGTATGAAAATATAAGTACCTGTGTTTTTTCAGCACTAGAACTGCAAGCTCGCAATGATTTATTGTGGAAGTATGTAAGTATTACGGGTGATCAATTTCTTGTAATATGAAAATAACTAATAAGTAGCTATTAACAATACTTATCAGTTTAATTAAAAATTATCAAAACGACACTATATCTTATTCGTATCTTTTAATTCGTATTCGTCTATATCTTATCTTATTCGCATTATAGCTATAAATTAGCATTAAATAGGGACATAATAAAAAGTAATATTAATCAAAGAAAAAGATATTGAAAAAGTACTTTCCTATTATGAAAACAATTCTTGACAAACAAAAATACATAACGTAGGTGTAAGTGTATTTGTTTGTCGAGAATTTTTGTGTCAGCCAGATTATAAAACGCCTGCCTAGACTAAGTGGCAATAGCTTAATTGAGAATATTAACAACTCTATTTCCTAAAGGAGCACTCTAACCATAAACTATGACACGTACGATTGCAACAGGAAACTGATAAAATATATGTATTTACCTAGTTATGATGAGCTGTTTGCTTTCAGTTTAAAGTTTTTTTATACGTGTGGATAATACTCTGGTTTTTTGACTCTAGTTATTGTGAACAAGAATATACGATCGATCACTTCAAACTCCAAAGTTGGAAAAAAGGGATTCCAAAGTGTTTATGTCGGCGCGCACGCAGTCTACAGTTAACAGAAGCATTTTATGTTATAGTTACCACACCCATTCATCGACGGATTGTCTGTTTTAATATAAAATAGTTCCTACTTCGGCATTTCGGATGAATCGCCCGCTGTGTCGTCGGTACGTGAATAGTGTTGTATTATCTTGAAGGACGAGTGAGATGTGAGTGTAATTATAATATAATTTCTAGGAGTGGTGTGCCTCCGTTTAACGACCTGCTCAAAAGACAGGACTCTGAGGACAGACTGTGGCCCTCCGCTATGACTATGAGAATCATGACCTGCTGCATGTCAGCAGAAGCCAGAGAACAAATGAGAATAAATCAAGCAATAGAGCGGCAACTCCAAAAGGACAATAAAGATGCTAGTAGAGAATTCAAACTGCTATTACTGGGTAAGTTCATTAAATCTCTTTGAGCAGAAATATTAACTACAATACTTATGTACGAGGAAAATATAAACAGTAAGTAATATCCTAATTTAGGAAGTATTGACTTAGTATCAATACAGGTACTTCGTAATGGTATAATGTGCAATTAATAGGTATCGTTATTAATGGAAACTGGTCAAACCTACTGGCAAAAAAATACCTAAATGCAATCCCAATTTTCAGCTGAAATATTAAGTATTAATATTATACACATCGTAACAAAAAAGCAAAAAATCATTGCCAATGGTTACAATTTTCCAGAAAGACTGTGAGATCATAGCTAATTACGTTCATTAATAATAAATTAACAATGTTAAACTTCCTGTTGTTTATTTATTTTTATTTGGGTGATACAAATCTTTGTCGACTGATGCCCACTGAAATTTTAAATTCCCGCTTAATTTTTTCGTGGTTTTTCTTGGTAAAATTCTTCCTATGTATGATGTTTTTACAATCCGAACCGAATCAGTGTAGTTTTGTGTAATAAGCTCAGGTAATAAGTGTTAATAATAATGAGCAATGAGGAGGATCATTGAAATAAACGTCAAATCGTGTGAAAGACCATGGGATCTTTAACGTGACCTCGTAACCTCAACGAAGTAACACAACAGTGTCTGCCATCGACAGCTTGACGCCAATCTCTCCCAAAACGCATTGAAAGGTATTTACACTTGCATTTCTATGCAAATACTGAAGACATTAAAATACCACCAACTTGGCTGTATAGACTAAGTTCCCATTGCCTTCCCTAGATGGGAGTATTTTACGGAGTTTTTGGCGGCATTCAACTATGGCGGAAGTGATTTTTAAGCGTCAAGTGTCGTGAAAAACGATGAGATTTTAATCGTGGTAATCCACCTCATGGAAGTAACACCACAGCGTCTGCCATCAATTGATTGACGTCAAAGTCTCCCAAGATGCATTGAAATGCATTACACTAGCATTTCAATGCAAACTACTGAAGAAATAAAGTACTGAAGACTTGGCTGTATGGGCTTCGTTCCCTTTGCCTTCCCTACGGGAGAATTTTACAAAAAAAAATATAAAATTTTATGTAGGTAATTATAGGCAATTATTGATTGAATTGATTGCCAAATACGACAAAAGGAAAGAGTCCTGTCAAAATATCTCTGCCACAATAGAAGACCAAGCTTTAAAATTATCAAATTTTGCGATTATGTACAAATCAAAAACAAAGCAAGGCCAGAGAGTCGCAAAAGCCGCCTTAATAATAATAATAAGCTTTGGTTTTTACCCTCTAGCTCCACAGGGGATGGTTTCAGAGCAAGATGTTACTGACAGAAGTTGGTCTTCTTGAACCACACCACCCAATGGTGTGACAAAAATATGGTGTTATGTTGGGTCGGAACTTTTGAACAAAATTTTTCAAATCCTGCGCACGGTGCGCACCACTCCAACTTTGCTAGATACTCTCCAACCTATAACAGGCCTTAAAGTTACTTTAAACCAAAAAAATCTTAAGATTATAAAACAATTAAACAACCAATATTATCTATACATACAAATCGACATTTTATATATTAATGTCACGCATAAACTGTATACAACGAAACTGTTTATTTATGTGTTAAAAACAATTATACATTTGTATATTCTGCTGATGAGGACATGCTATGAGTTCACTCCATTTACAAATACTCAAAAGTTCATATGGAAGTCAAATCAAAAAGCATTACAATAAAAAAATTATTGATCATGTTACAAAATATTACAAATTCCAATTCTACAGTGCAAATAAAATCTCATTTTTGAATATGGAACACTTTGTATGTGTAAGTATCAACTGTGATGCAGTAGATTAGATGGGTACTTTGAACAAACTTGTTGTATGAGAAACATTTTATTAAATTTGACTAACTTCTGCTGCTCAGATTTTTTTCTTTTTATACAATGAAATGTTCCCTATATGAAACTGAGTTGATCCGAAAAAAATTTTTTTTGATATAACCATAAAAATTATGCCGAATTTGTTTTACATAAAAAGAATAAATGGTTCCTAAGACAGTTTCCCTGTATCTTCTATGGTTTTGGATTTCCCCATACTCCCAGGAGTAAAAATCTAAGACTGGATCAAACCCAGAACCTCTTTAGACGGATAATACTTGAGACAGGTGTACAGACCACTCGACCAACACATCCACATGTGAAAGAAGCTAGGGTATCACATTGAAAAGATGACTTGGCCACCTCTAACTTGCTTGCCTATAAGATGCCTTTGTACTCCTTGTTTGATCCTTCAAACAAGGAGTACAAAGGCATCTTAGACAACCTAGGTTCCTACCTTCCTACCTAGGTTATTGGACGGAGGGAACACTGTGTCGATCGGGATTCTATGTCCTAGATGTCAGTGCAAAATATAATTCCTTAAGCCTATCAGTAGGTACGCGTTGGCAAAGAGGTCACCGGTAAATGCATGGCTCCGCAATCCAGCATGGGTGCTCTTTAGCAGAGAAGGGGAGAGTGGGATAAGGTCGAAAGCTATTCAAGAGTTATCTCCATGGTACATCCTATTAAAGGAGCTTAAAGACGCATCATCGCGACTAGTTGCAGAGATTCAAGAGGTTTTGTGGTCTCTGCAGCGCCAATCATACGGCCTACGGCCAGCACGCCGCTGCAATTTGTCCAGAGTATAGAAGACTGCGGAGCTATCCTACAAGTCCGAGCAAGTATTTCACGCTAGATCGGACCTTGGTTTTACACAGCAGGTTTAAATTGTACAGCGTGAAAAGTTTGCGCATTTGGTTCAGGGCGAGTTTCCATGTTATCAGGCAATTTTTTTTTTTACATTATTTAACCGGCCCTGGCTTCTAGGCCTTCAGCCGAGTCTTGCGTGTGTTATCAGGCTAAATTTGGATCTGCACATCTCTGTTTACGGCTACTGGGATACATGCTGTTTTACTTAACATTTTTTTTTATTCAATTTGACCTCAGAGAATTTGACACAAGATTTAAAAAAAAAACATCTGTCAAACTGCACAGCAGTTTGTCGACAGTAGTTCTCGTTACAGATTTTTAACTTATTCTAAATTCTTATTCTTAAATATTATTAATTTTATTACTCTAGGTTCTTAATTTTAGTTGCAGATGTCATCATATTATTATTTATTTATATCTTCCAACCAATTTACACCTATCATCTAGCTCCATTTTAAGCAACTAATGCTGCTTGTGTTAGGGATACTAGATGACGGATAAATATATTTAATAGATAAATGCTTTAAATTATCCTGAATAAATATATATGTATAAACATGCAAGAATGCATAACAAAAATTCATCACCCAAACATTTGTTCCCACCGGGGATTGAACCCAGAACCTCTCGAGATGGCGACGTCTTGAGACCGGCGTACCACTCGTAGACCACTCGACCACGGAGGTCGTCAAATTTATTTGCATAAGTGTTACATTGTGGTCTTAGGCTCGTATTCCAAAATCTATCTCAAGGCGTAGATCAGCTAGAAAGGGATAGCGTTATGTGGAGATGAATAACGCCATTTTTTCCAATCGGTACTCCAGAAGAGACCTATGCTTGAGGTTGATTCTGGACTACTTAAGTTAGTTATTGGGTGTAGCAAATGTTTTCTTTGTGCAGGTACTGGCGAGTCAGGCAAGTCAACGTTTATCAAGCAGATGAGGATCATCCACGGCACCGGGTACAATGTCGATGATAAGCAAGGCTTCGTCAAACTCGTTTACCAGAACATCTTTATGGCGATGCAGAGTATGATACGCGCTATGGATATCCTCGACATACCATACGGAAACTCATTCAATGCAGTAAGTACCATAGGAATGTTGCTTTTATTTGTCGCGCGTAGGTATATGAAACTCGGAGCTCGGCGTAGTGGTTAGTACGCTTTGGCTTTCGATATCGAAACAAAGCTACCTTCGCCATGGTCAAGCCGTGTAAACTTTGTGATCTTGAACTCCTTCATGCTTCGGAAGGCATAAGCCATTGGCCCTGGTTGCTATTGCAACCGTTTCCACCCACCAACCCGCATTGGGCCAGCGTGGTTGTGTTACGGCCCATACTCCTCGTATATTTATTTCCATGAGGATGGCCTGTGCCCAGACTGCATCACTACAAAAAGTCGCCTTGGGTTAGAGGTCTAATTGAGGTGGTTATCAGCTTTTCCCTCCTACTTCCTTTATCGATATAAGTGTTTATTTAATTATTGATTTTTGTTTTCCAATTATAAAGCAAATACATGTGTTATGTAGCGGAGGGAGAATGATCATATCACCAGGAAAGTAATGGTTTAGAAAGTGGATGGGCGTGTGGGCAGAGAAAGACCAAAGAAAAGATGAATGGATTGTGTGAATGATGATCTGATGAGGATGGGAGTGAGTGTTGACAATGCGAGTAATAGAAGAGAGTGGAAGAAGAAGACATGCTGCGCCGACCCCAAATAGAATAGGGAACAGGGCAGGACAAAAAAAAATTATGTAGCAAACATCTAAATATTACAGAAAAGTGCAGAGTTGGTATCATCAGTCGACTATGAAAGCGTGACCACTTTCGCGAGCCCATACGTGGAAGCTATCAAGTGCCTGTGGGCCGACTGCGGCATCCAGAAATGCTACGACCGCAGACGAGAATACCAGCTCACCGATTCCGCCAAATAGTAAGTTTATCTTCGGTGTACTCATTTATTATTCAAACTTTTGAACGTTATAAATTTATACAATAGTAACATATAAATATTCAGAATAAACTAAATCCAAACTAATATTATAAATGGGATAGTAACTCTGTCTGTCTGTCTGGCTTTCACGTCAAAACTACTGAACCAATTTAACCGAAATTTGGTATACAGATAGTGGAACATACCATCAAACTATCTCACAGGAACTATTCTACGCGGACGAAGTCGCGGGCAAAAGCTAGTAAATATCCAACACTGAAGAACATATGCCTGTATTCATCCCACAATCATTTGTGCATAGCAATATTATATTGCAATTATTATTATATTCGGTCCTTCAGAAAACTCAGAACCTTTCCATAGCCCATAGAATTAGCAAACTGAAGTGTTAGTGGGCTGGTCACGTCTGCCTTAGAACTGACGTCCGCTGGAGTCGTTAAGTTCTTAAGTGGAGACCGCGACTTGGCAAATGTAGTGTGGGACGCCATGTGAGAAGATGTGATGACGAAATTCGTAAGCTGGCTGTTTGTGGGTTGGATGAGAGCGGCTGAGAATCGAGAGCGGTGGCATGTGGCTATTTCCAGCAATTAACCAACATAGGCTGATGACAAAGAGGTTAAGTGCTCCGTGGCTGATGATGATGATTTACCAATGTATAGATTTTTCTGTCGGACACTGAGAAATTCGTTTTCCCTAGCTACTTGCAGGAGATTGACCGAGTGGCAGACCCAAACTACTTACCAACCGAACAAGACATCCTGCGCGTGCGAGTTCCCACCACAGGGATTATAGAATATCCATTTCAATTGGAGGAGATACGGTTTAGGTAAGCTTGGTACAGATATTACAATTCACGAGAGCACTTAAACCATTCGACTTTCGACTCTATTATAACGGATTAAGAGAGTTTGCAAGCGCTGTTTTAAAATATATCTTCGGAATATTCTACAAGTAAAATACTTGCTTGTTTTTTGTCTTTTTCTCTCTTTAACATACGTACACATACATACAATCACGCCTGCAATCCCCGTAGGGGTAGGCGGCGTCCAAGGAACACTGTGTTCCTTAAGACCACATTTGGTCATACAAAAATTGGGTTTGGTCAGACGAAAAATCGTGAAAGAGTAGTAACAAGTGGCTAGCTTATCGCCTACACAATCACAGACCCAGTAACCAATACGGCCTTAGTCGCCTTTTACGACATGCTAAGCAAGAAAGACAGTTGGTACATTATTTTTGTGTCCCGGACCAACACGGGTCAAATCTCTCTCTCTTTTAAATTTGTCTTTTAATTATTATTTTAATAAGTTAATAATAAATTATTTTTACAATAGAATGGTGGACGTCGGAGGCCAAAGATCCGAGCGAAGGAAATGGATTCACTGTTTTGAAAATGTCACATCAATCATATTCATTGTATCTCTTAGTGAATATGATCAAATTTTAGTCGAATGTGAAAATGATGTAAGTTAACGTTAATTACAATAGTTTAGGTTATATTACGAATATTATATCTTGACAATACATTTATACTTCTTTTTTTGAGATCCATTATTTAAAAAAAATATAATAGCTTTGTTTTATTAGTAATATTGTTTATAATTTTTATTGCCTAATTTGTTTATTATATTCTATGTAAAGAAATGTTGTATCTACCTTTTTCTATTCTATGCATGTATTTAAACACAATAAGGAGTTAAAAAAATTTTGTTAATTATACTTGCCTGTTTAGACCAAAATCTGACTGAATATCTGTGTTTTTTAATGTATACTAAATAATTAACTTCTTGCCATAATATTATTTCAGAATCGAATGGTGGAATCAAAAGCCCTGTTCAGGACGATCGTCACGTATCCTTGGTTCCAGCAGTCCTCCGTGATCTTGTTCCTGAACAAGATGGACCTGTTCGCTGAGAAGATCATGACCTCGCACCTCGCCGACTACTTCCCTGAATATGATGGTAAATACCTTATGACAAAAATAGCGTATCTCTTAATCTACACTAATATTATAAAGAGGAAAACTTTGTTTGTTTGTAATGAATAGGCTCAAAAACTACTAAACCGTTTTTAAAAATTCTTTCACCATTCGAAAGCTACATTATCCACGAGTAACATAATTTTATTTTCATCCCACCACCTCGGAAAGTGTAATTTTGCGCTTCGAAATCTGGCTGGAAAATTCTATTTTATTCGCTTGAGCGGCAAAGTAGATTTGAATTTAGAACATCACATATAATGAGTACTCAATATAATTGTAAATTCAAAACGTCATTAAACCTATTTAATGTAACCTCTATGGTGCCAAATTTATGATTAGAACTTTTTAAATTGTGAAAAAATATTTTGTCATTATAAATTGTTTTCTTTTTCATTTTGTCATTTCCTCGCTGAGGTGGGATGAAAAGTTACGTATTGCACTCGAGTGGAAAGATTTTTCACCTTGTGCTCGTTTGTTTCCCTCGCTGACGCTCAGGATTCTAATTTAGAATCACTCGCTGCGCTCGTGATTCAACTTAAGAATCCTTCGCTTGCTCGGTCATCCAAATCGAGCACGCGGTTAAAAAGGAACTTTCCACTCTTGTATAATAAATAACTATTTATTTTGTTATAAAGGTAGATATTACAATTCACGAAGGCGATTATATCATTCGACTTTAGACTCTATGTTAAGGCGTAAAGAGCGATGCTACTCGCAATCATAAAATGCAACAATTTTTTTTTTTTTTTTAATTTATTTAATAAACAAAATACAGCATTATCTTAATATTAGATAGTGAGGCAAAAGCCAGAAAGGTTTGTTCGCTCACTATGATCATCGATACACTCAGTCACATTTATAAGTAGGTAGGTATTTCTTAAAACAAAACAATATTATATTTTGTAGGTGGAACAAGAATAAAGTAAGCTGCTACTATACGTGGGCAATAACAAAGCGATCAATGTCGATTGGGTGAACACCACCTGTCCGTACATACTCGCAGTAATGAATAATACATAATACAGCATGCTCCACCTCGAGAATAATATTGACTCAAAACATATGGAAAACAGAATTATTTTAGTTGGTAGAATTTATCATTATTTAATGTATGCAAAAAATGTGTCTGTAGTAATACTTTAAGATTTTTGTTGTTTATTTTATTTTTTAATTCTATAGGCAATTTATTAATTAAATTTGGAACTATGTAGTAAAGTGTTCGTTTACCGTGAATGTTATTATAATGAGGCATTATTAGTTTATTTTTTGTGATGGTACGAGTTACTTTTTCATGACGAGTAATTTTTTGTAAATCTTTATTGAAAAATTGTTCTATTAAAATCTTGCATTTGAATCGCTCCTGAACTGGCAATACTGAACAATACACAAAAAGAGCATGATAATTTTTTTTATACTGTGCCTTAACTTTGCGTGGAATAATGATCTTTAAAATACGTAATTGTAGGTCATAGATGCGGTCAAGATGAGATTTTGCTGCACGTCCGTAGGCACTTAGACCATAACACACTATTGATTCGCCCAAAGATTTATACATTGATAACAATATTGGATACGGTATTTTGTACCTTAGAATAGAAAATTTCGCCAGTAGCGCTCGGAGTTTATCACACACATATTGAATTTGATCAGACCAAGACAGCCGGTCATCAATGATTAAGCCTAAGTAAGTTTGTTTGTTTACAACTTCTAGATGATCGCAACAGCAATTTGTAGTACAATTATAGGAGTGTAGACAACTGTGGCTGTGGGATATAATTTTTATTGGTTATGTTTTCCTGTTTTGGCTTGTGCTTATGTACATTACTTTAGTTTTACTGCTATTCAATACAAGACCATTATCATGTGACCATTTTGAAAGAAGAGTAAAATCCGCTTGTATTTTTTTAAGAGCAATGACTATATCATAATCAGCAGCTAGTAGGCATGTATCATCTGCAAACAGATACATTTCGCAGTCCACTATGATGTTAGCAAGGCTGTTGACATAGGTGATATAATGTAACGGACCAAGTACTGACCCTTGGGCCGTTCCTTCAGTAACTTTTACCCGATTGCTGACCGCGTCTTCTACTTTCACGTGGTATGATCTATTTTGTAAGTAGTTTTTACACCATTCTAATAAGGGACCCCGTATACCACATTGGTCTAAGCTGTCAATGATTCGGTCGTGACGAAGTGTGTCAAAAGCCTTGCTGTAGTCTATAAAAACTACTATGACGTGGCGTTTGTTATTCAAATGTTCATGTATGGAATCAATAAATTGAGAAAGTAACTGAGTAGTACTCTTTCCGGGTTGAAAACCATACTGGTTAGGCGAAATAATATCGTTTTTCCCGTAAAAGGTATAAATTTGATTGGCCAAAAATTTTTCAATAATTTTGTTAACTGTAGGGAGAATGGTAATTGGTCTATAATTTTCATAGTCTTTATGACAACCCCTTTTGTAAATTGGTCTGACTATTCCAGTCTTAAGCTGTTCAGGATACTTTGCGGTGACAATACTCGCATTTATAAGTTTAGCAATAACTGAAATTATCTGATCACCAATCAATTTTATGTCTATTGCTCGCATACCATCATATCCCGGTGCTTTATTATTATTTAGCTTTTTTACAATATTATAAACACTTTCTGGCTGTGCTTTTACGAAATGCATGGACACATTTTTAGGCTTACTGTAAGTTGATTTATCCAACAGTGGAACGTTACAGTTGGGCGAGATAGATTTTACACTTTTATCAAATGTCCGAGCAAAATTGTTTGCAATATCAACTGGTTTACTGGTGCTGCTTTCAAATGCAGTAATCAAGGCATTATCGATGGATGTTAAAATTTTTCCGGTTAAACTATTCAGTATACGCCACAAACGTCGCGGATCATTTTTGTTTTCGGTAATTTCTTTCAATATATGCCTATTTTTAGTTTTTTGTATTAATTTATTTGCATAATTTCTAGCCCTATTATATTGCAATCTTAATATTTTATTACCAGTATCATTTTTCCACGCTATAAATAATTTATCCTTATAATTGCAAGCATTTTTTATTTTGTTGTTTACCCATAGATTATTATTTTTACGAGAAAAAGATGAATTATATTTAATTTTTTTAGTTGATTGTGTATAACAATTTCTTATATTACTATTAATAAAATTATAAATTTGCTCAGGACATTTCATATTATTAATGGGGTGCCAATTAATATTCTTAAAAAGAGTTGACAATTTCTTTTGATCTGTTATTAATTTGTAATTCGTAAGTGGAGCACGCTGTATCCGCGCGCTACGGCAGGCTAACACAACAGCACGGTGATCGGCCAGTACTGTTCCCAGCGCGGCCGTGTACAGTTCTTGTGTGCGGGATCTCACGAAAATATGATCGATGCATGATTTACTTATCTTACCATCCCTGGTTTCAATACGCGTAAAATCAGATATACCACACACAAGTCCAGAGTTATACAGCATAGTACTATATTTATGTTTAATAGGACCGTCTACTTTAAGATCAATGTTAGTATCGCCGAGTATGTATAAGTCACAGTTTGTATTATAATTTATAATAGTGTCGTGCAGTTCTTGTATAAACAAATGTTTGCTATATTGTGGCGGACGATACACTGCGCACAGAGTAGCGGTGTACTGAGATGGTGTTGTGATTTCTAGTGACAGACTTTCAAAGTGTTGCGTCGATAATTTAATATCTCGAAACTTATGCTTTTTGTGTACATAAACGATAATTCCCCCACCTCTTCGAGTATTTCGCAACTCGGCGCGCATATTGTAGCCACTTAAGTTATATAAACAAGTTAAACATTCGGATATGTTAGCTTCAGTTAGTATTATTACATCTACACCTTGACTGCAAGAATCGATACATTGTTCTAAGGCTGAGAAGTTTTTTATAATAGAACGTATATTAAAATGTAGGCAAAGCAAATTCATGTAACCTTTTGGTATGCTGTTCAGAAAACATTCGATATTTTTACAGTTGTTTACTTCTAATACATCATCCATCATATTCAAAGCCATTTTTTTTTAGTTAAAAAGTTACCTAATGATACCTTAACACATAAAAATACCTACTTTTGATTGGCTATTTTCTCGATATCACACAATGATCTCAGTATGATAGGTTTGTCATTCTCAGACTTACGAGCTAGTATTGTTCCCTTCTTGCACCATATGAATTTGTATGCACTTTTAAGTTCCTGCTTTGCGTTCCATAGAATTTTCCTGTTATATGGTGAAAGGGCTTCGTTGATGTAGATTTTCTGACTACCATCGTGGTTAGTTAAGTTGGAGATCAGGTCTCGGGCGTGAATGGCGGTTTTTTTAGACACCGTGATCCATTTTTCCTGCGTGGCATCATTCTTCATAATAATTCTGATTGGTCCGGGGCTATCTTTCCTACCACTAAGACGTTTTGCATCTATGACATCTTCTTTTGCCATCGATAGTTTTTTAGCAAGGGTTTCCGATAGTAGCATCAAATTTTCTTGGTCTTGATTAGGTACGTTAGTTATGTCGATATGATTTGATAATTGCTTCTGTTCCAATTGTTGTATGTGCTGTGCCATAGCGTCTACCCTTAATTCTAAATTGGTGTTTTTTTTTGTTATTTCAACAATTTTTCGTTGGAGATCGACAATCGTTCGCTGAAATGCTTGAACACTTTCAAGCACCTCATCCATTTTGTCACTATGAAACTGCATAGACTGTTTAAGTTCTTTAAGCTCTTTATTTAGAGATTTTTGCACTTCAACCGAAATATTTTTTAAAAGCTTTTTGGCGTCTACCTGCACCATGGAATTGGATTCAGTGGCAGCGTCATCTTCTTCGTCTTCATCATCTGGAACCACAAAAGACGACTTTCTTCCAGAGACATCTAGACATTCCCGGCATGTCCACTCCAGGGTATCAGAACTACGGATTGCACTCATCTGCTTTTTCGAAAGGCCAGAGCAAGAAATTGAGCAGTGCACAATTTTTTCACATCTAGCACATTCAAGACCTGGGCTTTTAGCCGTGATATTTTTGTTGCACTTTTCACACTTATTCATAGTGAGGGTTAGTCGCGAATTTTTGTCGTACGTGTGCATTGGACGCTGTGTAAACGATGACCCATCACTTGACAATTATACGATTACTTGGACTCTCATATTCGAATTAGAATACATCCACCGCCTTGTTCTCAGAGTAAACAGTTCGTAAGTGAAGATTCACGAATTCGATTCGAAAAGTCGATTCTTTTAATAATCCGCTTTTACACGACTCAAACTCACTTTCAAAATAAATATAATAATAATAACTTGTTCCCTGAAACTTGGGTGCACGATAGCTATACAGGATCAAGTGATTAAAACTAAAGACTATAGAAAATACATAATCAAAGACCCAATAAACAGACGACAAACGCCGCAGATGCCACTCAACCAGAAACCATCCATCCATCCATATCACAGGAGCATGCACGAGCATCACTCAAGCAATTACATTCAGACATAATCAGGTAGCCAACATATTCCATCAAGCACATAAACTAATTGGAAATACAAATACGCCCTATTACAATTATTCTCCTCAGACAGTTTTAGAAAGTCCATCATTTAAATTGGGTGTTATTTAAACGAATAGCAAAATATTCGAATTTTGATCAGCAAAAAAATACAATTGATCAATTGATCGGCTAAAATAACTAATTGGGCAGTAACTTCTAAATTAATCAGCATAATAACTCAAATGTTTTCTCTGCTGCCAAAGTATATGTTTGATTTGTAAGGTATATGTTTTTATGAAACAAATATTGTACCTTAACCTACCTACCTTTACATTACATCTATGACATCTATCTATCTATGTTTAACACCACTGCCTACCCCTTCGGGGAAAAAAGGCGTAATGATATGTTCTGTGTAAAATCTATCAGAATACATTTCCTAGAAATTGATCCTTGATGCTTTATTGGTCCTTTTCCTGGATTTTCACTATCGGCAACATGCTATTGACCTAAAATTTTTTCGAGTTCCTTCATCAGATTTACATGTGTTTGCTATTTTTGTGTAGCAGACAAGTGGTTTTTAAGACTTCCAATGGGCGATACGAGGGAACGCGAGCACGAGAGTATGGAAGTTGAATAGGCCTTTGTTTTCTACTGGGATTTGGTTATGGCAAATACGTTTTTACCGCTATCAGGCCCTTATACCTGTATGTAATCGAATCTTCGCTACGAGCATAAAACTATCAATAAGCAAAACTTATCGTCTAACAGACTCCCCCTTAGTTAGATGGGGACTTCACAGGTGGGTGTTAACACATCTGCCTACCCCTTCGAGACTAGATGATGGTCATTTATGAGATTGTTGCTTGTTATGCCAGGTCCGCGATGCGACGTAAGGTCGGCGCGCAAGTTCGTTCTGGAGATGTTCCTCAACCTGAACCCGGACGCAGACAAATTCATCTACGCGCATTTTACTTGTGCGACAGGTGAGAATAATTTTTTTATTGGGCAACATTGAGAAGTGTTGCCGTGTGAAAATATACAGTCATAATTATCATATAAAATTGTCACACTGACTTCAGTTAACAGTCTTACACTCAGTTGCACAAAGATTTTTAAGGACGACATTTGTTAATGAGACATTAAATCTTTAAAGTTCATTAAAGTTATGGTTGTCACACAAAATAGTTCTAGCTAAACGTCTCTTTAGCATAGACAGGGTGCTAATATCGTTTTGTGCAACGTAAAACTACGCTAAGGTTGTCTTTTGACACTTCAATAAATAAATTTAATGGAGCATTAGAGATAATGCTGACATTAAATTTTAAAGTTCGTTTCTGCAACTGGGTGTTAGTGGGATACGTACAATTTAAGTATTCCGTATATAATTATTGATAAAATGTTGTTAGCTTATCATTATAGCATGTTGCTGGGTGGTGTATAACTTACACCTTGTTTGTGAATTTAAGGAGGAATTAAAGGTATTCAGTTACGCGAAAAAAATTATGCCATTTAATAAGTATACGTGATAAAGATATTTAATTTGATTATGCTAGTTGACTCATATCAAAATTAATGAAAATAATGTTTAATTCACAAAGTAGTACAAGGGTCCGAAAGATACCAAATTCAATAATTAAATTCAATAAATAGGATTTTATTTTTTTCATCTCCCAAAAACGCTTTTCACCATGTTCGTGAAAATAGTGAAGTAACGCGTCATGAAAACAATTACTACGCATGGTCAAAATAAGTCAAACGCCAGTCGCAACCAATCAAGCATTTCTATCAGGCCACTTCCTCTTAATTTAATATGTCTCCTTTTGTTATACTTATCTAAAAGTTATCACAGCGGTGTACACACATAGTACATAGGTTCTACGAGTATCCCATCATTTATATTGACATGCGCGGTCAAAGCAACGCGCTGGCAAAATTGTTTTTCAATGTGGAGATGATACATTGCCATTTATAAAAGAAGAAGAAGAATGTCTGTCGGCTGAGTCAGCCTGTGTCACTCATGCTTTATTTTTTATGGTGATGGCTAACAGTTCTAACAGTAATGCATCATTTGATTCATTTGGGGCCCAATAAAAAAGGGTCAACTAGCCTATTTGGAGTATTTTAGAAACCTATGCGATTTGATGTAGACTTCAATGATGCGTTTGCGTTTAATACATATTATATTTTGTATTTCAGACACTGAGAACATCCGATTCGTGTTCGCCGCAGTGAGAGACACGATCCTACAGACCAATCTGCAGCAGTTCAACCTCGTGTAATAATGCCTTCTCTACACTTCGACAGATGCGTCCGCAAACATCGGCTGATGCATCCACAAATGGATCAGCGTCCACAAGGCTGAAGGCCTATCAGTCTTAGTTGGTGCTCGGCGGACGCAACACGTACGCACGTAGACAGACGCGCCTACATCTGAAGACGCGTCTGTCTACTGTAGAGGAGACATAAAAATAGAACCATTCACGACATGAAGCATAATTATACTGATGCAAGATGCCAGCGCAGTGTGTAAGCTATATAGGACTGCCGTGGGTAGTGACTGCCGAACTGCCAGTTCTTTTAAGAAGCATCATGGTCTCTAACACAAATCTGTGATTGTGTAAAACGCCATAAATAATAACTTTACTACAGACAAATTCACCAGTTGAGACTGATGTTTTTTATGATTTTATTTTATTTGATTTGACAATAGCCATTACCATAAAACTAAAATAGTCAATAGCTTATTTGAGTACCACAAACAGTCAAATTTCTTCAATCATTCTGTACTTTATGTTTATTCCATTAAGGTTGAAAATAAAAATGGATCGTTTGTGACAAAATCCATTAATGTTATGCCTCCTGTATACATTCTATTGTAAAATACAAAGTAAGACGCCGGATAGTCGGCACTTTTAGCCTACTAATCGCTGACTACGAAAGTGGCTGGATATTGTTGCGTTATTTTAGTTATTTATGTACCTAGGTATAGTAAAAGAAACGTAGTTTTATTTTGATGGTTATGTATGTCACATGATGTTAACGTATTAGTTGTTGTTTCTTATTTTATACATATATTACAAGAATATCAATTAAAATCTTAGACCACTGACACCTTCAATAGCCTGTTTGTTAAATAATAGGCTAGTTGAACTTTTTTTATTGGGCCCCAAATGATGCATTACTGATAGAACTGTTAGCCATCACCATAAAAAATAATGCATGAGTGACACAGGCTGGCACAGCCGACAGACATACTTCTTCTTTTTCAATGATTAATTATTGATAACCATCCCCATAAAAAATAATTTATATATTTTTTGAGGCCTATAACAATAACAATAAAATTTAAATTTTAAATTTCGATTTTGCTCGACAGGCAAATCATAACATAATAACGGTTTAGGAACATGACGCCTTACTTCAGCAATTTCACGAACATGGCGGATAGCGTTTTGGGCAGATGGAAAAAAAAATATATTGAATTTCTACAGCATTCGCTTATTTATATTTGAACTTGTTAAATTTGGGACCCATGTACTAAATAATATGTGAATTAAACATTATTTTCATACCTTTTGATATGAGTCAACTAGCCTATTGAAATGCTCAAAAAGTTGTGAAGTAAACACACGTTATTGGATTGTATTGCAATTCCCCAGGGCTCTCAAATCATTCGACTTTAGACTCTATCCTAACGCATTAAGAGCGTTGGAAGTCGCCATCATATAATGTAACAACTTAATCGTGATTTTGCGAGAATTTTAGCTTAATTTCAACAGAAGATGTATGAAATAATGTAAATAATTTTTCATAAAATATATTTTTTTTACTTAGATAAACGTGTTGTTTTATTTCCGAGCATATCGAGTAACAATTGTATGAATGAACTAATGCTAAACTATCACTGATTGTGGATTTGTGGATCTTTTCAGACGTCGTACAAGGGGAATAAAAGTTTAATAGGAATTTTTTGTTAATTCATATTTTTTTATAATATAGTCAGATACCTCGCAGTGACTTTTTTTTATTTCACAGCGAATCCAGCTTTATGTTTCTGAACGATAATCTTAATGTCAAGAACTTTATAGTGATGGGCAGAATCAATAATAAAACAAGTCTTTTTAATTCAAATGACCGGTATTGCAAACACCATACCAAAGATAGAGAATAATAATATGATTCCTGTGAATTATGTCCAATGAATATAAAGTTCGAGTAAATCCTCTCTAATTTACGGGTGTCATTTATTTAGGTCGGCGCGGCGCCCGTGTTTGCCATGCAAAGGAGCCACCCTGGCATATTCGGATGTGCTGTACAAAAAACCTAGTGGCATTGGCTGTCGCTGGATGCAAGAGGCTCAGGACCGCGAGTTGTGGCGATCATTGAGGCGTCCAGCATAGAAAATTGGCTGATAGATTGGCAGTGCCTGTCGCCATATCGTCGATATGTAAAAAGCTCCCCTTTAAATTTATTCATCGTGCAGTTTTTTGTGGATTAATACTTAACTTTTTGCAAAAATACGTAAAATAAGGGTGTTCGATGAGGTTCGTACATATTGTCTTACAATGAAATAATAATGATAAGGTACGGCAAATAGGTTTTGCGGTTTTAATACTGCAAATCATTTTTCCTCTTTTTCATACACGAATATCAAAACATTTGTTTACAAATAAAATTAACTTTAGATGAAAAAATAAATGGCGAATTACTCTATGCGAATCTCATACGGCACAACACTATTTCTCAGCGAAAATCATGGCAGTCAACCAATAGCAAACAAGTATCGTCATGT
Organism: Parapoynx stratiotata; assembly: GCA_910589355.1. Lineage (NCBI taxonomy): Eukaryota > Metazoa > Arthropoda > Insecta > Lepidoptera > Crambidae > Parapoynx > Parapoynx stratiotata. Next base: position 15,177,531 of record OU342464.1, read on the forward strand.
CATTGCTGTCACGTGGAGGGGTGAAGCAATTTCTGAACGATTTTGATTCCCAAAGAGAACATTCTATTGTCTGTGTGCTGTCAACAAATATCTCGTGGCGCGACCGGTTGGCTTGCGTAAAAGTTTATCTTGTGATTGTGGAGTGTTTCGTGAAAATACAATGTTTATTGATTACTAGTCTTATAAAAATTGTGTTTAGTGGATTAATTTATTACCTTCATAGTCTTTGGTAAGTATTATGAGTTATTTTAGTTCACAACGAGACTGTTTTGCTTTGTTACACCTGATATTATTTTATATTTGGTTCATATTATCAGAAATCACGTAGCTACAAGTGCTTAGTCACTTTACAATCTCAACGTAAAACTGTTTAGGATTTCTTTACGTTATTTACATGATATGCATAGTTTTACATGGAAGTATTTTAATGGCTTGAGACCACTTTAGTTCATTATAATTGGATTTTGTTAATGTTCACAAAGAAAGGTTAATAATATCTCAGTCGATGTCTAATATTCTTACTTATCATGATATCTGTAGATTAAGCAAGTGTAAAATTTATCTACAGATATTTAAAAATTCAATTTGCCTATTTCCTTATATTCTTTTGAATTTTTCCTCTTGTAGTTCCTGTGGAAAGACAGTTTTATGAATTTAATGAAAAATTTACATAAAAAGCTCTGCAGAATTTTCTCTTTGACTATTTATTTTACAAATTGAAATATTGTAGTTACATATATTTTAATATTTAGTTCTTGGAATAATCATTTTTGCTTATCATGCTTAAATTTTACATTTGTGAGTATATTTTAGTATTTCTGATAATACTTATCAATAAATCAAACAACATTTTTAATAATAGTATGATGATTTGTATGTAAATATTTATATATTTTTAAAATTTTTGTGAAACAATGTTGACCTTGTCAACTCTAAACAATTTTTATGTGATTTTATCACTCCAACCTGTGATAGTAAGGTCTTTGTTTTGAGCAATCTACTGGCCACCATTGTGTTCAGTTTACAATAAAACACAATAAAAATTGCATTTTATCTGTGCTGCGAAACAAGGCTGCTCTCTAACAATGCAGCACCAATTGGTCAATTGAAACATGTGGGTATAGGAGATTATAGCTTTGCGAAACCATCTTATATTGTTATATACTAAGTATGCCTTTTATATGTTTTCTGTTTGGAGTTTAATTTTCTGATAGTGCTTTACAGGTGTACTTATTGGCTTTAAAGATAATAAAAAAAATTATTGACTCATGACAAAATTATACAATTCATGCAATTTTCAAAGCCTCAAATTCTCCAATAAATCATATAAGCTATAAAAATTGCATATTGTTTAACAACTCAGTATAAAATTAAAATAAGTTTTATAAAAAAAATCATAAATTTTATCCTTTAAATTCCGGATGGCATCTTGGGGTGCCACAAACAATGGATTAAGCCATTGTGTCTGGAATAGTGATAAAAATTCCGAAAAAAAATTTTTTTTTAACTAAAATAACAAAAATCTGTTTTTCTCAAATTTTGCATGGAAATATTGAAAAAAAAAAAAAAGAAAACAGATTTTATTGACAAGTTTTAATAATTGGAAAAAATATAACTTCTGTTGAAGCGAGGCATTTTGCAAATCTTCCAAATGTTTGCTCACTATTTTTTAATGTTAACTGCGAAATAGTGTAGTAATATCTGTCTACCCTATTTTTTATATATATTTTTTACATATTTTATAGTTACTTACTTCAATTTAACACACACTTATTTCCAACAACGAAATTGGTTACACAGTATAGCAAGCAAAGTGATAATAATTTGTTGAAATCAGAATTTATTATTTGTTTTATTCAGAAATGTTTAACAAGAAAGTTTCGTTTTTTTCAGTTTTGTTCCAAAAATACATGAAATTTTTCCAAACATTATTCTTTGAAATTTTCCATTGAAACTTGGAAAAAGACACAGAATTAAAAAAGAAAGGGATTTCCCTGCTTTTTTCAATGCTTGTCTGAAGTCTTATCTGAGTAGATAAATCATACCTCCTTAAAGAATTATGGTATTATTTTTTGCGAAGATTCCTCCTCCTCCAGCCCTTTAATAGGGGGATTGAAATTGGGACCTGCAGACCCTGAATGAAGTATGCTGTGTTGATAATGTAGAGTTCTAAAAGGAATTATCATTGTATCGTAATATTTGGGCGACTAAAGATGACTAACAACTTTAGGCAACTTTTCTGTAGCCCACAGATGTTCATAACACCTCAAACACTGCACTCATGTTGAGCACACCCTGATAAAATTAAGCGAAAGTATACAGTTTTTTCCACAACTTGCGCCTTGTATCATCACGGTTAAGGAGCACTGTGATGTATTGGTTCCTACTTTGGCTTTCGATTTTGAATACAAAGCTACTTTCGCTATGGTTACTCTTGAGATGGGGACCAAAACTTGTGATCTCGAGATCACCGTGCTTCAGAACTGTGGCAGGCACGTTAAGCCGTTAGTCCCGGTCGCAATTGCAACCGTTTCTACCCACCAGTCCCTATTATGCCAGTGTGGTGGTGTTATTGCCCAAACTCTGTTTTTCTCTAATGTAGGTAAACCTATGCCCAGCAATGGGACGTATATAGGCTGGTGACGACTGTTTAGGCGCCGTTGGAACACAACACTGTTGTGTAGTTTTCAACTGCGATTATTCTGTTAACTGGAAGTGCTGTACCAATCATGCACTCATGATTTGAGTGGTAAATAAATACCACTATTCTCTACATATCTTCAAATGAAAATTACCTTTTACTATACCTACTATTCTTGTTAATGAGTAATTGATCATTAAAAATCTGTATTGTTTTTAAAAAATAATAAAATATTACAGGAAAGTAATAGTTAGGTACATAAAGTATTTAACTATTTATTGTACACAAAACAAAAATGTACAATATACAACACCTAAAATAAAAGGACGAGTACAAAAGGTAGGGCTTATTTCTTATAGATATATCTTCCAGCCCACCTGCTATAGGAGAAATAACGATTATACGAATGATAGGTATTATTGATAATACATAAAACAATCTATTGGTACCAAAGTGTTTAAAACGTAATCGTATCGATTATCCAGTAATCTATTTCTGAAACATTTCTCGTTATAAGTAAATCTATTTCTCATAATCGTCATTAGTACGAAACGTCATGAGTATAACAAACCGATCTGCCTGTATGAAACTCTGCCCACGTTGCCTTTTCTGACTTGCGTCGCTAATAAGTACACGAGAATAAAATCATCATTTATGCTCATTAGTCTCATTACAATATGCACAATGTTTTGAGATATATATATAGCTGAATACCACAATTGTCTGTTATGTTCCATTATCGTTAAAATGATAAATAATCGTTTAATATCAAAGATAATACATACCTATGTTTCAATAACCATTGGAACGGTCGTTGAAAATACGATAATAACTATCAAAAGTACTGTGATAGTGAGAATGCTTATCGTTAAGAGTTCAGTGGTTACGTGTCTGACAACCTGACAACACTTAAAATGGCCGAGTATCGTGCTGCAAAGTCTGGCATCAATGCATCCGCGCAAGCCCGCATCGTCAGCAAGTACAACGACGACATCGCGCAGGAGATCCTCGAGTGGATCAAAGTGATCACCGGTGAGCCAGAAAACACCTCCGGAACAGCTGATAATGTCTACAACGTCCTAAAAGACGGCACACTTCTTTGCAAGCTCGTCAACGAGATACAAGAAGGTTCCGTAAAGAAGATCAACCAATCTACCATGGCTTTCAAATGCATGGAGAACATTAACGCTTTTCTAGAAGCTGCCAAGAAATTGGGCGTGCCTCCTCAAGAAACATTCCAAACTATTGACCTTTGGGAGAAACAAAACCTTTATTCCGTCATGATATGTCTGCAGTCTTTAGGCAGAAAAGCCGGTAACTATGGAAAACCCTCTATTGGACCAAAGGAAGCCGATAGGAATGTTCGAGAATTTACAGAGGAGCAACTGAAAGCGGGACAGAATGTTGTGTCTTTGCAATACGGTACCAACAAGGGTCAGCAGACGGGAATTACATTCGGTAACCAAAGAAAAATGTAGTATCTTTATATTTATTTTTATAATTTTATATTTATGTAATAAACTTTTTTTTCAAGTTTGTAGAAAATTCTTTTATTTGTACAAATATATTAATCACGAAATGTATTTTGGTGCAAAATAAGTCACCTTTTAGATTAGATTATCGAGTCGCATTCGTAACATTTTTAATGCGTGATAATATTAGTAGCTAGAATTATCGTTGCCTATAAGAAATAGACGACTAAATATTTTTTTATTTATTGTGTACAGCACAGAGAAATAAAATAAATAAATATCTTCTAACATTCACACCTTTCAACTAGCCCCATTTTAAGCCACAAATGCTGCTTGTGTTACGGACACTAGATGACGGATAAATATATTTAATAGATAAATACATATAAATATGATGAATATAGATAATAGATAAATATATATAAACAAACATCCAAGACAACAAATGCCTGAAAATTCATCACCCAAACATTTGCCCCCACCGGGGATCGAACCCAGAACCTCTCGAGATGGCGACGCCTTGAGACCACGGAGGTCGTCAATAGTGGCGAACTTGATGCCAGATAGTGATCTCTTCTCTCTCAAAGAGATCTATTGCAAATAAACTTGAAATCGTGTAAAAAGCCGTGTAAATCATTTTGGAAGCATCGGGCACTTTAATATTTTGTGCTAAGTAAGGTTACCTAATATAAGAAATAAAATGCCATCGCAAAATATCAAGGGGACCAAAATGCGGGAAGCAAGAACCGTGAAAATGTAAAGAGCTGCGTCATCAGCGCATATCGACCCAACTAACGAACACCCGTCCGTTTCCACGCAACGTTACTATTAGGTCCTTACCTATGAAATTGGTGTTTTGTATGGAGATTTTGGGGATGTCTGCATTTTACATACTAACATTTTATCAGTTTTCTTCACAACGACAAATCCAGAGATAATAATATTTGGCATGTATCATTAGACAAGCTTTAGCAATATGTGTGTGAACACGCTTGATAAAAATTATTCATCGTTTTTATGTTAATGCAAATCAAATGATGTATTCGGGAGGCAGTTAAAAATAATTGTCTTTGTGTCTAATTTTAACACAATTAAACTTACAAAAAATTATCAAATTAAATAATACGAGCTCAAATATATGATCTATTTTTAGAAGAGGCAATTATGCAATGTTCTGAAACTTAATAGTTACGGACAAATTGCTAAGACAGAATAAAAACACCAATTTCATAGGTAAGGATCCAATATTTCAAATACTTTCCCATATAAAATACGGTTTGCGGTAACCCTAGCAACGTCAATAATACTTTCTTACTGCATTTACTAAGATACTACTTCAAACATTCTCAATAACGGTAGAGATACCGCGTTTATTGAGCCGGCATTATAATAATTGCTTTGTTAGTTCTGGTGTCCATTGCGGAATCAATTAACCGTTACTAAATACCATTTCGAGTGGCTAAGTGAAGTATGTATTATAGATCGATAAACGAGAATGGATGGGACAGTTTTTTAAAACTCGTCAAAACGCAGAACCAGGTTTGTCAGCACCACGTCAGCACAGCACCCTATAACAAAGCGGATGGCGCAGTCACGCGCGGGTAGTCAACGGAAATACGGATATCCGAACCCCAATACAACACCGACATTCATCTGTTCTATTTACTCCTATTAAAATTTGATCACCTAGAAAGAGACGGCAATAACACGTGTGAAAACAATGGTACTATCGCGCACGCAACTCCTGTCCTGACCTCTGATGTAACTTTTCACATGTGAAAAATATTACTTTTAGTGCTATTATTATTCTTATAAACTACAAGTCACCGTCTGTAATTCCAAACAAGTTAGCAAAAATCATATACAACTACTTGCTTTCTAAAATATTTTACAATTTATGTAGAGATTGCCATCATGAAACATTTCATTTTAATTTTTATTGTAAATGTTGAGTCAGCATTTTTAAAGCTCTCTGGACCAAACTTGTTTCATGTTCCTTTGCAATAACAAACTAAAAATCATTCTCTTTATGTAACTTTTTGAATACGTAAGAGAATTACCTATGTACTTTCAATAATAATTATACAAAAATCTCTGTATCCGGCGACATTATTATATTATATTTTTTTCTTACACTTATAGAACCTTATAGAAACCCAAGGATTTTTTTTATTTACAAAAGGTAAACGCTTCGGTATAAGTTTTCGTTACTTATACCGAAGCGTTTCGGTATAAGTATTCTAAAGATATATAGCAATAATAATATAGCAATAGCTGTTCCTATTAATGAAAACAATAAAAAGAGCAATTCGGTATGTGGATTCGATAATTTCAGTAATGGTAATTCATATTATTAATAATGATTATAGCCTAACAATAAATATTAGCGGGTTTCGTGGTTAAACGTAGACATTTCATTATCCTCAATGTATAACAATCTTGCGCAGCTTTCTCTTCTATTATCCTATAAAGCCTATTACACAATACAAAATTAACAGTATAAATTTATAAATTTACAAATTTATCAAGTCATAAACAAGTTAAGAAAGTAAATAACATTAATGAATGGCGACAATGTTGTTAAATGTATTTTATAGTTAAATGTTGTCATTTTATTTTTTTCATCAATAGGAACATCTATTGCTTGCGAACACCACTGTTCGTGCTGGCGGTACTGGCCCCCAAGAGGTTAAGTGTGGTCGGAATAACACCTTCTTCACACCTTTCTGTCACACGTCAGTTCAGAAGTCTATCCTTCTCATATTCCATATTAATTCCATAGCTTCGTTGGTCTTCCTCTAGGTAGACAGTCGATCCACATCGTCGTCATTTCTGTCACCGATAAAAGAAATGTTAAAATGTAATGTCTTGATAACTGTCGTTGTTGAATTTGATAATGGAAACACTCAAGAGATTAACATCGGTAATAAATTTTACCAATACAATAATGCGCGCATGAGTCACAAGGCACAATTTTTATCGTTGTTACATTTTTAAGCTACTTAAAAAATATTGTCGTCTATATTATAATAGGTTATTTTTCCGATTCTCGATTCGATTCTACATGTTCCTAAACAGTTTACTAGTTATATTCCCACGTTATATGATATCGATCGTGCTTGCAAGGCTTCTGTTGACGGACACGGTAGGCCGCCTTGCTCACTTCTTGCGCGAAGGCACGGTACCGTTACTCAATCGCACTGAAGACTGCCACTAACGGAATAATATCCGCTTTGAGCACATTGCATTGAATCGACCCGAGAGAAAACTTAATTTATCTTGGTAAACTATTACAATATCTCGAAGTCATCAATGCATTAGAAAGTTGCAGCTAGTCCGTATGATAATAAATCAAAGTATGAAATGGTGAACTGTAACAGCGGCAGCGTAATGAAAATGAAATCTTATGGATATTAACGTTGGTGGTGTATTTTGCAAACCTTTCTACCAAGCTCCTGTCTTGTTTGTCACTGAGTTTATGCTGCCTTAGAATTCGTGCAGTATCTGTTTGCATGCTTGCGTAATTTAAATACGACACAAAGGCATCACAGTCTACTTATTGCCGTTAAATAACTTGTCTATGCTTCGTTTTTCCTTTTCAATTTACTTTTTAGTCTTGCCATTCGGTTTTTTAGTTTGCTTCAACTGTGATAATGGATTTTTAGACTTTTAAGAGAGTTTTCCTATGATTTGCGCAGTTTTTCTTCATTTAGCGTTTAAGCACGTCATCGTTTCAGCAAGGGGGGCTGGGTCTGAATTGATATGACCCTGAGTGCCCCAGCGATGATTTATTCGTTAACCTACTCATATTGATACAGCTTGACCTCATTGGCTGTAACATCTGCAATTGCCAATTGCCTCTGATATGCCATCGACGTCCTATAATTATTATCTAGGTAGAGGATTGAAAATAATAATGCAGGCTAAACTTATTCACAATCTTTTACTACTTTAAGATTTATAATCTGCATTTGGTATAGGTAATTATATTGAAATATAATACTTGAAAGATAAAGAATACGATTCCTTTGTGTGATGATTGTGATGGATGTCCTAGTAGTGTGCCTACACTTAGTGTTCATTATCATAAAATATAATATATGACGCACACGATTAATCCACTTAACATCTTCAAGTGATTCAGTTCTGATGTGCATGTTTTTGTATTGTCTTAATGTTAAACTCACAAGTTAATAAAACCTACGACAGATTAATATAAAATTAATCGCGCCACTATCTAAATCCAATAGTACCTGTTTACTTTTAGGAATTTGATTATTTGGTCATGAAAAACTTTATTACTAATTGCAATTTCCTTTTTTACTTATTTACCGCACATATTATCTGTTTATTACTAAATGTATAATTTAATTAAGTAGTTTTTGCGGAAACTCTTAACCCGTTCCGTGCCGACAATCATCAGGCATGTTGTATTTATGTATCAGAGCACGGCATCTTGTATCGCTTACATCAGATACGATGTGATTATGCAGTTTTTGCCGTAATTTGTACTTGGTGTCAGCACTCTCTCCTAAAGAACGATTAGCTTATTATAACTTCAAAAGAGGATGCTATTGGTATTGTGTTTAATGACTATGCAATTTACAGAAGTCTATGTGATTATGTTTTTTTTAATAATAAATCGGATGATACTTTCTCCGAAATGATATTTATCATAGTTATTTAAGAGTTCGGCAGTCTTCTGAATATTGTTAGTTAAAAACAACTTTGTAATGATGATCTACTAAAGCTTTTGCAAAGTAAAATAAGAAATATTAAAATTAAATATGCCCAGCAGCCTGTGCCCAGCAGTGGGACGTATATAAACTGAAAACGAGAAAAGTGCTTGATATCTTTAGTGCTCCATAGAAATACCATATACCTTTAGAGAAACATTGCCTAAAAACAAATTCAAAATTAGAATCGATTGAGATGGCATCTAAAATTTTTAAAACAAGTCAAAACTACTTGTAATACCTCTAAGTTGAAGTTAGAACACTCCATCACATAATTTTCTTTGAATTCATGTCTTGGTCGTTTGATGTCCTTGTATTAGCGTCTCACATTAAGAGATCCGTTGAAACGGGTAGGATTTAAATAATGTTCAATGCAATCGCTTCGGTGATTGGTAAAAACCGTCAGCTTGGCTTAGCAAAACGATTTAACGGTTGGTCTGTTGCCGTTCGTCTACGGCCAGCGGTGACCGACTTAAGACCAAACCAGTTTTGTTTAACATTGCCGAAGTTGAACTCAGGCCTTGGCATTGAGGGAACACGATGACTAATATGTCGTTTTTTCCTCTTTAAACCGCAAAGTGTTACGTAAAGCATTCACTCAGACGTGTGATGAGAATTTTATGTCTCCACAACAGTGTGGTCTTGATTTGTTGTGGTTTCTTTGTTGTTTTATTTGCATCGTTTTTTGCAATGCAGGACAATTTCTTAATTACGAATAATTTTAAATGTTTTCTAACATTGCTGGATTTTCCCCCTCTTAATGGAATCCATTCAGTTGTTGCAGGGTTTTTTTTCTTTCTTTAATCTAGGCGACTGGCCAACGATCATCATCATCAGATAGCTAGTTTACTTTTTCAATAGCGTTGAATAAAAAATTAAACAGTTCTATCTTCAATTAATTCCATTACCGTGGCAGTAATTCTTTAAATGTCTCATTCTTTAGCCATCCTGTTGGTTGTTCCAGGAATCACTTGAGTGTAATTAAAGGGCCTTGTTTAATCTGTATAGCGTCTTAAGTCTTGGCTGTTGTATCTTGCTCGTAAACTGGATCTGTCCTAGAATAGTCCGAAGGCAGGTGTTAGTCCGTAATCCGCCTACACCACGCAACTGGTTGAGTTATGCGTAATCAGTGCGTTCATCGCTCCGAGCCTTGCTTACTTAGGTGATCTTATCGCTTTTGGCAAACAATATTTAGTGTTTCGAATCCTTATGCATGAAAGTAAACTTATCATGTGTTTTTAACTTAAGTTTCGCGTACTTATGGTTTAAGTTCACATATTATACAGTTATTATCAATGCATAATTGAGCGATTAATAATTTTTTACTATGCATTTTCAGAATACATATTTGTTATTTATTTCGAAATAACTAAGAAATTGTCTGATTTTCATGTAATAATTTGTCTTCTTCATCTATTGTGTTTAAAGAAGAAGCATGAATTCATGAAATATCATTGTCTTGAAACCTTGAGATAAGATAATGGAGCGGGTAATGACTACTAATGACAGAGTTTACAGCGTTTATCGTTTCTATTGAGTAAGAAACGCTCATGAATATCATGCATTCTTTACTACATGTAAATCTTTTAATATAATATTACAGTAAATTGTTTTTGTTTAAAGACATCAAATACTGAACATTTTACTTTCTACAGTGATAGTTAAGTTTTACTATTGGTTTATTCTATTCTGTATGTAGCTTTTGGCCATGACAACATAATTTTGAAACAAGCATTATTCATTCGGTACATTTTGTAATAGCTAAAAAGCGCAAATCGTTAATCTCGGGTGAGTAGCAATAGTGGCACAAGCCGCGGCCCATGACTCATGGGGTCGCTTTTGTGACAGTTCTATACACTATTTATACTACACGCATTCCCATTATTATATGTCGTGTCTAGTACTTTCTCTTGTAATTTTGCAATAGCTGAATAGTTTTGTGTTGTATTGTTAGAAGCTTGCTCTTTAGGGATATATTTATCATTCCTATTTTCCGCTATTTTATTATGTGTTTGCTTTTTTTGCGTCATCAATATCATCATACATAACAAAAATTATACACTAACGAGTTATAAATGATTTTAGTCTGTATGTTTGAAATTTAATGCAGTTTACACAAATAAATTTTAGCAAATAGCTCTATTTTGCAACTTTATTCTTTTCACACTACTAGTAACGAGTCTGAAAAACAATATTATGTGTTATAATTTAGTTGAAAGCATTAACATATTCATTGTTTACACATAATATTCTCAGTACCGAGTCCGCTTAGGTATATGTTTGTACAGCATTCTCTCGTTTTTGTTTGCTATTCATATAATGTAGTCACTGTGTGAAAAACTATGGCTGCTGCCGTGACAATGTCTCACGACTGTGTGAACCGTGAATAGGTTGGAATATTAACTCTGATTTTCAGGTACTATTGCATTTCTGTTGTGATTGGCTACGTTTTAATTTAAAAAACTAGTGCAAATTTTATTGAAAATAATAGTATTACATTCTAAAGCCATACCAAACATGTTTGGTCTTTCGAGCCGGATTTCAACCAAATAATTATTTACGAACCTGTAACATAAACAGTGGGTATATAAATGCGAAAAATTAATCCTGTTATATTTTCATGGTAATGTATTTACTAAATATACAACGTAGGTTTTGCGTGTAGATCTACCATCACACTTAACTTAACCATCATAAAGTTCATACTTATTTGTATACGTCATTAAAAGCTCTTAACTAAAAGCGCTACCTATTTCAATTTTGCTCCACTATATGAAAATCGACACAAGAAAATAAAGGTGCGGCATTCTGTCCATCAATTTTGTGATATTATCACGGTTAGAGGTAACGAGGTCAGTTCCCATAGACTTTTTAGACCTCATTATTACTTATTACATCTACGTCATCATAAAGAACAGATCCTGTGTATAACGGCCTTAGGTTCCGAATTCCTTGGCAAGATTTCGTAAGGGTTCTTCTTAGGTTGGACTGAGGCTTTTGTATCGGACTTTTAATGTCAAGGGTCAATAGCATTTTGGATGTCATCGTTGCGTGCTGGTTTTTGAAGAATGGACTGTTATTCTGAGAATAACCTCTGACCTGGCTAGCCACCTAGCCAGTGGAACTAAAATACAATATTTTTCGTGTGTTGTATAGAAGTGCTAGTATATATTTACTGTAGTACTATATATCTACCTCTACCTTTGCTATGCAACACAGATCACAGTCCATACCCTATACAAATATTCCTGCGCTGAAACTATACTTATAAGAATGTTTGTTTAACTGTTATCTTAAGTTTTTAATGAAATCTAAGATCGAAGATAATAATCTTCGATCTTAGATTATTGGTGTGATGGTAATGTAAGAAGATTATTGTTTAAAAATAAATCAAAATCAATTAAAATCACAACTAATAAAAGTCTCATAGTTCTTACATTCAATTAACAACAACATTTCATCCATTGTTGAACGTTTCATACATCATAAATGGATTTTTGTGTATTACACCACAAGACTCAGTTGTAGGTTTCCATCATCCAACCACGAAGCACTACCAGCAGTTCTTAGATCGTGGTTACATTTAATTCTCACAATTACTTATGTCTCTGTTATGAATCAAAATCAATACAGAAACGTAGCCCAGAAACTATGAATCATTCCGTACATTCTTGAATCAACCTTGAACTTACATTATTAAGACTATTTAATATCGCCACCTGTGCATGCGACACTCGACAATCTAATTCCAGATCACATCGTCCGAAGACAAATAAAAAAAAAGATTTTATCCAATTTAACGTTACGAGAAAAAAAGTAGACAATTTATTTGCTTTCTTTAAACAGCGAAAAAGTAAGACCATTACTTTTGTTAAGTAAAAGCCATGAAATAGCAGCTTTCTCCCGAGAAGCATCATTTACTTACAATAATATATTAATATTAAAATTCACAGTCTGTTAAGGTCATATTATTTATGCCCATAAATATTGTGTCTTAGTAGAAATTACTTTTAGATTTGATTTAAATCTTGATCCAGTTATTTTAAATTAGAAATGCAATAACTTTGTTTATCAAATTTTTCATTGTAACGAATTTAATGAACTTATCAATCAACTTCGGCGCTGTTGGCAATTTAGCATCAACGATTAAACGATATTATTTACAAGAAGTCTCGGGGTACATTTTTTTTTATTTCTTGCACTAAAGTCGATTGTGACACAAATAGATTCGCAGACTATTCCACAATCACTTTATCCGTCCGGTCATTATAACTACGGTTGCGTCAAAGACGTGCTGTAGAATTATTTCAGGTGACGTCAAATCGATTTGATGTTATAGTAGATACTAAAGCCTTGTTCGGACTAGGCTAGTATTTTAGTCGAGTGCCGTGTAATTTAGTAGCTAAACGTGTCTGAACTCCAAAAATGTAGTCGAGTTTAGTAAGGAGTTTAGTCGAGTCAATCCATTTTATTCTATTTTTTTAGTCGAGTGGCCAGTAATTTAGTAGCTAAACGTGTCTGAACACAAAAAAGTTAGTCGAGTAGTTTAGTAAAGGAGTATATTGCGAACGATTTTTGGGCTGTAGCGAGTATTTTAGCCTACTCACTTGTTTACTGTACTAAAACAATGTGAACGGTTTTTGGGCAGTGGCGAGTATTTTAGATACTAAATTACGCGCCACTCGACTAAAATACTAGCGTAGTCCCAACAAGGCTTTAGACCAGAAGAATATTCTTATCGGTAAATAAGAATATTCTGCTGTTTTGTAATTTAGGTCACTATTCTGCTCAATCGTAATTTTGAAAGGTTTCCTTCTAGTTCACCGGACAGGATTATATGGTTCATTCACTGTTTACTTGAAAGAAATTGCTCGGTGACGTAGTTGTTAGTACGCTTTGGCTTTCGATATCGAAACAAAGCTACCTTCGCCATGGTCAGACCTTGAATCGGTGATTAAATGTTTGTGACCCCGAACTCCTCCGTGCTTCGGAAGGCACGTTAGCCGTTGGTCCCGATCGCTATTGCTACCGTTTCTACCAAATGCAGGTTGCATTGGGCCAACGTGGTGGTCATGTGTTTCTCTGAGAGGAGGAGTGTCCAGCTGTGGGACGTACAATAGACTGAGGACCTAACTTGAGAGAATGTTTTTATTATCAATATGTTGACAAACAAGCAAACTATTCCACCTGACGGTATGTCGCTTCAGTCGACTAGATTAATGTCATTGATACCTATAAGAGTCTAGGTCTAGGGGTCATAAGGGGTAGAGTCTAGAGTGTACCCATGACTCGCTTTTGTCACGACTCCTGTTACCTTCTTACTTACATAGGCATTTTTTCAATTTATTTGGGTAAACCAGTTTCAAAGAACATTTCATAACTTAGTGATAATAAATAAACGATTCTGTAACCAACAACGTTTACCTAATATTATTTTACATTAAACTTACCCCCCCCCCCCCCCATTCATAGTGTTTTGTGAACAAGAGTAACATTGACAGCGGATAGTGTACGTACAGTTATCAACAATTCCGAACAAAGTAAATCTAAAGAACAATTTTTTTTTCAAAAATTGTTTTAGAGTGTATCGACTCTCATCCCGCTCAAGACATACCCGTTGAGTAAAGGCTGTATACTTATCTGTATACTAAACTTCCGTGCTTTCCGTTACGCTAATCGTAATAGATGAAAGCGTAATAAATATTATTATTTATCTATTTATCTTATTTTGAAAACAAAGTTACCTAATACGGGTCATCAATTATTATTGGCAGTTTGTCTATCTTGTGACCAGTCTGTTGGAACTTGTAATGCTGTCAGTTTTTTTTTCTGTTTTGTGACTGTATTGGTACCGGAGCAATTTAGATGAAAGAGCGCTTTCGTTTGCTTGCCTCGTTTCCTCTCGCTGGTCTGCATAATTTCCATCCATTTATTTACGCTAGTATCGTAGTTTTTTTTACGTGTACCTTTAGTACTATCATTGACTTTGATTTGAAAAACATGTTTTAACAAGTCTAAGGGTGAGTTCCTTAATCCGTAGTAATAGTCACCTCAATAGTTAAGTCAATCTGGACCAATTGCGTCAATGGAAACGCCAAAATGTGTGACGTCACCTTGACAAAACGTTAAGTTTGCGATGAAAATTCGCAGCAATACCTGTCAGCTGTGCCGCCAGCCGCCATGTTGCTAATCCCAGAATCGTGTTGTGGTTAAATTGTCTATGATTATTTAAATTTAGTTACATTTGAAAATTCGACTATTGGACATGCTGTCATATCACGACATTATACGTTTTCGCTCTTCGTTAATATTTTAACTTATTGGTCAACCTGACCACGGATCAATTAACTGACCCTCAGTAAGTTTCAATTTTAACAAATACTGATCTCATATTTTCAAACAATATTTGGGCTCCTGTTAGAGTTAGGATCTTTCATTATATTTACCACTTGTTTTCGTTAAAATCGAACGTTTATCCTATTCCGTCCTAATTCCGTCTAATACTTAAGAAATATAATCTTAGATATTATTCTGATCAAATTCTAATACGTAAGCAGTATAACTTTCTGATCCTGTCATCTTTAAATAATCTTTGTACAGATACTATAATCTCCTGACGTTGTTGTAGCCCCAAACTTCAACAACTAATACAATCTACAACGTGAAATCAATTAATTCATTGACTTCACCGATTGTTTCTTTTCTAAAAAGCTTAGAAGTGAGTGGAAGTGGTTTACTCTCGATTTTATGCAGCAATTAAGCCGATTTCGTAGTTTATGGACAAAAACGCTGCCGTAAAACAATCTTGCGGTGCGTGACAGTAGTCTGACGAACAATTTACCTATTACGACATTTTGGTCAATGTTTTTATCTGGTTTAGATTTCACCTATTAAGGAAGAGGTTGGATTGGATGATTAGATGCATAACAAATTGTCAAAATTCACATCCATAATTGAAGTCTTGTGGACGTTTAAAATCAACCTATTGTATATTTGTCACTTTTTTGGATATTGACATGCTGTTAATTGTACATTTATATTTGCATTTGTAAAGCTACATACACACCTATACTTCCTATTTAAGATTAGATTGTGTGAGTTCTATCAATAACTACATTCTTTTTTTTTTCATACAGTCCTAGTATGCAATTTGAACTACGCTTCTCTTTCTTTCTACTATATTTTGCTTTCAAGAAATTCAGTTTTATCGCAGTCTTGGGAGACAGTACTGTGTCGCCTCATGAGTATCTCTATCTTACCTTGTTTTCCCAGTAACAGTGTCTGCATTTCTGATTTATGGTTTAAAAACAGTGATTACGGATATTGCAACTTTCCATCACAGGTTGATGCAATTCATACAACTTAATCACGTTTATTTAGGCGGTTGGAGCCACTTACCATAAGACGAGCAATCTGATTATTGTTTACCAGTATAAAATGAAACTGTATTGTTTGTACGAAAATAAGGCACTCAGATAATCTACATTCATTCGTAAACAGTAGACTGTGTACGATACTGATCTCGTAAACTCGAAGCAACTGGCCTAAATGCTCACTGGCCTCATCATATGGCTCTTTTTTACAGCCATCAAGTTTTTATTTTCTTCCGCATGTCTACCGGAACGATCCGGAGTGGAACACTGTTTTTATCTTGTTTCTCTGTTACGGTATTACATCACCTACACTTTCATGGTATGTAATGTGCTTACTCGTCACGAAAGTGAGTTAATTATATTCCACGTCTTATTATAATTACGACCGTAATAACATAATTTTTATTACATGTAACTACGTAACTATTTGGACCAATTTTTACGCTGTTTGCGCGCACTTCCGGCTTCCTCTATGTTCACTGTAATTCATACGTACATACATATAATCACGACTTTTCTCACGAGTATTCCTTTAAAGAACCGCTACCACACGTGATGCTATATTTTAATTTGAATAATTCTTTCTGATTTTATTTATGTCTCCGTGATTTGATTGCAATTAAACCGCAGTTACTTATGTATGCAAACCAGAAGCGTCATCTATTCTTAATATCATATCTTATAGACACATCTGTTTTGTATGCGAAGCGTGCATTGTAGTAAGGGACGGTAATTCTAAAGATATATATTTTTAGCGCAAATGAGAATGTTTTGTTTGAATGTAATGTCACATGCCCACGCTCTGAACACATCATGACTCATAATCTTTTCTCATGAAGACGCGATGGGCTGTTGATAAGTATCTGTTACCCAATAGGCGTTTTGTTTGATATATATTGCACATGGCTCAAATACAAGAACTTGATCCATTACATTAACAGTGCAGGAAGTCAATTTGTAATTGAATGTGATGATATTCCTTTTGTGTTTAGTATGAGCTTCAATTATATTTATTATATTCAATTATAGTTTATTTTATCCTGGTATTAGGTATGTGAAATAAGATTAGCGATTGGTAGTTTTATTTCTTTTTTTTTCGCTCTTGAGTTCAAAAGTGAGGATAATGAATCCTCGACATTTGATTACAAATAAGTATGTATGTGAGTTGACTGTAGTTATTACTTTACAATACATGGTAACTATGCAAAATATTTAAAAGCTATTCTTAAATCATTTTCAACATCCTTATCGTTCCTTAACCTTGTCCTTATCATTCCTTGTCACATTCGTATTTAGACAAATTTTGACAAAAAATAATAAAATCGCACAGTTCAAGATCCCAAAATGAGGCCTATTATAAAGACTATTTCGTGCTTATAGTCTGTCGCATGATTGTGATTTTATTTATTTCGATAATAATTATACCAGCATGCCAGTGGAATGCTATTAAATTTGAATAATTTCTTCTTTTCCAGGGCACAATGACAATCGACAAGCAACTGGTGTGGGTGCGGGACCCCAACGAGGGGTTCGTGCTCGCCCGCATACACGAGCTGATGGGGGAAGAGGCGGACGTGCTGCCCGTGGACAACAGGCACGCCCGCCGCATCTGCAACTTCGAGGACATCTTCCCCGCCGGAGACCCCACCAAGGACATCGACGATAACTGTGAGCACAAATCTGTCTTAGATGACGGACAAGACGACAAGAAGCACGCGCGCCGCTTCTGCAGTTTTGAGAACGTCTTGCTTGAGTTTGCTGGTTCTACATTGACCCAGCGTAGTATTATTATGACACAAACTCCTCGTGTGTTTTATCCAGGCCTTCTGCCTATGCCATTAAAGGCATGAACTCACTTACTTTACTTTCTCACGGTAAAGAGATAAAGATACAGTAGAGATATAGTTTATTTAAATAATAAATCGACCAAAAGATAATTCGTTTTAAGCGATGTCTCGTAGTTAACAAAGGAAGATAATATTTGTTGATTAACATAGATATACCTATGCATAAAGTCACGGCTATCTACTTTTATATAAATAAATTACATTACATTTATGTAAATAATATAAAATAAGGCAAACAGCTTCTTAATGACGAAAGATATAAAATGTCATTTTCTTTGGCCGTTCTAATCAGTTACCTTTATTGATCGTCGTATGAGTTCATGGTCGTTGTCAACTAACGACAACCCCACCACTGCCATATCTGTTACTATAGTTTTCACCGTTTGCGTATCCATTGCCGCTATAGTTCAATGTGACATTACCATCAAGCTGTAAAATCTAGAAGTGGATACAAACTGTTTGCTTTATGATAACTATCGCTCTCTATTTAAGATAAAGATGGAAAGAATCTTTATTTTACACCAGAGTACAAACTAAATTAAAATATAAAAAGTCTACATGTAAAGACTGCATTTTATTTAGTAAGGAGGTTGGGTGTTATTTTTATATCATTGAATAATTTCAAACATTACAGAGAAATCTGTATTTCGATGACGCCAACTCTGGTTTTCTTATTACTGTTTATATATTTCCAGTTACCAAATGCAGTCAATGAGTAATAAAAAAACAAATTAGGTATTGCTAATTTAAAATTCCTGTCCTCATTTGTTTGTACCAGTTGGTTCAATAGCTTCGTGATGTAAAAATAATGAAATCTATGTTTTCAGGCGAGCTAATGTTTTTAAACGAGGCCACACTCCTGAACAATATCCTGATACGGTATAAGAAGAGCAAGATTTATGTAAGTATTGATATGCGTAGCGTGACTCATACCATAGTGGAAGTAAAGAAGTATAGTTGTTGCATTTTATGATGGCGAGAAACTTCGCTCTTAACGCCTTAAGATAGAGTCATAAGTCGAATGATTTAGTCGCCTTCGTGTTTTGCAATATCTATATAATTTTAATTGTTATCATACAATTAATACGAACTCGGTTTTTATGTGTGCATGAATCGAGTAATACACCAACTCGACACTCATGCCTACGACTCAATTTTTTTTTTAGATTATCTGCAAAATATCTAAATAAAAAAATTGGGCCGTTAGGAATCTGAGACGAGTATGTGCATTGCCTCGTGAATCGCGTAGGTTCAGGTTATAGTAAACAAAAAACAGGACTTCAAAAGTGCCTGATTGCCCCGTTAAAGGACTAGTTACGAAGAATTTTAAAGGAAATACATAATAATATGGTAATATTTATGAGATGTACCAGAACGTGGAGGAACTAGATGGTCTAGTGGTTCTAGGGCTGGGCGACCAAAACATGGTTATCTCGAGTATTTTCGAGTTCATTCGTGCTTCGGAGAAGGCACGGTGAGCCATTGGCTCCAGTCATTAATGTAATCGTCTACCCTCTAATCCGCATTGGACAAGCATGATAGTGTTACATAGATGACGCAAATGCATGTCCGATTGACCGAATGGCTGTAAAAACAAAAAAAAGCCTCGTGTAATAATGAGTGGAGAGGCATCGGCGGTATCGGTATCTTTCAATGAGTATGGATCTGCCGTCTCAAAATAGCAGCTGCAACATCACTGTAGACGTTAAAAAGTTGTCACGCTTGGTTTCAATACAAATCATTATACTTGCGTAAATTAATTAAACAGCGATAGTCCTACGAAATAAAAGTTATCATACTTCCATACTTGTACTATGAACGTGGTGAATTATGGAACTCTCCTTGAAAACTATTTACTGTATGCGCCGATAACGTTACGTGGCTGCTGTAATTACAAATTGGATGTTTGATCCTGACCCAATACACAATGTATTAGGTCCTTACCTATGAAATTGGTGTTTTGTATGGAGATTTTGGGGAATTCTGCATTTTCCATACTAACATTTTTTCAGTTTTCTTCACAACGACAAATCCAAAGATAATAATAATATTTGGCATGTATTTAAGACAAGCTTTAGTAATATGTGTAATATCACACTTCATAAAATTATTTATCGTTTTAAGTGAATGCAAATTAAATGATGTATTCGGGAGGCACTTAAAAAGAGTTGTCTCCGTGTCCAATTTTAACACAATTAAACTTACAACAAATTATCAAAACAAATGAAAAGAGCTCAAAAATATAGTCTATTTTTAGACGAGGTAATTATTTTTTAGGAATACTCTGAATCTTAATAGTTACAGACAAAATACTAAGAGAGAAAAAAAACACCAATTTCATAGGTAAGGACCCAATATACACTTTCATTACATATTAGATGTGTTGGATAATATAAAAATGTTAAATTAACTTGACTTTTAAATCAAGTTACTGCACAGCAATATTTACCTATATATTTTTGTTACTTACCTTTTTATAAAACCATTTCTATATTTTTACAATCTCTCACTATGCTTTATAAAAAATACACATAACCTCTTCAGTTGATCCTTCTCAATCGATAAAACGCTTTTAAAAGGCTGCTAATTCGTTTCAAATACAAATAGTCTATTAAAACCAAAGTGCTGCAACTACATAAAATGAACATGATTGTCCAACGAAGGTCAAATGGGAAGAAAGCACTTAACTACTGACCTTTTGAAAACCTGTTACATATTTTTAGTATGACAAGGTTTCCTATGGAAGGAATTTCATCCCGACTTTAAACTGTGTCTACTTACCGACAGCAGGTGTTCTTGGTGCACCGTCGGATCCTTAAAGGTCAAAACAGAATTTGAAATGAATAGTTGCTTACGACTCTTCTTTGAGAAACGTTCTCAAAAGTAAGACTTGAAATGGAACATGTATTATACCATAATTTTACGTATTTAATTAAAATTTTATTAGTTGCAATTTAATTATTGCTTTTTGTCTCCGAACTTAGGGTTTATTTTCGATTTATTTCTGTATGTGATCTAATATGAATATTTTTTCCAGACATACGTCGCAAACATTCTGATCGCTGTGAACCCTTACGAAGAAATACCCAACATGTACTCTACAAGCACAATTACGAAGTACCAAGGCAAATCGCTAGGCCAAATGCCGCCTCATGTATTCGCTGTAGGTAAGTA
Source organism: Parapoynx stratiotata (assembly GCA_910589355.1). Lineage (NCBI taxonomy): Eukaryota > Metazoa > Arthropoda > Insecta > Lepidoptera > Crambidae > Parapoynx > Parapoynx stratiotata. The sequence goes on from OU342464.1 coordinate 15,198,774, forward strand.
GACAATAGTGATAGACAACAGGTTTACTATAAGTTTAACTATATAAAGGCTATTGTGTAAATTGTTTACATTCTTGCGTATATCAAAATATATTTTGTTTATATTCTTCTTTAAAATGGCCAGGCGCCCTAGTAAAGATGCCTTTTTTAATTCGTTAGCGCAAACAATACTAAACGTAAAGTGTTTTGCTTTTGACATAATATTTTTATTTTTATTTTAAATATGAACATATAAAGAACTAAAAAGAATATCTATTAAGTAAGGACCATACTGTCTTTTTTTACCCCAAATGTACAATTCCTTCACGGCATAGAAACCTTTGAGAAACTCCCACAATCTTCTAATTAGCTTATGCCATGACCTCATTACAAACCTGTCTAATCTTTTTCAGCCGACAAAGCATTCAGAGACATGAAGTATTTCAAGCAATCCCAGTCCATCATCGTGTCTGGAGAATCTGGAGCGGGGAAAACAGAGTCAACAAAATACATCCTCAAATACCTGTGCGAGCTGTGGGCGAAAAGCGCTGGCCCGGTGGAGCAAAAGATTTTAGACGGTAAGCTACGGGAAATAGGTTTCAAAATCGAATGACCGCCGGATCTCATTGTTAAGATGAATTTTACTTGTAGCGGACATGAATTCTTAAAGTAACAGACTTTGGCAGTAATTTTTTTATTAACAGTATAAAATATATATTATTATAGTCACACCAGACCAGTTAACTAGACTTCAATGGAACACTTATTTTTATAATCACGCTTAGACGCATATATTTTTTTCATTATCACATGTAATTTATAAGAACTCTATTTAAGAACTTGATTATTACTATTTTTGAATTTGTACTCAACAGAGGATTACCGAATTATTTTACAAAATATTACAGTACTTTCGTCATATTCATATCAAATTAATAAAACTTCCTCGAAAAGATATTGGGAACATTGTAAAAGATTACCTAATCTTGCGACGTAGACTTAAAGATATGATATTTCTAGTTAAAGTTACGTTTTAATTGAATTCTTTAGTTATTTGTAAATAACATCAATGATTCTTGATGATAAGATCATTGATTCCTTTGCATATACAGTGATAAGAGCTAAGATCAAAATCTAACCTGCACATGCATTAAGTACGTAGTGCAAAAGGCAAATCTTAATATCTAATCTAAATTGTACTTTATTATCAGGTTTCTATACTCCAAAACGAGTTGTTTGACTACTCGTGTGTTGCCGGATCGAATCTCGCCTGAGTTTGAACAAAACTTATTTCAGTTTGCTGCAGAAGTAGAAGGACTGTTAACACTTAAATTTCGTATATGTTTTAGTCCCTATGTAAGTATAGTACGTCTCAATCCAAGTTGCCAAAAAGGTAAACAAAAAAGCCGACTTACCGAATTTGTTATTCAATAATCACACTTTTTACATGGACATTGGCACGTAAATATAATTAACGGTAACAATTGTTGTCCGTTTCAATTAATTCAAACCTACTGTCATCACAAAACATTTTAGAGATGAAACATTACCTTTGTTTTGTTTACCTTTTTGGCAACTTGGATTCAGACGTACTATACTTACATAGGAAATAAAACATATACGAAATTTAATTGTTAACAGTCCTTCTACTTTCAGCCTACCTTCGGAAATAGAGACGAGATGATATTTTATACAATATTTAAACCTACAGTGCTGTGATAATCGCAGCTGCTATTTTAACATTCTGTGTTAACCATATGCAATATTGTTTTTGCGCATAAATTTTCTCCCTGAACATTACACGTCAAGGCCAATAACATTATAAAATAACGGTAGTTAAATTAACTAATATGAATGGACTGACTCACTACACATGAGAAAAACGTAAATGAGTTTCATGCTCAGTAAAATAAATTGGCATTCCGATTACTTGAGTAGATGTGATCAAGTTTCAGTTCTATTTTTTTATTGAGAAAGGTTAATTTTGAAAAGCAAGTCATTGAGGTAAAAGGTAAACTGTTTCATAATCCTTCTACGACGGCGTTGGAAGTTTTATGTAAAAATTTACTGCAATGTTTTTATTTGCTACGCACTTTTTAACTAAGTGTACTTTTTGATAATTAATAACTTTACCAATTTTATTCTACTATTTCATCTTACTCTTATCTCCTTTATAATGCAGGCGGCAGAAATTCGTTGTAGCTAGACCAAATATAGAAAAATTTACAATATTAATATTTGATTTGATAATTTTCGCTCAATTACATTCTAGTAATGCAAAGCGAATACATCATGTCTAAAAATCGGTTTCATAAATTTTGTTTTTTTTTAGATATTCACACTATCGCCTCATACCTATAGTCCCATTTTGAGCAACCAATGCTACTTGTGTTACTAGACAAGCAGCATTTGTTATAGTAGATGACACATAAATATTTAATAGATAAATACATTATAAATATTCAGAATATTCTAAGCGGCATAAGGAGGTCGTCAAAGGAGGTTTCGTAGATATTGAAAGTGATATCAAAATCAAATTATTTTGTCAGTTTTGGTGTTAAATACATACACTTATAAATGTCAAATCGTGCAAATCATTCAGTAACCCAGAGGCCTGTTCTGATCTTTTTATAAATACACTGACAACTATAACGTTTATTTTGTACTTAATCCAATAGGTGATGTTCAAAATTATTTATATATCAATCTTAATAATATATCCACAGCCAACCCAATCCTCGAAGCGTTCGGCAACGCCAAAACGACTCGCAACAACAACAGCTCTCGCTTCGGCAAGTTCATGGAAGTCCACTTCAGCAACAAGTACCAAGTGGTCGGCGGGCACATCTCGCACTACCTGCTAGAGAAGTCGAGGATATGCATGCAGAGCGCTGAGGAGAGGAACTACCATGTGTTCTACTTACTATGCGCGGGAGCTCCGCAAGAACTGAGAGCGGCCTTGAAGATTACCAAGCCTGATGATTTTGCGGTAAGAGATCATATTTATAAAGTTTATAGAGGCCTAGAGTGAGAGGAAGACCAAAGAAGCGCTGGATTGAATGCGTGAAGAATGATATGAGAATAAAAGAAGTGGATGCTGAGCTGACGAGTGACAGAGGAGAATGGAAGAAGAAGACGGAAAAAGGAATGAGAATGGAATGGAAGGAGAATAGAACAAGAGGAAGAAGAGAGATGCACTTCATCAACAAGTATACTCACTAGCAAAAATATGAACCCATTTTAGTAAAAATCATTCGACTGTACTATCTTAAAGCGTTAAGAGCGAAGCTACTCGCCATAATAAAATGCAACAACTAAACTTTACTATAAAGCAAATGACAAAGTTCTAAAATGGGTACCTATTGATCTTTGACTCGTGCTTGTACCAAGTGGCGGGCGGATATGCGTGCTGTGCGGCCGAGAAAGTGGATCACTCTTTCTTTTCATGACAGAATTTATACATTAAATCCATCGCTTATTTTGTCTTCCTCTAAATTCCAAGTTCATCCATATCCATATTTAACATTTTTTTTGGACCCACTGCCTAAAGATTCAAAAAAGATTATTTTAACAAAAGTTTATAAGAAAATCTGACTTTAACCATAGAATTGTATCGTTTCAGTATCTCAAGAACGGTTGCACACAGTACTTCGTAACGCCGGCTTCTGGTAAAAAGTTGACTCCGAGCCAAATGAGCAAGCAGCAACAGACCAAGGGCGGCCTTAGGGACCCCATTCTGGACGACGTGGAAGACTTCCAAAGGCTGCACCAGGTATATTAATAAATGGAAACTTTATAATATACGTATTTGTTGCTAAATAGTAGGCAAACAAACATACTACACATTTAATGGTAATTGGCATACACGGTTTCCTCAAATACATAATATTTGTTCTGCTCGCAACTTCTGCAGAAATAAATCACATTTTTCGTTAATTGTCTACCTAGTAACATTCACCATCAAGATTTTTCACACATATCAACTAGTCTTATTTTAAGCATCTAATGCTGCTTGTGTTACTAGATGACGGATAAAGAAATTTAATTGATAAATACATATTAAATATTCAGAAAATCTACAATACATATTATAAACATCCAAGACTGGAGATGAGAAAATGCCTGTATTCATCACACAAACATTCGCCCCCATTGGATCGAACCCAGAACCTCTCGAGATGGCGACGCCTTAAGACCGGCCGTACAGACCGGATCGTCATGATAAATCATACGTATTTATTCTACCTTGAATTGTTAATTAAACCTTTTTTTATATTGTATATACTTTTCAGTGTTTTTGAAATAGATCTTCCCAGAAGCGAGTAGAGCTTTTGATCACGCTCTGAACATCAATTAAAACTGTGTAAATTTATATGGTTCGTTGAAAAAACTCGTTTCTTCCAGGCTCTAACCCGCGTCGGGCTAACCGAGGAGGAGAAACGCGGCGTGTACTCCGTAGTGGCGGCGGTGCTGCACCTCGGCAACGTGCAGTTCGAGGAGGACCAGTGCGCGCGCGGCGGCTGCGGGGTGTCGCCGCGGTCTGAGGCGTCCCTCGCCGCGGCGGCCGCGCTGCTGGGAGTTGATAGCGGGGAACTCAGGATGGCGCTAGTGTCGCGCCTCATGCAGAGCGCCAGGGGCGGGGCTAAGGGGACGGCTATTATGTGAGTTCTCCTTATAATTACTCGCTTCTAGGATCCATCTTGCGTGTCTGAACACTTTCCCCCTGGAGCCCGCCAGAGGGAAATCCTTCAGTGGCGATGAGCAACAAGTTTAAGTGTAAACGCATTAGAGCTCCGTCTGAGGCGTTCATAATGTGCGGCGGCTACGGAATTTCGCCATAGTCTGAGGCGTCCTTGCGGTGACGGCCGCGCTGCTGGGAGTTGACGGCGGGGAGCTGAGTTTTTCTTATAACTCGCTTCTAGGATCCATCTTGCATGTCTGAACACTTTCTCCCTAGAGGATGCCTGCCAGAGGGAGGACCACAGATGACGCTCGAACTTTGACAGCGCATAGCGGCCACCTTGGTAATGCGACAGCTGTCATATTTGGCATAAATACATATTTAGTCGTGACATTTCACCATGGAACGCTACACGCTTGAACAACGCGTAGATATTGTTAAAATTTATTATAACTGTTAAATTTATTAAATGAGAAGTTCGAAGGCTTCGTCATCTCGCGTGGTGGTGACATCAACTAGCCGCCGAGATCGTATAACTTAATACCGCTCGATTAGTTTCTGTCGGGCAACGTGAAATCTCTAGTGTACGCAGATAAACCACAGTCAATTGCTGCCCTAACGGCCAACATAACTCGCGTTCTTCGTGAAATTGAGCCCCGTTTATGTGAAGACGTCCTCCAAAATACACCATCCACAACGGAGTCGCGGTGGCCATTTGGCTGATATTATTTTCCGCACATAATGTCACTGAATATTCTTTAAAATGCAATAAAATTTGGGGTAATATCACTCAAACAGGTTGTTTTATTTAATTTCAAAGTTCGAGCGCTCTTAATGACAAACCCTTTATAACGATTTGTATTGAAACCGAGCGTGTCAACCTTTTAACGGCTGCGGTGACGTCACAGCCGTTATTTTGAGACGGGACCAAATTGATTGAAAGACACCGATGCCCCCGATTCCCCTCCACAAATTACAATCCGACAAACCCTTAAGTCCTTTAAAAATAAGAATTAATAAACGTGGTCATTAAAAGTACCGCCTTTCAAACACCAAAACAAGAAAACTGTATACTGTGTCAAACTTGTCAAATAAAATTTCACAAAGTGCTAAATTGATTGAAGAATTCCAAATTTTCAGATAACCTGTTATGCCCTGCAATTTTTAGCGTAGCGTATTCGATTTTGATGTAACAAATTCAGACAGCAGTCTTACTTTGACTACTAAACTTAATAAGCGACTTTAAATGCAAGTAAAATCAATATTCAATTACAAATTTTACGTTTAGTGCATTACACCAGTAAAGCCAACGCATTAAAGTTCTTTCTCCATTACAGGGTGCCGTTAAAAACATACGAAGCTATCAACGCCAGAGACGCTCTCGCGAAAGCAGTCTACAGCAGATTGTTCGACTACATAGTCCACAGAATAAATATTAGTATACCGTTCCAGGCATCGTCGTATTACATTGGAGTACTGGATATAGCTGGGTTTGGTAAGTCCTTTATTGAGTTGACTGTCCAATAAATTTTACATAATAAATTTATTTATGATGATTGAGTTATGTGAGCTAACATGAAGATGAACTCTTTTTCCCACAGAATACTTCCAAATAAACAGCTTCGAGCAGTTCTGCATCAACTACTGCAACGAGAAGCTTCAGCAATTCTTCAACGAGCGTATTCTTAAGAACGAGCAGGAATTGTACCGGCGGGAGGGACTTAACGTGCCTGAGATCAGATTCGTTGACAACCAAGACTGTATCGGTTAGTATTACATAACATAATATTGGGTCCTTACCTATGAAAATGGTGTTTTTTTTCTCTCTTAGTGTTTTGTCTGTAACTATTAAGATTCAGAGTATTCCTAAAAAATAATTACCTCGTCTAAAAATAGACCATATTTTTGAGCTCTCTTGATTTGTTTTGATAATTTGTTGTAAGTTTAAGTGTGTTAAAATTGGACACGGAGACAACTCTTTTTAAGTGCCTCCTGAATACATCATTTTATTTGGATTCACTTAAAAACAATAAATAATTTTTATGAAGTGTGATATTACACATATTACTAAAGCTTGTCTAATGATAGATGCCAAATATTATTATCTTTGGATTTGTCATTGTGAAGAAAACTGAAATTTTTTTTTTATGGAAAATGCAGAATTCCCTAAAATCTCCATACAAAACACCAATTTCATAGGTAAGGACCTAATAGCTTATATCCAAAAGGGTAGGCAGAGGTGCTAACACCCCATGTAAACGAGAGACTGCAGCAATTCTTCAACTAGCGTCTAGTACTAACAAAAGTTGAACTGGGGCGGGAGGGGCTCAACATGTCTGACATCAGATTCTTCAACAACCTTCTTTGATATTAATCGCGTTTTTAATTAACTCTTTATTGCATATAAACAAAAAGATACAATGTAAAAAAGCAGAAGTATACAAGGGAGGACTTATCTCTAATAGGGATATCTTCCAGTCAACCAGCTACAGGTGTGAGATCTTAGGATGTGAGAGAAGCGACACCAGTGCATAAGACAAAACAGAAATCTCTGCAAACATATATGTAGGAAAAGGAGCAGACATTATGAATGAAACAGATTATAATACCGTCTAGAAATACGTCTATTTATTTAATCAATATTTTCCCAAAGAAGTACAGATTCTTTTTTACAAGTGACCAATTGTAATAAGGTCCTAAGACCACTTAGTACAATTGGTTTATTTTGATTTGTTAATTAAAAATCGCACAGCAATTTAGTAATTAACGAATAATAATTAATTTAAAATTAATTATCCAGAGCGTCTTAGATGAGCTAGCCAACTACACCATGTGTATCGAGCCAAGCCAGAGCCAAGACTGCCACACCACTGTCGAATGATCGCTTTTATACCCGCATCAATGCGAGTGGTGGGGCAGCCTCCATATTAATTTAATAGAATTATTGATCAACTTCCGGTGGTTAAACTCAACTCAATATTAGGCTACATCCGGCAATTGAAACAAATTAAATATCGGACTACATCCGGTGCATAAAATAATTCTAAAATCAGACTACATCCGGCGAGTGACTTTATTCGAATATTGAACTACATCCGGTGAATAAATAAATAAAATATTAAACCACTTCCTGTCAATAGGTTGGTTATATCAAATATTGGACTTCTTCCGCTTGATAAATTAAATCGAATATTAAACTACTTCCTGTGGACAAATTAAATTAAAACTGCTTCCTGTGAATGAATTAACATGGAACTTCCGGTTCCTATTTAATTTATTATTTCTACTGTATTACCTATTTTCATTTTATAAATTTCATTCTCTTTTTTTATTTCATTGTTTAAATAATCTATGGTATAGCTCGATCACTTATAATTAATCATGTTAAAAGACTGCGTATGACGACGTCGCCGACATATACATTACTTTATTTATTTATTGAGACAACAAACAATTGTACAATATGTTTCTATACACAACATTTAAACAATTCTGAAATATTTAATTGTACAACCAACACCGTTATCCACAGATTTAAAACAAAATAATATTTATACCTGTATGAAATACCAATCTTTTTAAAGTAATTAACTTACAAAATGCAGTCATGTTTCAGCAAACCATATAATAAATCTCAAAAGAATTTACACAAACAAACAAGTGCACAAAAAAAACACAAAACACATTGCCACCACAAGAACTCGAATCCCCAAAACACAACAATCTTATACCTGCTAAAGGGTATCAAGTACATATTTTCTACATACATTCCGCGACACAGCAAACATGTCAAGCTCATATAAATTTGTGTTGTATGTGTTTAAAATCCTATACAGTGGGGCGCGGCGACCTGCATTACTATTTACTGGTTTTAAGTGAAATAATTTGTGAGGATAGCGTGACCTAATACGCTCAGAAGAGCTTGGAATTTTATATTGGATATACTCAGTAAAGGCAGTGCAATTAAAGTTGTTATGAAGAATGTTATATAAAAATAATAATATAATCACACAAAGAGTACTTAGATAACGACCGTTCATACAAAGATTTAGGCTGCCGGCATTTGTAATTTACTCGCTTTAGGTATTTACGTTGGACAGATTCAATCATGTACCTGTACTTATCATAGTAAGGCTCAGAGTAAACAGAACTGGAGTAGCCTTTGTCTAACATTCCCCTTTGCCAAATGCACAAGCATCGGATGCTTGCACGTTTAATAAAACTAGTTGAGCCGCCATTTTGACAGCCATAACATTGTAAACGTTGCGGCGAACAGAGCTCCCGCAAAAATGCCTGCTTGTGCTGTTTTTTGTCGTAAAAATAAATAGAAAACATCGAGTATGCTAAAAGATGGTGTCACCTTTTATTTGTATGTAATTTTTAAGTTTTCATGATTATTTACTTCATTATTTCATGTTTTAGAATTCTACGATTTCAAATTTCGAACGCTAGTCTCGTGGGGAGTGCGACTGTGACGTTGTCAAAACGCACACCCCACGTGATTATTTTAAGCGTGTGTGCGTGAAATTTAAATTTGTGTGTCGAATTATGCATGTGTGCATTTGTAAAAACGGTAAAAGTTATTGTTTATGTGTGCTGGCTTTGAGTGTAGTGGTAACCTCTCCCCCCGCAAGAAATGGCAGAAAAAAATGTTTGAGAAATTGACTAATGGCTACTCCAGTTCTGTTTACTCTGAGTAGTAAGGATTCCAAACCACCGTAGCATACTCGAGCTGAGATCGAACCAAACATTTAAACAAATATAAATATGTATGTGCTTGCCTAAACTGACCACAGCTCCGCATAACAACAAAAATTACTAAACAAATAAAATGATATATATAATTAAACAATATATAAACTATAAATACAAATAATATAAATAAATAAAAATAAATACATTATACTATGCCTAAACCTAAACTGAGAAATTAATACAGATGAGAACAAAAAGTCGATAATGTTTATCACACGTTCAACTGTCAAATTACTACGGAATTTAATAAATATCATGTCACGTTGCTCCTGCTGCTGAGGCAGCACTGTATCAGTCAGTGCAGATATTGCAATTTTGGGCTGTATGTTTAAGAAGATTACTAGTCGTGTTGGTTGCGTTAAAACCGCTTGTCAATGTTTCGCAATTTCGTTACAGATTTAATTGAGAGCAAAAACCATGGCATCTTCCACATCTTGGATGAAGAATCGAAGCTACCGAAGCCAGAATTTGGGCATTTCACGCACTCCGTTCACAAAGAGCTGGGGAATAACAATTCCAGGTAACACAACCATTAAATATTATCTTCTCGCCTAATTCCACGAAAAAATGATTAAAAGGTATATATGTCGCAGGGAAATGAGGAAACCAGGGATTTCACGAAATCCCGGAAGATGTCGAATAGTCTTGATTCTTACCACTTCTAACTGAAATTGTTTTGTGATATGTCATTTCACTAAACAAAATCTAAAGAAATGTCAATATTTGTGTCATAGAAATAAAAAATAAACAATTTCAGGGCAGAGAAAAATATTATCTGTGACATAAATATTGTTTTTAATGGTTCAAAAAAAACCTTACAAAACACAAAAACACACAAAATTACAAACTTGTTTCTCTACTGGTAATATAAACTAGTTTCTCTACTGGTACAGGTACTAAGAGAAATGCGTGGCTCGATTTTTATTCGGCTGTATCCGCTTTTCTAACATTTCACTAGATTTTGTTTATTTAGTGAAACGACATATCACTAAACATTTTCAATAAGAAGTGGTAAGAATCAAGTCTATTCGAAATCTTCCGGGAGTTCGTGATATCCCTGGTTTCCTCATTTCCCGACGACATATACATATAAAACTTATTTTACAGACTTCAACTACCGCGAGCGTCTCGTCTAAAGGCTCATCGCATACTGCGAGATGATGAAGGATTCTTACTGCGACACTTCGCTGGAGCTGTTTGTTACAACACGGTAATTATTTTATTATTACGGTTAGGCTATTTGAAAATGGAACTAATTTGTCATAAAATCTTTCTTTTATAAGCACAGTAAATGATTCCTCCTGATGGTAAGAAGCATTATTTTTTTATAGGATTTTTACGTAATGAACTGCCTCTAAAGTACCAAAATTTTACAATGTTCTTATTAACTCACTTTCTTGTTTGTCTCCTTTTTGTCAGGTTGAATTATTGTAACTCAATTTTGAGGCACATCCCGTTCCCGACTAGCTATCGGGCTGAAACTTTGGGAATAGTTCAGAACCCGGTTACAATTCAACCTGCAACAACTTTAAAATTTCTAAGAGAACTTTCAGGGTGAAATTTCAACTTCTTTCAGCTTTTTAATGGAGTCTCCCAATACCAATCAATAGATGGCGCTGCGCTTATTTAAAAAGAATAAAATAATATTAGATTAAAGTCCTTTAATGCGCCCCCACGTTTTGAGTGACTCCTCATTAAGCCATGCATGGTATTTGTTGTTTATTTTGCTCTTTTTAAAACATGGGCTATTTTTTCTTCTATTTAAATAGAACAAAAAAATCTCACGTTAAAAAATCGTTTTTTTTTTCAGAAATTTTTGTGCATTTTTTTACCTTGTATTTTTTCTTCACAGAATCAATTCATAGAGAAAAACAACGATGCTTTACATGCATCACTGGAGTTCCTCGTGCAAGAGTCGAGTAGCTCTTTGATACAACAACTGTTCCAGAGCACAGACAACAACAACGCTAAGGGGAAACTGAACTTTATATCTGTGGGCGCTAAGTTCCAAAGTCAATTGGCACTTCTCATGGATAAGCTGAAGGAAAATGTGAGTATATATTCATTTAGATTAATAACTTGTACAATGTTTGCGAGAGGTTTTGCCAGTGGGCAAAAATTTGCCATGTTTGTGTGATGAATACGGACATTTGTTAACTGTCTTGGATGTTTTTATGAGTATTGAGTATATTATGAATATTTATATGTAGGTAAATATTAGGTATGTATTATCACCCGTCATCTAGTATCCACGGCACAAGATTTGGCTAGTCGATGGGTGTGAATACATACATACATACATATAATTACGAATATTATCCCCTAACGGTTAGTTAGAGACTAGGCAAAAGCACCGCAAAAGCAGTCCACTGCCATAGTCCGCTCTTTGCCAGCAGTGTCTGCACTCAGCGTGACAGGTGGTGAGCCCGTTGCCGCTATAAGCTGTTGGATCTTGTGCAGTTCTAAGTCCATTCCACCATGGGTTGATAGTAGATATTTATTATGCAAACTTAACGTCCAGGGCACAAACTTCGTTCGCTGCGTGAAGCCCAACTCGCGCATGGTAGGCAAAACCATCGAGGGCCCTCTCGTGCTGGCGCAGCTGCAGTGCAGCGGAACGGCTGCCGTCCTGCAACTGATGCAGCACGGATTCCCCACACGTGCACCCTTCGCCGACCTTCATAGGCTCTACACCGGCTACCTGCCGCAAGTGCTGCAGAAGCTGTCGGCGAAGCTGTTCTGTGAGGTATACACACGTACACACGCGCGCACACACACACGCACACACACACACCCACGCAAACACACACACACCCACGAAGGTTTTTAAATTTCATCTTGGTCTCTTTTAGTTTCCCTTTAAATCTTATTTCAGTCGAGTGCCCAATTCTAACACATTCTTCTCGGTATCGGTATATGATTTAAATAGAGTTCAAGTAATGGTTTTTGCAGCCTTAAGAGTGAACCGAGGTTTAAGCGCTATATTTGCGTTCTTTTGATCCCTTGCTGTATTGTTATTACTAAACCAATAATTATGTTATTCACATGCAAGATATTTAAGGATTCCATATTGTTTAGAAACACGATTACTCGTAGTTAGCTCGATAGGAAAAATACCAAAGAACAAACATATAATCCTAGTTAGAGCCGCTGCGCTTATATCAACGCCAGAAGCTCGGTTCTCTCTTAATATTTGTCCGCGGTTACTGTTTTTTTAACTATCCCACGGGAACCCTTTGATTTTCGGAATAAAAAGTATCTAAGATGTTGACCAGGGTATAAGGTATCACCATGCAAAATATCATTGAAATCGGTCCAGCCATTTCGGAGATTAGCACGTACAAATAGACATACAGATAAACAGACAGAGAAACAAAAAAAAACAATTTTTCCCTCTTACATCCCCCTGACTAAAAAATGCTTAAAATTAAGCATTTTTTTTCTATGAACAGACATTCGACCTCTACAGTTTTATTTAACAGTTTCTACATTTTTTTTATAGTTATCTCTCCATCGATAGGTTGTCTGGAAGAGATCGCTGCCTAGCGATAAGTTCGCCAATTGTGACATCTAGATTTAAGTTATTACTGTATAATTTTTTTTTCATGTGTACACAATAAAGAATTATCTATCTATCTAAATGTATATAGATTGGACTTTATAACTAGCAGTTAAAGTCCAAAATGATTTATTTGTTACCCAGGCAATGATCCACAGCTTCGGGCTATCGGAAAAAGAGTTCAAGTTCGGGCTGACGCGCGTTTTCTTCCGGCCCGGCAAGTACGCGGAGCTGGACACCATCATGCGCTCAGACCCGGAGAACCTCAAGGCGATCGTGGACTCGGTGCTGGTCTGGCTCGTCAAGTCGCGGTGGAGGAGGTCTATATTTGCTGTGCTCTCCATTATCAAGCGTAAGTTGGATATTTTCTAACTTATTATTGGGTCCTTACCTATGAAATTGGTGTTTTTATTCTGTCTTAGCAATTTTTCCGTAACTATTAAGTTTCAGAACATTCTTATAAAATAATTGCCTCTTTTAAAAATAGACCATATATTTGAGCTCGTATTATTTAATTTGATAATTTTTTGTAAGTTTAATTGTGTTAAAATTAGACACAAAGACAATTTTTTTTAACTGCCTCCCGAATACATCATTTGATTTGCATTAACATAAAAACGATGAATAATTTTTATGAAGCGTGTTCACACACATATTGCTAAAGCTTGTCTAATGATACATGCCGAATCTTATTATCTCTGGATTTGTCGTTGTGAAGAAAACTGATAAAATGTTAGTATGTAAAATGCAGACATCCCCAAAATCTCCATACAAAACACCAATTTCATGGGTAAGGACCCAATATTTTTGTTTTATTGGCGTTATATGATTTTCAAACGGGTGGGCAGACGTTTAAATTAAAGCCAGGTTCATAATTCTGTGCCGGGGTGTGTTGGAGCGCCGTCTGTTATGTCGCGGAGAGTTCATACTAATGTGTTGTGTTGTGGCGCGATTTGTCGCATTTTTAGATCATTCTCGTGTCAAATGTCGTGGACTGAATACGATTTAAAATGGAATCGTTTGACAGTGACTTCGATGAAGATTCAATTTCTTTTATTGATGACTCTTCTAAAAAAAAGGGGAGATATTGGTTTCATTCTATAAATCGATCAAGAGAGACAAAAGGTGTATTTCACTGTCTTGTTCAAGAATTAGAAAGTGATGACGAAAGATTCGAGACGAACAATAATTACTATGAACTGCTTCTCTCGCAATAACGCGTTGAATGACAGATTCACATTGGCGTGGCGCGACAGATTCCCCACCACCGCTCTGGCGCAATCGGTTCTTCTACACTTTAGTAATATCTTGACATTTAATTTTATTCTGTGACAATTTATGATTTTTTTATACCATTATTAATTGACATTATTTAAATTATTTCCTATATTAATTAATACATTTTATAATTTTTTTACTATTAGATATGTCAGATTTAAAAGTACATTATTGTTGACGATCTTTTTTTCCAATGCATTAAAAAAAAATTTTTTTATTGAGATAAAATGAAATGAGTCTGAATCACGACTAGCCAATTTAGTGTCTTTGTTACGCCGCCCCGTATGGTAAAAAATTATAAAATATTATAGTTTGAGTACAGATTCCAAACATAATAATTATTAGTTACTTATTTCTAAAACAGTGAAGAACAAGATCGTATACCGTCGAGAATGCCTCATAAAGGTCCAGAAGACAGTCCGTGGGTACTTGGTCCGTCGTCGTCACCGCGCGAGATACCGTGGTGTTGCCAAGATACGCGCGTTACATCGTAACCTGCAACAGCTGGACACGGTGGCTGCGCAACTTACTAGTGACAGCGCCAAGGCACAGAACAATATACAGAATTTGAGGAATTCCATCAACGACGCCTGCGCAACTATCAAGGTAACATACTGACACAACATAATGAGCTTGTCATACTCTAAGGCACAGAACCGGAGAAACGTCTGCACCACTATCAAAGTAACTTAGGGTGAGTTTCTTGATCCGTAGTAATAAATACCTTAATAATTAAAATTTAGACCAATACTCTCAATCGAAGCGCCAAAATGTATGACGTAAGCTTGACCAATTGTTGAAACAATGAAAATTCAAAGCAATAATATACATAAGCTGTGCCGCCAGCCGCCATTTTATTAATCTCCGACATCGTGCTGTGGGTAAATTGTTTACAATTATTAAACTTTACTTTCAACAAAATAATATACAGAATTTTTGAGGAGCTCGGTGGCGTAGTGGTTAGTACGCTTTAGCTTTCGATCGAAAACAAAGCTACCTTCGCCATGGTCAGGCCGTGGGTGATCAAAACTTTGAGATCTTGAGCTCCTCCGTGCTTCGGACGGCACGTTAAGCTGTTGGTCCAGGTCACTATTGCGACTGTTTCTACCTACCAACCCGCATTGGGCCAGCGTGGTGGTGTTACGGCCCATAGTCCTCATGTGTTTCTCTATGGGGTAGGCCTGTGCCCAGCAGTGAGACGTATATAGGCTGAGGACAAATGACATTTCAAACTGACAAATCACATTGACTAATAAAAAATTGACTATAAAATAGTAAGATAGTAATGAAACTCTATATAGTACGTCTCAAACCAAGTTGCCAAAAAGGTAAACAAAACAAAGGTAATGTTTCATCTCTAAAATGTTTTGTGATGACAGTAGGTAATTGAAATCAATTGAAACGGACAAATTGTTACCGTTATAGCCCGAGATATTTAGGCGCACGAGCGCAGCGAGGGCGCTTATAGTTCGAGGGTGCAATTGATGCTTACACCCGAGCTAACTACTCTGCTTTACATCTCGATTGTGAGGTAAGTGGAAAAAAAGGCATTACAATGATAAATAAATTTATTTTCAAGAACTAAATTTAGCTTCGCCGTTCGATATTCAAATTTGATGAAAATAGCGAAGCGACCTCTTTTGTCACAAGAATAAATAAATTTATTTTCAAGAACTAAATTTAGCTTCGCCGTTCGATATTCAAAATTGATGAAAATAGCGAAGGGACCTCTTTTGTCATTGGGCTGAATGCATGATGTCTAGTGCCAGTAAGATGGTTAGATGTACGCGAACTTTTTGAAAGAGTTTTTTTTTTATTACTTACCGCCCTAGGGCGTTTCTAGCTACATTATTAACCTAGGGCGGTAATTGATCACTTACAACCCGCATCTGGGGGTATTAAGGACCTACTTACCGAACATGAGAGATGTAAACTATATTTACGTGCCAATGTCCATGTAAAAAGTGTGATTATTGAATAACAAATTCGGTAAGTCGGCTTTTTTATTTACCTTTTTGGCAACTTGGATTGAGACGTACTATATTATGACTATGTTCCGGTATTTAAGTATATTCCCAGGGATAAAACTTTTTTGCATATATATCTATCATCCAGCAACATGTAAACTATTGATATTAAATTACTTCTATTGCAAGGGAATAAAGACGTTTATTGTTCTATAGTGTATACATATAAATGCTTGTGACTGTACAGGCTCTTGCCTTAAACGTCACCATGTTGAATTAGTTCCAAAACACGCACGCAGGAAGGTTATTCCTTGCGCTACACTTGAGGCATGGATCTATTTTTAACTAACACTAAGCCGCTTTTCAAGCATGTGTCAGAAAAACATCTTGAAACTTAAACAGTCTAAAAAACTTGAAATAATTTATGACTTTAGGCCAATGAAAACATCACAGCCGATGAAATAGACAAACTGTACAGCAAGCTAACTAAGGACATCGAAATACAAATGGCGGCTCTGCAAAAAGCCATGATCGATCAGAAGAACAGGTAAATAAATACAGTATTTGTTTCAAACACTATATTAACACCAATTCTACGTCAATGTATATAGTTCTTAGGAAATTCATGAATATATGCCATAACATCACGCGGTTCCAGTGTCGATATATAACACATAACGCCTTTTTTCCCCGAAGGGGTGGGCATAGGTGTTAATCACCCACAAATCTCCAGATATGATAAGGTCCCCATGTGACCGGTGGCGAGCTGGTTACCATGCACCGAGCACAATCTGAGGCAAGCGATATTCACAATGAACTGTACACAAGTTTTATTCAAATTCAGTGGTACAGGCGGTGGGATCGAACCCGCGATTCCCGGGGCCTCTCGAACGAGTAGTGCTTCGTCCGTCTCAACTCGGCTACGGCTGCCTTCGGTATATGGGTAGAGAATATCGTAAGGACGCCTAAAGTCCGAGGTTTAGCGTGGCGAAAGCTTTTTTGAAAGAAAGAAAATAATTTTTTTTTTCCTCAACAGAGCGTTACAACAAAAACAAATTACTTATGCCTGTTAGGCGCTTGTTCCGTCTCCATAATTCATAATGTATCGAAGTTTCACAAATTTAAGGTAGTAACAAAAACAGCCAAATTCACAGCTGTTATGTGCGCGGTACTTGTAAAAAATCGGTGCTTTTGCATTCGCGGGTAGCGAACCCGCCCCCCGCCACATACGCATCGAAAAGGCAATTGTTTCTTAATCGTGTGACCACGTACGTCTCTGATACCATCTTCGTGTGTGATCAGTTACTGATATCGATTCCTTCAACGTCTGCTCGTGGAGTGTTAATCGTGGTGAAAGTTCATCGAGTGCAGCAGCAGTCCGAGGTACATGCGTGCATGTTATTGTTGTTGCCTATATCAATTTATGAACCTTCAAAATTCGTTAATCGGAGATCTTATGGTCTACCCTACGTAGTAGAAAGCTACTTATCATTTTGGTCAGTGCGAATACTACAGCGCTAATATATGAAAAATTAAACTAAACAAAAAATAACTTATAAAAGGTACATGTTTCATCTCGCGTCTGCAGATGAACAGGTTACAGTATCGGAACCGTAACGTTCTAGCCATCAAAAGATTTGTACTATTGTCTTGTCATGATAAAAGATATTGTAAAGGATTTAATTTGCATTTAATCTTGTTGGTAAAAAAATATGAAAATAGGGCAACAAAATTAACGTTAAGATACTTCGGGTTAAACAATAAATATATTAAACTTATATTTTATAGGGAAGAACAAGAGAGGTTACGTAAGATCGAAGCAGAGATGCGCGCCGCGGAGGAAGCTAAGCGGAGGGAGCAGGAGAGGCTGCGGCAAGAAGAGGAGAACCGGAAACTGTTAGTATAACACTCAACTAAAACTTTATATAAAAAAATTCTTTAATACTCGCGACTCAGTCTACTTCTCAGCATTTCTCCTATAGCAGGTGGTGAGATATACCTATTAGAAATAAGCCCTACCTTTAATACTCCTCTTTTTATTTTATGTGTTGTATATTGTCATTTTTTTTTGTGCAATGAATAGTTAAATAAATAAATGACGGCTAAATGTAAAACAAAAAAGAAGTTAAACTTGGATTCTGTGGTTTACATTATTTTCCAATTTCCTAATATGATAATAGTAGTTTATGTAACTGTCACATAATATAGGCTATTATAATACGAGCGTGGGTTTAAAAACCGAGCCTTCGCGAGTTTTTTAATAGTATCACGCGAGTGTTTTAATGCCGAGTTATGTGCAGTTACAAACACTACTTTATCTACACTCATTATTCAAAGAAAAAAAAAGAATATTTTTATTAATTTTATTTATTGTTGGCTGCCTGGACAACATTTGTCTTAGTTTTGTGCGTTTTGAAGAAAAATGAGTGTTGCATAATGAGTCCAACCTGTTGCATAATGGTCATTATGATAGTTACCATTTAAAATTTTCGTTTTTATCATCTGTTTTAAAAAGTATGTCATTATGAATTCGAGTTTGAGTTCATAATTCGAACATTATAACATGAGTGTAGATAAATTTAATTTATTTATCATCCAAAAAGAATGAGGTTATACCGACTCAATTGTCCATTAGAAGGTTAGACATTTGATTTTGAAGATGTCCGAAAAGCAGCATTGATTTCTTTTATATAAAATCATTATTAGTAACAGGAAGCAATTTTTACTATCTAAAATGAAGAGTATTTCAAGACAAACTACATTTTATTGACAACAACAATAAGATTAATATAAGTTGTTCCATTCTCCAGGAAAGCAGAGATGGAGGCCCGTCGCAAGGCAGAAGAGGCGGAACGGTTGAAGCTAGAAGAACAAGACCGCATCGCCGCCATGAAGCTACAACAACAGATGGAACAAGCTGCCAAAGCTGACCAGGAGAACCGGGAGAGGTGAGAAATAAGCTACTTTACTGTATTATAATAAGGCCTAGTTTTGGTTAGGAACTGGTCATTGGGAACTAGACCGTGAAACTACAGCAACAGCTGAAACAAGCTGCCAAGGCGACCAGGAGAACCGGGAGAGGTAAGGGATAAGCTATCTTAATGCCTTACATTAGGGATTGTTTTAATTAGACAACGTAGGAACAATATCATGAAGCTACAGCAACAATTGGAACAAGCGACCATGCTGTCCAGGAGAACCGGGAGAGGTGACATATAAGCTAATCTTACTGCCTACTACTACAATAAGCAGGGACAAGACCGTGAAACTACAGCAATAACTTACCCGGACATACATAATATTATTTATTTAATTTAATAATTAATTTGTAATTTAATCTAATTTAGTACTAATACGTCCTTTTTTTGTGCATGGTCTTTTTAAATTAAATATTGTTAAAGTAAATCTTAAAGAGGAAGAATTAGCGTCTGTCACACAGTGTCCCCATGAGACTAACATAGACGGTAACGACCCCCTATCTTAAAACTAGACTAGTATAAAGAAGTACCTTTCTGTATAATTAGTTCTAAGATAACTGGTTCATTGTAAATATGCTCAATAAAAAAATATATATAACTGGAACAGGCGACCGCGGTGAGTGCAAAAACAAACCTAACAACTTTTGAAAGCTTTGAAAATTCATATCTTTATGATTTTCTTTAATATTATTTAAAAACAATTGTTTTTATTCCTAAAACATTTCATTTTGTTTTGAAATGCCTACTTAATTATGAAATTGAAACTAATTAATGTTAAATTTGTATTAATATTGACTTAACGATAATCATGGCAACGTCATTGATTAATTATGTTTAGGCTGCGCGGAATTTAGAAAAGAAAAAGGATGTACCAACTGCTTTCATTGCCTAGCAAGTCGTAAAAGGCGACTAAGGGCGTATTGGGTACTGGGTCTGTGATTGTGTATGCGATGAGCTAGCCACTTGTTACTACTCTTTCACGATTTGTCATCTGACCAAACCCAATTTTTGTATGGCTTAATGTGGTCTTAAGGAACACAGTTGTCCTTGGACTCTGCCTACCCCTTCGGGGATTGCAGGCGTGATTTTATGTATGTATGTTATGTATGCGCGGATAAACTGGGAGATGTGAGGGACTAGCTACCGTGCTGTCGTACAATAAAGGCTTGTTTTGTTAAAACAAGAAAAAATCCAATCAATAACCCTCAGTGTAGGTTTTCATTGTAAAAATACTTCTAACTTTAAATTTCAATTTCTATGACAAATGCGATTTCAAATAGTTCCCGCTAGGGGGGCGCTTTACAAGTTTCCCATACAAACTTTCATTCTTGACATTTCTTGACGCAACTCAAAGAGAGAAGTTTTTTATTATGAAAACTTTCACGAGGGATACAGATTCTTCTTCTTACTCTAACTTTGAATGACGATACAAATGTCATGAGGCCGGTTTCACTGCCTTGAGATATGTTCCTGATAAAATCACTGACAGGTACCATACGAATTGTGTTAGATTTTTTATTTTATCTGATGGATAAGTTGTGATATTATTGTTGATTCCTTCTTGGTAAACTATTAACATACATAACAACATTCTTACATTAATCCTCTTTCAGGCTAGAACAAGAAAGAAGAGACCACGAGATGGCGGTGCGTCTAGCGAAGGAGACAAACGGACATGTAGAAGGGTCTCCACCGCAGTTACGCAGGTATGTGCTCATTTATATGAAGACACCACTGTAAATTTATCACGATATATTGCGGTAAAATTGATACATATTATTATATTGAAAGCGACTTTAATGCTAAATGTTTAAATTTCTTTAAAATGCAATTGATTTTGTGACTATTAATGTCGTTTAAAAAATCTTTACATAAATCATATTATTTTGAACTATTTAAATTAGAATATTACAGTGCTTCTAATTCTAAAACTGATCATTTTACTACTGTTTATTATTATTAAGAAGAGAAAGAGCAAACAATGTACTGTAAAGACAACAAGCGTATTTGAATTGTTATTTAAAATCACTGCTATATTAAATGTCTCCGCACGCCCGGTCTGCGAAATTTCTTCCTGTATATAGCTTATAAACGGCACTATGCTGTGGAGTTAAGGTCGGAAATCGATTGTTGCAGTCGTGGAATATTTTGGTTTTGATTTATTGCAAATACAAATTACTTTACGATTCGGGTCCTACGAGCCAGATAAATGAAATTTCCTTAAATAAAGTCATTATATTTAATTCCTTTTGTTATAATACTATTTTGTATTTGCAATAAAGACAGCCGCCTATGCGACCAAGCCCGCATAGTAATATTATGGTATGTTTGCACAGTTTCCCCACAATGGACTCAGTGAACGGAGAGAATAAGTTGAACAGGTACCCAATGAGATACGACTAAAGTTTTCTATAGCACGCTGCCTTCTAATTTCTATCCTCTTTCAATATCAATACTTTGTAACGAAATATCTGAGAAAAACATTGAATAAAAAGCAATTTATTTTTTATTTATATGCTCAGGAAATCATAAAAAATTAATATTTTCATTGCTTGACAAAAACTACCTAAAGAATTGACTAGCGATGTAGATACTGTGCTTTTAAAATTATTCGTTAAATAAAAAGAAATATGAAAGCACACTAACTTAGAGATAAGCGCCGTCACCCAGCCTTCAGTTATGTTCTTGATAGATTAATTTAAAGATTAATCCATAACAATTCTATTCTATTTATCTATTGGATAGTGGCTATCTATTTTGTCAAAGAATTCAAGTGGTAATTATTAGACTTCCTTCAATTTAATTCAAGACATGAAATAGAAATTAAATTAATCATTCACATTCATTTGCACGTGGTAGAAAGGGAGAGTATCAGCATTGAAATAAATTCCATTGCTTTTATCAAGTTTAGTCTCGTTTTTAATAACAGTTTCACAAAAGTAAACGTATTGAAAGAGGATGTTTATAAAACTACTTACACCAACTAACTTCGCTAACTGTCAAACTATCGCTTGTACTTTGCACGGTATAATAGTTAGTGGCTAACTGTGTGTTAAATTGCATGTAATTTACATTACATTAAGAATAGCCCATAATGGAAATTTCTTTTCCTAAATAATGTGTTATTTTTCTGGACATATTATTATTCTAGCTATTCTTTTGTTTTGTAAAATTTTGTAACATAATTAATCAGGAAAGAAACAGAATCATTAAATTATAGTTAATAATATTGTTAAATATGATTAATACAATAATCATGTCATTGTTTCATCTTTAGATCATTGATATGTTATGATTTTCCCCTTTTTTTAATATACTTATTAGCATAACTGTTATTGTGACGCATTAAGTTCAGATAGACATAAATTAAAATTGTAATTCTATGTTCTTTAAGTAAACAATTACGAAGTTAAAATTATTAAGTTACCTATATCAAATATGGTAAATTACCAATATTAGCAGTTATTACATAATATGTGTGAATATTCTTTAGTAAAAAGAACTTTATTATTCTGGTCTCCTAAACTTCAAGGAAGCTTGTCGTTAATAGCTATTGCTCAATGGACAATGTGTGGCATAAGCAGGAAGCAGCGATTTAAGAGGTTGGGTATAAGTAGCGGCATTTATCTTTGGTGATAGCTGCCAATAGCTGCGCATTGGGCACCAATAAGAAAGACGGAATTCGACTGGAAAGCCAATCAGTGGCCGCCGATTACAGATGAAATTAGATGCTCAGCGCTGATTGGCTAACGGTCAACACCAAAGTTATTGCCGCTACTAAAACACTATTGCCTCGCGCGCATCATTTTATCAGTAGCATTTCATTATGTTGAAAATTTATCAGGCGGAATGTGAGTATAAGCATCGCAGCCACCAATATAGGTACAATAAGTAATATTATTGTCAGATCCCATACATTTTCCGTTATGCAATAGGAAAGGTCTTGGGGACTTTATTATCACTTCAACTTAACAAGCCGATATGCATTAACATAGGTCGGAACGTGTAAGGATGCAACAAGCTATGCAAGGCAAACAGAAGTACGATCTGTCCAAATGGAAGTACTCAGAGCTACGGGACACTATCAATACGTCATGTGACATAGAGCTTTTGGAGGTAAGTGTTATTAAAAATAATATTTAAGTCTTAACAAAATGTAGGTATGAAAAGAAAATACATAAATTGAATTGTGTTAAATCCAAAACCTGTATTAAATTTAGATTTCTCAAATGTAAAGTAGTAACTCAATTAATCAAAAAGTATATAACCAGCGCTTAAGGATTTAAACACTAAGCGCTGACTTTTTTTAATAAGACGAATGTGTCAAAAAATGTATAACGTTAAGCTAAAATCTAACAATAATAGGGGCATAGAGAAAGTGGCCAAGATCATAGAGAACATCGAGTTGTAGTATATAAGGAAATAACTTTCTTTTTGTTAGAGTCCTTAGAGAAATCGTTCTAAATCATTGTTAGTACAATATAGGCTCTATATTGAAAATTTTTACTGGATTGTGTAAGCTTTGAGCAAATTGTCTATTACATCCCAAGAGCAATAATTAATGTGGAGTACTTACACAGGCGTGCCGCCACGAGTTCCACCGCCGCCTGAAGGTGTACCACGCGTGGAAGGCGAAGAACGCGCGCAAGACCACCATGGCCGACCAGGAGCGCGCGCCGCAATCCATCATGGACGCAGGTCAGTTCAATTATATTAGGTCCTTACCTATGAAATTGGTGTTTTGTATGGAGATTTTGGGGAATTCTGCATTTTCCATACTAACATTTTTTCAGTTTTCTTCACAACGACAAATCCAAAGATAATAAAATTTGGCATCTATCATTAGACAAGCTTTAGTAATATGTGTAATATCACACTTCATAAAAATTATTTATCGTTTTTAAGTGAATGCAAATAAAATGATGTATTCGGGGTGCACTTAAAAAGAGTTGGCTCCGTGTCCAATTTTAACACAATTAAACATACAAAAAATTATCAAAACAAATCAAAAGAGCTCAAAAATATAGTCTATTTTTAGACGAGATAATTATTTTTTAGGAATACTCTAAATCTTAATAGTTACAGACAAAATACTAAGAGAGAAAAAAAACACCAATTTCATTGGTAAGGTAACCCAATATATCGATAACATGTCAACCTATACTGAAAATCAACACACGTACATGCATAAGCTCGCGCCTGTTTCCCGTTGAGGTAGGCAGCGAATAATTCTTTCACTTGGGACGTTCCTCAGGTACATATTTCGCTTCATCCAGTTTCACTTTCCTTATTCAACCTCCGCTATTTCGGGTATTTATGACCTGACCGTTTTGAAAATCGCACTCGATTTCGTTAAAAATATTCGCCTCGGGCTTCCTCGGCTTCTGTTTTATATATCCTTTGGTAAATCTACTTTCATTCACCCTTTCCACATACCCATTCTTATCTCTATTCTTGTCATTGGGTCCTCTTTCAAACCACTGTAAAACCTGTCTGTCAGTATTACCTCTGCTATTCTTTTATAGCCGCTACCGGCTCATTAAAAGAATACCAACCCATTTCTTCCCTTGGGTGCCGTAGAAGGCGACTAAAGGACTGCACAACCCCCCATATGCTTATAATACTAATAGCTTATAGCGGCGAAGGGCTCACCACCTGTCACGCTGAGCACGTGCAGTCACTGCTTGGTGACGCGCGGACTATGGCAGTGGGGTGCTTTTGCGGTGCGTTTGCCTAGTCTCTGACTAACTCTAAATAATTAATAGTGTGTAAGTTCAGTGCAAGATAATGTGTACAGTCGAGTTCAAAAATATGTATACACATTTAACAGGTGACGGTCTTCATTCCCTTCCAATAAGAGTTATTTACTGTCAAACGTGTATACATATTTTTGAACTCGACTGTACCACGTTAGATATTTATTAGACGCTGTTGTGTGGTCCGTAGCAAAAACGCCGCGCCTACCGCAGAAGGGCGAGATCCTCGGCGCTCGTCACCGGTACTTTCGAATCCCATTCGTGCGCGCCGGCGACGGCGACCGCCGCGGCTGGTGGTACGCGCACTTCGACGGCCAGTACGTGGCGCGCCAGATGGAGCTGCACCCCGACAAGGCGGCGGTGCTGCTGCAGCAAGGTATGACGCCGACCGCCGCGGCTGGTGGTACGCGCACTTCGACGGCCAGTACGTGGCGCGCCAGATGGAGCTGCACCCCGACAAGGCGGCGGTGCTGCTGCAGCAAGGTATGACGCCGACCGCCGCGGCTGGTGGTACGCGCACTTCGACGGCCAGTACGTGGCGCGCCAGATGGAGCTGCACCCCGACAAGGCGGCGGTGCTGCTGCAGCAAGGTATGACGCCGACCGCCGCGGCTGGTGGTACGCGCACTTCGACGGCCAGTACGTGGCGCGCCAGATGGAGCTGCACCCCGACAAGGCGGCGGTGCTGCTGCAGCAAGGTATGACGCCGACCGCCGCGGCTGGTGGTACGCGCACTTCGACGGCCAGTACGTGGCGCGCCAGATGGAGCTGCACCCCGACAAGGCGGCGGTGCTGCTGCAGCAAGGTATGACGCCGACCGGTGTTGCCAACAATACATAAATTTACCCAAAACAAAGTTATTAAAATTGGTTTTCAATATGGCAACTGCTGGTTTAGGTATCAATGTCCTCTGGTATTATAATTTGTATTGATTATGCTAAAGTCCCGTCCCGTGTTGGTCCGGGACACAAAAAGAACGTACCAACTGCTTTTCTTGTCTAGCATGTCGTAAAAGGTGACTAAGGGCATATTGGGTACTGGGTCTGTGATTGTGTAGGCGATGAGCTAGCCACTTGTTACTCTCTCACGATATTTCATCTTATCAAACCCAATTTTGGTATGGCTAAATGTGGTCTTAAGGAACACAGTGCTCCTCGGACTCCGGCTACCCCTTCGGGGATTACAGGCGTGTATGTATGTAAGCTAAAGTGAACATTTGCCAACAGGCGTGGATGACATGCAGATGTGCGAGCTAAGCCTCGAGGAGACCGGCCTGACGCGCAAGCGCGGCGCAGAGATACTGGACCACGAGTTCGAGCGCGAGTGGGCCAAGCATGGCGGCGCCAGCTACCGGCCCCGGGACGCGGCTACACTGCCACGCTAGCTCTGTAAATACAATTACTAGTTATTGTGTCACACACACACACACACGCGCACACACACGCACACCCACGCACACCCATACACACGCGCACACACACACGCACACACGCACACACACACACACACACACATACACACACACACACACACACACACACACACACATACACACACACACACACACACACACACACACACACACGCACGCACCACATGCATGTCCACTAATTTAAAATAAAGTTTCCATATTGTTGACAACACAAAACATCTTGAGCGTGACTAACTATTTGACGCTGACTATACTTCGATTAAATTTCACATGTAGCTATGGAAGAGTGGAGTCACCGGATACAGGCATTATTTGCTTAAAAGGTAACTTCGGTCACTCTTCAAAATAATTGAATCTGTTGTGAAATAAATTATTATAATAAATATTGTTAGGAGCGAGACTTAAAGCTCTAGGGAATAAAGTAATTTATTTCCTTTGCACATAAGATTATTACGTCTTAGTTAGATTTAAGTTATATCCTTGAGGAATAAATTCATTTTATTTTCCTAGACTATAAAAAGATTAAATTTAGAACATTTCTTTGGTCGTCCTCTTTCTTAACCATCCACTCTTGTATTCTTGTTTTCTCTAGTCTCATATTCTTTCTTCTCGACATTCTCATATTTATCGTTCACATTATAAGGTCATTACTATGTGTTGGGGAGTCAGGGTTTTCCTTTCAATAATGCGTTTATTAAAAAGTGTAAAATGGTTTAATATCTCGAATTACATCGACTACAATTTATACGTATTTGTTATAATGTTAGTACCTATTAATGTTAATTTTGCATACCAGTTTCTGGTGAAATATTACGGAAATTTATATATATTGTGAACACCTTATCATGTACCATATTTCATGTGAAATAAAAAGTCTTTGTCTTTGTCTTTGTGCCTCTCGTTGGTCATCTGATCGCTTCTTCGACGGCTTCTTTCAACGGCTTCTTCCAGCGATGTTCCGCCCCACCTCTCACAGATGGCGCTTTTTACCGCGTAGACACTATGTGACGATGTATACATCCGTATTTGTGTATTACATGTTGTACATACTATATTATAGAGGTACATACGTGTCTCCTAATATTTTTATGATTTTATTTAATTTTTGTCCCTGACACTTCAGCAATGTCTAAACGGTGTACTACAATATTGATTTTAAAAATGACTTAAACTTTGTGTTTTTTTTATTTCAGACAAAAACATTCAACAAGACAGACAGAATATTTCAGTATTTGAACGTGCGTGCTTTAGGAATTTTGAAATTATTACTGTAGAGTTATTGAAGTGCTTTTTAAATGTGCCTTCACGGGTTCCTAGTATAATAGTGCAATATAAGTAAAATATTCAAAATAAAATCCACTGCAAAAAAAATTGTGAGTTTATATTGTAAAGAGTTATACTTATATAACTATTTATTCCAGAGTTGATTAGAAATTACTAATGAAATATAAAATTTAATTTTAATTTTGGTATATAATCTTTTTGTAATATTTATTTAAATTTAATCAAGTTGTTGGTTTGTGATCCTAAAGACTAAAAAGAAGTAATTTTTGAAATGAGGTTGCACTTGTCAGTATTTTTTTGTGAGGATTTTCGATTTTTGAAAACAAATCATGGAGTACAATGAAACTGTTGTATACAGGGTGCTGGTCATCGTAATTATAGAATGCAAAGGAACGGCTTTGCTCACGTGGAATCATACAAAAAATACACATTTCTACTATACATAAGTTCATAGTCATAAAGACCAGAATTGGTTGTGCTAGAGTTTCCTTACCACATGGATATATGCGGTAATTTTAACCTCGTGGACAAAGCCATTGCTATGCTCATATTTTAGTTTTTAAATATTTGCTTTTTATTTTTAATCTGTGATTATAACGAATGTACTCTTTGTGTATTTGATATATAATGCATTATGAATTAATTTAGGGTGAGTATCCACAAATTTAAAAATGCATATCAAAAAAATAAATAATAACTATGGCAGTGTAAAATATTGTAATGTAATTTACTCTTTGGTTTGTAATGAATCAACTTATTGTGTACAAACATAGTATCTGCAACATCTTCCATATCTCTCTTTGTGGACCTAATAACCCAATTCTACATTCCTATAAACACCTTCAAGACTGGCGTGTATTTTTAATATTTTGTTAAAAATATTCCTTAGAAGCATTCCACCAAAATATATGAAGTACTTCATGAAAATTTCGGAAGATATTTATTTATTTCAACTGATGATTGATGTTTTATAGTCTTATCATAATATATTATCAAATACAATTGTATAATGCTATTGGTACAAAAAATAAACCTGCAATTACAGTTAAAGTAATATTTTATTATATAGTGTATGGTATCCAATATGATTCTTAACATCTGTTTTAACTAGAAATATTGTAAATATATGATTTTATATTCCCTATATTTGAGTATTAAAAGTGCCTTAAGATTAATGCAG
Source organism: Parapoynx stratiotata (assembly GCA_910589355.1). Classification (NCBI taxonomy): domain Eukaryota; kingdom Metazoa; phylum Arthropoda; class Insecta; order Lepidoptera; family Crambidae; genus Parapoynx; species Parapoynx stratiotata. Next base: position 15,227,621 of record OU342464.1, read on the forward strand.
CTAAACAGATCATAATGTGACCATTGTAACGGTATTTTTATGCTTTACCAAATAAAATCATTAATTTTATTTATGTTTTATTTAGCACTACGTAAAAAACCAAGTCGTTTTTTGTCTGTCTGTCCATATGTTTGCATAGTTCATTTTAAAGCGATTTGACAGTTTGAAATGTAATTTATGTCTTACCTACCTATGAAATTGGTGTTTGTATGGAGTTTTAAAAGGGAAGTCTGCATTTTCCATACTAAAATATTTCAGTTTTCTTCACAACGACAAATCCAATGATAATAATATTTGGCACGTATCATTAGACAAACTTTAGCAAATGTGTGATATCACACTTCATAAAAACTATTTATCGTTTTTATGTTAAGTAATGCAAATAAAATTATGTATTCGGGAGGCAGTTAAAAAGTGTTGTCTTCGTGTCTAATTTAACACAATCGGGTCGTTATCGCGTTTATTGTGCAAATCCGAGCATTCTCTCGTATAATATTTTTATTTAGAATTTATTTATTTTTCGTACATAATTTATCATAAAACCCGTATACGAATACGACAACGATAAGGGCACCTTAAAATCCCAAGACTTCGCTGTATGGGATTTGTTCCCTTTGCCTTCCCTACATGGGAGAACTTTATAACAAAAAAAAACGGGGATTTTGGCGGCATTTGATTAGGGCGGACGTGATTTTTATTTCAGTGAGTGTAATATTGTTTCGGAGTGGATGATGTTGCGTAAATTCAGTGTAGTGTTGTGCAATAAGTGTCAATAATGATGAGCAATGTGAACGATCATTGAAATAATCGTCAAGTGGTGTGAAAAACGATGAAATTTTATCGCGGTAATCCGAAGTAACACCACAGTATCTGCCATCGATTGCTTGACGCCAAAATCTCCCAAGACGCATTGAAATGCAATAAACTAGCATTTCAATGTAAACTACAGAATAGATAAAAATACTGAAGACTTGGCTGTATGGGCTTCGATCCCTTTGCCTTCCCAACATGGGAGAATTTTACAGGAGTTTTTTGGCGGCATTCAACTATGGCGGGCGTGATTTTTATTTCGATGATTGTAATATTGTACGGAGTGGATATTGTTACGTAAAATCAGTGTACTTTTGTGTAATAAGTGTCTGTGATGATGTGCAATATAGAGTATTATCGAAATAAACGTCAAGTGGTGTGAAAAGTGATGAGTTTTTTATCGTGGTAATCCACCTCATCCAAGTAGCACCACAGTGTCTGCCATCGATCGTTTGACGCCAAACTCTCCCAAGATGCATTGAAATGCATTACACTAGCATTTCAATGCAAACTACTGAAGAAACGTATAATCTACTATTAACGTGTGGCTCATAAGGTCCTGAAACCAGAGCCGTAAAATTGAATATTAACTAACTAGAGAATTTTACAACACAAGACGGTAACAAAGTTTTATTTTGTAATTTTGTATGATATTTTTTAATGATTATTTTTAAAGACATAATTATATTTTAAACAAATAAGTACACAGTAATAATTATTAAAAGTAGTCATTTTTCGTTCATTACATCGCTTACTCATTATTTTTAATCACCTTTTCTCAACGGATTTCGTAACTTAATTTTCTTGATTTTTTGTTCGGCTTTTGATTCCAGAATTCTTGATTACTGAACTAGCGAGAAATTATACCAAAATGGATGATGAACCTTTTTCCGAAAAAATGTATTTGCATGTGAGTAATCAATATTATTGACTGGAGCTGTGACTCAAACTCAAAGATCATGATAGATTTCATTAAATGTTTTATAATTCATTAATACTTCCTCTATTAATTGTTGCAAAGTGATGTGATGAAATGTAATTAGGCGAGTGTCAGTAACTAGGCGAGTGTCATAATGATTAAACTTTAAAATTAATTTATAAAAGGATCCAATGTAAAGTGGCATTTTGTGTCCCCATGTACCCATCGTTTTGTTTCATTACAAGTCTATTTGTTACTTCTCCTTTGCTACCAATAGTAGTATAATTCTTCAGCGGGCCAGTGCCATTTTTCTGCCAGCGCGCGAAACAGTGCGATGTGTACTGCTCAATTACATATGGCATTAATCATCTTCAGTCTATATACATCCCATTGCTGAGCACAATCCTTCCTCATGGAAACAAACACATGAGGAGTATAGACCGTAACACCACCACACTGGCCCAATGCGGATTGGTGGGTAGAAACAGTTACAACAGCAACCGGGACCAATGGCTTAATGTGCATGTCGAAGCACGAAGTTTGAGATCACAAATTTTTGGCGAAAGTAGCTTTGTTTCTGTTATCGAAAGCCAAAGCATACTAACCACTACGCCACCAAGCTCCTCATATGGCATTAATGATAGCTACAATAAGGAATTTAATTGTAGACCTGTGTATAAGTAGGCTGGTGAATATAATGAGAATGTAACCTCATTTTTCAGATTATTTCTGCACACATTGTTTTGACACGTTTGGAACAATTTAAATGTGAAGAATGTGAGGCAGAGTTCTTTATAGAGAAGGATTATCTAATGCATTCAATCCAACATCTAGAATATGAGTAAGTGAGAACATTACAAAGTAATTTTTATTTATTTTTACAATAAAGTATTTGTAATCTGTCTGTAAAAATAATTTACTAACGGACCCATACAAAATTTATAAGGGTCATAAAATAAGGCCACCTGTCATACAAAAAAAATAGCTAACATTATATCCTTTATTTCATTTTCTTTCCATTTCTAAACCTTTAAAATAATATGATATATAAAACTAGTACATACAAACTATTTATGACCAGACCTTAGGGTTGAAAAAAATACATTTGTGTATATCCACACCATACTCCTCAGGTGTTTCTCCATGATTTACCTATAATAGAATGTTATAATAAATTAATGAAATTAAACTCAGGGTCACAGTGTCTTTTTATCTTTTCAGGACTAGGAACAATGATAATAATGGGAACCGATTCATCAAACGTCACAAGTGCATAGAATGTGGAGTCAAATTTGTTGAAAAAAGTACTTTGGATGCGCATGCTGAGGTACACAAGCCATTTCCTCACGTCTGTTACTGTGGGATTGGGTTTTATGACAGTGGAGACTTACGCAGTCACAAGGCACTAGTACATTCCGAAGAAATAAAACAGAAACTATCTAAATTATCTCACAGAGCCCAGAAAGCTCTACTAAATGAATCGTGGGTGCCAGTTATTAATTATACTGGCAAAACTAACACAGCTACTCCAAAACCTATTAATTATACTGGAAGAAAGCCACAACTAAAAGCAAATTTAGTTATCAAACGGGATGGAACTGAAAACTGGAGGTCATACAAACGGGACAACACTAATACCCCTTACCATTGTGATATTTGCGGTAAGAAATTTACAAATTCAAACAACCACCAATTGCATATGAAGGCACATGCGGGGATCAAAGACTTAAGCTGCAGATACTGTAACAAGAAGTTTCTTCAGAGTGGCAATTTACAGCTCCATGAAAGGATACACACTGGTGAAAGACCGCATGTATGTGAGCATTGCTCCAAAACATTTAGTGATCCGTCGGCTTTTGGCCGACACATGCGCACTCACACTGGAATCAAGCCTTATAGCTGCTCATTCTGTGGGAAGAAGTTTAGTGACGCAAGTGGTCGTATAGCCCATGAGAAACGTCACACCAATGTTAAAAATGCTGAATGTGATATTTGTGGCAAGAAGTTTTTATTAAAAAATCAAGTAACAATTCACAAAAAAAATGTACATAGTGGAGAGAAGAAATTTCAATGTGACATATGTTCCAAAAGATTCGCATCAAAGTATTACATACGCCATCATATAACACAATATCACAAATAAGTCTTTCCAATCATGTGAAAACAAAACAGTTTTATTGTTGGTACTGTTACAGTATATACATGAATAAAGTATAAAATGGACATGTGTGAATCTTAGAATTGATTTTAAATTTCAAAATGAGACTGCAAATGAGATTTATATTATGCTTTTAGGGTGTTATATATTTCTTTCTCATATTGTATGGACATTTAGATTTGGGAATGGATATAAGAAAAAAATCCTGTTGTCTATTTATGACATCCGGATTGTGATATCCGGACGCGTGTTGGACGGATCCGGTAATGAGATATAGATAAAAAATATCTAAATATTCATTATAAAACACCCAAGACTGATGCCTTGAAACCGGCAGCGTTCAAACACTCGACCACGGAGGTCGTCAAACGAGTTCGGACGCAGTCTAGGGCCGCCATCTGGATAATTTTCGAGTGCCGTTGTCAAAACTGGACGACATTTGTCCGACCCTATTTAAATGGGAAATGGGTAGGAAGAACAAAGACAGATATTACGCGCTCGCTGAGCTTAGCGATTTACTCATGGCATTGTTTGTAAGTAAAATTAATTTATTGTTTTGAAGACACGCAGTGCAAAAATCAAGTGCTCGTTCTCATACACATGTTGCATATACACGCAGTAAACACGCGTTTGTGCAAAAAAATCTGCGCGGTGATGTATACCTATTTAGGATGATGCGACCAATGTAAAGATGATGATGCATATGAGCTCTTGCACACACGTGACTCCGGCCACGCCCATTTATAGAGGCGAATGCGGGACTGCCGGCAATGCAATGGGAAAATTAAAACTTGTGATTAAGCATTGTGTAGGTAATACAAGAGAACAGTGGATGGAACACGAATGTTGTTTAAGGGCTACCTACTTCCGATCATGCCGAGTGATATAGGCCATAAGCAAAGGCTATCTGTGCTGCTTTAAGATATACCTATAATATTCGTCAAGAATTATTGTGAAATCTGTTACTAAATATGTAATATTATGAAAATAAAATCATTTTTCTATTTTACCTACTTTTATTTTTGGATTTATGTACAAAAATAGATATTAAAATGTCCTAAAAGGGTTAAAATTTTAGGGAAATCATATAAAATTTCGTAATAATAGTGAATTATTGGCATGAAATGTAAAGAATCTTATTTTACGTAACTCGGACCAAAGGATATTGTTTTTTTTTATATGTGTTTGTGTTTTATTATATCTGACGACCTCCGTGGTCGAGTGGTCTCTATGCCGGTTTCAAGGCGTCGCCATCTCGAGAGGTTCTGGGTTCGATCCCGGTGGGGGCAAGGAGGTGAGGTTTGGGTGAGGAATTTTCAGGCATTTGTTGTCCAGTCTTGGATGTTTATATTGTTGGGATAAAGGCATACTGCCGGTCGTACCAGCGCCAGATTCCTTATAAAAGAACCTGACGCACTAGAATACGGGTATTTGCTCGCTGTCAGTTGAGTGGTTCGGTCGAAGGATCTGGTGCTTGGTGCGATTTGCAGTAAGTCGTTTGCATATTATTTATGTTTGTAATAATTGGTTGTGATTATTTTGAAGCAACGGTCTTTTTGTTTAAAATTGAAATTGAGTAAATAACTGTAAAATTGTTGAGAGTTTGTTTTTTTTTTAAGTATAACCGCTTCTGGTCATAAAATCAGAAGTGGGATACGCCCTAGCTCACTATTTTTGTACGTTTTTTTTTTTGGTTGTTGACCGTTGCTTTAGAGTAAAAATGCCAAGTTCATCTCGATCTCGTAATAAAGTAGAGGAATCACCTCGTCAATGCAAACAAACTCGCAGCAAGTCACGCCGACACCATCGCGAGTCGCGTCCCGTGTCACGAAAACGTTACCACTCGAAATCGCCCTCGCGTTCGCATTCTCGATCTCGTTCGCGATCGCCTCGTCGTCATTCGCGTACTAGCCAATCGGTAAAAAACGCCTTAAGCACGATAATGACGCGTTTAGACGCTATCGAAGAAAATTCGTGTAACATGTCACAAACACCGCAACACGTTCGCGCTAGTACCCCCCATCCGCATGATGACCCGCGTACTAATTCGACAATCCAAGCGTTAGCTGATGTTTTCTCATCTATAAATCAATCGAAGCCTCATAGCTATTACGTATCAAATTTCGATCCTGCGATTCATAATTTCGAGGTATGGTGTAATGAGGTAGAACGTGCCATGACAACAAACCGTTGGGGTGAGTTAGAGTGCTTATCACGTGTTTCTTTATGTTTAAAAGGTGATGCTAAAACTTGGCTTAACGAGTGGATAACGAACGATCGGTCTTGGTCAAATTTTAAGAAAGAATTCGTTGCACTATGCCCACGTAAAATCGACTACGCCAACATGCTTTTTGAGGTTATGAATACAACTTCCAATAAGTTTTCTTCATACGCTGAATACGCCCGTCGCTCTTTGTTACGGCTTCGCGTTATTAAAGGTTTAAGTGAGGAGTTGATGGTCCAGATCGTAATCCGTGGCATCACCGACGCACAAATACGCGCGGCAGCCACAAATGCGAGCTTGACCGTAGAAAACTTAGTGTCATTTTTAGCTATTTATGTTAAACCGGCCTATGGCAACGCTAGTAATCGCGGACTACCATCTACCCACAATCTTACGAAAAAGCGTAACGTTGAGCAGCCTTCAAATCTCTGTTTTATATGCTATCAGCCCGGGCACATTAGGAACAACTGTCCTAAAAAGCGGAATTTCGAAGGACGAGTAAAGATACAGTGTACGTTTTGTAAAAAGATGGGGCATAAAGAAAGCGATTGTTTTGTTAAATTGAGGTCGGACAACCAAAATAACAACCCGCGTAAAGTTAACTTGTGCAGAGCAGTCTCTAATATTTCCGGTAGTAATGACATCAGCATAGCGGTAATTCAAGGCATACCGGTCGACATTTTAATCGATAGTGGCGCCCTGGACGTATCTTTAATATCTTCAGAGGCCGTAAAATACTTTTCAGGTCCAAGGAAACCAACCCATTGCGTGTTGAAAGGTATAAGTAGTACGGAAATTATTTCTCGCGAATATATAACGCTCACAGTTCAATTTAGTAATATTTCGCTCGATGTTGATTTTGTTATCGTACCGTCACGTTATATGAATACGCCGATTATAATAGGTACCGATGTTTTAAATAGGGACGGTGTTACTTATGTTAGAACCAAAGACGAACAATACCTAACGCACGCGTCTAGTCAAATTCAAAAAGTAAACTCTGTAACGGTTATTACTCGAGACGAAATACGTAGTCCTTTGAAAGATGATAACCTTGAATCATTAATGACTGTCATTAATATTTTCTCACAATATCTGATATCGGGTACAGCAACTACAACAGTCAAGACAGGTCAGATGCACATTAATTTAACTAGCGATGTGCCCGTAGCATACCACCCCTACCGCCTATCTTATCAAGAAAAGTTAAAAGTTAGAGAGATAGTAAAGGACTTAGTTGACAAGGGAATTGTGAGGGAATCATCCTCCGAGTACGCCAGCCCTATCATTTTAGTTAAAAAGAAGGACGGTGCGGATAGAATGTGCGTCGACTTTAGAGCACTAAATAGAATAACGGTAAAGGATCGATATCCGCTTCCCTTGATAGAAGACCACATAGACCGATTAGGAGGTTCTAAATATTTTACGAGTCTTGATATGGCGTCAGGGTTCCATCAGATCCCTATCGCTGAGGAGTCTATTCATAAAACAGGATTTGTAACACCTGAAGGACATTTTGAGTACTTGAAAATGCCCTTTGGACTCTGTAACTCTCCTACCGTGTACCAACGTATCATAAACAACACGCTTAGACGATTTATTGAGTCCGGTGACGTTCTGGTTTATATTGACGACGTTTTAATCTTAAGTATGACGATTGAGAGGGGAATTAGCTTGCTTCATGAAGTACTTCAAACATTGACTGAAGCGGGGTTTTCAATCAATCTACGAAAATGTACCTTTCTCACCACTGAAGTAGAGTATTTGGGCAGGGTAATTAGTCATGGTCAGGTTAGGCCGAGTCCGCACAAAATTGAAGCTCTAACGAATGCCCCTACGCCTAAGAACGTCAAGCAAGTCCGGCAATTTTTAGGTCTCGCAGGGTACTTTAGGCGTTATCTAAAAAACTATGCCTCAAAAACTGCATGTATATCGCGACTTACTAAGAAGGATGTTAAGTTTGAGTGGGGCGCTGAGCAGGAGAAGGTCAGGCAAGATCTAATAAGCCAGCTAACTAACCATCCAATTCTCGCTATCTTTGACCCAACTCTTCCTACGGAACTCCACACGGATGCTAGTAGTGCAGGATACGGCGCTGTACTCATGCAGGGACATTCTGATGATAGTAAGAGGGTTGTGGCTTATTTTAGCAAGGTGACGCAAGGTGCTGAACATAATTATCACTCGTACGAGTTAGAGACACTCGCAGTTGTTAGAGCATTACAGCATTTCAGGCACTATTTAATAGGTGTAGAATTCAAGATAATTACAGACTGCAACGCTTTAAAATCCACCGAGCGTAAAAAAGATTTGTTGCCTAGAGTTGCTCGTTGGTGGATTTATTTGCAGGATTTTAAATTTACCATTGAATATAGGAAAGGTCTTATGATGTCCCATGCTGACTATTTGAGCAGAAACCCCCCAATTAAACAGGTGAACCAGATTAACAAACCGTTAAACTGGGCACAAATAGCCCAGTCAGCTGATGATGAAACGCAAACTCTTGTACAGAAACTACAAAACGGGGAATTAGATTCACGGCGGTATGTACACCGGAATGATTTACTTTATTATCGATACTCACCGATTGGTGAGGAATCGCGTCTTTTATGTTTCGTTCCGAAAGGGCATAGACTAAGTTTACTGCGTATTTTTCATGACGAGCATGAACACATAGGAACAAGCAAAACGCTGGATCTCATACTAAAACACTTTTGGTTTCCGGGGCTCAAACAATTTGTCAATAAATATGTTTCACATTGTCTTATTTGTATATCGCGAAAACGGGTTCCAAGAGCTCCGCTTCAACCTATTACCTCATGGGAAAAACCGGACATTCCTTTTAATACAGTTCATGTAGATGCATTGGGGCCATTACCTGAATCAAACGGTTTTAAATTTGTATTTGTGTTAGTGGATTCGTTCACTAAATTCTCGTTGCTCTATCCCATGTATCGGCAAGACGCTCAAGAACTTCAACGTGTTCTTGGTAACGCAATCGCGTTGTTTGGTGCGCCTAAACTTTTGATTTGTGACCGTGGTCGAATGTTCGAGGCATCTACCTTCACTAGCTGGTTGACAGAACAAGGTTGTGACATTCATTACATAACCCCTGAGATGCACCACGCTAACGGACAAGCCGAGCGGTATGTGAGGACGGTGCTGAATATGATTAGGGTAGAGACTTGTAAAAACGCTGCGTGGTCCGAAGCTTTGCCTAAGATTCAATTAGTATTAAACATAACCAAGCAGAAAAGTATAAAAATGTCGCCACTAAATCTACTAGTTGGCATAGATACGACTACACCGGTTATTCGAGCACTGATTCGAGATGTTGCAATAAGCGATGCAAACCCTAATCGTGAAGCATGGCGAGAAATTTGTAGGAGTCGAGCAAAAGACTTGTTGAAGCAGAATCAGGGCAAACAAGATTCATATGCGAATCGTCATCGACACCCTCCTAAATCTTTTCAGCTCAACGATCTAGTTTTTGTTATAAAATACTCTCAGTGTACAGGGAAACTAGATCCGGGCATGAGAGGGCCCTACAAGGTAACAAAGATCTTACCAAGCGATCGTTATGAGTTGAAGCTGCTAAGTGGAGCCCGTGGGAAGACGACTCAAGCAGCGGCCCAGTACATGGTACCATGGAAAGGAGAATGGTGTCCCGAGAGCTGTGCTGTATTTTTTGAGGGTAAGGGCTTTATTTATTGGACTGTATGTCCGGCAGACACGTTGTCGTACGTGTGTAGGGGACTGTATGTCCGGCAGACACGTTGTTGTACGTGTGTAGTGGACTGTAGGTCCGGCAGACACGTTGTTGTACGTGTGTAGTGGACTGTAGGTCCGGCAGACACGTTTTTGTACGTGTGTAGTGGACTGTATGTCCGGCAGACACGTTGTTGTACGTGTGTAGTGGACTGTACGTCCGGCAGACACGTTGCTATACGTGTGTAAGTATCATGTGTGATGAATGGGCCAAGGTGGAAAGCGCGTTTGTCGATGTATGTAATGGTAATGTAAAGTGAGTGAGGAATGGAGTCATTAGATACGTGTGCAATTAACTGAAAGAGGGCCTTGACTGATTGAAGAATAAAAGATTAAGCAAAGCGCAGAAAGTAAACAGCATCTGTTTCATAATTTTTTATTTTTGCTAGATTCCGGCCACGATGATGATGGAACTGAAGCTGGAATGTCGTCGGCTCCTGCAGACTACCTGAGGAACTTCGCAGCGAGCCTGACACGAGACGGATCTGCCCAGCATCCACCGTGCTCCGAGGACGGTGCACAATCAGGATAGGCCGTGTTGGGATAAAGGCATACTGCCGGTCGTACCAGCGCCAGATTCCTTATAAAAGAACCTGACGCACTAGAATACGGGTATTTGCTCGCTGTCAGTTGAGTGGTTCGGTCGAAGGATCTGGTGCTTGGTGCGATTTGCAGTAAGTCGTTTGCATATTATTTATGTTTGTAATAATTGGTTGTGATTATTTTGAAGCAACGGTCTTTTTGTTTAAAATTGAAATTGAGTAAATAACTGTAAAATTGTTGAGAGTTTGTTTTTTTTTTAAGTATAACCGCTTCTGGTCATAAAAATATATATTTATATACATCCAGGATATTTATATGTATTTATCTATTAAATATATTTATCCGGCATCTAGTTTCCGTTACACACTAGTTGCTTAAAATGGGGCTAGTTGACAGGTGTGAATGTTTAAGGTATTTATTTATTTATTATTATATAGGTACATAAATAAAAAGCACCGCAAATGACTATGTGAAGATAGCTAGTGCAGCATACTGACATAAACCCTAGCCACACCCTCACCTTGACGGCCCAAACCACGCCCAAACAATGCTTTTTATTGTTCTGTGTTTTTGACGCCTCTTTTGAAGGAACTCATATTGTAAGAAGGACGGAATACGTGTGCCGGATTCCACGCTCTAGCTGCGCGACAGAGAAAGGAGTCACAAAATCTCTTAGTGCGCAAAGGTAGCGACAGTGAAAGAGTGGAGATAGGAGAGGGAGGGATAAGGTCAAAGAGTTCTTCAGGGCACACTCCATGATATAAACAAAACGCTAACGCACTACTCTGATACAAATCCAAGTAATTCAGGAGGCATCTTTTGGAATACGTGATTTTAGGCGGATTTTTTTTACGTTAATTTTACGTTCTACGATTTCTTGTAATTTTCGAGTGGAAATAGTTAATCATTATTTTATAAGATTAGAAAATAACGATTAACTATTTAATGATTATTAAATAATTTCGGCCGACTTTTCTTGTATGTTTGTATTTTATTGTATTGTGCAACTACTTTTATAAGTAAAAATCGCCTTCCTAACTTGAAAAATACAAATATTTTCATATAAACATAAAAAATTGGCTTTAACCAGAACAGGATGTAGTTTTCAACCACAATAAAAAAATCTAATAGGTTTTCCATAGTTTATTCCAATGTATAGCTTTAAGAATAACAAAAAAAGGGGAGTTTGGCGGCATTTGACTAATGGCGGACGTGATTTTTATTTCGATAGTTATAATATTGTTTCAGAGTGGATATTGTTATGGAAAATCAGTGTCGTTTTCCATATCCATCAGGTAATCCACCTCATCCAAGTAGCACCACAGTGTCTGCCATCAATCGTTTGACGTCAAACTCTCCCAAGATGCATTGAAATGCATTACACTAGCATTTCAATGCAAACTACTGAAGAAATAGAACACTAAAGACTTGGCTGTATGGGCTTTGTTCCCTTTGCCTTCCCTACATGGGAGAATGTTACAAAAAAATATGTAAGTATGTAAATAGATTCAGTAGCCCTTGGACTAATAATACTATGGCTCGGTCCGTCAAAAATGTTTTCCGGTATGGTGATTCTAGAATGACGAAAACAAATCGGATTATAGTGCGTAAATTACCATAGAAATAGTGCTACGGGTCTTATTTTCATGGGTTCGGATCAGACGTAGTCTTAGACCTGTCTTTTCACGTGTGCGACCATTTATACATTGTAATACCGTGGGACAAACTACACACAGACAAGTGTCCGCACACAGCACAGAACAATAAAAAGCACACAGTCTCTAATGTGCGCCCGCTCTAACAGTTTTAATTCGGTTTGTTCTAGAGCTCAACTCCCATTAATTTGTGCTCTATTTTTTAGTTGGATTTTAAACTTGGTACATTGTGCCACGTCGAAATTAAAGTGAAGAACAAGTAATTTACAAGCTTTTATTAAAAAAAAAACGGGAGTTTTGGCGGCAATCAACTATGGCGGACGTGATTTTTATTTCAGTGATTGTAATATTGTTTTGGAGTGGATCTTGTTGCGTAAAATCAGTGTAGTTTTGTCTAATAAGTGTCAATAATTATGAGCAATATGGAGAATCATTGAAATAATCATCACGTGATGTGAAAAACGATTTTTATCGTGGTAATCCACCTCATCGAAGTAACACCACAGTGTCTACCATCGATCGTTTGACGCCAAACTCTCCCGAGATGAATTTAAATGTATTACACTAGCATTTCAATCTGAGATTTCAATGCAAACTACTGAAGAAAAGTATTCTACTGTTAACGTGTGGCTCATAAGGTCCTGCAACCAGAGCCGTAAAACTGAATAATTAAATAATAATGAGAATTTTACAACAACAAAAATAAACAGGTTTTTTGGCGGCATTCAACTATGGCGAACGTGATTTTTATTTCGATTATTGTAATATTGTACGGAGTGGATATTGTTACGTAAAATCAGTGTAGTTTTGTGTAATAAGTGTCTGTGATGATGTGCAATGTGGAGGATAATCGAAATAAACGTCAAGTGGTGTGAAAAGTGATGAGTTTTTTATCGTGGTAATCCACCTCATCCAAGTAGCACCACAGTGTCTGCCATCGATCGTTTGACGCCAAACTCTCCCAAGATGCATTGAAATGCATTACACTAGCATTTCAATGCAAACTACTGAAGATATATATATTGCAGACATGGCTGTATGGGCTTCGTTCCCTTTGCCTTCCCTACGGGAGAATTTTACAAAAAAAAAAACAAAAATAAACAGACATTTATTTCAAAATGTCAACAAAAAGTAGAATGTGAAGATAGTTACTATATTTTTCGTGTTTTTTGCCTGAATCTTATGTAGCTAAACTAAAATGGTCTCTACTATTTCAGAAAATTTTATGAAACATGCAAGTATCTTTATTTGAAGTACGAGAAAAGCATTGGTTAAGCAACGTATCGTACGAATACTTACGTTGATGATACGTTGTTCGGGCGATGTTTATCTTTTTGTAGTTAATTTTTTTCCGTGGGTGGGCATGCTTTTATATTGTAGAGTGTGGAAAATAATTACTTTCTTCTCACCTGTAAGCACTGAGTATCTGTAAGCAAGCCATGATCGTTTTATATTTGTAATTGATATTTGGACGATTTATTTGTAATTTATTAAAAAAGACGTGTGGCACTCGGGGACTACCGCGGTAAAGCTATTGCATAGCATTTTGTATCAACTTATGCAATTATAATTTTATTTATTTATTTTATTCATGCAGTATTTCTTTTTCTTTGATATTAATTCAAGTTACACTTTTTGAGCGTGGTGACCGATAAGAAAACAAATTATATAAACTGTTGGTAGTTTGCATATATGTAGGGAAAGGAGCAGACATCACAAATGAAACAGCTTATATACCGTCTTTTAATACGTCTATTTAGTCGATTAATATTCTTTGGCAATAAGGTACAGATCTTTTCACAAGTTACCAATTGTAATAAGGTCCTAAGAACACCTAGTACAATTGATTTATTTAGTTTGTTAATTATAAATCGCACAGCAATTTAATAATTAACCAATAATAATTAATTTCGTGTAAAATTAATTATCCAGAGCGTCTTAGATGAGCTAGCCATTAACACCATGTGCATCGAGCCAAGCCAGAGCCAAGACTGCCACACCACTTTTTTTTTTTTTTTTTTTTTTCGAGCCTCTGAAGGAGGACTCTTTACCTTCCCATGCGGGAGAAGGAGGTGGTGAATCCCTCATTGGATACCCACCGGCCGGCCGGGGGTTATGTCGGACTCCTACCGACTAAACACCACCTTGCTTTAGGCCTCTGAGGGCTCTGGTAAAGCATAACCTGAATGGCGCCCCCTCCCTCTGGAGAGGGAGAGGTGCGGCGCCACACCACTGTCGAATGATCGCTTTTATACCCGCATCAATGCGAGTGGTGGGGCAGCCTCCATATTAATTTAATAGAATTATTGATCAACTTCCGGTGGTTAAACTTAACTCAATATTAGGCTACATCCGGCAATTGAAACAAATTAAATATCGGACTACATCCGGTGCATAAAATAATTCTAAAATCAGACTACATCCGGCGAGTGACTTTATTCGAATATTGAACTACATCCGGTGAATAAATTAATAAAATATTAAACCACTTCCTGTCAATACGTTGGTTATATCAAATATTGGACTTCTTCCGCTTGATAAATTAAATCGAATATTTAACTACTTCCTGTGGACAAATTAAATTAAAACTGCTTCCTGTGAATGAATTAACATGGAACTTCCGGTTCCTATTCAATTTATTATTTCTACTGTATTATCTATTTTCATTTTATAAATTTCATTCTCTTTTTTTATTTCGTTGTTTAAATAATCTATGGTATAGCTCGATCATGTTAAAAGACTGCGTATGACGACGTCGCCGACCTCAGAGTAAACAGAACTGGAGTAGCCATTAGTCAATTTCTCAAACATTTTTTTCTGCCATTTCTTGCGGGGGGTGAGGTTACCACTACACTCAAAGCCAGCCGTTCTTACAAATGCACACATGCATAATTCGACACACAAATTTAAATTTCACGCACACACACGCTTAAAACAGTCACGTGGGGTGTGCGTTTTGACAACGTCACAGCCGCACTCCCCACGAGACTAGCGCTCGAAATTTGAAATCGTAGAATTCTAAAACATGAAATAATGAAGTAAATAATCATGAAATCTTAAAAATTATAATTACAAATAAAAGGTGACACCATCTTTTAGCATACTCGATGTTTTCTATTTATTTTACAACAAAAAACAGCACATGCAGGCATTTTTGCGGGAGCTCTGTTCGCCGCAACGTTTACAATGTTATGGCTGTCAAAATGGCGGCTCAACTAGTTTTATTAAACGTGCAAGCATCCGATGCTTGTGCATTTGGCAGAGGGGAATGTTAGACAAAGGCTACTCCAGTTCTGTTTACTCTGAGTCGCCGACATATACATTATTTCGTTCGGATCACTTATAAGTAAATTAAATCATAAAATAATTATCTAAAATAAATGTTAATAAACTAATTAATAAAATAACAAAACTCATAATAAACAATGTGTAAAAGTTAGCTTATAAATAAAACCAAAGTGGCGTCTTTGTTAAAATTAGTTCTTTGTCGTATCACTAGATGGCGCCACCTATCCTTTAAAACGCACTATTGTTTACTCTCATAGACTTATATGGTCAAACCGATGTTAATTAAAATTTGTATTCGCCTTGGACACGGTGTTTCATTTTGGTAACCACCTTGGGTTTTAACATGCACGGCCTTCAAGCCACACCTCCTTGCGCATCGGAGTGTGGAGCGTGTGGTTTTTTCGTTACGGAATTTCTGGATTCGGTCCCCGCGCTCAAGGCCCGCGATAGAAGCTATACATTAGCTTAAAAATATATATTTTTGTGACCTTTAGTGAAGCAATGAGCGACTGAGGCTGATACTGTAAGTACAAACACAGTTTAGAGAGAATACGTCTAAAGAGTACAAACAACTAAATTCAGTATCTGTCTGTCCTTCTCTAACTATATGGTGAAGAGAGGAATCGATACACAATTTAGATGGAATTTAGTTTAGTTTGGGGGTTGTGGTGCTTACGGAGTCAGCCTCATCGCCTTGCCTTTGCTCTACATCGTTTTGCCTTTAGGGGCTTTTTTAAGCAGTTACTCTTATGCATTACCAAAAAAAGTGTCAACAAATATTTACTTTTAAGTTAATTTTCAGGCTCTTTATGCGCGAGTCTTTTTGGAGCGTTATGAATATAAATGCGACATTAAGCTCAAGAATTATCATAAATTCCATCCTCATTCAAATACCCACTATGTGTTAGTATATTAATTACTGGGCACATCAACCCATAACTTTCCTAATCAAAGAATTGTGTAATGTATTTGCTTATAGCTTAGGTATAAACCATATTGGCTCCACAGCCGCTTTATCACTACATAGTATAATAAAATTGCTTCTCGCTGTTTGTCTGTCCATGTATGCTTGAGATCTTTTAAAATACCTAACGGATTTTGCTGCTTTTTTTTTAATAGATAGTGCTTCAAGGGGAAGGTTTGTATGTTTAATATATATAGCATTGCACTCGTGCGAAACTGGGGTGGGTCGCTAGTATACTTATTAACTTTTGCAAATTGCTATTCCCCAACTTACTTCATGTATAACTTGCGCACCTATTTATTTCGCTTTTAAAGACCAAACCGCTTTTAAAATAACCAACGTTGCACTAAACGTTGTAGATATAGCCGTCCATAAATCGTATAAATGTTTCAGAAATTTCGACGCTAACTCCTATATTATGAAAAAACGCTGTAAAAATTTAAGTTTCCAGAAAAATTCATTCGGAAATCAGGATCTGCTATCAAGTTGTGTGAATGATGGCAATATAAAAATAAAAAGGGTAGAAAATCTTGACAAGAAAACAATAAAATCGGAAGTCAAACCAAATATTGTAGCATGGGTGAAAAAAATATTGTCTGGAGTGTTAAGAAAAAGAGACAACAGTGATAGACCTTACCATTGTGATATTTGTGGTAAAAAATTTACACAAGGTGGACCACTTAAGTTGCACTTGAAAACGCATGCTGGGATTAAAGAATACAAGTGTCATTTCTGTGGTAGGGAGTTTAGTGATCTTGGTAATATGAGAAATCATGAACGGACACACACGGGAGAGAAACCTTACGTATGTCAATTCTGCACGAAGGCCTTTAGTGACCCATCAGCATATAAGCGACACGAACGCACTCACACAGGAGTGAAACCTTACGCATGTAAGCTCTGTGGAATGAAGTTTAGCGATGCAAGTGGTCGCATATCCCATGAAAAGCGACACACGAATGATAGAAAGTATCAATGTCATCGATGCCAAAAGAAGTTTTATAGTGATAGCGAGCTGAGGAATCACCAAATCAGCGTTCACAGTCTTGTTAGAAAATTTGAATGCGATATATGTTCGAAAAATTTCGCAACAAAATCCTATTTATACATGCACATGAAGAGACACAAGTCTTTCAAAGTTTCAGAATATTACTGTGATTATTGCGAATATAAATCATTAGAAAAACAATATTTGATAACACATATTGTCAGAAAACACATCAAAGCACTGAAATATACTTGCCTGCAATGTGGACAAAAGTTTAGTTTGAAGTCATCTTTGATTAAACATAATTACTGTGTTCACGAAAGAACGAAGACGTACGAATGTGATACATGTGGCGAAAAAACATACACTAAATTAGATATCTTGCAACACATCCGGAATAAGCATTTAAAAATAAAATGTAACACATTCCCGCGAAGAATGGAGCTTGAGAGTCAAAAGTTAAGAGGTTGCATACGATGCGATATATCTTTCAAAACATTATCAGATAAATGCTTGTTACCGAAGCATACCCTGTGGCACCAAAACAATAAACCTCACATTTGTAAAATATGCAATAAGAAATTTTCGACCAATGATGCCATGAACCATCATTACTTGTGTATTCATACTAATGTAAGAAAATTTGAGTGTAATGATTGCTGCGAGAAATTTTCAACTAAAGTTCATTTACAAAACCACATTTTCGAAAACCATATGATTTGCGTATATTGTAATGTCTGCAGAAGTAAATTTTATTCTGACACGGATTTGAAAAAACACAAATCCAAAAAGTGCAAGAATTTCACTGTAGAATGCGATTTTTGTGAAAAGTGGTTTATGAACGAGAACGATTTAAATGTACACATTCTACTGCATAACGCTGTTATGACCCGCCGTTGCCATTTGTGTAGTAAACGGTTTCCTGGTAAGGCTGATATTAAAAAACACCTTAAATTAAAGCACGCCCAAAAATATTAGGTAAATAATAAAGAAACTTAAATATAGGCATAGCCGACATACAGTTATAGTTATAATATCACTGGGGCTCACTGAGCGCAACAACTGTTAATCTTTGTGGTTACCGTTATAGTACCTACGTATTTGATTTAAAAATATTATATCCCCTTGAAGTAAATTTTCGTTTAGACAAACTTGAAAGACTCGAGTAGTTGATGATTGTTTTGTTAATTTATACCCAGGAGGTAAGGATTTTTGTTATGTAGAGAGTATTAGGTACTAATAGATTGCTATGAATGAATAAATAAAAAACTGATTATTGACCATTTTATTTCATTTTAGAAATTTTAAATACTATGATTTTACATAACCCATTTTTAACCTTATAACCACCCAACCCTGATTATTAGTTTTCTTTAAACTCTTCCTCATTTGTATGACTGAGAGTCCGGTCAAAATAGACATTTAAAGTTAAATTACCTAATTGGGAACACTACAAACAACTCGTAAAAAGTCGCGCGACGTGTGGAAAATAAATTTAATATTCAAGGTAAAATATTTTGAAAAATTTTGTGCGAATTAATGTAGGCTTACCTATATTTGAGTCGTATATTATATAGTCTATAATGTCGTATTAATCTGACACAGGCGGTTAAAGGGTTAAAATTGTAATTGATGATGATGGTTTTATGTTTACTCGGCAACTTAGCATAGTAGACCGAGTTTATATCATTCAAACAACTTGAGGTAGGAGATGATGAAAGAAGCTATTGAGTGCCAGCAACTAACCTTTTCCTTCCCAATCGGGAGAACTTTATTTAAAAAAGGAGTTTTTTGCGGCATTTGACTATGGCGGATGTGCTTTTGATTTCCATGATTGTAATATTGTTTCGGAGTGGTCATTGTTACGTAAAATCTAGTATTGTGTAATGAGTGTGTATAATGACGAGCAATGTGGAGGATCATTGAAATAAGTGTGTCTACCATGGATCATTTGGCGCCAAACTCTTCAAAGATGCATTGAAATGTATTACACTTGCATATTTCAATGCAAATACTGAAAGACAAAATACGGAATATTTCGTACCCGTATTTATAACTTTTGATATCAGTCAACTAGCCTATTTTCCAAAAAAAAAATTGACAGATAATACCTGTATGTCAATGTCAAAACTGCCTGCCAGACTGCCAGCTGCCAGCAAGCCTGTTGATTCCCTAGCTTAGATGTATTCTCTCTAATCTGTGGACATATCTCTCTAATCTGTGGATTATCTGTGGCCTGCCGTGATACGAATGTGGATAGAACGTTTGTAAAATTATTTTTAAATATTTTTAAATGCAAGTTTAGCGCAAATCTTGCATTTAATTCATAGACGAATAACATAGTGTAATGGGAGTATTTAAAATATCGATGTACTTCATTCAAAGTTGATGTAAATATAAATAATGGATGTTACGAAGAAGCTGCCTTTATTGTTATTTTTGTTATTCCTAATTTACGAGGTGAAATCCTCAGCATACGATGGTAAGTGAAACAAAGTAATCGTTGATATGACAACATAATTTTTAATATCATCCTCAGAATTCCTCACAGGTTGCTGTGTTTAATTAATCCTATTTTTACAGTGCATTGGCTAGGTGGTGCAACAACAATAGAACGGGACACACCGTCTACAAAACAAACTGTAGACATTTACTGCTTTCCTGGTACCCCTAAAAATTTATTTACGCTTTGGCAGACTGTAAAGGTATATTTTTCGTTCCACAATGAGAAGAAATTCATGTTGTTTTATCTCCTATGTCCCAAGGGGTGGAAATCTGTATAGTTTGGGTTTGAACACCATTTGCCAGGTGTTACCATGAAAGGTTCTGGGCTTGCAATATTTGTCCCAATTTATTTTTTATTTTTTTGAATTCGTACTTTTTTAATGAAAAAAAAAAAACTGGTAGCTACGACACCCATACACCATCTTATGATCCACAAGGCATTTCTGGATTATGGCAGTTGATCGTCTTGCAGTATATTAAAAAAGTATGTTAGTTCCAAGAAACAAGTATTTCAAAATATCTAATTCCAAATAAATTATTTTAAAGATTGCTTTTAATTGATAAAGCCATAATATGGTATAAATATCTAATAAAATCTCCATAAAATCTATGTAATTAATCAGCAACTTGTTATATAATTTATTGACTTTAAAATAAAGTTCTTAATTCAATAAAATATTTTTTCTATTACAGTTTCATGTAAAGATAAAGAACGATGAATTCAGCCAATATGTTGGTGTTACCCCCGAAGAAGTATATAAAGATTACACAGAAGACAGTTATGGCTGGTCATCTGTCATCAGTCCTTTCCAGAGAAAGGCACAGAAGACTCTCTCATTGGAGCTGTTTAAGCCCACTTGCCTGGCAATCAGCACTAAACATAGACATAGTATAGAGCTACAAGTTATAAGTAAGTAAGAACATATTTTATGTTTCCGAAGATATTTTATACTCACCTCGGCCTATGTATGGCCCTGCTGGGCACAGGCCTTCCTCATTCTTATTTTATTGATCATTAAAGTAATATAATAAGCAAAAAAATAAACACTGCATTGACGTTAGTATAGCAGTTAATAGTTAAAAACATCTGAACCTAAACTAGAATATCTGAATCTCAAGAATTAGAAAATATTGACGGTACTGTAAGTTAAGAGTCAAGACTTATAAACTTATTGCCAAATTTTTTTTAAATATTAAAATGCGTTGTCAAAATGGGTTTACTGGTATTGATCTAAAGCAAATCTCTCATAAAGACCACATTTTGTGTTTTGAGATATTATTATGTGCACCCTTGCAAACTATATCATTGACATCTTGAATATTTTTAATGCAAACCGTATTTTTAATTAACCGTATTGTTGTTACAGGAGTAGACATCTGGAGAATGTTGTTGATGTTCCTGGGGGCAACACTGATATTTTCATCCAAAGGGCTCAGTGGAAACCCAGTGTTCTTTTATTTATGTGGCATATTTGTTGGAGTTTTTGCATCTTTCATGGTGCTAGTGTACTATGTCAGTAAATTATTGCCTAGGGTAAGTAATGTCATTATACCTTTTACTATTGTTTTGCATTACAATGTTGTACAAAAAATAAAAATTTGTAAACTTGTAGGAATTATGTAAGAGGTTGCATTTGGTTAGAAACCTACAAATAGGGTTTAAGCATAGGTAAAAGAAAGGAAAAACAAAATGTGGCTTACTATCTATTGTTCGTACAATAGGAGAAATTCATAAATCTATCTATTTTTTTATTAAAGAGTCTCTTCACACTTACACCAACAAGCCAAGTCCAAAATAAGAACTAGTATTGTATCAATATCAATACTATCAATATCAATAGTATCGATACTATCAATAGCAAGAACAAAGAATACTATCTAATCGAATGAGTGCTATATAATATAGCACTCACTCGATACTATCGATAGTATTGTAGTTCGTTAATAACAAACTATCGATAGTATCGATACTGTCGATTTTATTTGCAACGATACTACCGATAGTATCGATTGTTTTGGACTATCGATAATATCGATACTGTCGATTTTCTTTGCAACGATACTAGCGATAGTATCGATTGTTTTGGACTATCGATAGCTTTGCAATTGCAATAATAGTTAAAACACCTAATACTACATACCAGTGGCGGAGCGTCCATATAACCCGATTCCCAACAGCCGTACCAAACGAGCGAGCATAAAAAAAATACCTAACTATAAACAAATTTGTCTTGTTTCATTATTATAATGCAGGTACAAAACCATTTTATAAACAAAAAAAAAATCAATATAATCTTATCATGTAACAGTAAAACACGCGCGCGAAACAATACGCACTAGTTCCAATCACTCACACATCGCTCCCGCTCTCTTCAATTAACTCGTAAAATCTCGAGTTATAGACGCCTGCGATACAACACGCACACAGACAAGCGTTCTCTTGTCACGTCTGTGTAGGTCTCTCATAGGCGCACGCAATAGAGAAATAGTACCTAAAGATTGCCTAACATGCCGGCTTTTCGCGGCCTACGAGCCTATCCATCGATACACTACGACACACGCACACATTAGTAATAAACTCTCACATACGTTTCGAATGCAAATTTAAGAAGTAAATATTTTGTAACTTATGACAATAGCCATAAGTGCGGAATTTCTTTAGTGAAACTCATTAAATATCGCGACCGTTCGCCGCCTGAAATGCTGCCACCGACCGGCTTGTATCGCCCTTCTCTTTCTAACTCAGCCAGTTTTATAATGATCACTCTTTCTAGCCTCGCTATGAAATTGCGGTTTATACCGATGCCGTGCCGAGTTGTAGATATTCTCTGTCTTACTTAGACATTACATTAGTTTATTTTGTTTTGAAATTCGCTTGCACTCACATAAACTTAACGTAATTAATTAGTTTTATTGTATTTTTAGCAGTAATTCAGTGAAATAGTAAAATTTAACTAGCTTTTGGGTTGTTGTTTTAAAGGTGTATTGTGAATTGTGTCGCTCCGCAGGGATTTAATTGGTAGGTTGTTTTTAATTAATTTTGGTTTATTCTCTCTCGGCACAATAATGGCCGCTTCGATGCACATAGATTGTTGTCTTACCGATTTCTTGCTAAGTGAAGGAAAGCAGTTTTCAAAGTTGTCCTTTGAAAATAAAAAAATATGTCATACAGTTAGGTCGAGCTCGTCCAAACATGTCAATAGATTACAAGCGTAGGGACGGTTTTTTGAAGCATTTCCACAGTTCTCTTTATGATAAATAAGTTGGCTTACAGGCAGTCGTTTATTAAAAAAATGTTTTGTTTTCCGTGTCTTTTGTTTTCTGATTCAAGCAACGTTTGGAATCGAAGGGATTTTTTGATGTTAATAATTTATCAAACTTTGCTAAAAAACATGTTCAAAGTGAGAAACATACGTAGTTGTTTATCGTTGCATGAATTTGGAAAAAGTATAATAGGAAACTATTTTAACAATAATTTTGAGGCTCATAACCGCAAAGTCGAACGTAATCGAAATCTGTTAATAACGCTTCGACACAGTTGTTCTCTTAGGTAAACAAGATTAGCGTTTCGCGGGCACGACGAAAGTGTAAATTCGGATAATCGTGGTATTGTTAAAGTATTGTAAATGGTATGTGTTTTCTTTGTACCCATTTTTTGTGGGTCCTAATTTTTACTGCGGCTTGCCTAACTTTTTTTTTCACGCCACGCCACTGCTACATACTATACTATTGTAAATTGTTGAACTATCGAAAACAATCTATAGTATTGATAGTATCATTGCAAATAAAATCGACAGTATCGATACTATCGATTATTTTTTATTAATGAACTACAATACTATCGATAATATAGCACTCATTCGATAGTATTGCCTTGTTCTGAGCTTTTAATATCGATAATTTGGCAACACTAATAAGAACTATTTAGGATGTATTCTGGGTTTCCCTTCAACATAAAATAAATATATACACATACACACCTACCAGATATTATATCTCTAGCTTAGGTTTAGGTTCAAATTCAGTAGTAAAACCCGCCCCTTCGAAACTGGCATATAAAATACTCATCATCAAAGATCGTCAAAAAGAAAATTTTAATGGTTTTGTATTCTAATTCCAACTTTTAAAATGTTTGTTTCAGAAAACTCTAACCTACGGTCTACTAGTAGGTGGGTGGACGGTCGGGGTGTACGTGTTCCAGCAGATCTGGGAGAACCTGCGCGTTCTGATGGTGTCGTACCAGACGTACATGTTCTGGTACACCCTGGTGGTCAGCTTCGTCAGCTTCCTCGTCTGCTACCGGATTGGCCCGCCTAGGGATGCGCGAAGCAAAAACCTTGTTATGTGGACTTTGCAGGTTAGTTGTATAATTAGTTAAATTACTTTGGTTATTCTGTGCAGCATATGCTGAGACCGGGTCGTAATTGACCACTTTTATATTATATTTTTAGGTATATATGAATCGGGTGTGAGTGGAGATACGGGACGAGGCAGACCTAGGCGAACGTTTCTCGACCAAATTAAAGACGTTCTAGAAAAGTGCCTGGTCAAAAGTACCCAAAATCGCCTAGCATGCATGAGGACTGTAATGAGAGTTGATGAAGCGAAAGAAATATGCAAGGATCGTAGCAAGTGGAAGGATGTAATCTTTGCTTACCCCTGTGGGAAAAAGGCGTGAATCATGTATGTATGTATTATATGCCTTCCTTTTTTTAATATGTCAATTAAGCTATTGGCCTTCAATCTCACCTGATGGTAAGTGACGATAAGGCCGAAGGTGGAAGCGAGCTTCACCTGTAATCATCAACAACTGAGGAACTGCCTATCTCACCTCTGATTGCCGGAACACAAAATTGCTTATAGCCCTTCCTTTTTTTATTCCCTTCTTAATAAATATTTTTCTCTCCTTCTTTGTTGTGTTGTTTCGATAATACATATCGTGGATGTGATATGCATGTAAAAATTTAATGCACAATTTGCTATAATTAAATGGTTGATTGGTAGTTGCTATGGTAATTAGCTGCATAGTGGTATGAAAAGTTTGGTTGCAACATTCAAAACTAAATACCTAAACCAATATTGGAACTTATTGCACTGCTGAAACTTTGTTCAAGTGACAAAAGCCTGTTTCAAAGATCTGTTTTATTTTACTTCGTACCCACAAATTCGCATTGGTTGTACAGGTACTAAGGCCAATTTTCTTCCATGGAAAGCCTGCTGCTAACAGTGAGATGAGTAGAGGCTCGCGATAGGTGTCAAAGTTACAGACAGGGAGGCTCTTGGCTAAGATAATTTAAACTGAAAGATAATAGTTAAGAAAATTACGGCAAGAGAAAATAGGCTAGTCGACCCTTTTTTTTATTGGGCCCCAAATGATTAATCACTAATAGCCATGACCATAAAAAAATTACTTTTTTTAAATATAAATTTTTAATTATAAATTACGTTTTTGCTTAAATGTCAAAAACGCCTTCGGTCCTGATGGTTTATGAATTATCTGTGCCGTAGCGTCACGATTATTGTAAACAATTCAATACGCGTGCGTGACATAGTCGACAGATATGCTTTATTGGTTGCGACTGGCGTTTGCGGGACCATGCGTAGTAATTGTTTACATGAAGCGTTACTGAACTAATTTCACGAACATGGTGGATAGCGTTTTTTGCAGATGAAA
The DNA here is from genome assembly GCA_910589355.1 of Parapoynx stratiotata. Taxonomy (NCBI): domain Eukaryota; kingdom Metazoa; phylum Arthropoda; class Insecta; order Lepidoptera; family Crambidae; genus Parapoynx; species Parapoynx stratiotata. Next base: position 15,253,117 of record OU342464.1, read on the forward strand.
AAAGGGTAAAAATAAAAAATTATTTAAATTGAATTTCTACATCAATCCCTTATTTATATTTATCGAACTTCGTATATTTTGGACCCTTGTACTAAATACTATGTGAATGACAGATTATTTTCATTACTTTTGATATGAGTCAACTAGCTTATTTGCCTAGTTGCATAGAGAAATGGTTTATTTTCCCTATTTTCGTGTAAGTTTATTTTTAAATTGTGCAGGCAGTGGGTGTGCTGATGATATTCTTCAGCAGCAACTACCAGGAAGCGTCGGCGGCTGTCATCGTGGTGTGTTTGGTCGTCAAGTACTTCCCTGACTCGGTGCTGCGGAGGATACAAGGGTACTGGTGAGTTTTTATTGTTTTATTTCGTTATGCTGGGTAAAAGGTAAATTATTCTATATGCATCCATGAGGCAGGCTGTCACAGCCGACGGATATGCTGGATTGGTTGCGACTGCCATTTGACGGATTTTGACCATATGTATAATTATTTACATGATGTGTTACTTCACTAATTTCACGAACATGGCGGAAAGCGCTTTTGACAGACGAAGAAAAAAGGTAAAAATAAAACATGTTTGAATTGAATTTCTACAGCAATCCCATAATTATATTCATTAAACTTGGTATATTTCGGACCCTTGTACTTAATACTATGTCAATGAAACATTATTTTCATTACTTTTGATATGAGTCAACTAGCCTATTGTGGGAGGTAGTACCATTTCATACCCTCGCCGGGATATACACATGATGAGTATGATTATTTTCCCCACCAGGCGTACGCGGTTCCCCCCCAAGCCTCGGCTGCTAACAAACGAGGAGTACTACGAGGAAGGTGCGAGGGAGACGAAGAAAGCTTTAGAAGACTTGCGGAAACACTGCGCCAGCCCCGACTGCGCGCAGTGGCGGATCATGCTCAAGCTCAACGACTCCAAGAGGTGAGCCAACTAGACACCTTCCTAGGAGCGCAATATTTCACCATCAGTGAAAAGATATTAGGTCCTTACCTATGAAATTGGTGTTTTGTATGGAGATTTTGGGAAATTCTACATTTTCCATACTAAAATTTTTTCAGTTTTCTTCATAATGAAAAATCCAAAGATAATAATATTTGGCATCTATCATTAGACAAGCTTTAGTTATATGTGTAATATCACACTTCATAAAAATTATTTATCGTTTTTAAGTGAAGGCAAATAAAATGATGTGTTCGGGAGGCACTTAAAAAGAGTTGTCTCCGTGTCCAATTTTAACACAATTAAACTTACAACAAATAATCAAAACAAATCAAAAGAGCTCAAAAATATAGTCTATTTTTAGACGAGGTAATTATTTTTTAGGAATACTCTGAATCTTAATAGTTATAGACAAAATACTAAGAGAGAAAAAAAACACCAATTTCATAGGTAAGGACCCAATATTACTAGCGATGTTCAATCTGAATGACTTCAAGAGGTTAGTAACAAGACACCTTCTTCACCTTAGATAATTATGTGATTGGCCATTTAAAGAGGCTCATGAGTTTCTTGTAACGGGTTCTTCTAATGAAAAGCCTTACTCTCGGAATACGGCTGCTTGTACCAATTAGTCACAGTCAAAGCGCTGTAGATGTACTGCTATAAGCGCTCGCGGTAATGAAAATTAATAATTTGTTTTTTCAACTAATTTTGTATAAGATATGTACAATTTTGACTATTTTAAGTGCCAAACCTGGCCTATGGAATAAATATATTTTTTTTTACTTCTCAAGGGTGCAATATTAGGAAAAGAGAAAAAAATTTAATTGAATTCCTTCTCATACCATGGAATCCTTTGGTATATTCTCTCCAGTCTTTCTCTTTCTACTATAGATCCATGGTCCTATTGTCCCCAGCCTCAATACGTCCCACTACTGGGCGCAGGCCTTCCTCATGGAGAAACACATGAGGAGTGTGGACCGTAACACCACCACGCTGGCCCAATACGGGTTGGTGGGTAGAAACGGTCGCAATAGTATAAGATAGGAATAATACAGGATATTAAATGAATAAATAAAATATTACATACTTTTTCTTTTCACAGATTCGCCAGTTTCGTAGAAGGTAACTCACATCTTAGCGACGATGAAGTACTAGATTACGAGTCGTACGCGTTCTCGCTGGAGTCTGCGAGGAAACCCAGCTCAGTCGCCAATTCCACCAGGAACAACAACTTGGAGATATCTGATGACGACTCGTCCGACGACGACCTTTAGGCTATGGGAATTTAGTCTATGTTCAGATAGACTCAAGGGTTATTTTTCAGTAACAAGTATGAGTTGGCGAGTGGCGAAAAAGCTAACGGCACTCCAATTGATTTGGAAACATTGTGAGCCGGTCTTCTGATCCGTAGTAATATTAAAATCTTAACCAATGGCGTAAATGTATGATACCAAAATCAGTGACGTCAGCTAGACTGATTTGTAAAAATATTGTTTTGATTATGCGTAATAATTTACTGCCTCCCCCTTTTTTTTTTCTACGAAGCAACATTTTAGCAGAAAAATCAAGTTTGAAAAAAAAAGTTATTTTCTTAAAACAACTTGGGTGCTGTTGACTTACCATTGTCATTCAATTTTGAACTGTATTGTTGCTTAATATCTATGCATGATAGATACCAATTTCATATGGCATTTGGTTGACTATGTGTTATTGCCACTTGACAAGGTGATAGTGTTGCCCTCACAAATATATCTTTGTAAGTGGTTTATGAATGTTGTGGACTTTATATTTCTCACTATAAGATCTCAATTTCAACACCAGTCTGTTTCTGGATGGATGTACTTCGATACAAATACATGAACTGAGTAGATAGTCATAAGAAAACAAGGTGATTGTTAGTAATAATTTAATTACTTGTCACATACAGTTATATTTTTATAACGTAACGTTAAATATTTTTAGAAAAGAGCACCATTCATTGTGTATAAAATATATATCGTTACCTCTGTACATAAGTGCACTTAAAAGTTTGTAAATTATTTAACAGATAAGTTTGGTAAATAATATGACAACGACAGTGTATATAGTGCAACTGCAGTGCAATGTAATGTCGTAGTGAGTAACTACAGTCTGAATAATGTAATAGGTGCATTTTGACAGTTATTTGTAGTGCATTTTGACAGTTATTTGTAGTGCATTTTGACAGTTGTTTGTTTGTAGTGAGATTAATCGATTCCCATACCAATGTAAATGGTCAATAAAGCTCATCTGTCAAAATGCACATATTAAATTATTCAGACTGTAATTTATGCTATGACTTTTAACGTAATACATTGAATCAAATTTATTTTTATTGATTTATAGTAATTGTGATATTTACAACTCTATAGTTTCCGTAATAAAGGGAAGTACGACGCAAATAACTAGGTGTATAGTTCAATGATAATTTAATATCTTTTTTCGTATGCACGTAAATATTTAACTAAGGATTTGGATGCTGGTATCTACCAATTATACATGTGTGTATTGGCGGAAGATTTTAAAAGAAATGACATTTAAATATTTTTACACCTGCAGTTACACTATAAAGAAACAGGTCGCAACGACCTTTCTACAGTTAAAAAGGTCGTTACGATCGGTCGTGGTCGTATTCCTTCAAGTGTACATTTGGTTGATTGCGCTTTTGTGTGACATTATCTTATGAATCTAATTTTGTTTGATTTGTGATTAAATAAACAATGAATTGACAGTCATGGCTTTTAATAAATTATTGCAACTATATTAAAGGGTTATAATATTATAATGGATGATGACAGTTCAGATCGTCATACATAATCAGTTAGAGAATGGGACCTTATCCAAAAAAATATGACGATATCATTCTAATTTTTAGTGAATATTTAAATGAATATAGAGATCTATACGTATAATAAAACTGTAGAGGTCGAATGTCTGTATATAGAAAAAAATAGTTAAAACCAAGTCAGGGGGATGTAAAAAAAGGGAAAATACCAAAAAATGGTTTTCTTATATCTTGTTTCTCTGTATGTTTGTACGGGCTCATCTGCGAAATGGCTGGATCGATTTAAATGAAATTTTGCACGGTGATACCTAATATCCCTGGTCAACATCTTAAATCCTTTTTATTCCGGAAAAATGAAGGGTTCCCGTAGAGTGGGAAAGTTAAAAACCCATAGTAACCGCGGACGAAGTCGCGGGCATCAGCTAGTTTTTATATAAAAATATTCAGATACACACTTATAATAATAATTACTTTCCAAGTTAGATTTACTCACACCTAAACATAAGTTATTCACAGTTACGCTGAAGCAGTTAGCTTCAATATTAGTAAAGTTATGGCACATCTTGCCCTCACAAATTGCAGTAACTTACCAGCATGTACAGCGACGATTTGTTATTCTCTCTATCTTTTTTATTCCAATTAACCTTAATACGTACGTGGTTTATGATTCTAAGATTTTAGCTATTTAAAATAGTATAGTTATTGCATTTTATGATGGCGAGTAGCATCGCTCTTAACGCCTTAAGATAGAGTTTAAAGTCGAATGATTTAGTCGCCTCCGTGAATTGCAACATCTATAACATTTGCTTGTGACCGCACATTTCTAGTTTGTGACCCTTCTTACTGCGATAAAGCCTTGTTCGGACTACGCTAGTATTTTAGTCGAGTGGCGCGTTATTTGTAGCTAAAATACTCGCCACTGCCCAAAAATCGTTCGCAATAAACTCCATTACTAAACTACTCGACAATATTTTTTGTGTTCAGACACGTTTAGCTACTAAATTACTCGCCACTCGGCAAAAAAAAAAATAGAATAAAATGGATTGACTCCACTAAACCCCTTACCAAACAACTCGACTAAACTTTAGGAGTTCAGACACGTTTGGCTACAAAATTCTCGCCACTTGTCTAAAATACTAGCTTAGGCCGAACAAGGTTTAAGGGTCTGTCTACAATATGTTGTGTGCAATGTTACTGCGTGTTCGAGGGCAATACTTGGTTATAGAGTTAGGACTTGGCGCGGCTGGCCTTCTTGCTCTTGTCCAGCGTCTGCGGCGGCGGCGGCGGCTTGGCCGACATGTGGCGGCTGTACAATCTGTAACATGCGACATTTCACCTCTCAATGTTCAGACAACCAGTCACAAAAACAAAATCAAATATAATTTTATTTCATAGGCCAAGTTCGGCACTTAAAATCGTCAACATTTTATACATTTTACAAATAAATAGTTTATTATGAATTATTTTAGAATTTCAGTTTTAAATTAAACCATTGTATTAAACTTCATTACCGCGAGCGCTTGTAACAAGTACATCCATAGGACAGTACAAGTACTTCGTTGACTGTGGTTGTAATCGATACAATGTACCATACAGCGTTTTTCAACACTTGCGAGGAATAAAACTTATATTCAAAAAGTGAATGAAATGTACGAAAGTGCACGAATGTTCATGAAAGTAAGTTCATCTATTTTGATGATTATTAAAGTGTATGAAAGTGTGAAAATGCTTTGTTGAGACATTATAATTTCAAAGTACGTATTTAACTTCATACATACATATAATCACGACTATTATCCCCTAAGGGTTAGTCTGAGACTAGGCAAAAGCCCCGCAAAAGCATTGCCATAGTCCGCGCTTCACCAAGCAATGACTGCACTCAGCGTGACAGGTGGTGAGCCCGTCGCCGATGTTGTGCAGTTCTAAATCAATTAGTCGCTACGACACCCAAGGGAAGAGATGGGTTGGTAGTATTCTTTTAATGAGCCGTGTTGAATTTGTACTGATATTAATAAAAACTATAAAATAAAGAAAACTGAACTGTTCGCACGTATATATTTTCACAGACAGACGACAAATGTCAAACAAAAAACAAACACTTATCAAAAAAGAAAAATAAAGGAAAACGTAAGAAAGGAGTTTCTTACAAGCCGCTTCCATACGATTACCTATTATACTATTAGACCGTCGCTATTTAACTTCACTGGGCTCCAAAAAAAATTTACCGCACGCGGATATAAACTCAAACTCAAAGTCATTTAACCAAATTGGTATCATCAAATACACTTTTGACGAGTCAAAACCAAATAAATTATAAGAAAGTATCCTAAAATTGACAATACCACTACTTTTTTTTCGGCCTGTTCACTACCGGGAGGCCTTGTCTAGAGAAGATACAGGCAAGAAACTCTGCAAGGGTTCAATCCTCCCTTTACATTAATATGTTCTACAACCTAATAAAATGTACGTGTATTATACAATACCCTTAGTCACAAATGTCAAAATTGATAATTTATGACATGTTCTAAAACCCGGGAATAAAGCTCCCATTAAGAGCAAGTGTTGATGTGTTGTGTTGTGACTCACACTCTGTAGGTCTCCGAGCGCAGGTAGTCGAGCACGTGCGAGGGGCCTAGCTTGAGTTGGTCCTCGATCGGCGGCACCCAGTAGTTGCCCTCCAGCCGCAGCACCGCCTTGTTGCTGGCCAGGTCTAAGGTGCCTGAAAATAAAACGCGTTTAAATGGAAAAAGTGTAAGTACTATAAATTATTTAAAAACTATCATTCAATGTTTAAGTTAGATGATGATTCGAATGATAGATACATACATACGACTATTATCCCCTAAGGGTTAGTCAGAGACTAGGCAAAAGCACCGCAAAAGCAGTCCACTGCCACAGTCCGCGCCTCACCAAGCAGTGACTGCACTCAGCGTGGCAGGTGGTGAGCCCGTCGCCGCTATAAGCTATTGGACGTTGTGCAGTTCTAAGTCCTTTAGTCGCCTTTTACGACACCAAAGGGAAGAGATGGGTTAGTAGACTTGGTAGTATTCTTTTAATGAGCCGCTACCACATGGCTCGCATTTTAATGGAAAAAATGTGCTTTAGATATATTATTTTAAAACTATCGTACCAATGTTTAAGTTAGATGTTGATTCCAATGATAGATGTATGTTGAAAAAGGAAAGGTTAAAATAAATGGAGAATTTCGTGAAGTTCCAAACGATATCAAGATTTAATTTGTTGTAGGTGAAGTGCAAAGATATAAATATATTCTTATGTTTTATCATCAAAAGGTATTTTTATGTCTTATTATCGAATGGTATCTTGTATAAAGCCCAGAAAAGGTTTTATCTACAAATTTAAAACAGAACAGGCTTTGCTGCTCACTGGAAAATACTTCATACTGTATATTGTAAGTGATTAAGGTTCAAAATACCTATCTCGGGAGGCAGCACAACAAGCCTGTTGCCCTGCAGATGCAGCTCCCGCAGCCGAGTGAGTTGGTTCAGCTCCCGGGGCACTTCTATCAGGTCATTCTCTCTCATCGAGAGCTGTGGACAACGAGAATACCTATGTTAACAATACATTGTGGCGTCTCATTACAACAAAATGCCCCTATAGAGTGGAGTTGTGGAGGGTTGCTTGCTTGCGCTAGCTACTGACGAAGGCAACTGAAGCACTCCCACTCCACTCATTCTCTCTTTTTCTGCCTATAAATACAATCTCTCTAATTTGTGCTCTCTGCTCGAGAACCGTACAGAAGATACATTATGTACCTACATATCGACCGCAAAGCAATTGTTATGTTATATACCTGAAAAGTAGTAGTAGTAGTTTGACGAGCGAAACGTATTTTAAAAGAACTGTCTGTCTTCTCATTTCATCGTTTTGTCCCTATACTCACACACACTCCAAAACATTTACTGTTCAGTATGTGTAACTATTTTAATGCAACCTAACACCGTGTGTAAATATTGTATTGTATTATAGTGATACCAATTCAGTTGTCAGTCTCAAAACATCAAAAATATAATTATGTAACCATATTAGTCGCTACTTCATCCTGTCTTCTGTTGCATCTAGCACTGGCCAAACATTTCATATTTTTAAGGGAATAAAAGTTAAGTACTCACAATTTGTAAATTCTTTAAATTGCCAATTTCAGGTGGCAAATACTCAAAATCATTGTCACCTAAGTACAATGCTCGGAGACTCTCTGCAAACAAATTTATCTTCTTTAATCCAGTTAGAAAATAAATTTAGAAACTACAATATGATCTAAATACAAACCCATCATGAAGAAATTTCCAGGCAACGTTTTCTCATTGAGATTATTATAAGTCAAGTCCAGAATTTCCAAAACTGGAAAAGCTCCAAAGCCTCGAGGGAGGTTATTGAGTTTGTTGAGTGATACATTGAGAATACGGAGCTTGGGCAGTGACGATAAGCTAATAGGCAACTCTTCGATGCTGTTGTTAGCAAAATTCAATATTTCCAAGTTCATCAAATTTGCCAATGCTGCTGGTACCGTTGATATTTTATTGTGACTCAGAGATAGTCTTGTGATGTTTGCTAAGCTGACTGAAAAAATACAAAAATAAAATGTGAAAACACTTCAAAGGCTTTTCCATAGTATTTCTTTTTTAAGAAAGGTAATTAAAACAATATAATATTTAGTCTGCAGCCTAATACTTTATATTGCAAGGTAAGTACTAAGCATCTTGGTCGCGCCAATATGTTATAGAATCTTCGATGGTAAAAAAGTGGACTGTATTTTTGCGTGGTACATACAACTGTAATAGAAATGTTTATGCACGCACTGACCTACTGGAGCCTTGGTCCAAGCTCGCTACACTTCTTTATAATAAAGTATCGGCGGGCCCGCCTCTTCTCCAGGCAATGTCTTCGGAGATGGCGTGATGATGTAATTCTCTCTTCAATTGTATTTGCGGATGGCATGACGCATTTGTAGATTTACAAAGACTCAATGTCTGATTAAACGGTTGCAGGTTATTAATTTATATTATTTTATAAAAGCGAGCAAAGTAATTTTCATCTCGCGCGAGGCGGGAATTTTTTTTTGCAATGTCAATGCGTGCAAGGTGGGCAAAAAGAAGTATGTACCAGATTTATATTTTTTAAATTAGATATTTAATTAATTGGCGTAACCACATCTAGTGTATATGTAGCAATATGATAGATATAGCCGTAATATAGTTATATAGTATAGCTAGGAATATATTATATACCGAAACATAGATACACAATTGCGATTTATTACTATCTTACTAGAAATATCATTACATTACAGTTATTTTTGGTATCCTAATAAAATTTTATTACTTAATTAAGTTAAAAAAAAACAGTAATGGAAACCTGCATACTGCCAAGCCTGACATACGCAAGCTAAACTTGGGTCTATACAAATACTATAAAAAACCTGATCGTTACAACACAACGAGCAACGGAAAGAAGTATACTAAAACTACAAAAAATTTATAAAGTAAAAAGTTGCAACATAAGAAAAAAGACCAAATTAACAGATGCTCTTGAACACTGTCTCAAACTTAAATGGAAATGGGCTGGCCATATAGCGAGATATTCTGACCACAGATGGACACTGCAATCAACAAAATGGCCAGGACCACTAGGATAAAGGAAAGTTCGAAAAGTCCAAGAAAATGATGGGCAGACGACATAATTGCAGTTGCTGGCAGAAACTGGCTAAATATTGGGAAGAACAGAGAAAAATGGAAAGAGTTGGAGGAGGCTTATACCCAACAGGGGTCCATACAATAACATAAACCTATCACTTGAAATGTAAAAAAAAAAGAAAATGGAATAAAATAAGCTTTATTATTATTATAAGTTTAGTTAAATAAGTAGGAGTGTAATGTGGGTCACAATCTACATTGAACTGAAAAGAAAATGTTTCGGTTTGGCTTTATCTATCTTACTGTGACATACTTAGAGATCTTTTACATAATAATTGAATTGAAAAAAATTTTCACCTTTCTATTTTCATACATAATATTTTATGTAGAAATGTTCATAACATCTTGTATCTAAGAAGTAGCAGAGGTGACTGACACCCTCAAGCAAGTATAAATAAATAAATTATTCTTGTTTAAAATTCCAAAAATACATATTTTATTACAAATTCGTTAATACCCTATGCTTAAAAATTTAATTCCATGAGCTATGAACAAAATTTATGTTGAGTTTCCTTATATTACATGGATGTTGTCATCAATATTTTGGTACGATATTTTTGCTTTTTTTATTTCATCAAAGATCCAATTTCATTTGGGGTCTGCGCAACTCTTTCTCCTCCACTCTCTCCTATCACTCGCCATATCAACATTCACTCCCATTCTAGCCATTTGCTACATACAGTAAACCTATATTATTTGAAACTTCTATGTAAAAACGTGAGTTTGACACATACAGTTGCACCAAAACTTGTCCATCCAGTTTATACATACTAAAAAAGGATAAAACGGGTGACTTACAAAGTCCAGGTACTTCATCGAGGTTACTGATGCCTTTATCTACTAAATCAATCTCAGGATTGTTTATTTCCTTAGCTTCTTCAATAACTTTTTTAGCTTTCGACATTTTGCTAGTGTTTGGAATACAAGATACTGGAGGATAATGACTCATTATGACACACAGCTGTTTCCTGTCCTCCCGCCCAATACACTTCGTAACATAAAAACAATAAAAAAGCATTGTTTACTCTTCATTGCTTGTTTCGTTTAAACTACATTCTAGATAGCATTATGGAAGCAAGTAATGTATTTTGTGCTAATTGTGAATGCTGATGTAAAATATATTGCGAGTCAGCTTTTTGGTAATTATAATTTTAATATTCGAACATTATTGATATTATTTTATTTTAAATTCTAATAAAAACAAACAAAACATATTTATATAGCCCATTAGCTGAGAGATAACCAATACAATTAAAAACATAGAAGTAACATTGGCTTTGATCTCAGAGTAAACCAGCCCGTAGAATCTCCCATACAAGACTCTTTGCCTTAGTGAATTATGAAATGTCAAACGCCCATTCATGTGTGATTGGTCAAGCGTCTTGAGCAATCAGACGATAAAACGATGTAAGCACACGTAATTTAAATTATAATCCTTATTTGTAGAGTTATAAGTTGGTACATTTTATGAATGCGAGTAGCTACGCTTGTACTTCCTTAGGAGAGAGTCTAAAGTCGAATGATTTAGATAAACAACTAATTCAAAATGTCACTCTTTTGACTTGCGTTAACGGTTTTGTAGTTCCGACTTACAATTTTAATCAAAGCTTTTTCAAAGCTATCCCAAATTTTGCTTGTTTTCCCTTGTATTCCCTCATTCACTCAAACATATCTAATGTCTCCAGGGCTGAATAATAACATTCTAGCTTAGTTGACAAGTATGTGAAGACATGGGACCCCATGAAGAGGGCTTGTGCTATTGTATTTGATGAAATGGCATTTGCAGCGCACCTTAAATATGTGGAATCAGAGAATAAAGTGACTGGTTTTGACAACTTTGGCAAGGGCAGTGAAAGAATGCTGTGTGATCATAGTTTCGTTTTTATGGTACGAGGAATAGTATCATCTTGGAGGCAAGCTATTGTTTTCTATTATTGTGAAGGTTCTATCCCTACTGCCACTTTGAAAAATATATTAGGGGAAAGGTGAAAACATTTTGATACTATATTTTACACTCAGTGATTGTGTCATGAAACTTTGTAAAATTATTGATCAGAAATAAATGTGTGATATTTATGTTGCAATTTTAATATTTTCAAATTTGCAGGAAGTTGTAGAAGCTGTAGCACAGACAGGTTTGCTTCCAATGGCTCTTATATCCAAACCACCAAGGACCAAGGATCCACATTTCAAACCTGTCTCAAGAGCTTCCAAACAGATACCAGAAGAGAGAGACCAATTATTGAATGGCGAACCTGAGAGTTAATATTATTTGCTTAGTTTTTATTTAAACTTTACTTATCATTAGATAAATTAAATTGAACTAATAATTGAAAAGCTGGGTAATACATGTATTAATTAATATTACCTGTTATTATTTTTCTTTATTATTATTTTGTGTTAGTTTTACATTAACTTTTGCCTTGTTATTATTTTGCCTTATTCTTTACATTTTCAGGACATAAAATCAGCATTAAGTTATATATTATTTATGAACCCCTTACAAAAGGCATTTATTACAAATGACCAAAGATATGTCATTTTCTGGCAAAACTGCCATATGGAGTAACATAGTTGAAGTGTATAATGTGGACTGCCAACTGGGTGATATTAGGTTGATGCCTAAACTGACTGACACCCACATCCAACCAACACCATCGCAACGGATGAAGGCAAGTTATAATGCACTTTAATATTGGTGAAATAAAAAGTGAAACCATTTAATTCTGCTTGAAAAAAATTTATGAAATAATGTTCTGTTTTAGGTCAAAATTTGCACTCGGTTTCTAAGTAAGTGTGTAAGCGCTATGCTAAAGTATAATGCAGGGGTTAATCTAATTAACCCCCACAGTAGTCATCTGTCATCAGTTCATTTTTGATATTGAAGAGGAATGTGCACAATGTTTCGACTAAAAAGGCTGTTTATATAAACCTCAGGTATTATTTACATATTTGTTTAGTTACTGTTTGATTGATTCTATTGATATGTAGTAAAATTATATAAAAAAAATGTTTTTTTCAGATTCTGGCGGGAGATACAAATCATCATTGCCATAGAAGAGGGGTGAAAATCAATTATGTGTATATCAGTACAAGAATATTACACATATAACTTTATTTTTTATTCTGTTTTTACCACCATATAAGAAGAATTAAAAGTAGCTTTAATTGTTTATAATAAAATTGTATTGTAAAATATATAGGGTAGATACATAGTTTTGGACATTTTATAATTAATTTTGTAATCAGTAATACCAAACAATGTTAAGTTTTATTATATAGTACTGAATTATTACATTTTCTTTTTCAAACAAATTAAGGCAAAGGAGCACAGCTTTTGATGTTCACAATGATATTGTAATATTTTTCTAATGTTTTTATATTAAATATAATTTATGATTTTAAATTTCTAGTGTTTTTATTATATAATCCAATACCTACCTATAATACAAAATGTACTAAGTAGTGCTGTACTATTCATATCGATAACCACAATACTATCGATATCGATAAAATCACGAGTCGATAGTTTGAGAACGTTACCACGATTGGGCGTTTGACGTTTCACTAACGCTTGCCCTTTATTGGGTCTGTTTCCTATCTGTCTTTAGACATATCTCTCTAATCTGTGGAGTAAACAGAACTGGAGTAGCCATTAGTCAATTTCTCAAACATTTTTTTCTGCCATTTCTTGCGGGGGGTGAGGTTACCACTACACTCAAAGCCAGCACAACGCACAACGTTTTTACAAATGCACACATGCATAATTCGACACACAAATTTAAATTTCACGCACACACACGCTAAAAATAGTCACGTGGGGTGTGCGTTTTGACAACGTCACAGCCGCACTCCCCACGAGACTAGCGCTCGAAATTTGAAATCGTAGAATTCTAAAACATGAAATAATGAAGTAAATAATCATGAAATCTTAAAAATTATAACTACAAATAAAAGGTGACACCATCTTTTAGCATACTCGATGTTTTCTATTTATTTTTACAACAAAAAACAGCACAGGCAGGCATTTTTGCGGGAGCTCTGTTCGCCGCAACGTTTACAATGTTATGGCTGTCAAAATGGCGGCTCAACTAGTTTTATTAAACGTGCAAGCATCCGATGCTTGTGCATTTGGCAGAGGGGAATGTTAGACAAAGGCTACTCCAGTTCTGTTTACTCTGAGGCTTTGATTGGTAGTGTCAATTTATAAACCAATCATAATGCAGGAAATTGACCGAGTGAATTTGACTGACAAACTGCCACCTAGTGGCCATAAACAAACTTAACTAAAATTAACAATGCCCATAGAGTTGTTTTGATTCAAGGTACCTATTATTTTTACAATAAATGAATACTCACATAATCACAACTAAATACTAATAAGTGGGTGAAAACAATCTATTTGTTCTGGCTAGACCCGGTAAAACCAGTGTAATATTCTTGCCAGAAATAAAGTTCTTGCATTTTTATTGTGTTTTTATTCTCTAATTTTTTTCTAGCCACTATAATGTTGGTCAAGTATATTGTAAATGTATTTGATTATGAGCTTAGATTGTAAAAAAATAGTTGATAGCTGATGTGCGAGCGATTTAGCAGTGTTGGACAGACTCATAGTACTCATAGAAAATAGTGACAGTCTAAAATACATGAACTTGAATATTTCAATAAATAAAAAATTGCGAACATATAAACTATGAGATAAAATAAAACGTCTGATTCTGTGCAACACTGCTAAATCTAAATAATAGCTGCTTAATAGGAACTAGTGTGAGAACAAAAATATTAAAACTTCCAAAAAATCACTAGGAACAATGACAAGAAAAATGTTTCACTAGTGCTGCCGCGGGAATATTTCCACTTAATCTAGTGAGAACAAAGGAATGTAATCTAAGCCAACGATATCTTTATTTTTCAGTGACATGTATGTTTTGAAAATACAAACGTACCAACTTTAATTCTGTACTTCTCGAGTAGTTATTATACCGTCACTCATCAATTCATTATAAGCCTGCCAACACTATCTATTCTCTCTAATCTGTGAACACTATTGTTGACAATGACATTGTGGACATTGACATTTTTTACAATGACAGTTGTAGTTGGTAAAGTTCTTGTTCTTGCGAGTGAATTTGATTCATTGATTTGATTCCATTGTTTTGTTCTTCACTTCACAGAAATAATTATTCTCTCTACAGTAATCTGTGCCCTTGTGTAGGTTATTAAAATTCATATTCATTTGTTAATGTAAATGTTCCATGTACTGAATCAGACCTCAGAGTAAGTATAAAGTTAAGTGTGCCTCAGACGAACACTATTTCAGTTTATTCCTATTTGTTGTAGATAAATGTAATAGATGAACATTATATTGAATTTGTTTAACAAGTATTAAGTAGTTATTCTGTTGAGATCGGTTTTGTTGATAAAAATCAGTGGTGAATAAAGATTAATAAGTGTTAGCGATCTTAGCAACACGGATTTTGTACATAAACAATTTGGTGGTATTAAAAATATTTTTCTTTTTTTTGTGTGTAATTAGATTAAATGGTTACAAAACACAATGAAATGTTAATTTGCTGCATTTGATTGGATTATGTTATTGTCTTTGTCATTATTCTTCATTATATTATCCTAATATAACAAAATTTTATTTACCGAAGATGCGTGACACACTCTTTTGTCTGAATTTCATCTGAGTTTAAATATTTTATTCATTATTTTTTCATTAATGTTTGTGTCAACTTTGGACATAGCAGCATTACAACAACATTGCTACAATACATTTTTAATCATACGAATTTCTATATTAATATTGTATGTTATTCATTATTATTTGTGGTTTTTCAATTAATTTCCTTTTCAGATAGTTGAAGCCATGAGTGAACGACCTCAGCCTCTGAAGGCTATAAACCGTATCTTTGAAGGCAAAGAAGCATGGCAGATTGTGACTATGACAGCATCCTCCATTCTGGCTCTTGTGTGGGCTCATAGTCTGTACAATGCCAGAGAAAGTATGTAAATTATGTATATAGTAGTGGAATTATTCTCAAAACTTACATATTTTTCTTTGAAAACCACTTATACTGTTAAGGCCTGTATTCTGGAAACAATTCCATGCATTATCTGCTTGTGCACAGCTAGAAAGGGATGACATTATGTGGGGATGAATTGCGCTATCTTTTTATATTGGTTATATTGGTACCTAAGCAGAGATCTACACTAGACGTTGGTTCTGGCCTAATGAATATGGGCCTAAATAAAGTATTTTAGTATAAATTTTGAGGTTTATTGTGTTTGTTATTATTATCCATATCCAATAGCCTATTGTGTCAATGGGCTCACCACCTGTCATGCTGAGCACATGTGCAGTCACTGCTTGGTGAAGCATGGAGTATGTCAGTGGAATGCTTTTGCGGTGCCTTTGCCTAGTCTCTGACTTACCCTTAGGGGATAATAGTTGTGATTATATGTATGTATGTTATTAATGTTGATTCAATATGAGGTATATAATATGCCTAGTTTGCTGGTAAAATCCTGCAGATTCTTCCAATATTTACTACTTAGAAATATATATAATATTAAAAAATCTCATATTATAGGCCCAACAGCAAGGCTCAGAAAACAGTTTTTCCTGTGGTTACGACAAGTACCAATTGTAAGGAGAAAGATAAATGAGAAGATGAATGAGATTAAACTGGACTTCCGGAAAGATGTGGCCAAAAGATTAACTGGTGTATCAATCAGACGAGAACTGCCTCTGCAAGGGCTGTCTGCTGAACAAATAGCTGAGGAGGTCCGGGATCACCTTAACTTGGGTAAGATTCTTTTTTTATTATGAGAGGTGTGATGATATGTTTATGTTATGTTTTGTTGGATCCTTTGGTTCTTCTAGGCCTACTGTACTGTATTGTTGAGCATAGGACTTCATGCTTAGTAAACAAATGTAGAAAGAAAGAAAATATAACTGGCCAAAAAACACAAAAGGATTGAGTAATATAGGACTTCATTAAAGTGTGAAGGAAATTCTGTAAACATCCCCTTGCCTTCTTGCAGGTTTATTACTAATAATGATTATCAGTTCATTGTGAATATCGCTTACCTCACACTGTGCCCAGTGCGTGGCAACAGGCTCGCCACCTGTTACATGGGGACCTAAGGATATATATGTATGTGTATCTTATGTGGTCCTGTATGGTGGTAACAACTTTGCTTTCATATTTCTCTTTGTGGTCTTGCCAAGGCACCTGGACCTGCTCCCGCACCAGTTTACCCAAGCTGACTATATTTTTTTCGAGCTTAGTGTCTCAGTTTTAGGTATTTGGTTTTGATATTGTGATTTAGCCATTGGTTGGTCTTGGATGGGTGACTCAAGTTACTCCGTGCAAATAACGTTGGTTGTGCTTGCTGTCGTAAATGTTTATAATAAATCCGCATTGAGATGTGTCTGTGTTAAAGCCCATATTCTTGTTTTCCCTTATAAGAAGGCCTGTACATAGCTGTGACACATTATAAGATGGTGACAACAATTTTTTTACAAGCAAATCTTCCATATTCAGGCCTTAAATACCGGCGATGTGATACATAAATTACTCTTTAGGACATGTGACCTTAAATAGTTAGTTTTATAAAAAATAGAATATGTTAAGTCATTAATCAGTTAATTATTTACATTAAGTAGCCAATCACAGCAGCGATCATGATAGCAGATATCCTGGCAGTGATAAACATTGTCAAGGCCCACCTACTGTTTGAACATACGAAAAATAAATTTAAGATACCATATGTAATCATTTTCTATTGTCACGAGCTTAATGAACTTAGAAGAACTCTTGGTAGGACTATAGTACGTCTCAATCCAAGTTGCCAAAACGGTAAACAAAACAAAGGTAATGTTTCATCTCTAAAATGTTTTGTGATGACTGTAGGTAATTGAAATCAATTGCAACGGTCAACAATTGTTACCATTAATTACATTTACGTGCCAATGTCCATGTAAAAATTGTGATTATTGAATAACAAATTCGGTAAGCCGGCTTTTTTGTTTACCATTTTGGCATCTTGATTTGAGACGTACCTACTATACGACCACACAAGTTACTAAGATGTCACTACGACTCATTCAATGAGAATAGTCGCTAAGTCGTACGACCGGTTCCCTTACGGTGTAATTGTAGCTGTGATCTCTCCTTCGCAAGCAGTGAGATCTATTGTCGTTAAGCCGTTGGTCCCGGTTGCTATTGCAAGTGTGTCTTTTCTACCCACCAACCCACATTGGGTCAGCGTGGTGGTAGTGTTATGTGTGGTGACGACGACTCGACGAGATCTATTGTTCTGCCATACATATATAATATATTCACTTTATAAATTAAAACTTCGTCATCAACATGTACGTTACAACCTTACCGGTGTGCATACACCTTTTACCAAAGGAATACGTGAAGAGGGACTCCCATCACCCTGACTGGCCCAATGCCGAGAGGTATAGGAAGATACTATAATGCTATTTATGAGACCAACTGCAAAAGACCATAGAGCTCTCAGGTCACAATTCGTGGGACAAACCATAGCGTATTTAATTATTCTTAATCAAAACCAAATCATTCAATGTGCAATAATAATCCAAGCTCTTGTTATCTATTTTTAAACATAAACACATTAAATATCAATTCAGTTCAGGTTCAGATTCGAAAACTTAATCGCAATAGTTATTGAGTGTGTTCAAATACGCAGTCACCTAATTCAAGTAAATTACTGTGTCACTGTGTCATTTAGTATTTGTTACTCTTCTTTTTAGATAATGTGTGAAACCAAACAATAATAGCGTTAGGTCTTTGTTTTCTTATATAACGCTAGCATTGGCATATATCTTCAGGTCTTTACCTATGTCATGTAGAAAATAATCCTCTTGCACGACATACTGCTATTTTCTCAACTCAGCTATCGCCTCGATTTTAAATAATTTAAAATAAATGACGTTTTATAGGTTCGTACGACTGGAAAGGCGGCAACGTCTCCGGCGCGGTGTACCACGTGAACGAGGACATCGCGCGCGTGGCGTGCGACGCGTACGCTCTCTCGGCGTACACTAACCCCCTCCACTCCGACGTGTTTCCGGGCGTCAACAAGATGGAGTCGGAAATCGTGCGCATGGCCGCCAACCTCTTCCATGGAGACGATGAATGTTGTGGCACAGTATGTTAAGTAATTTTTATATTTTTAAAGTATAGGACAGGACAGGACATTTAACATCTTATTTGAGTTCTTATGCAGTCTGAGCTCTTCCATAGTACTTCTTAGATCGGGATTGTTCATGCGTGTCCGTACAAGTACGTACGGACGAATTTTGTAAGAAAACGCATTCCAACTGAGCTCGGCTTAAAGGTTTTGCATGTTACGTCAAAGAGAAATCAATGAAATAAAAACTCATAAACATTTAAGATATTTCATTCGTAAAGACATGCTTTTAAGGTATAGAGAATTGTAACTATCTCATTCTCGCTTCTATTTATCTATCTATCATCCTATTATCGTCCACTGCCTCCACCAATGATCTCCACAACGACTGGTTATTAGTCGCCCACATCCAGCGATTTCCTGCGACCTTCACCAGATTATCGGTATACCTCGTTGTGGGCCTCCCTACGTTGCGCCTCCCAGTACGTGGTCGCCACTCGAGAAGTTTTCCGCCGCAACCCCTGTCAGTTCTACGAGCAATGTGCCCTGCTCACTGCAACTTAGGTTCGCAATTCTGTGGTCTATGTCGGTGACCTTAGTTCCCCTGCGAATCTCCTGATTCGATCACGCAGTCCCGCGAGTTGTTATTTGGGACCCCTTACCCTCAATCTCTGCTTACACAATGATAAATGGTATCTCGAGTATCAAATTTGATCGTTTAGGAATCGCATTGTGAAATCCAAGATGGACGTCTTTGTATACAGTTCATATTGTTTTAAAACATCAACAAGTGTGTAGATGCCTTAGTACAGTCTTCCTAGAATCAAAATATTAAATTTAAAACAAAACTTTAAAGCAGTTTTTCAAAAACTATGTTTATTTTAGATTTGAAGTCACTATTTCTTATCATCATCTCTGTAGGCCCGCTATAAAGAGATTAGACGCGTTAGCAATATGATATCATAGATTATTATTAGAAAATGATAGCACCAGAGATAAGTGACGTTTATGCTGATACCGCAAAAATGTGTATTGTAATTTTTATCTTAATGTTAATTACTTACAGATTTTTATTATATAAATACATGATAAATTGTGTGGTTTACACAGAACAGATTATCACACTGATACCTACCTCTGAATGGGTAGGCACGGGTGGTAACATAACTCCCACATTTTGCCCGATTTATCTTATTATTACAGAACCAAACTCAACTGTAGATCTGCTTGAGTACCAATAGAAAGAAACGGCATTCATCCCACATAACGCCGTCCCTCTCTAACTGCTCAAGCAGGTCTGCGCTTGAAATTGATTCTGGAATATCGGTCTAAGCTTAAGCTTATTAACAGGGATGAGCTGGTTGGCAACTTTGCATCACATACATACTTACATATAATTACGACTATTATCCCCTAAGGGTTAGTCAGAGACTAGGCAAAAGCCCCGCAAAAGCAGTCCATTGCCATAGTCCACGCTTCACCAAGCAGTGACTGATGCACTCTGTTTGACAGGTGGTGAGCCCGTCACCGCTATAAGTTATTGGATGGTTGTGCAATTCTAAGTCCATTAGTCGCCTTTTACGACACCCAAGGGAAGAGATTGGGTGGTAGTATTCTTTTAATGAGCCGCTTTGCATATCATTATTACACTTAAATAGGTATAATAACTCTATAAAAAGCGTATGATATAAACCGCGTTTTATTTTTGATACATACTCAAATTCAATAAAGCGCCTTTCAATGAAGTCTAAGGGCGCCATATACGGAACGATTGATCAATACGATCTGTCGATTCAGACCGACTGAAACGGAAGAATCAACGGTGTAAGTCTAAATCGTGAACGATTTACTTAATCGAGACGATGTCGGTAAGCAACAAAAGTACATACGATCATGAAGATCGTAACGACAAATCAACCGTGCGCATCACGTATAAATTATCGTTTGTAACGACCAATCGTTGCGTGTATGTGCAGCACATTTTAATGCGATCGGTTGTTACGATTACCTTCAGATTGGTCGTAACGATGGATGGCCGTTTATAATAGTTTTAACATTTGCGGTCAAAGTCCGTGTCAGGATTCTTATAATTTAAACTCTATCCACTGAATTCAAAGTCGCTTTTCCTTTTCCAGGTGACAACAGGAGGCACAGAGTCCATAATAATGGCGTGCAAAGCCTTCAGAGACCTCGCCTACAATAAAGGCATTACGAACCCCCAGATAGTAGTTCCGTCGACGGTACACTCTGCGTTCGATAAGGCAGCTCAATACTTAGGACTGTCGGTCAAGACTGTACCAGTGGACCCGGAGACGTTGTGTGTGGACGTTGACGCTGTTCGGAGAGCTATTGGGAGAAGGACTTGTTTGGTAAGTATATAACATCAAGCTTTATTAGAATCTTTATGAGGTACGTTATACACAGTAAACAGTACCCGCTTGTGCAAGCTTTCATTGTAAAAAAAATGGAAAACGTGAATAGCGCCCCTAGCGGAAACTAGTTGTAATCACATTTCTCTTAGAAATTGACATTTTTGACATTTCGTAAAGCAACTCAAAGTAAGAAGTTTTTTACAATGAAAGTTTACACTAGGGGTGTAGTACCCAGTACACAAACCATAAATTTATTCTTTCTAGGCAGTTTGAAATACTTTTGTGAACTTCAAATCCAGTTCATTAAAGCGTCAAATAAAAAAGTGTCATTTTACAATGCCGAGAAACTTTAAAATTCAAATGAAATTACATCTTTAAATAATTCTCGGTCGAGCAGATATTGATTACCACGGTTACCGCGCGATACCCGTTCCCATGAGAATATCGGAATAAAAAGTAGCCTTAGTCCTTTCTCAGGCTCTAGACAGTGCACCTTTCAATTGAATCGGTTCAGTAGTTTTGACGTGAAGGCAAGACAGACAGACAGAGTTACTTTCGCATTTATAATATCGTCATCAGCCCATATACGTCCCACCGCTGGGACAGGCCTCCCTCATGGAGAAACACATGAGGAGTATGGGCCGTAACACCACCACGCTGGCCCAATGCGGGTTGGTGGGTAGAAACGGTCACAAATGCGACCGGGAACAACGGCTTAACGTGCCTTCCGAAGCACGGAGAAGCTCGAGATCACAAAGTCTCGGTCACCCATCCACGGCCTGACCATGGCGAAGGTAGCTTTGCTTTCGATCGAAGCCAAAGCGCACTGACCACTACGCCACCGAGCTCCTCATTTATTTTAGGTCCTTACCTATGAAATTGGTGTTTTGTATGGAGATTTTGGGGATGTCTGCATTTTACATACTAACATTTTATCAGTTTTCTTCACAACGACAAATCCAGAGATAATAATATTTGGCATGTATCATTAGACAAGCTTTAGCAATATTTGTGTGAACACGCTTGATAAAAATTATTCATCGTTTTTATGTTAATGCAAATCAAATGATGTATTCGGGAGGCAGTTAGAAATAATTGTCTTTGTGTCTAATTTTAACACAATTAAACTTACAACAAATTATCAAAACAAATCAAAAGAGCTCAAAAATATAGTCTATTTTTAGACGAGGCAATTATTTTATAAGAATGTTCTGAAACTTAATAGTTACGTATAAATTGCTAAGACAGAATAAAAACACCAATTTCATAGGTAAGGACCCAATATTAGCATGGATAATGGGTTCCGTTTCTCCTAGATCGTAGGGTCAGCGCCGAACTACCCGTACGGCACGATGGACGACATCGCCGCGTTGTCTGCGGTCGCGCTGGAGAGCGACGTGCCCTTGCACGTGGACGCGTGCCTGGGCGGGTTCGTGGCCGCGTTCATGGCCGCCGCGGGGCACGCCGTGCCGGTGTTTGACTTTAGGCTGCCGGGCGTGGCCAGCATGTCTGCTGACACGCATAAGGTGAGTCTACTACCAACGAATGCTGGATCTTTTTCCCACAGCGGAGTTTTAGTGGACTTTATTTTTTGCGGTTTAGAAGCTACAGCGGATGCTTGCGGTAATGCGACCCATGTGTAGGAGATTAAGATCTGCAAAGGACAGAGAAGTCACAGCTCTCTATGGATAGGACAACAAAATGCACGCTTACTTGCTTTTCTGGCGGCAGCTCCTGCGGACGCACTAGCGGCTCAGGCTCGCTTGGCTGATGAAACGTAAAACGGCGGTGACGAGAAAGTCTTACCGCGATTTAAACTTCGACCTTTATAACTGCCCTCGGTACAGACGTAATTCACGCCTTCCTCCCGTAGAGATTTAACGACCTCCGTGGTCGAGTGGTCTGTACGCCGTCACCGGTCTCAGGGCGGCCCCATCTTGAGAGGCTCTGGTTTCGATCTCCGGTGGAATAAAATAAAATATGCAGATGTTTGATGATGTTCTCCAGTCTTGGATGTTTATAAATGTATTGCAGCACCACCACGCTGGCCCAGTGCGGGTTTGTGGTCTAAGGAGCACACAAACTCAAATTTCTGTTCATTCGTCCCTTGAACTGACTACAAAAGGTCGGATTCAAATGTATTCTGGACCTTAGAGCGGTGTTCGCAATTTTTTTGTTAGATAAGTCTGCAGTGTTGTTTCTATTAAAAGCATATCAGACTAAGGCCTGTATTTCAGAATCAAACTCGATCTCTGCGTGTGTACCATTAGAAAGAAATAGCGCCATTCATATTCCAATAATCATTTCCTTACTCTTCTGCTTGAGGCGAAACCTAGAAGAGAGTTTCTATATCTCTCTCCAGTTCTGCTTCGTCGCGATGTTCTGCGTCATCATACTATTCTGCAGACGCAAAAGATCTTCGCGATGTTTTTGCAGTTTCTCAATTAATGCAGCTAACTCACTCGGATTTCTATTTTCAATAGCTTCCTCTACTTCCTTACTACATTTTGTGAGAGCGTCCTTGTAATTTTCCTGTCTAATTTCACGCAAAATTTTCACTGTCAGTCGCCAAATGGTTGTTTTTACGGTCCTCGCATGTCTGTGTATAATTTAGCTGTGAGTTAACTAGTAAAAAATGGATTGCAAAAATAAAAAATACATTTCTTCAGGAAAATTCTAGTACAATATATGCCATCCCTTTCTTGCTCCAAGCAGAGCGCTTGAGATTGATTCTGTAATATGGGTCTTAAGTGGTTCTTAAACTTTGTCTACCACTTTCACGTGGCTTTTCAGGTGGCCCCTTTAGGTGGTCAGCTTGATGCTATTTTTAAGGGTATGTTCTGGTTTATGTCTTCCAGTACGGGTACGCGCCAAAAGGCACATCGGTGGTGCTATACCGGCGACCGGAGTACCGCCACTGCCAGTACACCGTCACTACGGAGTGGCCGGGAGGTGTCTACGGCTCGCCCACCGTCAACGGTAGGCGTCCATTCTTTACAGTGACCTCTTTGACGTCATAGACAAAAAGATTCAGGTAGCCATTCTTTGTGTGCTCATAGAATTCCCTTTCGAAATACGTATTTATTTCCTCTGTCTGGGTTCCTTCAAGAGAGGCGAGAACACTTAATGGACCAGAAAGGCTTTAGCAAAATTTCAACACACCTTGCTCATAATGTGAACCTTATTACCTCGCTTTTAGACCCATATTTCCTTAGCATGCTTACCGCAGATGTACATTTACATAGATAACGCAAGAATAACGCAAGAATAACGCTTTGTATTGAAAACAAGCGTGTCAAATTATTAACGTCGTCTGAGAACGTCACAACCGTAATTTTGTGTCTTGAAATCCAAATTGATGGAAAGATGACGATGCCCCTCCGCTAATGATCACGCAACTGGGCCTTTTTGTAGTTTTACAGCCATTCAGACGCGGAGACGAGGTGTCGAAATGCGCATTACCTGCAATTACGACATCTATGTACTCTACATATATACGTTTCGCGTATGTCGCAAAGAGAGAGAATATATAAATTTGACAACTGCTACAGGAATCATCTCATTTGAAAATACTAGTATAAAATCTTGCACAGTCGACTAAAAAATTATGTTACCATTTTACAGTAAATTAATCTTTTTAGAAGGAAATAAAAATTGTCACCTCTTAAATGTGTATATGTTCCATTTAAAACTCTTTAACCAGTCAAAAGTACTTTTGACTAGCAAAATCAGTCAAAAGTACTTTTAACTTAAAATGTTAGGTTAAGGTTATTTTTATGACCCTTAAAAAATATTGTTTTTGAGGGTCATAAAAAATAACCTTAACCTACCACAAAATTTCGAATATAGTCATTTATGCATAACGCGTGCATAACTCCGTTTCAAACCATAAATTTTCAGTCAAAACCACTTTTGACCAATCTGTTCAGTCAAAGTATCTGTTCAGTGTTCAGTGGTTGGATCAAACACATAATTATGTACCTATTTTGTTGTAATTGGGACGCATTAGACGTTAGAAATAAAGATTATTGAAGAAAATTTGAAGAAAAGTACTTCTGTCTGGTTAAAGAGTTTTGACTGCAACATATACATGTTTTTGTACTCAACTGTACCTACAGTCGAGTAAAAAAACATTTTCGTTTCATTTATTTTATTATTATTATCTGCGTGTTCCAGGCAGCAGAGCGGGCGGTTTGATCGCGGCCTGCTGGGCCACCATGATGTTCGTGGGAAGAGAGCGATATGTTCAAATGACTGATGAGATCATCACCACTGCTAGATACATCGAGAACGAGTCAGTATACACAATACGTTCATTATTCAAAGACACTTATTGCAAAGTTTATTTTATGTCTTTGTTAAAATTTTTGGGAAGGAAAAACCTTAATTAATTGGCAGCCATTTAATTATTTGGTCAGCGACAAAATGGTTAGCCGAAAAATCATTTTTGCAGCAATATAATTATTTGGTCAGCAGAATTACTAATTGGGAAGAAAGATAATTATTTGGGCAGCAAAATAATTAGTTGAGGTGCATAATAATTATTTGGGCAGCAATATTTATGTCACCGGAAATGTATAAAATCTAGGAAAAGGATCAATGAATGAACAGGAATCAATTCCTAGGAAACATATTCTGATAGATATTAGGTTAAAGTTATTTTTTTTATGACGTTTACATAAACAAAACACACATTAAACAACCTCTAATTTTTAAGTTTCTGAAACCCGTGGTGAATATTTTGCACTCTAGGTATTAACTTCTTAGTATTTATTTATAACCCATACTAATATTATAAATGCGAAAGTAACTCTGTCTGTCTCGCTTTCACGTCAAAACTACTGAACCAATTTAACCGAAATTTGGTACACAGATAGTCTAGAGCCTGAGAAAGGAGATAGGCTACCTTTTATCCTGATATGGGAACGGGTGTCAGGCGGGTGAATGTTAAAATAATTAAATAATGTCTCCCAGACAAATGGAGGACAAATTTAGGCCACTATGAACTTTGCTTCTAAAAATAGAGTAGGAGTAAATTTTCAATTCCCCTAATTGAGGCTACTGTTCCAATTTGAAAAAAATAAATTGTCAGTGTTGAATTTTGTCGGCCTATTTATTGGAGAAAGCTATAGGCTACATACCATCACACTATCTCAAAGTAACTATTCTACGCGGACGAAGTCGCGGGCAAAAGCTAGTTATTAATGATTAATAGTATAATAAAGGTTATTAAAACACGAGCATGGTTTTAATACCGAGTTATGTGCAGTTACATACATATACTACTTTATCTACACTCATAATTAAAAGAAATAAAACAATAAGAGATAATTTTATTTAGTGTTGGCTGTCTGGAAAACATTTGCCATAGTTTTGTGCGTTTTTTAGTAAAACAAGTGTTGCATATTGAGTCCAACCTGTTGCATAATGGTCATTATGTTACAGTTAACATTTTTAAATTTTCGTTTTTATCATCTGTGTTAAAAAGTATGCCATTATGAGTTCGAGTTTGAGTTCACAATTCGAATATTATAACATGAGTGTAGATAAATGGATAAATGGTTCCTTCCCCAGGCTACGTAAAGTGGAGGGTATATTCATCTACGGCAAGCCGGCGACGTCGGTGGTGGCGTTCGGGTCCAAACGGTTCGACATCTTCAAGTTGGCAGACTTGTTGCACAAGAAGGGCTGGAGCCTCAACGCTTTGCAGTTTCCTTCTGGGTGAGTTGCCTGTAGTCTATGTACTTCTTTTTGCTCTTTTTTCACATTTGTTCCTCTCATTCTCTTGTCAGTAGTCGGTTTGACGTCCATTTCCTTTCTTCACATCACATATTATAATTATGGTCCATATCCATCGCTTCTTTGGTCTTCTATTGAATAAATTAATATCTTCAGACTTTAAAACCTATCAACTAGCCCCATTTTAAGCAACTAATGCTGCTAGTGTTACGGGCACTAGATGACGGATAAATATATTTAATAGATAAACACATATAAATATTCAGAAAATATACAATATATATGTGATAATATCCAAGATTGGAGAATAAATGCCTGTATTCATCACACAAACATTTGTCCCCACCAGGGATTTAACCCAGAACTTCTCGAGATGGCGCCGCTTTGACACCGGTATACAGACCACTCGACCACGGATATAGTTAAATTATGTAGTATAGATCGCTAATTAGCGGAATCAAAGATAAATTAAGTAATTCCGCTAGTATAGTAGCGCCACCTAACGTAATAAGTATAACGAAGGGGTACAAGCAACAATAATAAGTTTCAGACGAACTAAAAACCCATGTATGGGAATAGCGATCTATACTATTTAATTTATCTATGACCACGGAGGTCGTGACCACAGAGGTCGTCAATTGTTTCACGCCAGGTGTAAAGAAGGCGATTTTAGTCACTTTTGTCACTTTTTTGTTTTTTTATATCATAAAAATAGCTCTAGTAGGTCGTTTCGTAATTTAACATTAAAGATATCTTGAAGATAAATTACTAAAAAAGAGTGAAAAGATACATCTTTAGTTTCAAAAATTAAAGTCGGTCGGTTAGTTTCGTGCTTGAAGTAAAAATTGTCTTTCACTAGAGCTATTAACAATATGTAAACATTCAGAACAAATAGTAAATCGAACCCCCAAAACCTAGGTTTTTAAAGTATTCTCTGTGTTAAAGAAGCCATACAAATAGTGTGTACATTTCCCCGCAGCGTGCATATCTGCGTGACGCACGCGCACACGCAGGCGGGCGTGCGCGAGCGCTTCGTGCGCGACGTGCGCGCCGCCGCCGCCGCCTGCTGCGCCGGCGGACACGCGCCCGTCGACGGGAAGGTGGGTGCCTTACGTATTACTGTGACACATGCGCACACGCAGGCGGGCGTGCGCGACGTGCGCGCCGCCGCCGGACACGCGCCCGTCGACGGGAAGGTGGGTGCCTTACGTATTACTGTGACACATGCGCACACGCAGGCGGGCGTGCGCGACGTGCGCGCCGCCGCCGCCGCCTGCTGCGCCGGCGGACACGCGCCCGTCGACGGGAAGGTGGGTGCCTTACGTATTACTGTGACGCATGCGCCCACGCAGGCGGGCGTGCGCGACGTGCGCGCCGCCGCCGGACACGCGCCCGTCGACGGGAAGGTGGGTGCCTTACGTATTACTGTGACACAGGCGCACACGCAGGCGGGCGTGCGCGACGTGCGCGCCGCCGCCGCCGCCTGCTGCGCCGGCGGACACGCGCCCGTCGACGGGAAGGTGGGTGCCTTACGTATTACTGTGACACATGCGCACACGCAGGCGGGCGTGCGCGACGTGCGCGCCGCCGCCGGACACGCGCCCGTCGACGGGAAGGTGGGTGCCTTACGTATTACTGTGACACATGCGCACACGCAGGCGGGCGTGCGCGACGTGCGCGCCGCCGCCGCCGCCTGCTGCGCCGGCGGACACGCGCCCGTCGACGGGAAGGTGGGTGCCTTACGTATTACTGTGACACATGCGCACACGCAGGCGGGCGTGCGCGACGTGCGCGCCGCCGCCGCCGCCTGCTGCGCCGGCGGACACGCGCCCGTCGACGGGAAGGTGGGTGCCTTACGTATTACTGTGACACATGCGCACACGCAGGCGGGCGTGCGCGACGTGCGCGCCGCCGCCGCCGCCTGCTGCGCCGGCGGACACGCGCCCGTCGACGGGAAGGTGGGTGCCTTACGTATTACTGTGACACATGCGCACACGCAGGCGGGCGTGCGCGACGTGCGCGCCGCCGCCGCCGCCTGCTGCGCCGGCGGACACGCGCCCGTCGACGGGAAGGTGGGTGCCTTACGTATTACTGTGACACATGCGCACACGCAGGCGGGCGTGCGCGACGTGCGCGCCGCCGCCGCCGCCTGCTGCGCCGGCGGACACGCGCCCGTCGACGGGAAGGTGGGTGCCTTACGTATTACTGTGACACATGCGCACACGCAGGCGGGCGTGCGCGACGTGCGCGCCGCCGCCGGACACGCGCCCGTCGACGGGAAGGTGGGTGCCTTACGTATTACTGTGACACATGCGCACACGCAGGCGGGCGTGCGCGACGTGCGCGCCGCCGCCGCCGCCTGCTGCGCCGGCGGACACGCGCCCGTCGACGGGAAGGTGGGTGCCTTACGTATTACTGTGACACATGCGCACACGCAGGCGGGCGTGCGCGACGTGCGCGCCGCCGCCGCCGCCTGCTGCGCCGGCGGACACGCGCCCGTCGACGGGAAGGTGGGTGCCTTACGTATTACTGTGACACATGCGCACACGCAGGCGGGCGTGCGCGACGTGCGCGCCGCCGCCGGACACGCGCCCGTCGACGGGAAGGTGGGTGCCTTACGTATTACTGTGACACATGCGCACACGCAGGCGGGCGTGCGCGACGTGCGCGCCGCCGCCGCCGCCTGCTGCGCCGGCGGACACGCGCCCGTCGACGGGAAGGTGGGTGCCTTACGTATTACTGTGACACATGCGCACACGCAGGCGGGCGTGCGCGACGTGCGCGCCGCCGCCGCCGCCTGCTGCGCCGGCGGACACGCGCCCGTCGACGGGAAGGTGGGTGCCTTACGTATTACTGTGACACATGCGCACACGCAGGCGGGCGTGCGCGACGTGCGCGCCGCCGCCGCCGCCTGCTGCGCCGGCGGACACGCGCCCGTCGACGGGAAGGTGGGTGCCTTACGTATTACTGTGACACATGCGCACACGCAGGCGGGCGTGCGCGACGTGCGCGCCGCCGCCGGACACGCGCCCGTCGACGGGAAGGTGGGTGCCTTACGTATTACTGTGACACATGCGCACACGCAGGCGGGCGTGCGCGACGTGCGCGCCGCCGCCGCCGCCTGCTGCGCCGGCGGACACGCGCCCGTCGACGGGAAGGTGGGTGCCTTACGTATTACTGTGACACATGCGCACACGCAGGCGGGCGTGCGCGACGTGCGCGCCGCCGCCGGACACGCGCCCGTCGACGGGAAGGTGGGTGCCTTACGTATTACTGTGACACATGCGCACACGCAGGCGGGCGTGCGCGACGTGCGCGCCGCCGCCGGACACGCGCCCGTCGACGGGAAGGTGGGTGCCTTACGTATTACTGTGACACATGCGCACACGCAGGCGGGCGTGCGCGACGTGCGCGCCGCCGCCGGACACGCGCCCGTCGACGGGAAGGTGGGTGCCTTACGTATTACTGTGACACATGCGCACACGCAGGCGGGCGTGCGCGACGTGCGCGCCGCCGCCGGACACGCGCCCGTCGACGGGAAGGTGGGTGCCTTACGTATTACTGTGACACATGCGCACACGCAGGCGGGCGTGCGCGACGTGCGCGCCGCCGCCGGACACGCGCCCGTCGACGGGAAGGTGGGTGCCTTACGTATTACTGTGACACATGCGCACACGCAGGCGGGCGTGCGCGACGTGCGCGCCGCCGCCGGACACGCGCCCGTCGACGGGACGGTGGGTGCCTTACGTATTACTGTGACACATGCGCACACGCAGGCGGGCGTGCGCGACGTGCGCGCCGCCGCCGCCGCCCGCGGCGCCGGCGGACACGCGCCCGTCGACGGGAAGGTGGGTGCCTTACGTATTACTGTGACACATGCGCACACGCAGGCGGGCGTGCGCGACGTGCGCGCCGCCGCCGGACACGCGCCCGTCGACGGGAAGGTGGGTGCCTTACGTATTACTGTGACACATGCGCACACGCAGGCGGGCGTGCGCGACGTGCGCGCCGCCGCCGGACACGCGCCCGTCGACGGGAAGGTGGGTGCCTTACGTATTACTGTGACACATGCGCACACGCAGGCGGGCGTGCGCGACGTGCGCGCCGCCGCCGGACACGCGCCCGTCGACGGGAAGGTGGGTGCCTTACGTATTACTGTGACACATGCGCACACGCAGGCGGGCGTGCGCGACGTGCGCGCCGCCGCCGGACACGCGCCCGTCGACGGGAAGGTGGGTGCCTTACGTATTACTGTGACACATGCGCACACGCAGGCGGGCGTGCGCGACGTGCGCGCCGCCGCCGGACACGCGCCCGTCGACGGGAAGGTGGGTGCCTTACGTATTACTGTGACACATGCGCACACGCAGGCGGGCGTGCGCGACGTGCGCGCCGCCGCCGCCGCCTGCTGCGCCGGCGGACACGCGCCCGTCGACGGGAAGGTGGGTGCCTTACGTATTACTGTGACACATGCGCACACGCAGGCGGGCGTGCGCGACGTGCGCGCCGCCGCCGGACACGCGCCCGTCGACGGGAAGGTGGGTGCCTTACGTATTACTGTGACACATGCGCACACGCAGGCGGGCGTGCGCGACGTGCGCGCCGCCGCCGGACACGCGCCCGTCGACGGGAAGGTGGGTGCCTTACGTATTACTGTGACACATGCGCACACGCAGGCGGGCGTGCGCGACGTGCGCGCCGCCGCCGGACACGCGCCCGTCGACGGGAAGGTGGGTGCCTTACGTATTACTGTGACACATGCGCACACGCAGGCGGGCGTGCGCGACGTGCGCGCCGCCGCCGGACACGCGCCCGTCGACGGGAAGGTGGGTGCCTTACGTATTACTGTGACACATGCGCACACGCAGGCGGGCGTGCGCGACGTGCGCGCCGCCGCCGGACACGCGCCCGTCGACGGGAAGGTGGGTGCCTTACGTATTACTGTGACACATGCGCACACGCAGGCGGGCGTGCGCGACGTGCGCGCCGCCGCCGCCTGCTGCGCCGGCGGACACGCGCCCGTCGACGGGAAGGTTGGTGCCTTTCGTATTACTGTGCGTCGTGAGGACTGCGGGCCTCGGTGCTTTACATACACACATACGTATAATCATGAGGAGCTCGGTGGCGTAGTGGTTAGTGCGCTTTGGCTTTCGATTGAAAAAAAAGCTACCTTCGCCATGGTCAGGCCATAGATGGGTGACAAAATCTTTGTGATCTCGAGCTCCTCCGTGCTTCGGAAGGCACGTTAAACCGTTGGTCCCGGTCGTTATTGCGGCTGCCCACCGACCCGCATTGGACCAGCGTGGTGGTGTTACGGCCCATACTCCTCATGTGTTTCTCCATGAGGAAGGCCTGTGCCCAGCAGTGGGACGTTTAAGGGCTGAGGACAGAATCACGACTATTATCTTTATCAGGGTTAGTCAGAGACTAGGCAAACGCACCGCAAAAGCAGTCCACTGCCATAGTCCGCGCTTCACCAAGCAGTGACTGCACTCAGCGTGACAGGTGGTGAGCTCGTCGCCGCTATTAGCTGTTGAATGTTGTGCAATTCTAAGTCCATTAGTCGCCTTATACGACACCAAAGGAAGAGATGGGCTGCTAGTATTCTTTTATTGAGCCGCTACCACGAGCTTCGACACGGTGATTTATTGTAGTAAATATCTAATAAAATATATTGATTGCTGCCGTTTCTAATAATTTTCATCAAAGCGTTTCTAATAAACGAACATTTTGAAATACTCAAGCCTTCCCACTACAGCAACACGAGGAGTACCTACGGGCCGTACTATCGCATAGACCCGTTACGGATTGTTCGGTAGAAAAGGTTGTAATAGCGTACGAAACTAACGGCGTCAGAAATAAAGCGTAATTTGATTAAAAAGTTTCGATCAGCTAACCTAGGAGTTCCAGGACAAACCATAGTGAAAGCAACTTTGTTTTTAATATCGACAGCCAAGGATCGCTTTTTGAAAAAGTTTATGGATACACTATTTTTATGTTTCGTCCTCAGCCTATATACGTCTCACTGCTGGGCACAGGCCTTCCTCATGGAGAAACACATGAGGAGTATGCGCCGTAACACCACCACGCTGGCCCAATGCAGGTTGGTCGGTGGAAACGGTCGCAATAGCGACCGGAACCAACGGCTTAACGTGCCTTCCGAAGCACGGACGAGCTCGAGATACCAAGTTTTGGTCACCCATTCACGGCCTGACCATGGCGAAGGTAGCTTTGTTTTCGATCGAAAGTCTAAGCATACTAACCACAACGCCTACTTCAATGTTACAGTTTGGATCTGTTGTAACCTATAAATCTTTTAATATTTGTCATTATTTTTCTAGATGGCCATATATGGAGTTGCACAGGAGATATCCGACCGCAGCCTAGTCTCAGACATCACCAAATATTTCATAGATTCCATGTACTACTTGCCAAAGCCAGATGATTATGATCAGTAGACATAATGACTTTTATGTCCCATGAATCACATATGAAACAACAATTTATTTTTCTGTTGTGTCTCGTGTTGGACAGCTGTGTGCTTAAAATATAGTCACTTAAAGATTAAAAAAAAAGTAATTCCTGCATATAATGAAGGTATTGCTTATAAAATCACATTCCTGTAATTACTTTTATAACAAGTCTTGTATAGTATGCAAAGATATCATTTTATATAAATAAGCACAATTGGTATGCAACATGACTGATTGAATTAAAAACATTGCCAGTACATAAAAACTGTCATTGATTTTTTATAGCAACATTTCAATGCAATTTTGTGGAGTACATCAGAACTTATTTAAGTAAGTTGATATACAATATATACAAGTCACATAGCTATTTATTTAATAGGTAATATTATGTGGTTCTTCCCTTATCTTAGTCAATAAAATTTTGTAAATTTTGTAGGTACCTTTATTACAAATAATCACAAAGTAAAATTTTATATTTATTTGCTGGGAAATGTTTAATTAATATGAAAATGTAATTTATTCATTGTTATTTTTAGCCGTTTTTTTTTAATAAATAATAATGGATATGGTGTTTCAGTCTAATTTATTACCTTTCTTATTTAACCTTGACTTCAGTAGGTGATTTCAAACAATATATTTTCAGACCTCGTTATTCACAAGAAGTTTTTGGATACATGCAACTCTCCCAAAGATGAAATTAAGGGTCGGTTTTTCATTATCATCATTAGCCAGGTTTCATCATTAGCCAGGTTGACCTAGTGGTTACAATATTGACTGTGATATGACAGTTTGATCACTACTTATTCCAATTTTCAGACATTACTATAATTAAATAATCATAGACTTAACCACTACACGATGCAGCGTTTATTAAAATGACCTTAGGCAGCACAGCTGATGTATATTGCTTTGAATTTTCATTGCAAATTTAATAATTGGTTAAGCTGACATTACATATTTTGGTGTTTTCATTGACGACACTGA
Source organism: Parapoynx stratiotata (assembly GCA_910589355.1). NCBI lineage: Eukaryota > Metazoa > Arthropoda > Insecta > Lepidoptera > Crambidae > Parapoynx > Parapoynx stratiotata. Next base: position 15,287,335 of record OU342464.1, read on the forward strand.
TAGATTTTAATGTTTGGGTTAACTATTACTTACTACGGGTCAAGCAACTGGCCCTAAGTACCTATATGGATATCTATGCCTTAGTGATCTTTATAACTTAGCATTGAAGAACGACAAACGACAATGGTTATATAACAAGGTTACATAACGTGGACGTGTTATAAAACACAAGTTATATAACATGTAACATTTTTTTTCCGCACCTTTACATAACTTTTCAACTCATAAAATCGGAAGTCGGAAAATAATTCTCATACCATTTAAAATCATAATGATCGTCTATACATATAATCAAACTGTAGAGGTCGAATGTCTGTACATTGAAAAAAAATGCTTAAATAGGTGTTAAACACCCCCATTTCGCCAGATATGTTAGGTCCCCATGTAACAGGTGGCGAGCCTGTTGCCATGCACCGGGCACAATGTGAGGCAAGCGATATTCACAATGAACTGTACATAGGTTTTATTCAAACTCAGTGGTACTGGCGCTGGGATCGAACCATCATACCACCGTTTGAACTAGATTTATAATCTTCATAATAACCTTATAAAAATTAATTTCTATCAAAATCATCAAATAATCGAGGTCATTACGGACTTGTCTAATTCTATCAGCTGCCAGAACTGCCAGACGATGACTTAACACCTATCAAAATTTAATACAGTCGCATGTAAATATGAAAAATTAAACAGTGGTGTATGATGCGAGTGGTAGCGGTGCTGCTGACGGTGGTGGCGGCCGCCCGCGCTGCCAACTACTGCGGCGCCCATATGTGCGGCCAATCCAACGCGCACACCTTTTGTCGATACCCTGTGAGTTACTGTTAAGTCAACATTCCCTATTCGTTTGCCCAATAACTAAAGGTTTCTGCATGAGCGTACCACGACGGCTGTAAAATATTTTCTGCATAAAATGTGCGAGATTGTGTGGCTTGGTACGGAACGGTCTAATGAACATGTTCTACGAGCGGCGGCGGCATTCTTCGACCATGTTTATTCATAAGCCAACTACAATTTTAGGGCTCCGCGCCTATTAAAAATATAACAGCAAAGTAGCGTTTGTTATAATTTCCGTAAAATAATGGAAACGTTTTTATTACAAAAAATATTTCAATTGATTTCAATGGTCACTTTCTGTTAGTAAGATAGGCCTGAATAGGGTTGTAAACAAACACCTCTGCCTATCTATCCCTCTGTGGATAGGGGCGTGATGATATGCACCTTAGACATATTAGGAACCTACTATAAACGAATCCGATCGTAGTCGGAGATACATATTTAGGCGTAAATAGTGATGGATGATAGATAAATTCTATGTACCTCTGTATTGTAGGTACTGCATGTAAGGCTCACTGTTCAGGCCACAACGCCTGACCCATTCGCGCAGCAACATTCACTCATCTACGTCATCCGATACGGTCATTGCGGTGTGAGACTCGAACTGCGACGCATCGTCTATCATGTTTTGTATTATAATTTTTCACATAAGTAAATCCAGTTATCAAGCAGTTTTTGGGTCTCGTTTTAATCAAACTACCTATCGCAATCACTCACCTCATTGGAACCTAAAAATATTACCTATACTTACACACATAAAATATGCTATTACATTTTATGTGCGTTCATTCAGAGGAAGTGTTCGAACTCATACCGGCCGCTGCCTTCCGCCACCGGGCTTCGCGACGTCAAATTCATCCCCATAGTTTGGATGGTTGGCTGTGCACAACCCTTCGTTTTTCACGTAATTTTTTGCCGCGTACACCTATGCTATGGAATCGACTACCACCAGAAGTATTTTCAGACCAAAACGTTCAAAATTTTTAAAAAGAAAGCGTATTCTCTTTTTAAGAGTCGGCAACGCATTTGCAAGTCCTCCGGTGTTGTAGATGTCTATGGGCGGCGGTAATCACTTACCATCAGGTGAGCCGTCTGCCCGTTTGCCTATTTACATAAAAAATATTTTGACCTTAACATACATACATACAATCACGCCTGTAATCCCCGAAGAGGTAGTCCAAGGAGCAATGTGTTTCTTAAGACCACATTTAGCCATAAAAAAATTGGGTTTGGTTAGATGAAAAGTTGGTACATTATTTTTGAGTCTCGGACCAACACGGGACATATACATATAAGGCGAAATGTAGGTAGCAACACCTCTGCCAACCCAAATCGGGGAAACAGTCGTGGTGATGGTATGTTACAATATATTGTACCTGCAGGAGGGTCCGAGCCCCAACTGCGTGGGCTACATGGAGGCGCGTCTGTCCGACGAGGAGAAGGTGCGCGTGCTGGCGCGGCTGAACCGCCGGCGCAGCGAGGCCGCCAGCGGACGCCTGCGCCTGCCCACTGCTGGGAACATGCTCAAGTTGGTACGACGGAGGATGGGTTTATTCAAAAATCGTATAATTACTCTCTTGGTATTTTACAATACATTTGGGAATGTTAAAAGTGATACCAACCGTTCTGTAGCCAACGGCGGATCCAGGGGGTGGGTCATGGGGGTCATGACCCCCCCCTGAGCTGGTTCCAGGACTTAGGTAGACCACTAATTGCAAATACTGATTTTATTTATATCTATATTTTGTTACCATACAGACTCTCGAAAACAGCTTGTAAACATGGCTATGGAGCGTAATCGGTCTATAGTTCTTCAATTGGGCCCCGTCACCCTTATTGAAGGACAGTGACACCATGCCCTCATGCCATGCTTTTGGCGTTTTTCCCTCGAGTATAATGGAGTTAAATAGCTCAAATTCAAACTCAAAGTCATTTAATCAAATTGGTATCATCAAATACACTTTTGACAAGTCAAAACAAAATAAATTAAAATGAACCTAAAATTGACGATGATTTTTAAAAGAGCTTTCTGGATCGCTCTTCCACCGGCTTTTAAAAGTAATTCCAGCATCACCCGGTGCCTTGTTGTTCTCAATCTATTTGAGAACCAAGCTAATCTCGTACAGGGTGACGTCCGGGATGTCTTCGGTGTAGTGTCGGGTTAATTTGGCTCTAGGCTCCTAAGTGACAGGAGTGCTCGATGTCGCATAAAGCTTTCCATAGAAATTTTCAATCTCCGCCAAAAGCTCAGGTCGGGATGCAATAGTTCTGCCGTCCTCTGTCTTCAACTTCGTCAGCAGACTCTGTCCAAGTGACAGATCTCTTGCGAACACTTTGCGAAATCGGCGTATGTCGCGACTTCGAGATCGGTTTCTTGAGCTGCCGACATAGAAGAGTATTATCTGATGACAGCAGAACCATCTCGCGCCTTTCCGCCATCAGCTTTACTGTTGGCTCGGAGATTTTCTTTCCTCTTTTGGTACGACTGGGCTTATAGAACTTTTCACCCAGGTTTCCCCGAACCTGTCATTATATGTGTCCACATCTGTGCAGTCCTCCAGGCAATCGAATCGATTTTGCAGTTCGAGTTGAAAGTGTTCGGGGTTCTGAATTTCAGGCTTCAGGACGGAGCGTGGACTTCATCAGTCGATACCTCTCGGATATCAAGTTCAGATTTAATGTGCCTCTTACCATCGCTCCCCGTGTGATTAATATCCGAGTCTTAGTCGACAAGATGAAGTCGATCTCGTTTCTTGTCCTACAATCCGGACTTCACCAGGTCCATTTTCGATGCAGCCGTTTTTTGAACAAAGAGTTCATCATATTAGGTTGGGGAAAAAGTCTTTTCGCATTATAGTATGTATAAACTTGTAATAAAATCTCTTTGGCTATACTATTTGTATCTGGCTGGTTTTGGTATCATTGAAAGTTTAAATTTTAAAGAACATAATTCCAAATTCAAATTAGGAAAATGTGTGATTTTCATTTGTTTTTTTCGTACCGCCAAGATGAGTGAATCTAATGAAGAAATTCGATACATTTTAAAATTTTACTACAAAAAAGGTAAAAATGCAACGCAAGCCGCGAAAAAAAATTGCGATGTTTATGGACCTAGTGCAGTGTCTGTGAGAGTAGCACAAATTTGGTTTAAGCGTTTTCAATCCGGAAATTTTGATGTCAAAGATGCACGTCGCTCTGGTCGCCCTATTACAGATAAAATGGATGCCATTTTTGAAAAAGTGGAGCAAAATCGGCATGTCAGTAGCTACGACATAGCTGAAGAACTGGGAATTGACCACAAAACAGTTTTGGCGCATTTGAAAAAAACTGGGTACACAAAAAAGCTCGACATTTGGGTACCTCACGAGCTCACTGAAAGAAACCTAATGAACCGTGTACTTATTTGTGATTCTTTATTACGACGTAATGAAACCGAACCATTTTTGAAGAAGCTGATAACTGGTGATGAAAAGTGGATCACGTACGACAAGAACGTGCGAAAAAGGTCGTGGTCAAAAGCCGGTCAGGCTTCACAGACTGTGGCGAAACCCGGGTTAACTCGCAACAAGGTGATGCTGTGTGTGTGGTGGGATTGGAAGGGCATTATTCATTATGAGCTGTTACCACCAGGCAGCAGGACCATCGATTCTGAACTCTACTGCGAACAACTGATGAGATTAAAGCAAGAAGTTGAGAGAAAGCGGCCGGAATTAATCAACAGAAGGGGTGTGGTTTTTCATCATGATAACGCTAACCCTCACACATCTTTAGCCACTCAGTAAAAATTAAGAGAGTTTGGGTGGGAGGTGTTAATGCATCCGCCGTATAGTCCTGACCTTGCACCTTCAGATTTCCACCTGTTTCGGTCTCTACAGAATTCTTTAGGCAGTGTCAGGTTAACATCACGAGAGGACTGCCATAACCACTTGTCGCGGTATTTTGACCAGAAGTCCCAAAATTTCTATAGCAATGGGATCATGTCCCTACCTACAATATGGCAAAAAGTTATCGAACAAAATGGTACATACATACTTTAGTTAAATGTAAATAAACTATATAAAAAAATGTTTTGAATTTTCTTAAAAAATGCGAAGAAACTTTTTCCCCAACCTATTATAAAGTCCCACCCTCTTCATGTAGTCGGCTAGCATTTGACCACGGTATGACGGTAGTTCCGGGTTCCAAAGCCAAATGGCCCCACTTTCAGCTCATCATCGCTACGTTTACCTAGCCTTGCGCTGAAATCTCCCATGACAACACAATAGGAAGCATATATATGTTTATACCTTTAATATTTAATTAATTTAATATTATAACTTTGTATGATGGCAAACGTTTGGGAACGAACGCATCAAAAAGTTGAATTAAGTTAAAATACTAAAATTTCTCTCTGGATTTCTTCAAGAGAAGATGGTAATATGTAGTATATATGTAGTAATAGTGTATATGTACAAGTTATTATGTCTCAAGTTTTTCAAGTGTACTACAATGAAGAAAAAATATTTTTAAGTACAGTACTTACGTACATTAATAAAATACCTAATTTTTACTTGTATCTATTGTTATCAAAATTAAATGTGACCACGACTATGTGACCCCCTCCTGGCGCCAAAGCTGGATCCGCCCTTGTCTGTAGCTAGTAGGTTAGGTTGTAACGACCACTAAATATTAAACATAAGGTAAAACAATTTATATAAAATAATTTATGAATTGCCAAAATACTTAAAAGTTCAAGATGGTGGTTTCATCATAGGTGTTTTGTGTGTGACTTAAAACGTTTTATCATTTTATTAAATTGTCCTCCGTTGGTCGATCGGGACTATCTGGAGGCCTTGTGTCGAGAAGAACCAACTAGAAGCTATGCATGTTTTGACCATTTTGACCTTCCCCTATTTACCTCCGTGGTCGAGTGGCCTGTAGGCCGGTCTCAGGCGTCGCCATCTCGAAAGGTTCTGGGTTCGATCCCCGCCGGGGGAAATGTTTGTGGGATGAATACAGGCATATGTTCTCCAGTCTCGGATGTTTATTATGTTGTGCAGAACTGATCTTTATTCTATTTTGATACTTCCTCTTTATTGTTTTTCAACTTTTCTATTATGCTGTCTATTTATAAATGTCGGTTGTCACTATATCCATCCTTCGGGAGCATTATTTTCTCTGGATCTCTACATTTTCTACATTTACTCACCCATATAAACCCACACCTGAGCTATCATTAACATGTGTATTGTATATTTTCTAAGTATTTATATGTATTTATCTATTAAATATATTTATCCGTCATCTAGTGTCCGTAACACAAGCAGCATTAGTTGCCTAAAATGGGGCTAGTTAATAGGTGTGTATGTATGAAGATATTAGGTATTATTTATTTATATTTACAAAGTCAATTAGACGCTGGTCATACCTACTTACAACAAAAACACAAAACTCAAAACACAAAATTGACAACTTCTAGAAAATCACCTTCTAGATACGATGTACCCTAATGACAACTACCGTTACAATATCAATCAGAATTTAATTTATATGGATAACCTTTTCCATTTCTTATACTCTGAGTAGTGTGTGTGATATTACGTAATTACATACTTTTAGCGTTGGGTAGAAGACTTGGCGCGGCTCGCCCAGCGCTGGGCGGACCAGTGCCGGCCGCCGAGCACGCCCGACGAGCGGGACTCCTGTAGAGACCTTTGTTAGTTACTTATATTCATTTATTTATCGTAGTTAGAGCCATAACAACCTTGAGTCGTAAACATCATAGCTAGTGTGGCCTTCTCGATTCTTTCTTGGGCGGAGGTACGGGTCTCGTCATCCTCAGTCTAAATACGCCACACGGCTGGGCACAGGCCTTCCTCATAACGAAACACATAAACCTTCGAGTAATACAAAAATATGGATACATATTTTAGGCGGATCCCACATACCCACATTGAGCCACACGACGAATCGTCGTGCTATGAAGCGTGTTCTGAATTTGTATGAAATTACTTCCTTTTGATAGAAAAAAAACCGGCCAGGAGCTTGTCGGGCCACGCTCAGTATGGGGTTCCGTAGTTTTCCACACATTTTTTTAAACTTTCGGAGCGATTATTTCAGAAAATATAAATTTTATCGTAAAATGATGTTAGAAAACCTCTATTCATTTTTAAATAGCTATCCAACGATATATCACACGTAAGGGTCCAGAGGAAAAAAATCAGTCCCTACAATACGTGTATGGGCACCCCCCCTAATTTAATATTTCATTCCACTTTTGATTTGTGCACTTTTTCGGCGTTATTAATATACATATTTATTCAAAATTTCACCTCTCTAGTGCTAACGGTCACTGAGATTATCCGCGTACGGATAGACAGACAGACAGACATGGCGAAACTATAAGGGTTCCTAGTTTACTACGGAACCCTAAAAACGCACAGTAGAACACACTGAAAACGCACCTATGCTCGAAGATGCGTTTCAGCGCCTACACGCGGAGAAATAACGCACCTACGTGCATGAAAGCGGCAGACGCAAGGTATGACACTTAGTCATGCGTGAGTTCCGAATAATTTGGATGACATCAGTCAGAGCCGTTGCAAACGGGACCAACGGCTTGACGTGCCTTCCGAAGCACGGAGGAGCTCGAGATCGCAAAGTTTTGGTTACCCATCCACAGCCTGACCATGGCGAAAGTAGCTTTGTCTTCAATCGAAAGCCAAAACGTACTAACCACTACCCAACCGAGCTCCTCAAAACTCCTCCTCGAAACTTGAATAATTCAATTATTCTGTACCTTTATCTTTCTATAACCAATAAATTTCATTTCATTTCATCTCATCTCATCTCATCTCTTCTCATCTCATTTCATTTCAAACTGCCGCCTTAGAGGTCTTACATCTTTATTTCCTTCTAATAAGAGTCATTTACTGTCAAAAGTGGTTACATATTTTTACAATAGGGAGTCACATAAAGCAACTAAGTATAGGTCCACATGGACATAGGTCCTCCGCTAATGTGGGTCATTTTAAAGCTAAGACAAATATTTTTTTTATTTTCTTGACAGTTTCAATATCAGTGGGACAGTGCGTGGCGTCAGTGGTGGGCGAGGCGCCGGGCCTCCGGGTCGAGACAATGGTGGACCTGTGGTACATGCAGAGCTTGCTCTATAAGGACAACGTTACGTCTTATGTTGTGTAAGTGTTTTATGGTAAGGTTAGTGACCCGTTCAAACAAACAAGTAGATTTTGATTATTTTTTATTACTTGGGTATATCGGTAGTTTGTTGACTGTCTTGATTCCTGCATTGATTCCTCAAGTCGTCCAGGACCCCCTAGGCCTTGATTCCGCTAATTTACAACTATGGCAATAGTATTTCAATGGTTAAAATGTTTACATTACGTTATCAAAATGTAAAAAATGTAAAAAATTGTACCACTGAGAAACTAATTCCATTGTATTGCTTTAGTAAGCTGAAGAAAATTGATAATCACACTACGAAATGTCAAAATGTTGACCATTGAGATCCTATTGCCATCCTATTGTGCTATTTGTAAATTAGCAGACTCAGGGCCCAGGAGTCCAGCGTAGACTCAACAGGGGTCTACGTTGCGTTGGCTTGACACAAAAAATGGGGGCTTAGTATTCGTAAGCGGGAGTCCACGAAAGTCTAATTTCCATCATACAGATAATAAAACTGTAGAGGTCGAATGTCTGTACATAGAAAAAAATGCTAAAACCATGTCATTGAGGATTGAAAAAGAGGGAAAATACCAAAAAATGTTTATTTATTTATTTTTTGTTTCTCTGTCTGTGTGTTTGTAGGGGCTCATCTCCGAAATAGCTGGACCGATTTCAATGAAATTTTGCATGGTGATACTTTATATTCCTGATCAACATCTTAGATACTTTTTATTCCTAAGAAAATTAAAGGGTTCCCGTGGGATAGTTTAAAAAACCATAGTTACCGCGGACGAAGTCGCGGGTAACAGCTAGAATTTAATAATACATATTATATAATAGTTAATATTTCAGAAGATCAGGGCTCAGGCAGTTGCTGAGCTTATTAGTGAAACTTGCATATTCTACATTAAATTTTCAGTAAAACGTGTCGGGATTTGCATTTTTGGTCGGGTGTTGGGCATGTGGTAGAAATGAGGCTGCAAGGGATCCAGCAAAATTGTTAAAGATTGGTGAGTAAGAAATAAATGGGAAAAAGTGAATCTCGTGTTTCACTTGTATACATATACTCCACACCCATGGAGAAATAATTATTTAAAGAACAAATCAAATTCGATTTAAGTAGTAAATAAAAATACAAAACAACTTCAGGAACAGCATCATAATGCTTGTATTCCCAAAGGGCATAGGTGTCACCCACTGCTATTTAGTCTCGTAAATAATAGGTGCATCTGACGATTTTATCGGGTTGTATAGTTCTAGTTTCCCGAATTTTTCCTACATTATATATAATCCTAATAAATATTTTACATTCATTCATGCTAGATGTAATCACGTTGTTCTACGTTCCACAGACCAATGAGCAGCGTAAATTTCTACGGCGACTTTGCACAAATGATATGGTCCCAGAGTTACATGGTCGGCTGCGGCAGAAGCCGATTTATGGTAAATTAATAAAATACCTATTTACCATACCTTAGGCTTAGCTTAAAAATGTGAATATTAAAATCAATTTAAGAACGCGAAAGAATGTATTTAATGGATAATAATTACCTAATAGATAATCGAGTTTTTTCGTGCTTGTAGAGATATTTTTAAGACGTAGGATGCATATAATCCGACTACTTCATAGTTAGTACCAGCTCTCCTTTTTCCTCATAGTATAAGAATAAAGGTAGTAAGAGTAATAAACTTCTCATACCTTTCTCCATGTTTGGAATGCTGAGTATGGATGTGAATGCATCGAGAATGACGGACGACCAGGGTAGTAGTAATACCTTGAGTATGTGTTGTATAAGAAGGAAGGAAGTAGAGATATAGGAATGGTAGAGGTAGGTCTTTGGCCGTCTGCTGTGTGTTAGTTCTGGCCGTGTGTGTAGGCGCAGTGGCGCGGGCGCCTGCGCACGGTGGAGCGGCTGGTGTGTAACGTGGCGCCGCGCGGGCCGGCGGCGGGCCGCCCGCTGTGGTCGCCGGCTTCGCCCGCCGCCACCTGTCCGCCGCGCTCTACCCCGGACCCCCAGCTACCAGCCCTCTGCAACTACCGTGAGTATAAGCTAAAGCTTTGTATAAATAATGCTACTTCATACAGGCAAGACAATGGTGAAACGCACTCTTTATAAATACGGTAAATTGCTTGAAATTTGACGGATCAATTTACTAAGTCCTTCACCACAACATCGTCTGATGGAAAATATTGATGTGAGAGTTAAGTGTTGATACAACACCAGGTGCAAAAACAGCGATAGCCATTTTCATCTTTTTATGCCTGCTTTCAAGTAACCTAACAACTGGTTAAAGGAAAGATGGAACATAAGAGGGAAGTTTACTATAGCCTATATGAGTCATATGTGTCTATTTCACCTGATGATGAGGATGTTCATATGCAAGGGTAGCAGGCATTAAACCGTTCATCTGGTCTGTCACCGAAGAGCTTTTGAAGGACTCAAGATTGGAAAGGAGGAAAAACTGTTATGTGTATGCTGTTAGCAAATTCCAACTATAAATGTTGCGATCAAGAAATGAATTGCAGAATATTCTATTGCATTAAGAAACTCCTAACCAACCCTCAAACAAATTAATTAGATTATGCAACGGTCTTAAAAAAAGCGATGAGAAAGACATTTTGGTGGTTAATGCTTTGTGTTAATAACAATTTTTGATTTTTGTTAAAAGAATATAGTGGGTTTATCTGCTTCGCCTGTTATTAGGTAATCGATAATCCTTATTATCAAGAATATAAAGCATGGTATAACAACCATGAATAAATAAGTGTTCATAATATGATTCGATAAATATAATCGATATACTATAAGACAAGTAAAATATTTGTCCACGTTTTCAGAAGCGGATCTGGATGCAACGACAGATGTACATGGAATCATGACTATGGAAGAGCATGTCCTTTTAAGTTCTGTTCTGGAAGTAGAAAACAAAGAGTCATTGAATTATTTAGGAGGTCTAGACGAATTATATTTGACTAAAGTTGCAATTGTAACTATGGTCAATATGGTCACCAAGCCTCTTCCCTTTTCAAATACAATGCACAAAAGAGATATTTTAAATAATTTAGGTATAGATTACGATTTGAATAACATTGATATTAGTGTCATTAACAAAGAAGCATTGAAAAATATTAACACAACAGTCGTTGGCAATCAAGGAAGTTCAGCAGCAACGCCCCAAGTGATTATTAAAAGAGTTAAACTTATTGGGAGACCTAAGAGTTACAAAATTGAGGACCTGTTTGATGCAAACGCTATTGAGCAGTCTTCACCACATGAGATCAGTAAGTTGTTTACGCCAAGTGTATATTGATTACTGATTGAAGGGTTTTATCACAAGATTCGTCGTATGTTGCAGATACTCCTGTTCCGCCAGAGCAAGATTTTTTAAAGGTAGACCCAGATTTGTATATAGACGATGAAACTTCAGAGGCGGGTGATACATCATTTCTGACTGCGAAAGCAAATTTCGCTATGGGTCTGTATTATTTAATGATACTTAATGGGGAACATTTAAATACGTATTATACTTAATATTTTCCCATTTTACAGGGAATATGACACAAAACGAACCAAAAATAGAAATTACTATGGCACATAGAGAAACAAATTTGAATGAAATAAACATCACAGAAAATGAAACAAACAACATGGAAATAAATTCAACCGGAGCTGACATAAGAATAGGGAGACCGTATAATATTAGTAAATCTGGAAATAAATCTGTAGCATTTTCAACAAAGTCTGATGACGATTACCTTACTGATCGTAAGTAAATGGCGCAACAAAATAAATTATTTAAAACATATGAAAAAAGATAACTAATAATATAATAGAAAGTATAAAATAAAACCCAATCCAAACAAACAAAATCAATTGGAGTAAAAATATTTGGCTGCACCCTTAGTTATTCTTCGTTATATCGGATCGAAAATGAGTGTTTGTGTGATATTTTATATTCTGTTTCGATTCCGCAACACTTATCTAAAAGGAGAAATTTTTAAACATCAATATGAAATGATGTTTGTGGCCTGTTTCTTTGCAGCCGAAACAGTACGCGAACTTCAAGCGGCTTTGGAGCGTATGGAGCAGTCGCTAGACCAGCCACCCCCGCCGACGGCTGGGAAGGTAATTATAGTAGGCGCATCAAATTAGCTTGATCTGGACAAAATTCGATAACTGTAATTTTCTTTTTCTATTGCAGTAACCATTGTTGATTTTAATTGAATTAAGAAAAACTAAACATTTTTGAGATCCGCATCAATGCAAAAAGAATAAAGACAATTTCAAGACATTAGGATTTTTTATCCACAGCATAATAAATAACTTTGTCCAAGTGCTTCGTCATGTTGTGTTGCTTAGATTTCAACTATTGCCCTTAAAAATTAAACTTGGTAAACTTGGATTAAAATTACAGGTGCGAAGAGAATTGAGGGATCCGGCTCCTAACAGTAATCAAGAACAAAGTGTGGGTCTAGAAGAAATGCCGAAAACTCCTCAAGACAGCTCAGAACACCCACAAAGGACTGCGGACAAAGCGCCTATGTTAAACATGGTTCTCAAATATATACCTTATTTGAAGCCCTATGAGAATCAAATTTTAGGGCACGGAGATTCTAGTAGTTCAATGGTAAAGTTATCACATGGATTGTGTACTGTGAATGTTGCATTAGTATTTTGTTTTAGATTTTGATGTAATTTTAATTTATGTTTTCTAATTATGTTTGATTGTTTGAGATAACATTATTTTTATTGTCAGATGTTGTTTTATTTTTCTGATCAGTTTCTAAAACTTATATAAAGACATCGAAAATAATGAGTATTGGGATTATGCAATGTCTATTGTAAGATCAACTTGGAAAATATTTATTTGCTGTAGTTTTTACAACACATTGAGTCACCGAAAGGGTACTCACATCCCTTAAAACAGAGGCAATATCGGGGAAGGAGTGGTTGGGGATAAATCGACCCTAAAATCGGCTAGTACTCTTCACTAAAAATCGTAACGATTTGCCCTCAGACGAGGCGATCTAGAAGCCGATTTAGGCCCGGCGCACATTATCGGCATCGGCATGACTCAGGATTTCAGGTGATAAATAAATAACATCATATATTAACTTCATTCGGCAACAAAGTAGAAATTTCCATGATATTTGGTCTTAGTATCAAAAATACCGCTTCGGTATGCTTGAAGTTGCTTTGGGATACTTCGGCATCCTTCAGTACGCTGCCGCCCGCCGCACGCCGCTGTGCAGGCACCAAGTCAACACTCGGGGGTAGTTTGGACGGTACGGCATGCTTAAGGACGCTTCGGCATCTCTAAGGACGTTGCAGCATGCAAAGGCATAGTTGCCGACAGTGTGCGCTTGCATGTAGGGATGCCGAAGGATGCCTTTCTTTGCCGATGCCGATAATGTGTACCGGGCCTTAGGGCGTTTCCCACCGCTGCCCCGATGTTGCCTCGGTATTCTTTCTGATTTAACACCCCATAAGTGAATCAATTGTACTAATAGAATAGCCTCTTTACTCTGTTCGCGCTCATGACCAGTCGTAGATGCATTCATTACTGGTGCATTTGGCCAGTTTACATAATCAAATTATAGTGTCTGGCGTTTCATGAGCACTGTTTTCCAGCTAAAGGGTTTTAAGCGCACTAATGAAAGTGTAATGAGGGTCGTCGCGCTGGTCATCGGCCGCGGTCAGTCGTCGCTGAACGTTTGGGCGGAGCGGTCGCGTCTAACACGACGGGGGGTCTTGTTCTCAGCAACGATTGTTAAGCTCTTGAGGTCCAAGCGAACGCCGCGTCGTGCGCCGGTGTTCGGCGAAGGATCGCGTACGATTTATACGATACAACGGGTCGCGTGTTCTTGGTAACGGTACCAGATTTACGTATAGTGAGTTTGTTCCTTGAGGTCCAAGCGAACGCCGGCGTTCGGCGAAGGACCGCTCGTTACGGTTTGTACTATACGACTGGTCGCGTGGTCTCGGTAAGGTCTCCAGATTTATAGAGAAATTATTAACCTCTTGAGGTACAAGCGAATGCGATGGTTTATTTATAGGATACGATGGGTCGCGTGTTCTCGGTAACGGTATCAGATATTTAATGAGATTGTTAGGTTCTGATATTTGGATCGGATGGTTTAGATAAACGTCATAAAAATATGTATGAAGGCTGTAGTTTATTTTGGAGGTTTTTAAAATTCCATAGCTTGTCAAGAAAAGTTTAAAATTTGTATCATTTATTCAACATTACACAACTACCTTGTGAAAGTGAAATGGAAGAGCGATAACTTCTTAATTCAGGTATATTATATACTTACCAGAAATGTTTCTATACAATTTGTAAACAAAGGGTTTGTAGATGAAATAAAAAAAATTTTCATTTTCATCATTGATTGCACTAGGTTTATTGTAGCAAAAAAATTTAATAATATTTTTTCATTTCTTTTTCAAGTAATTACTTATGTATTTTTATCCGTTAAGACATGACTACTTTGTCTTTTAAGAGCAAGACTCTTATTCAAGAAATCTTTAGTAGAAAAATAAATCTTTAAAAAATTATATTGTGAAACATATTAATCCAATAGCTTTTAATTAGTCAATATTTATACGAACCAAGCACTAATTCTGTCAATTACTAATTTTAGACTAAAAATCGGCGTGGTCATACCGCTCGCGCCGGCTACGAGATTCGGGTCATGTGCCGTAGCCGCGATGACGCATTGGTTTGTAGTTAGTCTACGAACGGTGTTCAGCGCTACGAGCTTTCCGCTTTGTAGCCTTCAAAGTTGTTAATTTTACTTCGTAGCATTACTAGTGGATATTTTTTAGAGACTTTCTTGTGCGTAAAAAACAAAACGTTGTAATAAACAAAGTTTTATGACAAAAGTAATTTTACATTTTCTCGGGTCTATTTAACCTGTAGATTCCAATCACGATTTTTTTAAGTTGTAAACCATTTTTAATACAAAATATTTCAAAGTAAGATATTTTAATACGAGACTCTAACAAAAAATCCTAAAGCAATTAGTGCTCAGTAAAATGTTCAATAAACAAAACAAAATAAAAAAGAGCAGTGTTGATAAAACAGGTCACTATTGTGAGATAAGATGCTGAGTAATGCAAAACGTGTAAGTTGAGACAAAGAAACAAATTAAGGATAAGCACAAACTGTTAATAAAATGACGAACGATACGAAGACTGGCGGCGAGTCTCAGCAGCGAGGCTCGTGGCCGCGGAGAGACGACGTCAAGATAGAGTTCGGGTTCGGCGTGCCGCTCGGCGCGATGTCCGCGCACCCTGCCTTCCATTCGGCGTGGGATTTGGGATGGTAAGATTTTTCTATTAGTTTTAAACAAAATATAACAAGTTGAAAAATTAAAACAATCATGGATGTCAATTGTTTACATGGTATCTATAAATTCGATTGTATTTAAATGACGAGTTGCTTTTTATTTCCTGATGCTATAATTTCCATTCTGTGAAATGTGTCATGAAGAAGTCTTTAGAAGCAATAGCAATTAAATTTTGCGAAGATGCGAAATATTTACAAATTTTTTGACTGTGGAATGAAAGTTAAAAGGTAAAGTCCATACATTTTGACTTCATCGAGAAAAACAATCATTCATAATTTTACGACAGGTAATGCGAGGTTGTCATTTCTACTTGACATAGGAAATCACATATAGGTACACAAAGACAAGACTTACTGATACAATCTATACATAAAATAAAATAAAATAAAACTGTGGAGGTCGAATGTACATACTCGTAGAAAAAAAATGCTTAAAATCATTAAACTCTTTATTGCACCAATAAACAATTACAGTTAATTAAAAAGTATGCAAGTAGAGGACTTATCTCTAATAGATATCTCTGCCAGCCAACCTATCACAGGTGTGTGAGATTTAGTAAAGAGAGGGAAGAGGAAGAGACACCAGTGCAAAAGAGGAAAAAATATTAAGATAATAAAAACTAAAATTCAAATACAATAATATAATAAAATAAAAATAAATAGATAACATATAATATTATATTTATAGAATACATATGTATGAATAAAAACATAAGGAGTACCTAGAGGAAAGAAAAAAAAATATAAAGTATATGATACATGCTATATACACTATGTCTGTGTCTGTATTGAAAATAAGAGAAATGAGGAAATGTGTAGATACCATTTTAGGAAGAAAGCGCTAGAAAATGCTTCTTGTGTTTGGTCTTATAAGAAGAAACAGTTTGGCAATCTGGTATCTCTGATGGCAGTCCATTCCACAACAACACAGAGCGAACCGAGAACGAGTCAGATTCATGATGAGATTCATTCATTCATCATGTCGGTCATGTAAGAAGAGGGGAAATACTAAAACGTTTTTTTATTTAATTTTTTGTATCTCTGTCTGTCTGTTTATACGGGATAATCTCCGAAATGGCTGGATTGATTTCAATGAAATTTTGCACGGTGATACTTTATATACCTGGTCAACACCTTAGATACTTTTTATTCCGAAAAATGTAAGGGTTCCCGTGGGATATTTAAAAAGCCATAGTAACCGCGAATGAAATCGCAGGCAACAGCTAGTTTTACATAAAAATTAATCTACCTAATTATCTTAGCTGTCTTCTCATAAATGATACACGTCAGGGGCTCTAGCCCCAGATAAATTTACATACGAAAATAGAATTATTCCAAAACATGTTACGTACCGAGACATTTGTTTTCCTAGGCAATGATTTATAATATCACATCGGTCTTGAAGTTTCAAGGTGAATTCCAACCCTTACGGAACATTAATTACAACTGCGAAAAGCATTTTAATAACTAAGTACTAATAAATACTACGATTGACCTACATATGGGATTTGTAAAGTTTAATAATAATACTCGTACGTTTATCGTCACTAGCGTATGACCGACATTTAATCCTAGCTTCCGAGACTCGAACCCCGAACACAATCTAAATATCTCACAAAGTATAAAACTTATCAAAGATATACCTACCAAAAAAATCGTTTCATGTTAATTGAAATAACAAGAAATTTTGGGACGGGAGTCACGGGAGATCAATACTGATTGAAAAATACCGATGCGTCTTCAACAGTTATCACACAACAAGAATTTTTTTTAGTTTTAGAAGCCATTCGGACTACAAGGATGGTAGTCTTCACATCAGTACATATCAACTTGTTTATGGCCCTTCGGGGTAATAACCTGTTGTTTTTGCTTATTGTACACAGTAATAAAGATATTAGTGTTCGTCCTACTTGGGACAGGCCTACATGGAGAATCACATGAGGAGAAGATGCCAACACCACCATGCCAATAACACCACCACGCTGGCCCAATGCGGTTTAGGGGTGCCTTCCGAAGCACTGAGGAACTCGAGATCACTGTTTCGGTCATTCATCCCAGGACTGACCAGCTCCTCCTACGTCCGATACATATATACATACATACAATAACGACTATTATCCCCTAAAGGTTAGTTAGAGACTACGCAAAAGCACCGCAAAAGCATGCTACTATCCGTGCTTCACCAAGCAGAGGCTGTGTGTGCTCAGCGTGACAGGTGGTGAGCCCGTTGCCGCTATAAGCTTTTGGATGGTTGTGTAGTTCTAAGTCTATTGATCGCCTTTTACGACACCCAAGGGTTGGTAGTATTCTTTTACAATGTCCGATACTGAAGGTATGCCGCATCATCGAGCCAGGTGCCTTCAAGAACTGAACTTGTCGAACCTTGTATGTTATAATCTGAACAGAAAACTTAATCGTGAATCACACTTATTAATGTTTTACTGAACACCTATCGTCTACTATTGATTTGTTTCCATTGATTGTTGACATTTTGTTGGTGTGGGTTGATGCCTATGCCCTATACCTAAGTATGGAGGTGATTGATTAGTTAGTACCTATAATAAGCATACATAATAATATTCTGTATCGCCTCTAGCCTGAGAAGGGTAGACAAGGGAGTAAGGACCCACATTTCGCCTGATATATTTATTTAACAATATATTTGTATACCAAAAAAGATCAGGAAAACATTTTTATAAGATAAAAGTGCAAAAATTAGGGATTTCTATTAGAAATATCTACCAACCCACCATAAATTAGGTCCCTATGTAGGGGCGAGCTTGTTGCCATGCACCGGGCCCAGTCTGAGACAAGGGATATTCCTTACTGTACCTTAGTTAGTGTCATCTAAATAATGTACATGTGTATGTGAAAAACTGTCTCAAAATTGTGTTGAGACAGTCCTTCTGACTGTCCCGGGTACTGGAAATTTCTGCATGAAGTACAAAGTTTTGTATGACATTTAAAAAACGATGTTGATGTAAGGGGAATATAAAAACTTGCTGAGTTTCTTGCCCGTTCTTCTCAGAACAAGGCCTCCTGGTAGTTTTGTGAAAGGATGACGTAGTTTATCGCATTATTTATTGGTGTCTGTACCCCGTGCAGTTACACGGAATTTGGACGATTCCGTCCTTAATAATATTATTACTCGGTAATACTGTTTGAAAATCGTCGCTGCAAATGCGTGAATCGGAACGCTTATGTCATATTTTTTTTTTCGCAAGAATCGCAAACTCCTGTACATTTGTTTTTATGTAAAACTGTAAAACTAAAATAAACGAAAAGAACAAAAATGGAGTTTTCTGCAGATGCCCGATTCCCAAACAAATACCTTCAGATTTTCGACTACCGCGGTAATACCTGCGTTTACCTTCTGTATGTACTTTAGTGTAATCTAAACAATGTGGTATCCACGTTTATAGACATTATTATGCTCTCATGAACTTGTGTAATGTTTCCGCGTGGGTCGACCATAAACCAGATTGGCGAGTGGGTGTTAATGCTGTTTTAAAGTTCGTTTCCATTCAGCTTGTTAAACAATTACCTTGAGTGCTCTTGACACGCATCTCTTGAGATAAATCGAATTTTAAACACGTATCCTGCTTATATTTCATCGCTACTTTGTCTCATTTATTAAGACAGATTGGGAAAACGTCTTTGTCTTTTAACTATATAGAAAAATATATTTCACAATATTTTGATGACAAATGACTCATTACCATCTAAGTATTCATTACCATCTAAGTAAGCAGCAAATTTGGAGACTGAAGAAAACAATTATGACCCACCTAAAGTCATAGAAGTAATAATTATGCTTTTGCCTAAAGTTGAAATATATCTTTTGCCTAAAGGGTGAAATATATCTTTCAATGTTATTTATTCATGCTACTTGCTACGATCCTTTCATTCCTGTTTACCTTTTGCCATTTTGTATTTTATAACATAACATATCATCACGCCTCTTTCCCCGAAGGGGTAGGTAGAGGCGTTAAACACCCCCTTTTCGCCAGATATGTTAGGTCCCCATGTAACAACTGGCGAGCCTGTTGCCATGCACCGAGCACAATGTGAGGCAAGCGATATTCACAATGAACTCATAAGTTTTATTCAATCTCAGTGGTACAGGCGGTGGGATCGAACCCGCGATACCCGCGGCCTCTCGGACGAGTAGTGCCCCGTCCGTCCTTACTCGGCTACCGCTGCCTAAGTGTTCGTTGTTTTTTATATGTTGTAAACCACACTTCCTACTTATCACATCAGTGTATATCTTGTCACTCGGTTTTACCCACTTACCCCAGTAATGCTTCTTAAAGCTTTCACTTCTAACACATTCATTCTACTTTTGATTATAATTATTTATTTTATAAAGTCCATATATTTTGCTAGCATTTATTCTCTTTACTCGTCATTGTCTTGTCTTCTCAGAATCAGAAACAACCAATAATTACCAATAAATCTAGTTCCAATCGATTGCATATTAAATGAATGAAAATTGTTGGTTGCGTGTCGATGAACCCGTGTGAGCGTCAGGTGTCCGGTCAGCGACCTTTGGCACACTTATCGCTTAGAAAAGCTTCTTTGATTGGAAATTGCACGTGAGCTAACGCTTGCCAATTACAAGTAATTGACCTGAAAACGTAATTTTGTTGTTTAAAGGTGGATACTCGTACCTTAGTATTTTTGTTTTAAAGGTGTAAAATTAGCTAAAGTTGACTTTTTGTAAGAAACATAGTAATGGATTTATGTCTTTGACCTTTCGTATTTGAAAGATGTTAAAAAAAATAAAGATTTTTGTTAGTTTACTATAGAGTTACTATAAGGCATCACGAACACCGGTGCTCTCAAACAATTTGTAACCGTTGTTAAGTTAGCATTCATAATTAACAAACCTTTTGGGATTTTGAGTCGCAATATTAGACGAGTTGACCCTGTTGAGATGAATGTGTAGGTAATGGACATGGAACGGAAAATAGCGCATTGCACCCTACCCAAAATAATTTTATAAATTATCTTAAATACTTATATATATATATACATTATATCTTAATAATATTTAATAATAAATAAAGAAATATCTTCAAACATTCACACCTATCAACTAGCCCTATTTTAAGCAACTAATGCTGCTTGTGTTACGGACACTAGATGGCGGATAAATATATTTAATAGATAAATAAACGTAAATATCCTGAATATATATAAATATATATACCCAGAACCTCTCGAGATGGCGACGCCTTGAGACCGGCATACGGACCACTCGACCACGGAGGTCGTTGTATTGAAAAGAAAGTGATATGCTTGATTCACTTACCACTTAAGAATTAATCAGAATTGCATGTAAGAGCATGAGGTGATTGAACTACATGTTTACACGTTCGGAAATCGGAACGAGGGTAGTACGTTGTACACAAGTGTGTCAAAGGTTACAGTCCTAAAAACCAATGTTTGTACGATGTCAATGCCGACATCATTGTCACAGTCAATGTAGTATTTTAATTTTTGTAGCAAAAATTTGTGATGTGAAAATCAAAGGTATGTCGTAGTGGTTAGGGAGCTCGGTGGCGTAGTGGTTAGTATGCTTTGTTTTCCGATTGAAAACAAAGCTACCTTCGCCATGGTCAGGCCGTGGATGGGTGACCAAAACTTTGTGATCTCGAGCTCCTCCGTGCTTCGGAAAACACGTTAAGCCGTTGGGCCCGGTCGCTATTGTGACTGTTTCTACCCACCATTGGGCCAGCGTGGTGGTGTTACGGCCCATACTCCTCATGTCTTTCTCCATGAGGAAGGCCTGTGCCCAGCAGTGGGACGTATATAGGCTGAGGACAATAAAGTATTTACTACCAGACGAAACGAAATATGCAGATTGCTCTAAGTTAACGGGGCCTTATGTAAAAGGCCAAAAAAATTTAAAATAATTGGTTTTTCTGTGTAACGTATTTTATTTTTATTGATAAGACACTACATTGAGAATTTTGGTTTACTTAGTGGTAACAATCATCAAGTGGGCAGTCAGCTTGTTTGAAACATTATTGAATATAAGAAAAAAAATACAGCTAGGGGTCAATGACCATTTCACTAAGGCTTTACAGTTTACATGCTGACCCAAAACAACCTAACTACTGCGTCATCACACAACAGGTAGTTCTTACGCGTCATTAGGGAAAGATCATTAACGAACAAAACCTACTTCCAAACAGCCCTGATAACCTCCTTCTGTAACGGTTCATGAAAGAAAACCCCTGAAGTAGCTCTTATTGCTTTAGATTTAAGATTGAAAACATTGTAATCGGTGGGACTTATCAAGTGACTCAAATTATATCTAGGTGAAATAAGTTTCCGCCAAGTTATAGGAAAATAAGTTCCGTGGTGGTCTAGAGAGTATTTAGGCTTAATAATGAAGCTTACATCGCCCTTCTCGACGACAATTTTCCCTTTTAAATATTGGATCCTTACCTATGAAATTGGTGTTTTTTCTCTCTCTTAGTATTTTGTCTGTAACTATTAAGATTCAGAGTATTCCTAAAAAATAATTACCTCGTCTAAAAATAGACTATATTTTTGAGCTCTTTTGATTTGTTTTGATAATTTGTTGTAAGTTTAATTGTGTTAAAATTGGACACGGAGACAACTAATTTTAAGTGCCTCCCGAATACATAATTTTATTTGCATCCACCTAAAAACGATAAATAATTTTTATGAAGTTTGATATAACACATATTACTAAAGCTTGTCTAATGATAGATGCCAAATATAAATCTTTGGATTTGTCGTTGTGAAGAAAAGTGAAAAAAATTTAGCATGGAAAATGCAGAATTCCCCAGAATCTCCATACAAAACACCAATTTCATAGGTAAGGACCTAATAGTTTTGTTATAGTCTTGCTGTTGTAGCCGAGTTGGGACGGATGAGACGGGGCACTACTCGTTAAAGAGGGCAAGGACTCGCGGGTTCGTTCTCACCGTCTGTACCACTGAGTTTGAAAACATATGCAGGTCATTGTGAATATCGCTTGCCTCACATTGTGCCCGGTGCATGACAAACGGGCTCGCCACCCGTTACACGGGGACTAAACATACATATAATCACGGCTATTACACCTCCGCCTCCTCCACCTTATCAGTACTTTTACACCTGCAGCTTGTGGATCCTATTCTCAGCGGACATTCTGGGTTCCTTCAAAAGAGGCGTGAAAAAGCATTTTTTGGGTCGGCAAGGTGAGGGTGGCTAGGCTAGTATGTCAGTAAGCTGCTCTAGCTATCTTCACATATGGACTCCTCTACTGCTTATCATCAGGTAGTGTGGAGTCATTTGTTGAGCTTTTTATAAAAAAAAAAATACAGCGATCTGCGCGTACAATATAACAACGCGTTCCGGGTGCTGATGGGGCTCCCGCGCTTCTGCAGTGTTTCTGCAATGTTCGCGGCGGTAGCCACGGACGGCTTCACGGCCATCATGCGCAAGCGGTGCGCTTCACTCTTGCGCCGCTCGCGCGACAGCCCCAACACTATTCTGCGCGCTGGTGGGCCGGTGGGACTCCCCGATGCTGGTTCGTTGGATACGGGTGCATACAATGACAACCGTGTAATGATCTGTGATCATCATTGGGGATTCCATCCGTTATAGCTGATTATTGCTTATTTGTTTTGTTTTAATTTAAAGTAATTAATAAGTATCTACTAACACTAGTTTTGTAAGCTTGTAAGTGTTGTAAAATTGTACTAACAAGTATGGATGAATGTCTGAGATAAATAAATTATTATTATTATCCCCTAAGGCTTAGGCAGAGACTAGGCAAAAGCACCGCAAACGCAGTTCATTGTCATAGGCCGCGCTTCACCAAGCAGTGACTGCACTCAGCGTGAGAGGTGGTACGCCCGTCGCCGCTTTAAGCTATTGGATGGTTGATACCCAAGGGAAGAGATGGGTTGGACTAAACATACCTGGCGAAATGCTGCCGAACTGCTTAGCAATATTATACCTAACAACCAACGTCATAAGGCATTATATTGCTAAGCCGTATTTTTGGATAAACTAGGCATAAAGTTATTCTTAGTTTATTAATAAAGCGGCTGTAGTATAATTTTCCAATAAGCGATAACGATTTGTCTATGGGCTCCGCTGGTACGAGTAAAAGAAAGTATTAACTTTCGAGATGGTCGGTCCTTGGATCTTTGTGATCGCGAGTTGTTCCGTGCATCACAGCTCGTCGACCCCACGGCTATATTGCTATTTTTTCCATCCACCAAGCCGCCCGATCTCCACCAAAACAGAGATGTGTGGAGAAGTCCAAAGCGGAGGCGAGAAGTTTTTTTTTTTGTGATTAACGAAATTCTATTGGTTGATTAAAAACATCTCCTCTCCGCTCGTCTCGTGGAGCTTTGGTGGAGTCCCGGACTAACGCCAATGTGTCCATGGCCCAATACTCCTCCAGATGTTTCTCCATATTATTTTATGAAACCTCTGGAGGGGTATTGGGCCATGGACACACGCCTCGCAGTAAGCCTGGTGATGATTCTTCTATATAGATTTTTGATTTTACTGATCTTAGACAATAAACAAGGTGGTAAATTCAAGTCGCACAAAAAATCGTACGAGGCCTTAAAATTAAAACCTTTTTATTGATGTGCACTGAAACTAGTCCGGTCAAGGGCTTTTTCAATGTTTAGTTGTAAGGATATGTTGGTTTTTATTTGATTGTAGACCTAATTACCTTCCTTTTTCAGTGGTGTTTCGATTGAATTGTTTGGGTGTTCGTGGCTTACGCAGTCGGTCCTGCGGTCACTGGACGGTTCCGCAAACACGTGGCCATGGTAACCACGCCAAAACAAAACTGTCAAATAGCACACGATATTTTCCGACCCGGCTAAACAAAAGTAATGACACACTTTCTACACTTATTATAGCTGAGAAATTATGTTTCCGTGACCTACAGTGACCTCCATTTGAATGCTCCACATAAATAGTACTTGATGTTCTTATCAAAAGTCAGGAGATTTGTGTGTAAGATGGATTTTGGATTCGGTGACACATTGTTCCCAAACGTTGGGGGCCTCAGCCGGTACTTTAGGGACGAACCATGCTTTGGGTACGTACTTTACTTACTTACTGTACGTACTTAAGGCTAGACTAGACTAGACTGTGCTTAATGTAGACTGAGGCTTAGGTTAATTAAACAGGTATGAATAGGTACTTCTGCTACTTGTTATGGTAATATCATAATAGAGATACTAGAGTAGTAGTAAATTGTAAACATTTTTATAATATAAAAAATTTAATGAGCTTTTTTTAATGCTTGATGAGATCTGGTCAAGATGTTTTGAAAGTTAATTACCCATAATTTTATGTTACGTTTACCGTTTGCGTAAAGGTTTCTATAGAAGAAATTTACAATATTTTATATAAAATATAATATTTTATGTAGTATTTTTTAGCTATCCCACGGGTACCCTTTAATTTTCCGGAATAAAAAGTATCTAAGATGTTGACCAGGGATATTAGGTATCACCATTACAAATTTCATTGAAATTGGTCCAGCCATTCCGATTTAAGAAGAGGGAAAATACCATAAGAATTTTAAACTATCCCACGGGAACCTTTTAATTTTCCGGAATAAAAAGAATCTAAGATGGTGACTAGGTATATAACGTATCACCATGCAAAATTTAATTTTAATCGGTCCAATCATTTCGGAGATTAGCTCTTACAAACAGACAAATTGACTAACAGACAGAGAAACAAAAAAAAAATAAGAATGATTTTTTGGTATTTTCCCAGTTCTTACATTCCGTTGACTTGGTTTTAAGCATTTTTTTCTATGTACAGACATTCGACATTTACAGTTTTATTATATGTATAGATGTGTACAATATATTATATAAAATATGCAGATTTTATTTAAAATTTTCTGCTTTCCGTGATTTCATGACAAGAAGTAAAAGTGAGTTAAGAAAAACGTGGTAAAATTTAACTCAATTCATTTAAATTCATTCATTGCGATCTTTGGTACATCGGCGAATGAATACTGTTAAATTTCGCCGAGTAGTTTTAGCGTGATGCACGTGCTGGGCCCCGATCGTGCTAAATAATAACGTATTTACCACAGCCGAATCTCAGTCGAAAACGTTATAGCTCATCCACACTCCACGAGGCGACACGAGGGAATGCGAGTACGAGAGTATCGAGTGTGGACGGGCCACAACTTTTATGCGTCATGCTAATGAACAGATGTCAAAGATCATAAGTTGCTTAATTTGACGACCTCCGTGTTCGATGGTCTGTACGCCGGTCTCAAGGCGTCGCCATCTCGAGAGGTCCTGGGTTCGATCCAAAGTGGGGGCAAGTTTGCGGGTGATGAATTTTCAGACTTTTGTTCTCCAGTCTTGGATATTTATATTCAGGATATTTATATGTATATTAACCGTCTCTCTGGTCTAGTGGTTCACACCACCGGGTGTTGATCGGGAAGTCCGGGTGCGATTCCCCATGGGGGCAGAAGTTTTTCTGCTCGGTTTGGTTTGTGGTAGGGCTTCTAAGCCCGCCTGGCTAGCTACCACCGCCTTACCTAAATTTGTCGCTATAATAACAATGTTTTATGCATTGTTGTGTTTCGGCAATCAGAGGTAAGATAGCCAGTTCCTCAGTTGTTGAGGATTTTACAGGTGAAGCTCGCTTCCACCTTCGGCCTTATCGTCACTTACCATCAGGTGAGATGAAGGTCAAGAGCTTACTTGTCGTTTGTAAAAAAAAAATATATCTATTACATATATCTGTCCATCATCTAGTATCCGTAACACAAGCAGCATTTAGTTGCTTAAAATGGGACTAGTTGATAGGTGTGAATTTCTGAGGATATAAAGAACAAATTTTGGCTAGTTGGTGGGTTGGCCATAACGTTTTCGATTGAGATTCGGTTTCTAAAGATGTAGGCTTTTGTTGCTCCTATGGAATTCCCAATCTCACTCTATTGAAGAGTGCACCGAGAGTTTGCGGCATATTTACGTACATTTGTTCCCTTGCTGTATTGTTATTACTTAAGCTATAATTATGTAATTCACATGCAAGATATTTACGGATTCACTCTACAAATCATAGAAGCACGATTACTCGTAGTTGGCTCGAGAGAAAAAAATTCCGAAGCTACCTCAAAAAAAATTTAAACCCTTAGTTCGGCGTAAGTGCTTCACGGAGAGCAATCAGCTTTTGAATAATAACAAAACTACGTGTTTTCTATAACGTTTATTGCCTATATTGTCGAAATGTGTATTTATTTAAATAATACGAAAGAAATACCTAAATTAGCGCGCGGACCGTCCGTCCCAGTTAGAGCCGCAGCGCTTACCCCAGGCGCCAGAAGCTCGGGCACTCTTAATTGCTTAGGTTTTTATTTAAAACCCGCCTATACACGGTGTTTCAAAACTCACCCCTAAAAACCAATTTTAAGTACTGTCTAGTACTAGCTACCAGGAGTAGGAACAGAGTTGAACATTTAGGAAGTAATTTCTACTGATAAACTTAACTAAACCTTTAATAGAGTTGCGCTTTAATGTCAATAGTTTTAAATTATGGCAAAAATAATAATTCTTTCGGCTATTAAAAAAATCAAGCTAGAGTCCTGGTATTTTGGCAATGAGTTATGTATAAGGGACCCTACAACCCCCTTTCGCCTTTTTTATTTTTGAAACATCTTGTATAGAAGTCGGCTTGTTACAATTATTATAATTATAAATATAAAGAGCAAAAAAGAAAAAAAGATCTACTTAAGCCTTGGTAGAGTTCAGAAACAAAAACACTCTAACCTATCATCTTAGTAAGGATTAAATTACTTTAGTTTAAAATATTAAAATCCCCAAATTAAACATTACGCTTTGCATTTCACAACAATTTCATATTGGCGTGCAATATTTATGTAAAAGATTATTGTTGGGCTGAGCTTTTGGAAAACAGGTCTTCAGACTACCACAAACTCTGTTTTTTATCGTTTTAACACATTAAGGATGAAACTATTCGTAGGTAATCTTAACTGTATTAAAGTACAATATACAATAAAAAATCTATTTCCACTGATTTTAATAAAGCACATTTCTCAAAAACAACACAGCCCTTCCGCCGGCTTCCACACGATGGCGAGGATGATGGACCGAATGATGGCAGAGAGCTTGCAGCCGTTCGGGTTCGCTCGCGTGTCGGCCCGGCGGGGCTCCGACAAGCCGGACCCGCCCCGCGACGGGCTGCGCACCGAGCGCAGCGAAGCGCGGAGAGAGCGGGCGAAGCACCAGGACACGCACGCTGTGAACGGCACGAAGCATCCGCCCACACAAGGTAATTGCAGTATTTATTGGCATAGTATCGCGAATGTCTGCCTTCTGTTTATTTTATAACACTTAAAATTATCACTTTGCTTATTATAACGGAAACCGAAATACTTGAAATTCAACAGTATATTTATTTTCAGTTGTCAAACCTACACAAGCATGCACATTCCAAATGACGCCAATGGACCAAGCAAAACAGACAGATCCAACCACAGAGAAATGGGCAGGCACACTACGGCGTCGGGATCCCGACATACAACCGACACTACCTTCCATAGTATCCAGGAAAGCTTCCTCTACCTCCTCGTCTAATGGCAGCGGCAGGAAATGCAGATCAGTCGAGCGAATGCCACGTCAAAGAGTCAGGCAGTTAGTACCAATAAAGCCGACAGTAAGAAAAACAGATATACCATCAGAAGGGGATCTCGCACTTTTAGAAAGAGACGAAAAAGTATTTGATGCGACGGGATATGAGCTCCACTTAGTAGAGACGTTGGAAAGGGACATTTTACAGAAGAACCCCGATGTTCGTTGGAAGGATGTCGTCGGATTGGACGACGCGAAGTCAGTGTTGCAAGAAGCTATGGTCTTACCTCTCGTAATGCCAGATTATTTTAAGGTAAATATTTATGTATATGCAATAATCCACGTAGATTCATAAAATAGTGAAAAATATGGGGTATGGATATCTCTTTCTCAGCCTATATACGTCCCACTGCTGGGCACAGGCGTTCCTCATGGAGAAACACGTGAGGAGAATGCTCCGTAACATCACCACAAGGGCCTAATGTGGTTTGGGGGTAGAAACGGTTGCAAAAGCGACCGGACCAATGGTTTAACGGGCCTTCCAAAGCGCGGAGGAAGTTTTAAATCACAAAGTTTTGGTCACCCATCTACGGCGTGACCATGGCAAGGGTAGCTTTCTTTTCGATCGAAAGCCAAAGCGTACTAACCACTACGCTACCGAGATCCTTATGGATATCTAGGTCCGATTAATGTTTTCGATTCTATATTTTGTTAAACATAAATATTTACGCCCTTTGTCTCGATGAGGGAGAGAAAGATGGAATCACTCCACTTGCTACGATGTTCGTACACATCTTTAGCTTCATCTACTTTCAGCAAGTTTTCACGTGAGACCTATTTATGACTTCTTATAAAAAATATAGCGTGTGGTAGCGGCTTATTAAAAGAATACTACCAACACATATCTTCCCTTGGGTGTCGTAAAAGGCGACTAATGGACTTAAGACTGCACAAGCATCCAATAGCTTATAGCGTCGACGGGCTCACCACCTGTCACGCTGAGTTCAGTCGCTACTGGCAATGGTCTGCTACTGCCTGGTCTCTGACTAACCCTTAGGGGATAATAGTCGTGATTATATGTATGTATAAAATATACCTTTGTCATAATAATGCAAGAGCAATCCATTACTCGGAGCTTGGTAGGTTTAAATTAGTTTCTCGCGTGCGAGATGGTATCGGTGCACTGTTCTTGAAGTAAGTCAACTCAATTCCTCACTTGGCTATTTCTTTGATGGCAAATTACTCTTATTATATTTTTGCAAAATAAGGAACTGCGGCACCCTCAGGGAGGTTAATGATGAACTGTTGTAGCTGTAAAAGTTGAACATTAGTAAAAGCTCTCGAACTAAAGAAATGTCAAACTTACGCTATTCTATTGGTAAACGACAAATATATCATTGCTTTGGTATTGTTTTTTGTTTTAAGTACCTAGTCAATAATGGGAGTAGCTCGGTGGCGTAGTGGTTAGTACGCTTTGGCTTTCGATGGAAAACAAAGCTACCTTCGCCATGATCAAGCCGTGGATGGGTGACATATTGATGACATACTTGCTCTAGTTACTAATTTGGCGACCTCCGAGCCGTCGAGTGGTTTATACCGTCACTTACATGGAAGTAACACATTCTCAATCGAATATAAGAACCTTATTACATTACTGTAAGAACATAAGTAATAGGTTGGGGAAAAAGTTTCTTCGCATTTTTTAAGAAAATTCAAAACATTTTTTAATATAGTTTATTTACATTTAACTAAAGTATGTAGGTACCATTTTGTTCTATAACTTTTTGCCATCTTGTAGGTAGGGACATGATCCCATTGCTATAGAAATTTTGGGACATCTGGTCAAAATACCGCGACAAGTGGTATTGGCAGTCCTCTCGTGATATTAACCTGACACTGCCTAAAGAATTCTGAAGAGACCGAAACAGGTGGAAATCTGAAGGTGCAAGGTCAGGACTATACGGCGGATGCATTAACACCTCCCAGCCAAACTCTTTTAATTTTTGCTGAGTGGCTAAAGATGTGTGAGGTCTAGCGTTATCATGATGAAAAACCACACCCCTCCTGTTGATTAATTCCGGCCGCTTTCTCTCAACTTCTTGCTTTAATCTCATCAGTTGTTCGCAGTAGAGTTCAGAATCGATGGTGCTGCCTGGTGGTAACAGCTCATAATGAATAATGCCCTTCCAATCCCACCACACACTCACAGCATCACCTTGTTGCGAGTTAACCCGGGTTTCGCCACAGTCTGTAAGGCCTGACCGGCCCTTGACCACGACCTTTTTCGCACGTTCTTGTCGTACGTGATCCACTTTTCATCACCTGTTATCAACTTCTTCAAAAATGGTTCGGTTTCATTATGTCGTAATAAAGAATCACAAATGAGTACACGGTTCATTAGGTTTCTTTCAGTGAGCTCGTGAGGTACCCAAATGTCGAGCTTTTTTGTGTACCCAGTTTTTTTCAAATGCACCAAAACGGTTTTGTGGTCAATTCCCAGTTCTTCAGCTACGTCGTAACTACTGACATGCCGATCTAGCTCCACTTTTTCAAAAATGGCATCCATTTTATCTGTAATAGGGCGACCAGAGCGACGTGCATCTTTGACATCAAAATTTCCGGATTGAAAACGCTTAAACCAAATTTCTGCTACTCTCACAGACACTGCACTAGGTCCATAAACATCGCAAATTTTTTTCGCGGCTTGAGTTGCATTTTTACCTTTTTTGTAGTAAAATTTTAAAATGTATCGAATTTCTTCATTAGATTCACTCATCTTGGCGGTACGAAAAACAAATGAAAATCACACATTTTTCTAATTTGAATTTGGAATTATGTTCTTTAAAATTTAAACTTTCAATGATACCAAAACCAGCCAGATACAAATAGTATAGCCAAAGAGATTTTATTACAAGTTTATACATACTATAATGCGAAAAGACTTTTTCCCCAACATAATATAACATTTTATTGCCCATCACTATACGCCGGTTCGATTCCCGGTGGGGGAATATGTTCGTCGATATCAGAATGTTTTGGTCACCCATCCATAGACTGACCATGGCCAAAGTAGCTTTGTTATCAATATCGAAAATCAAAGCATAAGAAATCACTACGTTATCGAGCTCAAAAATAGCTCATATTTTTGATGTAGAAAAAATATTTTTTTAAAACGGCGGGCACCACGAACACCGGCGTTCGCGGTGTGTGCGGAAAGCCAAAGCGTACTAACCACTACGCCACCGAGCTCCTCCCTATCATCAGGCATAGATGCCTGAAGGAGTAACCAAAGATATCAGCGCACCCACATCAGATTTTGAAGTTGCTATTTAATCTAATAATAGGTCCTTACCTATGAAATTGCCGTTTTTTTCTCTCTTAGTATTTTGTCTGTAAAAAAAACAAAATTCAGAAGCATTTATTCAGTTTTGATGCGTCTTAGCGCGTGCTTATGAATGTCATAAACATTTTACAATATTTCGTGAAAGAGAAAAACTACGCCATCCGTTCACAAAACTACCAGCAGGCCTTGTTTTAAATATTAAGTTTCAGAGTATTCTTAAAAATAATTACCTCCTCTAAAAATAGACCATATTTTTGAGCTCTTTTATTTTGTTTTGATAATTAGTTGTAAGTTTAATTGCGTCAAAATACATCATTTGATTTGCATTCACTTATAAACGATTAATAATTTTTATGAAGTGTGATATCACACATATTACTAAAGCTGGTCTTATGATACATGCCAAATATTATCTTTGTATTTGTCGTTGTGAAGAAAGCTGAAAAAATGTCAGTATGGAAAATGCAGTTCCCCAAAACCTCCATACAAAACGGCAATTTCATAGGTAAAGACCTATTATGTTCATGATTGCAGGGTATCCGAAGGCCGTGGAAGGGCGTGCTGCTGACGGGCCCGCCGGGCACGGGCAAGACGCTGCTGGCGCGCGCCGTGGCCACCGAGTGCAAGACCACCTTCTTCAACGTGTCCTCCGCCACGCTCACCTCCAAGTACCGAGGGGACTCCGAAAAGCTTGTGCGGCTGCTGTTTGATATGGTTATTATGTTTTCTCTCGTCATCCTCAGCCTATATACGTCCTGGGCAAAGGCCTTCCTTATGGAGAAACACATGAGGAGTATGGGCCGTAACATCACCACGCTGGCTTTATGCGGGTTACCCCCGAACACAGAAACGCTACTCAAAGTTTGAGTCCTATTTAACATTATTACGTATACGTATTGTCAAAATTGACGTTTTTCCATACAAATTCTGATAGGTATTCTCCACTTACCTTTATAAGCAGTGCTCAAAATTTGAGTAGCTTTTCTGTATTCAGGGGTTAGTGAGTAGAAACTGTGTAATAGCGGCCGGGACCAAAGGCTTAATGTGCCTTCCGAAGCACGGAGGAGTTGATCACAAAGTTTTGGTCAACCATCTACGGGCGAAGGTAGATTTGTTTTCAATCGAAAGCCAAAACGTACTTATCACTACGCCATCGAGATTCTCAAATTTTCTCCTAATATTTTCTGTACTTAAGCTAATTCCAAGCTGCTACGAGTATTCTATTTTTGTAACGGCGTAATCAAGGAAAAACGACCATCTGGATGGTTAGGACCACCTCTTTCAATATGTCTTCAGCCTCGCTCACCTTCAAGAATCACGGAGACTCCGAGAAGCTTGTGCGGCTGCTGTTTGTTATCGTCATTATAGTTTCTTTTATACTCTTAAGTTGCTTTCTTACCGGCTCGGTCACGAGAATGAGCGGCGGGCGGAGCGGCAGACGCGTTCGCATTTCATTGCTCGCTCAAAAGTCATTTTGTCACCGATTTCCGACCGTAGCAGGCAAGCAATAAAATGAAAATTCGCCTGCATCTGGGGGAAAACCAGCTTTTATACCAACGCAATAGACAACAGGTTGTTGTCACGTTACGGCGTAGACACAGCTACGAAAGTTGCTACGAATATAAGGTGTAAAATGATACATACATTTCTGTGATGAAGTGGTTATCGTATCGTAGAATATATCATTATTTACGTATTGTATCACTATTACTTTATAAAAATTAAGAAAATTATGTTGACAGCATAGAAAACGAGTTTACTAGTCTTCACATAATGCTCTTTCTAATTATTATCTGTCCTGATGTCACCGAACTTATCCTATGTGCTAAGACCTAAAATAAAACTATTTCCTTCAGGCTGCATTCTATGCGCCGAGCACGATATTCCTGGACGAGGTGGACTCGCTGTGCGCGGTGCGTGGGGCGGACTCCGAGCACGAGGCCTCGCGCCGCTTCAAGGCTGAGCTGCTCATACAGATGGACGGCCTCGCTGCTGCCTTGTAAGTACCACAGGCCGCATTCTAGCCGAGCTCGATATTTCTGGATGAGGTGGACTCACTGTGAGCACAAGTGCTTACTGCTCATACAGATGGATGGGCTAGTTGCGGCTTTCTAATGAATTACCTTTGAATAAATAATATTGATTTAAAATTATGATGAATTTAAGCCTTCTGCTAGATACGGGCTGCTGCATAGATTTGTTAACAATCCCTCTCTAAAATATATATTAATATCAACTGGTAGACACCTAGTTCTGGAGATAGACCTCCCCATAGGATCCTTGATTTTGTCTTGTGGCATTCGCCTCTTATTTTATAAACTCAAATAGTATTTAAAGTGCTTGTTTCCAGCAATCGCGATAAAATTGTGATGGTACTGGCGGCCACTAATCACCCGTGGGACATCGACGAAGCGTTCAGAAGAAGATTCGAGAAAAGAATATACGTTGGTCTTCCTGATGGTAATATTGCTAATAAAATCCTGTGTAGTTACTAATTTCATTTTTAATTCCATTATTATCAACCTGAATTAACACGGTTTTTGTCTTATAAATTTCCAGAAGCGACCCGGGTGAAATTACTCAAGCTATGCCTACGTGAAGTGGTCCTTTCAGAAGACGTCGACCTGCAGGAGCTGGCGAACAAACTCGACGGGTACAGCGGGTCAGACATCTGTAACCTCTGCAGGTAAATACCGAATTAGAACGACTATAATCATCTTAATATCAATTATAATAATCTGTTGGTTTTAATCCATAATTAATTCAAACATTCAAAACCAACAAGATATTAACAAAATATTAAATAAAATTTTCCAAAACTCCGTAACATTTTATTTATGTATTAGGCTACAGAACAACACGCCAGACTATACAAAACAGTGAAATATCTAAAATGTTTTGACTTAAAAAAAATAAAGTGAACAATTATTGAGAATTGATAGTTCGTGGTAGGCTGCTTAAGCTTTAATAATAATAATAATATACATTTTTATTCAAGAAACAAGAGTCATTTTTTCTTATAATGTGTATCGCAGTGGGTTGTAAAGGAAGCAGAGAGGTGTAGTTTGTAGATAGAATTTATTAAAAGATATAAGGCACAACTGACACATAGAAAAATATAAACAAAGTGTAACTAGGTAACCAGTGTTGCCTAGTACATCGACACCATAGACACCAACACTTCCCCTCAAACGTACACCATCACAACCATTCATCACACAATAACATAACTATATCAAAACACAATATCAAAGCACTAACATTAACTTACAGATAACTAAAACTATGTTAAACCTAAAGCTGAAACACATTTCTCAAACTTTATACGGCCTAACGGCTTGGTCAGAACATCAGCTACATTTTCCTCGGTGGATACATACTGTAACTGAACAGTAGAGTCTTCGACACACTGACGAGCATAATGAAACCTTATATCGATGTGCTTCGTACGTCTATGTGCAACCGGGTTCTGAGCAAGCTTAATGGTGCTCTGATTGTCAACATTGAGAGTTACAGGTTGCGCTGGTATTCGCAACAGCGATGCAAGAAAACCTTTCATATAAGTAGCTTCTTTGCATGCCTCTGAAAGTGCGATGTACTCCGCCTCTGTGGATGACAACGCTACGCAGGATTGCTTTTTACACTCCCATGACACAGGGTTTCCACTTACCTGAAAGATATAACCAGAAAACGATTTTCTGTCTTTCACGTTTCCTCCCCAATCAGCGTCAACGTAGCCGGTAACATTTGTGAAGTTGCTGGCACTGGTTTTGAATACCATGCTGTAGTCAATCGTTCCCTGAAGATAACGCAGCACCCTCTTTGCCGCCTTCATATGAACCTGATGACAACATGAATTGTATTGTGACAAGAAACTAACAGCAGCCGAGATGTCCGGGCGCGTGTTGCTGGCTAAATAGTTCAATGCTCCTACCAACGACTGGTATCTGAGCCGGTTTGGGTGATCTAATACATCACTTCCTTCCCCTTCAGCCAAGACCGTGTGAAGATCAAGCTCCATAGGAGTCTTCACTGGTTTACATTCCGCCAGACCAAAATCAGCCAACAGTTTCTTTGTAAAGTTACGTTGTGAAACTCGTAACGTACCTTCGTCTCGCGTAAGCTCCATACCAAGAACTTGTCGTGCCTTGCCTAAGTCCTTGATCTTGAATTTCTCTCTCAGACTATTCAAAAGTTGATTTTTCTTCCCATTTTCAATATAAAACACCAAAAAATCGTCAACGTAGAGAGCAATGTAAACATTGTCTTTGTAATACAGACAACTGTCATATTTTGACCGAATAAATGACAATGATAACAACACGTCATTTACTTTTTCGTTCCATGAACGCGATGCTTGTTTGAGGCCGTATATTGCCTTCTGTAACAAACAAACTTTTTTGCAATCTTGTATGCAGCCTTCTGGTTGTCGCATATAAACTTTTTCGTGCAGTTCACCATTAAGAAAGGCTGTGTTCACATCAAAGTGATCAATTTCAAAATTTCTGTGAACAGCCAACGAAAGCATTAGTCTTATAGTTGATCTCCGAACAACTGGTGAAAATGTCTCGAAGTAATCAACTCCATAAGACTGCGTGAATCCTTTCGCCACAAGTCGAGCTTTATAGGACTTATTCCCATCGGCATCGAACTTGTATTTGAAAATCCACTTGCATCCGACAATTTTGGCTCCAGGTGGTTTGTCCACAAGCGTCCAGACCTTATTTTCATACATAGAGTCCATTTCCTTTTCCATGGCCTCTCTCCACTTCATCGTATCTACTCCACTCAGTGCTTCTTTGACAAAACGAGGTTCCTCTTCAGTGACGAGACAGACCAAATCCTCGCGATCGCGCAATCTGTTCCGCAAAGGATATCTAGGCTGTTCCTCTGCAAGATCGGCATCACTCTGATCGTCATTGACCTCCGAGTCCTCTGTCAGCTCTGCGGTAGTGGAAGATGGTATTTCCAAGTGTGAGACAGGATCTGGTTCAGCTGGCTTCTCATGTGCAATCTCCCATGTAACAGAATTCTCATGTCCGTTTGAAAGCTCCAAGGGTGTCACATGTTCTGAAGTATCGCTAGTAACATCTGTATCCTCTATGAAAATGACGTCTCTTGCCTTTATGACATTGCGTGGATTTTGTATATTAGCTAAACGGAACCCCTTTGTATCCGTACAATATCCCACGAAACGATATTTTTTAGCTTTCTTGTCCCACTTTTTCCGAGCTTCCTTTGGAATATGCGCATAAGCAATCGATCCAAAGACCCTAAAGTGACTGACAGTCTGAGCTTTATTCGTCCAAAGCTCCTCCGGAATCTTACCCTGGTTGGCAGAATGTGGCAATCTATTTTTTATGTAAACTGCAGTATTACAGGCTTCTGCCCAATACCGTTTACTTAGATTATCTCCCAGCATAGT
This sequence comes from Parapoynx stratiotata, assembly GCA_910589355.1. NCBI lineage: Eukaryota > Metazoa > Arthropoda > Insecta > Lepidoptera > Crambidae > Parapoynx > Parapoynx stratiotata. Next base: position 15,324,077 of record OU342464.1, read on the forward strand.
CCGAGCCATTTCCACAATCGTTCTGTTAGCTCGCTCTGCAACGCCATTTTGTTCCGGTGAGTAAGGGACTGTCAATTGATGTTTTACTCCCTTACTTGACAAATATTGTTTAAACATAAGATTGACAAATTCTGTTCCGTTGTCCGTTCTTACTGCCTTGAGTCTCAAGCTTGTCTCGTTCTCCACATGCGTCACAAAGTCCTTAAAGTACTTCAAGCTCTCAGATTTTTCCTTGAGAAAATATGCAAACATTTTCCTCGTGAAATCGTCTATTATGACAAGCATATAACGAGAACCACTGTATGAACGATCTGACATTGGACCACAGATATCCATGTGTACCAATCCTAACTTGTCAGTTGCTCTATCTGCTTCACCTACTGGAAAAGGTAATCTGTGTGACTTACCCTTAATACAGTCAACACAAGGTTTCATTACACTCTTTCCAAAATCGAGACCCGGTAGCTTACGTAAATCCCGTTCATTTACATGACCAAGCCGCCGATGCCACAACAACAACGAGTCTCCAGCTTGAACTGTAGCCAACGCCCCATCTACAACAGGAAAACAATTATCGAGCTTGTAGATACCTGAGACTTTACTAGCAGTCGCCACAAGCTTACTCGATATGTGACCTACCGATTTGTGAAACATGTTACGTTACATTAAAAACTACTTTCCATCCTCTCTCTACTAATTTAGATACTGACAAAAGATTTACTTTCAAGCCTGGCACATACGTAACATCCCTAATGGGCAGCAGAACCCCATTCAGTCTGACCATAATGTTACCTGTTCCCTCGCTCGAAATCTTGTCATTATTTGCACACGTCACATCATTCTTACCACTAACCTTAATGTCTCTAAACCACTGTTTTTGAAAAGACATATGATTCGATGCACCACTATCAACATACCAGGATTCCGAGTCAAATGTGTCACGAACACTCAACGAGGTGATTAAACCTGTTTCGTCATTCCTCGATCCTGTGAGGAGTGGGCATTGAGGTTTCTTGTGTCCCTTTTCACCGCATTTGAAACATTTCACAGGTTTCGGTTTCGTGATCTGCTTCCTGTTTCTCCCTTTAGCATTATTAGATGCCAACGCCGAATCGCTAGTCGAAATGGATGCGCTGCCCTTGCTAGAGTCCTCCTGTAGCAACTTTTGACGAACATTCTGTGAAGTGAGCATCATACCTGAGTGTTCCATAGCCATGCGCATAGGCTTATACTCATCCGGTAGACCTCTCAGTAGTATTACCGCTACAAGTTCATCATCAACACAATGATCGATCTCTCTTAGTTTCTGAGTATGACTCATGACAGCGGCAATATACTCATGCATATTCGTATGCCTATCCAGTCTTTCGTCTAATAGCGAATTCAAGAGACTTATCTTTCTGTTGAAACCCTTGTCCTCGAAGACAGCAGCTAGCGCTTCCCATGCTTCCTTCGCTGACCTGGCCTCCTGCACGTATGGGTACAAGTGTGGCTCAACGTGAAGACAAATGGTAGCAAGCGCTTCTTCATCTTTTTGGATTCCAGAAGGATCATTTGAGTCTGGAGTAACCGACGTATAAATGAAAAGTTTCTCACGTAACAGAAGCATTTTCACGGCAAATTTCCATGATGAAAAATCTTCGATTCCGTTCAACTTCGGGATGGAGAATTTTGTGAGGGCCATAACCTCTTATAATGTGTATCGCAGTGGGTTGTAAAGGAAGCAGAGAGGTGTAGTTTGTAGATAGAATTTATTAAAAGATATAAGGCACAACTGACACATAGAAAAATATAAACAAAGTGTAACTAGGTAACCAGTGTTGCCTAGTACATCGACACCATAGACACCAACATTTTTGTTAGTAACAACTTAATACCAACACTGATCTATTTTTTATGAGTAATTGTTTTGCTCCAGAGACGCATCAATGATGACGATGCGCCGCAAAATCGCAGGCAAGAGTCCAGAGCAAATCCGTAAGCTAAAGCGGTCGGAGCTAGACGCGCCAGTCTCGAAGGCGGACCTGGAGGAGGCCATGCTGAAGACCCGGCGCACGGTGACGCAGGCCGACGTGGCGCGCTACACCACCTGGATGCAACGCCACGGCTGCTCCTAGCGGCGTGCTAAAGCGCTGCGAGCGCTGCTTCGGAAGCTTCGCAACGCTTAAAAACACACTCACGCTTTTAGACCTAAGATGAGTTCGATAACAGCAACAAATAGAAAAAGACTCTCGAAATGTATACAAAAACAACTGTCAGAGGAATCATCTTACGTGAGAAGACGTATAATGTGGCGAAGTAAAGCCACATTGCCTGGACACAGCGGTTTCAACTGCTTCTGCGAGTGCCGATCAGTGTAACGCCACTTAACACAGAAACAGTTACGGCTACTGTTTCTGACGAACTCTAGTGCTACGAATGATATAAAAGTCATCGAACTGTTTTCTCGCTTTGAAAATTTGTATATTGCGATTAAATTTTTGATCAACAAAGTTTTCTTCTATCTTGAACCTATTGCGAAGCCGAGAAATAAATACTTATTTCAAATGGTTGCGGTGATGTGATAGCTTCCGAAGCAATCGTATTGGAAGCTACGTTGCACAGACCATTAGTGAACAAACCACCCAAATGACAGCATGTGGCATGCGCTACGAGGTGCTTCGAATGCTACGAAACGTTTAGTAGCATCTTCGTTTTGAATGCTTCAGAAGTTGCTACGAGTGTAGCGCAATCCATGTAGTGCTACGTTATCGAAATACAGTGCTACGGATGTTCGTAGCAGGATGCGCAACATTTGCTGCTTCGCTCAGTTCGCAACGTTGAGTAATATCGAAACTGAAACACAATGTGAAAATAACTTGAAGTGACTTTTGAAAAAGTCGTTGTTAAGAGCACATGCTTAAGACGTGAAAATCTGCATTCGTCTATCAATTAGAAATCATAAAATTTGAAACTTTTTTAATGATGATGAGTATTGATGTGAATAAAGTATATTGGCAAGAATTTCTTTTCATATGCATGTGATCTGTTACAGAAACTAATATTTCTGACTTGAATGAAAGTATTTATACCTGTATTTATACCTTTGTAGTTTATCTTGACTCGCCTTAATGTCGAAAGCATAATAACTTTACATAATTTTTAAAATTTATCTCAATGTTGTACATTTTTATACTGAATTTTATATGATATTAACAGTGTTTTAATTATGAATCTAAGCTAGTTACAGTAATATAACAAAACTAATTCTAAAACCATTAAATCAAGTTTTAAACATTATCAATTTTTATGTAGGAGATTATTAGTATTTATTGCTGATAACAATAATATAGTCCTCAATAAGCGAATGTAAAATTGTATCAAATTGATTGTGAAATATTGTAGGTAACATCTTATATATTCTAGATTATATCTAGGCAAGGAAGATATATTTTTACGTAGGGATATTTCGTAAATCCGAGCTTTTGGACTTAGGGATTCGAAATAAGACTATGGATATTTGATAAGACTCATTTTATTGAACTCTGTGTCGTTACAATTGGTTTTTATTATTAATATTTCTGTGTAAATGTACGTGTTGTTCGGTTAACGTGTAGATAACGGTATGAATAAAGGTACAATAATTTAACTGTTTTTTTATTAAAAACCTTTTTTCTTTTATTTTCATTATATATCATAGGTGATGAATTAGATTTCCTAATTAAGTATAACACAAACATTTTAATTTTATTTTCGTAGTTTTTTTTATATTTCACTTTTTCGATATTAAGCGGAATATCAAATCTCAGAGAAAAGTTAGAAAAAAAGTTTCCTATAAAAGGGGCAGCCAATAATAGTCTTTATTATTATCAATATACCTTATGATATGGAACTTTGTTTATAGAAGAAAATTTAAACTCTAAAGTAGCAAGAAATACAAATCACTCTAGTAAGAAAGCGCAAGATTGAAGATATATTTGAAAAAGTTTTTGAATAGAATGATTTTATAATTGAAGAACTTTTTCCCAGAAACATTTTGTTTATGCAGAGAAATATTTAAAGGGAAAACATATCAATACTGTGCACAATTACATGGATTATTTAGTTTATATGAATTTTAACCAAATGCTACCAATTGGTCCTTAAATAATGTCTAATGTCTTTGATCACAGAACTTTAACATCGTCAAGGCACATTTTACATTTGGTCGTATTGCTAAAAGAACATAAGCCTTCAATATCATAAAAATACATTTGCTAAAGTGATTTATTTAATTAAAATTAATATATTTTACAGTCGAGTACAAAAATATGTAAACTCGTTTTAGAAGTGACAATCTTTATTTCCTTCTATACGAGTCATACACTGTTAAGTGGTTACATATTTTTGGAGTTGACTGTACCTAATCAAAGATAGCTAGTTACATGTCTTATTATTTTGCTTTAAAGATAGCTGCATGTGAATCTTAAAAGATTACTACGTTCGTACCTATTAAATATATTAAAATACAAAACCTACATTTCTGATACAGTTGTAGAAATAAATTAAGAAGTGTGTTAAAATTTTTATTGTTGTGAAAATAATTCAGTGAGACCAATTCCAACAGTGGACGTCTCCCGGTGGATATTTCTGATTTGTTATGATTTTTATATTTTCAACGATATTATATTTCAGAGACTCACAGAGAATCACATCACTGAGTAATATAAAGTTTGATTAATTGTACAGTATTGCGATATTGTGTACCAAATATTGACTATTATTGTCAATATTTGCATTCACAATATTATTGCGTGTGTTCGCTTAGCTTTACGATATGCTCGGTGAATAGTATCAGACACCCACCCTCCAGATAAGTGGGTGTTTACACATCTGCCTATCATATCTAGAATATAATATCATTGGCCATGCTAAAATCAAAATAAAAATAATATACAGGAGTTTGTCATATAATGTTCTATGATAAACGAGGTATAATTAATAATACGAAATAATAAAACATTCCAAGTTAATTATTCTTATTATTAAAATATGCGTCGAATCTATCAAAAGTAAATAGGCCTATAAAGTGAATATTTTTTCGTTCCCCCTTCACTTAAAGGCACTAAGATATTGTATTTATATTACAGCCTATTTCACCATCACCAGCAACTAGGTTAGTATGAGCTTCACAGACGGCAGCATACTATGTATATGAGATACTCACGACAATTAAAAGCTATACATCTCTAGTTGTAATTTTCATAAACTGCCGTCTGTGAGCTCCTTGATTCTCAACTGATGGAAACCAGACGTATAACGGAATCTCTATAACTGACACTATTATTATGGCGACTCAGAGCGAGACCGCTAATAAAATTTTCTAAATCGAATCAGTGAGAGTAACTAATCCTTTTTTAAGTTTCAATGTGAACATGTACCTACATAAAAGCCAAGCACCTACATATTGCAATGGTGGCTTGGTTGAAATATTTTATCAAGATTTAAATTTAAGTGACGCTGTCACGAAACACATGAAGTTCATAGAGTAATTGCATTGTATTAGTTTGATTAAACCAAGGTTTATACCCACAAGGTTATAGATCAAATAGCATCATGCTTACTACACAAAAGTACCAATGAACGTTAAATTGCCAAAAGCTCTGGCTGTTTTTAATGTTAGACTTTTAATTATTTTTTGACACAATTTGACAATATGGTGAAAGTGGCTGTTAACATTAATAATTATACCTAACATGCTTCAAAATATTTCTTTGGCTTAAATCGAATTATGATAATAAAACAAAAATAACAATTATCTCTTACTTTTTTAATATATGTTACACAATATTTAATTTGTCTAATGATAAGTTTAATGAACGTGAAATATGTTTGAAAAATGTGTTATCACCGTTCGCTCTTTTTATGGCTAGGATCACAGACTAAATACGGTGATTTTAATACTTATTTCAGCAAGTTATGATTTTTTATTGAAAATGATATGATGTATCGTAACAACCGGGGAAAATTTATTGTTTATTTACATTTTAAACAACTTTTAGCACCTAATTCTTAGGCTGTGAGCTCCACAGTAATATTACCAGCTTGTGATACCTAAACACATAAATGATAAGCAAAAGTGAATCTTAAACACATGAGAATAATTAGGGAATAATTTTACTTAATTTCTGGTAAATGTTAGGGTGTCTAGTTTTCAGAACTAAGAAAGAGTTAATATTGTCTAGAATAAATATTTCCGTACAGCTATTCTATGTCTAATTTTATTCTAATGTTTATTGCCGATTAGAATAATATATTTCTTTCACCAGTCAGTAGTAGAATAATACTCAATACTCAAATAGAATACAACAGACACAAATATTTGCAATAACTTTAAGAAGTTTCTTTAGATAGGCATTCTTTAATATTTTACTGTTGATAAACCAAATATTATACACATTATAAATAAATATAATTCTTCTTACAAGAAGGTAAATTGTCAAATAGTTTTTTGCAAAGTATTTGTAGTGACGTGAAAACGAAATACACAAATGTAATTAGATACTCTAATTGCACAAGATATAGTTGGTAAAGGAGGACGGGCGAAACGTAGTCCAAAGTCACTGTAAGAAAATAGTTATAGCAAAATTAAATCTATAGAAAGCTATTTTTAAAGCTACTTTTTTTGCTTGTTATAAGAGTTCCCAACGACCGATAACGACCAGACGTATGTTTTTGGGGTGTCAGGTTTAATATCCTCCTGGCGCACCCTGGGCAACCAACGATGGACAACAGAGTGATTTTGAGAGGGTTTTTCTTCCACTCTTAATTTTCCACATGCGACGAGACGGGGACAGAATTGAGGCTGACGCAGCAAGACTGGGTAGGGGCCGTACGCACAGAACCCTTGGGTACAGGTGCACCGCTGGCTAGTGCATGCCATCCACGTGCAGGGGCGAAACGACTCCACATTTGTGGAGTTTATATGTGGAGGAACTCATATAACAAGGCAAAAAAATAGCTTGAAAATAGCTTTCTATAGATTTCATTTAGCTATAACTATTTTCTCACAGCAAATAGGTACTAGCTTCCATAGTAACAAATAATAGTCGTGAAAGCGATGCCATAATGTCTGATCGTTATTGGTCGCTGGGTACTTCCCCCATACATTTCCACCGGTTCTCCATAGTTGTTATTATTTTACCTACTGCATTTTCTACTACTGGGAAAAGGAGAATTGAACTGCAAATTTATTATTTGTTGAAAAAAAAATTCCTTACTCGTTTATTAGATATCATCATTACAAAAGTTAATTTCTCTTTGAACCTTCAAAAATTCTGACAATCGTCATTGACCATAGAAACATTAAAGATATATATACATTAACCTTACTGTTTTTCTTACCTTAAATATATTGCATATAACTATCCGATATTAAGCGCACTTGATTTGTGATATTTATCGAATAATTCGACAAGAAAGATGAGACTGACTTATAAATACTATAGCTTTTTCAATAGGATTCGGAAACCGGCAGAATATATCCGAATAACCAGATTTTTTTAGAATAACCGGTAAAGAATGAACTGATCTGGAACTTTAAACTGGTTTCGAAATATAACTTTAGCTTTAGGAACGACGGAGCAAAACCGAAATAAATCGGAAAAAACGGTACATTTCAAACCATATTAAAAATTTGTCTTGCATTCACAATATCGCGTAAAAGCAAGAGACATAACCTTATGTTCAATCTCATTATTATTAACGTTTTAACCGCCTTGACAACTTTTCTTTGACGACACTTAAGTCGAGGTCCGAGCATTTAGAGGCATCCCAGGAGTGATGTTGTTGCTGATTCCTGCTTCCACCCTGGAGTCTTTCCCTAGCGGGCCCCCAGAAGGGGATGCTTACCAAATAGAAATCACCCAATAGTAGCTCAAGGCTTGAGGTCTTAAGAGGAACCATTTTTTTTCCATTAATCTGACAGTTCGAGTCCAATCTAATACAACCATCGGGCAATAAAGAAACTGTTTCAGTCTGATTTTTTTAATAAAAAGCACAGAAAATGACCAAGCCACGCTGAGCCACAGAGAACCTCTACTGGCCTACTTCTTTTCACGCCTTTTGAAGGTTTGCGTATACCAAACGAGACTCTTTGCGAGTCGGTACACATATCTAGTGTATACGGTATAAGGTTTCCTTTTTAAGCCTCTCTAACTCCCAATTTTGAGGGACGTCGCGATTAAGTTTGCAAGAATAAAATAGCATAAGGATCTGTGAACAAATAAAGGCCTCCGGAACCTCTGCTATATGTCCTGCAGAAGACGTCTCTAGGCCTATATCCTGGAGTGAAACTCTCAAGGCTGATGAATGAAACCCCTGCTTGTGATGAATAAAGAGGACTTGAGCGGCGAAAGGTTACGTCTAAGGCGGTTAGAAGGTTAAGTGGTAAAGTTCACCACTCGTCGATACTAGTTTTATCAGTGGTAGTACTGGTGTTAGTGGCTCGCCACTCATGCCGGTGTCATTCGGGCGGGCCTCCGTTGGTCTCTGGCGCGGGCTCGTCTTGTTCATCGTCGTGCTCCAAGATGGCTGCGAAGGAAAACGGCACGAACGCATACCCTTGGCCCTCGTAGAATTTGCTCATGAATTCCACCCTTGAAATGAAAAAGTTGGACTTGATAAAACTGGTAGTAGGTACTTAAATGTATATCTCATCCCAATCTTCAATTTACTAATTAATTCATTCTAAGAAATTTCAAGACGATATATCTAAAGCTGGTGTTGTAAAGGTTATTAGTGGCAATCTATCCACTCTCGCTATGTGGGGTATGATTGTAACATGATAAAAAATTATAAAAATGGAGAGAGAAATGCTTACTGTGGGTCTTCTTTTTAAACCAATTTTTTTTGTTAGAACTTCGCTAAAGTTTTAAGCCAACGTACCAGTGCAGCCGCAGCGTGTGCAGGAAGGCGGACAGGCCCTCCATGAGCACGAGGATGGCGAGCGTGAAGAAGGCCCACACGCCGAACACCGCGAACAGCGCCACCGCCATGCCGCGGCTGGTGCCCATGCCCATGCGCAGCACGCGCTGCCAAAGCACTGCTGACAGCTCTGAAAACCATTTTTTTCCGAGTTTGGAATGGAAGATGTTTTAGTCTGAAGATTTTTTTTAATGATGTTGAAAATAATAATGATTTCCTTCTTGTTTCTTTGACAACGCACACTGCAAAGGGAGGAAACAAATAGCAGAGTTTCTTGCCCGTTCTTCTCAGAACAAGGCCTCCTGGTAGCTAGTGAACGGTTAGTATAATTTTGACATTCAAAATATATGTAAATTCCTTTTCTAATAGATCTACATAATTAAAGAAGTATCATAGAATCTACCATAAGTATTTGGACGCTACACTTTTCCAATATACATTTAGTAAGTAAGTAATAAACTAGTAATTTAATGAAAATATGAATAATCTTCAGACATACACACAGACACCTATCAACTAGTCCAATTTTAAGCAGCTAAATGCTGCTTGTGTTACGGATACTAGATGACGGATAAATATATTAAATAGATTAATACATATAATTATTATTCAGAATATACATAATAACATCCATAACATCATAAAATACATTTATAATGAACATCCAAGACTGGAGAACAAATGTCTGAAAATTCATCACCCAAACACTTGCCTCCCAGTGAACCCAGGACCTCTCGAGATAGCGACGCCTTGAGACCGGCGTACAGACCACTCGACCACGGAGGTCGTCAAAATCGGTCGGTAAGAAAATGGTATTACTCACGAGCATGAGCAAGAGACAAAGCCCAAAGCCGCAGGTAGGAAGCCGTATGGGAGACGGTCCCCAGCACATACTCTATGGTATGGATCGCCTGCGTGATCATCAGCTCGCCCATGCTGTCTTCGTTGCTATCCACCGTAGTCACTTCTCCGCTTTCAACTCCTTGTAGATACTTCTGAAATAAAACATGTAAGAATTAATTTCTTATTTCCTCTTATTTTCTACCTTGTTACTAGCTCCGTATGCTATGGACGCAACGTGTTTTTGAGAAATAATCTAACTACCGTTTCTTCGGACTTCCTCTTCTTACAAATCATCATCTTTTACGTCCACAACTGTAACATGTTAGGAAGATGTTAGGTCATACTTCAATTACTTCGTAATATTAGGTCCTTACCTATGAAATTGGTGTTTTGTATGGAGATTTTGGGGATGTCTGCATTTTCCATACTAAAATTTTTTCAGTTTTCTTCACAACGACAAATCCAAAGATAATAATATTTGGCGTGTATCATAAGACAACCTTAAGCGATATGTGTGATATCAAACTTCATAAAAATTATTTATCGTTTTTAAGTGAATGCAAATCAAATGATGTATTCGGGAGGCACTTAAAAAGAGTAGTCTCAGTAAAACTTACAACTATTTATCAAAATAAATCAAAAGAGCTCAAAAATATGGTTTATTGTAAGAGGAGGTAATTATTTTTTAAGAATACTCTGAAACTTCATAGATACAGACAAAATACTAAGAGAGAAAAAAAACACCAATTTCATAGGTAAGGACCCAATATATTTTTTCAAAGCATAGAGAAACTTGAGAACAAAAACTTTTAGTCACCCATCCTCGACTCAAGTATGGCGAAAGTTTTTTAGATATCAATAACGAATGTGTTCAATTTTATTACGTCAATGCGCTCTTTTCCTATGAGCTGTTTAGGTTTTAGAAGTGGTTATGTATTAAGAGATTGTTAACCATCAATACATAACATGTTAGGAGATAGGAAGTATTTACCATTCGTTTCTTCGCCGCCATCTTGTAGTATATCGGCTTTCCAAAGAGCATGACTGGCACGCAGAGGTAGGCGAAGACGAGGAAAGTTTTCTGCAGCTCATCCTGTCCGTCGTACATGAACGGATGGCACGGCTCCTTGGCCTCCGTGCTCTTGAGCAGCATCATGTTGATGAAGATTATAAGCACGGAGGGCGCGCAAGACGTGCCGTATGCTGGATCTGGAAGCGATGTAGGTAAATATCATTATCAGCTATACGTATCACTACTGCTCGTTCCTACATAGGGAAACACATGAGAAGTTCGGGCTATAACTCAATCACGCTGCCCCAAGGCGGATTGGTGGATAGAAACGGTTCCAACAGCGACCGGGACCAACGGCTTAGTGTCCGTTCAAAGAGGCCGGCTCGGGGAGAAGAGCATTTTTTATCAGGTATAAAACATGTTTTGAGTCATTGCAATAAGATTTATTTTTACTTCTTTTTATTAGGAATTCTCGAGGGCATATCCGAACGCGCTTAGCGTGAAATAATAGTAGGAGTAATATTAGCCGATCGGCTGCTCATATAACCTACTCTTTCAGATCGGCCCCGAACGCCGGTCGGTGTGAAAAGAAAAGTACGCTACGATGCTCTACGCGCTGGTCTACTTGACATACCCGAAGCGCGGAGGAACGAGCTCACAAATTTTAGGTCACTCCCAGGACTGTATATCGAAAGCCAAAACGAACGAACCACTATGTCACTGATCGCCTCAATAGATAAATGTGAATAGATTCAGTTGATGTTTTTTAAGTCCCTATGTAACGCGAGGCGAGCATCTGGCTATGCATGGGAACAGTCTGATGCAAGTCTTATTTAAATTTTCCCTGCGTAATTATGAGGTATGTTATTTTTCATTGTTCTGAATATTCCAGCAGGCAGCGGTAGCAGAGTTGGGGCACTAGTCGTTCGAGAGGCCTAGGGAATCGCAGGTTCGATCCCACCTGTACCACTGAGTTTGAATAAAAGTTAGGTACAGTTCAATGTGAATATCGCTGGCGAAATGTGGGTGTTGAACACGTCTGCCTACCTCTTCGGGGAAAGAGGCGTGATGATGTGTCATGTTATGTTATGCTGAATACTCTATTTTCATATTTTTCGTATCAAATAAAAATCTTCTATTTTACTACTATTTAGCTTTTTCTTGCGAATATATTTTATATTATAGCTTTTGGTGAAAACAGCATAGATTTCAATGCAGTAGGTAGGCGATACCTACTAAAATGTTTAATCCTTATGGTACTAATGACTCGTTAGTTTTCCTGTGCTATAAATATATAAGTCAGTAGGTCGTGGCCGGTGTAATCTACACTTGGTACATCATAATAATTAACGTAGTCAACTGTCATGTCAGTTAATTGTTATGAAGACTGCTAATTCAGTTTTCATTAGGAGCGTGACTGTATCGCTGCTCGGGGAATTGAAATACTACTGGATAGTTGCTGACGTGAATACGTCAGAACAGCAATGTTTTTCCGTATCTACACATTTTTTAAGTCAGAATTCACGTTTAAAAATAAGAAATAAACTAAGATTACCTAAATATTTAGATATTCATTACCATAAAAGTATACCAATATTTGGTTTAAACTCTGTCTCTCTTTCTATCACTAATTCGTTCAGTAAAAAGCAAGACAGAAAGAATTAAAAAGGGTACAATATCCATTTTGGATTTATGTGTGTGTGTGTGGCTGTATGTGTTGTGTGGCGTGAAACCTTCTGTTTAATAATAACGTGTTTCACTTTAAATCGTACCACACTAGATTTTACCGGAATAGGCCGTATGAGCTGGTTTTGAACTCATGAATGGAAATTAAGGTAATATCTACATTTGTTCAACATACCTGTAGCTGTCGCAGAGTACATGGTCCACTTCATGAACATCAGGATGCAGAGGTACCAAAACAGCAGCAGCAGAAACAGTATCTGAGGGATGTACTGCAGAAAGATCATTTCTGGCTTCTTTAGGAAGCTAAAATAGAAAAAAATAATGTAATTCCGTCGCATGTGCCAAAATCGGTTTAATTTCAGTATTGTGGGCATTCTCTTCTACGATTTAATAATTATTAGAGTATCAGTTAATTAGATTTTGTAATGTATAAGCTATATTTAAATTAAAGATATCGAAATTAGATTTTATATTGTATAAGCCATATTTAAAAAGATAAATGTCAATGATGATATGATGAGGAAGGGAGTGAGAGTTGACTTAGCGAGTGATAGGAGAGAGTGGAAGAAGAAGACATGTTGCGGCGACCACAAATGATAGAATTGGGAACAGGACAAAGAGGAGATAAGCAATATTTAAAATATAGACTAACGCTGGAGTGTTTTTTAAGTCTTCCTTGACACTATTAAGTAATATTAACAAGTAAAAGGAAAATTATTAGGATTATCCTGGATATATATATAGTTAATGCTATTTTGTATGCAAACCGTGTGAAGTAACGAGGGCATGTCGCCCTGATGTCACGATTTAAGGTTGCATAACTACTTGTACACACAGCAATGTACGAGGAATATCAATTCTTTCTAAATAAATGAACAATGTTTTCATACTTCTGACAAATGACCAAATTTTCTTATGTTCATTTTTTCCATTAGAATACTGGTTTTTTGTAATGTTATAAAGTGTTTCAGTATAACTAAAACGAAGATTTAAACTACGTCTAACTTTATGATTTGAAATAAGGTGATAAAGTGTTACTAAATAATAGAAAAGTATACCCAATTCTAGGTCTATTAATACTTTTAATTACTTGAAGTTTACCACACTCAATGTTACACCGAAGGCCATGTGTATCACGCCGAAAATAATAGACAACTTCATTTTGAACGAATTCAGAAATATTATGTTGTTTGCTGCGAACTGGAACAAAAGAAAAATGGGTTTAGAAAATAGCAGTAGCCATATTGAAACTATTTTATACGCTTATATATAAATTAACTCTGATAGCACAAACAAGCATATAATATGCTTGTGTAAAATAGTGGATAAATATTAATACATCTACTATAACATATAAACCTACTTAACTCGAAAACAGATCACTTAAACATCCGCGACCTTAGCGAAACTATAAACGACCGCGGAACCTGTATTGTCGTACATGCATATCAGATTCCAATTATAATTTTGTATTGTAATTTCATTTTTATGTAGAACGATATTACTTTTTACGGAGTATCCTGGACCGATATTAAATGAGTGTTACTAACCTGCCATGCCGGGTCTAAGCCAAAGGGGTACGGAGTCTGCGTGTACGCATTCGCTGGATCCAAATCGAGCATTTTATGACTCCTCAGTGTATCATTGTCATAAACATTTTTCCAACTACTCCCGAATATGTTAATAGACTTAGAAAATATATCGTTGTATATCAAGCCAGTGTACATTGAGAATATTCCCATAAGGAGGATAATGTAGCGGCCACCGAAGAAAATGTTCCAAATTTCATTGTCGGTCTTTTGTTTCATGAATTTCTTCTCGAATATGACAAGGATGGCTGCGAATGTCGTCATTATGAGGCCATGGCCGACATCGCCGAACATCACAGCGAATAGGAACGGGAATGTTATTATAGTATACAGAGCTGAAATAAAAGGAATTATTTCACTTCTCTCACAAAAAAGTAACATTGAAGTAGCGTAAAATTATTTAAAAGAGTAGAGAGTACTACAGATTGTCAAAACTAAGAGCCATTATCTCCACCTCCAGATAGCCACTAACCAATAGATAATATAAAACGTGAGTAAAGAAAAACGTAGTAAAAAAACAGACCAAGTGCGAGTCGATTCGCACACGAACGGTCCCGCACCATTGGATAGATAAACAATAGTACCTAGGTATTTTGAAATGTTTCAAGTGTTACCATAATTTTTTTTTTGTGTTTGTTGTAATAGCGGCAATAGAAATACATAACACACTTAGTATGCTAGTAAACTATTTGCTTTGATAGTTTGTGAAAATTTCAATTGTGTAGCTATCGAGATTTTTGATAGACAGACGCCTGTCTGTCTGTCAGACGGACGAACAGACAGCGAAGTCTTAGTAATAGGGTACTGTTTTTTCCCTTTGGGTACGGAACTTTAGAAACGAAAAATTGATCGAATTCTTTAGTATTATGGGTCAGTTAATGTTTCCGGAAGATATTCAGAGGTGGACTTTTTGACTTATCATATTATGTTATTTATCATATTTGTGTTTGAGTTTAATTTGATGGCGAATCGTGGGAAAACTATTCATTTAAAACTATTATATTCCGTTCGTCAACTATTTTCCCAAATAGAAACGGAAATAATACACGATAAAGAAGTTTTAATCAACGTCTTTTTAGTATGTGAATAGAGTTCAAAGTTATTTGAATTAGATTACCTGGATTAACTTCTCTATAGCTGGCGATTCCATAGGAATCAATAAGGTTCTGGAAGCCCATCGTGAACTTGTTGGTCCGGTTGAAGGTCGGCGGTACTTCTCTGGTCGGGACTTGGTGCAGGATTGGCGGGATAGGGCTACCGCTTGCTTTCTACAACAAATTAGCGTGACAAAATTAGCGTTGTTTAACCTCTGCCTATCCCTTCGGGGAAAGAGGCGTTATTATATGTTATGTTAGGTTAATATGAAGAAAAAAAATCATATAAAATAGTTAATGAAGTATATCGATTAAAGAGAATGCAGGACAACGATTGACCGATATTTATATCGCCTCTCCTTAATAATAGATCAGCATGCAAACCTCCAATGTAACTATAAATAATGCAGACGATAACAAGTGTGGTTATAACTACGGCTACTGGGTCGGTGATAACGTTTTATTGAATAATATATAATATTCATAAATATATGTTGTAACGTATCATTGACTAGTACAGCAGATAAAGGAGTTTTGTTTTGTTCCTTCCTACATTAGAAGATACATATTTTTTACTTGTATTTTGATTTGTATAGTAACTATTAAAATTAAAAAAAAAATTGTAAATGAAAATTCTCTTATAACTATTATTAATATCGAAAATAGTGTTTAACAAGTTAATAATTATCATCACGACAATATACTTAAGGCATACGTGTTTACGCTCACAATTCGCCTGAAACCTGATACTATTTTGTTGTAGCATTCAAATTCAAGTTAAATTCACCTGTATACAGGTTCCCTTGAAAACGTACGTAAAACGTCGTAAGTACAATAGACAGTTTTTGTCGAAATATTGTCAAAATGGGTTATAAATCTGCTTGTTATTTTGAACTCAGAGATTAGTGTAAGAAAGCTTACAATTTGTTTGGTTCGATCCATACTGACTCACATATTATTCTTTGTATATAGATAATAATTCGTGTACAATCAACAAGAATGTTTTCTGACCCCCACTAAGGTCATTTTCCCGTGGAATATATTTAAATAAAATTGCATTCAAATCAAATCAAATCAAATCAAAAATATCTTTATTTTATAGGCTTGATATACAAACACTTAAAAACGTCAATTTATAAATAAGTGAATCTACCACTCGCTCGGAACGCAGACATCCCCGAGAAGAGCGAGCCAGAAACTCGAGGGTTGCTCTTTTTTTTTCACATTTTTTACAATTCTTGTTTTTTATAAATGTTAGGCTAGTACAATCAAGTGGGTGAACATAGATATTAAGAACATAGATTTTTAGAATTATATTCATTATATGAGCACTTGAAACAATGAACGATGTTGAAATTCGCCATACAATTAAGATAAAAACTAATTAATTAAAAAGCGACTGGCAACATCCCACATTACGAGTCAGCTCAATATGTAACATAAAGACGTGTCAATCTGTCCACGCATTTTTATCGTCCAAATATTCCTGAACTGTATAGTAACCCTTTTTTATTAAATTTTGTTTGACACATAGTTTGAATTTGTGTAGAGGCAGTTCAGTTAAATTTGGTGGTATTTTATTATAAATGTGTATACATTTCCCCATAAATAACCGACTTGTCTTATGAAGTCTAAAGTTTGGGACAGCGAGTTTATTTTTATTCCTAGTGTTGACATTATGAACATCACATTGTTTTTTAAAAATGTGTAAATATTTTTGAACATATAAAATATTATCAAAGATATATTGGGATGCAACAGTTAATATGTTTATTTCTTTAAACAGATCTCTTAGTGAGTCACGTGGCTTAAGTTGGTAGACAGCACGCACAGCCCTTTTTTGCAAAATAAATATATCTTTAATATCAGCTGCTGTCCCCCACAACAGTAAACCATATGACATAATACTGTGGAAATAACTAAAGTAAACAAGTCTTGCAGTATCCACATCACATAAGGATCTGATTTTTTTTACAGCATAAGCCGCGGAGCTGAGTCTTCCTTTGAAAATAAAGATCAAAATCTGCAATAGGTTTTACACCTGTGTAGTTTGGACCTTTAGTAAACTGTAAACTTTACATTGACGCAACTTCGTTAATAATAAAAACGTTATAAGTGCATTAGACAGTTGAAATCGATTTATTGTCAGAATGGGTCAAAAACCAAATTTGTTGATAGTACATTATAAGCTTGTAAAGTCATATTTATTGATGTATTGAATTATGGTAAAACTCGTAGAAGAAATATTGTTATTAACGATGTTAGCTATTCATTAAAAAATACCCTGCATAAAATCGTGCCTTTCTCCCAAAGGAGAAGACAGAGACCACTTCTAGCCAGTTGCTACTGTAGTGTTTGTATCAAGTACTAGATATAATATGCTGTCCACGCACATAAGTGTAGGCCGTCTATTGTGAGGTCGTTGTTATCTGTGACTGTCAGCGTGGGTATATAGAGATATACTCTGTGGAGGACACACTGCGCGGGGCGGAGGAACGAGCTGACGGACCACTACGGGTACCGTGGAATACACTTGGTGTGTCGGCGAGCCAGTGGTACAATACCTTGACGATAATACTTTGACGATAAAGTATTCTTTGAGGATAATAAAGAACTTACCACACCATCGTCCAACGCCTTCTGCATTATAGGTAAATCACTTTTCGGTACCCAGCACTCCGCTATGAGACACTTCTTCACAATGTCCATACTGAACATGTTCATAGTGTGGTATATAGCCTTCTCTTTCTTCACAACCACCATCCACGTGCTTAAGTCTCTCGCTATGTTAGTGAGTACCAACCGTCTGTGTTGCTCTGTCTGTTCTAAAACCTGGAAAAAGAATTGATTGGTTTTACGCCAGGAATTATTCGTGAAAATGGTTTCTAATAGGATTCAACAAAATGTCGAGGATGCTCGCATTAAGTATGCTGTCCTGGGCGGCACCAAAATATTATACGGGCAGCACTAGAATTTTAATATCGCATTTAACTTGGTCATAGAAATAATACAATGAAAAAAGTATACAAATCTTAAATGGTACGACAAAAAGACAAAACACGAGCGCGCACGAAAAAACAAAAGGCGATCGTTTATTTTTATATTTTTTCATTTCAATGATCGCTACCTCTTTTCGCGCGCATAATGGTACACCTTTTTAAAAAAAATACGGACAATTGTATATAAACACAATCATTGGGTTCAAATATACGAAATATGTTCATTGGTGTATGGAAACATATAGTATTAAAATTATTTGAGTGCATTTGACAATCTGGCCCGTGGAAAGCGATTATATAGATAGTTAATTTTTTTTCTATTTTATCTCTTACCATCTCCAAATCCTGTATCCTAGTCTCGACGCCAGCCAGCATGTCCTGCTGCTCCTTGAAGGTGGCGGGGCAGGGGTACAGCGTGGCCTGGAACCCGTGGCAGACCTTCTTCACGCGCAGCTTAATCTGCTCCCCGTGGAAGAACACCACAAATACTGTTTTGAGCAGCTCGTGGCCCTAAGAGAGAAATTAAAAAGTATAAGATCTCTGTCCACTAATCACCGGAGCATACATCCTAGTACGGTCATGGTGATCTCTGTTGCAGTGGGCAAATGCCTGTAGTGTTATCGCATATTTTATTATTTTAAGTGATAATAATATTAAATTAAAAATCTATGAGAGAGATACTTTATCAAAGACAAATAAAATATATTAAATAATTTAGTGGTCGATTACACATTCCAAAAAAAGGAGAGAATATTGAAATTGTAATTTTTATACCTACAACTTGATTGGCTAATATAATCTTTAATTTTTAAAATTTTTGCTTAATTGAAAATGTAATTATATTAGGTCCTTACCTATGAAATTGGTGTTTTGTATGGAGATTTTGGGGATGTCTGCATTTTACATACTAACATTTTATCAGTTTTCTTCACAACCACAAATCCAGAGATAATAATATTTGGCATGTATCATTAGACAAGATGTGTGTGAACACGCTTGATAAAAATTATTCATCGTTTATATGTTAATGCAAATCAAATGATGTATTCGGGAGGCAGTTAAAAATAATTGTCTTTGTGTCTAATTTTAACACAATTAAACTTACAAAAAAATTTCAAATTAAATAATACGAGCTCAAATATATGGTCTATTTTTAGAAGAGGTAATTATTTTATAAGAATGTTCTGAAACTTAATAGTTACGGACAAATTGCTAAGACAGAATAAAAACACCAATTTCATAGGTAAGGACCCAATATTTTGTTTTGAAATAAATAGATTAATTTTTTTTATATGGCATCGCTCAATGAAATGTTCATGAAGGTTCAATGAAAGGTTATACTGATATAGAACAATATTGTCAAATGTTTTTAAAAATTCTTTTATGTTTCTGTAAACCTGTGAACATTTAAAAGTAAGATAAGTAGAAAGGTAAGATAAAGTAAGGTATATAAAGGGTAAGTTTACCCAGATTAAAATCTTCGAGACAAAGTTCGCTATTAAGTGTTCGGTAAGTCGTTGGGTTGTATTATATTCATTGATTATATTATGTTTATATAATCTTCAATGGTAACTAGTCAATGGACACAAAACGAGACCATAGAAACATGCATTGTTTGCGAAAACTAATGTTCGCGGTGCAGCCAAAGGGTAATTGTGAATCAAATTAGTTAAAAATATTCCATGTTCAATTACAAAGTACTAATAATATCCAATGTAATAATATTCTTAGTTTCTCAGTATGTGGAGACCAAATATACGCGCAACACATTCTTGTATTGCTCATGTGATACTTTTAATTTAAAGTTTTATTCAATAGATATTTTTATTTGCACGTACAGCTTCCCAATTTTGAAAACAAATTCACAGTTAACATATTGAGGTGTAGGGTATTGTAATTATAATATTATATTAGATTTATACCATTGTTTTATAATTTTATTAATGTATACTTAGTTTATAGTGCGTAATTCTCTTGTGTGCGTAAAGTGTGTACTTAATATGTGTTACATGTCTATGGAAACATTACAATCTGTACTATTTTTATTGTAATTTTTTTTAATATGACAGGCTTTCAAGCTCTTGGCTTTCATCTCACCTGATGGTAAGTGACGATAAGTTGTTGTTAATTTGTATAATAATTGAGTGTCTCAAATAAAGTAAAAAACAAATTTAAAAAATATTAATAGTTTGATGTAAGTAGATAAAAATACGCCTAAAGAACGTTGACACCGTGACATTTACCAGCATTTAACTGATATTTGGATAAACACCACTTGTGAGTCGATACCCGAGAAAAAGTCGGCGTTCATACGGTACGGTTATAATTATAACTAACCGTTGTTCTTTTGTATGATATTTTTTTAATTAATCGATTATGGGGATGGGTGCATATCACACAATCGTATGGAAGTGATTTTCTTCAGCTTTAGAAATTTTTAAGAAGAGAGTGCCACTGAATAAATAAAAAATTGGAATTCTGTTCACAGGTCGTTTACCTTTCATTTACTTTATATATGTACAAGACTTTAGGTTAAATAAACAAAACATAGCAAATGACAAAAGAGTGCGCGCGGATTGCTCGTAACCTCCTTGCACGCGGGTGCGGCGCGCGGCCGCGCCGAGATTTCAGTATATGAAACCTTATTACGCATTTTACCATTTAAATAATAAAATGATGAAATGAAATATTAACATTTTGCGTCGCCTACACTATCTGTATATATTTTGAATTTTTTCTCCGATATGTTGTTGGAGGTGTAACTTAATAATATATCCATTTCACTTTTACTATTTCACTATTAATCACAATCGGCTAGTTGACCCTTTTTTTATTGGGCCCCAAATGATTAATTAGGGACTATCATAAAATATAATACAATTTTTTTTCTGAAGTCTATAACACAATAAATTTTAAATTATAAATTACGTTTTTGCTTAAATGTAAAAAACGCCTTCGGTCCTGATGGTCTTTGAATTATCTATGCCGGAGCGTCACGGTTATTGTAAACAATACAATACGCATGCGTGACATAGCCGACAGCTATGCTTGATTGGTTGCGACTGGCGTTTAACGGATTTTGACGATGCGTAGTAATTGTTTACATGAATCGTTACTCAACTAATTTTACGAACATGGTAGATAGTGTTTTAGACAGATGAAAAAAAAGTAAAAATAAAACATATTTAAATTGAATTTCTACAGCAATCCCTCATTTATATTTATCGAACTTGGTATATTTCGGACCCTTTTGTACTAAATACTATGTGATGAACACATTATTTTCATTACTTTTCATATGAGTCAACTAGCCTATTACACGAATTAAACTTTTTTTCTAAAACTGTATTACACCACATAATTATCAAGTCATTCCCTGTGTACAGTTATTAGCAAAAATATATGACTATTTTAGTACCTTGTCTTTTTGCCATCACAAAGGTCTAGTGCCGCAAAAACAAATAATTTACTTTAAACCTTAGAATGACAGAGTACTAAACTAGTCATACCCTCCTACTACTACCTCCCCCTCCCCTCCTCCCCCTCCTACCTCCTCCTACTAGTCCTAGTCGTACTCTTAATACTTAGTAGACGGTTGGTAATTTTATTTAAACATTTGAAAGGAATAAATAAGTTCATATTTTAAGAGTAGACAGCCGTAAGCCGCCCATTACAACGTTTTTTTGGTTATTAACTTATTTACTCGTAATTTGCATAAAGTAAAAGTATTTGTGAAATCCTGGGTACGCAAATTTTTTTAGCATATGTAGTATTTGATTATGAAGTACTCAGTTATCTGTTAGTTTACAATATGGATAGCTAAAATAAGGCAGCGGTAGGCGAGTTGGGATGGACGGGTACTACTCGTTTGAGAGGCCGCGAGAAACGCGGGTTCGATCCCACCGCCTGCACCACTGAGTTTAAATAAAACTTATGTACAGTTCATTGTGAATATCGCTTGCCTCACATTGGTCCGGTGCATGGCAACAGGCTCGCCACCTGTTACTTGGGGACCTGAAATATCTGGCGATATGTGGGTGTTTAGGACCTTTGCCTACCCCTTCGGGGAAAGAGGCGTGATGATATGTTATGTTAAAATATGGATGAATAAATGATAGTTAAATAAATTGGTAGTCTCTGTGTAGGTACAGGTACAGGCCTTCCTTATGGAGAACCACATGAGGAGAATGGGCCGTAACACCACCACGCTGGCCCAATGCGGGTTGGTGGGTAGAAACGGTCACAAATGCGACCGGGACCAACGGCTTAACGTGCCTTGCGAAGTACGGAGAAGCTCGAGATCACAAAGTCTTGGTCACCCATCCGCGGCCTGACCATGGCGAAGGTAGCTTTTTTTTCGATCGAAGTCAAAGCACCCAGACCACTACGCCACCGAGCTCCTCCATTATTAAAGTATACCTTTAAGAATTATCCTTGAGTAAATAGACATCATTTTCGCTATAATTTCAGGAGTATTGTTTGAACTAACACTACTATTTAGCTCGCGGCCGGATTCACGCGGCCTATAAAGCTTGGAAGTAGTTAACGGACGTGGAAATCAATAAAAAACCA
Source organism: Parapoynx stratiotata (assembly GCA_910589355.1). NCBI lineage: Eukaryota > Metazoa > Arthropoda > Insecta > Lepidoptera > Crambidae > Parapoynx > Parapoynx stratiotata. The sequence goes on from OU342464.1 coordinate 15,346,815, forward strand.
GGGTAAATGACCGGCGACACCATGTCCTTCCATAAAGCACACTTGGACACTTCATGGTGCCTGTGACTTGAAGCTTGTTGTGTACTCAACTTGTAAGGAGTCGCATGCAGTGGCAGCATAATTATTGAAAATTCATCCATGCTAATATTATAAATGCGAAAGTAACTGTTTGTCAATTAGACAATCAGGCATTTGTAAATTATAAACCTATTTCTTTTGTAATGTTATGTATTTTTTATTATTGCCAAATAAACATTTTTCTTTCTTTCAGGACTATAAAAAGTACTATATATTAAGTATATTATATTCCCTAATTTACTTTATAAAAAGCTAAAAAATATAAATCTTTTCATAAAATTGAAAATATATCCGCTTGTTCGTGTGTTTATCGGTTCCGTTGTATACTAATACCACATCAATGCGAGAAGCTTTTGTTCGATTCTGCAGTTTATTACTTTCGCAGTAGTTAGAACATCACAACCTTTGTTTGAAATCGTGAATGTCACTGCGCATTGTCAATAAATATGTTTCGTTATAATCCAAGGTGGGGTCATAAATTTTAATGGAACAGAAACTTGCTTAGTTGCTCGTTATCCTTAGAACCAGAGGACTGGTTAGAGGATAGATTGATGAACCGAAGGTGTGTACTCTTTTTACTGGAGATTCTTATTCACATTTGAGGTAAATGCACCAAATTCCTCGGTTATTTCACCAATATTCGAAAGATCATAAGAAATTAAGTATTCATTATACCTTTGGACATTAACAATTTTTATCAGATGCGTTACTTTAAGTATTTTCGCAAAATACTCAGAGTTACACTGTACAATTTCATTAGAAATGTACAAAAAATGCGAATAACTCCAAGGCACCTAGTTACGATGTAAATATTGATGATTGATGTAAATTGTAGTTGTGAGATATATACATGATGTTCAATTAATATTTTTTTATATGAATTTACTTTGTGTATATACCATATTCGTTGTGATGGACAGAGGCCTCTCCTAATGTTCGCTATTAAACCCTTGGCTTACAGTATCCAGTATCTGCATCATGATAATGGAGCATCATAATAGTCCGTTATTCCGAAGGGTGTCCCACACAAGAACACGTGGTCTCCACTTAAGAGCAAGTTTTGAGTTTTGAATTTAAGAAATAAAGAAGCTGTTTACAGGAAATGAACTATTAGTTCCTTACCTATGAAATTGTCGTTTTGTATAGAGATTTTGGGGAACTCTGCATTTTCCATACTAAATTTTTTTCAGTTTTCTTCACAACGACAAATCCAAAGATAATAATATTTGGCATCTATCATGAGACAAGCTTTAGTAATATGTGTAATATCACACTTCATAAAAATTATTTATCGTTTTTAAGTGAATGCAAATAAAATGATGTATTCGAGAGGCACTTAAAATGAGTTGTCTCCGTGTCCAATTTTAACACAATTAAACTTACAACAAATTATCAAAACAAATCAAAAGAGCTCAAAAATACAGTCTATTTTTAGACGAGGTAATTATTTTTTAGGAATACTCTGAATCTTAATAGTTACAGACAAAATACTAAGACATAATAAAAACACCAATTTCATAGGTAAGGAGGTAAAAAACTTTTGTAAATAATAATTATATACATAGTTACAATAATTATGATATAAATATCGAGAGAATTTTACCGACTTTTCAAGTAAGCAACATGCTACAGTGCGTTACGCTGTTTTGTTGTGTGATTTTATTCAAGAGTGTCTTTTTTCCGTATCAAAATTTTCGGGTAGCTATTTTAAAAAGTTTATCTTGGATCTCTATGAAAAATTTTTGCAACTTTTTCTGCCTAGGTCATAAAGAACTATTAGTGTATTTCAGCGCAATTAGTTCAATGTCTATGGCTAGGCAACATCCAATCTGTACACGTATGTGGACACGTACACATGTACACGCGCCTCGTTACACACAACAGTGTTCGGTGTGACGTCTAATATAGATACCTAATATAGATACCAGATAGAACTGCAATGCGTATCGGTGAGCGTGCTCGTGTACGTCATGCAAGCGGTGGGATATACCCCATATACTTTCGTACATTAGTGTGCTTCGGGATTCAAAAGAGTTAATAACTTACCGTCACAGGGTCCTTCAACGGCTTATCTATTTGAGCTTGCTTAAAGAATATATTCCCGTGCGATATCCTCCAGAGCATTTTCTCGAACGACGGAACCCTCGCAGTGGCCACCACGCCCGCGATGAACCCAAGGTGCCCCAACGCTTCATTGTTGTATATCTGCACTGACGCCGAGATTTTCTTTTGCGCGCTGTGATCTTGGAAGAAGGTCTGTGTCTTTTCTATCAATATCTTCAGCTCGATCAGCGATAGATAGTCTGTTTTTAGGTTTAAGGCGTTTTTCGTTATTTCTTGGATCTCAGATTCTATGTAGTCGATTCTTTCCTAGAATTTAAATAAGAATGTTTAATAATAGGTCTGGCATCGATTTTCGATTCTACTATAAGTTCAAGGTCTCGTTGGCAATATTGATTATTTTGCTAACGCTTTTATGTATTATTTCCATGTTTTTAAATAATGTCAATCATGGAATATTAGTCATGTTTCAGCTAGGTACATTAAAATCAATCTTTGGTCATGGTCAATGATATAACATAGATGGTTTGATACAATGAACATGACGTATTTACGTGGAATGGAAGCGTGACTTTGAGTGGCGTTACGTTTAACCAGATTTGCGCTGGCAGCGGGTTTTGTAGTGGTGGATTTTGGATCGGTTTTTATTGCGTCTATACCTGTCCGTATGGCATGGAAAAATTTACAAATACGTATTTAAATTAAACACGTATCAGCAAAAAAAATCATTCAGCAAGGCCCTAAAGCCTTGTTAAGCTGCCCCGATTGCTAACTGTACCGCTGAACTTCGTTCAATTATTTATTATACCCTAACTATTACAAACTTAGTACCACGAGCTATGTTAATTGTGCGTGCAGCTGCGTGGTGGCTCACCTATCGCTGCTTCCTCCCATATCGCTGCGTCTTCTCGCCTGTTTACCTCGTGTATGTTAATATCCTGGGGTCTGAACGAGCGCGGGCCCGGCTTCAGCGGGGATGGTGGCGCGGGCAGCTCGCCGCTAACACACTGCAACTTTTTCTCATCTCGCTGCGTCTTCTCACCTCGCTTCGTCTTCTCGCGTCGCTTACCTCGAGTATGTTTATTTCCCGGGGGCTGAGCGAGCGCGGGCCCGGCTTCAGCGGGGATGGTGGCGCGGGCGGCTCTCCGCTCACCCACCGCAGCTTCTTCTCATCTCGCTTCGTCTTCTCGCGTCGCTTACCTCAAGTATGTTTATTTCCCGGGGGCTGAGCGAGCGCGGGCCCGGCTTCGGCGGCGGCGGCGGCGCGGGCAGCTCGCCGCTCACCCACCGCAGCTTCCTCTCCATCTCGCTGCGTCTTCTGACTTCGCTCACGTATCTTCTTTGGAAGTCGTTCATGCGGGGATTTAGCTGTTGAGAGACAATTGTTTTAGTCACAGTCACATAATTTTGTTCCATTTAGGTATTTACATAATCTTAATAATATGTTAAGCCTACATTCGCTAGCTGCCAGTAGGTGGCCTTGTTCTGAAATGAACGGGAGGAATTACGCAAGTTGTTTAGTTATTTAGCAAGCAACAACTTACGAAAATATTAGGGAAGTTGAAATCTTGTTGTTGCCATGCACGGAAATGTATGCACAGTAATATGCGACTGCAATTCATAATATATTGTACGTAAGTTAATTCAAGCCTAATGGTACAGACAGTGGCTGAACCGGTGTCCTATTATGCCACGAGTAGTGCCTTTTTCCTAACACCCTGGCATGATCTGTGTATAAGTTGCATTCAGATTCCATTCTTACAGGTTCGATCACATTAATTCAAGAGCATTTCAGCCATTTACCCTTGCATATATATTTGGTTAGGACGAGCACTGACTAGACTAATACGTCACACTTGTCCAATAAAAGCTACAGTAAACGCCTCTTCCTATTTACGTCCAACCACACCTTCTGTCCAAAAATAACACCAATTGGTCATATTAGGGACTGCGACATGCACCCTTCCGTTTTATGAGCCATCGTGTCTATTTATTGTTCTATGGCTGACGTATTCCGTTTCATTGTCGTCCTTACAAATATTACGTTCGACACCAATGGCAATATTAATTTGAAATTGATTTATTATTGCTTTATTTATTCAGGTCTGTTGGATCTGCAATGGTTGGTGCAGCATGTTCAAATATTTTTAGTATCATGTTTGTTTTCCTTTAAAGTTTAATGGTGTCGATGCTGGTATAATTATAAAGATGTATATATTACACGGTATTTTTATTTCCTCCTCCTATTTTTATCTCTGAAGGGAAGGGAAGAGGTTTGTATGTACATACATACATACATACAATCACGCCTGTGATCCCCGAAGGGGTAGGCAGAGTTCAAGGAGCACTGTGTTCCTTAAGACCACATTTAGCATAAAAATATTGGGTTTGGTCAGATGAAAAATCGTGAAAGAGTAGTAACAAGTGGCTAGCTCATCGCCTACACAATCACAGACCCAGTAACCAATATGCCCTTAGTCGCCTTTTACGACATGCTAGGCAATAAATGGTTTGTAATAATAATTAAATGGCTGTCCAATTAATTACTTCCCTTTCGATATTACGAAACAATTAAAAAAAAATTAAGTTGTAAAAAGTGAAGAGTTCTAAGGGATCGGGATACAGGCTGAATCCAGGCTGAATTTTTTGAAAACGCCTTGCTAATAAACCTACTTAAGCTTATATTGATCAAGGCGAAACTTGGGTACGTTTTTGTGTCTGTGATTTATGTTATCTGTTATGTACTCGTAGGCCATACACGCTACGGTCTCTGGAGACGTTACCAGTGCAGGTGCGCCTGCGCAGTCAACCGAACATTTGGCGTGTGTGGGGACGTTTCGGTGTGCCGGACTGTCTTCAGTTCTTTTTGCGATTTGGCATCGAATGAGGACGATGACGCGCTGGTATTACGACAATCGACCGAAAGAGAACTAGAAAACTGAATCGACCTGTGCAGCTGCCTTACACTCTAACCAAATTTCCATGGATATGAATTGGATTGGATTCCGAACTCTTCCCTTGGGTGTCGTAAAGGTGACTTAGAAGTGCACAACCAACCAATAGCTTATAGCGGCGACGGGCTCACCGCCTGTCAAGCTGAACACATGTGCAGTGACTGCTTGGTGAATCGCGGTCTATGGCAGTGGACTGCTTTTGCGGTGCTTTTGCCTAGTCTCTGATTAATTTACGGCGCGGCAGGCGTTCTTTCTTTTCATTGCTCGCTTGCGACGCGCGGACGTAAGTAACGCATGTATTGAGTGAGAAATGGAAAAAGAGAAAACGCCTGCCGCTGCCGCTCGCCGCTCGTAGTCGTGACCAGGCCGTTTGGGGATAATAGTCGTGATTATAAATATGTATGTATGGTACCGAGGAGCTCGGTGGCGTAGTGGTCAGTGCGCTTTGGCTTCGGTCGAAAACAAAGCTACCTTCACCATGGTCAGGCCGTGGATGGGTGACTAAGACTTTGTGATCTCGAGCTCCTCCGTGCTTCGGAAGGCACGTTAAGCCGTTGGTCCCGGTTGCATTTGTGACCGTATCTACCCACCAAACCGTTACGGCCCTTACTCCTCATGTGTTTCTCCACGAGGAAGGCCTGTCCCAGCAGTGGGACGTATATAGGCTGTTGACGATGTATGGTATGAGTTTGATTTCTGACATTTCGAACACATTTTTAAAATTATCAAAGGATATGACATTTGATGTGACATTTAATCAATATTCATTTGTCAACATTGAGTATGCTAAAAGATGGTGGACCTTTTATTTGTAATTATATTTTTTAAGATTTCATGATTAACGCTAGTCTCGTGGGGAGTGCGGCTGTGACGTTGTCAAAACGCACACCCCACGTGACTATTTTAAGCGTGTGTACGTGAAATTTAAATTTGAGTGTCGAATTATGCATGTGTGCATTTGTAAAAACGGTAAGTTATTGTTTATGTGTGCTGGCTTTGAGTGTAGTGGTAACCTCACCCCCCGCAAGAAATGGCAGAAAAAAATGTTTGTAAATTGACTAATGGCTAGTTCTGTTTACTCTGAGGGTAGCAGGCAAACGGAGTAAACCCAACACGCACAGGTACATCGTATGGTATCATTTGAAAGAAATAAATGATTTGCTATCTTGCGCCGGTCGCCTGTGCAGGCATACCTGCACAAGTGGACCTTTCCGGTGGACTGCATGTGTGGCAGCCATTATGTGGGTTCATTGAATTTATCCTTAAATCTATGAATATTGCGGTACCCGTTCCAATGGAAATCGGGATAAAAAGGCAGCCTTTGTCCTTTCTCTGGCTCTAAACTATCTGTGTACCAAATTTCAGTTAAATTGGTTTAGTAGTTTTGACGTGAAAGCAAGACAGACAGACAGAGTTACCTTTGCATTTATAATATTAGTATGGATATACAAATGTCACTACGATATGTTTTACTCAGCTCGTCAAACATGTATGCAACCTTGATAACATACATTAATATCTAAAGATCCAATTTTCCTTTTCGTTAATGGTTCGTATTGTTTATTTATTTATGTCGGCTATTTGCTGGACTTATAGGGCCGCCATTTTAAGTTGTTGGTACTACTAATGAGTGTTTATTACACATTGTTAATAATTTGTAACCTTGGTGCCGCTCACACAATGTTCAGCAGCGCGTACAATAATGATATTAAATCTATTGCCAAAATACTAGTAACTAGCGTTTAAATTTATCAAAACACGAGCGGTACATTCATTTATTACCTTCTTTTGTTTTATTTTAATGTAGCAGATTAAAGTACGTTATGATTCGCGCCAAATACAGTCTTTTCTGTGCATTGATAAAATATATGCAGCGTTTTGGCGTTTTTAGTTCACGAGGCAGATGACAAGTTGACCACAGTCATAAGGTACTACAGTTCCTTCCACAGATATGCAATTACATAGAGAACGCAAATGCATGTACTGCGCGAGTTCGAAAACTCCGACAAAACGTCGGGGTTGGCCGCTGCTAAATAGAGGAGCTCTGTGGCGTAGTGGTCAGTGCGCTTTGGCTTCGATCGAAAACAAAGCTACCTTCGCCATGGTCAGGCCGTGGATGGGTGACCAAGACTTTGTGATCTCGAGCTCCTCCGTGCTTCGGAAGGCACGTTAAGCCGTTGGTCCCGGTCGCATTTGTGACCGTTTTTACCCACCAACCCGCATTGGGCCAGCGTGGTGGTGTTACGGCCCATACTCCTCATGTGTTTCTCCATGAGGAAGGCCTGTCCCAGCAGTGGGACGTATATAGGCTGATGACGAAATAGTCCGTACGCGTCCGAATGTATGCAAAAACTAAAAAAAAAACCCTTTTTGTATTATAATTGGTGGAGGAGCATAGGCGGCATTGGTATTTGATCTCCCGCTTCAAAATTACGGCTGTGACGTCACAGCAGACGTTAAAAAGTTGACACGCTTGGTTTCAATACAAATCGTTATTCTTGCGTCATATATGTAAATGTATATCTGTGGTTCCTACATACTACTACAATTTTGAAGTTATCGGGAACATTTTGGACCTGAAAAATCCAGTTATCCATATAAAAACAAATTGGCTAGAAGCTAAAAGACCTCGTGATGGCCGCGTGGGCTCATTGTCGTTTCAATTAAAACAATGACGTGCTCGGACGAGTCAACTATGATTTATGGGACTCAAGTTAACGCCAGAGTAGGATATGAACGATATTGTTCAAAGAAGGAAGACTTTTTGTATTCGACAGTGGTGGCAAATAAAACAAGACGATTATTTTTTATGCTGAGTCAAAATGCAATAGTTACAAAGAGACATATGCCTAGAGGTGGAGCAAGGTGGCTTAGAGTTTAAAACACTTTGGCTTAGATACTTAAAACAAAGCTACTTTCGCCATGGTCAATACTTGGGTGACCAAAACTTTGTGATCTCGAGTTCCTCCGTGATACGGAAGGCACTTTACACCGCAGTTGAGTCATTATTGCAGTTGTTTCTACCCAGTGATCCGCATTAGGTCAGCGTGGTGGTTTTATGGCCCATACTCCTCATATATTTCCCATTTTAGACAGGCCGGTGCCCAGTAGTGTAACGTATATACATCACATACATATAATCACGGCTATTGTCCCCTAAGGGTTAGTCAGAGACTAGGCAAAAGCACCGCAAAAGCAGTCTGTTGCCATAGTCCGCGCTTCACCAAGCAGTGACTGCACTCAGCGTGACAGGTGGTGAGCCCGTCGCCGCTTTAAGCTTTTGGATGGTTGTGCAATTCTAAGTCCATTAGTCGCCTTTTACGACACCCAAGGGAAGCGATGGGTCGGTAGTATTACTTTCATGAGCCGCTACCAAACGACTCGTACCAAACGTAAAATATTGATAGCGACTGGAGAACGTGTGTGAAGAGAACACTAACTAAGTATAATTCTACGATATGACCACGACATATACAAATAAAGGTAAATTATTTAGGTAAGTGCTTATTATAATTAGGAATGTGTTTGCGTAGGATTTAGGCAAAAGTATGGGTATGGGTTCCACAGCTAAGGGTGCGGCAGGCGTGTGGCGTTATAATGATATCACGAAAATATAATACACGGAACCCTTCTATACGCATCCTCGGCAAAAAAGGTAGACCATTTAGCTTGATTAAATCGCAACTTATTTGTTTCGTGTTTAGCTTTTACCCACGAAACTATAAACCTATCTGGACACAATTTAATGAATCGTTGTCGTCACCAGCCTATATGTGCCCCGTCTTTGGACTGATCATGGCGAGTGTAGCCATGGTAAGTCCAAAGACGGATAACCGAAAACTCGCTTCTCTTGAATGGCACGGTAAGTCGTTGGTCCCATTGGCTATCGTAATACAACATTGAAAGCTTGAACGTGCGAACCAATATGCCAGCGAGCTCCTCATTCAATGTACAGTATGAAATTATAATATTAGATTAAATAGCAATTTCAAAATCTGATGTGGGTGCGCTGATATCTTTGGTTACTACTTCAGACATAGATGCCTGATGATAGGGAGGAGCTCGGGGGCGTAGTGGTTAGTACGCTTTGGTTTTCGATTGAAAACAAAGCCACCTTCGCCATGGTCAGGCTAAGGATTAGTGACTAAAACTTTGTGATCTCGACCGCCTCCGTGCTTCGGAAGGCACGTTAAGCCGTTGATTACGGTCGCTATTGCGACCGTTTCTAGCCATCAGCCCGCAATGGGCCAGCGTGGAGGTGTTACGGCCCATACTCCTCATGTGTTTCTCCATGAGGAAGGCCTGTACCCAGCAGTGGGAAGTATATAGGCTGAGGACGGATGGACGATAGGGTGGTTCGCTAGTGGTGGCCGTGTCCCGGAAGGACCCTCACAAGGTGAACTTTAATGAAAATTTGTGCAAAATGGACAAAATTAAATAAATTTGAGTGGAAATCGCGTCACGGAAAACTTTTTGTGGGTCGCCTTGCGATCAGATGAGATGATGAAATTCGAAGGTTGGCTGGAGTAGGCTGGATGAGAATAGAGAGCGGACGCGTGTATTAGGAGTGACCTGTGTCCAGTAGTGAAGGGAAAAAATTTGATGATGAGAAAATAAATTCGCCCCAACCTGTGCTTTGTGCTTTTACTTCGATTTAATGGATCTATCGATTTTATATTTAGGGCAAGGTCAAGAAGCAAAGTAGTTTATGTATTTAAGTCGAGTACTTTTATTGTAGGCGGTTACTTAATATTTTAAAGAATTATTAATTACATTACTTATTAATCACATTTTGAAGATTTAACAGATTCATTTAAATTTCAATTGGACTTCCACAAATTTCTAAGTGTGACTCAGTAACTAAGTGTTAGTAGAGCTTTTATTGCTCAAAAAAAGTGTATTAGAGTGTTCACCCACTAACATTCTGTAGATCTTTGTTTCCAAGTCTGAAAATATTAACGCTGCCATCACTATACATATATGAGGTATGTGTATTTGTGAAACAAAACACGTGTTTCTTTAAGAGGGCTTGTGATATTTACCCTCGTAATACAAGAAATCCGAACACACTGGTACTAAATGTAAAACCACAGACAATGCAATACAATAAGAGCTATATAAAAATGTGTGTCAATATCTTTAACGAAATACCTGAGGATTTAAAAACTATGAACATAAACCAGTTTAAAAAGGATTTGCATAAGTGTCTGTTATCGCAAACCCTGTATGATCTAAAAGACTTCATTTATTAATGGTGTGTTATAAGCTTATCCTTATTGTTGTTATTGTATCTTTTTTGTTTGTTTTTATATTAGTGATTCGAATGATTTGCTTTCTGCTATAGAAGATTAAAATTGTAGTAAATATATCGTGACAAATTTGCATGCTTTAATGATAAGCGAAACATGTATGTTCTTCCAAATTGTATGTACCCCCTTAACTACCATGTTTGATGCAAATAAAAATTATTATTATTATTTCAAGTAGATACCACTATCGGTCAAATATAGACTGTGAATTATTTCAAATTGTGCTAATTATAATTTATACTGAAGAATGTAAATGTTTTTCAATTCTCTTGTTTTTTAAAAATAATCAGAATAAGTACAAATGACATAAGATCGTATCTGTGTCACAGTGGGCAAAGACCTCTGATTGGGATCACAATGGAGCAGTTGAGGTAATCACCACCGTCCGCTCCAGACGCGACGATCGCCCGACCGACCGAATAGAAAGCAAATTGTTATGCCGTCATTTTTTAATTTTGGTCAGCATGGGAGTGTATAAGCAGCTAACAACATATCAGATTTAGGAGTTTTTCCTCTACGACAAAAATAAATATGAAGCGTTGGGGCGAGAAATCCTAATCAAGTACAAACCGCCCGAGAGAAAAAGTGAAAGCGAATGAATGACAGATATGTTATGTTTTCGAGAGTAATAAGAGGCCATAGCCCGAAAAACTACTTTATAAATACTTTATACGTTGTATGATAACTATTCTATTTATCAAAATTTCGTATGTAATATTTTATATGCAATAAAAAGTACAACGTTTAGATAATTCCCAAATACAACTTCTAACTAAATAATAATACCCGAAATAAAAATTCCACATCTATTTACATAGAGTAACGGAATATTTACAATGCCCAATTTAAATATTTAAACAACTGTACACTTCCTTTAATATTTACTATGTTATATGTGTTTTTCCAAATTAATAATAGATAAATTGATAGTTTACTAAGATTTTATAATGGTTAACAATAAGTCATTAGCATACATTATTCTAAGACTATGCTTACAAACAAATATATGGACATTGATTATGTATAGCTTGTTTCATAATGTTTTTTAAACTTAGAAATTGGCTATTAGTGGTATTCCTTCTGTATGAAAGTCAAAAAAGGGAGATGTCTTTTTCATCAATTCCTCTCTGTCACTCGTTAGCTCGACATTCACAGCCTTCCTTCTCTTATCATGGTTTACTCACACTTATTAAGCTCCATTCTGCGTTTGTCCATAGAAAATGACAGTTTTGTATGGAGCTTCTTCAGCTTTCCGCGTCTGTTCAGCTGCGTATGGCATCTCATATAAAATCGATGTACTTATTACATAGAATAACGAGTTGTGAGTAGTCCAAATAAATCATAAATAAATATCTTCAGACATTCACACCTATCAACTAGCCCCATTTTAAGCATCTAAATCTACTTGTGTTACGGATACTAGACGACGGACATATATAAATATTCAGCAAATATACAATAGTTATATAACATCCAAGACTGGAGAACAAATGCCTGTATTCATCACACAAACATTTGCTCACCGGGGATTGAAACCAAAACCAGAACCTCTCGAGATGGCGACGCCTTGAGACCGGCGTACCCACCACTCGACCACGGAGGTCGTCAAATAGAAATACATTGCTACTTGAATGTTGTCATCCTTGGCCTTCACATCTCACCTTTCTTGTTACAAGACAACTATATTCAGAAAAATCCGCTGCATTTTGCAAAACATTATGTGTGACCTTAACAGGGGCTATACTTAGAGACCTTTGGATGTTCTGAATTAAAAACGAGGCAGGTGTCCAATCGATACGCAGTTCGGTCACGGAATGGGCACTCCCCGTGTTAGCGGTAGAGGCACGCAAATTGAGGCTCAGACTTTTGTGGAATTGACGACACGGAAGTGCTGACGGTATGTAGGTCAAGGAGAACTAGGTTTTAATGCTCATTAATAATTTTCGCTATCAGCCTGTCTGTATATGTCTGTATATCAAACGTGATTTTTGTTTTAGTTAAACTAACTTGGAACATTTCATTGTCCATTTTCAAGATTGCAATATGGTTTTAATCATCAATCACCCAGTAAAATGCCCCTGACACCGGGCGAGATGTCGAGACTGGAACACAGGGGGTTTTTGTGAGTAGTCGCGGTACTACACCATGGAGTCCCACATACCCCTGTAGTCCTTTCCCCACTACTGCAGGGGATGGGTAAATGCATTTTCCTCCATCAAAAAAGGTAAAACGCGATAGAAGGCAACGTACAAGAATTTTAAGATTTATATTTTATCCAGAATTTGTGTAAACAATGTAAAAATTATAGCTAGATGACGACAAATTTTACCAAAAATTTATAGGTACTAAAAGAACACTGAAATCACCGTACTGATCTCGCTAAAAACAGTATACCGAGAATGTAGTAGTCTTTGTTTTTTACACGATAAAGCTAGCAAACAATCGTATGGCTATTCATAGAACGTTGGGCACGACTTACGCGCTGAAAAAACAAAGATAACGTTATGATGACAGATAGGAAAGGAGGAGAAGGAGTCCCTATCGTCGTCGTCTTCAGCCTATATACGTTCCACTACTGGGCACATACATACCCTTCTCGTAAAGAAACACACGAGGAGTATGGGCCTTAACACCACCACGTGCGAGTTGATGGGTAGAAACGGTTGCAATAGCGACCGGGACCAACGGCTTAACGTGCCTAACGAAGCACAGAGGAGTTGATTACAATGTTTTGGTCACCCATCCAAGGCCTGACTATAGCGAAGGTAGCTTTGTTTTCGATATCGAAAGCCACCGAGATCCTCCGAATTCCTTTATATAAAGCTGTAACAAAGTGGTGAAATTGAATGGATTATTATAACTAGACCGAATTCGTCTACTGCTGGACGTGGGCTTTTCCTAATGTTCCTTATTTCACCCTGCAATATAGTCATCTTAATAATATACTACGTTTGCCGAGTCGCAGTTTCCTCTCAGGAACATGTCTGTGACGTGGGGGTAGTGATGTAGAAATAATACCCGGACATGTAGTCACTTAATTTATGATGATATCAAAAGGCACAACTGGAACAATTTATAAGAAGGTAAATATTAGGTCCTTACCTATGAAATTGGTGTTTTGTATGGAGATTTTGGGGATGTCTGCATTTTACATACTAACACTTTATCAGTTTTCTTCACAACGACAAATCCAGAGATAATAATATTTGGCATGTATCATAAGACAAGCTTTAGCAATATGTGTGTGAACACGCTTGATAAAAATTATTCATCGTTTTTATGTTAATGCAAATCAAATGATGTATTCGGGAGGCAGTTAAAAAAATTGTCTTTGTGTCTAATTATTTTAACACAATTGAACTTACAAAAAATTATCAAATAAAATAATACGAGCTCAAATATATGGTCTATTTTTAGAAGAGGCAATTATTTTAGAAGAATGTTCTGAAACTAAATAGTTTCGGACAAATTGCTAAGACAGAATAAAAACACCAATTTCATAAGTAAGGACCCAATATCACAAATCACTGAGGCTACTTACAATAATGCCTTGGAAAAATTATTAAAGATCTTTGTAAATTTACTATTTTTAAATATTGATAATTTTTTTGCAAGTATAACAATTTATAAATATAATTATTATATTATTAAATGTGAATGCAAATTGGAGACCAAAAACAATGAGAAAGACAGATGGTAAGTTTTAAAAACAGAAACAAAGAGAAAAGGGCCAGAGAAGAGTGCAATAACAGCGGAGTCGCTAATACTGATATAGCGCCCCGTTACACGTCTATCCCAAGTTCGAAGAAAGGTTCGAGCATAGCCAGCCTACTACCACCTCAAAAATTCTCTGTACTACATCTGAATACTGTACAAACATATCCGAATACTGTAAAATATTAGGTCCTTACCTATGAAATAGGAGATTTTGGGATGTCTGCATTTTACATACTAACATTTCATCAGTTTTCTTCACAACGACAAATCCAGAGATAATAATATTTGGCATGTATCATTAGACAAGCTTTAGTAATATGTGTAATATCACACTTCATAAAAAATATTTATCGTTTTTAAGTGAATGCAAATAAAATTATGTATTCGGGAGGCACTTAAAAAGAGTTGTCTCCGTGTCCAATTTTAACATAATTAAACTTACAATAAATTATCAATACAAATCAAAAGAGCTCAAAAATATAGTCTATTTTTAGACGAGGTAACTATTTTTTAGGAATACTCTGAATCTTAATAGTTACAGACAAAATACTAAGACAGAATAAAAACACTAATTTCATAGGTAAGGACCCAATATATGTTTCAGTAGCACTCATTTTTAAATAACAAGGAAAAAATTATAAATTCCTAGCGCGCATCCATTGTTTTTTCTTATAGCCGCACTCATTTGTGATGATCTTATTAAGTCTATTGAGGACAATATTGTATTTTATATTTGTGTAATGGGTATTCATTGCATCGGTATAATGAATGTGGGTATTGTGTTGGCATACAAGGAGACAGTAATCAAGGAGTTAAGAGTAGCTCATAGTTCATGATGAGATAATTTTGTGATAACAGTACTTCTCATGTAAGCTTGAATAAAACTCATGTATATTTTGATCTTCTTGATAGTCTGACCAGATCAAGTCTGCCGTGGAAGGTTCATTGAAGAGACGTCGTGAAGCGCATGACATTTGCACTGTCAGCCACTACTACTGCATAGAGATCACGACCGCTCTGTCAAGAGTACACTTAGTGCACCTATTTCTATTTGTTTTCTGCACCACCCAATGGTTTACTGGTAGAAAATGCTTTTGGCATTAAGTCCGCCATGTACACCAACTGTACTGAAGTTTTAAATAAATAATAATAATAAGAGCGTACCGAATAAGAAGAAGATAATTTGATGTTAAAGTGGCTGCTTTTGGATACTCTAGGAAATCAAATGTAATGTAAAAAAATGTTTAATTTTTTTTACAACAGGCCAGTTGACTCATATTAAAAGTTGTGAAATTAATGTTTAAATTGGTGGAGTAACGCGTCATGTAAACAATTATTACGCATGGTCAAAATCCGCCAAACACCAGTCGCAATCAATCAAGCATGTCTGTCGGATGTGTCAGCCTGTGGCACGCATGCATAATGATTGTTTTCCAAAATCGCTGTGGAAGAACGAAATTACTGCCAAACTGTGTCTAATGCACCTCTGTCTATCCCTTCTGGGGTATAGGCGTGTTAATATTGGGTCCTTACCTATGAGATTGGTGTTTTTATTCTGTCTTAGTATTTTGTCTGTAACTATTAAGATTCAGAGTATTCCTAAAAAATTATTACCTCGTCTAAAAATAGACTATATTTTTGAGCTCTTTTGATTTGTTTTGATAATTTGTTGTAAGTTTAATTGTGTCAAAATTGGACACGGAGACAACTCTTTTTAAGTGCCTCCCGAATACATCATTTTATTTGCATTCACTGAAAAACGATAAATAATTTTTATGAAATGTGATATTACACATATTACTAAAGCTTGTCTAATGATACATGCCAAATATTATTATCTCTGGATTTGTCGTTGTGAAGAAAACTGATAAAATGTTAGTATGAAAAATGTAGAATTCCCCAAAATCTCCATACAAAACACCAATTTCATTGGTAAGGACCTAATATGTATAATAATATTTAGTATATATTTTAAGATGCTGCTATTCAGAGAAAACTTTCCTGTTTCGGTGACAGATATATTTGAAGCTACTACATATTTATGCCATTACACGATATCACATGACCCGAGCAGATAAACGATCCTGTTATAATGCAGGGGCAAATATTAGAAACGTTATCACATGATTGCGTAACGTCTCTGGACTGTTGCCGTCATAAGAATGAATCATTCAGTATTCACCACGTATTGATAATTGTCAAAGATACTTTCGCCAAGATTGCACCTTGGATGGGTATGTATAACTTAAAACGATAAATTCTTTCTTCTTGAAGAATCGAATTCCAGGCTCGAGTTTTGTTAAGAGCTTTGTGGTGTTTATGTAGTTGTTAGTCTTCTCTCTATTTTAAATTAATTCTATTTATACGTTATGCATTACAATTGTAGAAAAGTAATCCATACTAATATTATAAATGCGAAAGTTACGCTGTCTGTCTGTCTCGTTTTCACGTCAAAACTACTAAACCAATTTAACCGAAATTTGGTACACAGATAGTCTCGAGCCTCACAAAGGACGTAGGCTACCTTTTTCCCGATATTTTCGTCAGAACGGGTGCCATACGGGATAATGCTAAAAATGTTTATAACGCCTTCCAGAAAAATGAAGGATGAAACGCCACTATGAACTTTGCTTCTAAATATAAAGTAGGAGTAAATTTTCAATTCCACCAATTGAGGCTACTGTTCCAATTTGATAAAATCTTTCAGTGTTGAATAGCCTATTTATTGAGGGACTATAATGGAAGAAGAAGACATGTTGTGCCAACCCCACCTAGAGTGGGAAAAGGGCAAGAAGAAGAAGATAGGCTACATACCATCACACTATCTCAAAGTAACTTTTCTACGCTGACGAAATCGCGGAAAAAGCTAGTACAGATATAAATATAAAACCTATAGCAGTTACATAATGTTTTTCGAGATTGATTAAAGCACGTGACCGCGCATGATAGTCAAAAATAATTAAGTCACGGTTTTAAAATTAATTACCTCAAGTTGCGTTGCAAACAAATGAAATTGATAAATCAATGAGTCATGTAATCAGCATACTTCAAACATTCTTAATGAACAGTAGCTGAAGTTTTGTTCGTAACAAGGCGCTAGCGCTAATCCTGATATATATAGCGCATCGTTACATGTGTGTGCTTTACTAGCTTATATGTTTCAAATCAAATCAAAACAAAAATAACTTTATTTCATAGGCCAAACTTGGCACTTTAGATCGTCAACATTTTACATTTTAAATAATTATTTTACAATTTAAATAATAATAATAATAGGTCTTAACCTATGAAATTGCCGTTTTGTATGGAGATTTTGGGGAATTCCATAATAACATTTTTTTTTAGTTTTCTTCACAAGGACACATGCAAAGATAATAATATTTGGCATGTATCATAAGACAAACTTTAACAACATGTGTGATATCACACTTCATAAAAATTATTTATCGTTTCTAAGTAAATGCAAATCAATTGATGTATTCGGGAGGCACTTAAAATGAGTTGTCTCCGTGTCCAATTTTAACACTATTAAATTTACAAAAAATTATCAAAACAAATCAAAAGAGCTAAAAAATATGGTCTATTTATAGGGGAGGTCATTATTTTTTCAGAATACTCTGAAACATAAAAGTTACAGACAAAATACTAAGAGAGAAAAAAAACGCAATTTCATAGGTAAAGACCTATTATTAATGTTCATTACCGCGAGCGCTTGTATAAAGTACAACCACAGCGCTTTAATTGTTATTGTAATCGACACAAGCGGCCGGATTCCGAGAATAAGGCTTTTCATGAGAAGAACCCGGCAAGAAACTCATGATCCACTTTTTTTAAATAGCCAATCATATAATTATTGTCAGTAATTATTTTCTTAAACATCAATTTCTTAATTTCCTGTTTGCTTCCATCAAAATAACATGCTTTTATGATAACGAACGACAGCAAATAACTATTTCCGCACCATTTTATCCTCTAGATACTCTTGGATTTTGTAATAGCCTTTTTTCATTAAAGTTTTTTTAATATAAGCTTTAAATTTATGAAAGATATGACGTCCCTGGACACAGGCCTCCTTTCTGGAGGTACACATGAGGTGAATGAATCGTAATACCACCACACTGGCCTAATGCCGTTTGGTCGGAAGAAACTATAATAGCAATCGAAAACAATGGGAGATTAGAAACCACAAAGTTTTGGCCATCTTTCTATACTATTGACGACATCCGTGGTCGAGTGGTCTGTATGCCGGTCTCAAGGCGTCGCCATCTGGAGAGGTTCTGGGATCGAACCCCGGTGGGGGCAAATGTTTGGGTGTGAATTCAGGCATTTGTTCTCCAGTCTTGGATGTTTATATAAATCCAGTCTTGGATGTTTATATAAATTTATATGTATTCAGCATTTTTATATGTATTTATCTATTAAATATATTTATCCGACATATAGTGTCCGTAACACAAGCAGCATTAGTTGCATAAAATGGGGCTAGTTGATAGGTGCAAATGTCTGAAGATATTTATTTATTATTTTATTTATGGTAAAGGTTTGTTTGATAACAAAGCCAAAATGTATTTAAACCACTATGCCTTTGACCTTCTCACTGCACTACGAATATTTTTTTACCAGACGCGCACTGCTGGATATACGACTTGCCTCTTCCAAGGATCTGGTCCTGCGCTGCCGGCATCCGATATAATAAATACGAGTATGTCTAATAAGCAATCTTAGTAAGTAGTTTTTATGTAGTCATCTTTTTTGGTATCCAGCAGATCGGCCATTGTTAAGACTAATAGGTTCTAATGAGAATTAATTGGTGGATTAGCTACCAGCCAAACTAGTTGAAGACAACTTTAGTTTGGGTGCTATGAAAACTTTTAGTTAATATTTATTCTTTTCAATCTGTCATTGGTCAGAAAACAAGACACAATAGAAAAATCTATTGTTTACCAACACTGGTGCTCGCAATTCAGTAAAAAATGTAATAGGCTTTTTATATTTTGACCTACAGGTATTTACTCAAACTATTTATGATGATTTGACAAATTTATTAATGTTAAATATATTTGAAAACAAAAAGTAGGCACTAACATCATAATATCTAACTAAAACATCACATAAGGCTTTAAAAAATATCAGAAGAAAAACTTATGAGCTTACAACATTGTTTTCATGTTGTTCGATCAAACAATCTATTAGCTACTCGGAAGCCATGAGATTAAAGAGAATAGATGTCATCGCCATTTTAAAACAACATTTAATTTCTATTATCTCATGATGTTGTAGATAATTTAACAAAGACAAAGGATTAATTACACCCAAGGATAATCTTAGCACTTGAATCAATAATGTACTAAATAACACGATCATTTTTGTTGCGTCGTCTGATGCGAGATGCGTCTATTCGCGCAAAATAGTACAGTTGAAGGAATATGTGTGTATGTATATCTGTATACATACATATAATCACGTCTATTATCCCCTGAGGGTTAGTCAGAAACTAGGCAAAGTCACAACAAAAGCAGTCCATGACCATAGTCCGCTTTTCACCAAGCAGTGACTGCACTCAGCGTGACAGGTGGTGAGCTATTGGATTATAAGTCGCCTTTTACGACACCCAAGGGAATAGATGGGTTGGTAGTATTCTTTTAATGAGCCGCTACCACACCACCGTGTATTATTATATGAAATACTCACGTCTCTGAATTGCGCGATGCCGGCCTCCCCCAGCTGGTACATGGAGATGTACGCAGCCTCCTGCTGCATGAACAGCTGGCAGAGCACCATCTCCTCGCTCCGGAACAACGACCCCATGGCTCTACAATAATAGAAATAGGTACATTTGTAAAATTTCTTTTGCAGTAATGCATTTGTCTTTTGCAAGTCTTAATAGGCAAGTTGACTCATATCAATAGTAATGAAAATAATGTTTAATTCACATAGTATTTAGTACAAGGGTCCGAAGTTGACCAAGGTCAATAAATATAAATAAGAGATTGCTGTAGAAATTCAATTTAAAATTTTGATGTTTTATTTTTACTTTATTTTGCCATCTGCCAAAAACGCTATCCGCCGATTATTCGTGAAATTAGTAAAGTAACACATCATGTAAACAATTACTACGCATGGTCAAAAACCATCAAACGCCAGTCGCAACCAATCAAGCATTTCTGTCGGCTGTGTCAGCCTGTGTCACGCATGCGTATTGAATTGTTTACCAAAATCGTGACATTACGGCACAGATAAATCATAGACCATCATGACCGAAGGCGTATTTGACAGTTAAGCAAAAACGTAATTTAAAAATTATGATAAATGCCTCAAACATTTTTTTATTGTTTTTTATGGTGATAGCTTACAGTAATGAATCATTTGGGGCCCAATAAAAAAAGGGTCAACTAGCTTCTTGGCAGGGGGGTTTGCCCGTTGCTCGCGGAACTGACGACCGTTGTGGCGAAATGAGAGCAGCGTAGGCACAACTCGAGATGAACTGTCGACTATATACTATATACGCATTCAACTCATCGCTTTGTTGGTCTTCCTCTCACTCTAGGGCCCGTATTACGGAACTAAACTCAAGCGTAGATCTCTGCTTGAGCACTGTTAGAGAGGGATGGCGCTATTGATCCCACACAGCGCCATCCCTTTTTAACTGCGCTCAAGCAGAGATCTATGCTTGAGTTTGGTTCTGTAATACGGGCCTAGGTATCTTTCTTGTCCCTCCTCATCCCTCCTCATCACATGTCCATAACCAATTGCTCCTAATCTTTTCTGTCACTGGCGTTACTTTCAATCTTCTTGTAATATGAGTATATTAAGAGTAAGTGGGTGTACACCTCTGCCTACCCCTTCGGGGAAGGAGGCGTGATGATATGTTATGTAAAGGAAGAATGAAATTAACGTATTTCCTGATCTTGTCCATTCTAGTGACTCCACACATCCATCGCAACATTCGCGAACATAATATATAAAATGGCATATTTTTTAAAAAGTATTTTTACGAACAAACATTTTGACAATCTGAACCAACTTCACACAAAAATATACACTACAAACAAAAATAACTACCGCATTGACTGGACTCAATTGTGACGTTAAAATGTATATTTTTAAATTATCTACGTTTGTTTTATCGCAAACTTTGAAGTTCGGGGTCACAATTTTAGATAGTAGCTTTATCTTTATTCTAATGGTTGACTGTGTTGTTTATTCTAATGGTGGACCTGATAAAGTTCGAAACATAACAAACGATATGGTTCGAACAAACATTAAAAAAATATCAGAAATTCAAAATATTGATTGTCGACTTTCACAGTCACGCTGAGTGGCTTAATTTTTTAATACGGAAAATTTATCCAATATACAAGAGAAAATATAAGATAGGATTTTCATGAAAATATAAGATAGGAATATAATGAAGTTTTTGTTTTACTTTTTTTATTGATAAACTTAGGTTAACTAGTCAACGGACTCAATAGATGTATTGTTTAAGAACACCGGTGCTCGCGGTGCCCCCTAAGGGGTTAATCACTCTATAGTAACTGTTATATTAGATTTTTTTTATATTATGTTTCTCCTTCTTTTGAAACTCTGTATTTTATATAGTTATCTACTCCTCTGTGCACATTGCTTTATGTAAATATTGACAGAATGTTTTTCAAACAAGTACTCGAGAAATAAGTATATCTGATTGTCCTCCCGATGCTATTAGATGTATTCCAGATAGCGATGAGTTAACGACACAAATGCATTTGGTTTAAAATTATCCCTATCATTCGTTTGCGATGTAATAGATTATAAAAATACAACATTTATTCCCAATACAACTAAGTTAATTACAACTAATGTAATAAACTAGATTGATAAACTAAGATTTACAAAAAGAAATCCAAAAAAAACTTTATGATATAAGGCCCACTTGCAGGAAATTTTAAACCTAGTTTTAAACTCTATTTTGTATTTTTTGACATTTTAGCCCTATTAGAATTGTCAAAAAATTACTAAATCTAGTTTTAAAACTCGATTTAAATTTCCTGCAAGTGGGCCAAGGCGTCTTGGAGGAAATTTTATTCGAGATTTTAAAACTATATTTGGTAAATTTTTGACATTTTTACTATGTATGTAAAATGTTAAAAAATTACTCGATAAAAATGAATCTAGTCTTAAACTAGAGTAAAATTTTCTTGCAAGTAGGCCTTAGGTACTTACCTAAAGACAAATTACATAATAAGTCAGACCCTCAAACTTTGATAAATGAACCAAATATACAGTCATTTATTTGACATCAAATACATTTTTATTTCTCCATATTATTTGATATATATGTATAGGTATAATACCGTTATTTTAACAATGCGATCATAAAATGCTAAATGTTTCAAACGTATTTATGTTCCACGTAAAGCTAAAGTAAAATTTTATAAAATGTCGTTTATATTTTTATAGCTGCAGCAATACATTTTATTTTTTGTTTATCATAAAAGTTTCGATAAAATTTCTATACAGTTAAACGTTTATATGAATGGCATCTCTGTTTATCATAATAAGAATGAGTGGGACGATGAATAGGTCTAATAATATTGTATTGTAAGAGCGGCCTTGCGACCGTCTTTACTGCACGGTTTAATTTTGACTTGTCTCTGATATCAATACAGGGATATCTGTTTAGAAGGTTAATAATTTTCAAGGGTGATGTCGTTATTGAGCAGTTATGTATTGCATTACATAGTTTATTATTGTTATGAATTGTTTGGAATAACCGTTTTTCAGACATGTCAACTTTGTATCGCTAGATAAATTGTAATTTTTTTATTATTTTTTTTTTTATACTACCAGGATGGCAAACAAGCATACGGCCCACACAGATGGGCAGTGGTCACCGTAGCCTATGGACGCCTGTAACACCGAGGGCATCACCAGCGCGTTGCCGACCCTTAAAAAACCTTTTCACGCCCTTTTTGAAGGATTCCATGCTGTAGTCTCTTGGGAAAGCCTTTATATTGCGTCCTTAACCTAGATCCCACTGCTGGGCACAGGCCTTGCTCATGGAGAAACACATGAGTATATGTATATTTATACACAATAAATAATATATGTATATGTTAATTTGTCATCGTGTGGTAGCGGCTCATTAAAAGAATACTACCAACCCATTTCTTCCCTTGGGTGTCGTAAAAGGCGGCTCAATTCATTCATTTCCCCTCTTTGAACAAACTTTGGGCTAGGCGGGCCGGTGATGTTAGAATCGCTGATGCGGTTATAGCCGCACCTGATACCATACAATTCACCAGGACTCCACTCTCACTAAACATGGGGGACATGGAGTAATTTCTCGGAACAACAATAAAAAAATAGATGTTTCCACAATTCTATGAAATTGCCGTTCTCTCTCTTAGTATCTGTAACTATTAAGTTTCAGAATATTCTTAAATAATTGTTACCTCCTCTAAAACTAGACCATATTTTTGAGCTCTTTTGATTTGTTTTAATAATTTGTTCTAAGTTTAATTGTGTTAAATTAGAAACGAAGACAACTCTTTTTCAGTGCCTCCCGAATACATCATTTGATTTCCATTCACATAAACACGATAAATAATTTTTATGGAGAATGATATCACACATATTGCTAAAGATTGTCTAATGATACATGCCAAAAATTATTATCCCTGGATTTGTCGTTGTGAAGAAATCTGAAAAAATGTTAGTGTGGAAAATACAGACTTCCCCAAAATCTCCATACAAAACACCAATTTCAAAGGAAAAGACCCATTATTTGTCACTTTCAGTTACAGTAGGTGTGATTTAAATGTATTTCATGTCACTAAAAATTTCAGTTTAATGAAGACGACCTTGATACTTCGTCCAGTGCCACTGTACGCCTCAGTTTACAATAGCATAGGTTTCACTGTTATTATGAAGGGCCGTTCGGCTGGCTTGTCACAATAGCCTCAGTCAAATGATTATTTAATTTACAGGACACCGAAGCGTTGGCACTCGCGCTCACAATGGAGTATTCAATGACAATTGCGGGTTTGAACCGACTCCCAAAATGGAGGCTCTTAGTTTGACTATTTATTACTAGTTTTTGCGCGCTACTTTAAAGGTACAGTCGATTCCAAAAATATGTAGAAGAAGCATCTTTTGGACCAGCTGGGTGGAAGTGGCTAAGACTGTGCTTTTAATGCAGTTTTAGCTACTTTCGTGTTTGGACTCCACGTGCTGCTTAAGACCAGGCAGAGTGTAGTCATCAGATGAGTCACTCAATAAAAAAAAATTGTAACCAGCTACAGTAAAATACGCTTATTTGAAAGAAATAAAGATTGCAACCTCCAAAATGTGTATACGTATTTTTAAAATCCACTTCACAGGCAGAATTTAGTTTGAAGGATTAAAATTAAACCTGTTTATGAGGAAATATATGCGGCTTCCACCGCCCATATCTAGATGCTAAACAAAAGCGTTTTCAACAAAGGTTAGGTCAAAAGTCGTCGAGCGAGCCCGAAATCGCCGAGCATGATAAGAGCGAAAGAAATAAACAAGGATCGTAGCAAGTGAAGTTATAGTATACTTATGGGGTAAATAAAATAAAAGTAGAGGTGTTGTTTTATGTATGCATATAATATTATATAATATTATTGAGGAGCTCGGTGTAGTAGTGGTTATGCTTTGGCTTTCGATTGAAAACAAAGCATCCTTCGCCATGGTCAGGCCATGGATGGGTGACTAAAACTTTGTGATCTCGAGCTCCGTGCTTCGGAAGGCACGTTAAGCCGTTGGGCCCGGTCGCTATTGCGAATGTTTCTACCTGCCAACCCGCATTGGGCCAGCGTGGTGGTGTTACGACCCATACTCCTCATGTGTTTCTCCATGAGGAAGGCCTCTGCCCAGCAGTGGAACGTTTATAGGGGATAATATTATTATGTCTGATCTCTAGCAATATGTCGGTAAAACCACTGGTAAAACTGCATTCAATTTCTTGATTTTGTTTTTGCGTATGCGTATATAAGCATACAGAGAAAGTATCGAAAACCTTTTTTTGACTTCGGTTACTATAAAAGAGCCTGCAAGCATTTTTCGGTTTATGTTAAAAAAATTAATCAATTAGGGAGGTACTAATATCTAGTTTTTATTTGCCACAACTTATTATATTTGTTATGTTGTTCTTATTTGATTAAGTCACTTCATTTATCTAGAATGCCATACAATGTAATGTACGATAGTAAATTACAATATAAATATATATAAAATTAGTTACTTTAAAAACGCTTAAAATCAAGTCAGGGGAATGTAAAAAGAGGGAAAATACCAATACATTTTTTTTTTGTTTCTCTGTCTGTTCATCTGTCTGTACGGGATAATCTCTGAAATGACTGGATCAATTTAAATAAAACTTTTCATTGTATACCATATATCCCTGGTCAATATCTTAGATACTTTCTATTCCGGAAAATTAAGGGTTTCCCGAGTTGAAAACCCAGTATCAGCGGACGAAGCCGCGGGCAACAGTTAGTATGTCATAAAATTTCAAGTGGTGTTATCCTTGTTATATTTCACAAATATGCCACAGAACATGTAAAACAACTACAATACAATTCGGTCGGTTGTTAGCAGTTGTGAACACATACAAAAATATGTATGTATGTAAAGAATGCAATTATAAATGGCGTCACACGTCCCAGACTCGGGCCGAGACAGATGCTAGGCTTTGTATTTTTATACCTGGACACTTTCCAAATAGTACTCTTGCTAATAAAATAATAACGTTCAATTTTCCATTGATCACTTCGATGGAGCCAACTGTTTAATTGTTTATTTGCGGTACGTCAACAATGTTATCGATTCATGATTAATGGACATTGTAAGAAAATCAATTACTCTCGGTGTATCGGTTTCATTAGATATTAACTCTATAGTTATTCATTTGTAAGTTTTTGGACTTTTGACAAATTCGGTAACCTTTATGTTTATTATTGTATTTGTTGAAATTATGATATTTTGTTTAAAAATAAAAAAGGCGATTGGATGAATGAGACCTATCTCATTTTATTTGTTATACTTAGTGTAACATGTAATTTTTATAATAAATATTAATAGCTAGCATATAAATACTTTGCTTTGTTTTTTGGAAAAGATTTAGGAAACAAATTTTTGATATTCCCAGTTATGAGTTATCATCTAGTACCCATACTACAGCCCAACCAACAAAAATTATCTTAACATTTTTTCTATATTGGGCCTGAGGAAAAATCGCTGCTCTGTTTTATCCTCAGGTGCAGTATGAAATATATGTTAAGAACCGACTTGTTTAGTATGTAATATGAGCACTAAATGATAGATTGTAACCGAGGGCATTAGCCCGAAACGAACGGACTTAGAGAAAATCTAAAAAAAAAATCCTGCAATCTTTTTCATACTACGCCTAAGGGAAATGTAAAACAACATATTTATATGTGAGCCACAAATATAAACGTAAAAGTAACATATCTATGATAAATTTTACTTATCAAAATAATGTTTGTTTCGTGTGGGCCTGGGTCATGACCATTCTTCTTTAGGATTTATAATTACCCTGGGATTACAAGAGCTCAAAGAGACAAAAGTTTTACATAAAAATTACCTGCAATAATTTAACAACACTATCCATTCAATTAATGTAAAAAAAATTCAAGAAACACGTTTACTGTCTATAAAACTACACACTCACCTAGTATCCATCGAAAACACCACCACACTACCCGCGCGAGGCAATAACGTTAAAAAATTCAATACTAATTAAAATCGCATTGTTTGTTTTGTAGAAAGTTTGTTGGCAGTCGTTGGGTCGTAGTTTACTTTGTTATCGTGATACTTACGTTATATTTTCGTACGAAGGTCGGTTGGGGCAAGCACGTTATGTCAAACTCGGAGTCGACATTTCTGAGCGATCCGAGACGCGTGCACGCGGCGCGCGGTCGCACCGCTGACTGGCGAGACGCCGACGACGCCGACGCCGCCAATATTTTAATTAACACTCCTTTGTATTTTCAAATAATTCTGTATTTTTTTCGAAAAATGTGAAATATTTGTTTTATCACATTCTGTAATAGCCAGTTGATATATCAGGATTTTTAGTGCTGGCCAGTTTCTTTTAGAATGTTCGCAAGGTTTGATGATCTTTTCGGCCGTATCGTAGCAACCATTTCGTAGCGTATATACAACGATCATCGATTGGGGTTTATTAAACTCGAATTTAGACATTGTTTCCCTGGATTAGTTATTTTTAAGATATTAAATCTAGTAGATTTTTTATTAGGTACTATTATGATATTGTCTTTTCGTGTATCCATTAATAAATGGAATTTTGTATCGAGCTCTTGTATTCCGTACAATGCTGGGTCCTTATAATAAGTCATGAATGACAGTTGAAAGGCTCACAAGCTGAGGGTGTTGAACGATGTGCAGCTCATCATCTTTCTGAGTTCGAGTCTCGGTCGGGCCATATGATTGTGTGACGATTACGGCCATTATATTGGGTCCTTACATTTGAAATTGGTGTTTTTATTCTGTCTTAGCAATTTGTCCGTAACTATTAAGTTTCAGAACATTCTTATAAAATAATTGCCTCTTCTAAAAATAGACCATATATTTAAGCTCGTATTATTTAATTTGATAATTTTTTGTAAGTTTGATTGTGTTAAAATTAGACACAAAGACAATTATTTTTAACTGCCTCCCGAATACATCATTTTATTTGCATTCACTTAAAAACGATGAATAATTTTTATGAAGTGTGATATTACACATATTACTAAAGCTTGTCTAATGATACATGCCAAATATTATTAATGGATTATGGATGGATAATGGAAATGGATTTGTTGTTGTGAAGAAAACTGATAAAATGTTAGTATGAAAAATGCAGAATTCCCCAAAATCTCCATACAAAACACAAATTTCATAGGTAAGGACCTAATAGTTTAATTCTATCAATTTATAATTTGTTTATTAGTCCATTACCTAGCTGTTTACGGGTGTGAGCTTTAGAAGTTATTTATTTATATGTATAAGCATATAAGCATTTTCCCCTCAATGTTGAGTTTGGCATGACCATGGCGTTATAAGGGGACAAACATTCCAATAGTAATTTTAATCCGTCCAAATTAGTGAATAACATAGTTGAAGGTGTTTGGCACGATTTAATGGCGGATGCCTGGTGTTACAGTGTTTTCAAATAGTTTTTTAACACTAAAACAAGCGAAAAGAAAAATGTTTCCATAAAATCTAGTTTATTTGGACTTTTTTCTTGTTTAGAGAAAAAAATGGTAAAGAGTTGAATTAAGGCTGAGATAAACCAATCCATACGCGTATGCGCACACGTTGACGTGTACACGCGCGTAAATACGTTCATTAATGTTCGGTGTGACGTGTAATATGGGAACTGTAACGGTGGGGTGTATTACGTCCCTATTTTTTTTTATACCACCAGGGTGGCAAACAAGCATACGGCCTACACAGATGGGCAGTGGTCACCGTAGCCTATGGACGCCTGCAACACCGAGGGCATCACCAGCGCGTTGCCGACCCTTAAAGAACCTTTTCACGCCCTTTTTGAAGGATTCCATGCTGTAGTCTCTTGGGAAAGCCCCACCAGGGAGTTCATTCCACAGCCTAAGCGTACGAGGAAGGAAATTCCTCCTAAATCGCACGGTACGCGACCATTTCGGTTCTTACGCGTGAGGATGAATTCTCTGGCGATGGCGAGCGGTGCGGTGATAAAAAGAAGCTGTTGGCATCATGTCAAATAGCTTCTCAGAGCAGACCCCATTCTCCATTTCCCTTATATACTTTTAAACAATACAACGTCATGATACGCATAGCGCACGTCTATGTGTGTATGGAGGCGCTTTCGGATTAAGAAAGTATTTTTCTATGTTTCTGTTAAAATTACATAATGATTAATTGCGTTTTTAATATGAATCAAATAAGCGGAAAATATCTCCGAAAACGTCGAAAAATTTACGAAATATAATCGCATATATTTATAAGTTTGTAAATATTTTGAACAAATTTTTTTTAACAGAAACATAGAAAAATACTTTCTTAATCCGAATAACAGCGATGATATGTCCAGATATTCTCAAATTAAAAATGATTTTGGTATTACGTTTGTATGAAAAATTCACTGTTCGCCGGACCATTAAAGCCTCATTTACACGGAGAGTGTTTTTTCGCCTCGAAGATACGATTATCGAAAGTCAGAAAATAAATATCATCATGTAAACTATATGTACGATATCGTACGTCGAAGGGCGATAATCGCATCGTCTTTGAATATGAAATGTCTCCGTGTAAACAAAATTTGAAAGCACGAATCGTATTTCGAGTTCAGTCAGTCGCTATCATGAGTACAGTGCGTGAGGCTGTATTAATTATCTCTGTTCTTCAGAGACACGAGTTAAATAAAGTTGAAAGAGATGTTGAGTTAAAAAATATATAATTTGTATGCTCAGTATTCCACAAGCACTCGTAACTTCTATTAAGTTTAATGAACTTAATATTGTTGGCAGATCCAAATTTAAATGTTTTTTGTGTCGTTTTGATAAAATTACTGCGCTAACCACTGAACTCTAATGGCAATTGTCGCCTTCAAATCAGTTCAACCCGATTTGTACGATACTCGCATGGTCTTGAAAAATGTCATACGAGATCGTGTTTAGACAAGTCGAGAAATCGTAGGCGAATATCTCATTGCAATTTCTGCAGCAGTGTAAACAGAACGCTTGGCGATAATTGCCTGACGAATATCGTATGACATACTCGTATGCGAGTTTTTGTTTTGTTGGGCGAATGTAAACTTTTTGAATGCGATAATCGCCTGGAGATTATCGCCTGCGGTAATAACATTCGATTCTCGCCTCAACACGTGCGATAAACTCTCTCCATGTAAATGGCGCTTAATGCGCATTTCCACAGCTCCGCTACACATTCTCGTAGGCACATTTTCATCGCACAGTTTTGGTGGAAACCCCCACACATTTTCAAAGCACAGCTAGACATCCTCGCACGACACATTTCCATCGCACATCTCTGGTGGAAAGGCAGCCTTAGCGAGTCCTTGCTGTTATTGCGCTCTTCTCTGGCGATTTTCTCTTTGTTTCTGTGTTTAAACTAACCATCTGTCTATTTTTCATTGTTTTTGGTCCCAATTTTACTCCTATCAAAGTCAGCGAGCGGAGAGATTGCCTTGACGCCAATAAATTTAATTGTTGATAAGAAAATTATAATATGTATTAGGTTTAATAAAAATATAACATTATATGTTCAAATACCTTTTCCAATGCACTATTTTGTGCCTTAAGTTCTAAAATATAATATAAGTGATATCAGCAAGCAGTTTAAAGTTTACATCGGCATCCCCATCGTCACACGTGTACAGATTTAATGAACTGAATAATTGATTGATGATTTTGTGTAAACACAACCATGGGTTAAGGTTAGACGGGTAAACAAACAAATTAGTGGCAATAGCCACGTTCAACTGCCGACAGACATACCAATTACTGTAAACACATAAATTGTTTTATCTAAGAATAGAAATCAGTATTGATTGACTCGATTACTGCATTTTGAACTCCATCCTCAACTGATTAAAGAAATCAATTGGTTTCTTCCAAGTTCAGAAGGAATAAGGAACGAGGAGGATTTTCTTCTTCAATTTGTTAAAAAATGTGGCTCATCAGTTTCTTGCCGGGTTCTTGAAAAGCCTTACTCTCGGGATCCGGGCGCTGGTATCAATTACACCACAGTCAATGCTCTGTGGTTGTACTTGCTGCAAGCGCTCGCGGTAATTATCCTTAATTTAATGATACTTTTAATTTAATAATAAATATTTTTTTAAAATTTATACATTGTAAAATATTGACGTTTTTAAGTGCCAGGTTTGGCCTATGAAATAAAGTTATTTTTGTTTGTTTGTTTAATACTACACGGGGGTTCGGACGCCAATAAATGCTTAAATTGGTCGAATCCGCTCTAAGGGCGTCCTGCGTACACGGCTGATTTTAATTCGTGTACGCATCTGACAGCTAAATCCTTTTTGGTATTACTACACCAGTGTCTCTAATCGAAATTTGGTCGAGTCCGGCCCTTAAACTAATTGATATACTAAGACACCTTTCTTTTTATTTTTTACTTGCGTCTCTCACGTCTTAAACGTTATGACATTCTTAAGCATGCACTAAGTAAGAAATTCTAAACTGAAATAATGTTTCTGATTTAGATTATATTGCTTTTATTGCAATTCTCAGCAATTTCAAAAGGCAGCGGTAGCTGAGTTGGGGCGGACGGGACAATCGTTCGAGAGGCCGCGGGAAACGCGGGTTCGATCCCACCGCCTGTACCACTGAGATTGAATAAAACTTATGTACCTACAGTTCATTGTGAATATCGCTTGCCTCATATTGTGCCCGGTATGGCAACAGGCTCGCCACCTGTTACATGGGGACCTAACATATCTGGTGAAATGTGTGGGTTGAACACCTCTGCCTACCCCTTCAGGGAAAGAGGCGTTATGTCACGTTACGTTATTGCAATTCGCTTCAGTTTTTATCTCCATGTCTTAATTCAATCAACTTCCTGCTCTCACTCTTACTTTTGATATTGTTTTACTCTAATCCCATTGCATGTAGCAGTTATAATACGTAGCCAGCCTACTATATTTTCTGTTGATATGATGCAAGTTCAGGAGCAATAGTTTGTAAATGCAACCATAACATATCAATGCTAATCGCCGTCATTAGCCTATTTGCAACAGAGAGACTGTTATGCTGAGCCACACACACAACTGATGTAATAATCGGATTATTGATTATCGATCAATTATCGGTTCTTTATTTCGTTAAAGCATCGTGCTTAATTTTTTTTTTAAAACATATGTGTTAGGATTGTGGTGTCTTCTTAGGGATAGTTGGGCATGCATAAGGCTTGCCCGATGCGGTTACCGTACCGATTCTTGAACCAAAGAACTGCTCACAAGTAGCATAAGCTTGAAAAATATAGCAGGTTTTTTTATAATGGTTATTTGTTTGATTGGTATAAAGAAAGACAATTATTACAGAAATATTACAGATTTGGTTTTGACTCGGATTAGAAAAAAAAATATAGATAAGATAAAACCTAAAAAATTTCAAACATAATTACCTTTATGAAGTACTCAACCATAATAATAATTATAATATAATCATAATAATGTATTCAAATAATAATTTATTCACTTCACGCTTGTTTCACATATTAATATGTCCCACTGCTGGGCATAATACGAAACAAATGAAAGGGCCAAATCACCCATTGCGCTGGGTCAACGAAGATTGGATGGTAGAAATGTTTT
This sequence comes from Parapoynx stratiotata, assembly GCA_910589355.1. NCBI lineage: Eukaryota > Metazoa > Arthropoda > Insecta > Lepidoptera > Crambidae > Parapoynx > Parapoynx stratiotata. The sequence goes on from OU342464.1 coordinate 15,379,295, forward strand.
TATAGGAGTATCATAAACAGGGAATTGTAAAATATAAAAAATCATCCATTCAGTGGACACCCAAAAAATACTACACATAGTGTAATAACCGCCACCTCCTCAAATGATAATGAACTAACGAAACAGTTATGACTTAGCGGTGCGTGCTTTCCATGCTTTTATAATGTCTACTGTTGGTTCTAGGTGGCGCTAGTGACATCATGTATACAAATTCGAAAATTTATATTTTGTTCTCTTTCTTTTTTTTATGAAAAATAAACTGACAGATATAATAACATTCCATATAATCTCTGTTTAATTTTTTAATTTATTTGCAGGATATTCGAGAAACTGCTACTACAAAATGTTAATATTCCTTATTTTTTTTTGGAGTCTAGTCAAGGGTGAATATTAAGTTTATTTATTTATTAAGCAGTTTGTTGTACACAACAAGACAGATACTTAGAACTGATAAATTACGAAAATGGTACAAAGGGTGTGGCCTATTTTAGTTATTATATGTTTATTTTAGTGTAGGTACCTACAGTTCTGAAATAGAAGAGTTTTTTCAAGTAGCATTATTTAAAAAGGTAGGTAATAATTTATAATTTTGAAAAAATATATATTTTATTTATTTAACATTTATTCTTAATTAAAAAGCGTTACATAAAAAAATCTCTACTAGTCGACGGCGAATTTCTTCGACTTTGAATAACTCTACCGCTTTAATGAACCTTCTTTTCTTTTATTACTTCCAATAATTATATAAAAAGTAATGTTTAAAAAAGCAACAGGACTTTTCGTTGCCTTTCCATTCTTGAATAAACCAAGCGTCCTTTTCATCTCCTGTTCTGAGAGGGATGGAAATTTAATTTCCCATCGTAGATGAATCTGTTGTTCTGATGAGTGAAATATAGAACAATATAAGGCTACAAGTGTTTACAATTGGAATTTTTGACCAACGGAAAAAATTTGCTTGATTTACATAATATTAGGTCCTTACCTATGAAATTGGTGTTTTGTATGGAGATTTTGGGGAATTCTGCATTTTCCATACTAAAATTTTTTCAGTTTTCTTCACAACGACAAATCCTAAGATAATAATATTTGGCATCTATCATTAGACCAGCTTTAGTAATATGTGTAATATCACACTTCATAAAAATTATTTATCGTTTTTAAGTGAATGCAAATAAAATGATGTAAACTTACAACAAATTATCAAAAGAGCTCAAAAATATAGTCTATTTTTAGACGAGGTAATTATTTTTTAGGAATACTCTGAATCTTAATAGTTACAGACAAAATACTAAGAGAGAAAAATAACACCAATTTCATAGGTTAGGACCCAATATTATAAAGAGGAAAGTTTGATTGATTGTTTGTTTGTATTGAATAGGCTCCGATATTACTGGACCGATTTGAAAAATTCGTTCGCCCTTGGGATACTAGTGTCCCCAGGTGACTTAGGCTATATTAATCCCGATATTCCTACGGGAACAAGTACCACGTAGGTGAAACGGCATAGAGCCACTAGTCATTAATAAATTTAATATAATATAAAAAGACCTTTAAAATTATGGCTATAAATGGATATATTAGTGTGTCAGCTCCTTAAAATAGAGGAGAACAGATTCTTTCGCCCAAATCAAGCAGGTAACTAACCATTGAATGAATTGATGACCATGCCATAATATATTCCATTATAATTATATTCTAAAACTAGCGGTTGCCCGGAGTTAGTCTGCGGTTACTGGTTTTTTAACTATCCCACGGGACGCCTAAGTATCTAAGATGTTGACCAGGGATATAAGGTATCACCATGCAAAATTTCTTTGAATTCGGACAAACAGACAAACAGACAGAAAAACAAAAAAAATAAAAATTTTTTTTGGTGTTTCCTCCTTTTTACATCCCCCTTGAATTTTTTTTTCTACGTACAGACATTCGACCTCTACAGTTTTAATATATGTATGTATAGATAATATAATATAAATAAAGTAATCATTGCATCGGAGGAATAGAAAACAGATAATAAAATAAAAATAGATTTAAAATTTTTAATGGCAAAAACATGAACATGAAAAACTAAGTTTAAGTAAAGTATAAGTTACTGAAAGAACGATATTGCTTTATGAAGTGAGAGTTTTCAACAAAATATGACAATGATATAACTATGATCATTGTAAAACTAAATGTGAATACATTTTGAATGGCGTTTGGTCTTGTTGGTGTTTCCGGGGTGTTCATCAAAAAGATGAGATTTCTGGGAAGTTGTAGCATTTTCTGACGTCTTGTGTAGCGGTTTGAAGAGTTCCAAAATTGTGTGCTATTTCAGTAAGGTGTTATTTTATTCAAAGTCATTAAATGAGGTAGAGTGAATTTGTCTCGTCATAACCGTAAACTGCACAAGAACTGCACTGCACTGCACTTAGAACTGCACAACTATCCAATAGCGTATAGCGGCGACGGGCTCACCACCTGTCACGCTGAGTGCAGTCACTACTTGGTGAAGCGTGGACTATGGTAATGGACTGCTTTTGCGGTGTTTTATTTCGTAGTCTCTGACTAACCCTTAGGGGATAATAGTGGTGATAATATATTATGTATGTGTGTATAACCCTAAAACTCTTTGCTCTATGCATTTGATAAGATTTTGAATGTCTTTGCTACTCCGTCACCAAAATGCACTAAGAGGTATTGGAATTTTCACTCCGTTTGAATATTATCACCACGTTGATAATAAAGAAATGAGTAACTATTGTCTTATTTTACAAGGTTGTAATGCTAAAAGAACTAGTGTAACACTTGTCAACATTAATATTCATATTTATGTACGCACACGTTAATCATATTTTCGAGACGATAAATGTAATGCTTCCATTGTAAAATCTAACATATGAATTACAATTACGTATTATATATTGCTTTGCCCTTTGTGGTCTGGAGACGTCAGGTTCTTTACTTGCTACTTTATTTTGTGCGAATTCTCTTACATCGTAAATACATACATACATATAATCGAGACTATTATTTCTAAGGGTTAGTTAGAGACTAGGCAAAAGCACCGCAAAAGCAGTCCACTTCCATAGTCCGCGTTTCGCCAAGCGGTGCCTGGACTCAGCGTGACAGGCGGTGAACCCGTCGCCGCTATAAGCTATTGGATGGTTGTGCAGTTCTTAGTCCATTAGTCCAGCTAAATAACCATTTTATTATTATTTCGCTGTGAAAAGGAAGAGTATATTTAAAAATATTATTGAAATTTGCTTCTAATTAATAACCGTGAACAACATAATTATCAACTAATCACCATAACTGAGGGGTAGGCCCCCTGCCTACCCCTCAGTTATGGTGATTAAGCGGAACATCGAAGTGATCTAAGCGGAACATCGAAGTGATATACTAAGAATCCATAAATCGTTTTATATGTGAACAATATACAGTAAGTACATTATATTTTGTGTGCTTGTTTATTTAAATTTTGCAAATAGGACAAAGAAGTCAAATGTAAATCCAATAGAGCGTTAATTTACATCCAATGAAAGCGGAATGTGTCGAAAACGATTCTACATTCTGTTGGGGTTATTGATACGAAAAGACAAACAAATTTTAGTGATGTTAAAATGTAACTCAAAAGTCTCAAAAGGACTAGTCAGAACTTACATCGAACATCAATATTATGTTGTATAAGTTACGCAATATTTTCACGCATTATTTTTAATTCATTTATATTATAACAAAAAGAGATTAGGCGATAAAGATAAAGTTTGGGAGCTATCAAAGCTACAAAGTGTCAAAGAAAGTCCATTCAAAGCATTCAGAGGCAGTACGAGAGAGGCATACGAGAGTTGCCGGCAAGCGCACGCCAGTCGACATCTGCCTCCCGCCAGACACACACGCGCTCTCGCCACCACGACCAATTATAAGAACAATGGGAAAACGTCACTAACCAGTTCTTCAAGTTCCAAGAAAATTCTGAAAGAGACATGAAACTTCGGTAAGTACGAAAAAAAACTTTTTGTTCAGAAAACCACTGAAAAACTGTATGCTTCTTAATAGTTTTCCCGTATCCCGAATGCGGGTATTTTTACTAGATTTTAACGATTGTTTTACGCGGTTCTGGATTTACTTCATCTGTTTTTGTGACTGTTTATAAAAGTGCTGTAAATGCTGTCGGATATAACGGTTTTTATTGAAAAAGCGAGCGCAAAATGTTCCAGTTGAGTTGCAAAGATACTTTGGGTTGCGAACGTAAACACATAAAAGTACTGAAATATTCTAACAACGCTTAGGCTATTGTTAAACTATTTTTCTTTAATGAAAAAGGAAACGGAATAACTCTGTTAATACATATCTGAGAATATATGTTGCGACGCAATATCCAAATTTAAATATCGTTCGTTATTTGATTGAAACTGAAAATGTTAACGGACAAAATTATTAGCATAGTTTTTTAAAACAACATAATATTTTTATTTAAAGTGGAAGTCAACTTAATTTATTAGTACTTAATTTATGTATAGTATTAACAGTAGTGTGTCTAAGATAGGAAATTCAAATACACATTAAATACCACAACACAACGAATAGATTGATGGTTGAATACCTATTCAACTAACAATAGTCTATCTAGACGACTTACGTATATTGTACAAAAAACTATTGTTTGTAAGCAAACTTATCATACAAAGACACTCGTAGATGTCATTATGTAATTACTTGTGATATGACCCATCTAGTGAAATTGTAACAGAAGAATGCAAGTTGGAGTATTTATTAGAGAATTTTGAGAAAAAAACAATTTTAAGTACTTTTCTCTTTGTTTGTGTAGTAAAACTATTGAGCGGAATTGAACTAAGTTGTCTCTGACATATTATATTGGGTCCTTACCTATGAAATTGGTGTTTCTTTTCTCTCTTAGTATTTTGTCTGTAACTATTAAGATTCAGAGTATTCCTAAAAAATAATTACCTCGTCTAAATATAGACTATATTTTTGAGCTCTTTTGATAATTTGTTGTAAGTTAAATTGTGTTAAAATTGGACACGGAGACAACTCTTTTTAAGTGCCTCCCGAATACATCATTTTATTTGCATTCACTTAAAAACGATAAATAATTTTTATGAAGTGTGTGTGTACACATATTACTTAAGCTTGTTTAACGATAGATGCCAAATATAATTATCTTTGGATTTGTCGTTGTGAAGAAAACTGAAAAACATTTTAGCATGGAAAATGCAGAATTCCCCAAAATCTCCATACAAAACACCAATTTCATAGGTAAGGACCTAATATTAAAAACATGTATTTCAACTATTTTTAATTTTATAATGTCTGAAATAGATTGTGTTGTTCATCGCTAAGAGTTTATGTAAAAATTAAGTTTTCTACGTTTGATTTAAGAAAATATGATGATAAATAAAAGTTGTACTATATAATACAAAACTCCACGCGTTTAAAAGAAAATAAAGATAATGGCTAGAAAAAAATGTTTTTGTCAAGGGTGTTTATTTTTCATAGCAAAATTTTTTAAACGTTTTTGCTTATAAACCGTATTATTTATAGCTCAAACAATATTGTTTAGCTTTAATGTTATAAAATAGTAAATCTGTCACAGGGCCCTTTTTGATCTGGAGCTCAGGGGGCATTGTGCTTTTGGAGAACAAAAATTATCACCCCATAGACGAACCGCCCTACTAACGTTTCAATCGTACTGGATCTAGTTAGGGTTGTTCCCGTTGCGTCTATAATTAGGACCATTATATTACTTTGATTTGAGTAATATATATTATATTTCGTTTTTATCCAATACTAACTTAATATCAATGACATCGTTCCTAAGAATAGTTTTCGTTATCTCTCATAGTTTCGGATTACTCCAAACTGACCTGCCAATCATTCTGTAGGTATATAAGGTGTTATTTATGTGTTAAAAATATACACTAAATCTTAATTACCTCAAGCCGAAGGGGGTGTATGAAGTTACTCGGGATCTTGTGGGGGTTTCTATTGTTAATAAAAGACCTTCTCTTTTAGCTGACTATATTAGGTATAATAAACTTTACAATCATCTTGCGGTCTGACATACACTGTTTTTTTACTAAGCGAGCTCTATTGTTCTTCCATTTTTTTTTAATTTAAAATATTTTCTTTTTTTAAACCCCAAGTCTAAGCGCGTGTTGCAAAAAGTTTGCTACAGTACGGAGAGTAGAGAAAGCGAAAGATGTGTGCAAGGATCGTAGCATGTGGAGATCTGTAATATCTGCTTCCTCCATCGGTAAAAGGCGTGATTGTATGTATGCATTAAAGTAACGTGCAAAAATCTATACTACATTTATTACATTTTTAATAAATACTCTATTGTGTTATCAATAAATTGAAAATTGAAACATGAAAGCACACGGTATATATATGAGAATGGCCGAAAATCGAGAGCGGTGGCGTGCATTAGGGGAAGCCGATGTCCATCAGTGGACGGGAGTAGACTGATGATGATGATGATAGATAATAGTGCGTATTAGAGGAATGCTCGCAATTTCATGATTCATCAGTATCAAGGCAAGCAGTAAAGGGAGTCATTACATGACGGAATCAACCAACAACAGAATTAAAATATAGGCCTAGCATTGCTGGCACATTACAGATTAGTAAGTAGTAAATTAGATTTCATGTCAATGGAAGTGCCCATTGACATGAAATCTAATTTACTTATTCCAATTCCAAATCTATATTCACTTCAATTAAACTGACATAAAAAATTGACTGATAAATTTAATTATTTTATTGACTAAGTAACTGAATGAATTAATGTTGACAAAATATCAAATATAATAAAATGTTTAAGAATATGATATTTCAATTTTGTAAAATATGATAACAAATGAAATACTATCACGACTCTGCTAGTTGTAAATATTGTAAAGGTTTGTTTTTAGTTATTCATGTAGCAACATACCTACCATGTGCCCAACAGAGTCCAAAATTGTAAAACCAGTATTTAGTTCGTAAATCTAAAAAGTATGTGGATATGAAATGAAATAAAATGCTTTATTTCATCATTTAGGTAACAGTGTGTACACACTTAAGACGTAAAAAACATCAGAATATTATCAAACAAATTATACAATTCTTTTTGTTTACCTCTACATTTTTTTCTTCCTGTTCACTACCGGGAGGCCTTGTCAAGAGAAGATACAGACAAGAATCTTTGTAAAGGTTCTTTCCTCCCTTTACATACAATTGTCTTACGTCCTACAATATACAAATGACAGGCAAGTGTAAATGGAATGAATTAGAAGAAGGAAACAGAGCATTTTGAAAAAACTCGTATCAAATATTTTTCTAAACACATGCTCAACGGTAACAGCCCGGTGACGGTTATCGTTTTGTTATCGTCGTCACAAACCCTTTGTGTGCGTCACGTTTGAGGCAGCTCAACAATGGGAGCCGTGGGGTCGCGCTGTCCCTCCGCATTTGCCGCTTTTACAGATTTATTAGCTTATATCGACTATCTTATCTGCGTCTCAGATAAATTAGACTTTTGGCTTAATATGCTTACGATACTGGTGTCTCAGAGGGATGGTAGTACCTACGGGTGCCAAGCTTATTCTACGTATTACGCTGACGTTTGTAGTCGTTGGTACTGTGGGGGGACTTTTGTGTCATGAATACGAGCTTTTTTGCCCGATTCATCAATATATTACTATTCTCTATAAAATATATTTATCTGTTAGCTATCTCTATCTCTTACCTACATAAATAATATATATTTTTTATTGTCTAATTTAGGTAAGTACTATGGAATATTATGATAATAATCTTGTAAAATGTATTATGATGTTTTTTTTTAAGGTCTAATTCACCTGAGTTACAGGGCTATCATAGTTCAGGTATCAGTATTTTTACACGCTTTTATTTAACTCACAGTGTTTGTATGTATGTTGTCTGCGTCAAAATTTGTAATCGATAATTCGACCACTTTTACTAATCCAATCCACCTGATTTTTTTAGCTTTTAGTAATAGATACATAGATTTTAGTTATTACTTGTGAACTATGCTTGAAAATAAAAATTATTATTATTATATTATTAGCGAATTTATAAAATAAACATCTGTTTAAATAGAGAGTAAAATATCACTATTTATATTTGCTTGTTTTTAAGCGAACAATGTAATCTACACGCTATGAAAAATTAATACTAGTATTCTTTTAAAATAAATAGACTTGTGTCACAAATGCGAGCAAATACCTGAGTAGTGTCAGTTATATTCATGGTTACATTATCGTATATTTCTATCAAAAATATGCTAATCTTTGTATGTCTCTTATATTAGATCCCAAGAAACTTATAAACAGCTTATTTTGGTCTAGGTTGATTGGTGGAAAACTTTATACTTCTTTTCTAAATAACAAAGCTGATTTATGACATTTTTATTTTACAGATTTGGCGAAATCCCTTTGTTTTATGAATCTGTAATTAAGACAGCGAATTAATGCGTTCGTAGTATAAATAAAACTATAGTTGCCTTTATATCTCAACCTCAAAATATTATGCAAATGGTTTTTTATACAAAATAAGGATATCGCCGTTTATTAAGTACGGTATTGTACCTTTCAAATGTTATAGTGTGATGTGTACTGATTATCACCCAAATAAAAGAAGCATACACCCAGTAATAATCGGCCTGTTTTAACACTCAAAAAAGAACACAGAAATTGGCCACTGTCTAAGGCCCGTATTACAGAACCAAACTCAAGCGTAGATCTCTGCTTGAGCGCAGTTAAAAAAGGATGGCGCTGAGTGGGATCAATAGCGCCATCCCTCTCTAACAGTGCTCAAGCAGAGATCTACGCTTGAGTTTAGTTCCGTAATACGGGCCTAAATATTCAAAAAAGAACACAGTATTAGGTAAGGCTATACCCAGATCACTAAGTAACGAGTTTGGTGAAAATAAAATATTTGAATCCATAAATAATTCAGATCACCAAAATCTAATCCTCACCAGCAATTTATTTTATGACAAAAATATTGACAAGTTCGGTCCTCAGCCTATTTGTGCTGACCTCGAGGCTTCGACATTAGTGAATTGGGTATTCGGTAACATTTTGAAATATTACGATTATTATGGTAACAATTATGCTAAACAGTTCTCAGGCATCAAATCATGCTTCACTGGTGTTTTTCTCACTCGCTTAGTTCACTTCTGAATAACGCGTTCAGTTTTTTATTGTCTGTTATCACGGAACAGAGGCGAGACGATGAACGATGATCTTGAACAATAACCTTTTGTACTTTCCGACCACTCCTGTAATTAACAAACGTAGAAACTACTAACTACTACTAAAAGGTATTATCTCGACTATGCTGAAGAAAATTGTTATTTTTTGCTGGGGACTTGTGTGTTTGATGACGACCTCAGTCGAGTAGTCGGTACGCCGGTCTCAAGGCCGGTATCTCGAGAGGTCCTGGGTTCGATCCCCGGTGGGGGCAAATGTTTGTGTGATGAATTCAGGCATTTGTTCTCCAGTCTTGGATGTTTATATAATAATATGTATTATATATATTCTGAATATTAATGTCTATTAAATATATTTATCCGTCATCTAGTATCCGTAACACAAGCAACATTAGTTGCTAAAAATGGGGATAGTTGATAAGTGCGAATGTCTGAAGATATTTAAATTTGTTTATTTATTTATTATTTTTATTTTACTTTTGCTAAATATATAATTGCACTTTTTACAAGTGAAAGTAAAATCGTGAATTCATAATTTTGAACGCCACTGTGTAAGTGTGACAGTACAAGGCGTTGGATTTTATTTTTCAATGTGATACTAGTATAATGCTTGCGAAGATTCGCTTCAAATAGTAATTTGGCATATAGTGTCGTACTTCATATTATAGTCATAATCCTTCGGAACTCTAACTAGAGGTGAAAAAAGAAATTTTAAAATTAATGGGAAGAAACTAAACCAGTTATAAGTATAAATATATCTTAAGACGATATTGTTGAAATTTCGTCACGAGAAGACTGAATGCAGGAATAGTCCAGTCAAAATAACTTAAGTCATATTAAATTCTACAGTAGAGATTTAAGTAGGATTTAATTTATTTCACTATCCTAAGTTTTAGGTGCAGCGCAGACGACATACTTTTTGTGCAATCGAATCTGTGCGGCACACAAAATGACTGTATAGCGCGCAAAAGATCCTTCGCGGATTTTTCGCACGTCATGTGACTTACTGCATATAGTTACAGAGGCGGTGCGTCGTAGTCTTTCAGATTTCAACGGATTTTATGTGCGGCGGACTTTTTGCACGCCAAGTGCGCATAGAAGTAATCATGTGCGTTACTGCATATAGTTTAATATGTTCTATTTTCTCAGACTAAAAAGTCTGTCACGGATAGTTTGTCGTCTGCGCTGCACCTTAGATTCAAAAAGCACCCCTTAAAAACAATTATAAACGTTATATTATTGTATTCTTATGTCTAATCAATAATTGCAATAAATTTCGGTGTAGGAATTAATGTGATTTTCGCAAACAAACAAATTTTCTTTGACTAGACTAGAATACCAGTAAACTTGACCTGAATGTTATGATGAAAGTTACCAGTGGTGACGACTCGAGACAGAACAAATGGTTGATAACAAAAGTATGTTAAACTCAAAATGAAAAACTTAAAGAATATGTAATTAGTCAGTCTTGGCAACAAAAATATTTGTATCATATTGTTTTGTATACCATCTGTGTCTTATATGTGTGATACATATAAGACACAGATGGTATACATGAATAAGCGTGGCATTTCATAAATGAAAATACCTTTCAAAATATCCAACCATTATACCAAAGAAAAATTTAATGACTGTAAAGTAATTTATATTGTTCATTAGTTACTTTGTTCCTTAATTTGGCATCAGAATCGCTTTTGATTGCGATCGAGAAACCAATTAGAACGGATACGTCACGTCAAATTGGAAGTAATTGAATGTCCGCTGTAATTTACTGAAATATATATATAAAATACGTCATCTGCTATATATATATATACCACTGGGCCCATGCTTTTCCTACAGGGGAAGATATGAGTATTAGGGGCAACACACCACTTTGAAAATTGGTTGATGGCATTGCCTTTCGAAGCAGTTATGAACTAAATAAAAAAAAGATGTTTCGTTTCCAATAAAGAAATTTAGCCAGTTGAATTCCTACCCCACCGAGCTCCTTAATTTTGAATAGAATTAGGTGTTTTTAACTTTTCTGATAACGCTCCAACACGCCAAGTTGTAGAGTAGGTAATTAACTCTCATTCTGACAGATTTCTTTCCTTATATAACTGGGATGAGGAGGTCGGTAACGTAGTGGTTAGTACGCTATGGCTTTCGATAACGAAAACAAAGCTACCTTCACCATGGTCAGGCTTTAGATGGGTGATCAAAACTTTGTGATCTCAAACTCCTCCGTGCTTCGGAAGGTAGGTTAAGCCGTTGGCGCCGATTGGTATTGCAACCGATTCTACCCACCAACCCACATTGGGCCAGTGTAGTGTTGTTACGGCCCATACTCGTCATGTGTTTCTCCATGAGAAAAGTCTCTGCCCAGCAGTAGGACGTATATAGGCTGAGGACGATATCTGGGAATTTAAGTAACGAACGACCTACGTAGTCGTGTTTTATATGTCGGTTTGAAGGTTGTCGTTTCCGAGGCTGTAGGTTCCAATCCTGGTAAGGGCAGATATGAAGAATGAATTGATCACACCACATTCTTTCTTAAAGTTCTCAAGCGTGTATTAAAACTGTAAAGAAAATTTATGACACGAATGAAATATGTAAGGGGAGAAACTTCATCTTTCCAATGCGAAAAATAAAAATAATAAACTTTGCAAAAAAAATTGTGATTGCAAAAGATGTTCTTCAATGATCCATCAAAACGTAACACGCTTTTATTTTACATACATACATATAATCACGACTATTATCCCCTAAGGGTTACTCAGAGACTAGGCAAAAACACCGCAAAAGCAGTCCGCTCCCATAGTCCGCGCTTCTCCAAGCAGTGACTGCACTCAGCGTGACAGATGTCACCGCTATAAGGTGCTGCTTTTAACAAAGTAATAAAAGCTTGTTTTTTAAAAAGATTTTTATTTTTTTGTTTTATTTTTAATGATTATTGTTTAAGCCAAAGTACTCGTTAAGACGATTTAAGCGAGCTCAAACTTGATGGCATGGTCTCGCTTAATTACTGAGCTCCTATGGCCACCTTCCAGCTCCATCATCAGATCAGCTCCAAGTCATAATAATATTGCATTGTCATCCGATTTACACATGCATACAAAATTTCAGCTCAATCGGTTCAAGATATCTACCAGATAGCTACCAAATTGAGTTGCAAGATTTTAATCCAAAATACATTGCATGTTAAAATAAAAGGTTGTAAAAGGTGTGACTTTACTTATGTATGTATCTATGGACATTCATAAAAAAAGGTTAAACATTAATTCTACATACATTCAACGAATAATCTACTTTAATATTTTTACGAATCCACAACCAAAACACAATTAAGTAATCACTAAACAAACCCTTGCAGTAAATAATTATGCGTCTCGCTCATTTGACATGATTCAAAGAGGGATAGACTGCTCGAAGGTCGCGGCAGGTTGCTAAGCCACTAGACTGGATCAGAATTTGCGATTCAATGAGATGGTCTGGGCTGCCCACCAATTGGCCAACAATTGGTGTTTAGATAAGTATTTTATTGCTCTTTTAAAGAAATTATGCCAGTTCCTTTTTTGATGCGAGACGCGTAGAAATCTATGCAGTGACGTGTTATTTATGTTATATCTTGTGAATTTTGTTCGATTTCAAACTTAATGATTTAATCGTCAAAAATTTCTACTTTATTTCTTCAATAGAATGTAATAGTTCTCTTCTGTATCTAATAATCACCTTGGTGCACACTTCGTATCATCATTCATGATATTTTCGACGGTCTTCTGTTTCCAAGATATCCGTCAACTAATATTGGGTATCTATAAAGATACATATAATATTATAAATGCGAAAGTAACTCTGTCTATCCGTCTGTCTCGCTTTCACGTCAAAACTACTGAACCAATCTAACCGAAATTTGGTACACAGAGCCTGAGAAAGGACATATGCTACCTTTTATCCCGATATTCCCTATAATGGGAACGGGTGCCATTCGGGTGAATAATTTATATAATTTAAATAACGCCTCCCAGAAAAATTAAGGACAAGCTTACGCCACAATGAACTTTGCTTTTTATAATAGAGTAGGAATAAATTTTCAACTCCACCAATTGAGGCTACTGTTCCAATTTGAAAAAATCTTTCAGTGTTGAATAGTCTATTTATTGAGGAACGCTATAGGCTACATACCATCACCCTATCTCAGCGTAACTATTCTACGCGTACGAAGCCGCAGGTAAAAGCTAGCTCACACATAAGTGTGTCTATTAATATGGATAAAAGAATGTTCAATCTCTAAATTTAGCTCAGTAAATGTAATTCTCAATCGCGCAAATGCTTGGCTTATAAATGATGATCATAAAAAATGTCGATCTTTCCACGAGTTATCGATGAGAGCACTTGCATGTGAAATCGGTTTAAAGTAAAAATAGTATAAAGATAAAATGATTGCCAAGACCAATCCACGATTACTCGGTGAAGGTAAACTTCTTGCAGGTTTTGCCATAGCGAAATTATAATCTCAGAACGTTGTATGATAATACGGGAGAAGTATTCTGATAGCACATCGAGACATATAGAAAATCTAGTTTTTCTTTTAGATTTTATTTTTCGATTTGCGAACATGTCAGCCCTCTCCTAGACATCGACATAAGTCTCCTTCAAGGTTTTCTATATTAATCAGGAAGACTAATTATAAAGAAAAAAATTATTTGATAACATTGAATCCACTCAGAGTGCCAGCCTATATACGACCCAGTGCTGGGCACAGACCTTCCTCATGGAAATAAATACATGAGGAGTATAGGCCGTAACACCACCACGCTGGCCCAATGCGGGTTGGTCGGTAGACCGGGACCAACGGCTTAAAATGTCTTCCGAATCACGGAGGAGTTCGAGATCACAATGTTTTGGTCAATCGTCCATGGCCTGACCATCCAAAGCCAAAGCGTACTAGCTACTACGCCACCGAGGCCCTCATAAGCGAGAGAAATTTTAATCTAGAATACAGTGAACTAGTTTCTTGTCGCCCACGTGTAGCATAGCATCCAGCGTTTTCCCTAGGGAGCATTCCTCATAAAAATTTCACGAAGCATATGAACGAGTCCGGAATTATTTACAGCTCTCCGAACCATACAGGTATGCGTTGGGACAAAATAATTTTGCAGGGGCTTTTAGATTCAAGTGACATTGCCATATTTTAGACATATCATGGGGTAGCTACATGTGGGTCTTAGTATTGATGTATAGTCTCATTAATTAATCGGAAATAATAATCAGCCTATTTTTCAAAGTGCGTAACTCCAAAAATTTCAAAGTTCACATTGATGCCATACATGCATACATCCATAAAGTCACGCCTGGAATCTCCGTCGGGGTAGACAGAGTCCAAGGAGCACTGTGTTCCTTAAGACCACATTTAGCCATACAATAATTGGGTTTGGTCAGATGAAAAATCGTGAAAGAGTAGTAGTATAGTGATATTTCATTAGCATAACGAATTGAAAAAAACACATTTTTCCTCAGCGTTCCTTTTGATTATAAACAGCTTTTACTTTCTTCTGTAAAATTAACTCAAATGGACATAAGCAGTTTGAAAATTAGGGTGGCGAATTATACAATTTTGTGAAAAGTTAATGAAGAAAAATGGCGTCACCTTTGGGGACAAACTAACTAACATCACCTGAATACACAAATTTGGACTGAGTTATTCATATGAGTACATTCAATCCATTCAAAATCTATCTCTGTATAAAATGTCAAAAAAATGTAAATTATCAAACTGTTATAGTGTTCTCATTAAAAAAAACCTTGAAACATCTCCCTAAAAGTCAGGTCAAAGCCTTGTTGAATTAATAATTGCCGAGCTGCGGAGTAGACAATTCAGGCCCATTGGCTTACTTTTAAACTTTGTAGTGCAGATAGGGCAATTTTGCCGGGACTCATTAATGTTACGAGGGCACTGCAAGCGCAGCCTTTGAAGGGCCAGAGGAAAATTATTCTTTGTATGATGACCTCTTTGATTAGCGCATTTACATATTCCATAATTAAGTCACATTACTTTCTAATAATGAATTACAGCGAAAAATTTGGTGGGTACTTCTCATCGACAACATTCTTATCGTCACCTTCATGACTGACTTGTGATTTTTTTAGAAAATATACCATTGTGACCATCAAAATTCATCTTCAGAAGTACCCTGAAGAAAATAAAATATTAGGTCCTTACCTATGAAATTGTCGTTGTGTATGGAGATTTTGGGGAATTCTGCATTTTCCATACTAAAATTTTTTTCAGTTTTCTTCTCAACGACAAATCCAAAGATAATAATATTTGGAATATTAGACAAGCTTTAGTAATATGTGTAATATCACACTTCATAAAAATTATTTATCGTTTTTAAGTGAATGCAAATAAAATGATGTATTCGGGAGGCACTTAAAAAGAGTTGTCTCCGTGACCAATTTTAACACAATTAAACTTACAACAAATTATCAAAACAAATCAAAAGAGCTCAAAAATATAGTCAATTTTTAGACGAGGTAATTATTTCTTAGGAATACTCTGAATCTTAATAGTTACAGACAAAATACTAAGAGAAAAAAAAAACGCCAATTTCATAGGTAAAGACCCAATAATTACAATTTTAAAAAATTTGCCACAAAAGGTGATGATGAAAATGTTGTCGATCAGAAGAACCCAGATATTGAAGTTTATTGGGAAATAATTATATTCCGATACAAAAAAAATAGTTAAATCAGTAAAGCTTCCATATTTTCTAATTAAAAATGCAGAATGAAATAAGTTACTTAAAAAAAAAATTGAAAACCAATATACTCACATACCATCAAAATATATTTTTTTAATGAATAAAATATTTTTTTTAATAAATTAATTGAACAAAGGTGGCTTGTTCTAAAAAAATCCTCATGAAGAAAGCCTATGATAAAATCAATGTTTATTTAAATGATACTCATGTTCGATTTGGTTTAATGTCTGTTACGTATATACAAACACCTGTTGAAATTTTATGATGAGTTTCCAATTTATATGTGTATAAGACAATTCTTCCATTTACTCTCAAAACCAATTTAAATAAGTGTCATACTTTTTCATTTATCTTAAGATGTGTCATTTATTACCTTACAAGTCATCAAAAAATAAAGTGACATAAAGATTATAATATAAATTAATTTTTGTATTGATCGCAAGGCCAGGCGCGCCGTCGAATCAGTTTTTATTATTAGGGGTATTTATTGTGATGAAGTTATGTTTCATTTGATATCTCAGCACACCTGTGTCCCCGAAGGGGTAGACAGAGGTTTTAACACCCAAATTTTCACGTGATATATTATGTTTCAGCCTTCACAGAGGGACAGCCTGTTGCCATGCATCGGCCAATAGTGTCTATACTTTATAAATAAATATCTATAGAAATTCATACTGGTACTAGATTATGATAAATATATTTAATAGATAAATACATCTAAATATTCAGAATATAAACAACACATATAATATGAACATCCAAGACTGTAGAATAAATGCTTGTATTCATCACACATACATTTGCCTCCACCGGGGATCGAACCCAGAATCGCGAGATGGCGACGCCTTGAGACTGGCGAGTAAAGACGATTCGATCACGGAGGTTGACCTTTGTGCTTTACAACTACACTGTATAATAATTTTGTTTGATAAAGGTATCATTATTATATATTATTATATATATATATATTGGGTCCTTACCTATGAAATTGGTGTTTTTTTTTCTCTCTTAGTATTTTGTCTGTAACTATTAAGATTCAGAGTATTCCTAAAAAATAATTACCTCGTCTAAATATTAGACTATATTTTTGATTTGTTTTGATAATTTGTTGTAAGTTTAATTGTGTTAAAATTGGACACGGAGACAACTCTTTTTAAGTGCCTCCCGAATACATCATTTTATTTGCATTCACTTAAAAACGATAAATAATTTTTATGAAGTGCGATATTACACATATTACTAAAGCTTGTCTAATGATAGATGCCAAATATTATTATCTTTGGATTTGTCGTTGTGAAGAAAACTGATAAAATGTTAGTATGGAAAATGCAGAAATCCCCAAAATCTCCATACACCAATTTCATAGGTAAGGACCTAATATCTGCGTATCTTCTCTAAGAGCTTTTACTGTTAACAAGAGCACGACGCAGGTGGTCCAATTGCTCCAATGTAATAAATATGGTGACAATAGAAGGATGAAGGGCACACGTGCCGCGTAACAAAATGTATTCTTATAGGACACGTCAAGGAGGAAGTGCTTAGAATTCGCATGTTGTATAAGAATGTATGTAACTTAATATTGGCTCCTTACCTATGAAATTGGTGTTTTTATTCTGTCTTAGCAATTTGTCCGTCCTATTAAGTTCCAGAACATTCTTATAAAATAATTGCCCCTTCTAAAAATAGACCATATATTTGAGCTCGTATTATTTAATTTGATAATTTTTTCTAAGTTTAATTGTGTTAAAATTAGACACAAAGACAATTATTTTTAACTGCCTCCCGAATACATCATTTGATTTGCATTAACATATAAACGATGAATAATTTTTATCAAGCGTGTTCACACACATGTCATCTTGTCTAATGATACATGCCAAATATTATTATCTCTGGATTTGTGGTTGTGAAGAAAACTGATAAAATGTTAGTATGTAAAATGCAGACATCCCCAAAATCTCCATACAAAACACCAATTTCATAGGTAAGGACCTAATATATTCGTATTAAGGAAATAGGGAATGTGTAATTGTAACTTTGATAGGAACCAAGAGACATTATATAGAAGCGGAACGTCGAGTTAAATGGTCCCCTACACAGTATGTATAGTTAGACTTTATAAAGAAATTCACATGATTGATGGTCTTTTCTGTTTGGTAATTTTTATGAAAATATTAATATTTTATTGATGGACAATTGTCCATAGAGATCTCCTACAATTTGAGTTACGCTACGAAGAATGTTCATATATGACATGCTTATTCCTTTGCGCGCTAGATAAAAGAGTCTTATTAACAAAATAATGATGATAAAGTTTGTTAATTTTTATAATTATGATTTTACTGGCTATTTTGTGATACTTTGTAATATACGTACCGTGAAATTTTAAAGGGCAATGCAATTACCTACTTGAACGATTTCTGTAAATATTCTATATCTATATATATAAACACCTGTTATATTAGTTTCTTTTCAATATTTGTAAGATTGAAAAAAAAAACGAATATAACAGCTGTTTATGACAAAATAAAATCCACATAAAGGTTAAGATTTCTTAACTAAAGCTTAGGCATAAATAACTTTATTTAAAATTTGTTTAAAATATATTAATCAGCAGAAATGTTCAGCCAATTATTGTTAAGTAACAATAAAGACAGAATGAATGATGAATCAGTTGTGTTACCATCTATAACACAGTTGAGTATAGCAACACAGAATTAATTAAAAGATTTTTCAACACACTTGGTCATAAAGGGACTCTAATTTCACTGCAATCACATAATGATACCTGTATTCACACTGTGACTTTTTCATTACTATTATTCACTAGTGAGTTATAGATTTTTTATGTAGATTGAGTTGTTTTTCTTAAAAAGTTTCGATCCCAAAAAGAACGTGTTCAATTATTATTTATGTTCATTTCAGAACATTAGCGACAATGTCAGCGGTGATCACCAACTTTATACACTTTACCATAACGTACTATTAAATTCATTCTCATTATATGTTTTTGAGTTATAGAATTTTAGAGCTGAGTAAAGATTGGAGACAATGAAATAATCTAGAGTGAGAGTAAACAATACACAAATATTCGTGAAAATTTTGATAACGTCACAGAACGACATTAGATAGTTAAACAATTTGATGGCCTGAGTAACAACGACTAATTACACCATAATTAAACCATAATTAAATTGAACTTCGCGTAGCAATGTATAATTAATGCGATGGGACGCATTATAGAGTACACGTTATATTGTTTGAGTTCACAATAAGTTTTCCTGATGAAGACGTTAATAAATTCTCACCGCTCTCACCGGGGAAGTGACGACGTAACCACTAGAGACGGTAGATTGAATGGCCATTAATTACTTTGTTCAAGAAACCAATTCAAACCGGATTTGTTATTTTATCTAAGGTCAAAGATGGTTTATTGGTACAGAACGGTATTACTACAGTTTTATTTGAAATGGTCGTTGAAAAATAAACAAATCTGGGGGACGCCCATAGTTGGACAAAGGCGTCAAAGATTACCATGCTGTGAGGTAGTGAGTGGAGATGTAGAAATAATACTCGGAGTTGTCGTCACTAATGTTTATGAAATATTAATAATATTTATAAGAATAATAAGGCACAAATAGTGCCTTGGAAAAGTTATTTGAAACTTTTGAACATTCATCGTTATACTTAGTTTATAACTAAAATATATATATTATAATTTTACTATCAACAATTATTATTTATAATACTTTTCCAATTTATTGGCGTCGAACTGCTCCTTTATTAACCATAATACATAATATAATTATCTTATCAACAATTAAATTTACTGGCATCGAAACAATTGCTCCAGACGCTGACTCTGATAGGAATAAAATGAAGACCAAAAAAAAATTCAAAAGACAGATGGTTAGTTTAAAAACAGAAACAAAGAGAAATTGGATAGCGAAGAGCG
Source organism: Parapoynx stratiotata (assembly GCA_910589355.1). Lineage (NCBI taxonomy): Eukaryota > Metazoa > Arthropoda > Insecta > Lepidoptera > Crambidae > Parapoynx > Parapoynx stratiotata. The sequence continues at coordinate 15,399,213 of OU342464.1, forward strand.
CAATAACAGCAAAGAGTCGCTAATACTGATATAACGCCTCGTTACAATGCTTATTGATAAAATGTAATATAAGATTCATTCTTCACATTACATTCATTTACATTCTTCACATCTTCTTCACATTACATTCATAAATTTTTGTTACAAATTTTTTGAGGATACATTCTTCAAAAAATTTGTAACAAAATATAAACAATAGAGTTCTTAATAAATCTGGAGCGACATGTTATTAGCAAAAGAATTCTCCAAAATGTCTGCGTTGCCATTATAGCTCTGACTAAATCTAGTACAAATTAAAGCATATTATCAACAATCAAAAATACATGCAAACACATCAGACCCAATTTGGTTTAATTAACAAAGCCATATCTTATACAATTAGCATTCTTCCTTCGTCGAGTGAATCGGATTTTTTATTCAGATTGAAGAACACCATTTTTTGTGTACAAAGACTGTATACGAACAATGTCGCCAGACATTTATTGCGAGGAAGTGAAGGAACGAAAAATCAAAGAACAGAGGTGATTCATTAAAATAATTGTTTTTTTTTTTAATATTATTACATTCAATATTTCATCCCACAGTAAAAAATTTTAGACACGATAAAAAATATATGCACATAATTATTGTAGGAGTGTCTAAAGAGATGTTGTTAATAGTTTCAATGGCAGCGGTAGCCGAGTTGGGAAGGACGGGACACTACTCGTTCGAGAGGCTACGGGAATTGCGGGTTCGATCCCACCGCCTGTACCACTGAGTTTGAATAAAACTTAAGTACGTCTTAATAAACGTTTACAGACATTCTATAGTCAAAATGACGTTGTTATTTTAAGTTAGGAGGCGAATGGCAGTCTATCTAATGTTAAACGCTGTCATACCCATAACAAAGTAGAAAGATATTAGTAAAACAACATTTCTTTTATGATATATATTCACAAGCATGTTGATGTCTTTGGTGAGAATGTAATGCTTTACCATGAAGACAATGACTACTGTTCACGCCATACAATCAACACTATTTAGATTTGATTGAAATCTGTTATACCAATCACAATACTACAGCGCAAGTTATAAGAGAAAGCGTGTATGGAACATTTCTGTGTAGGCTGTCCTATACTTAGTTTACATTATTGCTTCTATTAGGACCACCAACCCGCATTAGGCCAGCGTGGTGGTGTTACGGCCCGTACTCCTCATGTGTACGTAGTAAAGATGGCTCAGAAGTAAACGTATATAGGCTGAGGACAGATGTGAGATCTAAAAATTTACTTATATTTCAACATTCATAATTCTTGGTTATATGGTTATACACTTTAATCCATTATTAATTTCAGGTAATTATTTTCGTATGGACAAAACATAAATGTATTAATATTTCCTTATGTTTTTCGTGGTTTTATTGTTTGAAGTGGTGTGGAAGTGGCTCATTAAAAGAATTCTACCATCTCATTTCTTCCCTTGGGTGCCGTAAAAGGCGACTAAAGGACTAAGAACTGCACAACCATCTAATTGCTCATAGCGACTGCTTGGTGAAGCGCGGACTAAGGCAGTGGCTTCGCGCTTCATCGCTTTTGCGGTGCTTTTGTCTCTGACTAACCCTTGGGGGATTATAAGTACGTGTGTGTGTGTGTGTTCTTATTTTATATGCTTTTTCGTTTTTTTTTGCGATCCGTATAACAGCAGGACCTTTGCTTTATTCACTTAAGTTTGATTTTAAACTTTCGCGTTTCTCTGCTAATTATATCTAGATATGACAGAATTGCTTTCTTATTACATCAACACGTAATCATTTGGTGAAAAAATCTGTGGATACTAAATATGCTTTTTTATATTGGCCTTCATCTCTCATGGTAAGAGACGATCAGGCCGAAGGTGGAAGCGAGCTCGACCGGCATTCCTTAACAACCGAGGAACTGGCTATCTTACCTCTTATTGTCGGAACACAACAATGCTTTATTTATTTATTTCTTATTTATTTCTTTATTGCATGTCATATGTTTGAATAGTGCATAAGTAAGATGGTAGGTACATTTTGTGGTATACATGAGACGCCCTGCAAGGGCATAGCAAACATAAGAGGGTTCTTTAGAACATGCTTGTTCTAATTCCTTTATAAATACTCCAAAAACGCTACCAGTTCGTAACCGAAGTCAGAGATTAAATAATATAATAACTTGCAGCATCACAGATGCAGCAAACAGATGCACTGTTCAATTTGGGTCAAAGTTTAATGCCAGCTTTTGTTCGGTACTCTATATTATCTGCGACGCGGTTAGATTTGATCTTGTTACGGTCTATTCATTTGATGATTTAAATATGGTTAAAATGTAAGACACTAAGGCCCAATTGCACGATCGAGAGTTAGTGCCTAACCCAGGGTTTGCCCATATATTTGCCCCAGGGTTAGGTGCTAACTCTCGAACGCGCAATTTGGCCTAAGCACGTCCTGGTCTAAAATTACACAATGTAATATTTATTTTATTTCGTGTTTATTTAAATTGTAGTATTATCAAAATGGTAAGCTTCATATAGAATTCGCGATGATAAAATAATATTTCGAGAAAAGGTTAAATTCGAATTACAGGTGTGACTACCTAGTTAACTAGTCTTGCGCTGCGTTTTTGTCAAGTAGTTTAATGATAATGAGGTATAATGAAACAATTCCATACAATGATTTTCAAAAGGGCAAAAACTAAAAAACCGTTGTTTTGGCTTCCGTTGCACTAATACAGAATCTCTATTTCAGTGTTATTTCAGTGTCTGTAATGTACAGCAATACAATTTTACTATTGTATTATACTCGTATATAGGTTTTAAAATAGTCTTCTTGAATATTTCTCACATGCACGAATCCTGCCAATGTCATATCGTTGATGGGAGTGACACAAAGCGAAATACGGATTTATTTCCGTTGTTATTGCGTCCAAAACAAAAGAATATGAAATACCCAAGTTTATATTTAAATAAAAAATAAAATCACGATTATCGTTTTATGTTTAGCGGTATTTATCTTTGGTGTTGAGTGGGCCTGTGGGTCGTTACGTGGAGCCAATAGTTGCGCATAGGGTACTGACGTGGCACCAATGAGGAATACGGAATATGACTGGAGACCCAATTGGAGGCCGCCGATCATGGATGAGATGAGACGCTGAGCGCTGATTGGCTAACGGTCAACAGCAAAGTTATATGCCGATACTTACATCATGTGGGTATTTACACCGCCTTTATATTAATCCTTTAGAGATACAGGCGTATCTAATTAATAAGTTTTAAGGTGAAAAAAGAATCATGAGCTCATTTTCTGAGTTTCTATATCTATGGCTGTAGAACGGAGGTTTCTATAAAATCAAAAAGAAGTAGTTCTAGATTGGAGTCCCGGCAGTGATGTTCGTGTAATATATACGAAAATTTTAAAATCTTTAACATAGGTTGTGTTGTAAAAATAACCATCTACGAGTATGTCTGATAAGGACAATTCATTTTATATTACGTTCTATCATTTGTTAGTTGTGGTCAGGTTAATAGTTAATACTTTAATCTTAACGTATCACTACAACCTTTCGGTTTGATTCTTTGTAATTTCTTCACGTCAAGGCTTTTGTATAAATTTAAATAAACGGTATATTTTTGAATAACTTCTCAATTGATCTAGTGCCAGAAATTCAAGAAAATATCTGCAAACAATACTCAACCTTATTGCTTACAGATCTTAATGGTAAATTACATTTTCCCCCTTGTAATCCACTGGTCCTTAGTTTGAATGACAACCGTTCAATAAGGGTGATCGCTCACACCCACAGACAATCCGACATTTACAACAGCATTGTGATAATACCATTTCGTTACGGTATTACTTACTTTTATTATTGGTTTGGTGAAATAGGGTCCATGGGAAAGGGAACGTTGCATGTTGCTTACAAAAGAGTTCGAAAGTATAGTTAATGTTTTTTCCTATAAATCGAACGGAGGTTAATAAAATGAGTTTAAAATAAGCCATTGGTACAGTGCATTGATTTAGAATATAAATGTTTTGATTTAAGTAGATGGTACAGCGACTTAATATTTGTGACAGATTAGCTTGGTACTCTGTGGTCCTCTAAAAAAGGCAGCAGGACTTGCATATATTTTAAGTTATAATTGCCTATATTCACGAGTTTGCATCATGAAGAAATCTCATTACACTTATTTCAGGCTTTTTTGCTGTTAAGAATTCCGTAGTAACTTTCGTGAAAGGAAACAATTTAAAGGCAAATAATTGATTGATGGCAGATGCCACCTATGTTTGTGTAGGGTGGCGAAATGATGGCGACATGATTGCTTTACCACGCGAGATCTGAGGTCTTGTAATTGGTTCAATATCAACATTTGCAGGCGTATTCAAAATTAGTCGTAAAAGTTTCTGTTGCACTATTTTTCAACGATCCTTAAAAACATCTTTCTAATTACTTAATTATTCTTGACTCTTTTTTTAATCAGTACACCTAGTTAAGTATAAGTTTTCACTGTAAAAACTATTTTTAGTTGCGTTAAGAAGCTCAATTTCTACGGGAAACGTGAAAAGCGCCCCTAGCGGAAAGAATCTGAAATCACTTATTGAAATTGACATTCTTATTGCAACTAGAAAAGTAAAGCTTTTTACAATGATAACTTCCACTAGGGGTGCAGGAAAACTTTAATTTATAGTCTTTTTTAAGACAACTAAAGGCACAACAACAGCTTTCATAAATTATTATTTTTGTTAAAAATTACGACAGCGAATTGAATGCCGTAATGCGTTGGTAGAGTTAAATAATGCATTTGGTAATAATAATATACTTTAACTAGTATTTGATTTAGAAGAGTTTATCCTCACCATGAAGCTCATAAATTACCTATATTATTCGTTATTTTAGATAGATTTTAAGTACATTTTTTTAAAGATGCGAAAAGTTCAACGTCCCTTTCATGGTAATATTATTTGAATCACAGTGACTTCGGAAACCCGCACGTGAGCCAGCAAGTTATCTAAGACTTATACAACTCTTTATTTGTCACGATCTGGTTCAACTTTCTTCTCGTCGGTATAAGGTTCAATTCAGTTAAGCACCTCTTAAATTTATTGTTTAACAAGATTGTTATAAGTTGAACTCATGACGCCCTCCGTTCGCGTGACTTGAACAAAGTTTGCTTCTTCTCGATCAAAGACAACCAAGTTTTGATTAAAATTGTAATATTTCAAACATATTGTCTTTTAGTAAAATTTTATTAATGCGTAGATTTGGTTGTAATAACGCATAAATATCGCGTTGGTACTACTGAATCATGAAACTTTAAACTTTTTTGTCTTGTGTCATTTGCAGGTCAATTTTTAAGGTTTTCCTCCGCAGCCAGCTCCAAGACTATAGCCAGTTACTATCAAGTGGACAGCTGCTAGCCAACTGTGTTAGAAAAAGTAACATTCTAAATGCATTCTCGCGCGTGTTAGGAGTTCAGATCATTTCCATGTTGAACGGAAATATGAAGTTGTTTCTTTTGTTCGCAGATAACATGAGGGTGGTGTGATGACTCAGGCTCGAGAACCTCTCAGCATCATGGACGGCAACCCACCGACGTTCTCCACGAAGACCAAGCGAGGAGTCTACCTCTCCAAGGGCCTTGCCTTCGTAATTCTAGTTATTTTCGCGCTTGCCCTCGTCGCCACCGCTTTCTTAGTGTACAACTTCGCCGCGTGCCCACGAACTGATCAGTTAGCTAATGTGACCAAATATGAACTTGCACATTGTGAAAATAAACTTTTAGTGTTACCTCTCACCACGGAGAGTAGTAAGAGTGTAGTGCCGCTTGAAACAACGACCGTGCAGACGACGACAGAAGAGAATGAGTTCACTGTCACCGATGTTCGTCTCCCGACGTATGCCAAACCTGATAGGTATTATCTTAAACTCATTCCGTATATCGTCGAAGGCAATTTTACTTTTGATGGTGAAATCAGTATTGTAGTGACGGTTAAAGACGATACTCAAAAACTTACGTTCCACGGTGTAGAACTTACTTTTCATAGCATAAAACTGTATGAAAATGCTGATAGTCGTGAAATCAAGATCGTAAGAAGAACGGAGGACGTGGCCAGGCAGTTTCATATTCTGATCCTTTCCGAGACCTTGAATGCTGGACAGCAGTATGTTTTGAACATAACATACACAGGCATCTTGAACGACAACCTTCATGGATTCTACAGAAGTTCGTACGAAGAAAAAAATTTGACCAGGTACGTTATTTTACGCTTCTTTGATAACCTAGAATGTAATTGAAAAGTCTTATCTTATAAACTTCAGAAATTATTTATCGAATCTATACTTCGCGGATATTCTTAAAAATTTACAATCGTTCCATAACAGTTTATTTCTTCTTCCTGCTTTTGTTTTCAAAATGTGATAAGCAACATACCTTTAGGTATTTTCCATTCTTCAGACGAACATCCACGTACACTATTTTATATAATTACTAGCTGTGCCGTTCGCGTGGCTATTAATTTAACGCCGATAAAAGTTTGCTAAAAGTTTTTGTGTGTTTGTTAACACTGCATTGTTTTTTTTACAAAGTGCTCAACATTACATTCCTACCTCTTATTAGCAAAATGTTGATTGTTAATAGTTGAACTAGCCTCTATAAAAATATAATGAAAATAATATTTCTTGTCGAGAAATTAATAAATTCGAAATGAAATTATTTTTGACGGAATATTTCACATAATGGTCGGTCGAGCAGATATTGATAACCACGGTTACACCTGCGCGGTACCCATTCTAATGGGAATATCGGGATAAAAAGAAGCATAAATGTCTTTTCTCAGGCTCTAGATCTGTGTACCAAATTTCAATTGAATCGGTTCAGTAGTTTTGACGTTAAAGAAAAACAGACAGAGTTACTTTCGCATTTATAATATTACTCGTAGTATGGATGTCGTATATTCTATTCATATCGTTTGATAATAACTCTAACATGTTTCTAGAGTAATAATTTATACATCAATAAAACAAAGTCAAAATTACGGTTACAAGATGGTACTTTGGGGTATATTTTTATGGTTACGTTACGTTATAATTTATTTCGTTATGGTACATATCAATAAAAATTATTGCGCGATTTAATTATTTTATAGAAAGCTGCTTACTACCTACATATTTTAAGTATAAACCAACGCGTATTTGAAATATTGGCTGCACTTCAAACATATCTTATGCATCATACACGTTATAATTTCATCTAATCTACTTTTTTTTAATTCAATGTAAGTAGTTTTGTGTATAATAATGAACAATAGTTCATTGCTTGATATTCCGCTGCAGGAGGTCGTATTAGTGCGGAATCGCTGAGGTTACTTACTGCACCCTTGCAGAATACAAATGGTTTGTTTAGTTCTACAATAAGCCAAAGCAAGGATTTAAATTCGATATGAATATATAAAATGAGAGGGAAAATGCAAATAGACAATACTTTATGGAACTGACGTTGAATAATCTTGTTTTCTTTGTACTTTTATTTTCGTAATTTGTTATTATGTGGGGCTTTTTGACCTTGACTTCATTAATACGCAAGTGGTATCGAGCTCTACTTTGATTCCAGGGTGTCTGCACCTCTGAGGTCCTGGGTTCGAAACTTTTTAGTGGCAGATGTTAGTGTGATGAAGCACTAGTAATTTCTAGTCAAGGTTATTACAATCTCGTCAATTGGTTTCTTTTGGCCAATAATAGAGGTGTTATTACAAAATTAATTTCAACATCGTTCATTGTTTCAAGTGCTTATATATTCTTCCTGATTATAATGCTAAAAATCTATGTTCATAATATCTATGTTCACCCACTTGATTGTACTAGCCTAACATTTTAAAAAAACAAGAATTGTAAAAAATGTGAAAAAAAGAGCAACCCTCGAGTTTCTGGCTCGCTCTTCTCGGGGATGTCTGCGTTCCGAGCGTAGTAGTGGTAGATTCACTTATTCATAAATTGACGTTTTTAAGTGATTGTATATCAAGCCTATAAAATAAAGATAGGTTTGATTTGATTTGATTTGATTATTATTTTATTGCATAATCTGTAAATAAAACAATGTTTTAAAACAACTCTGCCTACCAACTTTCTTCTCTTTTTCTTGTATATGTCGCTGCAAGATTACATAAATGATTGAATTGCACTTTTTTATTATCAAATACGTTTCATCCATGAGCTTAAAGAACGTTTTTGTAAGGCAATAACATTTACAATGGATTTACTTATTGTGACTGAAGTCGACCGGCACTGGTTGTACGAGAATAATAAAAGTAGAATGAAAAGAATTTTGTTTTTCAAGTTTGCGAAAACCTTTTGTTTTTGTGTTTTGAGCTGATCTTCTGAGCTGGAAAATATTTTCGTTCCTTTAGTTTTCTTTGAAGTTTCTCTGTTTGAATTAATTATTACCTTGGTTTTTCGTTGCGACTTCGGTTATGCAGAACCATTTCTTCAGCTGAAAATCGTGCCAATAATAATGCGAAGTGATGCGAAGGATAAATAAATTGAATTGAATTGAATTAAAGGTTTATTAAATATAAATCCTTTGTTGATAGCAATACGAATAAGTTTTCTTTGTATACATTTATTTAACTCAGGACCAGTGACACTTGAAACTACAGGCTAATGTGTAAAGTAAAACAAAAGCTACATTAATTTTTAATTTTAAGGACTATAATCAGAGAAATGAAATAGATTTTACTAACTTTAAGACTTTTCGAGCTCTTATCACGAATCATCGGATTGACACCAAATGTAAATTTCGAAAAAAATCTAATACAATTACGACTTTATTTACAAATGCTTTACACTTGATTAGCATATAATACGAGTACCTTCCGAAGAACTACAAAGACTTACTAAAGTTATCAAATACAGGATTTAGATTATTTTATTAGTGATGTGAAAACGCGATTTTTTTAAATGCATTTCGCAAAACAATAAAAATCAATCGTTAAGTGTAATTATGACTCTCGATCCTCTTCAAATTATATGAAATCTGAGCTTTTGTTCCCGCCTTGGTTTTATTAGTATAATTTCCTAACACTAGCGCCCCAACTAAACGTGACAGTGAAGAATTATATCACTCTTTATTGAGGGGTGTGATAACTGAGCGATTCATGGCTGTAATTACTTCTCTTTAAGAGCTCCTCTGTCCATTAGTAGAAACATTTTTATAACCATTAAGATTTGATTGTGATTAAGTTACATAGTTTTTACTATGACTGGAGAGTTTCTTGATCAATTGGTGCAATTAAGGATTTTTGCGGTCGATCAGTAGAGATTTCACGGATGAGAATGTGGATATGATGATAAAGGGAGTGAGTGCTGACGTGGCGAATGATAGGATAGAGAAGAGAATACCAAATAGAAATAGGAACAGGGCCGGAGGAAGAAATTAAATAAAAATCATATCTCTTAAACATATATCCAAGGATACATGCTGAAATTGAATGTGCCAACTGCATTTCTTGCCTAGCATGTCGTAAAAGGCGACTGAGGGCGTATTGGGTACTGGGTCTGTGATTGTGTAGGCGACTGTGTAGGAGACTACTCTTTCACGATTTTCCATCTGACCAAACCCAATTTTTGTATAGCTTAATGTGGTCTTAGGGACACAATGCTTGGACTCTGCCTACCCCTTCGGGGATTGCAGGCGTGGTTGTATGTATGTATGTATGCTGAAATTTATTATTATTATTAGGAAATTACTTTATTCCTATTTTTTTTAGATGGATAGCCGTGACGCAGTTCCAAGCGACGGACGCACGTCGCGCCTTCCCGTGCTGGGACGAGCCGGCCCTTAAGGCAAAGTTCACCATCAGCATAGCGCGCCCTTCCAATATGACATCTGTCTCCAACATGAACATTTTGAAAAGGGAACAGCAGTGAGTATTTTTGCTTTCTTGAATTTTTGTTGCAGATATAAATTGTATCTGGAGGATTCTGTACCTAGTCTTCTGTGTAGGTACCTCTATCTTATTTTTTTCTGCCCCGACCTCAAGGGCATACGTCATGCTTCATCCGCGTGTGCACGAGAGGCATGCCGTTAACGCATGCGCGGCGATTGTTGAAAGCGAAGCGCGCTGTGATACACGTTATCAGTTTTTTTTTATTTTTATATTCACACCTATCAACTAGCCCCGTTTTAAGCAACTAATGCTGCTTGTGTTACGGACACTAGATGACGAATAAATATATTTAATAGATATACATATAAATATCCTGAATATATATAAACATCCAAGACTGGAGACAAATTCTTGAAAATTCATCACCCAAACATTTGCCCCCACCGGGGATCGAACCCGGAACCTCTCGAGATGGCGACGCCTTGAGACCGGCATTCAGACCACTCGACCACGGAGGTCGTCGGAGTTATGTCCCCACTGTGCTTTTATTGTTCATCAACGGCATTTGTCATATTGCAGTCAACAGCGCACGTAAAGCATGCCTTTAACGCATCAAACAAATATTGAATAGAAAGATGAAGACGAAAGTTGAAGATGAAAATGCAGTGTCGACATAGTAGTGTACAACGTACACTGTGGTCTCTGCAGGAATTGCAGGCATACATTCTAGGCCACTTACCATCAGTACCTCTAGTACGTCATAGCACCCATTTCTCGTTCACTTGATACTTTATATGCCGTCAGGTAACTGAAAAGGAGTTGAGGAGAGAAAAAAACGGCACTAAAACATAAGAGTGACGTAAGTAATAAAGAAAAGGTAGTCTAACATTGTCAAGTCCTGAATCGGATGATAAAGTGATATGCTTATGTATTATTTATTAATGGTTTCATTAATATAAACAGACATTCGTCAAAAAATATTGAAATGACGTACACAGTAACTATTATCCGTGTAACCATCGACTAAGAAATATTATATTTCTTTAAAAAAATTGTAATGTGATAGCGACAACGTTACATACCTATTCAAAGTGGTTTGGTTCTTGATTATTAATTAATAAGAAATGTTTGGGAAATTCTTGAATATCAAAGACGAAAACAATTTATTCACCCCTTTTAAATTCATGAATCCATAAGCAGGAGATCCGAGTAAGAAAATGCAATATCTACTGCCTTGTTATCGCGATTTGCTTTAATATACAATTTAAACTTAAATATTCTGGTCTAATAACTTATTTGAATAATTTAAAATCGTCACAAATAATTTAAACATGAAACAATGATTTTTAACGATCTCTACATTTTACTAGCCATTTATGCACTGATGGTGAAACCACAAAATTCCCAAGTTTTGGCTCATTCAAAGCATTTTGTATAAAATTTAGCTTCTAGTTTTTAGGCATAAGAAATATTTTGTGAATTATGCTTAATAATAAAGATTTTATTATTATTATTTTTTTGACGGGTATGAAAAAATGTGAATTCATAGAAACAAGTCGAAGAAATTCATCAGAAAGAAATTTAAAACGTTTTTCTCTTTTATTACTGTATAATTAATCGTTGTGACAGTTAATGGGACAGTTAGACCGTGACTTTCGTTCTTAAAGTATGATTATTATCTATCCTACTCTTAGAACCAAAGCTCATGGTCAAACTATTACATTTATTGTCACTCATCTAATCACGCCACCCTGCTCTCAATCTTCCAGTCAACCAAGATCGACATTAAAACTCATCTCATGACGTCTCACGCATCTTTTTCCGTAGACTCAACTCAAATTTTCTTTCTTCTCTTTTTAACCGACTTTAAAAAATGAGGAGGTTATCAATTCGACGAAAACTTTTATCTTTTCAAGAATGGCTCTAAGTAATTGATATTTCCCTCGTATATTATGTAACTTATATACTTGGAGAAAACTACTTCAATATATATATTTTTCTCTAAGTAGTTTAGGAAGCTTCAAAATGAAAACGCCAATTAATAACTAGGTAGAAATTGAAGTTTCAAAAATGTAAAATTTCAATTATTTTACAGCAACACACTACCAGATTACACATGGGACCACTACGCCGAATCACTCCCGATGTCGACATACCTAGTAGCATTCGCAGTGACAGACTTTGGCAGTATCAGCGACAAAAACTTCACAGTCTGGGCGAGGAAGGAGGCTCTCTCGTCTGCGAAGTATGCGCTCAACATCGGACCGAAGATACTCAAATTCCTTGAGGAATACTACAAGATTAAATTCCCTCTGCCCAAAATAGACATGATTGCCCTACCGGACTTCAAAGCCGGAGCTATGGAGAACTGGGGACTGCTAACGTTCAGGTAAATGATTTTATCCCTAATATCTTTCGAAATCGTAGATTCATGCCGTGTGGTAGCAGCTCATTAAAAGAATATTACCAACCCATCTCTTCCCTTCTTCTTCTCACGCTGAGTGCAGTCACTGCTTGGTGAAGTGCTTACTATGGCAAAAGACTGCTTTTGCGGTGCTTTTGTCTAGTCTCTGACTAACCCTTAGGGGATAATAGTCGTGATGTTATGTATGTATGTATGTATCTTTCAAAACAATTAACTTTCAATTGAGAGGTATTGTAATTGGTTTATTCCAAAATATCCTATTTAGAAAATAATCTGTCTTTTTCAATAGAATAAAAGTGTATTATCTGATGAGCTAGCCACTACTCTTTCACGATTTTTCTTCCGACCAAACCCAATTTTTGTATGGCTAAATGTGGTCTTAAAGAGTGCAGTGCGCTTTGGACTCTGTCTACCCCTTCGGGGATTGCAGGCGTGATTTTATTTATGTATGTAAATGCGCGCCTGGCTGGCGCCAGCCAACGGCATTTCTCTAAAACATCCTTATGATAGATAGTTAAAATAAGAATGGGGTTGATAGATTAGAATCCACCTTAAAGCTACCATAACCTGCCCCACAATTTTATTACGAGCTGGGGGCTATATATTCGTTATCATTATAGTTATTTATTACAATATAGTTATTTAAAGGAGGAGCTCGGTGGCGTAGTGATTCGTAAGTACACTTTGGCTTTCGATCGAAGACAAAGCTACCATCTCCATGGTCAGGCCGTGGATGGGTCACCAAAACATTGTGATCTCGAGCTCCTCCGTGCTTCGGAAGGCACGTTAAGCCGTTGATCGCGGTAGGCGGCTATTGCGACCGTTACTACCCACCAACCCGCATTGGGCTAGCGTGGTAGTGTTACGGCCCATACTCCTCATGTGTTTCTCCATGAGGAAGGCCTGTCCCAGCAGTGGGACGTATATAGGCTGAGGACGAGGTCGAGGATAGTTATTTATTGCTTGGTTGCAATAGCGGCCGTAGGTCCCGGTCCTAACGTGCCTTCCGAAGCACAGAATGGCTCAGTTGGGTAATATTAGGTTATGAAATTGGTGTTTTGTATGTTCTGTATTTTGGGGATGTCTGCATTTTACATACTAACATTTTATCAGTTTTCTTCACAACGACAAATCCAGAGATTATAATATTTGGCATGTATCATTAGAAAAGCTTTAGCAATATGTGTGTGAACACGCTTGATAAAAATTATTCATTGTTTTTATGTTACTGCAAATCAAATGATGTATTCGGGAGGCAGTTAATAGTTATTTATTATACAAGAGTGGAAAGTTCCTTTTTAACCGCGTGCTCGATTTGGATGACCGAGCAAGCGAAGGATTCTTAAGTTGAATCACGAGCGCAGCGAGTGATTCTAAATTAGAATCCTGAGCGTCAGCGAGGGAAACAAACGAGCACAAGGTGAAAAATCTTTCCACTCGAGTGCAATACGTAACTTTTCATCCCACCTCAGCGAGGAAATGACAAAATGAAAAAGAAAACAATTTATAATGACAAAATATTTTTTCACAATTTAAAAAGTTCTAATCATAAATTTGGCACCATAGAGGTTACATTAAATAGGTTTAATGACGTTTTGAATTTACAATTATATTGAGTACTCATTATATGTGATGTTCTAAATTCAAATCTACTTTGCCGCTCAAGCGAATAAAATAGAATTTTCCAGCCAGATTTCGAAGCGCAAAATTACACTTTCCGAGGTGGTGGGATGAAAAAATAATTGTCTTTGTGTCTAATTTTAACACAATTAAACTTATAAAAAATTATCAAATTAAATAATACGAGCTCAAATATACGGTCTATTTTTAGAAGAGGCAATTATTTTATAAGAATGTTCTGTGAGACTTAATAGTTACGGACAAATTGCTAAGACAGAATAAAAACACCAATTTCATAGGTAAGGACCCAATATTAAAAGAATGGCTCTACTTATGAGGTCGCCCTTTCGTTCCCCGACTGTGCCACTGAGTTTGAATAAAACTTAAGCAGCTTATTACAAATTATATCTTTTGTCTCTTATTGTGCCCGGTGCATGGCAACATACTAGGCATGTGTTGTTGGGGACATACACATGGACAAATATTGAATTATATCCTTCCTCTGTGATTGATTTGATGGACATAATTGTTTTCATCTAAATAATAATTATAATTTACATACATATATCAGGTAACCAAAATATCATCATAAAATGATTGCTTAATAGTATTATTTTATGTCTATATAAGAATATCTTCTGATTTTACCTAAGATCATAATACGTTATTCTCGGAATATACAAATCTCATTTTTCCTTAAAATTTTCATTTATTCTATGAATTATAATATCTATTGATATGATAAAGGATTTATTTCATATTGGAAACCAAAATTGGAATACTTGGAACCCCTTAGGAATAGATTATCGTCGAATTTTAGCATTCTATCCATGTTGAATAAGCCATCTTTGTTTGTTGCTTGGCAACCACTGTTGTTTTTAATATTTAAGGACTCTGCACACTACATCAGAGCAATAGGCTAGTTGACCCTTTTTTTTATTGGGCCCCAAATGATTAATTACTGATAGCCATCACCATAAAAATAATCCATTTTTTTTTGAAGCCTGTCTAAACGCTATCTACCATGATCGTGAAATTAGTTGAGTAACGCTTCATGTAAACAATTAACAGCAACTAATCAAGCGTAACTGTCGGCTATGTCACGTATGCGTATTGAATTGTTTACAATAATCGTGACGCTACGGCACAGATAATTCATAGACCATCATGACCGAAGTAATATTTGACATTTAAGCAAAAATGTTTATAATTTAAAATTTATTGTGTTTAGGCTTCAGAAAAAAAATGTATTATTTTTTATGGTGATGGTTATCAGTAATTAATCATTTGGGGCCTAATAAAAAAAGGGTCAACTAGCCTATACCAATGTCGGAACGGTATAGCAGACTTACTTTCATACATTTAATAAAAATAACACTTTTTGCCTTAATATAAAATTGATAGAATTCGTTAAAGAAAATAATCAGGGTTTTATTAGAAACGGAATAGATTCCCGCATCGATCGCGATGCTTGGAGAGGAACACTTCATTAGTCTCGCCACTACGAGGCTATCTATCAACCCCACAATTAAAGGGCGTTGCACACGTGATGATTTTACAGGAACCGGATGTAAAAATATATTTTCATAGACATTTATTTAAAACGATGTAAGCAACGCTGACAATAAGGCTAGGCCTGGACTCCACCAAAGCGGAAATGTGCGAAGAAGTTCACAGCGGAGACGAGTAACGAAATTGTATTGGTTGTTTAAAAACATCTCTCGCCTGCGCTTTGGTGGAGTCCGGGCCTTTTATTGCTTTAGAGATAAAGCTCAAGATGTGTACACAATCAAGCCCTACCCACACACACTGCCCTGTGCATGATAATAGCTTCGTCCTCTGTTGAATGGGGGCTTACATGTAGGCGAAATATGGGTGTTTACACATCGGCCTATACCATCCAGCATAGAGGCGTGATGTTCTTATTTTAAAAGTTTAGGCATAACATCTCTGAATTTTCAAATTAAAATAAAATTGTTCACAATATACTATAATACCGCCACGGCCATCGCGATTGACACGTTTGGAATGTACTCCCACGGCTAGACTACATGATTCATCTTGAAACCTTTTCAGTAACGCATTTTGGCAGTTTACGTGTTGCTTTACTGGTGCGATCATGCTGAGCCTATTGCGATTAAACCACGTCCTGCCGCCGCCGTTTCGTCCGCGTTCTATCCACGTTTCGTGTGCGCCGACCTTATGAGTGACTCAATCAGCTAATACTCGAGATTGGTCCACATACGCATACGAGCTTCGAAAAGCGTCACATAGTTCAAAGCATTTGTCCATAGTAAATAGTAATAATTGGATTGCTGTCTCTCATAGGAGAATAAGAATTATGTGATTCAATATTGTAGTGTACTGTATACTAGTAGTAGAATCTTATCGTAGGTTTTTTTTAAATCCATAGATCCCTAAAATTAAATACAATACGTATTAATAATTATTCAAATCAAATATTCATTGCAAAACATGTGGACTTGTATTTAACAAGTTCTCAACTCTATACACCGATTACTTGGTCATTTATCAATAATAAATGATAGAATATATTTTCTCCCATTCGATAAAGTATAACGAATTTAAAACAAATATGTACCCTAAAAACTCAGGTTAAAAGTTGCGCCTTTTTTTTGAGAAATAACAGTATTGTATATTCGGAAACAAAATAAAATTTGCGCCTTTCACAGCGCCTTAACTCATTTAAGTTAACCTATTTATTGGGCGTACAAAGAACCGAGTAGCTAGTGGTTTTAACCTGCCTGTACCTTGTGGTGTATAATTAGGTTTAAGGAGATCATTCATATTTTTATACTGTTTCTTTGTTAATGTTGTTGATAGGCTGAATTACTTTTACGTTGCGCGGAGCTGTGCGCTGTCACAATGGTATCCGCATAATACCACCGTCGCGACATTTTGCTGAGCGGGGACCATTTTGGTACCTATTTGTTAGTGTATTTATTTTCTTTATGTTCTATAACAATTTTTGAATTGTTTTTGTTTTATTTGTTTGTGTCTAGAGTAAGCAATTATGGTACCAAATAAACAACATTCTATCCTATTCTATTCTAAATTATAATGTATGTAAACTCTACAAATGTAATTTTGCGCCTTTCACAGAGAAATAGCAATGCTTTATGACAGCGGGGTGTATCCTACCACGGCGAAGGCGCGCGTGGCGGCAGTGGTGGCACACGAGATCGCGCACCAGTGGTTCGGCAACCTCGTCACGCCGGCCTGGTGGTCCGACATCTGGCTGAACGAGGGCTTTGCCAGCTATGTGGAGTATGTTGCTGTTGATGCTGTAAGTTCACGTATAATTAAAATATTAGGTCCTTACCTATGAAATTGGTATTTGTATGGAGATTTTGGGGAATTCTGCATTTTCCATACTAAAATTTTTTCAGTTTTCTTCACAACGACAAATCCAAAGATAATAATATTTGGCATCTATCATTAGATAAGCTTTAGTAATATGTGTAATATCACACTTCATAAAAATTATTTATCGTTTTAAGTGAATGCAAATAAAATGATGTATTCGGGAGGCACTTAAAAAGAGTTGTCTCCGTGTCCAATTTTAACACAATTAAACTTACAACAAATCATCAAAACAAATCAAAAGAGCTCAAAAATATAGTCTATTTTTAGACGAGGTAATGATTTTTTAGGAATACTCTGAATCTTAATAGTTACAGACAAAATACTAAGAGAGAAAAAAACACCAATTTCATAGGTAAGGACCCAATATAACAAACAAATTTTCTTATCAGTTACTTTTCCAATAGACGCCTTTCGGTAGCGAACTGGCTGAAGGAATGTAATGGTTTTAATTTTTAGCGATTTGGTTTATATCATCATGATAACATAAATGAATTTTGATTAGATTTGATTCGAACACTCACCTTCAAACTCAAATATACTAAAATATTTATACAGGATATTATAGCATTTATGATATAGTATGTATTTTATACATGTATATAATATATTATGTAATTTATATGTGGAAGTTTATAGATGCACTTTATATATGTAAGTATCCTACCTACCTTTTCATTCTATCTCTGCCCAAAGGTTGCCTGGAAGATATTGCTATTAGCTATAAGGCCGCCTGTGTTGCATTGTTTTTTTAATATTTTTTTACTATATTTCTGTGTTTTCTTAGTTGCAATAAAGAATTTTATCTATCTATATATAGGCCAGGATTGATCCGAAAGACCTTCTGGTCCACCGATGCCCAAACTGGTCTCCGCTTCCGGCTCTAGAGCCTTTATTAGTAAGAATGGCTACTAGAGAGAAATTTTACAATCGTAGTTCACCAATGCAAGCCTGAGGACTGACCAAAGATCTCGCTTGCCCCATACAACCAGTTGTTCTCAGCCTATATACGTCCCACTGCTGGGCACAGGCCTTCTTCATGGGGAAACACATGTCGAGTATGGGCCGTAACACCACCACGCTGCTGGCCCAATGCAGGTTGGTGGGTAGAAACGGTTGCAATAGCAACCGGGACCAACCGGGACCATGGAAGAGTCCAAAGTTCACAAAGTTTTGGTCACCCATCCACGGCCTTACCAAGCTCAAGTCGAAGAGCTCGGTGGCGTAGTTGTTAGTACGCTTTAACCTTCGACATCGAAAACAAAGCTACTTTCATCGACATCAGGCCTTAGATGGGTGACAACCAGTTAGAACGGAGGTTATCTAATACCATATGTTTGGGATCTCAAGGAAATCAATCCTTAACTGCACGTCATTTTCTGAACCGTTGCTACACCGTTTATTGTCTTCACTTGTATTGAAACGAATGCTAGCTTTACTTCTTTTTGAATTCAGGTAGAAAAAACATGGGAATCGATGGAAGTGTTCGTTCTGAACGAAGTGCAGAGCGTGTTCAAGTTAGATGCTCTCACCTCCTCACACCAAATATCTGTAGAAGTCGGAAACCCAGAAGAAATTGGCGCTATATTTGACAAGATATCATACGGTAAAGGTAAGCTCCAAATTAAAGACAATGGAGTCTATATGTAAATTTTCACAAAGAATTGTAAATTTTGTAAAGTCTGCTCCACGAGACCATAGGAAAGGCTAGTTCAGTAAAAGGCTTGAGATTTAGTAATCAAGTAATTTCTAAACAGAGGTGTATCATTTTTCCAAACATTGTTGCAAACCTCCAACTAACAGCTGCAATTCCCGCTATCACACAATCAGTGGCTTGTCTTACATAATGCATATTAAATATCCACAGGTTCCGCAATCCTCCGAATGATGAACCACTTCCTCACTGACGACGTCTTCAACGCTGGCATCACCGAATACCTCAACGCGAAAAAGTTTGGTGACGCCGAACAGAGAGACTTATGGAGCGCCCTCACCAACGCTGCCCATCAGAAGGGCGTGTTAGACGCAGACGTGGGCGTGATTATGGACTCCTGGACATTACAAACTGGTTTCCCAGTCCTGACTATTACGAGGGATTACAGTAGCAGCTCTATTTCTCTAAGACAAGTTAGTAGCGTTTTACGTATGAATTTCGATTCTATTCCTTTTTATCTGCTTAAAAGATAATAAAAGAAAAGAAGATAATAAAACTGGTATTGTCGAAGAAGTTTGAGGTCGACCAGTATTAGATGTCTTTGGAAGCGTGATTAAAAAATTTTGTAGATTCAATATGTAATATAAAAAAAATATCTATAATACTAAGTATTTTTATTTCTTTATTAATAATTTTATTTAATTTATTATTTTCTTATTAGACATTTCTGTAATAATACCTCTTAATTACTGCTTTCACACTATCGCTTAAAAAAACATTCTGAAAAAACTCTACTGATCAAGCGCGATCTTTCTTGTCTGTACCTAATAATAATAAAACAATTGAGAACTAAGAAAATCAACAATAGAAGAATTAATACATTAATTATTGTAGAAGTTTAACTCACGAACAATAATGTTTTCATTATACAGTACATTATTTCATAAGTTTTCACCAAACTTCTCGAGAAGCCCAAAAAAAAAAGAATCGCTGACACAACTATCTCTTTCAGGAGAGATTTGTTCTTATCAATACTACTACGGACAATCAAACGTCTCCAGTTTGGTGGATTCCTGTGTCATATACGACTGCTGCGGAGAAAGACTTTAAATCAACTAGGCCGAAGTTATGGCTCAGGGGAGAGGGGGCTATAGAAGTTAATAATATTACAGTAGCCGAAGACGATTGGCTTATAGCGAATATTCAACAGACTGGTAAGAAGATAATATTTTTAATGATAAAAAAATTTTTTAAGATGTTCTAACAAAATATGAATCATGATGTTATTAATATGTTGATGACTTATTAATAAACGAGATGGTTAAAAACTTGAGAGCAGTAAAAAGATGGGCAGTAAAAAGATGTTTATTCAATAAAAAAGCATATGGGAGTTTTTATATTAATTTAAACGACCTCCACAGGTTTCTACCGAATCAACTACGATGCACACAATTGGAGGCTGCTGGTGAAAGTATTGAATGATCCGTCTAGGTTCCAAGAGATCCACCCAATCAACAGAGCACAGATTGTAGATGACGCTATGAATCTGGCGCTCGCCGGGAGACTCGACTACAACACTGCGTTGGACATCACCAGCTACTTGACGCATGAGAGGAGCTACGTGCCGTGGAAGGCTGGACTGATGGCATTAGGCTACATCGATACTATGTTGTCAAAAGGAGCTTATTATTTGGAGTATAAGGTAGTTATCAATGTTTGAATAAAGCTGTTTGCGGAATTTTAGGATAAGTCTTCTAAGACTGCAAACCTAAGTCAAACAGAGAGACCGTTAGAAGACACCTTCTTTAGGATGGTCACGTCCCTGGAACATTCTGCAGATGGAACCACTAATAGTACACTCCTTATAGAAAAGCATACCCAAAATTGCCTGGTTAAAAATATTATTCTTCTTTCTGCTCTTGTCCTTCATTACAATTTATGTGGATTCGACATAATTATAGTACATTGTCCTCACCCAGTACGGCATCCAATTTATTTCTTATAATTTTCAATCATTTATGATTGAAAATTATAAGAAATAAATTATTAAGAAATAATTATTAAATATTTTGTAATTTCTTCATAATTTTTTGTGATCTAGGTTCATCTACAAAATACATTCTTATTTGGTATTATTCTTGTTACCTATATAAAAACTCCACGCTAATCAGATCGCAAACATATTTTTACCAAATTTTCCGTCATACATAATTTATTAAACCTAAAATAGTGACTTCACATTCACCATAGCATACGCACCTCTGAGCAGTATTGATAAATTTTTAGCGGTACGTATTGCGCCTCCTCGACGGCGCAGTGCAAGAGCTAGGCTGGGACGTGTCGGCCAATGAGAGCGTAGTGCGCGCGCAGCAGCGGGCCGACCTGCTGTCTACAGCGTGTCACCTGGAGCACATGGATTGCCTCGTCAACGCAGTCCGGATGTACACCAACTGGATGCTGACTCCTAACCCCGATGCGTATAATGAGTAAGTTTGGCTTTGAGCTTTTTTAATACTATAATGCAGCCGATTTGGTAATTTATGTTGGAGACTGAAAGAGTTCCAGCTGTAGCAAATTTTAATTTATTTATAAGTTATTGGATGTACTATGGACAATGTTCCGAAAAGCTTTTTGACCTTATCCCACCCTCTCCATTCCTGCTAAGAAACACGCGTGTCGGATTGCCAAGCCACGCATTAACGGTGACGTCCTTGCCAGCGGTACTAAGAGGTTCAGGGAATCTTACTTTGTGCGTATATCCAGAACATGGAATGGCCTACCGGGACACGTGTTTTCCTCCCTCTTATAACATGAGTTCCTTCAAGAGAGGCGTGAAGAAGCACCTAATGGACTAGCAAAGTAGAAATGGCTAGGGTTACTTTTCTCTGTGGTTCTAGCTATCTCCGCAAATGGGCTCTCCTACTTGCTAACTATCAGGTGGTGTTGACTCAGTTGCTATGCTGTTTATAAAACTGCACTTTTATAATAAATGCTTTGGTAAACGCTGATACATAAGCAATTATTGACGTAATTACGTGATGAGGGACTCTGCTGACTAGTCGTCCTCAGCTACGTCCCACTGCTGGGGTCATGCCTTCCATATAGAGAAACACATGAGGAGTATGGGCCACCACCACCACGCTGACCCAATGCGGGTTAGTGGGTAGAAACAGTCACAATAGCGACCGGGACCAACGGCTTAACGTACCTTCCAAAGCACGGAGGAGCTCGAGATCACAAATTTTTAGTCACCGTCCACGGCCTGACCATGGCGTAGGTAGCTTTGTTTTCAATCGTAAGCCAAAGCGTACTAACCACTACACCACCGAGATATTCCCAGCTGCCTAGTCACTCTGTGTGAAAACACGAAGTATTTATAATTAATGTTCTCTTTATGCATAAAAATGACTATACTTCATCTTTCTCCTGCCATATTCCCAACTGCTTGCCTCCCTCCTCCACTCTCTCCTATCACATGCCATTGCACCACTCAGTTTTTGGTCATCCCTGTAACAAAATTCTCCTTTTTGTCTTTATTAGGATCCACGCCGACATAAGGAGCACAGTATACTGCGTCGGCATACAGACCGGAGGTGCGCGGGAGTGGCGCTTCGCCTGGGAGCGGTTCAGGGTGGCGAGCGCGCCGGCCGAGAGGGAGCTGTTGCTTACTGTCCTGGGGTGCACCAGGGCTCCTTACTTGCTGTACAGGTACAATATGTACAATAACTTATCTATATTTGAGCAAAAAAATGAAGCTAAAACAAGAAAAAAGAGAGAAAAATCTAAAACAAGTTGTTTTAGATTCTGAACATGTTAGTACAGTCGACGAAGTTCGCGTTCGACAAGTCGAGTTGTTTTTGGATGTGGTATTAAGGGCGAATTTGATCAAATTTCGACTAGCTACACTGGTGTAGTCACACCGAATATGAATTAGCTGTCAGTTGGGTACACGATGAAAAATGGCCATTTACGCAGGACTCTGCCAGTAGAGCGGATTTGACTAATCCAATTTAAGCATTTATTGGTGTCCGAACCCCCGTCTAGTAACACGGAATTTGGTCCAATTCCCTTTACCCTTTAAGGGCGAATTCAACCATATTGAGATTAGTAACACCGGAATAGTAATACCAAACTGAGCTGTAACGATTGGTCGAATCTGCCTTGTGTCAAAGGAGACATTGACACATTCGGGCGCGAAAAACTGCGTACTCCGTTAAAATAATATTACTCGCGTGTAGTCAAACTTGAAAAAACTAGAATAGCTAATCGGTTCCGCCCTTAGGGCAGATTTGACCAATCGTTTCAGCTCAGCTTGACATTACTATTCCCGTGTTACCAATAATCTCAATTTGGTCGAATTCGCCCTAAATCTCAGATGGCATCTCGAGATGCCACAAACTAGATTAAGCTAATGTGTCTGGCAATCGAGTATCTGAAGAGTAAGAACAAGTAAGAAAGTTAAGTCTATTGTGCTTACCAATTCATCAATAAAATACTAATAACACTTACCTACTATATTTAAATTACAATTAACTAGCTATTGCCCGTGACTTCGTCCGCGGTTACTATGGTTGTTTAACTATCCCACGGGAACCCCTTAATTTTCCGGAATAAAAAGTATCTAAGATGTTGACTAGGGATATAAGGCATCACCATGAAAATTTTTAAGGTCAAGCCATTCCGGAGATTTCCCCGTTAGCCCGTACAAACAGACAGACAAACAAAAGATTATAAAATATTTTTTTGGCATTTTCCCTCTTTTTACATCCCCCTGACTTGGTTTTAAACATTTTTTTTGTACAAACATTCGACATCTACAGTTTTATTATATGTATAGATTGGATTTATGTCATTAAATAAAAATTCTCTTTTCAATTTTAGATACCTCGAGCTGTCGTTGAGGAATGACAGTGGGATCCGCAAGCAAGATACTGTTCGGGTGTTTTCGGCCGTTGCGAGCTCCGCCATTGGTCAACCGATCGCTCTCAACTTCGTCCGAGCTAATTGGCAGAGGATAAGAGAGTAGTAAGTAATTTGGAAATCGATCTGACTTAGAAATTATAAAAAATATATTGGTGTCTTTTGGATTGAAAAAAATTGTGAGCATTTTTATTAATGTGAAGTATTATGAAATAAGTACCTATGAAATTGGTGTTTTGTATGGAGATTTTGGGGATGTCTGCATTTTACATACTAACATTTTATCAGTTTTCTTCACAACGACAAATCCAGAGATAATAATATTTGGCATGTATCATTAGACAAGCTTTAGCAATATGTGTGTGAACACGCTTGATAAAAATTATTCATCGTTTTTATGTTAATGCAAATCAAATGATGTATTCGGGAGGCAGTTAAAAATAATTGTCTTTGTGTCTAATTTTAACACAATTAAACTTACAGAAAATTATCAAATTAAATAATACGAGCTAAAATATATGGTGTATTTTTAGAAGAGGCAATTATTTTATAAGAATATTCTGAAATTTAATAGTTACGGACAAATTGCTAAGACAGAATAAAAACACCAATTTCATAGGTAAGGACCCAATATATAGCTAAAACTATTTTTTAATCACTATCTAATGCCCTCTGTCCACAATACCGGAGTACGACCGTGGTAGGACCGTTTCAGAAAAAAATAATATTTTTCGGACTTGACCACTAGACCACTCCGTCACCGATCGGCACATGTGCTATGTCCAGCTGCTACTCTATAACAATATTTCAATGGATTGGAATGGGATTTATGTTATTGAACACATTGGTTGACGACCTCCGTAGTCGAGTCTGTATGCCGGTCTTAAGGCGTCGCCATCTCGAGAGGTTCTGGGTTCGATCCCCGGTGGGTGCAAATGTTTGGGTGATGAATTTTCAGGCATTTGTTCTCCAGTCTTGGATGTTTATATATATTCAGGATATTTGTATGTATTTATCTATTAAATATATTTATCCGTCATCTAGTGTCCGTAACACAAGCAGCATTAGTGGCTTAAATTGGGGCTATTATTAAGCGGTTATTGTTTAAGCTAACTTCCTATTGTCTATTTTCGTTACAAATTGGAAATTGCTAAAATTTGCTACTCATAACCGATGATAGACAATGGCCTCGCTGTCCAATAACCAATATTTAATGTCAAATACCTAATTTTAGTGATTTACAATTTGTATCGAAAATAGACAATACGAGTAGGAGTTAGTTCATAATAGCCGTTTAATATTGAATCATTGTGGCGCTTTGTTACATCCAATTGTATTCAAGAGTACGAAATGACAGAAATCCCATTCCAATCCATTGACATTTCGTTACAGAGAAGGGCAGCAGATCTTACGTTTCCGTTACTTATTAACATTCTTAACACATGATTTGGTAGTTGTGGTTAATAAAAAACTATTTCACTTTTCAGCGTTGGATCAATTTCGACTTTAAACACAATCGTCAAAGTAGTCACCAGGAGATTGAACCAGCCTCATGAATATGAAGAGGTATGAACTCAAACTCAAACTCAAAGTCATTTTATCAAATTGGTATCATCAAATACACTTTTGACGAGTCAAAACAAAATAGATTATAATTATCCTAAAATTGATAATACCACTACTTTTTTTTCGGCCTGTTCACTACCGGGAGGCCTTGTCTAGAGAAGATACACGCAAGAAACTCTGCAAGGGTTCCATCCTCCCTTGAAATGACAATAACAGTTAGTCTTCTTAGGAGAAACATCTCGGGGACGATTTTGTTTGTTTTAAATAGAACGGAATCTTCGCTATGGTGGGAGCTACGATCGTCATCTGGGACAGGCCTTCCTCGTGGAGAAACACATGAGGAGTAAGGGCCGTTACACCACCACGCTGGCCCAATGCGGGTTGGTGGGTAGAAACGGTCACAAATGCGACCGGGACCAACGGCTTAACGTGCCTTCCGAATCACGGAGGAGCTCGAGATCAAAGTCTTGGTCACCCATCCACGGCCTGACCATGGCGAAGGTAGCTTTGTTTTCGACCGAAGCCAAAGGGAACTGACCACTACGCCACCGAGCTCCTCTACGGAGCTACGTTAAAGGATTGCAATAGCAACTACGTCCCTTCCAAAGCATTATTTAGGGATCACATAATGGTCACCAATGTTGGGTCCAACCACGGCGAAAGTTTCTTTGTTAAGCTAGATGTTAAAACTACTCCCTCATTGAATTAATGGGTCTATTGTGGTATAAATTTATGATAAAGTCTCAAATAAGTGAACACAACATAATTATTTTGTATTTATTACTAGACTAAAGCACCACTTACACTATAAAACAAGATTTGAAACACGATTATTTCATTTTTTGACAATTTTACTACGGCTCTTATTATGTCAAAAATTCTGCAATTGACCGTTACGACCACTTGCAGGAAATTTCAAATCTAGTTTAAAACTCGATTTTGGATTTTTTTACATTTATGAGCCGTTTTTGACATTTCAGCCATAGTGAAATTGTCAAAAGCTGACAAAATCGAGATTTAAACTAGATTTAAAATTTCCTGCAAGTGGCCCTAATATTATGATAGTAAAAAAATTACAAAATAGAGTTTAGAATCTCGATTTTTTCCTGCAAGTGGTTTTATGAAAAAAAAACATTAGTACAGTAACGAAAAAAAACATTAGTACAAGAAGGGAAAAAAAGAAAATTCATTTAATTATTTTCAGTTTCTAATTTGCAATTCTTACTAAGATTACACAAACAGTGCTGATGTAAAATTTTAGAGTAAATTAACGCTGCAGCAGCTGTACGTGTAAAATCTTAAAACCTTGAGTTTCAAGCTTTTTTCTTCTTCTTTTTCCTTAAAAATTACTTCTTGAAATTTATATTATTTTAATAATTTCTTCAGCTCAAGAGATTCATAGCGGAATCTTGCACGGAGCTCGGCAGGCCAGTGCAGCAAGTTCTGGAGAGAACTGAAGCAAACGTTCAGTGGATGGAGAGGAACTACCAAACTATAGTCAACTGGTTACTGGCTGCTGACAATGAAGGGAAGACGTGGTGATGCGACCCGTAGTTGCTTATACGTAATACAATAAGAGATAGTCCAAGGAATGAAAAGCCAAGAAAATGAAATTGAGAAAAATGTTTAGACGAATACCTACTGTATTTCTGTTTTGCGAAGTTTGAAATTGCGATGACTTTTACCAATTGTATGCAGGCAACAACGTTCATAACGTTAAAATACGTAAAAGTACCAAATTCATTAATAGATTTTGAACCTCAACATACTAGACACAAAGCTCTTAAAAATATAGGAGTAATAGTTTGACCACCTGTTTTGTCAGGCTCACACGTACAGTCTGAGTAAAAAAAATTCGTCACAATAATTATCTGAACCAGGGTAATGCCAAAAATGTCACTTCGTTTGCAAAAAGCTAGTTAAACGACAGCCTGAGACGACAGCTCAACTTCTGCCCAGTTGCAGGAAATTTAAATTGATATTTAAAATTAGATTTAGTAATTTTTTGACAATATGGATGAAATGTCAAAAAATTACAAAATCGAGTTTTAAATCTCGTTTTAAATTTCTTGCAAGTGGGCCTTATGTCTTAACTTTGATCCTTGATCTCATAACAAATAAGTCTAATTTTGTATGCAGTCATTCTCTTAGTTTCAAAAGGCATTAAGTAGGTTTCTACGATTGATAAGTGATTCAATTTGAAAACTGGCGATGAATTTTCTACCTCGACTGTACATTAAAGTTAGTAACAAGACATTAATAATTTGCTGGCACAAAACATTCTGTTACAAAAACATGTGGTTTTAGTCACTTGATTTAAGTAGATAACAATTGAAAGTCGTTTTGTAATCAGTTTGTTAAAAAACAGTGATAAAATGATTGTTACAAATATTACAAACTAATATACAAACATTGTTCAAAACGAATGGTCCAGATGGGATCAAAAGTATTATAGCAAATTCGAGAGACTGTTAACATCAAAAAGTTGTAATAGAGAAAAACTTTTTATTCAGCTTTTTTGAGCCTACCTAGTCGATAATATTCAATCTAATCAACATTTATCATTAAATTGTAATATTACATTAAATTAATAAATTTTTGTTCACCTTTAATTGTAGAAGATAACCAAAGTATTTGCAATTTTTTTGTGTTCAAGTAGCAAAATTTCACTATAAAAATATATCGAACACCAAAATTACCTTAATTGTATTTAGGTGTAAGGAAATTATAAAGGTTAATATAATTTTAAATAGTAGAAATGTTTCGATGTTAGAGCCATATATCTTGTGTTACATAATTTTGAACAAAATGACTACAACAAACACACACACAGATCATATAAACAGGTTGACAAGAGGTTGTGTGAATTTTTACTAGCGACCCGCTCCATTTGCACGGGTTACACCCTTTTTACCCCCTAAGTGGTAGAGTTTCGTGAAATTCGTTCTTAATCAAATCAAAAATATCTTTATTTCATAGGCAAAGCTTGGCCCTTTTAAATCGTCAATCTTAGATACAAAATAAATAGAAATTTATTTAAATAAATAGGTATTTCGCTTTTATATCATAATAATAATAGATATATAGATTAGAAAAAGCACCTTATGAAACAAACTATTCTTAAAACGTATTTTTTTTTATTTCAGTATTAAATCAGTTCTATTTCCAAATTTTGTAACACACTGTATATAGTAATATTAAATAAATTATCTTTTCTAAATTAAGTACACAAGGGAACACGTCAAGCGAAATTGAAAGGTATTTATGTAAATTTAAAGCGACATGTAGCTTGCAGTGCCGCCAGCTTCAGTTCATAATTTCTAGAGAATCCGAAAGTCATTTTTCATAAGAATTTGTGTAGCAAAAGTACATTTTGTATTATTTAATATTGACGCTGACTGTTTTTAGATCGTACGGAGATTTTTTTTTTCATATAAATGGATTGATCTAATAATTTAATTTTGTAAATAAATGTCTTAGTTTGTATATAAATGTAGTTTTATTAATACGCAGCGGAGATGCGAATGTCGAGGTGGATGTGTGGAGTTACCAGAATGGATGAAATTAAAAATGAATGTGTAAGAGGATGTTTGAAAATAGCACCACTGACTGTGAAGATTACGGGAAAGATTCGGAGTAATAGGTCAGCGTGGTATGGGCATGTGATGAGGAGGGATGAATGTCACAGAGAAGAATGCTTGATATGGAAGTGAACTGACCTTAAATGAGAGGTAGGATTGAGGGTATGAGGTGTGATTTGAAGTGAAGTGAATCTTGAGCTGACGAGTTTCAAAGGACAGAGGCAGAAGGCCTGATGTGCCTACCCCACCTAGAACGGGAAATGGAAGGAGAAGTTTATTTATTACTTGCAATAGACTCTTCATTAAGAATGAATTAAAATAGTTTACGTCGAAGCGCCTCTCCTCAGTGCTCAGGACTTCACAGACGGCACCTGCAATGTATACTAACAAAAAAAATGTCTTCACACATTCACACCTATCAACTAGCCCCATTTTAAACAACTAATGCTGCTTATGCTACGGATACTAGATGACGGAAAAATAAATTTAATAGATAAATACATATAAATGTTCAGAAAATATACAATACAATTATATATACATCCAAGGCTGGAGAACAAATGCCTGTATTCATCATACAAACATGGGGGCAAATGTTTGCCTTCATTTGCCCCCACCGGGGATCGAACCAAAAACCTCTCGAGATGGCGACGCATTGAGACCGGCGTCTCCACTCGACCACGGAAGTCGGACAATGTGTACATTACCTCTCGAGATGTATAGCTATAAATTGTCTTAAATATCTCTGCTTAACCTATGGTTGTCTGGTAGAGAACGATATTTGTCGTTAAGTCCGCCATATGTACCTTGTTTAGGACATTAAAGTTTAAATAAATAAATAAATACAATTATATAACGTATATACCTGTCTCGTAAGACTGATGTCATTATTTTTAGCATTTAAATTTTAAAGACATGTTTGGTCTCCTGATGATTTCTGTGGAAATATGTAATGAGATGTATTGAGATATATCGTGCTATATTATAATTTAATATACTCGTATGTTATAGCTGTCGTTTGCGAGTCCCTTAAATAGCAAAGATTTTCTGTTTCATTTAGGTAGCCTTACTCTTTCTTGTAACCTCGTAACTGCTCTAAGACTTAACCAAAAATTTGCAGCATTCATGAATCCGAGAACCATAAAGGTCTCTGCCCACTACATCGGAGAACTACGATCGCGCTAGGGTAGTTTTAGGCAAAAATAGTGCATCCATCCATCAGCCTGTAGAGGTCCACTCACAAGCAACAATAATAAGGTTTAGACAAACTAAAAACCCATATATGGGAATAGCGATCTATACTATTAAAATATTAAGGTCTTAATACCTGTTCTTTAGCATTTCCATTGAGAAATTGAGACAGTTAACTGACATAGTAATGCATTTCATTTGGCAGGCTACAAGACGACGCCTATCCCCAACGACACTCAATGCCTGCGAATTATTTAATACTTTTTTAGATTTGCACGCTTTTTTTTATTTCAATTCTTAAAAAGGCAACATGGCGAGTTAGTTCACTCTGGACTTAAAGCATAAACAAGACAAAAATGGCTGCCCAAAACCGCGACAAAGTAACCAAACTTCAGCCGAAATTCGGCCGAATGTTACATTTATACAGAAGTAAATACGAACTTCGGTATAAATGTACAATTCGTAAAATTTGTACCGAAGTTCGTATTCGGTTCAAACTAAATTCGGCCCATCACAAATTAATACCTGTAATTGAGTATTTCCATCAAGAATGTAAGTGCTGTTACTACAAGCGTTATTTAAAACGCACGGTTCATACAAGCGTTATGTAAAATTAGAAAAGATGTCTTCTTGTTTTCTTACTTAAAAGCCTCTGCCCATTAAACAGGAGCATACTATGACTGAACTTAGACCTGACCTGTAAGATATTCTTTGTATAGAAATTTATGTGAATGTTCTGGTCGATGACGGAACGGTCAAGTACATGCGCTCTGTTTTTGTACAAAGTTTACCACGTACTGGGAGGCGCAACTTAGGAAGGCCCCCTACGGGGTAGACCGATGATCTAGCAAAGATTGAACAGGAAGTCGCTGAATGTGAGCGGTATAGAGTCGGTCGTTGTGGAGACCATTGGGGGACTCTTCGTTCGACTTATTAGGTGGCGCTACTATAAAGTAGTATAGTAGCAACAATAAAAAGTTTTAGACGAACTAAAAACCCATGTATGGGAATAGCAATCTATACTACTTAATTTATCTATGATTATGGTTAAATAAAAGAACGACAAAAAATTCGTCAGTTTTATTTGTCTTTTGATAACTTTGATATTATTGATGATATCATCAAGATTATTGTTGATTGTCGTTGAATTAGGAAAGACGTAAACATGAATTATGCGAAATCATGTATTGAATCAATAGCTGTACTGTCTTTTAGTCCGTATATGCTTCAACGTTTTTTTCCCATATGCCCATAGTAATCGCGGCGTAGTTGCAGAGATTCAAGGGTGTTTGTGATGTCTGCAGCGCCAATTATACGGACAGCTTACCGCAATCTGTCCAGAGCATCGAACAGGTACTTTGCAGAGCCGTTTCACAAATGCGAGCAGTATTCCATGCAAGACCAGACCTGTGTTTTATACAGCAGACATAATTGGTCTGGCGTGAAACACTGACGCACCTTGTTCAGGACACTGAATTTCCGTGAGGCTTCGATATAATCTCTGGAGTTCACATCTGAGCGTAAGTCCATACCGAGCAAAGTGAGGCTGCTCTGTAGAGGAAGAGAAGTGTTCTTAAGAGGAGGAAGGAGAAGATATTATTCGATTTCGCTAATTATAGGTCTTTACCTATGAAATGGCCATTTTTTCCCCAATTTTTTTAAATAAAAAGAATCTGAGATGTTGACCAGGGACATAAGGTATCACCAAGCAAAATTTCATTGAAATCGGTCAAGCCATTTCGGAGATTTGCCCGTACAAACAGACAGACAGAGAAACATATTTTTTTTTTATATTTTCCCTCTATTTACATCCCCATGACTTGGTTTAAGCTAATTTTTTTTCTATGTACAGACCAAGCCATTTCGGAGATTAGCCCGTACAAACAGACAGAGAGAGAAAGAATTTTTTTTTTATATTTTCCCTCTATTTACATCCCCCTGACTTGGTTTAAGCTAAATGTTTTTTCTATGTACAGACATTCGACCTCTATAGTTTTATTATATGTATAGATTTTAAATAACGTCATCTACCTACATTTTAACTCGTACCTACATTAACAGTAAACCTTTCATATTTTAACTATAAAACTTCTGCAAGAATCACAATTTTGTTAAGGATACCTCAAAATATCTTCAAACATTCACACCTATCAACTAGCCCCATTTTAAGCAACTAATGCTGCTTGTGTTACGGACACTAGATGACGGATAAATATATTTAATAGATAAATGCATATGAATATCCTGAATATATACAAATATACGCAAACATCCAAGACTGGAGAACAAATGTCTGAAAATTTATCACCCAAACATTTGCCCCCACCGGGGATCGAACCCAGATCCTCGCGAGATGGCGACGCCTTGAGACCGGCATACAGACCACTCGACCACGGAGGTCGTCAAAACCTCAAAATACACGTCACATTTTATACAGAAAATATCGTGATATCAACTTTTTATTTTTATTTAATTTTAAATTCTTGAATAGATAACCAAAACCACTAAAAGTAATACTTTAACCCGTTTGCTAATCAATTGCTAATGATAAAATGATATCGCGATAATCCATTTAAAGTGTTCTAGATATTATTATGATCTAACGTCGATATTTAAAATTCAATAATTTTCTCATTATTATTATAAGCAAGCGCGAGTGAGCAGGAACGTCTGATGGTCTGAGTGCCATCATAATTAGGGTGCGTATTTTCATAATTATTGTCTACTGTGCTGTGCTGTGCTGTGCCCGCGACGTCGTCGTCAGCGTGGCTATTGATTTAGCGCCAGAAAAAACTTGACAAATAGTTTTTGTTGGTATAATAACACAAAATTGCTCTTTAAAAGAATTCTTAACGTAACATTCCTACCTCTTATTAGTAAAATGTTGACTATTAATAATAGGTCCTTACCTATGAAATGTCGTTTTGTATGGAGATTTTGGGGAATACTGCATTTTCCATACTTAAATTTTTTCAGTTTTCTTCACAACGACAAATCCAAAGATAAATATTTGGCATCCATCATTAGACAAGCTTTAGTAATATGTGTAATATCACATTTCATACAAATTATTTTTTGTTTTTAAGTGAATGCAAATAAAATGATGTATTCGGGACTTAAAAAGAGTTGTCTCCGTGTCCAATTTTAACATAATTTAACTTACAACAAATTATCAAAACAAATCAAAAGAGCTCAAAAATATAGTCTATTTTTAGACGAGGTAATTATTTTTTAGGAATACTCTGAATCTTAATAGTTACAGACAAAATACTAAGACAGAATAAAAACACCAATTTCATAGGTAAGGACCCAATATATAAGCTGCCGTCTGTGAACTCCTTGAAATAAAAGGTTGACATCGAGCAGTCCCCTATTCTAAACTGTCGGTTTACGGATTTCAGTCGGAAAGTCACGTCTCGTCTGGCCCTAATTCGCCACAATAAAGAGGGACAGGAATAGAGATTCTGTGATTCGTTTAGTTTCCGACAGTTTAGAATAAGGGAGTAGTGTTTGATAGGATAGCATTATTTTTACCACTGAGTTTCAATATCACTTAGGTACAAATCGCTTGCCCGGAGCATGACAAGGCAAGCATCATAAAGCCTTTTTGACTGCTTTTGGAACCTAAACTCTAAGTTCCTATCAATTTTTATACTTGAAACAATGCTTTGGTGCATTGTATCTGTCAATAAAGTTCCAATACACGTGCTATCCATCTTTCTTGTGATCCTTGTATCTCTAACTATTGCAGAGAAGAAAATGATTCTAATGATATAGTTTCAATAACTTCTTTTGAAGCTGGACAATTTCAAGGCAACAGTGAATTACCAAGGCTCGTAAAGCCAAGTTTTTTTTTACTTTAATAAATGACCAGAATGACAGCCAGTTTTTCCCCTAGTAGGCAGAGGTATTAATACCCACATTTCAATATGTCATATCCCCTTGTAACATTAGGCGCGCCTGTTGCCATGTACCGGGCACAATTTGAGGCAAGCGATATTCAAAATTAACTGTACATAATTAAGTTTTATTAAACTCAGTGGTACAGGCGGTAGGATCGAACACGCGCGTCCCGCGGTTTCTCGAACGAGTAGTGCGTCGTCCGTCCCAACTCCGCTACCATTTTCTCTACTACGCGTTACTATACACCCACCTGATGGTAAAGGGTTGAATAAACGCTCGTACCACATTGCAAAAATATAAATAAATAAATATCTTCACACATTCACACTTATCAGCAAGCCCTTGTGTTACGGATCCGCAGCCTATATGTGTTTCTCCATGAGGAGTTTGTGCCGTAACACCACCACGCTGGCCCAATGCGGGCTGGTTGGTAGTCGCAATGGCGACTGGGACCAACGGCTTAACGTGCCTTCCGAAGCACGGAGGAGCTCGAGATCACAAAGTTTGGTCACCCATCCACGGCTTGACCATGGCCTTGTTTTCAATCGAAAGTCAAAGCGTACTAACCACTACGCCACCGAGAGAAATACATAAGTATACATATTTAGAATATATATAATACATATTATATAAACATCCAAGACTGGAGAACAAATGCATGTATTCATCACACAAACATTTTGCCCCCACCGGGATCGTACCTCTCGAGATGGCGACGCCTGGAGACCGCCAAAAAGACCATTCGACCACGGAGGTCGTCAAAGAGAAAGAGAAAGCGTTACGTTGACTTCATAGAATATTTGCTATGAAAATCTTTTTGGTAGCTTATGGCAGCATAGGAGCTTGCACCCTCAATTTGTGTCTTTAAATATGCACTATCATAATACTCGTAACAAACAATCAGAATTAATTTTTAAGAGGAATGTTTCAGTAAAAATGCAAAAACACTTCAGTCCAATTTGTAAGATAAAAGTAATAACTATTATCATTTAAATTTACGTAGTGATTATTTTTATTATCAAAAAAATGATAAATTTGGCGGTTCCTGTTATGGGCAATTAGAAAAGAGTTTAGGTACTACTGTTTAC
This sequence comes from Parapoynx stratiotata, assembly GCA_910589355.1. NCBI lineage: Eukaryota > Metazoa > Arthropoda > Insecta > Lepidoptera > Crambidae > Parapoynx > Parapoynx stratiotata. The sequence continues at coordinate 15,434,422 of OU342464.1, forward strand.
CAACATTTTAAATGGAAAACAGAATCTCCGTGACTTACGTATCGCGTATATCGATGACAAATACGAGCTTTAATAGTGAGTAACTGGTGTAGCAAAATAATAAAAAAACACAAAATATTACGATATTACGTTATTTTACATAGTCCTCGGCCTAAGGCGACTAAGGCCGTATTGGGTACTGGGTCTGTGATTGTGTAGGCGATGAGCTAGCCACTTGTTACTACTTTTTCACGATTTTTTATCTGACCAAACCCGATTTTTATATGGCTAAATGTGGTCTTAAGGAACACAGTGCTCCTTAGACTCTGCCTACCCCTTCGGGGATTACAGGCGTGATTTTATGTATGTATGTCTGTTTAAATGCATAAAGTTAGGTCACAAAATAATGGTCTTGTCGCTAGGCAATGCGTGGTATGGGCGGACATAGGAACCGTGCGCATATTTCGTGCTTCCCAATATTCGAGAGGTATGGGCATGACGGAGGGAGAATTGGAGACACTTAAATAAACGATGACCGGGTTGGGACGACCAGCAAATGCAATGGTGCACTAAGTTTCAATTTACGTACTCGCATTCCCTCGTGTTGCCTTTTAGATTGTGGATGGACCATTATGAATTCGACAGAGATTTCGTAGTGGTAAATATGTTCTTACTGCCCAGTGCTTGGCGACATTGCTCCCTGTTACACGAGGACAAACATAGGGTAAAACCGGGATAGATGCCGCGATGGGATATATTAGGTCCTTACCTATGAAATTGGTGTTTTGTATGGAGATTTTGGGGAATTCTGCATTTTCCATACTAACATTTTATCAGTTTTTTTCACAACGACAAATCCAGAGATAATAATATTTGGCATGTATTGCCTATATGCCTATTGCCTATATGCATTACACAAGCTTAAGTAATATGTGTAATATCACACTTCATAAAAATTATTTATCGTTTTTAAGTGAATGCAAATAAAATGATGTATTCGGGAGGCACTTAATAAGAGTTGTCTCCGTGTCCAATTTTAACACAATTAAACTTACAACAAATTATCAAAACAAATCAAAAGAGCTCAAAAATATAGTCTATTTTTAGACGAGGTAATTATTTTTTAGGAATACTCTGAATCTTAATAGTTAAGATAAGACAAAATACAAAGACAGAATAAAAACACCAATTTCATAGGTACGGACCCAATATATGCCCATTTACAAAATACCTGCCTTCTCGAACTCGCAACTAAGAGTTGATTGCATAAGTGGGAGCCTCCGTCACCCCTGACATAAGTTGCCAAAGGCTGCGTGATGTGAGGATGCGTTTTGATCGTCTGCGTCATCATCTCCGCGGCGAACGTCTCCAAGACGTAAAAGATTTAAGGGTCATTATTTGCCATTGCATAACTTTATTTGAAAAATTTATTGTGTTCTTTATCATGTACATGTACTGGTTCCTTGAGTGATCTGAGTGCAAATAATTCCATTTTTGTTTTTCATATATCTATAAAATAATTTAATTCCTTGATCAAGCAAAAAGGATAGTTACCTCAAGGGCGCCAATCCCTTCTAACGCTATATGGTGTCAATACATATAATATTTGATTTTTTTTACGTCTATTATGTAATGGCCGTAAAAAGTTCAATTATGAATATAGGTATGTACCTATATTCATAATTCAACTTTTTACTCATTGCATAAAATTATATTGTTTGATTGTGATTATGAAACTATTGCAAAAATGCATTTTTTTTTTGTCATAAATCTACCCATGTCTCTTGGAAGCAATTGCTGTTTATGGAGTGCTATGGACTTCATAAAATTTGGGTAGGTTTTTCTTTAAAGCTGTCTAGAGGGCATCTATTCCATTCCATGGCATCTATACTATTCTATGAAATACAATTTCAAAAAGTTGGGCAATAATCTATTCCGGTTACACCCTATCAGGCGAAAGTATTTACTGCCAATCTCCTCGAGGATAGAGGCGTGATTATATGTTGTTGTTGGTTATTATATAAACCTAGTATTGGTTAACCAACTGCATTCATAATTCCAGATGGCGTTCAGAAGATTAATATTGTTAGCGGTTGCATGTCTAGTCGTCACTGCTGATCGCCCTGAGAGACGCACTACAATTTTCGGCGACGAGCAGTTAGAAGGAGGAGCTTTCGAATTTATAAATCCTTCAAATGATATCACCTTCAGAAACGATGTGAATAATCCTTACCGGTTGCCCACAACGACAAAACCAGAACTCTACACAGTTCACTGGATGATCAACATGACTGATTTAACATTCTCCGGTGAAGTAGACATTTATATTCGTGCTACACAAGCGAATGTCAACGAAATTGTATTACATGCGCATGACATGGAAATCGTAAATGTAGACCTGTATAAAGAGGATAGTAATACGACAGTATTTCAAACACACACTAGGCAGCCAGAGTACCATTTCCTACGAGTGAGGCTTACTAGCGAATCTCTTGAATATAACTCCACATACGTAGTTCAACCGCTATACAGACTCAAAATAGCCTTCGAAGCGCCCGTGAGGACAGACATGACTGGCATGTACAGAAATTGGTACAGAAATAACGCTACGGATGAACCCAGGTGAGTTCCTCGGTTGATATCAACAGAGGGTCTTCAAATCGTGAGAACAAGCAAGTATCTTCTAAGCAAACGTACTCCATCCTCCATCTGTCTTCGCTTACCATTTGGTAAGATTAGTCAACCGTTTAACTGTACACCCTAAAAAAATAAAATATATTTAAGGTCCAGTTACACCACATCCAGATGTGCACTAACAAACAGATAAAACAAGAAATAGAATAGAATTAATAAATATTATATTAGTTAATTTATCTGGAACATGTCCGGAAAGACTTAAATCAAGTCTTACAGCAAGCTAGGGCGATTGTTTTATGCCGGCAATTTCGTACTCACGCACTACGGTCAACATTTCTCTCTGCATGTAACTTTATCAATCAATTATAAGCTTGCTTCCCGTATTATAACCCCTTCAAGATACCTGTTGTCGATTCCAGCTATATGGTGTCGACACACTTCCAAGCAACAGCAGCCCGCTTTGCCTTCCCCTGCTACGACGAGCCGAGCTTCAAGGCGAAGTTCAACGTGACGATCACGCGGCCTATCGGTTACCGCAGCTGGTTCAACACCAAGCGAAATACTCCCACGCCCAGCAGTATATTGTATGTACAAACGCAACAATTCATTCCCAATCTATAGCACTCACTGATTAATCATGAAAAAGAAGCGTGATGATATGTTTGTTTATTTATTTACGGTATACAGACAGACTAACGTCAATATATTAATATATATATATATATATATATATAGTGTGTGCCACTATGAAAGAAGGGGGTGATTATATTTTTGTTATGTTTGCTACGGTACTTACAATTTTTTTTCGCTTTATCTACTTTTATTACAGCCCATACATGTTCAGCGTTTTTGCAATCTTGTGTCCGGGCCTTCTTTCAGAACTCTTCCGTCCTGATTCTTTGCTCAGGTCAAAGTCAGGACCAATCTCATAAAATAAAAAAAATAAAAATATGTTTGCAGAGGTTATGAAGATGACGTTTACACCACAACACCCAAGATGTCCACTTACCTTTTGGCAGTTATAGTAACTCAATACACTGACAAACAACATTTCGAAGATGGAGAACTCAAGTACGAAGTAATAGCAAGACCGGCTGCGATGGAAGACAATCAAGGCGATTACGCATTTGATTTAGGACAACGGCTACTGGCAGAGATGAATAATCATACTGCCATGGACTTTGACTCAATGAGCCTTAATCTTAAAATGACACAAGCTGCGATTCCTGATTTCTCTGCTGGAGCTATGGAAAACTGGGGACTGCTTGTGTACCGGTAATTATTAATACTCTATATTTACGATTGGTAGCCACGTACTAGGTAAAATTGTAAGGCACCTCACGAGGTGAACCGCAGACCTACTGAAGGTTGCAGCAAGTCGGTGGATACCGGCAATACAGGATTGGCCACTGTGGAGATCCTTGGGGGAGGCCTACATGCAGCATTGTAAATAATCAAGAGTAAAAAACCTTACATAGTAAGGTAGTATTTTTGTCAAGTACAATCAAATATAATAATGATGTTGTATCATTCATAAAAGTGGTTTGGGCAAAAGAATCCTTTTAGGTTTACGAGTATTCCCTTTTTAATTAACATTTCTGTTTCCTTGCAGTGAATCATACCTTATGTACAGCAAGAACCACACCAATAGCAATTTCAAGCAATTAATTGCCTACATTTTGTCACATGAAATAGCTCACATGTGGTTTGGAAACTTGGTCACTTGTGATTGGTGGGACAACTTGTGGCTCAACGAAGGCTTTGCAAGATATTATCAATACTACCTTACAGACTGGGTAATATATGAATATTTTTTTTCATATATGACAGGTAAGTTCTTGGCCTTTATCTCACCTGATGGTAAGTGACGAGAAGGCCGAAGGTGGAAGCAAGCTTCACCTGTAAATCCTCAACAACTGAGGAACTGCCTATCTTACCTCTGATTGCCGAAACACAGCAAATGCTTATAACATTATAACGACAATTTTAGGTAAGACGGTGGTAGCTAGCCAGGTGGTAGCTACCACCAACCAAACCGAGCAGAAAAACTTCTGCCCCCCTGGGAAATCGAACCCGGACCTTTCGATCAAAACCCGGTGGTGTGAACCACTAGACTAGAGAGGCGGTTAATTTATGAACTATCCTATGTGATTAAGAAATTTATTCTAGCGGAAGGGAGATTGTGTTGCCCCGTATTGGCAAGTGAACAGGGCGATAATGAATGATAATGAGTTAGGAAACTTAACAGAAAATGATTACCTTCAAGTAAATATTTCAAAAATCGTTGTCTATGGGCGGTACGGTAATGACTTACCATCAAATGATCCGTCTGCCCGTCTGCCCTATTCCATAAGAAAAAAAATTGTTACTTGAACATGTAATGATTTTTTTATGGTTGGATGGGCATTCAGTTACCGCAGTCTAGCGGCAAATGTACAAACCTGTATTTTGTGAGGAGTATGTATCAGTTAACAATTGACCTTGGGTTAATTAACGTGAGCAAGACACTAATTAAACGCATTTTTAAGGTTGACAAAAGGCTTGGGTTCAATCAAAGATTTATTCCGGAGCAAGTCCATACAGCGTTGCTGACTGACTCGGCTGACAACCCACATCCCCTTAACAACCCCGGCCTCGGCAGCCCAGTGGAAGTCAGGACAATGTTCACACAAATCAGTTACAACAAAGGCGCCGCTGTTATAAGGATGACTGAGCATTTAATGGGTTTTGATAATCACAGAGAAGGCTTGAGAAGATACCTAATTAATAGGTATGTTGCATGTTATGCTGTTTCATATGATTATGTGTTACAGTTTTTTTTGACGAGGAGAAATCCTCAAATCTTACCTACTGTTAGCTGGGTAGTAGACCTATGTAGAAGTCACCAAGATCTTTATGATAAACAAAGAGGAAAGGTATTCTCTTACTGATTTGACTATTATTTTTGCAGGGAATTCGACACTGCTCTTCCTATCCATCTGTTCCAAGCTCTCCAAGATGCTGCCGTGGATACCGGCGCCCTGTCCCAGTACACTGACCTCAATATCATAGACTACTACAAAACATGGAGCGAACAAAGCGGACATCCTGTTCTAAATGTGCACGTAAACCACCAAACTGGACGAATGACTATTTGTCAGGTATTTTTACTGGTAACTACTAAGATGATTGAGAAAGTGGGCGGTTTCGCCTTTGTTTTGGCTTTGCCTTCGCCCAGACCTTTCATGTCTAGGCGAAGGCTAATCAAAAAGAGACAGGATATATAATGATGTTATAAAAAGGAAGTGTAGTTTGAATGAGGGCGCAGTGACAAGAATAGAGAAAGGAATGCTGAAATGGTTTTGTCTAGTAGAAAGGATGGATGAAAGTAGATTGACTAAGAGGATATATGAATTGGTTGTGAGTGAAGATACGGGACGAGGCAGACCTAGGCGAACGATTCTCTACCAAATCAAAGACGTTCTTGAGAAGGGCCAGGTCAAAAGTATCAGTATCGCCTAGCATGTATGAAGAATGCGATGAGAGTTGATAAAACAAAAGAAATAATATGTAATCTCTACCTACCCTGTGGGAAAAAGGCGTACTTTATAAGTGCAATACCTAATATGAAGGTGTTAAGCAAAATTGTTTCCTTTTAGCGCAGATTCAATATCAACCGCGGTTATTCAACTGCCAATACGAACTGGATCATTCCAATCACGTTTGCTACTGCCTCGAATCATGACTTTGATAATACAAAGCCTAGCCACATTATCAGAGAAGCTGTATCATTTATCGAGCTCCCGAGCCCGCACATTGACCAATGGGTTATATTTAATAAGCAACAAACAGGTATTAATTTTTAAACTAATTTAGTAGAAACAAATTTTGCCATGGTTAGTCCTGAAGAACTGACCATTACCAGTCCAGTAAGAACTCGAGATCATAAACTTTAAGATCTCAGGTTCTTCCGTATTTCGGAAGGCACGTTAAGCCGTTGGAACGCGTTGCTATTGCCACCATTTTTACTCACCAATTGGACCAGCGTGGAGATTTTACGGTTCCTATTCTTAATGTTTCTCCATGTAGGAAGGCCGCTTCTCTGGTCTAGTGGTTCACACCACCGGGTGTTGATCGGGAGGTCCGGGTTCGATTCCCCATGGGGCAGAAGTTTTTCTGCTCGGTTTGGTTGGTGGTAGCTACCACCTGGCTAGCTACCACCGTCTTACCTAAAATTTTTAGCCATAATAACAATGTTTTAAGCATTGTTGTATTCCGGCTATCAGAGGTAAGATAGCCAGTTCCTCAGATGTTGAGGAATACAAGTGAAGTTCGCTTCCACCTTACGCCTTATCGTCACTTACCATTAGGTGAGATAAAGGTCAAGAGCTTGCCTGTTATATGTAAAAAAAAGGCCTGTGCCCAGCAGTGGATATATACGGGTGGGTGCGAACTGACGAAGTCGTAGAAAACAGAGCTACTGCGAGTTACGGTCATAAACGAGGACGGGAGTTTTGGCAGAGAAAGACCAAAGAAAAGATGGATAATGATACGATGAAAGGAGGAAATAATTATACACTCTCACTTAATATTGAATTCACAGGTTTCTACAGAGTAAACTATGATAATTATACTTGGGATTTAATAACAATGGCGCTGAGAGGCCCCTCGCGAACCGACATCCACGAGTTCAACAGAGCCCAGGTATTTTGAATGTGATTAAAAAAGGATTGTGTGCAATCCAAACTTAAAAATGATGCTTATTTATGTAAAATAAGGGTTAGTGGTTGTTATTCAGAACCATATAGGATTACCAACCTGCATTGGGCCAATGTGGTTGTGCTACCACTCATTTTTCTCCATGAGGAAGGCCTGTGCCCAGCAGTGGGTCGAATATAAGCTGAGGAGGGGGTTGTTATTTACGTAAAAAAGTACAAAATTTCATGTTTGATAACATCCCCTCAACACTGCATTAGGCTTCTGTCGAATCTCACGCAATCCTACGGCTGGACCGGACTCCCTGGGAACTGCTCAGAGAATTGAAATGAAATGAAATGAAATCATTTATTCTGCAATTAGATTTACATAAAATACTTTTGCACGTCAATATTTTTTTTCCTACTAGCACTTCGACGTGAATGGCCTGTTGAAAAGAAGTGCCGCAAGAAACTCAACAGTTAGCCTTTTTTAAACAGCCATAATAACAAAAGGAATTTAGAACATTTTAAATATTGTAAAATAAGTATGTGCAGAGGAGAAAATTATAGTAGCCACGAATTTTTATCTTTAAAATAATCTTCTATCTTATAATACCCCTTTTTCATTAAACAGCTTTTAACAGTTGACTTAAATTTATGCAGGGGCAAGTCAAAAAACTTTGTGGCATTATACATTCTTATGCTGATTCCTATAAAACATTTAACAGTCTTGTGAAGTCTGAGGCTTGGAATTGCTTCGGCAGAAGCTGATTTCCTCGAAGGGGACGAGAAGGGGACGTTGGGTATATCGGAAAGGTTAAGTCGATATTCCCAGTGCCATGATCAGCCTCTGGGCGAGGCCCACGTTTTTTTCTTTTCTTTTTTTCGTGTAGTCCATTTAAGACCGTACCTACCGCTGGCTAGACGGTAGGCGTGTATGTGACTCACCAGAAACGCCAGCACTACCCACTAAAATTCTCCGATAACGATCCGGGAGAAGCAATTTTCCGTCCAGTACCCAGGTCCTTCCAACCTAGTTATACACTAGGTCGCGTTTTGTGCCAGGGCGAGAAGAGGCCTATGAGTGTGTTCCTCCTCTTAAAAATTATCATTTATAACGCATGAATATTTGGTTTTCAGCATTTTTTCTATGTAAAGACATTCTACTTCTACAGTTTTATTATATGTATCGATGTATAGATTCAAAATTCAATATCGTTTATTCAATTAAGATGCGTCTTAGCACATGCTTATACGGACTCCCTATAGGGAGTCCGTCAGTTTTCAAGGATTGTCTCTACAGATTGCTTAATGTCTCCCTGCTTTTAGATTGTCGACGATGTATTCCAATTCGCTCGATCCGGGCTAATGACCTATACTAGAGCATTTAACATTTTGTCCTTCTTGAGTCAAGAGACTGCATATACACCATGGATTGCCGCTATTAATGGATTTAATTGGATCATGAACAGAATAGTCGCGACACCGCTTGAGAGCGAGATCAATGTAAGTTTCAATTTAAAGTCTTCATTTCTTACACCGGAGGTCAGTAGCGTATTGGTAAGTACCCCTTGGCTTTCGATCGCAGACAAAGCTACCTTCGCCATTGTTAGGCTGTGGATGGGTGACCAGAACTTTGTGATCTCGAGCTCGGAAGGTACGTTAACCGGTCCCGGTCGCTATTGTGACCGTTTCTACCCACCAACCCGCATTGGTCCAGCGTGGTGGTTTTGTGGTCCATACTCCTCATGGGTTTCTCCATGAGGAAGGCCTGTGCCCAGCAGTGGGACGTATATAGGCTGAGGACCATTTCTTACACCAGTAGGGTCTCCGGTTGATAATGACGATGACATAACAATAGGGCTTGGTACTGACAGACTAGCTTTCTATTCCACCTTCAATATTTGTATTTTTTAATAGACTGCCAGTAATTTAGTGCTAAGTAATTGGGGCAAGCGTTTTGCAAACTAAAATTCAACATACCATGAACAAGTCGGTCCGAAAACGAGATACAATATAAACATCGGATTAGCGTCGTACTAGATGTGTGAAAAGTCTTGCCTACGGAACTTTACTATCAAACTTATTTCACATTTATTCATAAGAAGGTATAACGTACCTAATAACTAATACCCGAGCTAGATTGGGCCAATATAGCGCAGTTGAAGATAATGTTTCGCAGGACAGGACGAAGTTCATTTCGAAAAGTTCCTCCAAAATAGGCGTGAAAAGCCATCTTATGAAGTAGCAAATTAGAAGTTTCTACTGCTGTCTAGGCCTGCTTTCAATCTATTGCTCAATCTTTTTCACATATAGACCCATCTACTGTCTACCATCAGGTGGTGGTAATAAACTCTATATTGCGCCAATAAACACAAATAATACTATGCAAAGGAGGACTTATCTCTAATAGAGATCTCTGCCAGCCAACCGATCACCGGTGTGTGAAATTTATTATTGAAAGGGAAGAGATACCAGTAATTCAATCGTTGAGATTTCCATAGAAAATATAGATGTTCAATTTGATTTCTTACAGAATCTATTTATTGAATGGGCAACGCCTCTAATGAACCAGTTGACATACTACCCATTGGAGGGGGAGGAGGGGGAGGAGGAGGAGTTCATGAGGTCTTACTTGAGATATCAGTTAGCTCCGGTCATGTGCCGGCTCGGCGTCCCAGCTTGCCGCCAGGCTGCGATCGATCAGTATGAAGTCCTATATGATAATGGTACAGAGTAAGTATTGTACATAAATACATAAACACATGTACTCAGCGTGTAAGTATTGTCACCATTTAAAAGGCACCGGATTATTCAGTTGTGGTTATTTTACTGCTTATTTTCTCCAATTCTCATGGAAGCTGAGTTTTCTGCCTCGTATCTTACTTTTTATACCGCATTGTCGAGTGGTCTGTACGCCGGTTTCAGGCGTCACTTCCCGTGAGCTTCAGGGTTCGATTCCCGGTGGAGGAAAATGTTAGTGTGATGAATACAGGCAGTTCTTCTACAAGGTTGGATGTTTATTTAAGCTCATTATATATTATATACTGGATATTTATTTATTATTGATTTAATTATTCTTATACGAGTATGTTTATGTATAATAAACATATTTATATACTTATATATTAAACATACTCATGCTAGATGGATACGGATACTAGATGACCTAGTATCCGTTACACAAGGAGAATTATCTACTATGTGTAATAAGTGAAAATATTTATTGACAGGCAAGAAATAGAATGTAGTCTCTCTTTTGACGACCTTCGTGGTCGAGTGGTCTGTATGCCGGTCTAAAGGCGTCGCCATCTCGAGAGCTTCCGGGTTCGTTGTTCGATGTTTGGGTGATGAATTTTCAGGCATTTGTTCTCCAGTCTTGGATGTTTGTATATATTAGGTTGGGGAAAAAGTCTTTTCGCATTATAGTATGTATAAACTTGTAATAAAATCTCTTTGGCTATACTATTTGTATCTGGCTGGTTTTGGTAACATTGAAAGTTTAAATTTTAAAGAACATAATTCCAAATTCAAATTAGGAAAATGTGTGATTTTCATTTGTTTTCCGTACCGCCAAGATGAGTGAACCTAATGAAGAAATTCGATACATTTTAAAATTTTACTACAAAAAAGGTAAAAATGCAAGCAAGCCGCGAAAAAAATTTGCCATGTTTATGGACCTAGTGCAGTGTCTGTGAGAGTAGCACAAATTTGGTTTAAGCGTTTTCAATCCGGAAATTTTGATGTCAAAGTTGCACGTCGCTCTGGTCGCCCTATTACAGATAAAATGGATGCCATTTTTGAAAAAGTGGAGCAAAATCGGCATGTCAGTAGTTACGACGTAGCTGAAGAACTGGGAATTGACCACAAAACTGATTTGGCGCATTTGAAAAAAACTGGGTACACAAAAAAGCTCGACATTTGGGTACCTCACGAGCTCACTGAAAGAAACCTAATGAACCGTGTACTCATTTGTGATTCTTTATTACGACGTAATGAAACCGAACCATTTTTGAAGAAGCTGATAACTGGTGATGAAAAGTGGATCACGTACGACAAGAACGTGCGAAAAAGGTCGTGGTCAAAGGCCGGTCAGGCTTCACAGACTGTGGCGAAACCCGGGTTAACTCGCAACAAGGTGATGCTGTGTGTGTGGTGGGATTGGAAGGGCATTATTCATTATGAGCTGTTACCACCAGGCAGGACCATCGATTCTGAACTCTACTGCGAACAACTGATGAGATAAAAGCAAGAAGTTGAGAGAAAGCGGCCGGAATTAATCAACAGAAGGGGTGTGGTTTTTCATCATGATAACGCTAGACCTCACACATCTTTAGCCACTCAGAAAAAATTAAGAGAGTTTGGCTGGGAGGTGTTAATGCATCCGCCGTATAGTCCTGACCTTGCACCTTCAGATTTCCACCTGTTTCGGTCTCTTCAGAATTCTTTAGGCAGTGTCAGGTTAACATCACGAGAGGACTGCCAAAACCACTTGTCGCGGTATTTTGACCAGAAGTCCCAAAATTTCTATAGCAATGGGATCATGTCCCTACCTACAAGATGGCAAAAAGTTATCGAACAAAATGGTACCTACATACTTTAGTTAAATGTAAATAAACTATATTAAAATATGTTTTGAATTTCCTTAAAAAATGCGAAGAAACTTTTTCCCCAACCTATATATTATATTTATATACAGAGTATTTGTATGTATTTATCTATGAAATATATTTATCCGTCATCTAGTGTCCGTAACACACGCAGCATTAGTTGCTTAAAATGGGGGTAGTTGATAGGTGTGAATGTCTGAGGATATTTTTTTTATTTTTCAATATTGTTTGAGCGCGTTTTATAATATTATATATTTTTTCTAACAGAGTTCCAGTAGACAGCCGTATCTGGGTTTACTGCAATGCCCTTCGTAGAGGCGACCCAGACGACTTCCGCTTTTTGTGGGAGAGATTCGAGAACCACCATGTATATAATGAGAAAATTGTGCTGCTTACTGCATTAGGTTGCACGTCGCACCCAGAGTCTCTTCACACGTAAGTAATTAAAATAAATATAATTTATAATTATATTAGCTGAGAAACGCCCATTGCTAGGTCTCACCCTGTTCATACCAAGCGGTCCAGAAAATACTTAATATGAAAATAAAGCCCGAAAACCATGTTATTTTTATGAATAGCGATTGCGTGCTATTATTTACGTGTTAACACATTAAACTACATACAGTTGCAATAAGCGAATTGTTTATTAATATTGTACAGTCAAATGCAAAAATATATAATTATAATCATTTGATAAGTGATAGTCTGTACTCGATTGTAATAAGAATCATTTACTGTGAAAGTTTATACATATTTTTGCTCCTGACTGTACCAAAGATAAATTAAGTATGCAAGATCGCTATTCCCATACATGGGTTTTTAGTTCATCTAAAACTTATTATTGTTGCTTGTACGGTGTAACTCTTCGTTCGACTTTTACGTTAGATGGCGCTACTTTACTTTTATTTATGATTCCACTAGTATACGAGTAGTAGCGCCACCTAACTTAATAAGTCGAGCGATGGGGAATAAGAAACAATAATGAGTTTAGGGTAGGCGAACTAAAAACCCATGTATGGAAAGAACGATCTATACTACTTAATTTATTTATGCCTGTACCAATCTTTGGTTTGTGTAAGCGTCACATGTAATGTTTATCAGACTTGTTGACTTTCTAGGTTCCTCACTGCTATAGTCGAGAATAATACTATTATTCGACGTCAAGACTACACGACGGCTTACAACTCGGCTGTCACAGGCAACGAGAATAATACTCAAATTGTGTTTGACTTCATTAAACTCAATTTAGATACAGTTAGAGAAGCGTAAGTAATACTGTTATTTGCAAGATGTTCATTATCAGTCATATACTGTCGAACAAAGGCCTTCAGCACACGCAAAGATATTACATTAATATTATTTTTATTTTTAATAAACAAAACTACCTTTTAAAAATACCTCGCAACTTTTACATACATATAATTACGACTATAATCCCCTAAGGGTTAGTCAGAGACAAGGCAAAAGTACTGCAAAAGCAATCGATTGCCATAGCCCGCGATTCACCAAGCAGTGACTGCACTCAGCGTGACAGGTGGTGAGATGGATGTGCAGTTCTTAGTCCATTAGTCGCCTTTTACGACACACAAGGGAAGAGATGGGTTGGTATTTTTCTTTTAATGAACCGCTACCACACGGCTTGGCGGAAATTTTGAAGGCGTTTTTTTTTAAATTACAAAAAAAAGATTCCGACGAATTAAGAACCCTCTCCTTTTTGAAGTCAGTTAAATTGTAACAAATATCGAAGTAAAAACGGTTATATTTATCACATATATATCTTCCTGTCACTCAAAGGGCAATGGAGAGGGCTATGCTTGGAGTTCCTCTGCGTGATCGAATCAGAAATGAGGAGATTCGCAGGAGAACCAAGGTCACCGACATAGCTCACAGAGTTACGGACCTTAAGTGGCGGTGGGCAGGGCACATTGCTCGTAGAACTGATGGTGTTTGGGCGGAAAGGTACCGGGAGGCGCAACGAAGGGGGGGCCCCAACAAGGTGGACCGACGATCGGACGACGGTCGCAGGAAGTCGCTGGATGCAGGCGGCTCAGGACTGCGAGTTGTGGTGATCATTGGGGGAGGCCTATGTCCAGCAGTGGACGATAATAGGCTGATAGAAGATGATGATGATCATGATATCTGCCCCACCGAGACACGAATAAATGAGATCTCAAATATGACTATCTTATTATACTGTACTAAGTTAGGTTCAGACCATGATGAAGATACTCTAATGCTCTTACTGCACAGGTTCGGATCCGCCGCAGTCCCCCTTTCATACGTGTCTTCAAGATTGAGAACTACTGAGCAAGTAGACAACGTAAGTAAAACAACACACTATTTTAAAAAAAAGTAATAAGCAACAACACAAGACACACGCACGAAGAAAACTATAGTAATTGAGTTAACAGTCAACACTGGGCACAGGCCTTCCTAATGGAAACTAACCCACGAGGAGAATGGGCTGTAATCGCACCACCCTGGCCTAATGCGGGTTGGTGGGTAGAAACGGCTGCAATAGCAACCGGGACTAACGCCTTAACGTGCCTTCCGAAGCACGGAGGAGTTCGAGATTACAAAGTTTTGGTCACCCATCCACGGCCTGACCATAGCGAAGGTGGCTTTGTTTTCGATATCAAAAGCCAAAGGGTACTAACCACAACGTCTCCGAGCCCCTACCGTGTATCTGCTTTCAACTCTAAGTAAGTAGCCAATCTGAAACATCAGATTTAATGTCAAAATACCCAGTATTTTTCCCACCTGTCTTACCCTTAGAGCTAGGGTCGTCAAGAATTGATTAATAATAATTGTGTAAACAAAACAACTTCAAAAAAGGTTAAGAATAAAAGTTTTCAGATGGTATTCCGTTGGTACAATTTCTGGATTTTAAAGTAGCTTCTTGCTTTTTTATGTTTACATAACCGATAGTAGTAACCAACCAACCCGCATTGGGCCAGCGTGGTGGTGTTACGGCCCATACTCCTCATGTGTTTCTCTTTGAGGAAGGCCTGTGCCCAGCAGTGAGACGTCATAGGCTGAGGACGACGAGGACGAACCGATAGTCGAGTTATGAAAGACAGCACTAGTCGATGAAGAGGAGAGGTAGTAAATATAGGTGCAGTTTGCTTGTGGATATCGCTTGCGGACATTGTGCCCGGTGCAGGGCCAGTCTCGCCACCTGTTACATGGGGACTTAGACACATCGGGCGAGATGGTGCTTAACACCTCTGACTATCCCTTTAGGGATAGAGGCATGCTAATTTTGTTAAGTTTATGTTTCTCTTCCAGTTCCGGGAGTGGGTAGCAGATAACCAACAAGACTTGGGTGCTGATTACCAAGCAGTATACAACGCTGCGCAGACGTCGCTTAGCGCACTGCAATGGGCAGCGGCGGTGCAAGAGGATATGAGCGAGTACATCAGCGCCCCGCCGGCCGTGTCGACGAGCACACCGGCGCCGACGACCACATCCACCCCAGCGACGTTCACGGTCCCACCGCTTGTCTCCCACGCAACTCCAAACCTACCCGCCTCGCCCGACGCTGCTTCCACCCCTTTCTTATCCACATTACTGCTCATACTAGCTGTCGTATTAAATTTTCTGTAGATAATACTTTTCTGTAACAAATAACTTAGAGTGAACCCATAGCCGACTGTCACCCGTAAAGTATTAAGATAGCGTGATATGTAATTAATTAATTGATGGTCGGATTAATTTCTGGTAATTATACAAATATGAAAAGGAAATAGCGCAGTACACCATTATAATTACAAAGAATGGTAGAACTTTATATAATTAAGCGCTAAGACTAATATGATTATAAAATGCTAAAATATTTTTATACAAAAATTGCCCTAATGCGTAAAACATTGTAAGCCTAAGACAGTTGTGATTGTTTGTAAAATAAATTAGAAATTTGATTGTAAGATAATTGACATAATGAGGTTTTTTATTTGCCTTCGTTCTCTTTATCCTTTTAATACATTTTCAACGGGAGTTAACGTGGTATGGTCATGTGATGATGGGGAATGGTTATGTAAGGATCTATATTGTGAGAATGATCAAAGGCGAATGAAGGAGAGAAAGATATATTGAATGTGAGCAGAATGATGTTAAAATAATACAAGATAACACCAGAGCTGACGAGTGACAAAGGATGGGAGAGAACATATTGTAGCGATCCCACTTACAGCGAAAAGAGCAAAGAGAAGAAATCACTAAGGAAAAAATGAATACTGCTCGTCAGCGTTCCTCGATATCCAGCAGGCATTTGACAAGGTCTGGCACAAAGGCCTACTATGTAAAATCAAGCAAAATATTTCCCATTCATACTTTCCAATATTCAAATCTTAACTCGAGGATCGTATATTTTATGTGAAGGAGGGTGACGCCACTTCCGACTTCCAAAATATTGACGCAGGGGTGCCACAAGGATCTGTTCTCGGTTTCATGCTTTACACGCTGTTCACTGCAGACTTATGCTGACAGTAAATATAACCGAAGCTAAATTTGCAGATGACACAGCTATCTTAGCAAGTAATAAAGATCCAAGACTGGCAACAGATAACTTACAAAAAGGTTTTGATAAAGTTAACGAGTGGCTCCTAAAATGGAAAATCAAAGCTAGTGCTGCAAAGTCAGTACAGGTCACATTCGCTCTTAAATAAGGAGACTGCTCACCTGTAAAACTGGGTCAATGCACTCTACCTCACAGCGACTGCGTAAGATATCTTGGCTTTCATATTGATCGTAGACTAACCTGGAGGCACCATATAAAATGTAAAAAGCAGGAGCTTCAATTAAAGTAAAAAAGCCTATACTAGATGCTGGGAAGGAACTCGAGACTTTCTTTGGACAACAAGCTACTTATATATCATCCTGAAGCCCATTGGACATATGGTCTACAACTGTGGGGCAGCGCAAGCGACTCAAACATAAGTATACTCCAACGCCAACTGAACAAGATCCTAAGGACAATTGCAAATGTACCATGGTACATAACCAACAACGAAATTCACGAACATCTTGAAATAAGAACAATAAAGGAGGAAATTCGGAGTCTGGCAGCTAAGTACAAAGAACGGTCAATCTATCACCCAAATGAACTTGCTCGCCAACTCACCATGGACCAGTATGTGAGACGACTCTGGGCAGCAGATGAGTTGATGCTTCCAATGGGAAGCCACTCCGCATGACAGCTTCATATAACAGATTTGCTCATGGTCATGGGACTAATTGCAAATACACACAGAAGAAAAAAAAATTCACTGAACATTGATAAATCATTGACGATGATGTCATTAGAAGGATTAGGTTTAAAACAGTTTTTATAATCAATTTCTTGTAAGATAAAATTTAATTTCAGCGTGATACGGCCAGACTATGACGCAGATCGCACTGATATAATTTATCGCCTAGTGTGTTGAGTACGATTGGCTTTTACTTATTTTAATTTTGTTTTGCGGATGTCCACACCTCTCTCTTCGGCGGCGTGTTGATGAAAAGAGGCGTGATGATTCCTTGTTAAATAAAAAAAAGAATTTACTGAGAGGTAACACATTAAACTTGTAAAAAATCGTAGGTAAATCCCTAACATTGCTTTCTATTCGTGTTCCAGAGCTCATTCAGAGAGCGTCAGCATATATTGGAAGCAGCTCTCGTAGTTGATACCTACTGTCAACTTACGATCTCTGTTGACGATTTTCCCTTTAACTGAGGCGGCCATTTTGCTTGAATAGGCGCATCTGTGTCACGCTTCTTCTTAGATTTTCTGTTTTGGCCGTGTTTTGGCAGTGTTTTCTGTTTTCAAAATTAGAATTAGTTTGAATGTCTTTAAATTCAACGCCGCTTTTTACAACGGACTTCAGAAGGCCGGTATACATATTAGGTTGGGGAAAAAGTCTTTTCGCATTATAGTATGTATAAACTTGTAATAAAATCTCTTTGGCTCTACTATTTGTATCTGGCTGGTTTTGGTATCATTGAAAGTTTAAATTTTAAAGAACATAATTCCAAATTCAAATTAGGAAAATGTGTGATTTTCATTTGTTTTTCGTATCGCCAAGATGAGTGAATCTAATGAAGAAATTCGATACATTTTAAAATTTTACTACAAAAAAGGTAAAAATGCAACAAATGCGCGAAAAAAAATTGCGATGTTTATGGACCTAGTGCAGTGTCTGTGAGAGTAGCACAAATTTGGTTTAAGCGTTTTCAACCCGGAAATTTTGATGTCAAAGATGCACGTCGCTATGGTCGCCCTATTACAGATAAAATGGATGCCATTTTTGAAAAAGTGGAGCAAGATCGGCATGGCAGTAGTAACGACGTAGCTGAAGAACTGGGAATTGACCACAAAACAGTTTTGGCGCATTTGAAAAAAACTGGGTACACAAAAAAGCTCGACATTTGGGTACCTCACGAGCTCACTGAAAGAAACCTAATGAACCGTGTACTCATTTGTGATTCTTTATTACGACGTAATGAAACCGAACCATTTTTGAAGAAGCTGATAACTGGTGATGAAAAGTGGATCACGTACGACAAGAACGTGCGAAAAAGGTCGTGGTCAAAGGCCGGTCCGGCTTCACAGACAGTGGCGAAACCCGGGTTAACTCGCATCAAGGTGATGCTGTGTGTGTGGTGGGATTGGAAGGGCATTATTCATTATGAGCTGTTACCACCAGGCAGGACCATCGATTCTGAACTCTACTGCGAACGACTGATGAGATTAAAGCAAGAAGTTGAGAGAAAGCGGCTGGAATTCATCAACAGAAGGGGTGTGGTTTTTCATCATGATAACGCTAGACCTCACACATCTTTAGCCACTCAGCAAAAATTAAGAGAGTTTGGCTGGGAGGTGTAAATGCATCCGCCGTATAGTCCTGACCTTGCACCTTCAGATTTCCACCTGTTTCGGTCTCTTCAGAATTCTTTAGGCAGTGTCAGGTTAACATCACGAGAGGACTGCCAAAACCACTTGTCGCGGTATTTTGACCAGAAGTCCCAAAATTTCTATAGCAATGGGATCATGTCCCTACCTACAAGATGGCAAAAAGTTATCGAACAAAATGGTACCTACATACTTTAGTTAAATGTAAATAAACTATATTAAAAAATGTTTTGAATTTTCTTAAAAAATGCGAAGAAAATTTTTCCCCAACCTATTATAATATATTTTTGACAGTAGTCTCCTGGAGTCTGATCAACAGACAAGTGGATATAGGATTACCAAAGCGTGAGAACTTCGTTTTAATGGTGATATGATGAGGGAGTGTGTGGTGATATGGCGAGTGATAGGAGAGAAAAGAAGAAGGCAGCTGACAAACAAGCATACTACCAACAACATTGATGTATAAAACACTAGATTTGCAAACTGCATTAAATTGCGTCAAAAAAAGCGTAGCCGTTTCCGAAACTCAACGACGTAGCTTTGAAACCACTAAACATTGAAAAGATAAACATATATCTATCCCACTTACGCAAGTCGTAAAAGCTACAGCGCAGTGACTGTACCGTCTCGCTCAGATTAGACTGGATTAGACATATCGCAATGTCAAAGTACAATGGTTCCCTGCTCGTGAAATTTTACCCCATTTTTATTTTTTAATAATATATATTATTTTTAAATATTTATATTAATATTTTTATTTCTTATTGGATGTATTTAATCAAGCTTAAAGATATCGTGTTTTGGTAATAAGGTATTATGGGCTGGAGAGCAATTCAAATACTTATTTAAAAATGAAGTAAATAAGTATTAGAAAAAAGTGTCGTGAGTGTAAGACGTGTCGATTTGAAATAATTTATTTAGCAAAATTTTATGTTACTAATGCTTGGTAATAAAATAAAAGAGATTTTCGTATTATTATTATTTATTATGCAAAATTACAGGTGGCAAGTCTGTTGCCATGCATCGGCGACCATACGAGTAATACGTCGTTATATACTTTAATAACTTGATGTACTATAAAATGTAAAATATTCAAAACTGCTGATAATATGAACTGATAACCTAGCCTTCTCTTTGTAAAATAATTTTAAAAATCGAGTCGGTATAGTCGGTATAGCTTTGTCAAGTATAGATAAAAACATCACCTACAATAACGATTGTAATTGCCTCATGAGACAAATTAAAACGACCACTTTTGCGGCATATTTTGTCTTCATTAGGAAAGTGCTTCGAACATAATGATTGTCAATTTTGTTGGAAACCAGTCTGTCTCCTTCCGCAGCAATCTGATATTTTTAATCCACCTATCCCGGCTAGCTAGCATTTTTAGGCAATGTGCAACATTGTTACTATTTAAAAACCTACATAAAATTATTGATTCCATAAATAACAACATTCTCCCATAGATATGGGAAACCAGAAATGAATTTTTAATGGCAGCACTGAACCAATTTTAAAACATTTTACATTTTAATTAGTTTTTAGGTAAATATGAGCATAAAAAAACAAACTCACGTAGGGAAAGTAACACCCATGGTTTTTTATATGTTTTTGGGACCTGGATTTGCACGTTTTGACTGCACATTTACCCATAATAATTTTTTTTTCCTCCCGATTCACTTGGTTGATGACTCACAGAGCACTAACTGACATAAGCCTCGTATATGGCTGTGGCCATATGCCTAGTGGCTACGCTTTAACGCGGTTACTACAGATACATCAATGACCAACAACAACACAACACACAAACACAACAACAAAAGGGGGGTTGCGTGTGTGCGTGTGTGTTAAAATTAGTAAAACGCGTTGCGTGCACTATTGAATAAAAATTTTAAAGTGAGAGAAACCAATAAATATACATAAGTGACATGACATGACATGACATAACATATTAAAATAGAGAAAAAACATAAATAAACAGAAAAGAGTTCTAAACGCTTACTACCCATCTGATTGCTAGAGACTACACCTAGTAGACAACAATACAGTAGTACTACAATAAAACATACTTACAACAACAACACAACACACAAACATAACAACAATACATACTTTTAATATAATACAGTATAATACATACTTGTAAGAGTGTATCTACAACTTCTACTGGGATCAGTGTTAGGGTCCTAAGCTATGGGACTTATAAGAGATAAGTGGACTGTATAAATTGGTAATTATTAATAGAAGTTAAGTAGTACAACAACTATGCCATTCGGGATCTGTTGAGAAGTGTTCCCCTGCCCTCCCCCGCCACGTTCGTTGTTTCCCCGCTCCCGGCGGCGCCCGACCATTAGTCGAACGCTCTCGAACACATATCTCAATAGATTATTTGTAGCAAGTCACTAATATGAGAATGTTGAGAGATAAGAATTTGTAAAAAGATTTACGTTTGATAAATCTATTCCTAATACAGCAAGTGCGATTTTCGCAAATGTTCAGAGTTAGACCAAGAGCACATGAGCATGTTAGAATACTATGAACTATGCATATATAACTACTCTATAAATAAGGGCTTGTTGTCGCACTAAACTTATAAATTTTGGTCTTTTTAAAAAAAATACATTATTTCAAATATATTTCAAATAATTATGCCATAAATTTTTAATGTTCCCGTCGCTAACTTTGTTACATACCAAGCGAAGCGTGTAATAGGAATTGCCACAATAATTTTATCGAAAATCATTACAATTCAGCCGTTAAGTTTAATCAAATTATACTTTATGATGATAAATACATTTTATCATTAATATCAAAAAAAAGTATAATCTTATCTTATCTTAGCTTACTTATTTTAATTATGATGATTATACACTGAGTTCTGAGTTTTGGGTGACAATGCTCAAACGACTCGACTCGGGTTGCGGGTCGAAACTGTTTACAGGGGATAAATACTCACAAGTATAGGGGACAACTGTTTTGACTGTAGTGTACGGGTTGCCGGATAAGCTTATGGATATATACATACATACTTTTTGCTATGGGTTAGGCAGAGATTACAGATCTATGGACTTAACTTTTAGAAAATATTATTAAACCTGAGTATTCTGGGTTCCCCTTGGGTGTCGTAAAAGGCGACTAATAGACTTGGAACTGCACAACGTCCAATAGCTTATAGCGGCGACGGGCTCACCACCTGTCACGGTGAACACATGTGCAGTCACTGCTTAGTGAAGCGCGGACTATAGCATTGGACTGCTTTCGCGGTGCTTTTGCCTAGTCTCTGACTAATCCTTAGGAGATAATAGTCGAAAATATTGGGTCCTTACCTATGAAATTGGTGTTTTTATTCTGTCTTAGCAATTTGTCCGTAACTATTAAGTTTCAGAACATTCTTATAAAATAATTGCCTCTTCTAAAAATAGACCATATATTTGAGCTCGTATTATTTAATTAGATAATTTTTTAAGTTTAATTGTGTTAAAATTAGACACAAAGACAATTATTTTTAACTGCCTCCCGAATACATCATTTGATTTCCATTAACATAAAAACGATGAATAATTTTTATCAAGCGTGTTCACACACATATTGCTAAAGCTTGTCTAATGATACATGCCAAATATTATTATCTCTGGATTTGTCGTTGTGAAGAAAACTGATAAAATGTTAGTATGTAAAATGCAGACATCCCCAAAATCTCCATACAAAACACCAATTTCATAGGTAAGGACCTAATATATGTATTGTATGTATATGTTGTGGGATCAGAAACCCTGAAAGGAATGAAGTTCTACACTCAGAGCTGAGGCAATTCATTGCTAATGTACTAGAGCTAAGTGGAAACTATGATAGCGCATCATCATCATCATCAATCTATTCCTGCCCACTGCTGGACATAGGCCTCAATAAAAATAATGTCAATAACTCAGTAAGTCAAAAAAACATTTCGGATAAATAATAACAATTACATTCTTGCAAATAAATACTGATTATTATTCATAATGATATCAGTTATTTAAGAATTAAATATACATACAATTTACATTCTGTGCTGTTTGCAATTAGGTAAATAAATAACTTAATCGCATTATCGAAGTACTCTCTCTAAACTCTCTCAATATACTCGTATAAGGCACAGGTAGGTAAGACCACATAGCTAAAAAGTGCATGTCATAATAATATAGATATAGATTTAGAATAATTATACTGACGTGTAGATCACCTGACTCAAAATTGGTAATGCAATTTTGAGTTGTTAATGTGTGTGTTTACTAGTAACGCATCCTAATTTTTCCAAGAAATATCGATAGTTGCAGTACACCTAAGATTAAAAAAGAGTTTTTTAAATATCTCTTTTTAATTTTGAGTAATATTTTTTATTAAAGTTCTATCGAAACTAGAACGCAAGTAAATTTTCATAACTTTCTAACGTGACTAAAAAATATCAATGTTAATAATGGGATATATTTCACCAGAAATAAAATCTAATATTAACCAACTAGTAGGCAAATATCGTTAATCATATTTTTTTAGGGGTAAATTAAATTGTTTTAGAATATAAATAAACGTGTGTCTGTTGTTTCTAAACTTCAATATTCAGCAATAATAATTAGCAATAAAACAACATTACAATCACTGAAATAAAAATCGCGACCGCCATAGTTCAATGGCATCAAACCTCTCTCACAGTTTCAGAAGTCGATGTTCCGAAACGCATCGACTTACTTGCTCGTTCAGATCTTAAGATATGCAATGTTTATTTCATGAAATAATAAGTTTATTTTTATATTTATTTTTAAACAAAAGGGGGGTTGCGTGTGTGCGTGTGTGTTAAAACTTAGTAAAACGCGTTGCGTGCACCATTAAATAAAAATTGTAATGTGAGAGAAACCAATAAATCGACATAAGTGACATGACATGACATAACATATTAAAATAGAGAAAAAACATAAATAAACAGAAAATAGTTCTTAACACACACTACCCATCTGATTGCTAGATACTACACCTAGTAGACAACAATACAGTAGTACTACGATAAAACATACTTACAACAACAACACAACACACAAACACAACAACAATACATACTTTTAATATAATACAGTATAATACATACTTGTAAGAGTGTATCTACAACTTCTACTGGGATCAGTATTAGGGTCCTAAGCTATGGGACTTATAAGAGATAAGTGGACTGTATAAATTGGTAATTATTAATAGAAGTTAAGTAGTACAACAACTATGCCATCCGGGATCTGTTGAGAAGTGTTCCCCTGCCCTCCCCCGCCACGTTGTTTCCCCGCTCCCGGCGACGCCCGACCATTAGTCGAACACATCTGCAATAGATTATTTGTAGCAAGTCACTAATATGAAAAAGTTGAGAGATAAGAATTTCACTAATATGAAAAAGTTGAGAGATAAGAATTTGTAAAAAGATTTACGTTTGATAAATCTATTCCTAATAATACAGCAAGTGCGATTTTCGCAAATGTTCAGAGTCAGACCAAGAGTACATGAGCATGTTAGAATACTATGAACTTTGCATATAGAACTACTCTATAAATAAGGGCTTGTTGTCGCACTAAGCTTATTATTATTTATAAATTTTGGTCTTTTTAAAAAATTACATTATTTCAAATATATTTCAAATAATTTTGCCTTAAATTTTTAATGTTCCCGTCGCTAACTTTGTTACATACCAAGCGAAGCGTGAAGGAATTGCCACTATAATTTTATCGAAAATCATTACAATTCAGCCGTTAAGTTTAATCAAAAATACATTTTATCATTAATATCAAAAAAAAGTATAATCTAATCATATCTTAGCTTACTTATTTTAATTATGATGATTATACACTGAGTTCTGAGTTTTGGGTGACAATGCTCAAACGACTCGACTCAGGTTGCGGGTCGAAACTGTTTACAGGGGATAAATACTCACAAGTATAGGGGACAACTGTTTTGACTGTAGTGTACGGGTTGCCGGATAAGCTTATGGATATATACATACATACTTTTTGCTATGTGTTAGGCAGAGATTACAGATCTATGGTCTTAACTTTTAGAAAATATTATTAAACCTAAGTATTCTGGGTTCCCCTTGGGTGTCGTAAAAGGCGACTAATAGACTTGGAACTGCACAACGTCCAATAGCTTATAGCGGCGACGGGCTCACCACCTGTCACGGTGAACACATGTGCAGTCACTGCTTAGTGAAGCGCGGACTATAGCATTGGACTGCTTTCGCGGTGCTTTTGCCTAGTCTCTGACTAACCCTTAGGAGATAATAGTCGGAAATATTGGGTCCTTACCTATGAAATTGGTGTTTTTATTCTGTCTTAGCAATTTATCCGTAACTATTAAGTTACAAAACATTCTTATAAAATAATTGCCTCTTCTAAAAATAGACCATATATTTGAGCTCGTATTATTTAATTAGATAATTTTTTAAGTTTAATTGTGTTAAAATTAGACACAAAGACAATTATTTTTAACTGCCTCCCGAATACATCATTTGATTTGCATTAACATAAAAACGATGAATAATTTTTATCAAGCGTGTTCACACACATATTGCTAAAGCTTGTCTAATGATACATGCCAAATATTATTATCTCTGGATTTGTCGTTGTGAAGAAAACTGATAAAATGTTAGTATGTAAAATGCAGACATCCCCAAAATCTCCATACAAAACACCAATTTCATAGGTAAGGACCTAATATATGTATTGTATGTATATTTTGTGGGATCAGAAACCCTGAGAGGAATGAAGTTCTACACTCAGAGCTGAGGCAATTCATTGCTAATGTACTAGAGCTAAGTGGAAACTATGATAGCGCATCATCATCATCATCAATCTATTCCTGCCCACTGCTGGACATAGGCCTCAATAAAAATAATGTCAATAACTCAGTAAGTCAAAAAAACATTTCGGATAAATAATAACAATTACATTCTTGCAAATAAATACTGATTATTATTCATAATGATATCAGTTATTTAAGAATTAAATATACATACAATTTACATTCTGTGCTGTTTGCAATTAGGTAAATAAATAACTTAATCGCATTATCGAAGTACTCTCTCTAAACTCTCTCAATATACTCGTATAAGGCACAGGTAGGTAAGACCGTATAGCTAAAAAGTGCATGTCATAATAACAGATATAGATTTAGAATAATTATACTGACGTGTAGATCACCTGACTCAAAATTGGTAATGCAATTTTGAGTTGTTAATGTGTGTGTTTACTAGTAACGCATCCTAATTTTTCCAAGAAATATCGATAGTTGCAGTTACTCCTAAGATTAAAAGAGTGTTTTTTAAATATCTCTTTTTAATTTTGAGTAATATTTTTTATTAATGATTTATCGAAACTAGAACGCAAGTAAATTTTCATAACTTTCTAACGTGACTAAAAAATATCAATGTTAATAATGGGATATATTTTACCAGAAATAAAACCTAATATTAACAACTAGTAGGCAAATATCGTTAATCATATTTTTTTAGGGGTAAATTAAATTGTTTTAGAATATAAATAAATGTTTGTCTGTTGTTTCTAAATTTCAATATTCAGCAATAATAATATTTGCAAAATTTTTATTTTTAAACTATTGCGATTATCTCTCTTTTAGTCTCTGAAAAAAAAGTAAACAAATTGAATTGAGTTCATATTTGTAAAATTTTATTTTTAAGCACTAATGTACATGTTTAAATAGAATTATTCCTCAAAATCTTGTAAACTAGAAATAGAAGAACTTTTATCTATACAAAATATTTAATTAAAAATGGTAAATTGAAGTAATTTTATAATACAACATAGGAGTCTGTTCAATAAAAAATAAATGCTTCATTGTTGTCCCAAGTTTGTACGTTTACCTGTGAATAGTGCAATTTTCAGGTTTATCAGTGAAAAACACCATAGTCAATAACAGAATACGTCATCTGTTAAGGATTTAATCGTTTTTTAACTAAAATAACTCCACCATCACACAATAACAATAACATCACTGAAGTAATAATTTAAAGCTGAATTTTGCTAAACTTTCAATGAAATATGGACAGTCACTCGCTTTCAATTTCATGCTTGTTACATCTCCATAAGATATTTTTTCACCCTATTTTCTATGGCCGTCTACTTAAATATGTCTAGGAGATAAGTTAACTTGAGCGACAAGAGAAAATTAATTATAGTGGTAAAATCTTAGGGTGGTTTCATAGGTGGGCTGGTCGCCAGCGTTGGCCACGCGCGCACGCTTTTTTCAATGATCCTCCACATTGCTCGTCAATACAGACACTTATTACACAAAACTACACTGATTTTACGCAACAAGTTCCACTCCAAAACAACATTACAATCACTGAAATAAAAATCGCGACCGCCATAGTTCAATGGCATCAAACCTCTCTCACAGTTTCAGAAGTCGATGTTCCGAAACGCATCGGCTTACTTGCTCGTTCAGATCTTAAGATATGCAATGTTTATTTCATGAAATAATAAGTTTCATATAAAATAAAACGTGTCCTGAGAGTTTTAGTATTTTGATTATTTTCTTTCATCTAATCTTGTTTAGCTTTCTGACATCTGCACAAGATTTTTAATGCTTGTCAGTTCCTGATAATAACTGATAGCTTCTGATAGAATTCGGAACAATTTTTTGCGCGGGATTCGGCAATAGTTACATTTTTAAATGCGGTTACTGAAAATGGGGAAAAAAGAGTAAAAAATTTAATGAAGAAAATCATAATATTAGGTGCTATGATATATGTATTGTAATGTACTAACAGTTATGGTACACTTCTTTAATCATTGCCTTGAATGATTCATGATAAAAAATAATCTATTATGATAAAAGTTTGGGCTATAGATATTTATACAATTTAGATTACAACAGTGCATTTACACTATTGTCTTTGAGCAGGAGTCGCCGGAAAGGTGAGTTTGATTTTTTATTATTTGCGTGTATAAAAATCTAATCATTGTACATTTTATTAGCTGTACATTTTTAGGAAAATTGTGCAAGTAACTACATAAGATTATTATTATCTCATATAATTCTAATAATGCAAGTTTGTTTCGCCAAATCAAGAATAAACATACTCGTATTAATAATATTTAACCCTAGGGCGGTCACCGCAAATAACCGGTCACCGGTGTTCGTAAACAATAGATGTTTCTATCGTGTAACGTTTTCTGACCATTGAGTAGTTCATATAAATATAAAAATAAATATATAAATATCTTCAGAAACATAAATCTATCAATTAAAAAAAAAGTCTATCCGGCGTTGTTGGCGGCCAGTCTACCTAAAAAACCGTCCCTTAAAATGGTTGATATTTGTGTTTTTCCCCATTGCAACCTTGATATAGTTTTAATTACACCGTTTAGGCTTTGCTTGTTTGTTTTAAAAGCCTAAAACTTTACCTCAACACTGATTAAAACCTAATGCAGATCATGCAGTCTGAATGTTAAGGTACATTCAATATTAATAATGAGATTATGAATGTAGGTAGTTTTATCGCCATCTATCGTTCCTGTAGTTTTTGTACTATGTTTAACGTATCGGCTTTCAATCCAATTTGTCATCTGTCTTCTAGCTTACTTGGTCTCGTAACCATACAAAGCCTCCTTCTTCTATTTTCTCTGACATTGGTTTTACTTTCAGACTTCATCTATTATATTTGAGATTTATCCTCACTGTATAATTTCTATTTAAATAATTATTAGCCATTTTGTTGACGACGCTTGTAATACCCTACTTTGACGTGCTGTTCACTATACCTTCGTGAATATAAATATAAATAAATGTGCAGTAACTTTTAGTCTTATAAATTGTATACGTTTTCCACAGAAATTTCTCTCTCCCGTTTTGCTCCGAAACGTGTTGTTTTCACGAATATAATTACACGTTGTCTGAGGTTGCGTGGTTTGTACGCCGGTTTCAAAGTGTTTCACCATGTCTCGAAGTTCCGGGTTCGAGTTTTGGGTCTAGTCTAATATTTTTGTGAGGCATTTGTTTTCCAGTCTTGGATGTTAATTATGAATGGCGTATATCCATCATTCAGTAGCTAATCAGAAATACAAGCGCAAAAGTTTGATTTTGGCAAAAAAGGGGATAATTATCTATAGAAGTCTAGCTATCTGTAATTCGTAGATTATTATCGCATGCCCTTTTTTGATACTAGTATCTAGATAAATTATAAGAAATTAATATTAGTGTTAATTAACATGCTTATCAATATCGTCTAGACCTGACTTGGCTAGATAGATTTTTGAAATAAAATGAAATCTGACCCAGATTATATATAATTAGATAAACAGTAAATTTGCTCAGCCAAGAGAATTTAAGGAGAAATAACCCTTTAATTCTTTAATAAATAAATAAAATCCTCAGACATTCATAACTATACTACTATACTAGCCCCACTTTAAGCAACTAATGCTGCTTGTGTTACGGACACTAGATGACGGATAAATATATTTAATAGATAAATACATCTAAATAACCTGAATATATAGAAATATATATAAACATCCAAGACTGGAGAACAAATGGGGATCCACTGGGGATCGAACCCAGAACCTCTCGAGATGGCGACGCCTTGAGACCGGCATACAGACCACTCGACCACGGAGGTCGTACCTACCTATTGGTGATTTTCTTGCACACCTTTATTCAGATCAAGACTTTCAGTTTTATGAAAGGATAGTCAAAATCAAATCATGTGTAAATTAAGATTTTATTTATCTATCTCTCCGAAGGATTTGTTAAAACAATCATGGTACTTTGGAAATTTTCATTTTATATAGTATTTTTGGAATCTGTTTGTTAAAAGAACGCGTTATAATTTGGTACTTAACTCTTATATTACAGAATTCTCTCCAATTATAAAGAACATTTCAGTATTCAAGATTTGCTCGATAAATTAGTAATTCTGATAAGTGTTGATATTTTTATGATTATCGATAGGAATGAGACGTTATCAGAGATTTGATAGAATTTATCACAATAGTAATGTGTTATTATCATAGTAGATATACCTACTTCCAAAGTACTAATTACTACATGAAGGAAATAAAAAGATTGGTAGATTCATTATTATTATTTTAAAGAAGAAAATTCAATATAATTAAATTCAATCAAAATATGACGTATCTAAACTGAATGAATGCTTTTGATTTTGATTTTTTTTTTATTTTGATTTTTATGTAAAAAGATTATTTAACTAATCCGAGATATTGTCCCCGATCCTATTTATAATACCTTCCAACAAAGTCAACTTTTACTTCTATATTATTTTTGTGATTCCTGAGCGTTTCTTCGGATCGGTGTTGCATCGGTGTGACTCGAAGAAGATTTCTTCTTCGAGTCAAAATGATTGAACACCTTTAATTTTAGTAGGTACATTCACGTGCAAAATTATGTTTACACTTTCAGTGACTTATTAGAAGGAAATAAAGATTGTCCTCGGTGGCGTAGTGGTTAGTACGCTTTGGCTTTCGATCGAAAACAAAGATACCTTCGCCTTGGTCAGGCCGTGAATGGGTGACCAAAACTTTGGAATCTCGAGCTCCTCCGTGGTTCGGAAGCATGTCAAACCGTTGGTCTCGGTTCCTATTGCGACCGTTTTACTCATCTACACGCATAGTGCCGGCGTGGTGGTGTTACGGACCTCCTCATGCGTTTCTCCATGAGGAAAGACTGTTCCCAGCAGTGGGATGTACTTTCAACCTTCAAATGTGTATGCATATTTTTGCATGTGACTCTACTTGTCATCACATGTGCCTCTAGTATGAGTTTGATAGTAAAACTCCTCGACAGCCGTAAACGTCTTCCTCTATACATTTACGACAGTTCTATAATGTTTCCGAAAGAGGCGCTCGCGCTGGTAGTATATGCATGTAGGAAAATGTTTACGGCCATATGGATCCGTGTCAATAAAGAGGCATCGGCTCTCATTTCACCAAACTCACTTTCAATCTGTTCTGTTCTGTTCTTGGGTACAGTTAGAGTAGATAACTCCTTTCTAACTGTATTAAGCATTTTGCATTGTGAGTTGTCATATATATGATCGGATCAGGATCTTAGGAGTTAAAGTCTCATATCTGCAAATTTTGTTAACGGCGACAGATCAGCGCACGAAGACTGTTTAGAGATCTTCATCGAATTCGGCCATTTTATTTGATTGATTGATTTAGAATTGATTTACCCAAGAAATAGTAGTTCATATAATTAAAAGTCATAAAAACAGGACTACACGCGACGTACATTATGTACTATATAGATACTACTATCAACTATAACTTATACTTACACAATAACTTACGTAACTTATTCTTATATACAATGCAACGAAAAAGTATAAAATCTTATGTTTATATAATTTTCGCGTAATGGAAGATAGAATAATAATGTCCCTAGGAAAGTTATGGATTTGAAAGTAGATGGGCGTGTGGGGAGAGGATGACCAAAAAAAGATGGATGGATTTTGTGAATGATGATGTGATGGGGATAGGAGTGAGTGTTGACTTGGCGAGTGATAGAAGAGAGTGGAAGAAGAAGACATGTTGCGCCGACCCCAAATAGAACTGGGAACAGGGTAGGAAAAAGAGAAGAGGAAAGTAATAATAAGTATACGGGCATGTCGTGTTACCAATGGTTTCATTATACTTAAGTAATTTAATCGATTCCATTATTCACACTCCTAAATTCATTCAAATAGAGCAAATATAGACATTCACAGTAAAGCTACTTTTTAAGAGAAATAACTTCAAAAGAGTTTTAACCGATTATAATTAAAAAAGATTATTAATTATAGATGGCGACATTAAGGCTGGTAGTGGTGGCTGCAGCGTGCCTGGCGGCACACGCGATGCCCGAGCCACCGTCGCTCCAAAGGAACACCATCTTCATGGACGAAAAACTCGAGGGAGGCGTCTTTGAACATGTGGATGACTTCTCTGACATCACCCTCTACAATACCGCTTCAACCCCAAATCCGTACCGTCTTCCCACCACAACGAAACCTACACATTATGACATAAATTGGAGAATAAACATTGCTGACCGGACTTTTTCTGGTACCGTGAACATCCACCTACATGCTACGCAGGCTAACGTGAACCAAATAGTGATTCAGTCTAACGAACTGAACATAGCATCATTGGAGCTTCGGCAGGCTGGTAATATCGTACATCAAACCTGGAGCCTGCAGCCCGAATACCACTTCCTGAATATATGGCCCGTCGCTGGACCTCTTCAATTCAACAGCACAAATCCAGTAATTTATGAGCTTTTGATTGACTTCGAAGCACCTTTAAGAAAAGACATGTATGGCATTTATGAGAGTTGGTTTAGGCCAGAGAATGGAAGGTAGATTTTATTTAAAAATCCTAAAAACATAACATTACATATTAACCTAACATCTATGTAAAAACCCACACTACAACTGATATGTATTGGAAACCGCATCGTTGTAAGGGTTGAGCATGTTGCACAGTGCAACCGACATTGAAAATAAGCCAAATAAGTTTTATTAAAACTCAGTGGCACATTCAGGAATTGAACCGAACGACCTCTTGTAAGAGAAGTGCCATAAAATGTACTTACTTCCCATTAATATTAGGTCCTTACATATGAAATTGGCGTTTTGTATGGAGATTTTGGGGAACTCTGCATTTTCCATACAAACATTTTTTAAGTTTTCTTCACAACGACAAATCCAAAGATAATAATATTTGGCATGTATCATTTTAGACAAGCTTTAGCTATGTGTGTGATATCACACTTCTTAAGAATTATTTATCTTTTTTATATGAATGCAAATCAAATTATGTATTCGGAAGGCACTGAAAAGGAGTTGTCTCCGTGTCCAATTTTAACACAATAAAACTTACAACGAATTATCAAAACAAATCAAAAGAGTTCGAAAATATGGTCTATTTTTAAAAGGGGTAAATTATTTTTTAAGCATACACTAAAACTTAATAGACATGAACAAAATACTAAGAGAGAAGAAAAACACCAATTTCATAGGTAAGGACCCAATATTAGACAGGCTGAACCAAAATATTTTAAATTACGGTTTTTTCTTGACTTGACAGGCATTAACGCTGTCGGCCATAATGGTCTATGAATTATCTGTGCCGTGAAGTCAAGATTTAGGTAAACAATCAATACCGATGCATACACAGGCTGACACAGCCAACAGACATGAAACGGAAATATTCTTTACTGTACACCGATTTTGTTTACATGCAAAATTAGTTGGTTACGACTGGCGTTTGATGGATTTTGATTATGCGTATATAGATATACCTGATCCGTTACGTCACCATTTTCACGATGGCGGATAGCGTTTTTGGCAGATGAAAAAAAGAGTAAAAATTTTAACAGCAATCCCTTATTTATATTCATTTAATTTATATTTCGAAACATCGCACTAAATATTACTTTAAATATTACGTTAATAAACATTACTTTCATAAGTTTTGATATGGACAATAAGCATATTAAACAAATGTTACTTCATAACTTGTAGCTATAGTTGGATGGCGACGACGCAGTTCCAGGCCACTGCTGCGAGATCCGCTTTTCCTTGCTACGACGAGCCAAGTTTTAAAGCCGAATTCACAATTACCATAACACGCCCGAATACACACAATAGTTGGTCATGTACAAAAAAGAACCAGACTATAGTTGGTGTAGAATCGTAAGTACTTTTTTTTGTTATTTATGCGTTTCGTAGACTGAGTATATTTTAAACAAAGATAAGATGATAACTAGTAACAAAACTTCTGTAAAAAAATAAAAATGAAAGTTAATTATTGACGTTAGATGTAGGGAGGTTGCTGAAGCTCTATCATCATCATCGCAGTACATGGGTTCACAATCAGATCTTAATTAGATCTCACTATGTAATATTTTCCAGCAGATCTCTTTCATGTTTATATGCTTCTGTTTGTGTTCATTATGATGAAATACGATGTGTCTATTTTGCGAAATATAAAAACATTTTCACAAATAAGAACTGATAAAACTACCTATTGGTAAAAAAATATTATTTCCTTTACAGAGGATATGATGCAGACGTGTACACCCCTACACCGATAATGTCAACATATCTACTGGCGTTGATAGTGGCAGATTATGACAGTTTAAATAGTGGATCAGTATCTGATCCAGACTACGAAGTGATTGCAAGACCTCAAGCAATTGCAGATGGTCAGGGAGATTACGCATATGACGTTGGAAAAAAGCTTTTGGATAAAATGAATAACATTACTCAGATAGACTTCTACGGCGTGCATTCGACTATTAAAATGACTCAAGCGGCTATTCCAGATTTTGGGGCTGGCGCTATGGAAAACTGGGGTTTGCTTACTTACAGGTACAGTGGTGTGGATGAGTTTAATCTTCATCGCTTAGTGGGCCTAACAGCTAAAGAGCCATAGAGCGGGGCAGCGGCGGATATCCCAGCCGCGCGACCCGTCATACCTGGCTCTCCTCCCACTAACTTCTTCCACTGCAGGCGACGTTTCAAATATGTGCTTTCTATAACATGTTTGTAGGAAAAAAAAGGAGCTCGGTGGCGTAGTGGTCAGTGCGCTTTGGCTTCGGTTGAAAACAAAGCTACCTTCGCCATGGTCAGGCCGTGGATGGGTGACCAAGACTTTGTGATCTCGAGCTCCTTCGTGCTTCGGAAGGCACGTTAAGCCGTTGGTCCCGGTCGCATTTGTGACCGTTTCTTCCCACCAACCCGCATTGGGCCAGCGTGGTGGTGTTACGGCCCTTACTCCTCATGTGTTTCCATGAGGAAGGTCTGTCCCAGCAGTGGGACGTATATAGGCTGATGACGAAGGAAAAAAATAATAATCCACACCTACGAGTTTTTATTAATATACATATTATAGAGACTCTTGTATTTGCGATTGAGTAGTATTATTTTGTTTTAGGGAAGCCTATTTGCTGTATACAGAAGAAGATACAAATAGCTATTTCAAACAATTGATCGCATACATTCTTTCCCATGAGATAGCACACATGTGGTTTGGTAACCTCGTTACTTGTGATTGGTGGGATGTGCTGTGGCTCAACGAGGGATTCGCTAGATACTTCCAGTATTTCCTTACTAATGAGGTAAGTTTTTCTTGTTTGTTCTCAAAACGAAGATCGTTATCACAATATAAAACATACCATCACGCCTCTTTCCTCGAAGGCGTTGGGAGAGGTGTTAAATACATTTCGCCAGATGTTAGATCACCATGCAACAGGTGGTGAGTCTGTTGCCATGCACCGGGCACAATATGATGCTTGCGATATTTACAATAAGAGTAAAATAGCCACATTATTATCGATGTTTCTTTCACTATCTTACCTATATCTACTTTTAAACATTTATCCTTTGTCTAAACATCCGCTAAGCGCTTACACACGAGCGGCAAGTTGCCAACGGCGCGGCGTGATGCCGCTCGTTGTCTGTAAGAACCCTAACTCCACCTGTCATAGTCGGTGCCAGTCTAGAATTGTACGACCGACCGCCTGCCCGATGTATGGTGTACTTTGGGAATCCTGTTCTTAGCGGTTTACCCGGCACCATACGCTACTACGCTGTCAAGCTTTTTATATGTGTGGCTACGAAATATCTAGAAAATAGCTTTTATAGATCTTTTTAAGAAACATAAAAACGTGTTAAAATATTTCGACAGTATTAATTTATTTGTGTGTAATCTGTATTACAAGGTTGAGGTGTTAATGGGCTTTGAAACACGTTTCATCATCGAGCAAGTTCACACAGCTCTGTTAGCTGACTCCGCGAACAACCCTCACCCCCTGACGAACCCGGGGGTGGGAAGCCCGGCGTCCGTGAGTGCCATGTTCTCCACTATAAGTTACAACAAGGGCGCTGCTATCATCAGAATGACTGAACATCTAATGGGCTCTCAAGTCCACGAAATAGCACTGAATAGATATTTAACAAGCAGGTATGTCTTAACGTTAAACTGTTAGATATTTTACTTTGTTAATTGTATAGTTTTAAAAGTCGCTCCATTAGGCAGGATCAGATTACGCGAACAATAATAACGCTCCTGTTGGTTGGCGTCGGCTGCAGCTCGGATTCTGCCCAATTCCTATACAGCAGGATCTATTATTCCATTACGTCGAATTTATGGTAAAATAATTGAAGACCTCTCTGGGCCTCTACAGTTGAAAAAGCTCACGGTCGATCAGTAAGGATTACTTAGGAAGCTTTACTTTAAAAAGTATTAAAATTGAAGCAGAATATAATTAAAAATAAATACCTATTATTGATGCTTTTTCAAGTGTGATAAAATTTCATAAACACTTTACTGGTGGACCGTGAACTGCCTGACTGTAGGTAAGTTTCGACGACGACCAACACGCAGGCCTAATGTGGGTTGGTGGGTAGAAATGGTTGCAATATCGACCGGGACTAACGTAACGTGCATGGTGAAGCTCGGTGGCGGGCGTACTGGTTAGTACGTTTTGGCTCGATATCGAAATCTAACCTCTAACCTCTAGCTACCCTCGCCATAGTTGGGTGACCAAAACATTGCAATCTCGAACTCAGCACCAGTACCCAAATCGAAGGTCTTAGCGTCCGCACACGGGCCACCGGGAAATATGCAGGTGGCAATCTGCATATTAGAGGTTTTCATACATTTAATTTGAACTGCCGCACGGTTGATGCTGGTCGCTGACACATGCTACAATCGTCGCTACTCCCTTTTTGTGCCCCGCTGCGGCCACTAAACGCCGACTCAAAACGTCGCCACGCGCCACTCGCGCGATTCCGCAGTGCATGTGTGTGGAGACCACCGGGCACAAGTGGCGGTGTTCGACTACTTTTCAACTACTACTTTTGTAAATGCGTCTAGCTTCTCGTAGCGTTTGTGTCTGTGGTTGGCGGCTCGTCTGTGGCGACACTGAGACCACTCAAACGTGCCGTTGCCATAACAAAACAGAAAAACGTTATCACGGAAAATATCTAATTCTTTAATTTGTTTATTAATGTTTATTCATAGTTTAATTTTATTTTTTATTTATTTATTTTGAAATAATTATAAATAAAGCACTCATACAGTGCCCCACAAACACAATGATTTTTCTGTGCACTGTGACTCAGCGTACATTCTCACTAAAGTAAGAATAACACACACGCATTTGAACATACAAAAAAAGACAACAAATATGTATCTTATACAACGACAAGTTGAATCTCCGATATTAAATATTTTAGTGGGTAAGAAAACATTTCGCTCCTTGAATGCGGACGACCAAGACAGTTAGCGTTCACCATTTACAATTTGTTTTTTGCACTTCAATGTTATACAGCATGTTTTAATTTAAAACAAATCATGATTCACAATAAGAAACATAAAAAGCATAAAAATATATATTTAGTATAAAATGAATAATAATTACATATTAGGTTGGGGAAAAAGTCTTTTCGCATTATAGTATGTATAAACTTGTAATAAAATCTCTTTGGCTATACTATTTGTATCTGGCTGGTTTTGGTATCATTGAAAGTTTAAATTTTAAAGAACATAATTCCAAATTCAAATTAGGAAAATGTGTGATTTTCATTTGTTTTTCGTACCGCCAAGATGAGTGAATCTAATGAAGAAATTTGATACATTTTAAAATTTTACTACAAAAAAGGTAAAAATGCAACGCAAGCCGCGAAAAAAATTTGTGTGTGTGCAGTGCAGTGTCTGTGAGAGTAGCACAAATTTGGTTTAAGCGTTTTCAATCCGGAAATTTTGATGTCAAAGATGCACGTCGCTCTGGTCGCCCTATTACAGATAAAATGGATGCCATTTTTGAAAAAGTGGAGCAAGATCGGCATGTCAGTAGTTACGACGTAGCTGAAGAACTGGGAATTGACCACAAAACAGTTTTGGCGCATTTGAAAAAAACTGGATACACAAAAAAGCTCGACATTTGGGTACCTCACGAGCTCACTGAAAGAAACCTAATGGACCGTGTACTCATTTGTGATTCTTTATTACGACGTAATGAAACCGAACCATTTTTGAAGAAGCTTATAACTGGTGATGAAAAGTGGATCACGTACGACAAGAACGTGCGAAAAAGGTCGTGGTCAAAGGCCGGTCAGGCTTCACAGACTGTGGCGAAACCCGGGATAACTCGCAACAAGGTGATGCTGTGTGTGTGGTGGGATTGGAAGGGCATTATTCATTATGAGCTGTTACCACCAGGCAGGACCATCGATTCTGAACTCTACTGCGAACAACTGATGAGATTAAAGCAAGAAGTTGAGAGAAAGCGGCCGGAATTAATCAACAGAAGGGGTATAGTTTTTCATCATGATAACGCTTGACCTCACACATCTTTAGCCACTCCGCAAAAATTAAGAGAGTTTGGCTGGGAGGTGTTAATGCATCCGCCGTATAGTCCTGACCTTGCACCTTCAGATTTCCACCTGTTTCGGTCTCTTCAGAATTCTTTAGGCAGTGTCAGGTTAACATCACGAGAGGACTGCCAAAACCACTTGTCGCGGTATTTTGACCAGAAGTCCCAAAATTTCTATAGCAATGGGATCATGTCCCTAACTACAAGATGGCAAAAAGTTATCGAACAAAATGGTACCTACATACTTTAGTTAAATGTAAATAAACTATATTAAAAAATGTTTTGAATTTTCTTAAAAAATGCGAAGAAACTTTTTCCCCAACCTATTATAATACATGTGAAAAATAATTACACATAATATATGTGTCATGTGTCTATTGTGTTGTTGTGTTAGTATTTAGGCATTTTTAATTTTTAAATAACCAATTAATTTTTCATGAATATAGATATGAAGATACTGCTCTTCCTATTCATCTTTTCGAAGAACTTCAGGCATACGCTGTACAGAGTAACGCAATTTCCGCATACGGGTCAAGTTTCAATATAGTAGATTATTACAAGACATGGACCGAGCAAGGCGGTCACCCCGTTCTCAACGTTCATGTTAATCACCAAACAGGCGACATGACGATCTATCAGGTACAAATTTTACTTTGGATATATAAAAAATAGATCTTAACAGACTGAAAAATGCCTGTCTGTTTCTTGTGCCTGTGAATATTCAAGAAGTATTTTTTGCCCTTGAGAATTCTTGAGAGGTTTGCCGGACAGAAGATTCCTGATGGAAGGGAATCACCATCGCTCCTCCGACACCTGCTACATCTGAGAACCGAGAAATATGTTTTGTGTGAAAGTATCCCACAAAATATAGAAAAAAAAACTCTCTCATGGGCCGGCAACGCAACTCATTTACCTACAACACCAGATTTACGCTTACTGCTTTTACTTTTCCGCCTTTGCTTTTTATTTCTATTAATTTAAAAACTGTTAATTAACATAACATACGAACATAACATATTTTGTTCTAATTAAAATTCATATAAACAACAATTACAAACTTATGCTAATCACTAGGATAAGTCATTATCAGTGATCGGAATAGGTAGTGCTATTTGATGTACTTGCCATATGATAGAATAGTATGGACATGAAACAACTAATTATATTTATACAAGAATCAACAATCATTTTTCGTTCTGTGATTGTACTCAACATATCATATATATTATTATTTGTATCACAAAATTCGAAACTTGATTGAAAAGAACAAACTATTTGTATTTAACTTCAATAGAATCTTAAACAAAATTACATTTATATACTTATTGTTAAAAAGTATGTTAATAATCGAATCCCGGAGTATTGGTCGGAATCCCGAGGAATATCCATATTAACATCAACATTTGCGGTCAATGAACCTAAATAGCGCTTCCTATTCCGATCATATTATATTAAACTTTTTATTCTAAATTAATTGCCATATTATTGGATGGAACAATATGTGTTGGTAAGGTTTTTAGCGATACTAATATTTGAAGCTATTGCAGTTTGTTAGTAACCTTGTACACAAAGTTTAATTGTAAGTTTTTTCCTTAATTTCAGCGCCGGTTTAATATCAACAGTGGTTACTCAACTGCAAACTCTAACTGGATTATCCCGATCACATTCGCCAAGGCCAGTGCCCCCGACTTCGACAACACGAAGCCAACCCACATCATCAGAGACTCCATTTCAGTTATTAATCGCGGTAGCGTTGGCGACGAATGGGTCGTATTCAACAAACAGCAAACAGGTAAATTTCAAATAATACATAGATAATTAATGGAGGAGCCCGGTGGCGTAGTGGTCAGTGCGCTTTGACTTCGATCGGAAACAAAGCTACCTTCGCCATGGTCAGGCCGTGGATGGGTGACCAAGACTTTGTGATCTCGAGCTCCTCCGTGCTTCGGAAGGCACGTTAAGCCGTTGGTCCCGGTCGCATTTGTGACCGTTTCTTCACACCAACCCGCATTGGGCCAGCGTGGTAGTGTTACGGCCCATACTCCTCATGTGTTTCTCCATGAGGAAGGCCTGTCCCAGCCCATGAGGAAGGCCTGTCCCAGCCCATGAGGAAGGCCTGTCCAGCCCATGAGGAAGGCCTGTCCCAGCCCATGAGGAAGGACTGTCCCAGCAGGGACGTATATAGGCTGATGACGAATTAATGGACAACTAACTCGGTATCTGAGTTCTCTGCTGTGTTCGCATTTCTAATAGGAATCATGTTTGTGAATACATGCGTATTTGTTCTCCAATAAAATATTTTTTCCAAATTTCAGTTATTAATGTAAAATATGTAAAGATAAAATATTTAAAATACATATTTTTTAAATATCACCCAACAGGTTTCTACAGAGTTAATTACGATGAGTATACATGGGACCTTATTTCAATACAACTGCGAGGTCCGAACCGGACGGTCATCCACGAGTACAACCGAGCCCAAGTAAGACAATCACCATATTGGTTCATGGGCAAAATGGGCATAGAACCAACAGAAAAAAATGTACTGTAACCCTGAACCCCAATATGTACCGGGTATCCCGGAAAAATAACCCAAGGATTGGTTAATAAAACACACATGTTTCTTAAAAATTACTATGAATTGATACCTTAACACTTAAAGGGTTTTTCGCTGGGCATGCAGGTTGATGAGCTCAGATGATTGGTCTCCTGAGCTAATGACGCTGCTGCACATCATGGGCAACATACATACACATACGTATAATCACGACTATTATCCCCTAAGGGCTAGTCAGAGATAGGCAAAAGTACCGCAAAAGCACTGCCATAGCATAGAACGCGCTTCACCAAGCAGCTTCAGTCGAAGTTGTGCCGAAAATGTTTCAGTTTTGTAATTTTTAAAGCACGAGCCTTTCATTGGACAGCATTTATATTTACAGCATTTATTATGTTAAGATTACCACTGATATTTCAATAAAAGTTAACGATTCATTTTATTTAAAAAAAATGAGTTTTATGTGACCAATCTTTTGGATATGATTTCTGGGATACTCGGTTAATTTGAGGGTATTTAGAAGTACAGTAGAGTAAATAACAACTCATTTAATTTCTGTCGGTTTTACGCCAGACAAAAGTGCCCAAGATCCTTTAATATTTATATTTAAAATAAGACATACAAATTAATTAAAAAAATATTACATCAATGTTTCATATGCAACTGTACAGAGAAATTGGAAACAAATCTGAGAAAAAATGACACATTTCCTTGCTTTTTTACAGATTGTAAATGATGTCTTCCAATTTGCTCGCTCAGGATTAATGAATCACACAAGAGCACTCCATATATTGTCGTTTATGAGTGAAGAAACTGACTATGCTCCCTGGGTGGCGTTCATAACTGGTTTCAACTGGCTTCAAGCTAGGTTTGTTGGTACACCAACGGAAGAACAGCTAATTGTGAGTAGCTAATTTTTGTAATAATTTGTTATCTTAATCGACTACCTCTTGACAGAGACGTTTGTACGCCTTTAACCAATTACTGATTGCTTCCATTCATTGTTATCTAAGCGTTTCTATAATGTAGAATCGCCAATTTGGTTTTTTCTTGGGAATTAGGCCATGGATACACAAGACGCCCTGCAGACATTTAGCTTGCGTTTCATAGGTCCTTTTAACGGCACCAGGCGAACGAAGGTACTAGCGCAAACCCCGACCTAGTGTCCGTCTAGGTCGGGAGGCTCTGGGAACGGCTCGGAGAGTTTCTCCGGCAGACCCCGGGTCGCTCTCACAGAAGGGCAGGAACGGGTATATCAGGGGGGTTTTAGTGGGTAGTGCCAATATGTCAGGTGAGTCCCACACACGCCTACCGGCTGGCCACCGGTAGGACCGTAAATGGATTCCTCCTCGTAAAAAAAAGGCGAACGAAGGTGGCACTTCCAAACGTTTATGCCCTACGAAGTTTGCCGGCAGATGTAAGACGTGTACCAGGCGACACGTCACGAATTCTATTAATAAAATGAAGGGTGGAGGGTGTAGTTTCTTGAAAGTAAGTTTTGTCGTGATGTTCTTGAGGCCAGTTTAGGGTACTACTACTAGTGGTATCTACCTATATATGTACAGTGTGTTTTTTAAACTGAGAGTATGGGGACATCTAAAACCATAGAAGATACAGGGAAACGGCTTTAGAACCATTTATTATTTTTTAATTAAATAATAAAAAAACAAAAAAATCGACAGTGATACCCTTATAGTTCATTCATCTAAGAATGTTTGCATAATTAGTACAAATTAGTGCAGATATTTTTGTTTATATTTTGACATGAAAAAAGAAGAGTTCCTTGTCTGTTCTGCTTGCATTTCCATTCTCGTTCTCCTAGCTTAAATTATACTATTAACCGTTTTT
Organism: Parapoynx stratiotata; assembly: GCA_910589355.1. NCBI lineage: Eukaryota > Metazoa > Arthropoda > Insecta > Lepidoptera > Crambidae > Parapoynx > Parapoynx stratiotata. The sequence goes on from OU342464.1 coordinate 15,477,028, forward strand.
TTAATTATGTATAGGCAATTATCGGTATCACATATATCTACAATACACTGTACTTTTTCTAGCTTTCTTTTCCTCGACAATGTTTAAGGTTTTTGTGCTATATTTTTGTTCTGTAAAGCCCAAACCGCCTATGTTAAATATTTAATACTGATGCAAATTAAATATATTCACTTTCCTCACATCTCATTTATTTATTTATTGTTCACTGGTATTTTTATTGAACATTTCATGGAACAAAGTACCTATAAATAAAAATCAAATAATAAAAAAAAGGTTAACAAACAAGCCGACTTACCGAATTTGTTATTCAATAATCTTTTAACATGGACATTGGCACGTAAATATAATTAACGGTAACAATTGTTGTCCGTTTCAATTGATTTCAATTACCTACAGTCATCACAAAACATTTTAGAGATGAATCATTACCTTTGTTTTGTGTACCTTTTTGGCAACTTGGATTGAGACGTACTACACGGTGTTTGGTGGGAACCAGTCTATCCATCCCGTGGCCGCAATGTATTTTCTTTTATGATTGGAAAAAACACTGATTGGAACAATCACGTGGAAAACTAAAAAAAAACCTCGAACATAATAGAATATTATGAAATATACTAAATTCATGTATTTTTATAATCGCCTTTCGTCTGTCCCCTTTAAATTCAAAATCGATTGCTACACGTTGTAAAATGAACTACACTAGTCGCTTAATTTGTCATACAGTATCGCTTGTTGCGATATTTATCGTTTCATTACATACAATGTCAGGTGAAATGCTCTCGCTATCTAAAGCGTCTTAGAAATATTTTAGAATCATAGCTTGGAATACTGAAAAATCAGTTTTAGAATAAATTTGCGCATACTATAATTTGAATATAACTTACTTATGATAAAAAATACGTTCCTGCCTGAAATGATTAGGCTATTGTAAATAATTGGGCAAATTATTGGGTATTGGTAATTGTCACGCAATGAGGCATTTTTCTATAATTTACGGAGCACCGGCCGGAGCAGTTGACAGTTGCGCTCGCGCAGCGGCGGCCAGCCCCGAGAATTTCTCGGGGTATGAACACGCGTAACAAGTGCATTTGCATCTCCCATGTAAACCTACTTCTGTTGTGAAACTCCCAAAATAGAACTTGCAGCAAAAAATTTTCTCCCTTTGATATTTCCGTACCCCTTTCCTCTCTTTTTATCCACGGAAGAAAGAGAAGATAATAATAGGAATTTTGCCTCAAGGTTAACAATTTAAGGAATTCGGATAGTTTGTGGTCTGTCGTTCTGTTGACTGTTTTTTTGACTGGTTGCGCAAAATTTCTGTAAATATGTTTGACATTAATCCTGTTTCTTTCAGGGAACATTCATAAATTGGTCGCAGAAAGTTATTGGCGAAGTAGGCTACTATCCATCTTCTGCTACGGAGCCGTTTATGACCTCATACCTTCGTTACCAGCTGGCTCCTGTTTTGTGTCGTCTTGGAGTTCCAGCGTGCATCACTGCAGCTAAGAATCAATTCGACGCGCTGAGCGTAAATGACACAGCGTAAGTATAAAACATTGTTTTTTATAAAAAGTTGTATCTTTCCAATAGATAACCAGTTGTTTTCCACGACTTCGTCCGCGGTTACTATGGTTAACTTTCCGGAATAAAAGGTATCTAAGATAATTGTCAGTACTTTTTATGTGTTTTTATTAACTTAAAAAAGTATGAAATGATAATGTCATCAAAGTATCTGAACAGAAAACTATATAAGTTCTCTTTACCTTTCTACATCCTACCAAATATGGGTAAACTGAATTAAAAAGCATTATATGAATAAAATAAAATAAAAATGACAACCAAATGTTTTTATTACAATAACATTTTTAGTTTTTACCAACCATAGACAAATCTAATGTTTATTTAATCTGTGGTTTATTTCAGTGCTTTGTAAATCGAATTAGCAGCCGAAAATACTAACCAATAATTTATATTTTTTTTATATCGTCACGAAACAACAGTAGTACCAAAAGGGGGCCTTTTATACTGCTATTGTTTCAAATTGATTCGCGCCGAATTCAAGCAAAATGTCCTTTTTATGTTTCGCAAAAGAACTGTATGATTCATAAATTAGTATTCGATTGTGATAAATATCCTAAAATATTGTGTTTTAACTAAAAAATTAATAGATATGACGACGTTTTCTTGAAATTTTACAAAAATAATTATACCTTGTAGCATATAATAATATGGTGGAGTTAACACACGCCATTCTTCAGACCGGCACGCCCCTACACTGAGACTAACCATTGTCCCAATGCCAATGTTATAAGAGCTCGCCTATTCCAATTGTACAAACTTGCTATTATACAAACAGCAAAAATTACGTATTTACGTGGGCAGGAATATTTTTTTTAATTTTAAGACAGTAATTTATGTTGTAATTTTTTTTTTATATCTTAGTGATTCCAAGAGAACTCGCCATTCTTAAGGTTCCGTAGTAAACTAGGAACCCTTATAGTTTCGCCATGTCTGTCTGTCTGTCCGTCCGTGGATAATCTCAGTGACCGTTAGCACTAGAGAGCTGAAATTTTGAATAAATATGTATATTAATAACGCCGACAAAGTGCACAAATCAAAAGTGGAATAAAATATTAAATTAGGGGGGTCGCCCATACACGTAATGTTTGTGGCTGATTTTTTTTTCCTCAGGACCCTAATCGTTGGTTTGCTATTCAAAATGAATAGGGTTTTTTTTTTTCTAACATCATTTTGCGACAAAATTTATATTTTCTGAATTAATCGCTCCGAAAGTTAAAAAAAATGTCCCCCCCCCTTTAACTTTTGAACCATAAGTTCAAAAACTATGAAAAAGTTCTCATAAGTAGAATTTTATACTTAAGTACTTTCTAGGAAAATTATTTTGAACTTGATGGGTTGAACTGTTTTTGATAAATTTTACAAAATTATTTTTGAGCTAAATTTGTGACTTAACCATATAAGCAAGAATAAATAACCCATTTTGTTCAACTCGGTGCAGCAGTGGAGTCACTAATTGTGACGGATGGAAAACTACGGAACCCTATACTGAGCGTGGCCCGAAATTCCGATAATTTATTAAATAGAAAAAGTCGGCCCGTCTAATTTAACAACTCTCTTATAGGACACAAACCCACGACCTTTCACTGTGTGGGCGAATGCTCGAATCACAGAACTACGGAGCCGCTGATAAGAATGATGGAGCATAAAAAAGAAAATATTATTAAAAAATGTCTTATGTTAAGTAGTTTTACCTCCCGTCATCAGCTCACCCTAATAAATAACCTAAAATTATATAACTATCGATCCATACGTACGATCAATAATTGAAGATTTCTCTCCAGCTCCTACCGTTTGGAAGTTGTAGGTATAACATCCATCACCACCATGAAATGATGACTACAAGATGCAAATACATAGTTCAAAAATTGAAAATTCAATATCGTTTATTCAATTTAGATGCGTCTTTGCACATACTTATGAACGTCAAAATTTTCGTGAAAGCGATAAACTACGCCATCCGTTCACAAAACTACCAGGAGGCCTTGTTCTGAGAAGAACGGGCAAGAAACTCAGCAAGTTTCTATCCTCCCTTTACATTGTTTTTCTTTTTTAAAAAAATGTCATAAACTACAACGTCATTGAAGTTTTAGAAGAAAAAATAAACAAATATCTGTGTTATAAATTCTGCAGTTTACCACATTTTTCATTACAAATGCATTCGTTTTTTGTAATCGAATTGTGTTTATAAATATTTGGTTATTAGTGTTCCAGTGGACAGTCGTAATTGGGTTTACTGCAATGGTCTACGTCATGGCACCGAGGACGATTTTACCGAAATGTGGATGAGGTTCAATGAATATGACGTCTACACCGAAAAGATTCTGCTCCTCCAAGTCTTGGGTTGTACACCACACGAAACATCACTTAACACGTAAGTGTCCCTTCAATCTTACGTCCACTTTGTCTTAATATATTATGAATTAAATGTACATAATCATTAGCAAGATATTATGCCTATATCCTCAAATGAAAATGCGGAGTGTAGCACAAATAAAAACATGTTAGAGATATAATATTTGCTCTTTTAACTAGGTACAGTCAGCTTCATAAAAATGTGGTGTGACAAGGTAGTGAAATACATATTGGAAGCAACAAAGGTGCAATTATATCTTTTAATTTAAAGTTCATCATAAGTCTCCAATTAAATTTATACACAATTATGGTCATCTTTTATATGTACGCGTCTTAATATCTATACATATCACTAAAGCGCCATTTTGGGCGAAAATTAGTTGTATATTCAAATATAATGTCTAATTTTTCTCTGTCGTTCTTCGTTCTTGTCCGGGTTTCAAGTCAATCAGAGCATTTTTTTAAGTTTTAGCGTTTCAAATGTTTGACAATTTTTCAATTTAATAAGCTTTTTTTGAATAAAATTACGATTCCTGATGAAAAATACCTTAAAATTTGGTTTGTAGCATCATAAGCATTTTTCGATTTCTTTGCTTTACAACCTATTGGGCGCATTAGCGGAAAGCGATTGACATGGTTTGTAGTAGTGAAGTAGATAAGCGATTTTAACGTGTTAATAACCTTTTTGAAAGCCATAAGTGCATTAATAAGCCCGTCTCCGAACAATATTTCAAAGAATACAATATGCGCTTACCTACCAAATTAATCTTCATTTCTTTACGAAATATGTCTACAAGTCCAGTATAATTGTTCTGTTAACAATAAACTGGTATATAAAATATATTTTTGATCACTTTGAATTATGTAGATAAGATACATTGAACACTCTGGGCGATTGCAACAATTGGGTGATCTAACAACGTGTATAAATCTGAACCAGTGCCCTTCAGATAATTTTGACTTCGATCTTTATGAAGCTGATTGTTCATATTTTGGAACCGAAGCGTTGGACATCGGATCTAAAGTATTGTTTTATTTCTTCATAGACTCCTAAATGCAATTGTTGAAGAAAACTTTGATATCCGGCACCAGGACTACACGACAGCGTTTAATTCTGCCCTCACCGGTAATGAAAACAACACACAAATCGTGTTATCTTACATCCAAAGCCACCTCGCGGAAGTCGAAAAAGCGTAAGTTTTAGTTGTTTACTTCCTAAAGTGATATGCAACTTTTAGCGAAATATTTGCTTCTAGAGAAGTATGAAAAGATTTTCAAAATTGCCAAGGCGTCGCATACCCCGAGAGTTTTTGGCTTCAATTCTCAGTGGAGGCAAATGTTTGTTTGGCCCGGGACACAAAAAGAAAGTGCCAACTGCTTTTCTTGCCTAGAATGTCGTAAAAGGCGACTAAGGGCGTATTGGGTACTGGGTCTGTGATTGTGTAGACGATGAGCTAGCCACTTGACACTCTTTCATTGAGCACATGGGCAGCACATGTGCAGTCACTGCTTGGTGAAGCGCGGACTATGGCAGTGAACTGCTTTTGCGGTGTTGCCTAGTCTCTGACTAACCCTTAGGGGATAATAGTCGTGATTGTATGTATGTATGTATATACATTATAACTGTGTGTGTTATAATTATAACGGTATTGTTAGTACAGGAGCACACTGTACTAACAATACCGCTATAATTATACTGTTGCGTCGCCGCAAGACACAATTTGATGCATTGCCAGGCACCTGAGCTCTGCGTCGACGCAACGGCAATATCATTACTCTCTTATTATGTCTACAAATGAGCAATGTCGCTACGTTCGCAACGCATTCAGCCTTCCCCGTAGTCTTACTCCCTCTACTCGCGTTTTCTCGTGATATTTTTGAGAATAGCAATTACTTTTTTATGTAATGAATATATATATTTCAGGTTCGGTTCCATCGCTTCACCTTTGGCTTCCGTTTCGTCCAGACTGAGGACTCGAGACCAAATTCAGCAGGTAATCAAACGAAATATGACAGTTTTTAATATTTCGCAGGCTATTTTTTCCCGTGTTTACAATGGCGTCGTCAGTTTAAAATAATGTACAAGGTACGGTTACAAAAGTCTATTCATACTATTTCATACCATACGAACTAAAATATTTTGCACGGAAACCACACATAATAAGATATTGACATAACTGCATTAACTAAATTTCAACTTTAAGTTTTCATAATTAAGACTGAATGCATTTGTATAATGTTTCGGCGGGCGCTGCTTCATGCGATGATTTTACCAACTGCGAATGGTAATGGCAACTTTTGTAACTAACTAACCCAACTCGTAGGAGTAGCGCGTCAAAACAAATTCGAGCAATTATTAACACGACGTCAACATTAATCCACTGCTAGACATATGACCTATAATATGCACAATCTTGAGCAAGATGAAACAAACTTGACTTTGGCCACTGCATCCAGCATCTGCCAGAAGCATTTCCCAATGGCATTCTACACTCGCCGGCCGACCGAGCCGTGTGGTAGCCGCTCATTATTCAATACTCAATATTTATTGTATTCCATAATGTACATTAAGATGGTAGTTTTTAAGATTAGGAACAATTATGGACCCTGGAGGAGCTCGGTGGCGTTGGCTTCGATTGTAAACAAAGCTACCTTCGCCATGGTCAGACCGTGGATGGGTAACCAAGACTTTGTGATCTCGAGCTCCTCCGTGCTTCGGAAGGCATGTTAAGCCGTTGGTCCCGGTCGCATTTGTGACCGTTTCTACACACCAACCCACATTGGGCCAGCGTGGTGGTGTTACGGCCCATACTCCCCATGTGTTTCTCCATGAGGAAGGCCTGTCGCAGCAGTGGGACGAATATAGGCTGATGACGATGGTCCCTGGTGGCCACAGCACAAATTATTCAAACAATAGGAACCAGGAAGAAATCTTATATGTATAATGCCCTTCCTGTACTTCAAGTATTATTAATTATTTATTTATTCGTATTATGTTAGAGTTTATTTATTTAATGTTAGTATATATTTAAAAGAATACTCCCAACCCATCTCTTCCCTTGGGAGTCGTAAAAGGCGACTAATGGACTTAAAACTGCATGACCATTCAATAGCTTATAGCGGCGACGGGCTTACCACCTATGGCAATGAAGCGCGGACTTTGGCAATGAACTGCTTTTGCGGTGCTGTTGCCTAAACTCTGACTAATTCTTAGGGGTTAATAGTCGTGATTATATGTATGTGTACACTTTGTCGAAAACAAACACGCTTTTTTCCAGTGGACTAGGTAGAAATTATAGATTTCTACTTAGAAAAAACAACAACGTATAGTACGTCTCAATCCAAGTTGCCAAGGTAAACAAAAAAGCCGACATACCGAATTTGTTATTTAATAATCACACTTTTTACATGGACATTGGTACGTAAATTGCCTACAGTCATTACAAAACATTATAGAGATTAAACGTTACCTTTGTTTGTTTATCTTTTTGGCAACTTAGATTGAGACGTAATATAATCTCATTTCGTATAATAATAACAATTAACACAGTGATCCTTTTCTCAGGACTCAAAATTTTTTATTAGGATTTAACAAATATCTTTAGAGGGTAGTTATCATAATTTTGTAGGATAGATACTGGAAAAAGCACTACATCGATAAATCTAGCAAATGTGTATCTTATTTCTGAAGGAAAATTGAAGAAGAAACGGAAATGAATTAGAAAAAAAATATGGTTAAAGAATTGAAGAGGGGTGGCGCTTTAAAAGCCACTTTTATCATGATGCCCTACAGTGTATCATTATAAAGGTGGTTCATCAATTTGAAGTCTCCATTTATATATTCTGTTTCGTCCTCCATTATACTTTGTACAAGAAGAATAACTAAATAAATAAAGATTTTGTTTTCAGTTCCGTGACTGGGCAGACGCCAATCAAGGTGATCTGGGTAACAGTTACCAGGCTGTCATAAGTGGAGCGGCGGCTGCCAGTGAAGCTCTTGATTTTGCCGAATCCATTAAAGTTGATGTTGAAACTGCTCTTGAGAATGTACCTCAAGTGTCGACGAGTACGCCGGCGCCAACGACCACATCCACCCAGACGACGTTCTCGGTGCCCCCACTGGTCTCCCCCTCAACGCCTAGCCTCCCCCCTTCGCCCGGCGCCGCTAACACCTCTTTCTTATCCACATTACTGCTCACATTAGCAGTCATATTTAACTATGTTGTCTAAGCTCGACAAGTGTAGCACTTAGTATTTAAAATTGTTCATGTTGTTCAGTACCTTCACTCAAAAATGGTATAAGATGAATTTTGCCCTTTGTGTTTTATTGCATTGGAGTCAGTATCGTATTACATAATACACCAAAAGGATAGGTATATCTATTTCAAATAAGGAAGAAATTCGACGTCTTAATGCGACAAGCAGAAAAACCCAAAATGTTGAATCCTACTTTAAAGACGCCAGAAGTTAAATTATTTGGAACTTTTTTCAATTCGAACACAAGGAAATTAAAGAAAAACAAAGAAATAGGAATTCTCTTCTTAAACAATCTATCCTGAACCTTCTTTTCCGTCTGTCTGTTAAGCTGTCTGTTCTACCTTCAATGGGATGTAACTTCGATATTTTTAGACAGTTTTTTGTTGTTCTAGATATATTTCTAATATCAAATCAGTGCGTATTGTTCGATTTCGATTTGCATGTTTAAAAATATCATGAAACTTTATGTTTGTAAGTTTTCTCTCGTCCCAACGTAAATTGGTTCTGGTTTGTCCCACTCATGTCCTTCATTAGTCTCTCGATCACATGTGTAAACAGCGTTTTTGATGGGAAGAATCGTGCGAAGAAAACGAGGTTCCCTCTTAGAGAGTTGAAATGAGGGATTTTCTTAAAATATTGAAGATCTTACTTTTGCTTTATTGTTTATAAAGAAAAAGTACAGATGGTTCAGATACACGGAAAAAGACCACATTATTATCTGGCATGAAATGAGAATAAAGTATGAATTTCTTTATAAAATGTTAATGTTGATTTAATGAACTGTGATATTTTGTTGCAATCCACAGACGTAAACAATCTAATAGCACATCGTGTTTAATTTAGTCTGACAAAATGTCCGTCATAACAATAATATAATAAATGTATCCATTAAAAAATTTCCAATAAAAATTGTCGAGTCGAGTAAAAGGAAAAAAAAAACTTTTAGATTACAGTAAAGGCACTTCGATTATGTTTCTTTTTCTTCTCTTTCTCTTCTTCTATTTTTTTTTCTTTTCTGCTTATTTTGTTACTAAATAAATAAATTTTTCTTTGTTCTTTCGTTCAATTGTAATATATTTTTAAATATAGATTCTTTAATAATACCTATGTATATATACTATGATTTTCATTAAGGATTTTAAAATGAGTTTAAATTGAAGGTACTGAATTATAATGAAATAATGTATGAAATAAGTTTAATTTTTGAATATATTTATTTTAAATAACAATGTTTGTTTTTATTAAAATATTTACTGTAATAAATAAAATAATTTCTACTGTTATAAATAAAATAATTTGTACTTTTTCAATACGGAAGCCTTATTATTTAATGGAGAATAAATTGGAGAATCCATATTATTTATTACTAGCAGATGCCAGTGACTTAACCGTCTTTAATTTTCCGAAATAAAAAGTATAATCTAAGATGTTGACTAGGAATATAATGTATCACCATGCAAAATTTCATTGAAATCGGTCCGGCCATTTCGGATATTAGCCCGTACAAACAGACAGAGAAACAAAATATTTTTTGGTATTTTCCCTCTTTTAACATCCTTCTGACCAGGTTTTAAGCATTTTTTTCTATGTACATTCGACCTCTACATTTTTATTATATGCATATGTGATGTCGACTGTATAGGAACCAGACCTCGTAACAAACAAAAACGAAACTTTACAAGGAAAAAAAAACGTTATATTGCAGGTAATTTTTTTATTTCAAAGTAAATGGGGATTGTCTAATATTTTCGACATGCTGTTTTTATAGTTGAAATGGATAAAATAGATCAATTTGAGAAACTAATTTTAATATTTTCGTTATTTTTAAAGTAATAACTTTTATACGGAATTTTGAAAAAACGTGATCGTTTTATTACGATGACGTCACTGTTGGCGTAACATTGTGTAACACCTTTGCTTCAAGGGAAAAATGAATGCCGTTAAACAAATGTCAACACTCCTGTGTCACTCACTTAGAAAATGGATGATAGTCACTCATTCTTTTATTTTTTTACTGTAAAAATACCACAAGCGACGCGAATTAACAGTTTTCTTATTATTTCGTGAAAAAACTACTATGTCGTGAAATAATTTTGTCAAAGCGGACTCACGGAATCTGCCGAAAGTAGAGAATGTTATGATTTTGGAATATATGTCTACAAATAACCAACATAACCTTGCTGAAATAAGAGGAGCTAAAAACTTGAAGTGAACAGTACAGAATAGCTTCAGAGAAAGTTGTTAGCACATACATGAAAAATGAGGAAATAACGGATAAATCAGAACACAAGTCATGTGTTAAATGATGACTTGTTATAAAAATGAGGGGTTATTTTGTGTTTCTAATCCTTTATTTGAAACCACCAAGAACATCCATATTGTTTGGGTGGATTACAATGAAGCCTACATATTATTATTTTTTGAATTACTTGATAGTGTTAAAAAATAAACATCTTTTAAAATATTTTCTATCTAGAAAGAGAAAAAAGAAAGTGTGTTAATAAAAACATTTTTACTCAAAAACTTTTTATTATTTCTCCTTGTAAATTGATTAGTCCACTTACTATCATGACTATTTCGTCCAAATATGGTACAAACTGATAGTTCACTACAGAGCGAGGTTTAAATAAAGCATACTCTCTTACACGTCTAATAACTCTCTACATGAACATCCTAAATACATTTTTGGTTTCTTAAATACTGTGTCTAACATAATTTTTCTAGACGGGAAGATACTCTTAGTTGATTCATGTACTATAGATAGATTCCTCAGTCTCTGTTGTACATCCAAACAAAGGAGTGGTCACAGATGATGTGTCTTGTGAAGATATCTCTTCCACTGTAGCAATATTAGTTAGCGGTTTTCTACTTATATAGTTAGTGCTCTTATGCACCATTTTTATTTCATACTGTGTTGCAACATTCATCTGTAAAACAAACGTTAATGTTATTTATCAATAATATAGAAATATAAAAATATCTTCGCGACTATTAATTATACTGTTTCTTTAGCATTGTTTTTCTCAGTAAAATATACTTTACCTTTGTGGGCATGGTAGGACACGTAGAAGTACTGGGCATTACTATTTCCTCACGTTTTCTTTTCAATGGTCTGCTACTGCTTGTAGATTGTTCAAGTAACTTGTTCAATTCTGAACAGTCTTCCGCTTACATCTTGAGCAATTTTACGAAGTGAAGCCGACGCTATGAGTTTGAGTTCTTGGTTCATTAACTTACATTGGTAATAATTACCTTACTGGTAGGAACAAAGCACTTTCTATATTCCATAATTATTAAACGTTTTTTATTAAACGTTATAAACGGTTATAATTTGTTGTTTGTGACTTATGACACTTGTGTTTGTAAATGTCATTTCTGTCATTGCTGTCATAGCAAACACATTACTGATATTCAGCCAACAGTGACGTCATTTGAAGGGCAAATGAAGGTTATTCATTTAAAGGCTAAAATATTAATAATCCATGATTATTTTCGCATTCTAACTAATAGGCTACGATCACCAACCTTATTCCTCGAAATGGTTTTCACTTTATAACAATTTAAAAAAATGAGACAATCCCCATTGAGATTTCCAAAGTGTAGGTTTATTATTTTTATACGTATTATTGAAAAATTAATGCAATTTTCCGAAGTTTGAAGCCTCAGTCTAAATTAAGGTAGGTTACGCGCCGTTGGTCGTGTTCCATCTCGCCCTGTTTCACCACAATAAAAAGTGACAGGTATATAACACACACACACATTTCGGGACTGTTGTTTTTTGATAGTTGTATAAACTGTAACCCCCAAAAAACTATCCCCATAATCAAATTGATTTAGTGAATATATTATTTATATTAATGGTATACCGGTTAACCTCCAAGGGGTTTCAAAAATATTTATTACTTGGGTATGTTTACCAAACACTAAGGGCGTCTTGCAAGAAAAAATATAGTTAAGAATTTTTATTCAAATACGAGTATTTTGACATTTTCGCCACAGTAAAAATATCAAAAAATCACAATTATAGTTTCAATGTAGATTTAAATTTTCTGCAAGAGGGCTTCATGTACTAAAGCGTTGGCTTGATGTGAGGTGGGTGGATGTTAGCATTACAGGATCAATCGTCAATCGGGTTTGCCTGGGTTTGCCAATCCGGATTTGCAATGTGGATTGCCACTCCGTGAGGGGCCAATCTGGCTAATGTTTCGCAACGCACTTGCTTACTTTACAAAAATCCTTGAAAATTCAAGTGGTATATACATACACAACCATACAATCACGCCTGAAATCCCAAAGGAGTAGGCAGAGTCCAAGGAGCACTGTGTTCCTTAAGACCATTTAGCCATACAAAAATTCGGTTTGGTCAATTGAAAAATCGTGAAAGAGTAAATAATTGAAAGAGTAGTAACAAGTGGTATAGAGGTCTATTTGGTACAGAAAGCGAAATATCAGGCCACGGTTACCGCCATAGGCTATGGCGACGACTTCGGCCGTAGGCTATGGCGACGATTTCGGCCGCAGGCTATAACGACGACTTCGGCCGCAGGCTATGACGACGACTACGTCCGTAGGCTAGGGCGACAACTACGGCCGTAGGCTACGGCAACGACTACGGCCGTAGGCTATGGTGACGACTACGTCCGTAGGCTAGGGCGACGACTACGGCCGTAGGCTATGGTGACGACTACGTCCGTAGGCTAGGGCGACGACTACGGCCGTAGGCTACGGCAACCACTACCGCCGTAGGCTACGGTAACCACTACGGCCGTAGGCTACGGCAACCACTACGGCCGTAGGCTATGGTGACGATGACGGTCGTAGGCTTATTCACACCTTCCGCTACACCTACGGCTATGGCTTTTTTTACACCACCTAAAGCTGGCTTCCCACGGTGCGTGATATTGAAGACGGACGCAGATTCATGGCGCACGGCCTCCGATTTCAGACAGAGACACACCGCGCACGAGGCTTTTCCCTCGATGAGTGATTTTGCTGATTACTGGCGCAAGGCTGACGACACCGCACACTAGGGTTTTTCAACGATGCGTGCCAGTCCGTGTATATTGAGATTTGAAGCCATAAAGTCCAAAAAGATCTGTCAGCGTCCATGTTTAACAGGACTATTTAAGACAAGCACGCACGCACTCGCACCGCACCTTTGATGTTACCGAATCACCGCAGATGGGACGTACCTGCGCAGACACGTCTAAACGCGCGTCGGTGTGGGGTGGTCCGTGGGAAGCCAGCTTAAGGGTCTGGTGAACAGTGAATATTTCATACAAACGTAATACCAAAATCATTTTCAAATTTGAGAATATCTGAACATATCATCGCTGTTATTCGGATTAAGGAAGTATTTTTCTATGTTTCTGTTAAAATTAAAAATGATTAATTGCGTTTTTAATATGAAACAAATAAGCGGAAAATATGTCCGAAAACGTCGAAAAATTTATGAAATATAATCGCATATAAATATTTTGAGCAAATTTGTTTGACAGAAACATAGAAAAATACTTTCTTAATCCGAATAACAGCGATGATATGTCCAGATATTCTTAAATTGAAAATGATTTTCGTATTACTTTTGTATGAAAAATTCACTATTCGCCGGACCCTTAAGGTCAAGCATACGGCTCACCTTAATAATTACCTAGAAGACAAAAATGCGTGGCAATAGTTTTCATTATGCTTTCCTATTGTAATGTAGATACAATTTTTTTTACATTATACTTTAGACTATCTCCCTTCATGTTTTATTGAAAAATGTGGTAAACTGCAGAATATACTCAAAGTAGATATCTATCTTTTACAATATAATTACAATTTTCATTGATAAGAAATGGAAAATTAGAGCGAATATATTAAATTTGGCATAACATTTAACATTTATCTGATAAGATTCAGTTGTATCGAGCAACGCGTAGATTTAGCTGTGTATAAAAGACATAATTATGGAATTAGTTTATATTGTGGTAAGTGTATTATAATACCCATTTAAAATTTTTAAGTAGGAAGCGATAACCAAGTTGGGTATGAAGGCACTTGTGCAAGCGGGCGCCGTGTTGTGTAAATCTCGGCACCAATAAGTTGAATAAAATAAAAAAGGACATATGACTAAATATTGCATACCTCGGACTGTAACCGCTGCATGGTACAGGCTCGCCATTGTCATACGGTGACATAAGCGTATCAGGCGAAATGTGGATGTTATCACCTCTGTCTATCCCTTCAGGGATAGGGGCGTTATGTTATGTTATTGTAAAGATATATATACCTACTAGCAAAATAGTGGCAGAACGATCACGGCTGCGAGCTTGAGGAGCTCGGTGGCGTAGTAGTTCGTACGCCTTGGCTTTCAACCGAAAACAAAGCTCCTTTCGCCATAGTCAGGACGGGGATGGGTGACCAAATATTTGTGATCTCAAGCTCCTTCGTGCTTCGAAAGCCGTTGGGCCCGATCGCTGTTGCGACCATTTCTACCCACCAACTCGCATTGGGCCTGTGTGGTGGTGTTACGGCCCATACTCATGAGGAATCATTCCTCTAAGATACACTTTCCTCGTAGATACACTTTTGAAAAATCTCCGCTTTTGTTCCTGTAAGATGCACTTTTTTTAAACGTTAACAATCTTTCCTCGTAGATACACTTTTAGGTATAGTTGTGGAATAAATTAATAACTAAAATATCGACAATAGGGTTAAATGAAGCGTACAAACAAGAGAATGCCTTATAAACAAATGAACATTGGAAAACAAGTGAATTCTGTAAAAACAAATGAACTTCGAAATAAAAAGAAAATAATGATTTTTGTAAAACTAAGTTTTTTATTTTTAGTATCTGTTGTTACAGCGGCATCAAAAATTTTAGCTGTCTAGCTATCACCGTTCTTGAGATACAGCCTGGAGACAGACAGACGAACAGCGAAGTCTCAGTAATAGGGTCCTGTTTTTACCCTTTAGGTACGGAATCCTAAAAAAACATGTGAATTCCGTAAAAACAAATGAATGTCAAATTAAAGTTCATTGATACGTTTGGCTATTGTTTTCATAAACATAATTTCTTTCTTAGTTTGTTTACTGATGATTGTATGACTTTGTACTTAAAAGCAATAGGGTATTTGACTGAGTAAGAAAATTTATAATGTATTCGTCTATGAGATTATCGAAAACTTTTGTGAATTAATAAAAAAATTACTTACAAAGAAAATCGCGTCAAACTTTGGTTGTGGGGATGAAACAAAAAGCACCAACAAGCATCAATATAGCCATCTTAGAATTATTTAATTTTCAAAACTTGCAGTAATACTTTTCTGGTTTGCTGTACTTGGCCAAAGTGTATCTTACAGGAACAAAAGCGGAGATTTTTTAAAAGTGTACCTATGAGGAAAGTGTATCTTAGAGGAATGATTCCTCATGAGGAAGGCCTGTGCCTTGCAGAGGGACGCTGTGGACGAGGTCTTTAACACCCCAAATCCTCTTACTCAATCTGCTATCATTCATCCGTTCCCAGGACCAAACCATTTAAGCATCATGTTCCCTATTCTTATCAGAAAATCCTCTTTCAAACCACATTTCCTTATTTCCACATCATCAACCTGTCACTCAGTTTCACCCCAGTCACGCCTCTCAAGGCTCATTTCTACTGGATTTTTTCTCCTTGCATTTCTCTTCTCCCTTACACAAACTCTAATCTCCATACATCAGTAATAGAACCACTCGGCGTCATGCACTGCTAATGGTGCCTTGTCTGAGAAATATTGAATGCTCATAAAAGCATGTTTCCAGCTTTCACTCGCTTCACTATATCACTATCACACTTTCAATATTCGTAAAAACTCTTACTATTCTAATTTGTCGTGTTTCAGATGACGTTGCTTAAGGTTTTAGCATTATCTACAATATTTCTTCTTGATGTAACTGCTTCTGAAGAAAGTCGTTCCAGAAACACAATTTTCAATGACGAAAAGTTAGAAGGTGGACCATTTAAAAACCTTGAGTACTTTGATAATGAGAACACTCGTGATAGCGCAAGTTTATACCGCTTACCAAGCACAACCAGACCTTATCACTATGATCTCCTGTGGGATATTAATATAGCCGACCGATCGTTCGCGGGAAAAGTAGACATATACTTATATGCAACACAGCCAAATGTAAACGAGATCATTATCCATGCTCACGATTTGAACATTACTTCACTGAATCTGTATCAAGAGGATAATGAAATTTATCAGACACATACTTTACAACCTGCATATCATTTCTTGAGTGTTCTGCTAACGAGTGAAACTCTAGATTACAATGCAACAAGCCCTGTCTTCTACAGACTGACCGTTGGTTTCAAGGCGCCATTAAGAACAGATATGACTGGATTATATCAAAGCTGGTTTAAAAATAGTTACACTGATGAAGAACGGTAAGTTATACAATGATCTATATTACTAGGACATAACACGAATTAATTTTCTTTTCTCGTTAAATTAAGTTTATTAAATTTTTGCATTTTATGAGGCAAATATATAATGACAATTATTTATTGTTGAATTATTTGTTGTAGTGTTTGATTTAAAAACTTTAAATTGGTGTTTCACTTTGAGAATGTTTACCGCTATGAGATATTGGATTAGTTTAGACTTAATTGAGACCAAGAGGAAGTTCTATAAGCTATTCTAAAAAGTATTGCGGTTTTTTTCTTAGAATAGCAGACTGATCTAGAAAATAAATAACACCAACCTAAGTACGAGAAGTAAATTTTAATATTTGGCATTAAAAAAGGTTAATTGTGTAATAATTTTTCAGTTGGATGGCAGTGACTTTTTTCGCTCCAACCTATGCCAGATTTGCGTTTCCATGTTATGACGAGCCGAGCTTCAAGGCAACATTTCAAGTAACAGTCAGAAGACCAGAAAACTACACAAGTTGGTCTGGCACAAAACTGCAAAACACTACGAGTAGTACTGACGGGTATGATGTTGATTCAGTAAAGTCTAATTAGAAACCAAATATTGAAGTAAATATACATACCTATTATAATATTCAATCATCATAAGATGAATTAGTAATGCAATTTCTTTTTTTTCTCAAGTTACCAATGTGATGTATTCTATCCAACACCTAAAATGTCTACATACATCGTAGCCATTGTTGTAGCTGAATTTGAAAGTACACATTCTGGAGAAGATGATGTAATTCATGAAGTCATTGCAAGGCCCAATGCTATTAATACAAGACAGGGGGAATATGCAGACGATGTTGGGATGAAAATATTGGACGCGATGAGTCTGTACACGGGAATCGATTATAATTCTGTTGACTCCAAGCTCAAAATGTCTCATGTTGCTATTCCGGATTTCTCTGCTGGTGCTATGGAAAATTGGGGCCTCGTTTCTTACAGGTAGGACCAATGAATCTGGTCAGCAGTATTATATTATTCACATTCCTTAAAATGCCATTAAACAAATCAATATTACATAACCGCATTGGGCCAGGGTGGTGGGGCTACGGCCCATACTCCTCAAGTGTTTCTCTATGAAGAAGGTTGTGCCCAGCAGTGGGACGTTTGCAGACTGAAGATTAGTTCAAAACTACTAAAATATAACGCTGAATTAGAATTATTAATATTTTGAAGATACCAGTCTCGACTTCAAAGTGTTGCTGAAGTATTATCACTGCCCTTATTTTGATGGTTAATTAAGACTCTACTTAATTATTTTCTTGCAGGGAATATTACCTTATGTATAGCGTGAACCAAACTAGCAGGCACTTTAAGCATCTTGTTGCGAAATTTCTTTCACATGAAATAGCTCACATGTGGTTTGGCAACCTCGTTACCTGCGACTGGTGGGACGTCGTTTGGCTAAATGAAGGGTTTGCGCGGTTTTATGAATATTATATTGCAGACATGGTAAATATATAAAAATAAAATTGATATATAACAATTTAAGAATTAAAATAATAATTTGAAAAATGTAAGGTCTTTCCTAGAAAAGTGTCTAAAAACTGAATAATTCTTTATTTAGGTAGAGAAAGATGTCGGATATATGAGTCGTTTTGTCCCGGAGCAAGTCCACACGTCTTTACTGAGTGACTCCGCAAATAATCCACACCCACTTAGCAACAGTAACGTTGGTAGTCCAGACGATGCTTGGGCTATGTTCTCTACAATAACTTACAATAAAGGGGCATCTGTAATCAGAATGACAGATCATCTTTTAGGTTCAGAAATCCATAAAGAAGGAATAAGAAAATTCTTAAAAAATAGGTATGTTATCTACATCAAATAATATGCATTTACGATTGTTAGAGTTATTATCGATAGGCGGAATTTTCCAAATTTGGATATTAGGTAACTGAGACACGGTGGCTTTGACATTATCGACTGATTTATATTTGTTCAATTCAACACAAGTGTCTGCTTGAGATCTATTAGTTTTTGCTTTAGAAAATATGCCATTTCAACATTTTCTAATTTCTTTCTCAAAAATTTTTCATTTTCGTTCATCTCTCAAATTTCAGGCTTCTCCCCACTGAGCCATTTGGATTTATCCCAGATGGATTTACCCAGCATGTAAAAAGTTTTGGAAATAATTAAACTGCAAATTTCAGATACTTAGAAACTGGAACTCCTGGTAATTTGTTTCAAGCACTTCAAGAAGTGGCTGATGAGTTTGATGCCATTTCTATGTACGGTCTTGATTTCAATGTCATTGATTATTATAAGACTTGGACAGAACAGGGAGGACACCCTGTACTGTATGTAGACGTTAATCATTCTACAGGGCAAATGACAGTTTTACAGGTATGACTTTTCTAAAAGAATTAACTTGAAATATATACGTAACAATAACTCCTCCTCGCTCCTATTATACATTCATATGAATATCGTTTACCTTACTCTGTGTTCAATTCATAGAAAGGACTTGCCCCCAGTTACATAGGGATTTCAACAAATTAAGTAAAAATGAGAGAGAGAGAACATCTGCCTTCCAATGAAGGTAATATAACTATGAATTTTATCATAAAAATATTGAGATCATTCAGTCAATCATTCAATCAATGTTGATATTCCCAGGTTTTTTATTTTGACCTGTTTATTTTAGCGGCGATTCAATATTAATACGGGGTACTCAACGGCGACCACCAATTGGATAATACCTGTAAATTTTGCCACTGCTACCAATTCCAATTTTAACGATACAAAACCAACACATATAATTAATCGAGCATCTGTTACTGTTCTCGATCGTAATTCTACAGGAGATCAGTGGACTATTTTCAATAAACAACAAGTCGGTAGGTTTATTCGAGGATATTTATTGTTTGAGGGGCTGAATGGCAACGGCTGACTACTAATGAAACATATTCTTGGTATATAGAAAGTGAATTGTCTTTGGGACCGGCATATATTATATGGGCCAATGTTCCGGATTATGTCACTATGCTAACCTATGTCATAGTGTTAGTTAGTCGGGACCAACGCGCAACGGCTTAACGTGTCTTTCGAAGCACGGAGAAGTTCGAGATCATAAAGATTTGGTCATTCAACCACGGTATGACCATGGCGAAGGTAGCTTTGTTTCAATATTGATAGCCAAAGCGTACTGACCACTACGCCACTAAGCTCCTCAATGATTTTGTTGTCCTTTCGTGTTGGCTGGTCGAAGGGACTTGATACATCCGGTTCACACCGTAATTGTGTTGTGCTTACGTGTTGGCTGGTCAGAGGGACCTGACGGGGCCGGTCGTCGCCGTGATTGTGTCGTGCTGACGTGTCGGGTGGTCTAAGGGGCTTGACACGCCCGGTTCACGCCGTGATTGTGTCGTGCTCACGTTTGGGCTGGTCGAAGGGACCTGATGCGGTCACCGCTGAATGTGTTGTTTTTAGTACTCGTTATGCTACATTTAACTATAACAAATAATATTTAAATAAATTGTGACGTATGAGTAACTGATTCAGTCAGTATTAAATGTTCTCGGCCCATCTTTACGTACTTTTAAAGGTCACTATGTAACCTAGATGATTATAGATGATTGTCAAAACTAGTCTCCTTTATTACGGCTCTTGAGCCACACTTGAGCGATCTGTCTCCTTTAGATACGAGTATATCTTGAAAGAAATCCGTGTTGATATTATTTAATTTTCAGGTTTCTATAGAGTAAACTATGACGACTATACCTGGACTCTTAATACAATTCAATTGAAAACCAATAAAGATGTAATTCACGAGTTTAACAGAGCACAGGTATTTATATGTTTTTTTTAAATAAGAATTATAATTACACTGATTCTCGTAACTTATTTTGGAATGTTTTTGTTTATTGCTTTGTATTTTATTTATTTGCAACTTTTAGATTGTCGACGACGTCTTTCAATTCGCTCGATCTGGAATTATGAATTATACGAAGGCCTTAACTATTTTATCCTACCTCACCAACGAGAATGACTACTCACCGTGGGCTGCAGCTATATCAGGTTTTAATTGGCTCAGCAATAGATTCATTGGAACAGAACTTGAAACTCAACTCAATGTGCGTACCATTTTATACTTATATACCTATTGTTCGTTTGGAAGTACAGTTATCTGAGGTATCTGAAATGAGTCTTAATGTAAGGGTCTTATGTCTCAAATTGATATCAAATTGCAAGAGAAGATAGACAGCTAAAGAAAAAAAAGAATTTCTCATATCATCATCATCAACAACCTCTGCTCGTCCACTGCTGGACATAGGTCTCCCCTAATGCACGCCATCGCTCTCGATCTTCGTCCGTTCTCATCCAGCCCACTCCAGCCAACCCACGAATTGTATTTTCCATATACAATTGCGAAACTTTATGCTCGTCTTTCCTATATACAATTGCGAAAGTTTATACTCGTCTTGTAGGCTGATGATGAATTTTTTAACATCTATACCAATGTTATAAAGCTAGAGAGTTTGTTTGTTTGGCGCGTTCAACGCTAATTTCAGGAACTAATGGACCGATTTCAAAGAATTATTTAAGTGTTACATAGCCCATCGAGGACGGCTAGGCTTTTTTATTTTGGAAAGAAAGGAGGGATCTTTACTAAAACTCCAATAATGTAAGCTAGAGTGTACAAAAATTACTAAAATTTTCTTTCCAATTGATGACATAATGAAATCATGTACGACGACTTTGTAGAACACATCATTGTATACAAAAAATGTCGTGACAGCGTATGTCTAACTATTATAGTTTGGCTACAATAAGTTTCTTTTTATTTTAAACATTTTATTCAAATATCGCCGGTAGAAAAGGCTCTTATCAAAATAAGTCACTTCATATTCAAGACTGGTTCAATACCTCAATATTTATTTCGGACCGTCCATTCAAAACATATGGCGAATTAAAAAATATTACAACGCTGAAGAGTTTGTTTGATTGGTTGAACGCGCTAATCCAAAAACTGCTGGTCTGATTTGAAAAATTCTTCCTATGTTAGAGAGCCTATTTATTGAGGAGTCTATGAGTACGCAGGAATCCGTCATTGCAGCGGATTCGACCAATGAAGCTTAAACATTTATAATAATAACAATAGTTTATTTAATATTCGTGTCTGTACCCCCTTGTAGTAACACGGGATTTGGTCGAATTCGCCCTTAGATCTCGAACTCCGTGCTTGGGAAGACACGTTAAGCAGTTGGTCCCAGTCGCAATTGCAACCGGTGGGTCAGCGTGGAAATGTTACGGCTCATAAATCCGCATGTTTTCTTCTTCTCCATGAGGAAGGCCTGCGCCCAGCAGAGGAACGTACCTAAGCTGAGGACGACAATACGAAAGATTGATACAATGTTGATATCGTTTTGAAGCTTTCGATGACAATCTATAGCGTTTCTTCGTAATTGATTTTGTTTCTAGGGCCTATTCAAACAATGGGCTGCTGGAGTAATGACCGAGCTCACATATGAGCCCACTGACGGCGAGTCTTTCTCTCGTATGTACTTGCGGTACCAGCTAGCGCCAGTGATGTGCCGGCTCGAGGATGCGCTGTGCCGAGAGATGGCGCTGCACCAATTCGACCAATTCAGGGTAAACGAGACCGAGTAAGTATTTTCAAGTTACTGTGGACAGGGCACACTGTATATCAGTCGTTGATGCGGAAAGGTTCCCGAGTGGCGGTCAAGTACTAGGAGCTTTATGCGTAGAATACGAGGTAGGGTGACCGATTATGTTAATGCTTTTAAAAGTCCCTGGAGTAGGTTTGCTCGTGGGTAAGCAATAGCAGCGAAGATCCTCCAAGGAGAACCGTGTCCATTGTATTGCATTGGAATGATGATGATGATTACTTTGAGTTTTAATGTGTTAATATTAGGTCCTTGGAATTGGAATTGGTGTTTTGTATGGAGATTTTGGGGAAATCTGCATTTTCCATACAAATTTTTTTTCAGTTTTCTTCACAACGACAAATCCAAAGATAATAATATTTGGCATCATTAGACAAGCTTTAGTAATATGTGTAATATCACACTTCATAAAAATTATTTTTCGTTTTTAAGTGAATGCAAATAAAATGACGTATTCGGGAGGCACTTAAAAAGAGTTGTCTCCGTGTCCAATTTTAACACAATTAAACTTACAACAAATTATCAAAACAAATAAAAAGAGCTCAAAAATATAATCTATTTTTAGACGAGGTAATTATTTTTTAGGAATACTCTGAATTTTAATAGTTATAGACAAAATACAAAGAGAGAGAAAAAACACCAATTTCATAGGTAAGGACCCAATATAACTTAATATAACTGCTATGGGTGTGGAGTAATGGCACACGAGTGTGAATAATTTACGTAAAAAAAAAAATATTCTACCAGTTTCCCGTTTAAAACTAACTCGTTCAAGCACATTTAATTCCTCAATAAAACATTTACAATAAATTACCGGATATATTAATTAATGAAGAAAATAACGAAAAATTTATAATATTATTAAAACTAATTTTACATAACAAACGCTATTACGACATAAACGGATACCTAAATGATAATGTTTAATAAATATTTTTTAATTGTAACACATTGGATTACCATTAAGTAAATGTATGTCAGCAAATGCGTCCTCTTCTCTTCTCTGCTATAGTAAATTGCGTGCCCGGTGGGGTCCATAATGATCTTGTATTTAATCCTGACCATCTTTGATTGATTTATTGAAGAATTGTGATCCTTAAGTAACAGCGAGCAAGGCACACTGTTCACAGAACTGGTAGCCTACTCTTGAACGCAATACCGATCGATCGGCATTGAGATTGTGATGTTTCTAACTCTTCTGTGGGACCATAAAAGGGTTCAAATTATGCGAATATTAAGTGACTTAAATGACATTGAGCTAAGCTGACATTGGTACTCTCGTACCGCCTCTCTAGTCTCGGCATTTTGAGATATTGCATTGTGTTATTATTGAGTTTTAATTGGGATTGCGTTCGAGAGTAGGCTGATCAATAATCTTGCCATGGTCACAGAAAGTCTTTGTATGTGGACGGCGAAGGTGCGCTCATTATGGCGATTCTTAAGGGGGCTTATGTCTAGTGGGTAGACTTTCTTCTTCGCAATGTTGTTGTTTTTGTTTATACAGAGTTCATCCGGACAATCGGAACTGGGTGTATTGCAATGGACTCCGCGATGGCTCATGGGAGGATTTCGAAATACTATGGGAAAGATACCTGAATATCAATGTCTACAGCGAGAAGGTTGTCTTACTCGCTGCCTTGGGTTGCACGCGAAATGCAACGTCACTAAATAGGTTAGTACCTTTTACACGATTTAGTTCATCCTCAGCCAATATATGCCCCACTGCTGGGCACAGGCCTTCCCCATGAAAACAAGTATGGACCGTAACACCACCACGCTGGCCCAATGAGGGTCGGTGGGTAGAAACGGTTGCAATTGCGACCGAGACCAACGGCTTAACGTACCTTCTGAAGCACGGAGGAGTCCGAGATCACAAAATTTTGGTCACCCATCCAAAGCCTGGCCATAGCGAGGGTAGCTTTGATTTTGATATCGAAAGTCAAAGCGTATTAGACACGAAGCCACCGAGCTCCTCACATTTACAATATTAAGGTACTTTTTATTTTACCGCAATCTAAAAATCTGCACCCAGAATACGTCCCACTCTCATGGACATGTCTTTCTACAAGAAACCCAATATGGACTTAGCAAACATGATGTTTACATAATATACCAGATAATTGGATGGCTGCCCAATTAATTACTTCCCCTTTACAACATTATTGCATCAAGTACTGTACTAGCTAGGCCCGCAGACCTGTATCACAGCAGATGAGTTGAGTGAAAATTAATTAATCAGTTATATACAAATATGAGTCCAGTTCTTTAATCACTGAAAAATCAAATGAAAAAAACAACAATAGGCTAGTTGACTCATATCAAGTAAAAAGGGTCCAAAATATACCAATAAACATAAATAAGGGATTGCTATAGAAATTCAAAATAAACATATATTTTTTTTACTTTTTTTTCATCTGCCAAAAACGCTATCTACAGTGTTCGTGAAATTTGTGAAGTAACGCGGTCATGTAAACAATTACTACGCATGGTCAAAATCCGTCAAAGGCCAGTCACAACCAATCAAGCATGTCTGTCGGCTGTGCCAGCCTGTGTTATGCATGCGTAATTAGGCACAGTTAATCATAGACCATCATGGCCGAAGGCATTTTTGACCGTTAAACAAAAAAGTGAACAAAAAGTTTATTGTGTTATTTGCCTCAAAAAAAATATATTATTTTTTATGGTGATGGCTAACATTAATGAATCATTTGGGGCCCAAGAAAGGGTCAACTAGCCTATTGTTACAACCTTTACTCATTTTATTCCGTTTCGAAAACTTGGTGAAATCTTTAACTTTTTATACACAGGTTCCTAGACGAGATTATCAAGGACAACTTGCATATTCGTCCTCAAGACTACACGACTGCATTCAACTCAGCTGTTACTGGGAACGAGGAGAATACGCAAATAGTCTTTGAGTACATTCAGAACAATCTGCAGGCTGTCATTGATGCGTGAGTTATTTAAATCTCTTTTGTAAATGCACACCATTGTGTATGCCTACTTAAAAGGCCGGCAACGCACTTGTGACCCCAGTGGTGTTGCGAGTGTCCATGGGCGGCGGTAGTTGTTTAAAATCAGATGACCCGTCTGCTTGCTAGCCCCCTATCCCATAAAAAATAACATCACTAATTTTACATTGCAAGGGTACGGTACGGTTCCTAAATAACACAAAATTTCTGTTTAAAAATTATTCATATTGTATCTTCGTTCTATAATACTCTCCTTCAGTTGTTATACGACTTTGTGGAATTGGACTAGATTTTATATCTCGGATTAGTTTTTGTTCAATCTGTTCTTGCACCGTAATATTAGGTCCTTACCTATGAATTGGTGTTTTTATTCTGTCTTAGCAATTTGTCCGTAACTATTAAGTTTCAGAACATTCTTATAAAATAATTGCCTCTTCTAAAAATATATGGTCTATTTTTCTACTATTCTCTATCTAGTCTATTTGAGCTCGTATTATTTAATTTGATAATTTTTTGTAAGTTTAATTGTGTTAAAATTAGAAACAAAGACAATTTTTTTTAACTGCCTCCCGAATACATCATTTGATTTGCATTAACATAAAATCGATGAATAATTTTGCTAAATCTTGTCTAATGATACATGCCAAATATTATTATCTCTGGATTTGTCGTTGTGAACAAAACTGAAAAAATGTTAGTATGTAAAATGCAGACATCCCCAAAATATCCATACAAAACACCAATTTCATAGGTAAGGACCTAATATTATGGGTTCTTAAACGCAACATTTGTTGTTTTAGGTTTGGTTCAGCCACCACGCCCCTTTCTTACATATCATCTAGACTAAGAACACCCGATGAAGTGCAGTCGGTAAGTATTTTTAATAATATTGATAATGTTATTATTTTATCTATTCATCTTAAATCATTAAAAACCCTGTTTGACATTAAACATATTATTTTAAAATCTATGAACAATTTTTGGCCATTTTGATTTACTGTCCGCATGTTTGTGTTCTCGCAAAAATTACGCGACGGAGATGAAATTTAGTATAGTGATAGCTTTTTGCTCTGGACAACATCAATCTTGGTGCCATAGAGTTTAAATACTAATTATAACGTTTATTTGCTCTTACCATATACATGCAACAGTTGTTAGTTGACGTTGACGTGCAAAAGTATTTCATGTAAATCTAATTGCAGAATAAATGATTTCATAAATGATTTCATTCCATTTAATTTCATTTAATTTCAGTTATTGTTACAATAAGTATCAACAGTAGTTGCCTTAAATATTGTAGGCATGCAAACATCTGATTGTGATTTATTGAATTAAAATTATTCCATTTTATAATATTAAATTATCTTGTAATGTCAGTTTGCGAATTACAGTTTAATGTCAAATTTACATAAAGCCTATTAAATAATGTCAATACAAATTTTATGTCAATTATATAATAAAAAATAATACCAAATTTGACAAAAATAATAGCACTAAAAATTTTAAATGTCATTGTATTTCTTACAAGATAAAATGTAGTGTTCCTTTACAGAGTAAAAAATATTTATCAATGAGCCAACGGTTTAATGCATTTTTAAAATATTTTTTTCACAAGAAGCCAAGAAGAGACGCCTTGAGTCTTGTGGAAGTTTGTTGTATACCTTTATTGCAACGCAGTTAATAAACCTTAAGTAGTACATAAAAAGATTATTAATAAAAAGATTAAAAAGATTAGTTGCTTCAATTTTAAAGGACTTTAAATAATTACTATGCAGAATTTAATACACTGATTCAATCAAAGAATAGCTGAACAGAGAGATTTGACAGTTGACACTGCTTATATACTCATGTTTTCATAGTGTTGATACGTGATAAAATTGACAATTTTAAATTGTTTTATTTTACAAAATTTTATTGTACAAAAAATTATTTAACTGTTCGTATTATTATTATTAAGTACATGAGAAAAGGATCACCCATTGTTCCATGGGAACTTGACTTAACAGGCGAAATGTTGGTTAACACCTCTGCCCACCCCTTCGGGGACAGATGCGTGATGAAATGTATTGTTTATTCTTACAGTTCCTCGAGTGGGCGGTGTCTGAACAAGCTACCTTGGGAGCAAGTTTCCAAGCTATAAGCAGTAGTGCCCAAACAGCATTAAATGCTTTGGAGTGGGCCGATGAGGTTAAAGATGATATCAGTAACTACTTCTCTAGTGGAGGCGAGCAGTTGGAGACGAGCACTGCTGCTGTGGTGACCACGACTGACGCAGAAACATTCACGCCACCTGAAATAGTTGAGCCATCTACTCCTGAACTTGACGACGATGACTCAGCTAATACGTCACAACTTTCTATACTTTTACTTGTAGGAAGTCTCGTTTTGAATTTTATTAGCAATCATAAATAAAAGTAAAAATAATGTAGATTAGAATAATGGAGATTATAATATTATTAATATACTGTATCATGCTCAACTTACTCGACTTTGTAATGGAAACTCGCCACATTTACAAGTACGAAATTAACTTTTCAATATACAATAAAGATTGTCACCTCTAAAATCTGTCTACATATTTTTGTACCTATAACAATTGCATTTACCTGACATACCATATACATACATACATACAATCACGCCTGTAAACCCCGAAGGGGTAGGCAGAGTCCAAGGAGCACTGTGTTCCTTAAGACCACATTTAGCCATACAAAATAAGGGGTTTAGTCAGATGAAAATTCGTGAAAGAGTAGTAACAAGTGGCTAGCTCATCGCCTACACAATCACAGACCCAGTACCCAATACGGCCTTAGTCGCCTTTTAAGACATACTAAGCAAGAAAAGCAGTTTGTACATTCTTTTTGTGTCCCGGACCAACACGGGACTGACATAAGATGTAAAATAGAATAGAATAGAATAAAGTTTATTCAGTACACACATACTAAGAAATTATATAAAAAATAATCGCATAACAGCATCCAACAAAATAATATCATCCAGCAATTTCCGTCAAGAGAACAAGTAATATACGTAGACTAACTCAGTACCTACTCTCTTCCACTGGTAAGATGATTTAGGATGAAACAGACTTTATCAAAATAAAAAAGTCCTAGTCATTATTTACGTCTTTTTAACGTGACTATTCTAACTATGATAAACACACACTGAGGTGTCTTATGAACAAAGTTCTTTGACTTCTAAAGTCTCATATCTATAGCCGCATGACTACGCGGAATTTGTATTTGAATATGGCGTATGTCCATATAAAACGCCAGATTTGTATGCCTGTCCAGCATTCCGAGTTTGTTTAGTCTCCATTCAACGCTTTTCTAAAACGTTGAATGGAGACTAAACAAACTGAATAAGCGCGAGTAGTCTCCTTAACTGAACTTTGCACGTTGATAGGCGTGAAAGTGTGGTGTGGTTATAATTGCTCGATAAAATATTATCGATATCAGTATAATGTTTTATAATATAGGTATATCCTTATGTTATCTATCTAAGGAATTTTATATGTAGTTAGTAATCACAATGACGGCATTTACCGTTAACCATTTATATGAACGAATATCAATAATCACAGTAATTGTTAATATTATTAATTAAATCTGTGACGCATGTCACAACTTATAAAAGAGTTTATTTATTGATTGAGTCTGTTGTTATGCACCAGGCACAGAAAACCCCAAAATAATAAATAAAGAAGATAATTGCACAGAAAAAATAAATGCCAAATAATGCGCCAGGATTCCAATGATGATCTATTTGTGTTTTCAAACAAATTTTGCAATTAAGAATTGTATCTATGTTAAGCCGATATAATCGCTAAGAACTGATAATTTGTCAAATGATGATGTGTGAAGAATCAATCGTAATTAAATATCTCTACTTCATGGGTTAATCTTAGCACTTAAAAGCGCAAACAATTTACATTGTCCTATTGCAAAATATATAAATATAATAAAGAACTATTAAAATTCATTACTGCGAGCGCTTGTAGCAAGGATAGTCTCTCATTCCGAAATGATTGAATAGCCTCTAATGACATGCACGACTGCATATGAAGGCGTAAAGCTGGTACTCCCCTCACATCAAGAATTTTGTACTTTTATTCAGAGACTAGGCAAAAGCACCGCAAAAGTAGTCCATTGCCATACGTAGTCCGCGCTTCACTAAGCAGTGACTGTACTCAGCGTGACAGGTGGTGAGCCCGTTGTCGTCGTTATAAGTTATTGGATGGTTTTGCAGTAAGTCTATTAGTCGCTTTTTACGACACCCAAGGGAAGAGATGGGTTGGTAGTATTCTTTTAATGAGTCGCTACCACACAATTGAAGATGGTGAAGTTTTATTCAATTGCAGTTGTTCAGAAGGGAATTGGACCGGCAGCGGTAACCTCTTCATGTGTAGTTTACATTATTATTGGGTTTTTCACAAAAATAATCAGATATAAAATAAAACAATGGAAAATATCGTGATGATAAACTGAACAAGCAATAAAAGGTCTATTTGAATCCTCATGGCCGGAGATTAGTATTAGTGATAATATTAAGTCAGTTCAACATCTAAGTGCTTAATAGTAGCACCGTCTCAAGTTGATAAGGTAAGTGTACACTTATTATTCAAAACACATAAATTCTTCTTGGTGCCCTTGCAGGGATCAGAACCTGGTAAAATTTTTCAACTACTTAACTACCGGATTTGACGGTGACTATTAAATATTGGATTGCGTGGCCATTGCTGTCATTGGTTACAGAGTGGCAAATTTTGGAAATTTACAATTTGGAACGAAAATATAGAATAGAAAGTTGGTTCACATAATTACCGCTTAATTGAATCAATGTGGCGCTATTGCCAATTTCAATAGTGTTCAATGAAATCCATTTCCAGTCCATTGAAATATGCATAAATATGGTAGGAGCTGCATCAGATATTCCATTTAGATATCACGACATCGTATCACACCGAAGTATCAATTGACCGAGAACAGATTAATTAGCAAAAAAGCCGACAATTGATTAACAATTATGATAACAAATGGCAAATAAAATAATTTGTTTCACAAGTCAGTTGAATGACGTCATTGTTAAACCTATAATGTTTTATCCCTTTCTTGCGCGTATACGTTACGTTTTTTGAAAAAAAAAGACGTGTGGCACTCGGGGACTGCCGCGATAAAGCTATTGCATAGCATTTTGTATCAACTTATGCAATTATAATTTTATTTATTTATTTTATTCATGCAGTATTTCTTTTTCTTTGATATTAATTCAAGTTACACTTTTTGAGCGTGGTGACCGATAAGAAAACAAATTTTCCTATTATTAAATAAATAAAATAATAAATGCACTTTGTTCATTCATATTCACGCACACAACGCCGTGTCGAAGACTGCCGAACTGAAACGACGTTAGACGATGCACGGCCTTCAAGCCACACCTTGCGCATCGGAGTGGGGAGCGTGAGGTTTTTTCGTTACGGAATTTCTGGATTCGGTCCCTGCGCTCAAGGCCCGCGATAGAAGCTATGCAATAGCTTAATAATGCTTTGAAATATGATAAGTACGACAAAAATCAATAGCAGTGATCGTGACACTTGATTACCAAGACTTGACAACAATATTTTAGGGCTTATTTTAGGTAGAATATATTTATTATTAGGTTAGCCAAAGAACAGTCGGATGGCACTCAACTGAGTGCATCCAAGGAAGAGTTTCCTTTTATGCTATAAACATAACATAATTATCACGCCTCTATCCCCGAAGGGTTAGGAAGAGGTGCTAACACCCATATTTTGCCAGATATAGTACGTCTCAATCCAAGTTGCCAAAAAGGTAAATAAAAAGCCGACTTACCGAATTTGTTATTCAATAATCACACTTTTTACATGGACATTGGAACGTAAATATAATTAACGGTAACAATTGTTGTCCGTTTCAATTGATTTCAACTACCTAGTCATCACAAAACCATTTTAGAGATGAAACATTATCTTTGTTTTGTTTACCTTTTTGGCAACTTGGATTGAGACGTACTATAGGTATGTTCTTTTTAAGTCCATAGTTAACAAGGGGCGAGTATTGTTCTTGTTGTCTTGTTTCTGCTATTTTTGTGGTAATACAAATAAAATGAAATCAATGAGCAATTTTGGATTCTTTTGGATCAGAACAAAGCAGAACATTTTTGTAATAATCTAAAACCTATTAGTTACTTAACTTTCTTTCTTACACATACTTATTCTAAAACCATTTATAAATGACTTTGTGGCAATCTTAATTCAGTAATTTGACTGTGACAGTGGTGCGGTCGTTTCAAAACCTGTATTTAAAAAAACTCATTTTAGGGCCATTACACACCTAGTTTTTGAACGCGCTGATGACTTGAGTCGAACGCAACTAAAACGCCTACCGAAGAAAATATTACCAAAAATCTTACTGTAATGGGCGCATGTAAAAAAGCGCTTTTTCAGCCCGTAAATAATATCATACGCGGGAACAATACTAAAAGCTCGGAACAGATAACGCTCTTAACGACTGTACTTTCTTTACTTGTAGTGTCGAGTGTAAAGTTGTGATTTTATGATTTATAATAAATAAATAAATATCCTCAAACATTCACACCTATCAACTAGCCCCATTTTAAGCAACTAGTGCTGCTTGTGTTACGGACACTAGATGACGGATAAATATATTTAATAGATAAACACATATAAATATTCTAAATATATATAAATATATATAAACATCCAAGACTGGAGAACAAATGTCTGAAAATTCATCACCCAAACATTTGCCCCCACCGGGGATCCAACCCAGAACCTCTCGAGATGGCGACGCCTTGAGACCGGCGTACAGACCACTCGACCACGGAGGATTTATGAAAATAATTGTTTGAAATGTAAATACGTAACTGCCTACGTGAACTTCAAACATAACTTCAAAAGAAATATGCGTCAGCGGCCGAAAAAAAACAGCATACTGGTAGTAGGAATATCTTAATTATTTTAGGTTATGATTTGTTTTCGTCGACATTTCTGTAATTTTCGGTGTAAAAACATAGTTTTTTTAGATAAGAGGCATATGGTTGAAACATGAAATTTGGATTCAATTTTGGTATGAAAGAAGACCATTCGTATCTTTGCTGCCCCCTCTCTTGAATTCAAAAAGATAAATGCCGATTCGCTGCTTCCATACATCACTTATCTATCATATTCACAACAACAATTAATGTTGCAAGCATAATAATTTATTTCATGCAAAATATCACATTGTTCATTTATAATGACAAATTATAATAATAATTATTATTATTGTTCATTCAAATTATAACCTAAATAAATCTTTGGTTTAATGGTTTAAACATCTAGTCGAAATGTTGAAAGGCCTTCTGCACGAATCGTGAATCTGCACGAAATTTAATCTTATGTTAATTATTATCTATTGTTATAGCATGTGTTTGTTACACCTAGATCAAAACAATTATTAATAGTATTTAATGTAATACAATGTAATAGTGTAAACAAATGTTGGTGAATCAATAAATAAATAAATAAATCTGGGCAATACTGGGTATCTTGTGACGAAGTTAGTCTGCATGAACTGAGAAAGATGCAGGAGCTTCTAATTTTACTTCAGTGAAACCTTCAGATTTTTAATTCACAAAGTATAATAAAAGTATAAAAATATTTTCAAACTCTTTCTTTTATTTGGGTCCTTTGAAAATACACGGATTCCTCTATATTTACATAATAACGCAAGCCATTCAGTAATCTTTGTGAACAGAAATATCATGAGATGTTTACAAAATATATCAAAAACTCCATACGATTTGACATATTATGACAGCTAAAAAAGTACAGTCGTTCATACGCCATCTAGCGGGATAAAAATTCAGTTTTCCTCCTCATACGAATAATATCGATCGGATAGATCGGATATTCGGAAGCATACCTAAAGTAAAATGTTAGCTAATGTGGAAAGCACTATTTTGTAATAGTTAAATAGGGAGAACTGAGTTTAATAAAAGTTTTTATATTATTTAATATATTTTAAATATTAATAAAAAATGTTTTTAACACCATATTTTCTCTTACAACCTTCATCAAATTTTAACCTACCATTAACGAATTAACAGTAAAAATAGTTGTACAAACTAAAATTAATATTAAACGTTAACTAAATATGTCTCTGATTAGTTACGCAATCCCGAAGTCCCGGGATTTTATTTTTATAAACAATTTTATTTTAGTAAAATTAAGAGAAGCTGCTACCATAATATGTCAACCAGAAATGTACTTTAGGTAAAAATGCATCCGAATATCCGATCTGTAATAATAACAGATATTGTTTATTAGATTAATAATACGTATTTATAAAACATCAGCTAATACCGAGTTCGATGAACAGTACGTATTACAAAATTCCCAAAACAATACATATTATTGTGGCCTAGTGAATTAGTAATAAAAGATGATAATTAAATTGATATTAAAATCATTCACGACGCTTCAAGGTTGTGAATATAGAGCAATGGATTTTGCGAATAAACTCAAACTCAAAGTCATTTAATCAAGTTGGTATCATCAAATACACTTTTGACAAGTCAAAACAAACAAAATAAATTATAAGTATCCTTAAATTGATAATACCACTACTTTTTTTTCGGCCTGTTCACTACCGGGAGGCCTTGTCTAGAGAAGATACAGGCAAGAAACTCTGCAAGGGTTCCGTCCTCCCATTACATCAATATGTTCTACAGCCTAATAAAATTTACGTGTATTATATAATACTCTTAGTCACAA
This sequence comes from Parapoynx stratiotata, assembly GCA_910589355.1. Lineage (NCBI taxonomy): Eukaryota > Metazoa > Arthropoda > Insecta > Lepidoptera > Crambidae > Parapoynx > Parapoynx stratiotata. Next base: position 15,511,069 of record OU342464.1, read on the forward strand.
ATGTCAAAACTGAATTGGAAGAAAAATGCTCCAAAAGAGACGTATCAATATATACAAGTGATTGTAATAGTTATACTGAAGTAGTTAATTAATTGTCATGTCTATTCGGTACACTCTCCTGGCCAAAACAAAAAAAAAAAAATCTAATATGAATGGATACAATAATAATACCTATGTTTCACAAAAAAGTTTTGTGTTAATATAATAGAAAAAAAAAAGGAATTTATGATAGCTAAACAAAATGTATAATAAAAAAGTAAACATTTCAATATACAATGATGAAAGTGACCAAATGTAAGATTGCAGTGTGGAGCAATCTATATGTCCCATGCTTGACTATCATTTAAATAATCATTGATTTTGTAATAGGCTTTTTTCATGAGGGTTTTTTTCACAAACTCTTTAAACTTTGTATCGGTTATTTGGGTAACATTGATTGGTAGCATATTATAAAATCTAACAGAATTCATTAAGAAAGATTTATTCGTCTTACTTCTCTTGTAACTTGGAAGTCGAAGTTTATATTTATTTCTTGTATTGAGACAATGACCTTCACTAATCTGAACGTAGCTGTGAATACGTAGGCGAACAAACATAATATTTACAAATATGTATAAACATGGCAAAGTAAGAATATTAATCTGTTTGAACAATTCTCTTAGGGATTCCCTTGTCTTCATTTTATATATATTTCGAATAGCCCTCTTTTGTAGAATAAATATAGACTCCAAATCAGCAGCAGATCCCCACAAAATGACCGCATAAGACATAAGACTATGAAAGTAGGCAAAATAGACTAAGCGAGCTGTTGGTATGTCTGTCAATTGTCTTATCTTTTTTATTGCGTAAGCAGCCGAGCTAAGCTTTCCTGATAAACTTTTGATATGGGATCCCCACTGAAGTCTGGAATCAATATGTATCCCAAGAAATACAGAATCTTTTACAAGGTCTAAGCTGTTTCCGCCTATGTTTACTTCCAAATCATAACAGCGCGTATTTGGGGGAGAAAATTTTATACATTTAGTTTTCTTTGAATTTAACATAAGATTATTAACCGAAAACCATTCGCAAACCTTATTCAACGTATTATTTATAACTAGCTCTCCTGTCTTTGCATTATTTCTATTAACCCTAAATAGGAGAGACGTGTCATCCGCGAATATGAATATGTCAGCCATTTCTGTAACCATGAAAGGAAGGTCATTAATATAGACGAGAAATAGAAATGGTCCTAAAATTGAGCCTTGGGGAACACCCGTTTTTACTATTGATCCCTGAGAGACGGCACCATTAAATCCTACTTTCTGTATACGCTGTGATAAATACGAATAAATAAGATTTTGAGATTTTCCGCGTATACCATAATGATTTAATTTGGAAATTAGCGTTTTGTGCTCCACACAATCGAATGCCTTCGATAGGTCACAAAATACACCTACTCTGTCGTGTGAGTCCTCCCAACTTTCCAATATATACTTCATTAGTTTCGCGCCTGCGTCTGTGGTTGACTTTCCTTTTGTAAAACCAAACTGTTGGTCATGTAGTAAATCATTAGTTCTAAAATGAGCTGCTAATTGTGTATATAAAATGCTCTCAAAAATTTTACTTAATGCAGGAAGTACCGAGACGGGTCGATAATCGGTAGGGTTATGGTGATTGCCTGACTTGAATATAGGCGTTATTTTACTATGTTTCATTAAATTTGGAAAAACACCTGATTCTATACAGTTATTAAAAATCAGTGCCAACATAGGGGCGATAGGTTCAATTATATGTTCTATTACTTTAACAGACATTCCCCATATGTCTTCGGTTTTCTTCTTATTTAAGGTTTTGAATGTTTTCATTATATCCGTATGTGATATGGCTCTAAATTCAAAGACCGGAATATCTTTCATTAAATATTGCTTCAGAAAAATTTCAGCTCGCTCCGTAGAATAATGAAGATGTCGCGTTGTTTCTATTGGAATATTTTCAAAAGAAGTTTCAAAAGTGCTAGCAATGGCTTTCTTATCTGATATAATATTACTTCCTATTTTCAAATACTGTGTAACTTCTCTTTTGGGTTTCTTTCCTGTTTCAGTATTAATTACATTCCATGTAGTTTTAATTTTATCTTTAGCATCCCGTATTTTGTTACTCAAATACATACATATTTTGCTTGAATGCATACTTAAATAGCTTGGAGTATTTTTTCACGTAGTCTTGAAACTCAGAACTAGTGTTGTATGATTTTTGACTGTATAATTCATAGAGCGTATTCCTACTTTTCCTAATACCTTTAGTTGCCCATTGACTAAATACCATGTTCTTCTGAACTACAATTTTACGTTCCGTATAAATATGATTATACTCACTACTAATAACATTAAATAATCTATCGTATAGTTCATTGGGGTCATCGTTGACCTCAGTTGTAAGTTCAGGCAACTTCTCAATAACACTTTGAATATATTATGTTTGCCTTAGTAATCAGAATGGAAATTTGATTTTGCAAAACTGTCTCCGGCATCATTTAAATCCGATTAATAGTCATAAAGCAATTTTACGAATTTTTAGTCTATATTACAACAGCTCTATAAAACCCTAGTTGTGTTTTCTTTCTTTAATTAACCTACTATTGTAGATGCATGGGTCTGGGCCACCACCGGCACATTTTCAGTCTAGAATGAAAAAAAATCGAAGCAATACACAAAAACTTTAACAAAAATATAATTTGAAATACATTAATTAATATGTCATGATTTATTTTTGCAGATGGGGACGCTTAATAGCTTTGTTTCCTTTAGTGTGATATCTGCAATATTTCTAGTAACAATTTCACAACAAACTCGCCCTAGGAACACAATTTTTGATGACGAAAAGTTAGAAAGAGGTACTTTTGAAAACGTTGAATACTTCAACGATGTAACCTCTCGTGAGGACGCCAGTCTATACCGCTTGCCGATCACAACAAGACCTATACACTATGACCTGCTATGGGCTATCAATATGGTAGACCGATCTTTCACAGGAAAAGTAGATATAGACTTAAATGCAACCCAACCAAATGTGAACGAGATCGTACTCCATGCTATAGAACTGAACATTACTTCAGTGAGTCTATATAAAGAGAACGCTGAAATTTATCAAACTCATAGTCTGCAACCTGCATATCATTTCCTGAGGGTCCGGCTAACGAATGGAACATTAGATTACAATGCTACGAATCCAGTGGTCTACACACTGTCTATCAGTTTTGAAGCGCCACTAAGAACTAAAATGAATGGAATGTACCTAAGCTGGTTTAGAAATAATTACACTGACGAAGAGAGGTGAGGAAGTGAATACTAAAATGTTTATTTGTTTTTTGCTTAAGCCTTGCATTTTTTGCAATTATTTTGTTTAAGTTATTAAGTTATAAAAATATTGCTGTCGGTGCAATAGACCAATGTCTATGAAATTGGTTCTATTTAATGTGTACCAATCAAGAAACTACTTAACACAACTCTCAACAGTACCTAGAAGAAAACAAACCAGGGGTCCTTTTAATTGTAAAGTTGAAATCCATTGCAACAATCTTTTATGTTTGGTAATTTTGAGGAGCTCGGTGGCGAAGTGGTTAGTACGCTTTAGCTTTCGATATCGAAAACAAAGTTACTCTCGCCATGGTCAAGCGTAGAATGGGTGACAAAAACTCTACTCCTCAGTAGGCACATTAAGCCATTGGTTTCTACCCACCAACCCGCATTGAGCCAGCGCGGTGGTGTTACGGCCTATACTCTTCATCTGTTTCTCCATGAGGAAGGCCCGTGCCCAGCAGTGGGACGTATATAGGCTAAAGATGAAGCTTTTATGATTACTTTATTTTTATGTTGTTTAATAACGATTTCAGTTGGATGGTCGCAACATTTTTCGCACCAACCTATGCTCGCTTTGCATTACCATGTTATGATGAGCCCAGCTTCAAGGCGACATTTCAAATAAAAGTCAGAAGACCACCAAATTACAAGAGTTGGGCTGGCACAAAACTGCAAGACACCAGGAACAGTACTGATGGGTATGAGAGGCCTATCATATAACTTAATGAATACCTTTACAGAGAGCGTATTCCCTCTATAAGGGTCGGCAATGCATCTGCAAATCTTCCGGTGTTGTAGATGTCTACCGTCGCCTAGTTTGCCCTCTTTTTACATAAAAGTAACATGCCGACACTCACACCAATAATCAAACCTAAGCTAAGATTCTTGTTAAAGCGCTTGTAAGCATCTGTGTTTCAGTCTTGCGACATTATGCATATTTATTATCACACATTCTCTCTTTTATTAATTCCAGATCTAAGTTGGCCAGTTTTCAAAGTAAGAAGCTTATGAAATCGCTGTTTTAGACTGTAATTCCCTTTTTTATTTTCAGAACCTATGTAGATGACGTGTTCTTTACGTCTCCTAAAATGTCTACATACATTCTGGCTATTGTAGTTGCTGACTTTGAAAGAATCGGCTTAGACGAGAATAGTGAAACCATGCATGAAATTATAGCCAGACCTGCTGTTGTTTCAACTCAAGGAAATTTTGCACAGGAAATTGGAACGGATTTAGTCGACGCGATGAGCGCTTACACCGGTATTGACTATTATTCTGTAAGCCCCGAGCTTAAAATGTCTCATGTTGCTATTTCGGATTTCTCAGCTGGTGCTATGGAAAACTGGGGATTATTAACGTATAGGTAAGTCACGCACTCAAATTGCTAAATTACCATGCAAAATTTCATTGAAATCAGTCCAGCCATTTCGGAGATTAGCCCTTACAAACAGACAAACAGACAGAGAAACAAACACATTTTTTTTATATTTCTCTCTTTTTGCATCCCCGGGACATGATTTTAAGCATTTTTTTTCAATGTACAGACATTCAACCTCTACAGTTTTATTATATGTATTGATTTTTAATACTGGAAACAAATAGGAGTAGGCACCAACAGTCAACGTCAACGTCATCAGCCTATATACGTCCCACTGCTGGGACAGGCCTTCCACATGGAGAAACACATTAGGAGACCAAGACTTTGTGATCTCGAGCTCCTCCGTGCTTCGGAAGGCACGTTAAGCCGTTGGTCCCGGTCGCGTTTGTGACTGTCTCTACCCACCAACCCGCATTGGGCCAGCGTGGTGGTGTTACGGTACCAACAGTACATTAAAAATAACTTATAATGCATTGGCAAATCTAGACCAATTACGTCAATAGCAAGAAGATATAACTATGTTTAAACTTTTGTGAAACTAAACTTAAAATGGCTTCTTATAACTTTTATGCAAAACTAATTATATTGTTGTACACAGGGAGGCTTTACTCATGTTTGATGAAAAATACTCTAATAACTTTTATAAGCAGCGAATTGCTAACATAATGTCGCATGAAATAGCACATATGTGGTTCGGTAATCTCGTAAGCTGCAATTGGTGGAGCTTCATGTGGCTTAAAGAAGGATTTGCGTCATTCTTTCAATACTATTTAACAGACAAAGTAAGTTCAATATCAAATTTAAATAATTATTTTAAGAGTTGAGAGTTAAGAGTGATATATACAGAGTTGAGTGAGACTGTGATTGTTTAGTTCAGTTTGTGACGTGGTGGACCGATGATAAAGGAAAACTCCAACACTCACGTCACTTATTATTTATTTATGCACTAAGGCACAAATTGTGCCCTTAATAAACTTATAAACTTTATAAATATAGTTTAACTTGTACAATTTAACTTGTCAACAACACTTGATAGTTATAATATTAAAACATTTATAGTAATTTACAATGAGCCAATCGCTCCAGACGCTGACTCTGATAGCCATGAACTTCGAGAACAAAACAAAGAAAGATAAAAGGAGACAGACATTAAATTTAAAAACAGTAACAATGAGAAAATGGCCAGAAAAGAGCGCAATAACAGCAAGGAGACGCTAATATTGCTATAGCGCCTAGTTACAAGTTGAAAAAGACAGCACTCGTTCAAGAGGTCGTGATTTCGACCCCTCCAACTTTACCGCTGAGTTTGAATGAAACTTAAGTACAGTTGAATATCACTTGTCTCACATTGTGTCCGGTGCATGGCAACAAGCTCGCCGTGTTTGACACCTCTACACCAACCCCTTTAGGCAAAAAGGCACGATGATAATGTTATTGTCGTTGATTTTAAATATTACTTATAACCACTGGCACGCGCGCTTTTTATGTGCGACACACAACCAACTTCGAATACAAGCGGAGTAAATCGAATTGATGCCAAAAAGGCTTTCAGCAGGATGCCACGGTATGCCGCGGAATGCCACGGAATGCCACGGAATGTCGCAGGATGCTCGGTTTATACCTTATACCTTCAAGACTACAATGTTCAAGAAGTTTGTCGGACCCTGTACTAGTTTTTAGGTGTGAATGTTAGAAGATATTCATTTTACTTTAATTTATTTTTTCTAGGTCGCTCCGAATTTAGATTTTCCCGTCCGATTTATAGTGGAGCAAGTGCAACGGGCGTTATTGAGTGATTCAGCAAATAATCCACATCCACTTAGCAACCCCAACGTGGGGAGCCCAGAAGAAGTATCGGCTATGTACACTACTATTTCTTATAATAAGGGCGCGTCTATTCTCAGAATGACTGAGCACCTTCTGGGACCTGAAGCCTTCAGGGAAGGAATAAGAAAGTACTTGAGAAATAGGTTTGTTTGTGACAAGAATATCATGTATTTTAGGTACACAGCGGTATTCCATAAGACGTACTAGATTATGCTTGCTAGATTTAGATCCAGGTTAGATCGAAAGAGATAAAATAATCGACAATATGGCGCCTAAGCTTGTATTTATGTAATCACTTAATAAACTGCTTTTGTCAGTTACAACTTGATTCAAGTACAGTCACGTGCCAAAATATACACATTTGACAGGTGACAGTTTTTATCCCCTTGTATTAAGAGTCACTAACAAGTGTATACATATTTATGCACATGACTGTACCTAATAAAACAAAGTCACATTTTTAAGAACTATTGCGATCAGTACGTTCTATTTTTCTCTCACAAAATAATGGCCAATAGTTATCGGACATGGGCGGGCAACATCAATAATGATACTGAACTGTCAAGAGCATAAAAAATAAACGTTACCATTTAAGGCCAAGGTCATAAGGTCATAGTAAACGTTCAAGGTCATAAGGTCATAGTAAACGTCAAGGTCATAATAAACGTTACCACCCAGGTTTTTTTAAAAGTTGTTGTGGCACTAGACACTAGTCCAAGATGATAAGGTACTAAAATGGTCACAATGCTCGTGACTGTACAGACATCGGCTAGACACTGTGATGTTTGTTACTGTTACCCAAAATCGAATCCATGCCTCGATAGTTAGAAGCATAGATAAATTAAGTAGTATAGATCGCTGTTCCCATACATAGGTTTTTAGTTCGTCTGAAGCTTATAATTGTTGCTTGTGCCGCTTCGTTCGACTTATTACGTTAGGTGGCGCTACTATACTAGCGGAATAATATATAAATTAAGTAATTTCGCTAGTGTAGTAGCGCCACCTAACGTAATAAGTCTAACAAAGGGTTGTACCCCTTACAACTATAATAAGTCTAGGAGGAATAAAAACTCATGTATGGGAATGCGATTTATCTATACTACTTAATTTATCTATGGTGTGAACGTGATGGCTCGATGTGGAAAGAATAGCAAAGTCCATTGTACCCGATTTCAAGCACAGATTTGAATTAAATTTTAGAATACGGCCCTCAGTAGGTACACAATACACATGGCTGCCAAAACTACTAATGTCGAACTTGAGACCACCTCATTTCTTAGTGTATTAAATCTGTTTTAATACGTTGAAAAATATATTATTATATTGTATTTCAAATGTAAGACTAGCTGCCGGTTTGCATACATACATACATATAATCACGACTATTATCCCGTAAGGGTTTGTCAGAGGCTAGGTAAATGGACCGAAAAAGCAGTCCATTGCCATAGTCTGCGCTTCACCAAGCAGTGACTGCACATGTGCTCTGCGTGATAGGTGGTGAGCCCGTCGCCGCCGCTGTAAGCAATTGTGAAATCTACTTCCATAAGTCGCCTTTTACGACACCCAAGGGAGAGAGTATTATTTGGGTTGCTTGTATTATTTTAATGAGCCGCTACCACACGGCTCACCAGCACGGCACAGCTGGTATGCATACAGATACTCTATTAGAAATAACTTTCAGATATTTAGATAGTGCTGTGCCCACTCATTTCTTTGAAGCACTCCAGGAAGCGGCTGATGAAAATGATGCTGTATCGACATACGGGCCATTGTTTAACATATCTGATTATTATAAGACTTGGACTGAACAAGGGGGTCACCCCGTGCTTCGAGTAGAGGTCGACCACTCTACTGGACAAATGACACTGTACCAGGTAAGACTGACCCACAAACCAAACAGGTACAGAAGGCAGTCTATATCTATATATTGCAGTCATAATCCTTCAACCAGTCAAATGTACTTTTGACTAGCAAAATCAGTCAAAAGTACTTTTGACTGAACAGATTGCTCAAAAGTACTTTTGACTGAACAGATTGCTCAAAAGTGGTTTTGACTGAAAAGTAATGGTTAGAAACGCAGTTACGCACGCGTTGTGCATAAATGACTATATTCATAATTTTACGTCAGTCAAAATTACTTTTGACTGATTTTGTTTAAGAAGCTTTGACTGCAACATATACATATAAATAAAACTTTAGAGGTCGAATGTCTGCACATAGAAAAAAAATGTTTAAACCAAGTCAGGGGGATGTAAAAAGAGGGGAAATACCTAATTTTATTTTTGTTTCGTTGTCTGTTTGTACGGGCTAATCTCCGAAATAGCTGGACCGATTTCAATGAAATTTTGCATGGCGATACCTTATATCCCTGGTCAACATTTAAGATACTTTTTATTCCGGAAAATAAAAGGGTTTCCGTGGAATAATTAAAAAATCAAAGTAATCGCGGGCGAAGTCCTGGGCAACAGCTAGTATTGGGTCCTTACCTATGAAATTGGTGTTTTTATTCTGTCTTAGTATTTTGTCTGTAACTATTCCTAAAAAATAATTACCTCGTCTAAAAATAGACTATATTTTTGAGCTCTTTTGATTTGTTTTGATAATTTTTTGTAAGTTTAATTGTGTTAAAATTGGACACGGCGCCAACTCTTTTTAAGTGCCTCCCGAATACATCATTTGATTTGCATTCACTTTAAAACGATAAATATTTTTTATGAAGTGTGATATTACACATATTACTAAAGCTTGTCTTATGATAGATGCCAAATATCTTTGGATTTGTCGTTGTGAAGAAAACTGAAAAAATTTAAGTATGGAAAATGCCGAATTCCCCAAAATCTCCATACAAAACACCAATTTCATAGGTAAGGACCTAATATCATTATGTTATTAAATTAAATTTACTAATTAATTAAATTTAAATTTAATGTTTGATGCGATATATTAAAAAAGGTTATAAAATTAGTTAAATCAATGAATATTATTTTATAAATTATTATTTTCCAACCAACTAATAATTATATTCAATGATATTCATGTCATTAATTATGTTCATTTAATGTAAGGTGTACTACAGAAAGGTATAAAATCCTATCGATAGATCCTATCAGAATACACCAGACGATTTATATCTTTATTCAGAATTAACTAGTTTAATATAAAATAATTATGATAATTTATTCGTTGTGTCATTGATAAGCATAAAAAATATAGAATTGGATAATTTCGCTGTCTAAAGAAAAAAATATTATTAGAGTATAATTATGTTCATACTCTCAAGATAACATGAGACAGTTTTTCTTAATTTCTCCTACAGCATCAGTTTCTGCTTAAAATTTATAAAAATAGTGAAAAATCAAATTAGCTAAAGTAAAATCGTAAAGTAAGCAGTTATTTCAATCGACGGCCTCCGTGGTCGAGTGGTCTGTATGCCGGTCTCAAGGCGTCGCCATCTCGAGAGGTTGTGGGTTCGATTTTTGGGTTTGGGTTTGGATTTTTGGGTTTGGGTGATGAATTTTCAAGCATTTGTTCTCCGGTCTTGGATGTTTATATATATTTAGGATATTTTTATGTATTTATCTATTAAATATATTTATCCGACCTCTAGTGTCCGTAACACAAGCAGCGTTAATTGCTTAAAATGGGGCTGTTGATAGGTGTGAATGTTTGAAGATATTTATTTATTTATTAAAACACGGTGCGCGCTAATGAATTTGGCAGACATTAGGCAGAGTTTACTTATTTCTACTTGTTACGAAAAGACCAGAATATGTTGTTATTTCAGAGACGATTTAATATAAATTCGGGGTACTCAACGGCGTCTACGAATTGGGTTATTCCTATCTCCTTTGTGAGTGCAGATATCCCCAACTTCAATGGCACGAAACCAAGCCATATAATGAGAAACTCCATCGAGGTTATCAATCGTAAGACAATCGGAGACCAGTGGACTATTTTCAACAATCAACAAACTGGTTAGTATAAATAACAATTTCTTTTTTTTATCTTTTTTTCTTAGTGTTCAAACAAAGAGACTGCTCGTCCATTGGAAAGTGGCATCAAGCTTTTAGTAAAAAGTGACATAAGACATAAAGAACACAATTTTTTTCGTGGTGATTTCTCGGATTTGTTCCTAATTCGTTATATTTCTAATTCATTCTAATTCGTTATATTTCAAGTCATATTCGTATACTTTATTTAACACTTTCCTAACTGGTCATATTATTTATGACCCGTTACATGCTTGTTTCGACATTTTCATTACTCGTCATTGTACAGTGAAATGAAATCGCGATGCTTATTATTAAAGTATGAGGATGAAGAATTAGAACAAAACGAATCAGGAACAAATCATTTCTCACAGGAAGTCGCTGGATGCGGGTAGCGCAACAAAGGTCGTTCTAGAGATCATTTGTTAAAGCTTATGTCCAGCAGTGGGCATCTATAGGCTGATGGATGGATGGCAATTTCTCTGGCTGTGTTGCCGTTCTTGAAGTCGAGTGCAGCAGTGTTGTAACCGCTGACGGTAGAAACTGATAAGATAGACGTAACCATGTTTTTCAGTTTCCATGATAATATCGTAAGAGTTCTCCAGATGTGGCGGCTGGTGGAATGCGTGCGTGGGAGCTTATAATGCGGATCCTTTTTTCTCGCACTTTCCGCTGCGGCGGCAGCGTCAGGGCTTTCAGAGGAGTCATGGAAAGGCATTGACTCGCAGAAGGAGGCCGTAGCCTCTCTTGCCCTCCAGAAATATCATGATGCGTAGAATTTTTTATTCCCATTATCATGTTTGTCAATATCATAAAATAATATATTGTAATATTTTTTTAATTTTACAGGTTTCTACAGAGTAGATTATGACGCATACACTTGGAACCTTAACATAATAGCATTAAGATCTTCACCTAGTCGAGAACTTATACACGAATATAACAGAGCTCAGGTACATACATAATTATTATGAAATATTCATAAAATATAGGTATTTACAGAACCCTTATTAATCACACATGAATATTAACAGATTATTTCTTAAATCTACCTATATCTCTAAAGCTGGCTTTGGTCAGCAGTATCAACGACCGTGGAAAGCTAGCTTTTCATGTTAATGTTCTTGATAGCCTAATTTACAAATAAGTAACTATGCTAATAAAATTCTGAAGACATGTAATTATAATTTGCCACAGGTTTGTGAAGACAATTTTAATATGTACCTAAGTTTTATTTGCATTAATATAAGTTTAAAATTAAACCCTGGTAAGTGACCTGATAAAATCCTATTTTAGGTGTTACTCATATTAATTTGTATTTTAATTCTAGATTGTCGATGACGTCTTCCAGTTCGCTCGCTCCGGTATAATGCGCTATACGAGGGCCTTTAATATTATGTCTTTCCTTATTTATGAGACCCAGTACGCTCCGTGGGCTGCAGCCATAGCTGGGTTTGACTGGCTCTTTAACAGATTTGCTGGCAGGGACATTGAAACAAGACTAAACGTATGTAAAGTCCTTATTTTAAGTCCACATATGATCGCCTTTAAAAAACTGTTCAATGTCAATTAAAGGAAGAAGCTTAGAATTTATCTGTGTGATCGAAAAAGGAACGAAGAGATGCAAACTAACTCAGGTCACTGATAAATTTTAAGTTATTAATAGTTTTATTGGCAATGAATTTGATCACAGAAAACTGTCAGGGCGGTCGGGGGATCCCGTAAGGATTATCAGACACTTACTACTAATTCTTATTAACATTATCATTAACATTACATTACAACATTACAACATTAACATTATCATCACGCCTCTATCCCGTGAGAGGCGTGATGATAATGTTATTGTTGGCAACTGGCTGGTAAGCGACCATAGAACTGTTCTTTTATAATGACGTGTTTTATCGCTTTCGCTATTCGAGTTGTCAACGAGCAGGTGAAGTGATACGCACGTATTTGTAGCAACTTTAAACTAAAAAATAAATATAATACAGTGGTAATCATCTTACAATGCGCCTCATAAGAAGGCGCAAGGTTACTCAAAGGGATTGGAGTTTCTCTGCGTGATCGAATCAGAAACGAGGAGATTCGCAGGAGAACCAAGGCCACTGACATAGCCCACAGAAATGCGAACCTTAAGTAAAAGTGGGCAGGGCACATTGCTCGTAGAACTGACGGCCGTTGGGGCGGAAAGGTTCTCGAATGGCGACCATCCAACGAGGTGGACCGACGATCTGGCGAAGTCGCTGGATGCGGGCGGTGCCGGACCGCGAGTTTTGGAGATCATTGGAGGAGGCCTATTGGGGAGGAATTCCAGCAGTGGACGACAATAGACTGATTGATTGATTGAGTGATGCGGGCGGTGCCGGACCGCGAGTTTTGGAGATCATTGGGGGAGGCCTATTGGGGAGGAATTCCAGCAGTGGATGACAATAGACTGATTGATTGATTGAGTGATAATCAGGTGAGTTATTTTATTTCATTTTGTACAGTTCACTCCCATTCCCTAATAGTTATGTGTGTGTCTTTATACATTTACTAAGAAGTATCGTCTGGCAAAGGTCCGACTTCATGTGACCTTTCACCTTATGAGCATGATCCGGGCAGCATAGGTTCTATTGGTACATTTTTGGGGAAGTCTTTTAGGAAGGTAATAATTGCTATATTTACAATCACTCCTTTTTCCCGGTGGGGTAGACAGAGATAATACATTAAGATTGATTACAGAAATTCTATGTAGCCTTTCTCTTTAACCCAGGAACTTTTTATAAAATGGGCCACTGGAGTGATGAAAGAGCTCACGTATGAGCCAACGGCAGGGGAGCCTTTCTCAAGCACATTCTTGCGATACCAGTTGGCGCCGGTGATGTGCCGCCTCGAGGACGTGCTGTGTCGGGAGGCGGCGCGGCACCAATTTGACGAATTCAAGGTCAACGGGACAGAGTGAGTTTATTCTTAATATAAGAATAACGTAAAGTAAAATCGGCTTTTGATGTAATGGGAAATTTAAACTTACCAGGTGGATTGGTCAGGACGTCAGCTCTTCGAAAATTTACAGAAATGACCACGAAGCAGCGCTTTATTGCGTCTTCGTATGGGTTTATTAATTAACTTAGTACTCTGTCTAATGTCTTAAAACAAAAAAAACATCAGGGGTATCTGAATGTGAATGAACATTCGAGATCGGGTCCCAAATCAGTGGGACCAGAGCATTGTCCAGAGATAATTTCCTTATTCCGAAGAGGAGTGATATTTTCATTCTGACTACGGGCTAAAAAAGGTGTTTTTCTCGCCTCTGTTGAAGGATAGGTTTCTAATGACTTCTGATATTCGTCCTCTTTTTACAGAATTCATACTGACAATCGGAATTGGGTGTATTGTTATGGTCTCCGCGAAGGCTCAGCAGACGACTTCGATTTGGTTTGGGAGAGGTTCATAACTAACAACGTGTACAACGAGAAGATTCAAATTTTAACTGTGTTAGGTTGCACTCGGAATGAGACAGCACTGCGGAAGTAAGTATTAACCGTGAAGCACATTCATGAAGATATGGGATGAGGATCATGGGACGAAGATGGTAGCTGTGGAAAGAACTGCCTAATCTTATGTGTTCCCCATGGCAATCGCAGCTTCCATGTGTCAAAATGAATCGTTACGAATTCGTCCTCAGCCTATATACGTCCCACTGCTGGACACAGGCCTTTCTCATGGAGAAGCACATGAGGCATATGGGCCGTAACACCACCACGCTGGCCCAATGCGGGTTGGTGGGTAGAAACGGTTGCAATAGCGGGACAAACGGCTTAACGTGCCTTCCGCAACACGGAGGAGTTCGAGATCACAGCCATGGCCTGACTGTGTGAAGATAGCTTTGTTTTCAATATCGAACTCCAAAGCGTACTAACCACTACGCCACCGAGCTCCTCATGCAGCTAGAAAGTATGACTTTGTATTCAACCGTATCCCATATCAGACTTCACACAGAAGTCACGATTTCCTGGGCAATATTTAGTCTAAGCACTGGAAGAGGGATGCTTTAATTTAAAAACGTGAAGAAACCAGATTCTTATGCTGTAGGTATAACTCGACTAGGGGATTGCATTTACATGCGATTTGGAATGTTTATAACACGAATTACTTTTTGGATTATGGACTTACCTATAAATTGTTAAACTCTTTTTCGCACCTCGATAAATTCGATAATGATAAAAGGGCCGAAGACAAATTATCCTTCGTGTAAGCAGAAGAGACGGATAAATACACAAATAAGTTTAGTTTAGTGTAGAGTCGGTTTTTTAACCCGTGGTCAGGTTGACCAATATGCTAAAATATGGACCAATGGCGAAACCGTATAATGTCGTGATATGACATCTCATCCAATAGTCAAATTTTCAAATATTACTATAGTTAAATAATCATGGCGGCACAGCTGATATATGTTGCTTCAAATTTTCATCGTAAACTTAACAATTTGTCAAGATTACGTCACACATTTACTGATCGAGGTTACTTTTACTTGATTATGTAATACGTAATACCATAACTGACACTGCGCACACGAAAACAACCGTTTGTCATTCGTCAGTAGTCTTACATTAGGATAAAGAGAGATTAATGTTATTACCGTATTTCATTTAATCGCTTCCCTTTTATCTAATCGTATTTAAATCTCGTTTAATCCATGGTTGTAGCTCGGCACTGTTTTTGTGTATTTTCATTATTTTTAATAATATGAACTATTGGGTCCTTACCTATGAAATTGGTGTTTTTTTTCACTCTTAGTATTTTGTCTGTAACTATTAAGATTCAGAGTATTCCTAAAAAATAATTATCTCGTCTAAAAAAAAGACTATATTTTTGAGCTCTTTTAATTTGTTTTGATAATTTGTTGTAAGTTTAATTGTGTTAAAATTGGACACGGAGACAACTCTTTTTAAGTGCCTCCCGAATACATCATTTTATTTGCATTCACTTAAAAACGATAAATAATTTTAATGAAGTGTGATATTACACATATTACTAAAGCTTGTCTAATGATGCGTGCCAAATATTATTATCTCTGGATTTGTAGTTGTGAAGAAAACTGATAAAATGTTAGTATGGAAAATGCAGAATTCCCCAAAATCTCCATACAAAACACCAATTTCATAGGTAAGGACCTAATATAAAAACGATAAAGAATCATGTATATTGTATGGAAGCTCCTTTAAATATGTATTTTATTTTATTTATTAGTTTCCGTTGTTGTAGCAGCCACGAAAATAAATAATTTGTAACAATTTCAACTGTCTACTCTCACGGTTCATCAAATATAATACATATAATATATCAAATATAATACAGCTAGTAACAGACGGATAAATCTTAGTAATACTATGAAAAATACGGTCCCGTTTTTCCCTTTGGGTACGGAACCCTAACAAACGAGTACATTAATTTCATGATATTGAAAATAACCTACTTATTAAGCCTTACTTTAGTAACCATGTTTTTTGTTGTAGGTTTTTAGATGCTATATTCAAAGAAAAGTTCATAATTCGTCCCCAAGACTACACGACAGCATTAAACTCAGCAGTCACTGGAAATCGCGAAAATACACAAATAGTTTTCCAATACATTCAAAACAATTTGCTGGCAGTCATTGATTCGTGAGTTGTCTTGTAACATAATACATTTTGACCCTTGCGGCCTTGCGGGCACCGCGAACACTGGAGTTCGCAAACAATAGATGTTTCTATTGTCTCGTTTTATGCCCGTTCTCTAGTTAATTTAATCTTGTTTGATATTTAAATTGCTTGCTTTATAGATGTAAATTAGTTAATACAGACAAAATTATATGACGATATTCGTAGGCTGGAGTGGGCTGGTTATGGATGGCCGAAGATCGAGAGCGGTGGCGTGCATTAGGGCGTGCATAAGACCTATGTCTAGCAGTGTTCTTACACTCATGATCTTTCATGGGTCGATGAAGTTAAGACAATTTAGAGTTTTGAGTTAGATTTTTGAAAATGATAAAAAAAAGCTTCCTCTTCCAATCTCCTCTATCTCACCCTCCACCAAACTCACCAGATTCCCATTCCCTTCCTACCCACGGCCCCATTTAAAGAACTTATCCATTTTTCCTCCGATCATCCTCTCCGTATATATCCATTATTTCTCATATTAAAAACGTTTCAGGTCGCTATTGATATTTTTGGATTCTAGATATTATAAGTAATGTAAGTGTTTGTTTCTTATTAATATTGTCTTGTTGTAATAAGTTTAATTGTTTTATGTTTTATTCCAGATTTGATTCAGTTACTATACCACTTTCTTATATATCATCGAGACTTACAACAGCCACAGAAGTAGAACAGGTAATTAATTATTTAATTTAAGTCTACATAATTCAAATTTATGAACACCCTTTTATGTTTATATCAAAGAAAATAAATGACGTCATTCTTATGGATTGATTATCTACCATGATGTCATTTTTTCTACCGGGAAATATTCTGTTTAAAATCCGCCTCTGTAGACTAATTCACATAGCTTTTCATGATGATTGAGTTCTCCTCTATGTTGGATTCGCCTTGTTTTAGTAATGATTTTTAGACATCGGTATAAATAACTTTTTATTAATAAATAACTTTTACTACGTGGCAACAAGCGGAAAACAACATTCCATATTACATTTGAAATGCTTGACGAAAATGTATGATAGGGTTAGAAAAAAGTAACACAGAAAAAAAATAAAAAAGTGAGCACTGTTCCTCTACAGTCTTATAAATAGGAACAAACGCTTCTGGAAAAGACAGGACACACACTTTTACTCCTTAAAAAAACAATGAAGACAGTAAATATTTCTATAATACGATCATTAACTGACGGTATTCTGGCATGTCAACACAATAAAAAAATTATTGTATCTCACTCCCGTGAATTGAGAGGTTAAGAGTAATAATCCTTTTAGTCCATAAAGTTGTCTAAGTCTTATTATTAAGCGATCTGATTTTGTTGCAGTTTCGTGATTGGACAATATCAGTACAAGCAACTTTGGGGTCAAGTTTCCAAGCCGTAATGGATAGTGCACAGACAGCACTTGATGCTTTAAATTGGACTGCAGAAGTTGAGGAAGACATAAGGAATTACTTATTAAATGGCGACGAACTCTTAGTACCAAGCACATCAACTACCACTACGAGAACACCTGAGGAGACTGTAACGATACCTCCACTGATAGAACCGTCTACACCAGATCTTGATGATTCTGATAACTCGGCAAATATTTCCTATTTATCTTTAAGTTTAATTTTAACATATTTTTCAGTTACCTTCGTTTTAAATGAATAGTAAACAGTAGTGCAAAAGAACTAGAGATTTCAAAATATATTAGCACTCATCTCTTGATGGTGCTTTGTTTTCAATAAAGAAAGGTGCACCCGTTATTTACAGTAAATCATTAATAAGCTCTACTTGATTTTTCTGCCTTTATGTAACATTGTATGGGGAAGATTAGTTTTGAAGAATTTCTAGTCCATTTTTCTCAGAACAAGGCCGTCTAGTGAACCTGTTCGCATAATTTATAAATTACTTATTACCTATTTTAATTTCGTATAATTTATAAAATCTAAGCACCGGCATGGTTATTTTTTATTGTAGATAACATTCTGATTATAATCATTTGGTGCATAAACTGATTGTGAATAAATATTAGGTAGAAATCAAACAAGTTAATCATGTTTTTAAATATTATTACTATTTTTTTTTTCCTGCCAAATTGCAATATACCTATTATTTTTGATCTGCTATTGAATATACCATCTATACAAATAAAAGTTTGTTTGAAAGGTGAATATTTTATTTTTCTACTTCTACCGTAATCGTTAATTTTCCAATCTTATTACCTCACCGATTTTGATGTAATTTTAAAATAACTCTCTGTTTCCGAATCTAGAAATGGTATAAATACCGAACTTATAAAATTTTGACTGTCATATAAATGGACCATTAGACATTTCTTCATAACAACGTGAGTTTTTCATATTATTATACATACAAACATACAATCACGTCTGTAATCCCCGAAGGGGTCAACAGAGTCCAAAGAGCACTGTGTTCCTTAAGACCCCATTTAGCCATACATAAAATTGAGTTTGGTCAGATGGAAAATCGTGAAAAAGTAGTAACAAGTGGCTAGCTCATCGCCTACACAATCACAGACCCTGTACCCAATACGCCATTAGTCGCTTTTTATGACATGCTAGACAAGAAAAGCAGTTGGCACATTATTTTCACGTCCCGGACCAACACGAGACCATATTACCACCATACTATTACCATATTATTATGTGTATTATAAACTCATTCTATCTTTATACCTCTCTCAAACTTAACGCATATTAGGTATTTCACCTGCGACAATTTAAGAAACATTTTCTTTAACAGGCCCATGGTAATTATGTATCGGGATAACTTTTGTTATCTGGAATATTGATATTTGTGCCCGTTGAATGGTAGCGGACTCGCAAGTTGTTACATGGGTCCTTAAAATATCTGGCGAAAAGGGGGTGTTTACACCTACCCCCTTTGGGGTTAGAGACGTGATGATTATGTTATTTTTGTTGACATTGATATTTTTGATCGACGACTAGGATAAAGACGGCGCTACTCGTGCTAGAGATCGCATCGATCCCCCCCGCCGGTTGCGCAACTTTACTGAGTTTACCGGGTTCTGCAAAATACGAGAGTGACCTAGAATAAGAGTTACTGATATGAGAAGAAAAGAAGTGGATGTTTAGCTAAAGGGTGACCTTAGGGAATTTGAAGAATTGTTGAAGATTTGTTGTGCCGACCAAACTTGAAGTGGTTACTGCTTAAAGAGATGAAATAAGTGGTTATAAAATGCTAAGAGTACTAACATGACCAGTCAAATGCTGTTTATCCTAATGCTTATAAACAAAACAGAGACCAAATAAAGGATTTATTGTTGTGAATAATTTATAATGGGGGTCAAGGCATCATCGTCCGAACCTTATTTTATTTTACTACAAGTTATCATTTAAAAAGTGAATAAGTTCTTACGCTAAATTGAACATCGTTCTTTACCTTTTTTAATCTATTAATCTAGAGACTCAGCGAACTTAACGTTTTCCGTGATAAGATTATTGTATAAGTATCGTTATCTATAATTAATATCAAAAGAGTTAAATATGGAAATATCCAACCATAGACAACATTGGAAAAAAAACAATCAATGATAATTATAATAATTAGATGCTTTGGTCATCTTGAACTTATATTATTCAAAATTATTACTTGCTTAATTAAAGAAATCAAATGGTCCTAAAATGGATAGCGTAGGATTACTGACAGATCGACGTGTCCACCTCCTGGGCCTGAGTATCCTTCGACAAAACGAAATCCACGGTATTCCGTGTCCTATGCGCAGAATCAAAAAGTTGGCAGCATCCCGTTTGTTCAAATGGCACATTGCTACCTTATACATCTTCTAAGGCTCGTATTCCAGAACCGATCACAAGCGTAGAATCTATCCCTTTCAAGCACAGCTAGAAAGGCGTTATGTGAGGATTAATATAGCCATTTCTTTCTAACGATACCCAAGCAGAGGTCTTCTTGTGTTTGGTTCTAGAATACGGGCTTTAACCACGGCCTCTGTTTGTAACGAGTCAGAAGATTACTCTAGAATTATCTCTTGTATGACTCAATACGAGCATTACATGCTACGAGTACAGCAATCTTAATGAGCTTGTACATATATTAGAAGACTGATTAGTTTTATGATTAACTTGTTCTGTGAGTGATTCGCCCCATGAGCCATTTATAGATTTTGCGCTTTTTGTATCGAGAAGAAAAGTATTGGATATTAAAATACAGTTTTTATTAGTCATTTAAATCAACTTGAACATGATAAACATCAAACAGGAATAAGGGGATTACCCTACAATTGGTTTCAATCTTATCTTGATAATCGATACCAATACGTAGAAATACAAAATAAAGACTTTGAGACAGGTATGATCACAGACACCAGATCTAATTCCATCCAAGTTACCGGATCAATACCTCAAGGTAGCGTCCTAGGATGTGTCTTATTCCTCATTGATATAAATAATCTACCAGATATTTTTGATAATCTGTGTGTATTGTTTGCTGATGACATCTCAGTGCTTGTCTCTTACTCAAACTCATCGGAACTTAAAACTGAATTAAATAAACTTAAAATTCCTTTTACAAAATTAAAATTAGTCTCATCTAGTCCATTTTTTATGTCTATAAAAATATATAACCATATTCAGAACCACATCAAAAACTTTGAGAAACTCCCGAAATTTACTGAGCAGTTAAAAGAGTTCTTGATCGAGAATTTTTACAATTTAAAGGATTTTTTTTTGCAAATAGAATAAACCTTTCCACTATATTATAGCACTATATTATTATTATATATATTATAGTATTTGTAATTAAAAGATAGATGACATTACGTATTCAAGTAAATAATTTAGAATTTGATCTCATGTTTTTCTTTGTTTTTGTTAAATTTTGTCAGTAATATAAAATTTATTTTATGTTGCTGAAATAATTTTAATTTAAAAATAAGTTTATATAATTTTTAAGCAACTAGGGCCCTCTGGTCCTGTATTATAATTATATATTACTATACGCAGGGTGTCGCATGTATACAATCCTATTTTTTAAGACCTTTGTATTTCTGTATAGTGATTATGTGACATGCAAATAAATAAATAAAATAGTAGACAAAATAAAGGCCATTACCTCTTCACTACGTTGAGGAATACAGGTATGTTGTGGTGTTCCTACCCACCACTGCGGCTCAGGTCAGTGTGGTAGAGCTATATCCCATATTCCTCGTGTAAGCATTAAAAGGACAAGACATAATTTTGACATTGCATTAAATCAACATTGATTTGTCAACATTACCTACGTCACAGAGTAGGGTAGCAGTAGGTCAATAGGCTTTGCTTCAATGTCAAAAACGCCTTCGGTCCTGATGGTCTATGAATTATCTGTGCCGAGCGTCACGATTATTGTTAACAATTCAATACGCATGCGTGACATAGCCGACAGTTAAGCTTGATTGGTTGCGACCATGTTGCGACTGGCGATTGACGGATTTTGGATTTTGACCATGCGTAGTAATTGTTTACATGAAGCGTCACGGACATGGTGGAAAGCGTTTTTGGCAAATGAAAAAAAGTAAAATAGAACATTGAATTTCTACAGCAATCCCTTATTTATATTTAGCGAACTTAGTAAATTTCGGACCCTTGTTCTAAATACTATGTGGATGACATATTATTTTCTTGACATGAGTCAACTAGCCTAGTCTGCTATTTTATTTTGATCTGAAACGCATGAGGAAGGTTATGTTCTAACGTTATTGGTATTATGCTAGCAAAACGTAACCGTGCATTTCGGTTGCCTTCGATTTCATTCGGTTGGCTTTTTTAAATAAATCAAAAACGTAAAGCAAAAGCTTACATTTCAATCATCAATGTTTATTTTGCTAATCATTCTTTCTTCAAAGGCGTTGATTACGTAATTGTAAGTTTATAGTAGAATTGGGGTGCTATTGGGGTGTAGGTCATATTGTACAACACATGAAAGTTAAGATGACTTGGGGCGTTATGTAATGTGAAAGTTTGAACTCATTATTATTTTCCTTGCATTGAATCTTTCATAAGTGACCAATTTACTATGATAATTGATAAAGATATGACTATCCATGCGTTCACCTTTATCAGCATAGTATCATTATGTAGTCGTGCAAATATGTATTTAATCATAGTGTTGACTAAAGGTACAACTTTGCCATTATCAATAAAAGAGATGATAAAATAAATAATTTGTAGAGTTATATGTTTTTGGTTTAATGAAAATGATGCAATCAATAAAAATAAGACTCGAGTTGCACAAAATATTGCGTTATCAATATACATGGTGCAGAATAATTTATTGCTAAAATTATACAGGTTGGTTCCTTCATGTTTGTGATACGAGTACCTGATAATTTGTAACCCCTGCAAGGTATCTGCGTTCATAAGGATAAGTACCCAGTAATTTTATCCGATAGACAAAACCAGAATATCGCTCCTCGATACAGTACCGAGCAGAGTTATACATTTTCATAGATAACGCAAGTATAACGCCTTGTATTGAAACCAAGCGTGTCAAGTTTTTAACGTTCACTAAGACGTCACACCGTATATTCCAAACTGATTGAAAAATACCAATGCCGCCGAAGCTCCTCCGCCAATTATCATACAACAAGGCATTTTTTTAGTTTCTGCTGTCAATAGGACGCATGCAGACTAGGTTGCAGCGGCCAACCCCGACGTTTGGTCGGGGTTTTTAAGCACGCGCGGTACCGTGTGTCTCTTTGGTTTATATGACATGTTGAATTAAAATTTTCATAAATCAAGAATGTTCCCCCAGGTGCAGATGGTTTTTATCATAAAAATCGCTGCGAAACGCCGTTCCCAGCGTACAGGATCAGGTAAGATCGAGTTGGAATCTGTATTAAGATAATTTTCGTTACACCCTACACCTTGCACTGCACCACGCTGGCTGACGCATGTAGAAACGGGTGCTATAAGGACAGAAGTATGGTATAGCTCGAGATGGTAAAGTTTTGGTCTGCATCCAAAGATACGATAGCGAATGTAGATTTGTGTTTAATAACGAAAGTCAAAGAGTACGAACTTTTTTTTTTACATATGACAGGTAAGCTCTTGGCCTTCATCTCACCCATTCGCGCTCATAATCACTATTGTGTAAGAGCTTAAGTATACCAAGCACTAGCCCCGATATCCCCCCCGATTAGGAACTAACTTTAACAAAAAAAAATCGTTGTCTCGTCGGGGCTTTCTATTTTTATTGACGGTAAAATTTTTAATTTAATTTGAATTAGTAGAAGCGATTTACAGGGAAGTTTTAATAAAGCATTACACCCGTGCGAAGTCGGGCATGTCGCCAGTAAATAAATAAAGGTATATGTCAACTGATTACAAGTAATTACGTACGCGCTGCGGGCTATAGTTAGTATGTAATTTTATTAAATATTAAATATTTTAATAAAAAATAATTTTGACAGTCCTGATTGAATATAGGTATAAAAGATGTTTATCTAAATAGAGATATGGTATCAATATTTTTATTGTAAACTGTAGATAGGCTTTAATAAAAATCGATAACGATTAATTACAATAAGATCTAAAAAAACTTCCATCTGCCATTCCATTCAACACATCAGAATGGTAAGTGCACAATTAAAAGTATAAGATTAAAAACATTATTAATATTTTTTAACTTCACAAATAAGTAATAAGTTAAATCTTGATCTAAGTAGAATGATGAAGCCGATAAATTATCAGGTGTTTTTTAATTATTTTTATCGTTAATATGTTCTGAGTTATACAGCTCGGCAGTGTACTTTAAGCTGTTTTGATATTGACAATAAAGTAACTATCACCATGGACGGAATTTACATGGGTGTCCAACAATTTGCTTTTTTGAATTTTCTATGCTTGGAACGACACAGTGTGCCGTGTGGTGCTGTGGCGTGCTTCTTTTGTGTGACGATACTGATACTATAGGACTGTTAGATACAGACTTATCATTCAAAGTACATTCTTCCCGATCAAAAATTAAATCATCCCCTGTTCTAGAGTTTCCATAGACCAAAATTTTTCTAATTCGTTACCAATAAGCCATAAACAAATTTTAACCTCTCAATAGCCCTAAAACCGATGCACACTAGAAATTTATTTATATCGTTCGCGATTGCCGACGTTTGCAGGGCCCCCAAGGAGTTAATAGATGATATTATGTTTTCTTAAGTGGGACTGATATCCTCAGCCTATATACGTTCCACTGCTGGACACAGGCCTTCCTCAGAATCACATGACGAGTATGGGTCGTAACACTACCACGCTGTCCCAATGCGGGCTGGTGGGTAGAAATGGTTGCAATAGCGTCCGGGACTAAATGTCCTTTTTTCTTTTTATTAAGCTTAATTTGAAGCGATAGCCGTGATACAAAATCGGCGCGAGATGTAAAAACGGCGCTAGTCGAGATAGGGGTCACCGATCGATCCCTAGCAACACGACTGAGTTAGAAAAACTTAAGCTTTCCTGTTTTATAGATATCGTAATCTTCACACCGTGTCCGGTGCATGGCAAAGCTTGCTTTTGTATGGGGAAATTGATTGAACTAATTTATTTTAATGGTAGCAGTCTACTTCTTCTTTTCGTGTCAATGGCTGTTAAATTTTATCCTCCCAATAGCGAGCCACACTTTCAGCATTTGCTGTGGCTTTCATGAGGTGACAGTTAATTTATTCGACAATTTCATTTTATTTATCACGTGTTTAGTCTTCTGACCCTCTGTAATTTCATTTGATTTTCGTCATCTTCGTGCATTAAAATGCTTGATAATATAAGTTTAAAAAATAAATATAAAAATCCCTCGTTTTTTAAAAGAGCAAATTAACCCTGCGGTGCCCGTTTTCTAAGAGGGGTCACACTAAGAGGGGTCACTCAAAACGTGGGGCCGCATCTGCAACTTTGCAATATATCAGGCGAAATATAATGACGTGTGTAGACATATACCTTTGGGGACTTAGGTGTGACTAATACTTAGAATGTAACAGAGTTGAAATTATTGCCAGTGGTTTGGCGCGGGTAGAACTTACGAGTAAGTCGTTTGATAATAACCGTTAATGGCTTACAGAGCCATCTGTATTATTTTGTGTAAACTGAGTTACATTGTTTTACCTCAAATGTCCACAAAGCGACACACAATAGAAACAAATATTATTTGAGAATGCCGGCGTTCGCCTGGCGCACACTCTGACCCATTCTTCGAACTATTATAAAAAAATATTAGAAAGCCTCTTTCAAATTCAAATATTTTTCAGGAACGTCACTTGTTCCAATGGCTGCTGGTGTGCGTTGCCCTCCTGCAGGGCTTATACTCAAGCCCTGTACCAATCCCAGAGGAGGAATGGGAGGAATTCAGTAGAATGCTGCGAGACCCCAGCTATAGACTGCCAACAACAACGAGACCAGAACACTACGAGTTAACATTAACACCCTACTTCGATCAACCACCCGAAGGCATCCAGGCATTCAGTTTCAACGGCACTGTGTCTATATACATAGCTGCACAGGAGGAGAACGTAAGAGAAATCGTTATGCATTGCAATGATTTGACCGTTCAAAATGTGAAAGTCGAATATACTCGTACAAGTGATAATGAAACATTTGATATTGCAAGTGTGGAACAGAACTTGGAATGCTCATCACCGCACAGCTTTTTAACAATATCCACAAATCAAGATTTAAGTATTGGTACGAGGTACAAAGTGACTATGAATTTTAATGGAAATATTCAGAGTACTATGAGAGGGTTTTATAGGAGTTGGTATATAGACAGCTCTGGTTCTGTAAGGTAATATATGGTTCATTTGAAATATTGACAAAATAAAAATAAATTTGAAGTTCTCATTCACGATATTTTTTTCAGGTGGATGGGTACTACACAGTTTCAACCTGGACATGCGCGACAGGCGTTCCCTTGTTACGACGAGCCTAGTTTTAAAGCCACCTTTGATATTTCTATTAACAGAGAATCGTCCTTCTCGCCCACAATTTCCAACATGCCTATTAGAACAACATCAGCGTAAGTTTAGAAATAAAATTGATTTTGTTCATGATTTTAGGCTGCGTTTGGCCACCAGAGCAGATATATGAGACGCAGCTAAGCGGGCGTACGATCAACTAAAGAGATTGCGACATTTTAAATACCTTATTGATGGATTTTACCTCCCACACTGATTACAACCTAACAAAGCTTTAATAAGAAAAGCAGCCTCTAGAAAAAATTTATACAATATCGTACTGTATAATGTTTTGAATATTTCTATTTGCAGAGAGCTAAATGGTCGAAAGACGGAAACCTTCGAAACTACTCCAAAAATGTCCACATATTTAATAGCGTTCATTGTTTCGCACTATGAAAGAATTGCTACAAGTTGGCTACAAGACAGACCATTTGATATCTATGCTAGGGACAACGCAAATGGAACCGGAGACTTTGCTCTGGAAGCCGGAGTATTACTTTTGAAAGAAATGGAAGAGTACACACAGTTCCCTTACTATACCATGGCGGAAAAGATGGACATGAAGCAAGCGGCTATTCCCGATTTTTCAGCAGGTGCAATGGAAAATTGGGGTCTTCTCACATACAGGTATTGTGTATATTTTTTGTATCAGAAAATGGGTATTAATTAGGTCTACGACGAGGAAGAGGAAGCGAAGAGAGTAGCCAAATAAGTGTAATAAACTAAGGCTAATAACATAATCTAATCATTCTGGTTTAATAGTTGTATAATAATCCGTCAGTTTATCCGTCATCCTCGTTTACTTATAAATTGTGCTTATGTTTGCACCGATCTTTCAGTGTTTTATATCTATCTGTTATTTCTCGATTATATATCGTTTCTCTAATTTTTACATTTTTTGCCCACCTTGATAAGTTACTACCTGTATGTGTGAATTACAAATTATAATTTCGTAATGTCGCCATTAAATCAAATAGTTACAAAATATTCGGCTGTCGGTTTTAGTTACCTACTTTTGATGTTATCCTATTTATTATTATTTCAGGGAAGCATTGATCCTGTACGATCCGGTGAATACTAATAATTTCTATAAGCAACGTATTGCTAACATTGTATCTCATGAAATTGTTCATATGTGGTTCGGCAACCTTGTCACTTGCAAGTGGTGGGACAACTTATGGCTTAATGAAGGTTTCGCGAGATTCTATCAGTACTACTTGACTGGCAAAGTAAGTATAAATTATAAGTGCACATAAAAACATAATACTCCATTAGAATTGGTAAGTGGCGCCTATTTAGGGCGGATAGCAACGAAACAGGAGTTTCTTCCTTCCCGAACAAAGCGAAAAGAATCAAAATATTAACGTAGCATTTGTAGATTTTTTTTTCATTAATTTGCTAATAAATTAAATTACTTCCCTCTTTTCCTTTTTCATACATTAAAACCATTTTCGTATTGCAAGATAAGCTGCTCGCCCAAGTACTACTTACTAGCACACGTACGGAATGATCAGTTGAAATGGGTCAGCGGGGAGAAATCCGAAACTATGAGAGAAAGCAAAATTCGTTCTGCCAAGGTCGAAATAAAAAAAAATCGTTGTTGACGTTATTTACATACACACAAATAATCACGGCTAATATCCCCTAAGGGTTAGTCAGACTAGGCAAAGGCAACGCAAAAGCAGTCCATTGCCATAGTCCGCTCTTTACCGCAGTGACTGCACTCAGCGTGACAGGTGGTGAGCCCGTCGCCGCTATAAGCTATGATGGGATTGGAGACTATCTTAACACAGATGCACCTTAAAAATGTATTACACTCGTCACGCAAGCCAATTAACATATGCATCACGGAAAATGGTTATAATTGAAAACATACCTGTAACTACGTAAAAAAAATTAAATTAATTTAACAAGATTTCATTTAAAACGTGTTCTTTGTGATTGATAAAAAGCAAAACAACGAAAACATTTTTTTCAATTTCAACCAGGTTCGATTCCCGGTTATGCATGAGTTGGAAAAAAAAATGACTGTCATTATTAATTCACCCAAAATCGATGTTATGGTTCCTATGAACAAATTTCACCATCTCCCGGATTGAAATAAAATGAAATGAAATAAATGAAATAACTTTATTGCATATAGATTTCTTAGAAATACTTTCTCACGTCAATTTATACCCTACTAGCACTTCGATGTAAATTAATGTATCACTGAGTCGAGAAGAATTTGGATTGATAACCTGCATATTAACGATGTAGTGCAGAGAAAAAGAAAAATTATTTTCTTTCAGTTAAAATTAGCAAAATAATAAAAAAAAACTAAATAATGCGACATTGCCAACCCGCAATGCAGATTTCTCTCCAAAAAGGCGCCATTGTCAGGCATTTATTTATGTTTAAATTAATAATGTTCATGCAATGTTACACAGGTTTACCCGCAACTAGGCTTCGAGACTCGCTTCATTGTCGAACAATACCAAGTAGCCATGACGTCGGACTCAGTGGACACAGCGCATCCGCTAACTGATACAAATGTTAATTCACCCAGCACAGTTTCCAGCCATTTCTCAACAATAACATACGCTAGAGGTGCATCTATTTTAAGAATGACACAGCATCTTTTAGGAGACGATACATATGTCACAGGACTCCGAAGCTATCTAAGGGATAGGTGAGTAACGCATCATTCTTCCCTTTGTCATTTTGATTGATTTTATGCTCGTTAATTGAATGTTTGGTCGCCTAGAACTTTATGAAAATCTTAAGCAAAATAAAAATAAAATCTCTGATTAAAAAAAAATGTATAGGTAAAAAGTAAAAATAAAACTTTTAAATTGTAAATGGAGGTCTTATAAGTTTAACGGGATCTCTGTATTTTGTAACTAATGAATAGTTTGCAATATAGTTATATATTATATGTATGTATATTATGGCGCTAAATAATTATATGAGAACCTGGATTTAATTTGGGCAGCCCCATATTTCGCACTTTTTACTGCCTAGCGCGGAGCGAGAATGAAAATCAGATCAATTGTTTAAGAGGAACAAACAAACACGTTAACCCCTTGAGGGTTAGCGCGAACACTGGTGCTCGCATACATTAAATGTTCCTATTATGTCAGGGATTGACTCTGGATTAAC
This sequence comes from Parapoynx stratiotata, assembly GCA_910589355.1. Taxonomy (NCBI): domain Eukaryota; kingdom Metazoa; phylum Arthropoda; class Insecta; order Lepidoptera; family Crambidae; genus Parapoynx; species Parapoynx stratiotata. Next base: position 15,540,388 of record OU342464.1, read on the forward strand.
TTATGACATCCCTCATTTACTGTAGGGGTTTAATTAAAAATCATTTCGACTCATCTGTCTAAAATTTTTTAAATAATTAAAACTTTCATATTTATTTATTTCTAAAGGCTTCTCTTCTATACTGAGATAAAACACATCTTTGTCGCCTTTGTGGAAAATATTGTATTGTTCCTTATATTGTAACCCCTAATAAGCGAGTTATAAGAGGGGAATAGTTATTCAGTGTTTTGTCACTTTCTGACAATTACTGTCTTCTGAATGTCTGACGAAGACAAAACACTGAATGACTGTTCCAACCTTATACCTCGTTTATTAGTAAGGGTGTTGTTATAGTATATCTTAAGGGCGAATATAATGGGGAGGAGCTCGGTGGCATAGTGGTCAGTACGCTTTGGCTTTCGATTAAAAACAAAGCAACTTTCGCCATGGTCAGGCCGCGGATGGGTGACCAAATATTTGTGATCTCGAGCTCCTCCGTGCTTCAGAAGGCACGTTAAGCCGTTGGTTCCGGTCGCTCTTGAGACCTGTTCTACCCACCAACTCGCATTGGGCCAGCGTGGTGGTGTTATAGCCCATACTCCTGTGTTTCCTCATGAGGTAGGCCTGTAGGCCCAGCAATGGGACATAGATAGGCTGAGGACGAAAGGGCGAATTACCGCCTTATTGTTTTTTCTAAATTTACAGGCTGGCGTGAATGGTTTGTAATTGTATAAACCTTATGGTTTATATTTCATCAAAGCTTATGGTGGTTGCTCAAATGATTGTTTGTTAACAGATCTTTCGATGTTGCTGAACCTAGCGACCTTTTCAAAGCCCTCGATGACGCAGCGTCACAAGAGAACGCATTAAGTACTTATGACGGTATGACAATCGACCGATACTTTAGGTCCTGGTCTGAAAAGCCTGGACATCCTTTATTGACTGTCACAATTGATGAAGAAACCGGTTTAATGACGGTTGTACAAGTAAGTAGAATAGAATAGAATTATACATTATTGCTTTAAAAAAGAATACAGTTCTGCACCTAAATTTAATAGTTCGCAGACGCAAATGCACGAATAACATTAGACAATTCATGAAATATGCCCATACGTGCCTATAAACTTTGAAAGATATCCTTGATTTCTCCAGGGTCCCATCATCAGATCCTGACCTCATGAGAATGGGACCAACTAGAACTTGTCCTCAGCCTATAAACGTCCCGCTGGGCACAGGCCTTCCTCATGGAGAAACACATGAGGAGTATGGTCCGTAACACCAATACGGGTTGGTGGGTAGAAACGGTCGCAATAACGACCGGGACCAACGGCTTAGCGTGCCTTCCAAAGCACGGACGAGCTCGAGATATCAAAGTTTTGGTCACCCATCCACGGCCTGACCATGGCGAAGGTAGCTTTGTTGTAGATGGAAAGCCAAAGCGTACTAACCACTACGCCACCGAGCTCGTTAACTCAACTAGAACTTATACCCTTTCAAACAATGATTTATTTTTTTTAATCAGTAAAGGCGTCTTTGAGTAACCAGGGAACATACATAAAAAAACAACATAAAACTTTTCGTCGAATTGGTAACCTTTTTATGAAGTCGTGTAAAAATGCTTTAGCTGTGAAATGCGTACACGACCAAATATCGCCCGTATCTGCGTACGTACACGGTCGATTTTTAGCCGTGTGACTCCGTCATTAGAGCGGATTCGGTCAATGAATTGTAAGTATTTATTTATTGGTGTCTGAACCCCCACGTATTTCTACCTTGAATTTGAATAGAAAGCAAATAGTAATTCTTCAATTGTATTCGCACATATTTTGTTTATAAACATACACAGGTACATCACGACTCTTATCCTTAAGGATAAGACTCCTATCTTATCCCAAAGGGGTTGTGTTCTTATAACGGTTTTTCATTTTTTCTAGTCGCGCTGGGAAAGAGATACTGGAGTGTCTCAATATGAAAGCATTTGGGACCTCCCCATTACCTGGACCAGACAGAATGCTTCCGACTTTGACAACTTAAAGCCGTCTCAGTTCATTACTGAGGCAACGACTGTCATTGAGCGCGGTTCCGTAGGCGAAGAATGGGTTGTCTTCAACAAGCAAGCATCGGGTGAGCCCTTGTGTGTTTTATAGCATAAGTTAAAGGGACGAGCAGTCCCGCTCCTGATGGAATATCTCACAGCTGCCTATGACAAATGCAGTTCTAACAACACAGAGTTACTGTCAGCCTGACAGACACTGCCTCGTGCCCGTCACCAGAAACTGTAGTTGTTAAGTCTGTGCCGTAAACACTTCTATTCTGAAAAACTACATTTTCTTGTTCAGACAGTCCTGTGTGTACCTGGCATATTAAAAATTATTGCAAATCACCCTGAAATTATGTCATTTTTAGGATTCCGTACTCAAAGGGTAAAAACGGGACCCTAGTACTAAGACTTCGCTGTCAGTCTGTCCGTCCATCTGTCAGTAACCAGGCTGTATCAGGTGGAGGTCGCTAGACCTGCATCCTTTGGTGCTGCCCTAGCATCCTTCGCAAATGGACGTATCTACTGCTTACCATGGCGGTGGTGTTGAGTCATTTGCTGGGCTGATAATAAAAAAAAACACTGTTGTTTACCTAGTCAACGGTATGGAACCCTTCGAGCGCGAATCCGACTCGCATTTGGCCGGTTTCATAACTATGCTTAACGTTTCTAAAAATAAGACGAATATTTTAAATTCTTTATTTCGTTATCTATAATACTACAATATATCCTTACCTATGAATTTGGTGTTTTGTATGGAGATTTTGGGGAATTCTGCATTTTCCGTACTAAATTTTTTTCAGTTTTCTTCACAACGACAAATCCAAAGATTATTTGGCATGTATCATTAGACAAGCTTTAGTAATATGTGTAATATCACACTTCATAAAAATTATTTATCGTTTTCAAGTGAATGCAAATAAAATGATGCATTCGGGAGGCACTTAAAAAGAGTTGTCTCCGTGTCCAATTTTAACACAATTAAACTTACAACAAATTATCAAAACAAATCAAAAGAGCTCAAAAATATAGTCTATTTTTAGACGAGGTAATTATTTTTTTTGGGAATACTCTGAATCTTAATAGTTACAGACAAAATACTAAGAGAGAAAAAAAACACCAATTTCATAGGTAAGGACCCAATAAATAAGCAGTGATAGCTGAATTGGGATGGAGGTATGTGTGCATGTAAATTCCTAGACCGTAAACGCTCGTTGGGCAAATAAACAGCTCACACCGCGTAGTGGTCGCGTTATTATTTACACCCACGTGACCAAATTTGTGTTTTGACGCTAATGAAAACACCACGACGTTATCACAGAACGACATGCTGAAGTGATCGACAAGCTATTGCAATATGACCCCATCGCGTGCTTACGCTCTAACCTTTTGTGTACCATAATCACTTTTAAGCTTAAAAGGCCTTCATTACGCCTAAAAATTTTTAAGCTATTGCATAGCTTTTATCGCGGGCCTTGAGCGCGGGGACCGAATCCAGAAATTCCGTAACGAAAAAACCTCACGCTCCCCACTCCGATGCGCAAGGAGGTGTGGCTTGAAGGCCGTGCATCGTCTAACGTCGTTTCAGTTCGGCAGTCTTCGACACGGCGTTGTGTGCGTGCGATTAGACGTATTATACGACTCTACGAAACTCGCACGAATCGAGACGAGCTGCTCCAAAATCGGACGAATACATAAAAAGCTGTATTAAAAAATACCAAAAAAAATACTTTTATTTTGTTATTGTATGTATTGGTCCGAAAAAAAAAAATAGAAAAATTTGTTTTCTTATCGGTCACCACGCTCAAAAACTTTAATTAATATCAAAGAAAAAGAAATACTGCATGAATAAAATAAATAAATAAAATTATAATTGCATAAGTTGATACAAAATGCTATGCAATAGCTTTACCGCGGCAGTCCCCGAGTGCCACACGTCTTTTTTTTTATTATTTCGCCATATTGGTAAATACAAAATCAAGACATAAATACGTAATAAAGTTTGTGAAAATGTATTTTTTTTTATTTATATTATTATGAAGTTAGTTAAAATTTATAAAGGACTTAATATTTGAATAAGCAGCAAAATATTAAAATATCCGTATTTGACAACCTCTGTAGTCGAGTGGTCTATAAGGCGTCGCCATTTCGAAAGGTTCTGGGTTCGACCATCTCGAGATGTTTCTGTGATGAATACAGGCATTTGTTTTCCAGTCTTCGATGTTTATATATGTATTATTTAAAATCTGAATATTTATTTATTTATCTATTTAATTTATAATTTATTTATTTATCTATTAAATACATATATATATATATATATATATCCGTCATCTACTATCTGTAACACAAGCAGCATTAGTTGCTTAAAATGGGGCTCGTTGATAGGTGTGAATGTCTGAAGATATTTATTTATTATATTTTATCTGTACTAAACAAATATTTTTTTTAGGATTCTATAGAGTTAACTATGACGTTACAAATTGGGGACTGATTACAAGAGCATTGAGAGAGAATATCAGCGCTATTCACGAATATAACCGTGCTCAGGTAAATAAATCTTTGAATTTAGACAATTTGTACAGCAGTAGTGTCAGTTTTATAGCACCAGCGCCGTGAGCAAAGTCAAGAATTGAACACGTCGAGTCCTTGTTGTTGCTCTAAACACAGCTTCAGTTTCAAGTTCTTCAGTCAATTCTTTTCGCCCCTTATAACTGGTGATCTGGATGGTCGGTCGCCTCACCATTATAGGCGTATATGGGAGTCTAAATAAATAATTTTAATCAATTAAAGCCAATAAAATTAAGATAGGTACTTATACCTTGATGGCTGCTAAATAACACAATTTTTTAGTGTCACTACAAACTGTACAAGGCAGCGGCAGCCGAGTTGGGACATACGAGGCACTACTCGTTCGAGAGGCCGCGTGAAACGCGGGTTCGATCCCACCGCCTGTACCACTGATTTTGCCTCACATTGTGACCGGTGCATGGCAACCGGCGCGCCACCTGTTACATGGGGACCTAACATATCTGGCGTAATATGGGTGTTTAACACCTCTGACTACCCCTTCGGGGAAAATAGGCGTGATGATGTTATGTTTTGTATTACAAACTATCTTAATTGTACGAAAATCTACTCAATGTGTTATCACTTAAAGGGTGAATTCGACCAAATTGAGATTAGTAACACGGGAATAGTAATGCCAAGCTGAGCTGAAACGATTCGTCAAATCTGTCCTAAGGGCGGAGCCGGTTAGCTATCCTAGTTTTTTCAAGTTTGGCTACACGCGAGTAATATTATTTTAATGGAGTACGCAGTTTTTCGCGCACGAATGTGTCAATGTCTTGTTTGACACAGGGCAGATTCGACCAATCGTTTCCGCTCAGTTTGATATTACTATTCCCGTGTTACTAATCTCAGTTTGGTCGAATTCGCCCTAAATATAGTACCGGGGAACGCAAACTCTTGGAATAAGGCGTCCCCAAGGTTTGATTAATACGGGCGGGAATCCATCCCCACCTAGTTTCCAATAGTGCAGAGCCTATTGGTGGTGCGTCAGAACATCGTTTGAAAATCGGCAGGAATACTACCAATACCACGTGTAGTTGAAGTGGACATAGTTCTCGGTGGTTTCGGGCCTACTAACCCCCCGATGTGGTCAACGTATTCTATTTACCGAAGTGTTATAAGAATGCGTTGTAAAGTGCGAATCACTGGACATCTTTGGCTGATACATGCGATAAGACGCAATATCGACAAGTTTCCGATATTGTTAGGTTTGACTTCTTATCAACCGTCTTAAAGCTGACCCTACTGTACCCATAATATATTTTTGGTAGTGCTGTGACGAGATGAACCTGAAGGTAAATAAAAGTCCCAGGTGGTCACTTACTTATTGGTATATTTATATAAAACTAAGGCACTAAAAGTGCCTTTGGAAACGATTCTAAATAAAATGTGCATTTAATTGTACAACCAGACTTCTTTTAATCTAATAAATGGATTTCAATTTATATATATAATTTAACAATTATTGAGGACAAGACAATGAGAAAGACAGACAGTAAATTTAAAAACAGAAATTAAGAGAAAAATGGCCAGAGAAGAGCGCCTCGTTACAGTGCTATTATGATCGCTGTGTTTCATTGTTTTTTTTGTTACAGTTAATCTACGATTTATTTGATTTTGGTAGAGCAGGACTGTGGTCATATGACAGAGTGTTAAACAGAATCTCTTTCTTGGAATTTGAGGATCAATACGCACCATGGATAGCGGCGATAAATGGATTCAACTTCCTACTCAGAAGAGTAGCACATGACGAAACACTGAAACAAAACTTAGAGGTACTTTTTTACACACAAATTCTACTATTTAAATAAGTTATTTATTAAATTAAAATCATTAAATTAAAAAATAAATTAAATAATAGATTTTGATATGATTTTTGCAAATAAGTACCTACCTATGTATTTCTGAATATTTCTTTCCTAATACAAGTACCTACTTACCAACTACAAATATTTTTTTGTACTTAGGATGAAATCAAAAGACTTAGTGAAAAAGTTGCAATACGTCTCGGTTATCACGAACCTGCTAGTAGCAATGTTATGGATAATTTCATGGACGATTTGCTAAGAATGCATGTCATGCAGTTCCTCTGCAATATAGGCGATGAAGAGTGCAATACTGTGGGAGAACAACTTTTCCAGAGTTGGATGAATGATGGACAAGCGTAAGTAGTTCTAATTAGTAAAATCATTAGGGTAGCCATAAGTCGATGGACCCTAAATATCTGGAGTGAAGACCACCACTCGGAAAATGTAGTGTAGGACGATCTGATGACGATATACGCAGGTAGGCTGGAGTAGCCTGTATTAGAAAATTAAGAGAAAAGAAAAGAAGATACCTGTTTCTAGCAGTGGACATATAAACATCTTAGCAAGCGACATTGATTGAGTCATGTAATTTTACTCAATAATTTAACGCACATACACATATGATCAGGACTATTATCCCCTAAGGGTTAGTCAGAGGCTAGGCAAAAGCATCGCAAAAGCAGTCCATTGCCATAGTCCGCGCTTCACCTAGAAGTGACTTAGAAAAATTAATACCAGGTTATACTCCATAAACTGTGCTTGACAGAGGTGTAGTTTTCAGGTTTTACCAACTCTAACTGCAATAATGATTTGATTTGCAACTACATAACTTACCTATTAGGAATTACCGTGCGAGGAAAAGTGCGTGTTAGGAAAAATATGCGAAATACTATAAAATAACAATAAAGAATGAAAAGGAAAGATGAGAAATATTAAAATTAAATTAAATTTAATGTTCGCTGATTTCTAAATTGTTCATCTTTACACGTTAAGTGTGGTGTCAATCATTAAGCCGAGTATTAAATTATTTATAATTATTATACAATTAGAAATAAGTAGATAGATTTATAAAATGTTCGAATACTAGCAATAGCGCCTTAACGTTAAAATTTTCGTTTTACTCTGTTTCACTTGTTACAAAATGTTACAGGATACCACCTAACATGCGCCCATGGGTTTACTGTGCGGGTCTTCGTAGAGGAACAGAAGTAGAATTTAACTACTTCTGGAACCGATACTTGAAGGAAGAATTGGCTAATGAGCAAGTCGTAATGCTTGAAGCGGCCGGATGTACGACACAACAAGCTAGCATTATAGCATACTTAAACCAAATTATTCATAAAGAAGAAATCGTTCGTCCTCAGGATATCTCAACTGCTCTGAATTCAGCTATAACGCGAAATGACGAAAATACATTGATAGCATTCCAATGGTTGAAGGAACATGTTAATGAAGTTTCAGAGAAGTAAGTATATATACGAGTAGTTCACATGGTAAAGTAATAATTTAAATTATTATATAAAAAGGACATAAAAACTTTGCTCTTGCATCTCATTTAAAAATCCCCATCAAAATTTGTTGTGTAGTTTTAAAAATCTTGCATATATATAGAGTCAGACAACGTGGAGCTATTTTGTTTTATACTGTGTAGTGAATAGAGAAAATTTTTATTCAGTTGAAAATATTAGACATGATTATTAATTTATTACAACAGTATTTCATTTAAGTAAAATAATTTCTGACATTCAAAACCTTCCAACTAGCCCAAATTAAGTAGTCTTGAAGGCAGCGGTGGCCGAGTTGGGACGGACGGGGTATTACTCGTTCGAGAGGACGCGGAAATCGCGGGTTCGATCCAACCGCTTGTACCGCTGAGTTTGAATTAAACTTAAGTACTGTACAGTGAATATTGCTTGCCTCACATTGTCCTCGCTGTATGGCAAAAGGCTCGCCATTTGTTACATGGGGACTAAACATATCTGGCGAAATGTGGGTGGCAACACCGCTGCCTACCCCTTCGGGGGAAAAGGCGTGATGTTATGTTATAATTATATCTTTTTTTCTTGATTATATGACTTTTAAAAAAATGAAAGTTCGTGGGCATTTCAATCCAAGATATTTGCGTTATGCACACAATCATTTGCTTTCCGGTCATGGATTTTTTTTGTCTATTTCAAACATTATTCCAGTAGCTATTTATGTAAAATTGAGTAACTCTCCATCATTTAGAGTAAATAAAACCAGACAGGAAGCTACATTATTTGGTGTAAATGTCAGAATTTATTCATTTACTTTATTTTATTTTATTACAAATAGTGTATACGAGTTGGGAAAAGTGCCATAAATGAGATAAGTCTTGAAAGGGATCAATTGAATTTACTGCTCTATGAACCAAGTAGTCGGTTTTCAGTTTTTAAATCATGGTAATTAATACTGAGCAATAGAAAATATTGACGTTAATTAATGACCCTTGATTGTCAAAATAAACAAATCAAAACTTTTAAATGTGGCTATGTTAGCGGTTAAATGTGGAAAAAAAGTAAATGAGCTCAACGTATGAAAATAAAAGGAGATAAAAAGAAAATATTTTTTTTTCTAATTTACTAATTTGTTCTTTAGGCTCACTTGCGCGGTCGAGAGTTAGAACCTAACCTTGGGGCAAATATTAGGGCAAACCCTGGGTTACGCGCTTACTCTCGATCGTGCAAGTGGGCCTTAAGTTCCAAACATGTATAGGTAATACTAAAAAAATATAATGATCATCAAGAGTTTGGTAATTTTTGCTTTTATTTTATCGGTGTCCCTTTTCAAGACCTGGCCGTCATGAATGGGACCAATAATTTTTTTAAATTTGAGTTCATTTAAGAAGATAATGTTTGTCGTCTATAATATCAAAGATGAATAAATATAGTAACTGTACAGATATGTGTGGTTCCATGTCACCTGTCACGTAGGTACATAGGAAAAAATGTTCCTACTAGAGATTTATTTTCATGAACTCGATGTTATTTCAAAATAACACTTTAACGTTTGAATCGTAGAACTTCTAAGGTTATACTATTAATTAACGCAATTTGTACTTTTTATTACAGATTTGGAGATATATCATCACCCCTTAATACCATTGCATCGCGTTTGATAAATCCAGGCCATATAAACGAGGTAATTTTCTGCGTTCTCGCATTTATTTCACTGTATGTATTTATTTCATGCAATACTATATTTATTGTGTTCGTAATTTCTAAATTTGAAGAATCTGATTTGAATGATGACGTGTGTGACTAAAAGATAGCGTAATCAATACCGAAATGAATTAAAACACCTTTTGAAGAGAAGTGTTACAATACTTGTTATGTAAAATGTTACTGCTCGACCGTTTTTGTTACTTCGAGAGTTCATCTTAAGTAATCTGACGAATTATTATTTTCAGTCATGTATACTAACAAATATTTTTTTACAGTTGGAGGATTGGTTAGAACAAAATCGAAATGAGATTGGAGATAATGCATACAATGTTGGCATAAATGGAGCCCAAAATTCTAGACAAAACCTTGTTTTCTCCGAAAATCGAATGCAGGAAGTCGAGTTATACATTGAAAATGGTTACAATAACGAAATATCTACCACCGAAGGACCCCCCGCCGAAGGGACAACTGTTGAACCCACAACGACCGATGATCCTACAACCACCGAAGGATCCACGACCGAAACAACTGTTGAACCCACAACGACCGATGATCCTACAACCACCGAAGGATCCACGACCGAAACAACTGTTGAACCCACAACGACCGATGATCCTACAACCACCGAAGGATCCACGACCGAAACAACTGTTGAACCCACAACGACCGATGGTCCTACAACGACCGCTGATCCTACAACCACCGATGATCCTACAACGACCGATAGTCCATCTACACCTACCGATGATATTACATCTACTGTTGACCCCGACGAAGACGATGGCTCAGCGACAATAGCATTGAGCATTGCTGCCGTATTTGTATCACTAGCAATAAATATGATGAGTCAATAAGTTTTACCATAAATTTTAAAAATATTTAAACAAAAATATATGTTTTACATTTATAACATACTTCTGCATTGTCCTGGAAATTGTAATAATACATAAAGATAATTGTTTTATACTATGACGCTGTATGAGAATTGAATATTTTGATTTTATTAAATAAACTAGCGATCTGCTCTCGCTTCGAACAAGTGCATATTACTTGTATTAAGCTTAATGTAAACCCTCAGAGTAAACAGAACTGGAGTAGCCATTAGTCAATTTCTCAAACATTTTGTGAGGTGAGGTGAGGTTACCACTACACTCAAAGCCAGCCGTTCTTACAAATGCACACATGCATAATGCGACACACAAATTTAAATTTCAGGCACACACACGCTTAAAATAGTCTCGTGGGGTGTGCGTTTTGACAACGTCACAGCCGCACTCCCCACTAGACTAGCGTTCGAAATTTGAAATCGTAGAATTCTAAAACATGAAATAATGAAGTAAATAATCATGAAATCTTAAAAATTATAATTACAAATAAAAGGTGACACCATCTTTTAGCATACTCGATGTTTTCTATTTATTTTTACAACAAAAAACAGCACACATCAAAATCCGTTGCGTAGTTTTGAAGGGTATCTAAATCCTGCACCTATCTAAATCCCCAAAATTAGATCGCTTTGAGGCCTACTTGCAGGAAAATTTTTAAACGCGATTTTGTCATTTATTTACATTCTTTGTTATTAGCCATTGTCAAAATATCATAAAATTACTAAATCTGATTTAATTTTCCTACAAGTGGATCTAAGTTACAACACCTGCGCTCAAAATCCCCAATGGATATAATATAGTTAGTTTAAAAAGAAAGTACGAAATTCCCAAAACTAATTTACCTAAAAGTTAAATGACATAAATAACAAACACTGACGAAAAGATCAAAATCCGAATAAAAACACAAGATTTATTGTAAAATTTTAGGGCCACTTGCAGGAAATTCCAAACCTAGTTTAAATCTCGATTTTGTCAATTTTTGTCATAAGAGCCATAGTAAAATTGTCAAAATAAATTAAATAATATAAAAAATACAAAATCGAATTTTAAATCTTGATTTAAATTTCCTACAAGTACAAAAAATATATATTGGATTTGTGACTATAATATTAGTTAAGAGTGACTGATAAAGGACTTCGTTAGGCACAGTCGGTATTTTCTTGGGACTTGGACGTGGGGCCCTCTAAACAAAAGATTTTCTCACTTTAAACTCACTATATATATTAAAAAGCTTTACAAAGATCCATATTACACTGCGGTCTGTCGCGGACTCTAGAAAATTCTACTCATTGACAAAGCTAATCTTAAATTATGTTTCATTCGTAAACCAAAGACTAAACCACATTTCCCTCGTACACGTAAAAAATATTCATACGATATTATCGGATCAATAAATTTAAAAAATTGAGAAAAATTTTTTTAAGCTATTGCATTGCTTCTATCGCGGGCCTTGAGCGCGGGGACCGAATCCAGAAATTCCGTAACGAAAAAAACTCACGCTCCCCACTCCGATGCGCAAGGAGGTGTGGCTTGAAGGCCGTGCATCGTCTAACGTCGTTTCAGTTCGGCAGTCTTCGACACGGCGTTAAGATAATAAAACCCACATGTATTGTAAAATAATAAAAAATATTTCAAACAATATTAACTTTTTTTATTTATTTAATAATAGAAAAATTTGTTTTCTTATCGGTCACCACGCTCAAAAAGTGTAACTTGAATTAATATCAAAGAAAAAGAAATACTGCATGAATAAAATAAATAAATAAAATTATAATTGCATAAGTTGATACAAAATGCTATGCAATAGCTTTACCGCGGCAGTCCCCGAGTGCCACACGTCTTCTTTTTATTAAAAAATCTTGTCTTTGAAAGACAAGAAAGAACTATAAAAAAACCGTGTATGTAGGAAATCGGTGCCACGGTAATATAATGTATACAGTATTTTAACTCCATACAAACGGTCGAAACTCGAGTTATACCTACGCGCCTCGATCTCGGGGTGCGCTCCGGGTGCAAACAGTCGCGGCTGTGCCGCAGTGACAACAGGACGGTGTGTTGTTTTTTAATAATAATCGCGTGATTTTTTCCACAAAATACGTTCAAGTATATTATTTAAAATGACGAGTAGGAAATATTGTGGTTTTACATTATACGAGTATTATATCTATTTTTGGTTGCATGAATGAGTCATTAAAAGAATGCGGATATTAATTGAAAATTTTATAATAAAATCGAGCCGCAAATATTTTTCGGTCGCAAATTTGTGAGCTTGCTATTCAAACATGAACATTGTTTTTATTAGTTAATCTGCCAATGAAAAAACACTCATTTTTATTTAACTCTTCCAATTCAATTCACAAAGTATTTTATTTGTTTAAATAAATAAAGTATATTCACGATCACAAAACTAAAAGAAAACACACAAAGTAGGCAAATTTAATTTAAATGCTTTATTTGTTTAAATAAATAAAGTATATTCACGATCACAAAACTAAAAGAAAACACACAAAGTAGGCAAATTTATTTAAAATGCTTGATGCGGGCAGCCCGATCGCATGTTTACGTACCGCGCGGTATAATAGGTTGGGGAAAAAGTTTCTTCGCATATTTTAAGAAAATGTAAAACATTTTTTAATATAGTTTATTTACATTTAACTAAAGTATGTAGGTACCATTTTGTTCGATAACTTTTTGCCATCTTGTAGGTAGGGACATGATCCCATTGCTATAGAAATTTTGGGACTTCTGGTCAAAATACCGCGACAAGTGGTTTTGGCAGTCCTCTCGTGATGTTAACCTGACACTGCCTAAAGAATTCTGAAGAGACCGAAACAGGTGGAAATCTGAAGGTGCAAAGTCAGGACTATACGGCGGATGCATTAACACCTCCCAGCCAAACTCTCTTAATTTTGGCTGAGTGGTTAAAAATGTGTGAGGTCTAGTGTTATCATGATGAAAAACCACACCCCTTCTGTTGATTAATTCCGGCCGCTTTCTCTCAACTTCTTGCTTTAATCTCATCAGTTGTTCGCAGTAGAGTTCAGAATCGATGGTCCTGCCTGGTGGTAACAGCTCATAATGAATAATGCCCTTCCAATCCCACCACACACAGCATCACCATGTTGCGAGTTAACCCGTGTTTCGCCAAAGTCTGTGAAGCCTGACCGGCCTTTGACCACGACCTTTTTCGCACGTTCTTGTCGTACGTGATCCACTTTTCATCACCAGTTATCAGCTTCTTCAAAAATGGTTCGGTTCATTAGGTTTCTTTTTTAGTGAGCTCGTGAGGTACCCAAATGTCGAGCTTTTTTGTGTACCCAGTTTTTTCCAAATGCGCCAAAACTGTTTTGTGGTCAATTCCCAGTTCTTCAGCTACGTCGTAACTACTGCCATGCCGATCTTGCTCCACTTTTTCAAAAATGGCATCCATTTTACCAGAGCGACGTGCATCTTTGACATCAAAATTTCCGGATTGAAAACGCTTAAACCAAATTTGTGCTACTCTCACAGACACTGCACTAGGTCCATAAACATCGCAAATTTTTTTCGCGGCTTGCATTGCATTTTTACCTTTTTTGTAGTAAAATTTTAAAATGTATCGAATTTCTTCATTAGATTCACTCATCTTGGCGGTACGAAAAACGAATGAAAATCACACATTTTCCTAATTTGAATTTGGAATTATGTTCTTTAAAATTTAAACTTTCAATGATACCAAAACCAGCCAGATACAAATAGTATAGCCAAAGAGATTTTATTACAAGTTTATACATACTATAATGCGAAAAGACTTTTTCCCCTACATTATATTACCGTGGCGGTGCTATTCGTTGGTCGTTTACGTATCCATATTGGAATAAAAGTGGTGTTCAGTCCCAATATATCCGTCGAACTAATGCGCCATTTCATTTACTAATTCAGTACTTCAATTTTAGGGGTTTCGTGCGTAGGTATTTCACACTTATTAAATATAAGGTATTTTGATATTACGGATTTTGAGCTGTTTAACTTTAGGTTTTTTAATTTTATGGATTAAAATATGTAACCGTTTTGTAGATAGAAGTGTAGCAGTGAGACTCAGCAAAATACATAACATTAAAAAAATTGCATAGCGTTATTAGGTTGAAATGAAGGATACAGTTTAATCCTTGTAGGTTTTTTCTAACGTTTACATTATTACCATTAAGAAATGTGACATAGTAAGTATTTATTACCGATCTCTTAAGTAATTTCTTATCCCAATCAGACCTTAAAACAATATCTTAATATACATCAAATTGCATTTATAAAATATAAAAAAAATTATGCCGTCTTCAAAAACAAGCCAAGTGGACTGACAAGGTTCTTTGAGGCAAACATAAAAAAAAAACATGAATCGAGATCTCAATGCTCACTCGGAATGACAGTTACAGTTTAAATGAGTATAATCGATGTTAAAACCTGAGCCCTGCGCAGGAGGCGCTGGCAGTCTCGCTTCTTTATTTGATCTAATAAGTAGCCAGAGAGGCGCTATTAAGGACCTATTGCAGGAAATTTTAAACCTAGTTTAAATCTTGATTTTGTAAAATTTTGACGTAAGAGTCAAAGTAAAACTGTCAAAGAATGACAAAATCGAGTTTTAAATCTCGATTTATATTTCCTGCAAGTGGGCCTTAATGAATCAATAACAATAATTTTTACTTAGGGTCCGTTTTTTGATCCCTATATTTATAATAGGTACTTGTTGTAAAATTCTCCTATGTAGGAAAGGCAAAGGTAGCGAAGCCCATACAGCCAAGCCTTCGGTATTTTAATGTCTTCAGTAGTTGCATTGAAATGCAAGTGTAATACAATTCAATGCGTCTTGGGGCAGTATGGCGTCTAACAATCAAGGACAGACGCTGTGGTGTTACTTCGATGAGGTGGATTACCATGAAAAAAATCTCATAGTTTTTTACACCACTTGAAGCTTATTTCAATGATCCTCCACATTGCTCATCATTATTGACACTTATTACACAAAACTACACGGATTAACGCAACATGATCCACTCCAAAACAATATTACAATCACTGAAATAAAAATCACGCCCACCATACTTGAATGGCGCCAAAACTCATTTATAATAGGTACGTTTTGACACTTCAGACAGATCGACGTATAGGGATGAGGACAAAAAATCGATTGTTACAATATAAGATTCTTATGAAATGTTCATTTAATTTCTTTGTATTTACAAGTCTATTAGTTTACGAGATTTATATGAATTACTGTTAAAGCTCGCATTTTGATTTTACCTTAGGATTATCTTAAGATATACCATCGTATGTAGGTAAATGAGAGAGTAAGTTTCAGTTCTATCACATCCGACGTTGTATGCCATTGATTTTGCCTTTCGTAGATTAAAACAGAGGTGCCATATTTTGATTTGACTAAAATCATTCATTTTCATGAGTTTTGAAAGCTCACAAAATTTTCATTATTGTTTGCTCAATTATTAAAGAATTGGAGAATTTGTAAGGGGAGCTAACAATAACGAAAATTAGAGAATATAACCACTACGCCAATGAGCCATTGCTTTGATCACACTGCAAATGTTAAGAAATGTTACTTTACAAACATTTAAGAAAGCCCGCCTATGTATCCCTCAAGAAGGGCGTCACTTAGGGTCAGTTTTTAATCCGTGGTTAGGTTAACCGGCAGTTTAAAATATGGACCAATGGCGAAAAGGAATGATGTGTTGATATGAGCTTGTCCAATAGTCGAATTTAAAATCTAACTATAGTTATAATCATAGACAATTTAACCATAACACGATGCTGGGATTAGTAAAATGGCGGCTGGCGGCACAGCTGATTTATTGTTTGGATGAGAAAGACCGTAGATCGAGAGCAATGGCGTACATTAGGGGAGATCTATATACAGCAGTGGACGAACACGGGTTCATGATGAAGATACCTGTACCACAATGCCACCTCGTTGGTCTGAGTACATAACGAGATTTCTAATCCTATCCAACTACAGCAAGCAGTGAAACAGGAAGATGTTCCCTCCAAAACTATTCGATGCTGCGTTGGAGGATATCTCAGATTGGAACTGGAACTCCATGGTCTTTAGACTTTTATTATTCTCATAAATAATCTTATATCATAAATAACTTACACTATCAAAATATTATATTCATAATAACATAAGTATAACACACATGTAAACATATACATATTACACATATACATCCACATACACATACAGATATACCTTCACATATATTATAATATTAGAATACCTGGTCATACTATATTAATTACATTGAACTATCATATTTTCGATATTTATAAGTAAAACTGTCTGCACTGAAATGTAAATTTGTTTTTTTTTTTCATTTTGTAATGGAAGATGTAAAAATCCTGTAAAAATCTATGTTTATTATAGGCACTAGGAATTTCTTTTCGTTCTTGGCAACTCCACACTGTAAAATTTCCAAAAAAATATATATTGTAAAGGGAAGAAACAACTTGCTGAGTTTCTTACCCGTTCTTCTCAAAACAAGGCCTGGTTACTGGTAGCGAGTGAAAGGTTGGCATAATTTGACAGTCATAAGAGTATGTAAATACCGAAACTGAATAAATGGTTTGAGTTGAGACATGAGGAGTTGGGTCGCAATACCACCACGATGATGGATCAATGTGGATTAGTGAGTGAGTAAAAACGGTCGCAATAGCGACCGGGACCTTCTGCTTATGCATCGTGGCTTCCAAATCATAGAGGAAGTCAGGATAACGAAAAAAAATTATATTTCCCACACTGGTAAGTTTGCCGTGTAGTAGCGGTTTATTAAAAGAATAATACCAACCCGTCTCTTCCCTTGTAATCGTGATTGTCTTGTAATCTTGATTATGTTAGAAAATGGACTTAGAACTGCACAACCATCCAATAGCTTAGGTACAGCGGCGACGGGCTTACCACCTGTTATTCTATGTGCAGTTACTACTTGGTGAAACGCGGACTATAGCCATGGACCGCACTTGCGGTGCTCTTGCCTTGTCTCTGACTAACCCCTAGGGGATAATATTCGTGATTATATGTATGTTTGTATGTTATTGGGTTGATTGGCTAGTAGTGAAGAAGGTACCATAAATAATCCTTCAGGATACTACCGCTGGTGCAGTTTGGTAGGTAGCGCCGTAAGGAGGAAAGGGTTGACCCCGCTTCACTAATTTTTATGCTCATAACTGGGCCCGATCGTTGTTATATACTGTATAAATACTTTTTTATTGTAATGATACCTAATCATGAAATGTATATTAGTGAAAAATATTGTGGCAAGTGTGAAATTGATATGAACTGTTTTTGTGAACTATTATTATTAATGCTGTTTGTTTTACAAATAAAGAAAAAAAAAATAAGAAAATATATTTACCACAACCAATTCACAGTCGAAAACGTTATGGCCGATCCACACTCCACGAGGCGACACGAGGGAACGCGAGTACGAGTGTGTGGAGTGTGAACGGGAAATAACTTTCATTCGTCATGCTAATGAACAGATGTCAAAAATGCATAAGTTGCTTAATTTTCGCTAGTTGGTGGGTTTAAGTCACATTTTATCAGAAAATAGTTTAACAATTTCACTCAACCAAAAAATTTTTAATTCAATTTCTAATCATTGTGATTAATAATAAAATGTAAAATTGATAATTACGTCTGAAACTAAATGAGCTACTTTGATAAACTATCAAAGATCGATAATAGATGATTGTCGATTTGTACTGGCACTGATAAAAAAACAAAGTTTTTGTAGGAATATTCGGTGTGTTGATAAGAATATCAATGATAAATATAAAATGTGGTTGATATAATACCTAGCTAGTCATTTAGTACGCAAAGGCTGCGATGGGTGAGTGTAAATTAATTTATCAGAAATTTACGTGTAATTTTATATATAGTTTTAAATTTTCTAATCGTTGTGTGTACAGTTTGATGTGTTTTTGCTTGAGATTTAAGTGATAACATCTTATGAGAGGGTTAACCGCTTTGTTATTTTTCCTTTTATCTATTTCATTCGCAATACTTTATTTTAAAATATGAAATCACTACAACATCATATCAGTTTTAATCAATAGCTATAGCGCTTTGTTTTATATCCAAGATAAACACTGAAATATAATTATTGACGAATAAATTGATAATCGTAAGTTAATTCCTTGAGCGGATTTTGGGCGCATATTTGCAAATTTCTTCTTCGTCTTTAGTAATAATAAGAATATAAATATGTTTAAAGAACACAACAAAAGGCCAAACATGCTAACGTTTATCTTTACCAGAAGGCCATGCACGAATTGGAAAGATAAACTCACCGGAGAGATAATTACTCATTATCTCTCTCTTCGAAGCAAATAAGCGAAAGAGAAAGAGGAATTTTCTGCAACATGTTTTTTGTATGAGAGAAGGCAAACGGGCAGTCGGTTCACCTGACGGAAAGTGATCACCGTCGCCTATAGACAACTGCTGCACTTGAACTGAAAATGTGTTGATGGTCTTTTAGGAATAAGTACGCTTTTTTCTCGAACGACTAAAGGTCGTATCGGTCCGGAAATAATGCTGGCGACAATTGATTCCACCGTTTGGATGTACGGGGCAGAAAATGACGGAAAAAAAACACAGGGTCATGCACAGCCAACCATCCAGACTGGGGGCGAATTATACGTCGCGAGGTTTGGCAACGAAAAGCAGCGACTTGTATGAGTCCTAACAATTCCTCTGAACACTGTGTAGCGATAGAATATGCAGAGCGATGTTACATCTCTTCGTAGAGCCACGGTGTCAAGACGTTCAGAAATGCTGGGGTCGTTGACAATTCGAGCTGCTCTCTGTTGTATATGGTCTAGAGGTAGAATGATATTCCAGTACTCTCGCTCAGAGATGATGAGCAATATTCCATGTGAGGCCGAACCTTCGCTTCGAAAGCTGAAGGCGGTGTGCCGGCGTGCAATATTGCCTCAATCTACTGAGGACACCCCGCTTCAAAGATGCCAACTTATCTTTACTCTCTAACTGATCGCGAAATTGAAAGTCGCTTCGAGAATTCCAATGCTGGCTGAAATACATAGGGGAGTGTCTTTAAATGGAGAGCATATGACAAAAGGGAACTTTTTTGTGGTGAAAGCGTAGACCTGTGTCTTTGTCGGGTTAAATTGAACCAAGTTCAGTCGACCCCATTCTGAAACCCCCGTCAAAGAGGTCTCCATTTGAGACACTAGGTTTTTCGGCATTTGATGACTTTATCGCAGGAAATGCCACTACGAACGGTATATAGAGCATCACCCGTGCTGTCATCTGCATAGCAATTAATGTTGATTACTTGCAACATGTCATTGATATGCAGAAGGAATAGCGTAGGTGATAGCACACAGCCTTGAGGCATGTTGACGGCCTGCTGTTCTGCGTGCAGCCTCGCTGGACATGAGGCGGCGGCCGTGGCGTGAGAGTGCGAGTCTTTACGCTTGAAGCGCCGGCACATTGTGCAGCACTGCTTCTGGGACTAGCACTCGTTGACCCTATGGCCCGCGTCTCCGCACATGCCGTAGATAGTTTCCCGGGATTTGCAGTACTTTTCGGTTTGGAGAAATTCCCTTCTTCAAGATGACGGAGGCAGGGGGAACAGTTATAGTCTCCTAAATATATACACACTCCAGCGTGTGTCAAAAAGTATTACTTAAGTCCATACCCAGGGTAATGCAAGTAGGAGATATCAGCTGGAGAGAATATCTGTGTCTCGTTCAAGAACAATAAGGACTGCTTAGCCGTCTCCAGATGTTGATGGACACATTGATTGTGCCTAGGTTCCGTGGAAGGTTTTTTTCGGGTTTTTTGGGGGAAAGGCCCCCCAAAAAACATACGAGGGGCAGTCTGGGCGTCCATGCTCAGGTACAGAGAACCCCGGGCATGGAAAGCATGGTCTCGTCCAGAGGGGGATTCTCCTACGCAGTCGCTGTTGGTACCACCCTGGAGAAACAACCTATTTAACTGCGCAATTATGGGGGAAGAGCGGTAGTGCGCCTCCAGTAGCCTCACTCACGCGGCGAATCGCAGTACAAAATGTTACTTTAAGCCGGTATTCTGCCAAAGTCAAAGCATTTATTCAGTTTCGGTATTTATCTTAATAAATCTTCTGTATTGCCTGATTTAAAATGGGGAATAATCTTGCTACATTTAATCAAATTCGGAAAAATGCCTTCATCTACACAATTGTTAAATATCTGAGCTAGATGAGGCGCAATGAATTATATTTTTAATAATTTTTACTCATACGCGAAACCAGGATCCAAGAGTTATGAATGTGGGGACAAAAGGCATTTTAAAAGTAATATTATTTGTAAAGATAATATCGTGGTCCAAAGGCGATATCTTACTTTACGATTATTGTTTACTAACCTTGTTTGCTATTGGTAGTAAAGATATCGAGCACTTATCTCAATCGTGGTATCGTAATTTATAAAGTGCAAAATGACAATCATATTATTATAATTACAATTATCACCGGTACCTACTGATAGTAATTTTCTATAATCGCAAATTTAACATAAAGGTAAATAAATTTTCTCACGGCAAATATTTTCAGATGCTTACTTATTTGTATCAAATAGACATTAAATACCCAAAAGGATCTATTTTTCACCTGATATTTTGATTATTAGTAAAGTAAGCTATATTATCATACATTGTACTTAAGTTTAACCACCTTCTTGGTCTAGTGGTAGACACCATCGGGTATATATCGGGAGGTCCTGTTTCAATTCTCTACGGGGGCAGAAGCTTTACTGCTCGGTTTGGTTAGTGGTGGGCTTCTAAGCCCTCCTGGCTAGCTACCACCGTCTACCTTAATCTGTCGCCAAAATAACAATGTTATAAGCATTGTTGTGTTCCGACAATAAAAGGTAAGATAGCCAGTTCTTCAGTTGTTGAGGAATACAAGTTAAGCTTGCTTCCACCTTCAGCCTAATCGTCACTTACCCATAGGTGACATAAAGGCCTAGAGCTTCCTTGTTACCTTTCAGGTGGTTTCCGGCCCAATCGGGGTTGGCGGGTAAAATCGCATGTGAAATCGGACGCGTGGTTTTGTATTAGAAAATTAAATTGCATATTGATTTAATTTTTTTTATATTTATTATGTTTTTGCCTAATTAATGAAACATTTTCTGTATATATAAATTGTATATTTTGAGTAATAAACGTGATTTAACAATATAACACAGAACGCGCAAATGCGCTGTTAAGATGAGCCACCTAAAAAAAAAAAATATCGCTCCAAAAACGGCACTGTGTATTCAATCGCCTCATAAGAGTATTTGTTTTAGTAAAACATTAAATACAAATACGCTCACATCACATTAGTAAAGGTACTTAGTATGTAGGTATTAAAACAATACAGAAAATTATATAGTAAATGTCAAGCCATAAAATTTTAAATTTTAAAAAATTTAAATATATTTATTTAAAATTTATATTAAATTTTAATTTAAATTTTTTTGTTTCCCTTTTACGTTTACCTTTATTTACTTTATCAAACATTATTATCAAAATAAACACAAACACAACATAATATCATCACGCCTCCCCGAAGGGGTAGGCAGAGGTGTTAAGCACCCACATTTCGCCAGATATATTAGGTCCCCATGTAACACGTGGCGAGCCTCACAATGCAACGCACAATGTGAGGCAAGCAATATTCAAAATAGATCAAAATATTACTAAAAAGAGACATTTCTTTAAAGTTTCAAAGAACTTTATTATTTTCAAACTTCGAAATTTAGGGAAGTTTTGAAAGCAACGCCGTCGGCCGTCACCGGCGCGCGCTTACACGTCAAAATTTCAATTAAATTCGACGCTTTTACGTCAAAATGTATCGAAAAAAAAAAGTTTTGACAAAATTTTATGTGCCGGTAAAAAATACAAGATTCAACCTAAAATTACGTAACGGTTAAACTCGTTATTACCAATGAATAGAATGCATAATTATGATTTATTTTTGCTATTGACATGTAAATTTGACCTTAGTTATCAAAATCTTCCGCGAACAGGTTATTCGCACTCTAGTTTACATAAGTCATGTTTAAGTATAAACCGGAATTTAAATTGTATCTTTTTTTGCTGTTAAGGTAGGTATAAGTATGAATTTGAATTCTATTTTTAATATTATTAGTAATGACTTGGTATTGGTTTTTTACTACTATTATACTTGCAATATCTTAATGTTCACCGTATGTCACTGTAATAAAAAATAAATTATTATTTCCAACAAACAATATTGTTCAGCAATAAATGTTAGGATGAACCGAGAATTGGAAATAAAAGTAAAATTGCTCGCTTTAATGGTTGACAAAACAGTAATTTTATTTAAATCTTTTGACATAATTAAATCTTTCAAGTCGTAGCTTATTTTTGGATGATACAAAGAGGCGCTATACAACAATTTCCCAACAAATATAAACTATTTATAATGTCCAGTCAATTAAGGCCGACTTGCGAGGTCGAGAGTAAGCACCTAGCCCTGGGTTTGCCCCAGGGTTCGGTGCTAACTCTCGACAGTACGGGGCCTAAGACAAAGTGATTATTGACACAAATATTGTTTTTAAGGGTCATAAACAAACCTTAACCATGAATATTACAATTAAATTGTTGTCCAAAAATTTAAATTCAACTGTTAAACGTGAAAGTCGCCATTTACCAACAACGGACTAATTATTGTCAAGGATCAGAAAAACGTTCAGTAATCTGGACATACATACGTGATGTACGCGTGACGTTGAGAACCCGATTCTCAACAGGGCACCACAATACTGTATTGCTTGTTACTATTGATATGTCATTATGTATTGTCTTTGTCTGTTTGATTATTTTTTATGTAATTTCTTACTACGTGTGCACTGAATTAAATTTTATTCTATTCTATTCTATTCTATAAAACAAGATGAGTTTCCAAAATGTGGACTAAAATTAGACTTGGTTCAAAACTGATACTTTTGGGTTTTTTTCATAGTAAATTTTACCAGAGAAAGACTGCAGTGAGTTAATAACTATATCGGTTCTTTTTCTGTCGCAAAATTCCAGTTGAAAATAAATTCCGGGCTGGACAGTAAAATTACTGTCTGCAGTGACATTATATATAACGTTACGAATTCGAATGCACCTATTGGATTGGCAGGCAAATGTATTTCTTAGATGTTGTAATAATAATAATTTATTCATCCATAAACATGGGTTTAACATTGTTGTTTACTTATAATACCTCCTCCGTGGTTCCTCCTCCTCCTCCTCCTTCTCCGTTTGACTACCTCCGTGGTCAAGTGGTCTGTACGCCGGTCTCAAGGCGTCGCCATCTCGAGAGGTCCTGGGTTCGATACCCAGTGGAGGCAAGTGTTTGGGTGATGAATTTTCAGAAATTTGTTCTCCAGTCTTGGGTGTTCATTATACATATATGTATTATATTATGTATATTCTAAATGATAATTATATGTGTTTATCTATTAAATATATTTGTCCGTCATCTCGTACCCGTAACACAAGTAGCATTTAGTTGCTTAAAATGGGACTAGTTGATAGGTGTTAATGTCTGAGGATATGTTTTTTTATATAATAATAACTCCAGCTAAGATCCGCCAGTTCACTTGTGAACCTTGGCAACTGTACCACTTATATCAAATGTTTTCGATTTTGCTCTCCTTCAGTTGGTGGCGAAGACATATTAGAGGTATTTCTGTTTAAATTTACCCCCTTCCTTCTCGCTTCGTATTCCTCTTTTTCAAGGCTCGTGAGGTTTCTTAACTTTTTCACTGTTAAAATAGGACAATTTTCAACACGGTTAGGTGTTATGGGATAGTAATTGATTTTGTGGTCAGATGATAGCGACGGTTAAGAATCAATAGTGTCTATCTCAAAAAAGTCAACTTTACAGTAGATAAAAAAAACATTTCTTGGCAGAAAAATTTACGAGCTCTAAACATAGGTGGTATTTCTATAACAAATAACTTTAAAAATACTGTAAATATTGAGGTAGCTGCTTTAACAATCTATGCCAATTTGTACTTTAAATCTAATAATTTAAAGAAGTAAAAATATCCAAAAATTGAGATAGACATTATTGATTCTTAACCGTCTAATTAGACGAGCGGTTGCGATATTAACAATCTTATTCATAAAAACGCGTTAATCAACTCCTTATCTAATCAAATGCTTAAAATTTCATTAGTCATACGTTTATCGTTCCCCATTTAGTTATTTAGCATACTTTTCCCGATGTTGTTTAATTTTACAGCTATGTCACATTTTAAGCATACCTCAGCATTAAATATAGTTTTTTTAATTCATATTTTCTTATACATTGATTAAAGTTTTGCTTGAAACTGAAATAGCGTTTATGAATATGGGGTATAAATTAAGCCTTAATCTAGGTTTTGGAATGCCATGTCATACATCCTTCTATTTCAGGTCACATAAGTCCCCTACTGCACGCAGTTCTCCCCTAATGTGACGACCTCCGTGGTCGAGTGGTCTGTACACCGGTCTCGAGGCATCGCCATCTCGAGAGGTCCTGGGTTCGATCCCCAGTGGAGGCAAATGTTTGGGTGATGAATTTTCAGTCATTTGTTCTCCAGTCTTGGATGTTCATTATATATGTACAATATTATATATATATTTTTTCTGAATAATTATGTGTATTTATCTATTAAATATATTTCTCCGTCATCTAGTATCCGCAACACAAGCAGCATATAGTTACTTAAAATGGGACTAGTTGATAGGTGTGAATGTCTGAGGATATTTATTTTTATTTTATTTAATGTGCGCCGTTTCACCCTGTCTTCGACTTGTCGCGTGTCAAATTATGTCTAAGCTGTTATTGGTACTGTTATTTTCAGGGACAAAGATGATAATCCCGCTATTGGCGAGCATCCTACTGGGGGCTGCGGCCGTTCCCCCAGAGGAGTTCAGGGCTGGGTTTGAAATGGCGGAGCTCTACAGCAGTAACCTAGACGATCCCAAGTATCGCCTCACAGACGCCGTGCAGCCTAGAGAAGTTCGAGTGCACCTTGACGTGGACCTGGACCTGGCCACAGTCAAAGGAACAGTTACTTTAGATGTCGAGGTAAACTAATTATACGAGCTTTATTCTCAACTGTCGATTCAAAGATTTGATGAGTGACGGCCCGAGTTCCTTACCTCTATAAGTAACTAAAAGTGATTGTAGATATTCCGTGATTTTTATATCTTATTTAATAATTATTTTTGCATTTAATAATTTATTTTAAAGAACATGCAGAGATAATGAAAGAAGCAAACATTATTCTGTACAGTCACACTATCATGAACTGTAAAATTTTCATAAATTAATACTTTTTGAGTTTTACGTTAGAACTTTATAAACGTTAAGGGTATAACGTTTATTACGTTATAATAACATTATGTAGGTGACCTTTAGGTTATTGTAAAATAACTTAATTCTTACTAGCTTAAATAGATAATTATTAGCAAAAACGTCGACCAGATTTATGTGAAGTCTAGCATCATTATATGCTTAATTAATTAAGTTTAGTTACACTCATATTAATTCGTTTATCTTCAAAGTTCGGTTCAAGTATTCAAATCCTTAAGCGTATTTTTATCGCGATAACTATCTGGTTATCTGACTATAAAATTTTGGAATTATCACTTCGATTATTTCTCGAACACAATCGAGCATGACTAATAAGATTAAATTTAATTAATGATGAAAAAATATGATAACCATAGTGCACTATAAGACCTACTTGAGAATATAATTTTTTGTATATCATTAATACGATTTCCTTTAATACGACTGGCGACATGCAATATAATAATAAATAATAATAATAATATTTATTGAGCATAAATTTTACAACAGTAACTACACAAATCAAAGTACAATTTTAAAATTATTTGTAACTTACAATGTAGGTAGGTACGAAACAAAACTCCTTTACCTGCCGTACTAGTCAATGACTGTGTTACGACAAAGTAATGATTCCTGTCATGTAAATAAGGTGCATTTTTAAACAGTTCACTCTATTGCTTACTAGTTACGAACAACAAACAAAAGACACCGGTAGACAACTCTGCACTGTATACGCAAAGTAATCAGATGCGACATGGTTTTAACCATACGCGAATATCAATAACCGCAATAAAAATAGCTGGTGATAACGGTGATGTTTACGTTTGCGTTGCGCAACATATATGGACCAATCTACCTTACAAGTCAAAACCCTTTGATACATACTTAACGATCGATCGGATCGGTCCTTCGTTGTCTACAACTAGCGGCTTCCCGCGGCAATGACCTGAACAATTTTTTTTTTAAATATAATATGGTAGGCAAGCTCTTGGCCTTCTTCTAACCTGACAAACATTTTCGGTTACCCCGATGGAGAGCCTACCAATATTTACTAAAATGCTAGAAATGAGACAAGCATACCTACATGCATACATATAATCATGACTATTATCCCCTAGGGGTTAGTGAGAGACTAGGCAAAATTGCCATAGTCCGCGCTTCACCAAGCTGTGACTGCACTCAGCGTGACAGGTGGTGATCCCGTCGTCGCTTTAAGCTATTGGATGGTTGTGCAGTACTAAGTCCATTAGTCGCCTTTTACGACACCCAAGGGAAGAGATGGGTTGATAGTATTCTTTTAATGAGCCGCTACCACACGGCTGTATACAAACAATTTGTAGAAAAACATTTATTATCGACTACACAACTTTAAAATTAAACACAGTCACACAACAGTATTCTAAACGGTCGATGTGATGCGAAAGAGGATGAGAGAAGAGGCAAAGAGAGTCTTGCTCTGCATTACACCTCCTTATACGGGCGGCCGTTGGGGCCGTAAAGTTCTAGAGTGGAGACCGCGTCTCGGTAAACGAGTGTAGGACGCTCTGCGACCAGATGGGATGACGATATTTGTCGGTTGGCTGGAGTGCGCTGGATGAGAACGGCTGAAAATCGCGAGCGGTGGCGTGCATTAGGGGAGTCCTGAGTCCAGCAGTGGACAGGGGTAGGCTGAAGATGATGATATAGGCGATGGCGTCGGAGTGGGGTCGCGTCTATGATAAGTTATTAAAAATAATGTTTGGACATTTTGTTTTAGGTAATCGAAGCGAATCTCAAGCAAATAGTCCTCCACCAGAAAGTTACATCAATTAGAAGTATTTCAGTTGTGGACTCACAAAACAGACCAGTCAACCTGCAGGTCCCTGAAATGTTCACTGTTGACGACTATTATGAGATTCTGTTAATCAACCTAGCTGACCCAATTCCTATTGGGAACTATAGCATCGGCATTGAATACACCACAAGAATCAACTTAAATCAGTACGAGAGAGGATTCTATAGAGGCTACTACTTCAATAGCAACAACGAAATTCGGTAATAATCCCATATTATGACGAAGGACAGAGAACGACCTCCGTGCTCGAGTGGTTAGTACGCTCGTTTCAAGGAGTCGCCATCTCGAAAGTTTCTGGGTTCGAATCCCAGTGGGGACAAATGTTTGTATGATGCATACAGGCATTTGTTCTCCGTTCTTGGATGTTTTGTTTTGAGGAGCTCAATGAGGTAGTTATTAGTACGCTTTGGATTTCGATATGGTCAGACCTTGGATGAGTGACCAAAACTCTGTGATCTCGGAAGGCACGTTAAGCCGTTGGTCCCATTCGCTATTGCAACCATTTCTACCCACCAACTCGCATTGGGCCAGCGTGGCGGTATTACGGCCCATACTCCCCATGAGGTTTCCCCCTCCCCTTTTCCCCTCATGTTTCCCCATGAGGAGGGCCTGTACCCAGCAGTGGGACGTATATAAGCTGAGGACCTCCTTGGATGCTTCATATTTATATTATGAAATTTTATTTATATATCATAACACATAACATATCACGCCTCTTTTCCCGAACGGGTCGGCTGAGGTTTTAAACACCACCAATCAGTTATAATTATAATTATAGTACCAAATATGCCCACATAACCGGCTGGTTACACGGACACATTACAGCGAAAGATAGTGTTCAACAACCTGAGACTTGAAAGTTGTAAAGCTAAGGCTCGTTCGTATACAAGAATCAAACTCATGCGCAGACGCTCTGCTTGAGTACCGTTAACAAACAAACAAACAAATATAACTTAATTTCATAGGCCAAACCTGGCCCTTAAAAACGTCAATATCTTATAATTAAGAAATTTAACCATTTATATCATTAAATAAATGGTCCATTACCGCGAGCGCTTGTAGCCAGTACAGCCACAGCGCTTTGACTGTATTTGTAATGGATACAAGCGACCGGATTCCGAGAATAAGGTTTTGCATGAGAAAAATCCGGCAAGAAACTCTTTTTTTAATAGCCAATCAAATAATTATTGTCTGTATTAAATATGTTTTACATTATTCCCCTAATTTCTATTAATCTATCAAAATAACATGCTATTTCTACACCATTTTATCCTCCAGATAATCTTGGATTTTATAATAGCTTTTTTTTATTTAAGTTTGTTTAATATAAGGCTCAAATTTGTGAAAAAGCAGTTCTGTTATTCACTTCCACATAACGCCATCCCTTTCTAGCTGTGCTCAAGCAGATCTACGCTTGTGATTGATTCTGGAATACTAGCATCAGCTTCGAGAAATAGCGCACATTAGGGAAGGCTGTTATGCTGTGGACTAAAATAGCTGATGATGATGATGATTTTTAAAGAATTTTGCTATTAGACATTTTATTGTTATATTTTATCATTCCAGTTATTATGCTACCACCCAGTTCCAACCTTATTACGCAAAGATGGCCTTCCCTTGCTTCGACGAGCCACAATTTAAGTCGCGCTTCATTATCTCCATTACCCGTGATGCCAGCCTTCAGCCGTCCTTCTCTAACATGGCTATTGGAGAGACAATTCAGTAAGTAAAAATGATAAATTATAATTTTATGAACCGCTTAAAGGATTCGCCAAACGGTCACAGCACAGGGAATCAGTAACCAAAAATTTAACTTCATTAATATATATAAGTTTTTTATTCCTATGAATAATGCGTATGTTGGTGTATTTAATTGTAATCAGATTTTATTAATAATTGATTAATGCGATGATTTGTTTGCCTAGTATAACACGAGCCAATATTTTGCAGACACACCGGTAGCAATCGTGTGACGGAAACTTTCTTGCCAACTCCAGTAGTCTCTGTCTACCTCGTTGCTTTTACCGTGAGTGATTTTGTGGCCACGAACACGACCACAACTGACACAAAACCTTTGCGAATCATCTCGCGTCCAGGCGTAAATGAACAGCACGATTTCGCTGCACACATCTCTTTGGAAATTACCAATGCGTTAGACGATTATTTGGGAATCGATTACTATGGAATGGGACAAGGGCAGCCTATGAAGAACGATCACCTTGCCATTCCAGACTTCCCAGCTGGAGCCATGGAAAACTGGGGAATGGTTAACTACAGGTAACATATATCCATAGACAATATAATTTATTTGTGGACTCACATTGCAAAAAATCCTTAATCGAAAAACTGCATTTCGATTATTCTAATTTGATAATATCTAATAAAAATTTAAATCTTCCACTAAAACTTCTGTTCTAATTCGATTATGTGACATAATTTTAATTTTATTAGAAGTATCAAATTAGAATAAACGTAATGCAGTTTTTCGATTTAGGAATTTTTCGATGTTCCGTTCGTCGATCAAGTGTCTTTCGAGATGAAATCTTGGACTTGACTCATTCAATTCTAATAACTAAGCCCCGTGAAACTGATAATGTGGAAGTTGAATAGAAATCGCTCAATTGTTGTCATAACTTAACTAAATAAAAAATATCCAAAATCATAAAAATTTATCCAATTATAAGATTATTTTAGTCAAAGACTTGCTTTACTAACAACAAACGATTGTGTTCCAGAGAGGCATATCTTTTGTACGACGAAAACCACACGAACCTGCAAAACAAGATCTTCATTGCCACTATCGTAGCCCACGAACTTGCGCACAAGTGGTTCGGTAACTTGGTGACTTGCTACTGGTGGAGTAACCTCTGGCTGAACGAGTCGTTTGCGAGCTTATTTGAATACTTTAGTGCTCATGAAGTAAGATCATCATTGTCTTTTTTCTAGTTGACACCTCTTTGCTGTTTTAATTAGCTAAGCATAGAATACAAGTATCAAGCTTCGCAATGTCAGCAATTCATTTAAAGGGTAAATTGTAAAAATATTTTAGCAAATGAAAAGTCCTGGTACCAGTGGAATATATTTCCAAAAGTTAAGTCCCTGTCCACTTAGTCCACTAAGAACTAGAGTCGGTGACTCTAGTTCTCTGTCAGAACACATTATTCCTTGTAAGGTTCTTCAAAAATACTCCAAGCATAGCTCACTGAGCGACCTTAAACTGGGGGGAGTAGTCGAACCATGAGTGTCCACGTTTTGGCACGCACTTGTCGAAGACTTTCGACTTGAGACATTGAGGGTTGGGTGACGAGAAGACCTTAAGAATCTTACCAAATGTTGCCCACCCTAGACAATAAAAAAATATATATATAATTATTACCAGGCTGACCCCTCAATGGAGCTTGACGACCAATTCGTCGTTGACCAAGTGCACAGCGCTCTGAACTGGGATGCGTCCACCGGAGCAACTTCTATGAACCTGAGCTCAGTTGCCAACTACGCTTCGATTTCCGGCCACTTCAGTACTACCAGCTATGCTAAAGGAGCCTCAGTATTAAGAATGTTGGAACACTTCATGGGTGCTCGTAGCTTTAGACAAGGCTTGAGATATTATCTTAGAGACAAGTAAGTATCTATGTATGTTCTATCAAGATTCAGAGCACTTCTTTGTTATCATCTGCATCAAGTCTAATTTGTCTGATTGTATTTATCAATCACATATTAAGGTTAAGAAATTCAATGCTCAATACTTTACTACAAAACCTTGATGTAAAATTTTAGATCCTAAGAGCTTTGTCGTGAACGGAGCCTATACAGCCAAGTATTCGGTATTTTAATGTCTTCAGTATTTGCATTGAAATGCAAGTGTAATGCATTTTAATGCATTTTGGAAAGGTTTGGTGTCAAACGATCGATGGCAGACACTGTGGTGTTAGTTCGATGAGGTGGATTACCACGATAAAAAAATTCATCGCTATTCACACCACTTGACACTTATTACGATAATCCTCCACATTGCACACCATCACAGACACTTATTACAGAAAACTACACAGATTTTACGTAACAATATCCACTCCGAAACAATATTACAATTATCGAAATAAAAATCACGTCCGCCATTAGTCAAATGCCGCCAAACTCTTTTTCCTTTTTTTGTCACGATTTATTGAGACGATGGTTCACCTCCTTTAACCAAGCATCAATATTTTATTATAATATTTAATTAATATCAACCCTCTTTAATAAAATATTATTAATTATCGCTAGAAATATTCATTGTATTTAAAAATTAACACATTAATAGCGTTCCTCAGTATGCATTGTCTTTAAATAAAAACTTTTTTATTCTAGCTTACATTATTCAATATTTTTAATGATTTCAGCGCTTATGGTCTTGGTACCCCAGAACTTATGTACAATGCGTTAAGAAGAGCTGCTTCTGAAGATGTTGCCTTCAAGACAGATTTCCCTAATGTAGATATCGGTGATGTTTTCGATAGCTGGGTACAAAATGCTGGGTCTCCTGTGGTTAATATTTATGTTAACATGTCTTCTGGCTTAATTACTATTTCACAGGTATACAATTTTAATAGTTATATTTTATTAAGGTTGGTCGATCGATCGATTTGTTTTGTTAAAAACTTAAGTTCGCAAAAACAGACCATTTATTTCGCGATATTCGAATTAGTTCCACTACAATATTGTCAGCACTTTTAAATGCTTAAATGGAAAATTTCATCGAATTGACCATTAATATTGTCTGTAATTTTTAAACTAAGCCTACTATTACTTTGATATCAGGAAAGATTCCTTGTATCTGGAGCAACCCCAGCCCCACAACTCTGGAAAATCCCCATCTCTTGGACTCACCGTGGCGAAATGAACTTTGCTAGCACCAAACCCAAGCTTTTACTTGAGACTACATCGACTACCGTTCAGAACACACCTGGCCACTTCTGGGTAATCGCCAACATTGCCCAATCAGGTATTAATATTAGTCACCTCTGATGTTGTATGGTAGGACATTAAATACTATTTGATGTTAGGTCCTTAGTATGAAATTAGCATTGTGCCGAGATAATCACTAATTGAGGAGCTCGGTGGCATAGTATTTAGTACGCTTTGAATTTCGATATCGAAAACAAAGCTACCTTCGTATTGGTCAGGCCATGGATGGGTAACCAAAACTATGTGATCTCGAACTCCTCCACGTTTTAGAAGGCACGTTAAGCCGTTGGTTCCAGTCGCTATTGTAACCGTTTCTACCCACCCACCAAACCGCATGGGCAGGGATAGTGGTGTTACGGCCCATATTTATCATGTGTTTCTCCATGAGGAAGGCCTATTCCCAGCACTGGGACGTATATATAGGCTAAGGACGATCACTTATTTAAAATATTACTTTGACTTCAACACTTACTTTTTTTCAAACAATATGTCCAGTTTTTGGCAAAAATTATTAGATTCCGAATACTTTAAATCGATGATGTTTATAAAAAAGGACGTTCTGATCTAGTGAGACACTAGATATTTAAAACGTTTGGCATCTCATATAATGTATAATATCATTGAACACTTCCACCCACTAAGAAGATTAACTATCTTCTTGGTACTTGGTTTCATCTTTATCCAATACTATTTAAGTGTAATCATTTACTATTTATCAGGTCTCTACCGTGTTAACTATGATGACCACAATTGGGAGATGATCGCTTCGTTCCTTCGCAACAATAATAACAGACTTACTGTGCACAAACTCAACAGAGCTCAAGTAAGTTAAACACACGAACATTTCGGCACGTCTTACACAACCAAACGAAGAAAGGAGTTGTGCTGTTAACTCCACGTAGCGCCATCTCTTTCTAACTTCAAGAGAAGATCTGGGCTTATGCAGAGACCTAAGGTTATGTTTTGGTTGTGTAATGCAGGTCTTAGTTTACATCCACTGATGATTACTTTTAATTCGGCCTTTTAACTCTAATTGTTTTCTAGATGGTCAACGATATTCTTCACTTCATCAGAGCTAAGAAGATCAGTGTTGAACGTGCGTTTGACGTGCTCACGTTCTTACGTAGTGAGACTGACTACTACGTATGGGCTGGTGCTATTGGTCAGTTTGACTGGATCCGTAGGAGGTTTGAGCATCTTCCCAACGGTCACATTGAAATCACAGTAAGTCAACTATCACAGCGCCGCGTTAAATGTAAAATCATAATATCCGACGACCTCCGTGGTCGAGTGATCTGTTCGCCGGTCTCAAGGCGACGCCATCTCGAGATGTTCTGGGTTCATGTTTGGGTGAAGAATTTTCAGGCATTTGTTCTCCAGTTTTGGATGTTTATATATATTCAGGACATTGATATGTGTTTTTATCTATTAAATATATTTATCCGTCATCTAGTGTCCGTAACACAAGCAGCATTAGTTGCTTAAAATGGGGCTAGTTGATAGGTGTGGATGTTCGAAGATATATTTTTTTTAATTATTTATTTGTTGTCACATTAATTGTGTGATAAACTTTTGAAGAGTATGGTCAATTTGTTTGGATTCCATCCTTTTTATTTCTATAAAGAGATATTTGTGTCTTTTAGAACTACCTTTTGGAACAAATGGATACTGTGATTAACCACCTTGGATACAACGAAAGGAGCACTGATTCCACGTCGACGATATTGAACCGCATGCAGATTATGAATTTCGCTTGCAACCTTGGACATCAAGGCTGTATCACAGACAGTCTTTCGAAATGGAACAGTTTCAAAGCTAACGCTAGCAATTTGTAAGTTTTTCTCGCAAAATACAATTCATTATCAAAATACAGTCCAATCAAAATGAAATGATAGATGATGTAATACGTAACAAGCACAAAATAGAACGAGTTCTAGAAAATGCACAATATCGAATAAAAGTAATCAAAGTGATAAAAAAACAAAAGGTACAAAATGATAAAATTATATACAATCATTCACAGACAACGGTAAAATACCGGTATATAATAATCTTAGAAATTATGGTAGCATTTTTTTGGTATGCTTTACACACTTTACAAATAGTTTAAATTTCCGTAAAAGCAATTCTATTTTGTTTGGTATATAACATTTTTGGTTTTCAGGGTGCCTGTGAACCTACGCCGCTATGTCTACTGCATAGGTCTGCGTGAAGGCGACAGCACTGACTATGACTTCCTCTATCAACAATACATGACCTCCCAGAATACCGCCGACATGGTCGTCATGCTCCGTGCTCTCGGTTGCACACGTAATACCATCTCTTTGAACAAGTATGTATTCATTGTTTAATGTAAAGCTGTAGTTCCTCAGTTTGGTATCAATGCCGTTGATACACAAGCGACTGGTCCAATTTGACTGTCGTGAGCATAACAAATTTTTATTTGTAAATGTATTTAATAAGCCCTGCTAATCAAAGTGTTTGCCCTCAGCTACCTCCAAGAAAGTTTAAGCAACGACAGAATCCGTGCGCACGACAGAACAAACCTCATTTCGTTTGCATTGCAGGGCAACCGAGAAAATGTGAATGTCGTCATGAACTTCATTTTCGAACACTACGCTGAAATTAGAGAACAGTACGTTAATTTCTCCTTCTTTCATATATTTAAATTAGTTATTTAGCAGACCACATTTTGCCTAAGAACCGATAACCGGTAACCGGGATAGCCGTTTTCCTGAGTAGAGCCCTCATTTCTTTTTCGCCAATCTTAGTTTAGAACGCCGTCCGGCAAGATTGAATGATGGTTTGCGAGACTCTGCTAGTCCGGCTTATAACAGGATGTAAGGGCGTACAACAGGTGAGGATTTTGTATAGCACTGATGATGATGAAGTCAAATAAATCGATGATGAATTGGAGACTATGTCATATAATACTCAAACAAAACTATCTCCGTCCTTGTTCAGAACTCGACTGTCAGCACCGCAAGTGTTCCCAAGAGTTTTTTTTAAACTATGTAAGATCTTAATCATTATATATCGACCTCCGTGGTCGAGTGGCCTGTACGCCAGTCTCAAGGCATCGCCATTTCCAGAGGTTCTGGGTTCGATCCCCGGTGGGGGAAAATGTTTGGGTGATGAATTCAGGCATTTGTTCTGTTGTTTGTTTATATATTTGTCCGTCATCTAGTTTCCGTAACACGAGCAGCATTAGTTGTTTAAAATGTTAATCAAGTTATACATAAAGCTGCATTAAAAAGTACTCGAACATAAATATTTATATAATTATATTCTCAGAATATCATTTGTTTTCTTGAACCGCTTCATTTGTTCATGTGTGCTTACATGTATTATATAACGAGGTAATCATGCAAAATTCTGTCCTAATATTATGACATTTAAGGAAAGCTTGAATCGTCTTAGTTGAAAACATAAGGTAATTTTATAATTTAATAATTTTTCAGACACGGAGGTGTTGCAAGGTTAAATGTCAATTTGAACACTCTCGCTGGTTTCCTTACAACCTTTGACCAAATTAACGATGTAAGTATAGATATACATTTTTATAGGGACAGAATGGCGGGTGAATTGTTCCGAATCCAATTAAAACTGGATAAATGTATGATAGAGGCGTAATGATAATATACATTCATATAATCACGACTATTATCCCCTAAGGGTTAGTCAGAGACTAGGCAAATGGACCGCAAAAGCAGTCCATTGCCATAGTCCGCGCTTCACCTAGCAGTGACTGCACTCAGCGTGGTGAGCCCTTCGCCGCTATAATGGGGGGGGGGCTATGTCCAGCAGTGGACGACAATAGGCTTATAGATAAGATGAGATGAAATTATCTGCAGATTTTGTATCAGATACATATAAGTAAAAAAAATCAATAAAAATAGCTCATATTTGCCCTTTATCTTGTTAGTTCGTTTAGTAACGAATGGTACATAGTTAATTTTTTTTTTTTTTTTTTTTTCTGAAATTATATAACATTTTTACTAATTTCAACGCGGTGCTATTTACTACACTTTGTTGAAAATCCGTTGTAATATTTATTTATTCATTGCATTGTAGCGTTTTCAGTGTACAATTTTGATTTTATTGTGAAAAGATATACGTTTAGATGTATATTTATATATATATTTAAATAAAGTGTAAGAAGTGTAAGTGCAAATGTGAAAAGTGTGTGTGTCTGTGTGTGTGTGTCTCTGTGTGTGTGAGAAGTGTGAAGTAAAGTATGTAGTGTGTAAGTGTAAGTGTATATTAAATTAGGTGCCGTTGAATTTCTTTAAATTATTGATTATGTAGTTTATATATGTACAGAACGAGTCGCTGACAGACTCAGAACTAATTATTTCATTTAGATCAAACGGGTCGTTGAGATGTTGTGAAGCCATATCATATTCTTGTCTCTTAGCTGCAAATCTACAGCAGTGCTTAATTAAATGGTTTAGGGACTGTGTGGATATATCGTCACAAGGGCATAGATCGTTGTCAGTTATTTTAAATCGGTGCAAATATTCCTTATGGTAACCGTGATTGGTAATGACTTGGGTAACTGCAAATGACGGGACAATACGTTTTAAAAACCTATTAAGGTGGTCTATTGTGGGGAAGAGAGATTTAGTGTAAGTTGTTTTATTGTAAAGTTGCTTAGCTGTTTTTATTGTAAGTGTTTTATTTTTCTGCTTTATGTAACTGATAGGTATGCAGTCGTATGTCGGTTTTGTCCTAAGATTGGCAGCAGATTTGGCAGCACAGTCGGCAGCTTCGTTACCAGGCAGTCCGATGTGGCCTTTGACCCAAATAAATTCAATATGAATGCCTAATTGAAAACTGTTATATATATGCTCCAGTATTTTTACTGCTAAGGGGCAGGTGGTGTTGCAGTTCGAAATTTCTTGTAAACAAGATTTGCTGTCGGAAAATATAATAGTATATGTGTATTTCTGTTCAATGGCCCAGAAACACGCTCTTTCAATAGCGAGCATCTCTGCTTGAAATACAGAGCAGAACCGGTGTAATTTTAGTTTTAAGACTTTGTGTTCACCTTGCGGAGGGTATATCACATAAGCAGCTCCGACAGTATCATTGTGCTTGGAGCCGTCAGTGAAAATTTTGTGCACTTTATCGAGGTCTATAATTTGGTCGTAGTCGTCGATTGTAGAGACTTCGCGAAATATGAGTTTTGGTCTGTTTGCAGGGTGTAGAAGCTGAGAAGGTCTAATGGGAGATTCAATTGCGATCTCATTAGGGGTGCATCGTGATTTCCCTGTCATTTTTGCTGTTTCGATATCAGACACTTCTAGAATTTTTGCTGGTAAGGGTGTAAGCTGGGCTATTGTTATGGCAGATGCTGTGTTGATCGTTCGGAAACCGCGTATTATCTTAAGTGCAAATATGCGTTGTGCTGATAGAAGGCGTCTATTGTTGTATTGGTAGTTTAGGGCTGAAGACCATACGCTCGCAGCGTAACATATAATAGGTTCTATTACTTGTAAATAAATAGTTTTAATATTGTCGGAGTGGATGCCCCAAGTGGGTCGAGAGAAGATTACTAATTTATTTAACAGTTTGTTAGCTTTTTCCAGTATGTATTGTACATGTTGTTTGAATTTTAGTTTTGAGTCTATTATGACGCCTAAATATTTAAAACTATTGACCGGTTGTAGAGTTATGCCGTGAACTTGAATATTACATTTATGTGCCTCATTTGAAAAGGGTATGAGTTGGGTTTTATGTGGTCCAAACTCCAGCTTTACGCTTTCACCCCAGCGGACGATTTGATCTAGAGCAGAATTTGTGATTAATTGAAGTGTATCTATTTTCTTGGAATGTGAAATTAATAGTACGTCGTCGGCATACGCCTGTAATTCGCAGCCTTGAGGTAACGATGCAGAGAGCAGTTCATCTAAAATTAAGTTCCATAACATAGGGCCGCACACAGATCCTTGAATGCAGCCCCTTGTCATTGTTTTAGTAACAGTACAGTTAGAAAAGATCATGTTGACCTGTCTTTGCGTAACATAGCTTTGTAGCAGGCGGTAGATGTTGTTTGGGCAATTGACTTTCTTAAGTCGTTGGAAGATAGCCGGCCACCAAGCGTGATCGAACGCAGCCTTGATATCGAGGGACGTAACGAGAACTTGCTCTTTACGTGATTTGGCATTCTTTATTTTATTAAGAGCATTATGAATTGCTATAGTTGTAGATGTTTGTTGTTTGAATCCATATTGTTGCTTACACATATTGTTGGTTATTTGTAGGTGGTGAGTGAGACGATTTGTTATGAGCCTCTCTAACAATTTTCCGAAGACATTAATCAGACCAATAGGTCGGTATGAACTTGATAAGGTGTAATCATCTTTACCTGGCTTTTGAATGATTTTGGCTAGTGCTGTTTTCCACATTAATGGAAAGTAACACAGTTGTAGACATTTATTAAGAAGGTCTGTTATGATCTCGGGGAAATTAGAGGCAAAATTGTAACAAATATCGGACGTAAGGTGATCAGTTCCGGGTGCCTTTTTATGGTTCATAAGTTTTAATGTTTCAAGGATTTCGGTACATGTAAAGGGGGGCTCATCAGGGTTATTTAGGGTTTGGTCTATTGTGTTTCTTGTTATGTATTGGAGAGTAGAGTCAGGTGTGTCATTAGGGTAGAATTGATTAAGAAGAGCGTTGGCAGTTTGTAGAGTATCTGTGGTATATGTTCCGTCCGGTAGTTTTAAGGTAGATGGTGGTTGCGTAATAGGTTTTGTTTTTAAAATTCGATTAGTGATACTCCAGACATCCTCTTTCTTTTGAAGGTTACAAAATTCTCTGAAGTTTTTAGTGGATTCAGTACAAATGGCATTTGAGTATTCCTTTTTTAGTTTATTTCTTTCTGCGATAAGGTCGTCGAGAGGCAATTGTCGTCTTTTATATTTACTTAGCTTGTGATGGTTGTTTATAAGTTTACGCTTCATTTGTTCTAATTCATCTGACCACCAAGGTACCTTTTTCGGGTGGCCAACTGATTTGGGTAGTATGGCATCGCATGCTTTTTGTATAGCAACAAAGGTTTGGTGCACAAAATTATCCAATCCTGTTTCGTCTAAATTATTAATGTTCTCACTAGGAAGGCCTTTTTTGACGAGTTCCACAAATGAGGGAGTCGCGAGCTGCCAATTAAAATTAGAGGTATTGTATCTGAAGGTAGACAGCTTGCAATTATTGTAAAATTCAGTTTTATCAAAGATGAGTTCAAAAGTAATAGCGTCATGATCTGAGATAGTTGATATGCTTGAATCTACTTTCCAATTATTTATTTTAATTTGAGTATCGCTAGAGATCAGAGTCAGATCAATTATTGATTCTCTAGGAAGCCCATGCGTGACTGTGTGAAATGTAGGTGTATTGCCCACGTTACACAATATAAGGTCATTTACTGTAATCATATCAAGGATTAGTTGGCCACGAGCGTTATTGGAAACGGATCCCCATCGAGTATGCCATCCATTAAAGTCACCACAGATGATATGGATATCATTGGGGTGGCTATATAAAAAGAATTCTAATTTGTCCAGAATGTTATTATCGTCATTTCTAGGTTCAACGTATGCGGATATCAAAAAGAACCTCTTTACGGTTTTGGTGTTTATTTGAATAATACATAAATTTGGGTGAGAATACTGAGAGAGATCCAAAGTTGAAAATGTGTTATCTTTAATAGCTATTGCGGCTTTGATGGGGTTGTTTGTTTGAGTAGAAATAGCATGGTGTAGCGTGTATCCAGGAATGCAAGGTAGAGAGTTGTTATTTGTACGGTAGGGTTCAGTGAGAAATACAATTTCTTGAGTGTGTTTAGATAAATAAGTATTAAGTTCGTGAGAAGCATTTCTGCATCGGCCCATATTAAGCTGGACACAGTTGTAGGTTTTTAATGAACTTGGTGGTATTTTAGGTTTAAGTTTAGTGTTGGTTGTCATATTATTTGTTTTATGTGCCATAATTTATTCTATTTCTGATGTTATTAAGCATGAATTGGGTTCTAGAACAGTTAGTAGATGTGGCACTGTGATCAATTTTTGTCTTCAAATTGAATTTTTGGTTGTGATTTATACAATTAAAGCATTGTTGTTGATTCTCGTCTTTTTTGTTTGGGCAATTGTGATACATATGGTCTGTAGATGCGCAGTGAGAGCATGCGACTCGATCGCCTTTGCAGTGCTTACGAGTGTGCCCAAATTGAAGGCATCCGTAGCATTGCATGAGCGGTATGTAGTCGTCGACAGCGATTCTCTGATGATCTGTATTAAGTCTGTCCATTGAAGTGACCTTTTTCCATATTTCGGGTGTGGTCATGAGGACTGCATTATATAGATTTTTGCGATTTATTGCGGTTTCCTCTTTTAAATTTAAATATTAAGTCAGTTTCTTTGTAATCAACTAGATTTTCATTTTGGTTAATAATAATTTTGCATAGGTCATCAG
Organism: Parapoynx stratiotata; assembly: GCA_910589355.1. Lineage (NCBI taxonomy): Eukaryota > Metazoa > Arthropoda > Insecta > Lepidoptera > Crambidae > Parapoynx > Parapoynx stratiotata. The sequence continues at coordinate 15,581,504 of OU342464.1, forward strand.
TATTGGTTGAATTCGATATCCCTTTCAATATTATCATAGGTTGCAAAAGTTTCGATTCTTCTGCGTGTATCGTTGATGATTTTTTGGTGTTTATTTTCTTAAGAGTTTCCTTTCGATGTTCTTCAGAGTCGAACTCTACGCGAATTTTGTTATTAGATACAAATTTTATGTTTGATGGTGTAAAGGTAGTGTCTTTAAATGAAATATTTTGTCTCCATATCTGTAGGGTTTCAGCGGAACTTTTTGTCTCTCTCTTGGATGAAACTATTATAGCTGGCTTAGTTTTAAAAGTGGGAGAAGGAGCTTTTGAGACTGTGTTGGTGACTTCAGCGAATGATCGAGAGAAGTTTGGAAGATTGTTGGCTTTCGATTGATTTAAAGAAGATTTAATGGTGTTTTGAATGGCTTTGATGGTTTCTTTACATAATTGGACTGGTTTAGGATTATTGATTTCATCAGTTATTTCTTCACTGCAGTTAATTCCATTTACGGTTAGTTGTGTGATATCGTTGGTTAACTTTTTCACATCATCAACTGTGGATCTATCTATATTTGTGTTTTTTTCGAGTTTTTTATTAATATTTAATGCTAGTTGTTTTATTTTTTCAAAAATGCATTTTATTGTATTATCTGTAAATAAGTTTTCTTCTTCTGAGTCAAATGTGCTGGCCTCAGCATACTCGTCTTCTGATGTGATGGATTGTGTTCCAGTTTCATTTAGCCTTTTCTTTGATTTGTCACTCAAAGGCGTATTTTTTTTGGTCAGATTGGTTGCTTTGTGTCAGCTTAAGTGCTCTAGTGTTCGGTCTATTCGTTTTAGCCTTTTCGTTTGCATTTTCGTTGTCCAGTGTGTTAGTTAATTAGGTATTAGTTAAAAATTATGTTCGGTTCTGGCGCTTCGCCATCGAACCGAACATAATCGAAAATCGCACCGCTCGCTGGGCTCGCGTGTTATGATAGCAGTTCTACCTAACACTCCTCTTTGTTTCGCTCTTCATCGTTCATAACGCCTTTGGTAGTAAGCTACTTAATTCATCAGCTACTGCAAACAAAAACAAGTTTTATGGAATTTAGCGACAACTACTTGAATCTGAAAATCAAATAATATATCAATAGTAAATTCTAGTTTTCACTAGGTACTTTTAGTTTTGACAAAAGCATTTAGAAATACCTAGTTCTAGGAGGAACGCGTTCTATCTAAAAACTGGTTTTGACTGTAACATAAGCTATTCCGTCAGCGTTATAATAAAAACGACCGATTTATTGAGGTTGATTAAATATTAATAAAAAACAATAAGTTAATTGTTCTTATCGTAACAGAATTTTGGAAAATAACGACTTGAAAATCTTTTTGTGCACAAATTTCAAAGAGGTTTGATAAAATAAAAATGGCTTTTTGGTTAGCACAAACTTAGTAAATAATTTTAGTCGATTGAGTATAAACTTTTCCTACCTAAACGTCGACAGAATGGCTAGTGCTAACTCATTTTGACGACCTACGTGGTCGAGCGGTCTGTACGCCGGTCTCAAGGCGTCGTCATCTCGAGAAGTCCTGGGTTCGATCCCCAGTGGAGGCAAAGTGTTTGGGTGATACATTTTCAGACATTTGTTCTCCAGTCTTGGATGTTCATTATATATGTATTATATTATGTATATTCTAACTAATTATATGTATTTATCTATTAAATATATTTGTCCGTCATCTAGTATCCGTAACACAAGCAGCATTTAGTTGCTTAAAATGGGACTAGTTGAATGCCTGAGGATATTTATTTATTTATTTATTTAAATTGTATTTTTCTAAAATTTTCATATTTTGCTAATAAATAACACATTCCTTCAGTTCCGAACATGGTTGAACGCGACACAAGTGAATCTTCAGGGATCTTTCGAAGTTGGTTTGGGTGTCATAGCTACCGCCATGAACAACCTCGAATGGGGTAGCAGCAGCGCTGAGGAAATCCACACCGTATTACAGTCAAGAAATACAGCAGCGGCCATCACCACCCCCTTCACTCTCCTACTGGGAGCATTAGCTGTCCTGTTTCTACGTAAATAAGCCGAAAAAGCTTTATTAATGCTAATTGTAAATTAATGTAAGACTACTTGCCAAGTGTAAAACATATTTTTTAATTTTTTTAATTCTTAACCCGGTGTTGTTTGGCGGTATGTTTTTATACGGCTTCAGGGTGGAATGATTTCCTGTGTCAATGTTACACATTTTCATCATCAATTAATTTATTTATTTTTTATTTTATTGAATTGTTTTTTATAAAGACACAAATAATAGAAAGGCAACTGAGAAAAGAGAAATTTCATAAAAACCCAGATATTAAAGACAATACTGACAATTTTATAAAACTGAAAATATGAGAAAAACTTCAACTCAAAATAACATAGGCTGTTATTTTGTCTTTATAACTGAAGGCGAAAAAAACAGCGGTCCAGAGTTTCGCCAGCAAACTGTCTATTTTTCCATTAGATTATGTAACGTTTCATTATAGGGATGAAACTTTCTTTCTTTTTTCTTCTTTCTTTCTTTCACTATCTTCGTGATAAACTAGGAACTTTCCAGTGAACTTTCAAGCGTTCGCTGACAAGAGCAAGGCCTAGGCTTATCACTTAATGGCGACATTTCCAAGTACCATTTTTATGAAATCTAGTATCAAAACAAATTTAATACTAAATAAAAGATTCAAAAATATTTTAAAATTTTGGCACTTCTACTTAATTCACGTGAAGAAACTATAAGCTTCAGCCACTAAAAGGAATGTAAACGTTGTATCAGTAGATTTAAAAAATACAGGTAAACTAACTGCGCCCGGGTAATTTTGACCCAGCCCCAATGACACCGGGTGAAATAGAAATATTTAAAGCAAAACATGTTTGTACAAAGGTTAAATTTTTTTAGATTATTTTATGTCATGATTAATTTTAAATAATGTTTCATCTGAGGGATGATAAGACAATTACAAATCATGCCTGATAGTAAATTATTTATTATAAGTAATATTTTTGTAACATAAGAAATAAATATCTTTTGGAATATGAAATTGTAATTATTTACGTATTTATTACCTGTCATCTGTGGCGATTTCAGGCAGGAGAGACACACATGCCGCCTTTAAGAAACTACAAATAAAATTAAATAAAACCCTCAAGACGCCAGTAGCTTCGATTTTTAATTAGTTACTAGTTAATGGTATGGTTAAAGTTAAGTTAGTGCTAAATTGTGATTCTAGTTACCAAACGAGCTACTATGAAAAGCAAAGGTATTTAAAAATGTCTTGAAAAATTATCATATCATACAACATTTAACAGACCTCTTCCAGACAAGCTGAAGATCTCACAGATTAAGACCTACTGCGCACAAACGCTTGTCGTAGAAAAAGGAATAAAAAAAACCTCCGTTGAAACTAATAATAAAGTACAATTACGACATGAAAACTGTTAAGGAGTTATGTGGACTGTATCTAACTATATTGCAATAAATGGAAAAGGCAATTAAGGGTGCAAAATAAATTATAATACCGGACAATATGACTAGGTGTCTATGTATGCTCAAATGACAAGATTTTTTTTAACATATGTCAGGTAAGCTCTTGGCCTTCATCTCAACTGGTGGTAAGTGACGATAAGACCGAAAATGGAAGCGAGCTTTACCTGTAAATCCTCAAAAAAATTAGGAACTGGCTATCTTACCTCTGATTGCTGGAACAAAACAAATGCTTATAAAATTGATATTATGGTGACAAATTTAGGTAAGACGGTGGTAGCTGGCCAGGCAGGCTTAGAAGCCCTACCACCAACTAAACCGAGCGGAAAAACTTCTGCCTACATGGGATATCGAACCCAGACCTCCCGATCGACACCCAGAAGTGTGAACCACTAGACCAGAGAGGCGGTTGCAGTCGTAATGTTGTATGTAACGCGATTGTCAGGACTCCAAAGAGTACACAACAATTAGAAAGTTTATTAATGCCTTTGAAAGTTTTACTCAAACAATGTCTTACCGGCAAACACTTTCCATACGATAAAAAAAAACTGACAGATAGCGTATTAAATCAAATAGAGTCCTGGAAGCTTGCGATCAACCATCACACTTATGACTACTAATGGGAGCCTTCATCTGTGTCTAAAGCACCTTGCAGCACCTAGTCGCTGATCTGAGTTCATAAGTTCTTGCGGCATACAGGACGAAGGGGATTTCAACTCACATTGTGAGGGCAGCCAGTCTCACTACACCAGTTGCAGATTAAAATTAACATCTTCAAATATGGTTTCATTTACTGCTACTCGGACTGTTACCATCGCTTGTTTGACTTGCAAAAATTTTAATTTACAAAAAAAGGCTCCGAATGAGCCTTTATGAGCGAATCGCGGCTTTAGGTGTGTTCTGCCGCATGTACCATGGCGAGTGCTCTGATGAGCTTTTATCTCTTTTTCCAGCTTTCCTTTCCATAACAAAACCTCACGTACTGATCATCGTCGTCAACGTTTCACTGCTGCCGCAATTTCTGAGTGCACCAAAAATTCAGTTACTCATTTTTGCCAATCAAATAGAATTCATTGCCAGCAGATGCGTTCCCTTCCTAATTCAATGCTTCGTTCTTTGCATCTGGGCTTAACTCTTACTAAAAAGAAATAAAGAAAATACATTTATTCTGGCACAGGCACGACAGATGTGAGCGAAGTCAAATCTAAGTTTGCATGGAATAGAACTAAAACAGTATAGTACAAACTGTGGAATGGTCGTCACCAGCCTATAGAAATCCCACTAGTGGGTAGTCGGGAACATATTTACCGGAGCCACACATTTTCCTGAAGTTGGCACCACCCCACAGGAATTATGCATAAATGCATTTTACCCCTCGAACCCAAAAAAACCTGGCTTATATTTTAACTCAAAATTTTTTAGGAAAGATACATCAAGTTTTTAAACCAATTTAAATTTTAATCATAATGATTTATTCTTTGTAAAGCACATGTAGGTATAATTACTCGTAGTGGTATAAAGTAAAATCAACACGAGTCCAGTTTGTGCCTTGGCTGGTCAGGCGTACACAGTTTTTGACTTTTGGTTACATGCTATTTATTGCTAATGAATCAATTACGAAAACTATATAACGTCATCATTAGATTGAAATACAATTGTTTTTATTGTTGATTTAAATTCAAAGTAAGTAATGAAAAAAAATCAAATTAATAATTAATGTACAATAATGTCAGATCAGTCAAAATAAATGTCAAATCAATTTTACAATTTAATAGCTAAAGGTCTTTATCGTCCAAAAATTCCATTAAACTATAATAATATTTTTATGTATTTCTTTTTGAATTCGCTAACTACTTCTGACTTTAAAGAATTTGGTAGTTTATTGTATATTCTTGGAACCATAATACTCTTTTTGCAGTAGTGTTGTTTTGTATTTTCTTGTATATATTCTAATTTTTAATGCCTGGTATTTCTATTGTGTGTCTCTGACATGAATGTAAGCAGGCTCTCGTTCGTTTTTTCAAAAACTGCTGCTTCGACAATGTATAGTGACGCGGTAGGGTCAGTATTGTTAATTGGGTGGTTTACACGATTCTATACTTTTTAAATTACAAATCGACCGAATGCATCGTTTTTGGACTGTAAATATAGTATCCTTGTTACTATAATTGTCCCAGAATATAATGTCAAATCTTAAAATGCTTGCAACGTAACCATGATACGCTGCCCAGCAGCATTCATATTTTTTATTTATTTATATAGACGGTAAGCATATTTACTAAAATTTAATTTACAACGTTTTTGACATAGATTATTTGAGTGCTCTTTTCAAGTAAGTAAGCTTGTTATCAATAATGAGTCCTAAAAATTGCGTGTGCGTCGCTTCTGTAATACTATGTCCATGTTAATTTATTTTCATGTCATTTATTATTTGTTGTCTTTGGTGAAATTGCATTATTTTTGTTTTATCTAGGTTAATTAATAGATTGTTATTGCTAAGCCATACTATAATTTTGTCAAGTGCTTCATTAGCATAATTTTCAAAGTTATCAGCTTGTTTACAATTTATTAGTATGGTCATGTCATCAGCAAATAATGTTATTGGATGTATAATATGTTTGGTCACGTCATTAATATAAATTAAAAACAGTAAAGTACCTAGCTCACTTCCCTGTGGTACACCAAACATTGTATTCCTTATGGTCGAACGATATTTTTTTTCTGTTTCTGTTTTAGGACAAACTACATTTATTTCTGCATACTGTTTTCGGTTTTCTAGATATGATTTCTTTAGGTCATTAGCATTGCCCCTTATTCCGTATTTTTCTAACTTTGTAAGTAGTTTATTTCTATTTACATAGTCAAAGGCTTTAGTCATATCTATGTATAGAGCAGATATATTTTTTTTTATATCAAGTTTATGCATTACTTGTTTTAATAAGTCATATATTGCCAGGTTTATAGACTTATTCTTTTTTAAGCAATTTTGTTCCTCATGTCTGGAAACTTACCTTACACTTATGCTTAAGTAGACTTATTTCAGACGCTATATTAATATATGGCGGTGAATTTTTGTTTAAAGTCTAAATAAATTAATTATTCAAAGTTTCTACAATTTCTTGTGGATCTGTTATAGTTTTACCATCCACTTTTATTTTTGATATGATTTGTCTAGAAATATTTTTGTTTTTTGATTGCTCTATACGATGACTGTTTTGCGCTTATTGCGTTTCTTTTAAATAAAAATCACAATATTTTTGTTAGAGAAGCATAGGTCATAAAATAACTGGAATAATTCAATAAATGCGCTATATCTGCATACTGGCGCAAACCCCGACCTAGTGTCCGTGTAGGTCGGGAAGCCCTGGGAACGGCTCGGAGAGTTGCTCCGGCAGACCCCGGGTCGCTCCCACAGAAGGGCAGGAACGGGTATATCAGGGAGTTTTAGTGGGTAGTGCCAATGTGTCAGGTGAGTCCCACACACGCCTACCGGCTAGATACGGTCAGTAAATGGATTCCTCCTCGTGAAAAAAGGCTAGGATCTGCATTATTATACATTTCAGTAAATGATAATTTTGTTAATGCAATATTTGAATTTTATTAGGTTTTCAATATATTAATCCCTTCGATTTTTTTTCCAGTATTTTATTTTGCACATGCCTTTCGTTGGATTTTTTTATGTTTGCGCAGTTTTTAAATGGATGATAATTTCTAAAATAATCTATTTTTATCAGGGCACGTAATAAAATATTTGACTATCGAAAGATTATGAAACTAATCATTTATATTGTAATTTATCAGTCCAATAAAGTCATGAGAGTTAACTTATCTTCGCGTTTGAAAGATATTATCGATAACAATTTAGATGCCCTTTAATAAAAAGTAACATTAAATATTTACATTGTACAAGTGAAAAACAGCGTGGAGTGGATTAAAAAACCACATTATAGTTTAGTGCCACAGGTTCGTAAACTTTTTTTATAATGTTATTATATTCTTATTTAAATATTATCTAAGTTATAATTATTACATAAGTCAAGGTCAAATCATTATTACATTCCATATGTATATTAGAGCTGAAAATAATTTTTTATGTATCAATAAGGACCTTGTATGGAACAGCAAATTTCGAGAGGAATATTTTTACAAAACCATCTTGTGGCTTAGTAATTATATTCCTCTTACCACAAGTGAGGACCAAAACGTGCCAAAACGTTTTAATATAAATTGGATATTATATAAGTGGTGACTTGATTGAATAGAAGGTCTGAAATCCATTAATTACAAGATACAAAAGGATGATCTGATGGCGTGGTCAATGGAAAGGATGGTTGAAAGTAGATGGACTAAGAAAATTTATGAATCAGAAGATTATGGGACAAAGAAGACCCAGACGAACATTTTTGACCAAATAGAAATCATCGAGCATGTTTGAGGACTATAATTAAAGTAGGTGAAGCAAAATAAATATGTAAGGATCGTAGCAAGTGAATCGTGTATGTGAAAACTGAAGTACATCAATTCCCTGCGAATTCAGTATAATAAAGTCTTTAGGATGATGTTGGGACTGCCGCGCTTTTGCAGTGCTTCCGGAATGTTTGCGAAATACCAAACGGATTGCTTTGAAGCTGTTATTCGCAAGAAGACCTGCTCCCTAATATACAGAGTGAGAAACAGTCCCAATAGCATCCTGAAGACAGTAGCGGATCGCCTCACGTCGCTACTTTGGAGGTGCTTTGTGAGAAGAGTGACGGTCACGGGAACGTATCCTTTTTCGTGATGGTCATTCTTAGGCAAATAAAGAATAAAATATTTTAATTTATTTATTTGTCAATACTAACAATAGTTTTAAAGTCACTTTACTTACAAATTATGGATGTATCTTCTGAAATAAAAAAGATTTGATTTGAATTCGATGTATACCCCTATAGGCTGCTGAAGAATGATACTTAAGTTACGGCTATCACAGTATGTTAATCCTAATCCAGATAACAAAGTCCAATATTTAAGGTTGGCACCAATATAGAGTTTATAAGAGTTTCAATTTTGATGCAAGAAGTTTGAATGTAGCACCAGTGACAGAATATACAAACAGTAATAGCTTAGGGTGCTGTGGTCATATGATGAGGAATAATGAATGTCACATAACAAGGGGGATGCTAAATATGGGTGTAAAAGGAGTGAACGCTAAGCTGATGGGTGACGAAGGAGAATGGAAGAAGAAGAGCATGTTGTGCCGACCACACCTAGAGTGGGAATAGGGTTTACAGAAAAATATGACTGCTAACCAACATGGCATGGCCTATAATAATATATCCTTTCCTTCTATAGATCTTACATAAAATATGTTATTTTAGATAATTAATTTGGCCCTACTTAAGCGGTTTCCTAAGTCTGTTATTTGGGGTCAGTGCAACATGTCTTCTTCTTCCACACTCCCCTATCACTCGCCAAGTCGGCATTCACTCACTTCCTTATCATATCGTCATTTACACAATCCATACATCTATTCCTCAGTCATCCCCTCCCCACACGGCCATCCATATTTAAATCCATTATGCAGAGTTAAGTATTTGTAGTAAATTAAATAGGTAGGTTGTATGCAGAATTCAAAGTCTATTTATATTAAGTCATAATATATATATTTTAACTTTTTATAACTCTCCTATATTGTTTTAATTTTCTGTTAGCAAACATGTTTAAAATTTAGAGATTTGATGGTTCATCCTGCAGTTCGATGTTACCCCACGCTGCCCCATACATGAATAAAAAAGATGACATCAAAATTTAGATTATCTTTTTACAATAACTTTAAATGCATTATAAATATTATCAACATTTTTGTATCACACATTTAGCTTTCATAATGATAATAGCACATGTTATCCTTCTTCAAAATGATTAAAATTAAGACCTAATCCGTTTGTTACATTTTCAGATATGTCTTATCTAATTCTTGCACTAAGCCTTTCGCTTGTAGTGCTATCAAAAACTGAACCTCTACAATGGAATGGCGATTTTGAAGAAATCCCACTTGCTTCTGAAGATGCTACCAAGAATAGAAATGTTCAATATAGACTACCAACTAGTGTTATTCCATTGATGTACGATATTCATATAGACCTACACTTCAGTGAAAATACTAACAACTCTTTCAGTTATGATGGATATGAAAATATCTATATAAAGGTTCGGTTAAAATTTGAATCATAGTAAAGTACAATAAGCACCAAATTGATCGAAGCGTCTTAAGTAGTCAAAATTTTCTCATGTGCCTTATCAAATACGATATCAAAGTAACCATATAGATCGAGGTGTCCAAAGGGGTCAAAAATCTAAGCAACATACTTGTCAATTTTCTATGTGTCAAAATGTTCAATAACAATTTGACAGATGCTTTGCTTGGATATCTTGACCACTTTGAATGCATTGAATTTTGGTTACTTTGATACATTGAATTATGGTTACTTTGATAGAGTAGATAAAGAAACATGCAAACACACGTGAGATTTTTTTTTCTATTTTAGATGCTTCGATAATTTGGGCGCTGATAGTATCTATGTCAAGTTAGAAAGAATTTATTTTAAAAATAAATCTGTTGATACGATATGAATTTTTCAGGCTGTTGAAGAAGTGAGTGAAATCGTGTTGCATGCAAATGTTGATGTAATAAGCGATGTAACCTTAAACACAGCATTAGGAGAGGATGTTGTGATTACAAACCATATGACCGAACTACAGTATCATTTTTTGAGAATTAGCTTAAATACATCATTGGTTGTCGACGATGTCTATGTTTTGCACATAAACTATAGAAGCACAATGAACGATGGGCCCATGAAAAGAGGTATTTGGAAGGGATGGTACATTGACGAAAATAACGTCGAAAGGTATAGCATTGAAAGAAATTCACTAAAGGACGATAATTAGTCCTACTGCGAATCATAAATTTATACTAAATTTGTTAAATAATTTCAGGATTTACGCTACGACCCACTTCCAGCCTTACAATGCTCGACAAGCATTTCCTTGCTGGGACGAACCCTTATTCAAAGCTGTGTTTCATTTACATTTGACTAGGCCGGCACATTATTCAGCTACTTTTTCGAACACAGAAAAAATCTATTCAAGCATGTAAGAGCTTTATTGTTGTACTATTTTCACAACTCAACCAGCTAGATCACATGAGAAGAAACACTACATAAAATATCGAATTAAGAAATACAAACTCCAGCGTAAGAATACAAAAACATATCAAACACTAATGTTTTTTAAATAACGCAGCGGTCAATAAACAATGTTAATGCTTATTAAACTTGAATAAATATCCCAAATTATGACTAAAAATATTTATCATGATAGTTTTAAATGCAAAAATTTAACCTTAAATTTACAGGTCGTCTGATGGCAGAGTAACAGACCATTTTTTGCCCACTCCTGAAATGTCGTCTTATCTAGTCACATTTTTTGTCAGTGAAAGCTTCACAGTCATTGCACAGAATTCTTCTTTAGTTCCACCAGTCAGAATTATAGGCCGATCAAACTCTGTTGGGCTTGGGGATCAGGCATTAAGACTTGCTGTTGGAATGACGAAATATTTTGATGAATATTTTGATATGCCATATTCGTCATTGCATCCAAATCTACTGAATGACCATGTGTCCTCACCAGACTGGGCTTCAGCTGGTACTGAAAATTGGGGGATGGTTAGTTACAGGTAAGGTTGACCTTACGACAGCTCAGTGATATTGTAGTACAGTCGAGTTAAAAATCAAAATATTAGGTTCTTTTCCTATTAAATTGGTGTTTTGTATGGAGATTTTTGGGAATTCTGCATTTCCCATACTAAATTTTTTTCAGTTTTCTTCACAACGACAAATCCAAAGATAATAATATTTGGCATCTATCATTGGATAAGCTTTAGTAATATGTGTAATATCACACTTCATAAAAATTATTTATGATGAAGATGTATTCGGGAGGCACTTAAAAAGAGTTGTCTCCGTGTCCAATTTTAACACAATTAAACTTACAACAAATTATCAAAACAAATCAAAAGAGCTCAAAAATATAGTCTATTTTTAGACTAGATAATTATTTTTTAGGGATACTCTGAATCTTAATAGTTACAGACAAAATACTAAGAGAGAAAAAAAACACCAATTTCATAGGTAAGGACCCAATATGTACACAAGTTTGACAGTAAATGACTCTTACTGCAAGGGAAAGACTGTTACTAAAGACTGTTACCTGTCAAAAATACATACATATTTTTGAACTCGTCTGTACCATAGACCAACTCTATTATTATCATTTCAACTGCTTATTATTTAAAATGTTTTAGGGAGTTGCATTTGCTAATAGATTTCAATACTACAATCTCGTCGGTTGAACACTACGGTGTTACCCTTGTATCGCACGAACTCGCCCACAAATGGTTCGGTAACTATATAACTTGCTACTGGTGGAGCAACACTTGGATTAACGAGGGCTATGCCAGCTTATTCGGGTATTTGGCTGCACACGAGGTAAGTAATATTAATATTATCTTAATTATGTTAAAAAAGGCAAGATAATATATCATTCTTTCGACTACATTTAACGTTACACATACATTATCTCGACCTTTCAGATTAATCATCATAAATAATCCTTAGATCTTTACTTGTTCTATTATTAGTTCAAATCAGTGTATTAGCTAACTCAAAGCTTATTAATATATTTAAACAAAAATCTTACCATTATTTCAGGTTTTCCCAGAATACGAATTGGATGATCATTTCACTTCTCGATACCTTCAAACTTCGTTATCCTTTGATTCTGGCCTTAGCACTGTTCCTCTCAACCATGACGTAAACACGCCTGCTCAAGTTACAGGACATTTCGGTACCATCAGTTATTCTAAAGCAGCAGCCTTTTTAAGAATGACAGCTAACATAATTACAATGGATACGTTCAAAAAGTCTTGTCGTTATTTCTTGAAAAACAAGTAAGTTTATCAAACTATTTTCTGTTTATGTAAATATTAGGCCCAATTCCGTTGTCACAATCTAGACTAAACTAAACTCAATTGTGTATCTATCCTTCTCTTCTCTTTAAAGTTAGAGAAGAATAGATACACAATTTAGTTTACACAATATAGTGTACACAATCGCTTGAAGATATTAGGCCTGAACTTTTGATTACATTTTAGCCCTTACAAAGCAACAGACCAGTACGATTTATTTGAAGCATTTGCGCAAGCAGTTGAGGAAGATAAGACATTGGATGAGTACCTTCATTTCAACTTCACTCATTACTACGACACCTGGGTGAACCAACCAGGTTATCCTATATTGTTGGTTGACGTGAATCATTCCACTGGTGAAATGGCTTTATATCAAGTAAGTACTTCAAAATTAGCAATCATTTTCTAAAAGAAAACAAGATTAAACTAGAAGATTAGAAAAAACCTCCATTGTTTTTTCCGCCTCTTTCGAAGGACCATCTCCTTTTTGCACATCATTCAATAAATAATTCCGTACTAATTTTTAGGAGCGGTTCTATTTAAGCACTTCACCGCCAAGCAGTACCCAAATTTATCCGATCCCTATCACATACTCAACCAGACGAGAACGACGCTTCGCTATATTGAAGCCATCTGATATGATGACTGAACAGCGTATGGTTTTACAAAAGGAAGAAGGCGAAGAATGGGTTATTTTTAATCATCAACAACAAGGTTATTTTTACAAATATTACAAATATTTTTTATGTATATATTTTTTAAACTTTTTTAGGCTCTCTAATGTAATGACACCTTGGTACCACAATGACGCAAGAGTACATTGAAGGTTCTTAAATAGGTTATTCAATGCAGGCGTTGTATTCTTGTGATCCTAAAAAACCATGCTGTCCATTAGTTGAGCTATGGTGCCATTATTAATCTTTACATTTATGCAGCCATCAAATAAAATATGCCAAGCTACAACATCAATTAAAAACCGGCCAAGAGCGAGCCGGGCCAGGCTGAGTGTAAAGTTCTGTAGTTTCCCGTCCGTCACATAATCTGACCCCACTTACGAGTTAATATAGCCCAAAGTACAGCGCCATCTCCCGATACAAACTAGACGGTTTATGTATGTTGGGTTTTCGGTGGTAATTTTGGTTTGTGTGAACCAATTTCAATAATACTTTTCTTTATTTGATATAAGATACGTTCCGTTTTTTTTTTCAAAAATTGTAAACATAATACCCAAATCGATTGCTTCCTAGTAAGGAGGAAAAGCATAAACTGTGTGAAAGATTGCAAGGTTATTGCTAGAGGCTGTAGTTTCCCAGCACAGGCTACTTATAATGGAGCTTCAATTACGCGACCACATTGGTCAGTCAAAGACAAGGCCCCAACCGAAAACTAGATGGTTCTTGTTACAGATTGGAGATTGCTGAGAAGTTTAGAGTGCAAGTGATGAGAAAAAGAAGTAGAAATGGGTGACATGGAAGAAAGACTGGGGAATGATTATTGGAAAGAGATGTCAGGGTTTATATAGAAGACCTAGCAAAAAGCGTATTTGGGGTTACGAAAGGAAAAGGAGTGATTTAAAAAGATGGTGGTGGAACGAGGATTTGCAGGAGGCGTTAAAGAAGAAGAAAAATGCATTTAAAGTTTGGCAGAAAACGAAGCATGGTAGCGAGAATACGAAAGAGATGATGAGAATGGCCTATAACAGCGCCAAGGAAAAGGCAAGGAAAGCTGGCGAAAGCTCACGACTAGCTTTATGACGCTCTGGACAGTCCTATGGGCTAAAAGTGCCTTTACAAAATAACGCGTGATAGGGAAAGATGTGCAAGAGACATTACGCATGTGAAGTGTATGAAAGATAAAACGGGGAAGATTTTGAATATGGAAGATAATATAAAAGAGCGATAGAAGGTATATTTTGAAAGGTGATGGATAAAGAGAAGCTGTTGCCGGGAACATTAGGTGAAGGGCGGTCTAATGTGAGGTTCGTGAATGAGGTGAAAATAGATGAGGTGAGAGTGGCTGTGCGAGGTATGAACAACGGGAAAGCTGTAGGACCTGATGGGATACCAGTGGAAGCATGGAAGTGTTTGGGATGGATGTAGGTGGCTGACTTCATTTTTTTATAAGTTGTTTTTTAATAAGTTATTTTACCACTACGCGGCGTGATTGATATAATTGGTACCAATTTTCAGCTTTCTAGTGCTAACGGTCACTGTGATTATTCGCGGACGGACTGACAGACAGACAGATTTGGCTAAACTATAAGGGTGCCTGGTTGACTACGGAGCCCTAAAAAGGGTAAAACCGAAGCAAACAGTACTCACCGGAAGCTTCAGCGACCACACCATTTCGTATAGCAGAAGCCATGATGTGATGGTCGACCTTTCTTCCTAATCCGATTTCCATTAGGCTTTGGTAGGAAGTCTTATATCAGAGATGTTGATGGGAGAAAAATATTGTCTATAAAACACATAAGTAATAAAAACGCACAGAAAAAATAAAAGGAATGAAAAATAAGCACGCACAGACAAGGGAGAATTTATCGTAAACCACGAAGAATAATTAACTTATTCGTGACGTAATTCAAATTAGAATAAAAATTACACAGCACCACAGCAAAACACACACACCAATTTATGTCAAAATTAGATTTGCCGTCATTGACTAGACGTGTGTCATGACACTGACTGATCCACATTACTGCATCCAGCCAGTATGATAAAATAGAATAGTTTAGATAAAAAAATCAACACCCCAGGAAAATATCCTAGCCTCATATTCTCCCTATCTCGGATGCATATCATAATTATGGTTCCTTTATATTTTAAATTAACAAACGACTATACAATTAATCTTAATAACGATTATGTCATCACTTCCTATTCAGCAACAACAATGGACCAGCAGCTTATTTTTTTATTTTTGAACGGCAATATCAACGTTATGACAAAGTGATATGGACCGCTTCAAATGTATATTTTAATGTAGAAAATAATAATTATGTAATTATGTAGAGATTATGATAATTGCCTATAGGTGACTACAACATGTTCCCTATTACACATCAGGGATTTAAAATTACCAGGTGTCAACAGCTCTACACGCCGTTACCTTCAGGGATGCAAGCGTAATAATATTTAGTAGATTTTCCTCGATAACACGAAAAGTGGGTGTATTGCGTCAGGCCAAACAAAAGAAAACTCTCCGGTTAGCGCTCATATAAAAGCTAGATTCGTATTAATGGTAGAAAAGCATATATACATACTTAAACGCAAATTATTTTTAAATTACATACATTACATTTTTATATTGCTTCTATGATAATAATATAGAGGCAAAGCGCACACTATTAATCTTTTTTGGGCGCACATTTAATATGCATAAAGAATACCTGCTTGAACCTCGTTGTTCGTGACTGCAAAGATGTCAATGCATCTTATCCACGGCTCTACCACCTTCTCAAGTTGGTCTACAAACTCTATTCACCTTTCCTCTCACTCTAATTTGCTTCAAATAAGTGACAGCTATAGAGATTCGGTGATTCGTTAGATTGTTGCGAATAGCGGCCAGGCAATCCGGCAACTGGCTCCTTGATACAACCGCGGAGGAATAAAATGCCCGGCTTAAATTATTCCAGTCCAGTAACCCCGTAGCGCTGAACTGGAATGGACTGGTCTGGCGACATCGTGTACATAATTCCAGTCATTTCAAAATCTGCAAAAACAACACCATGTTTCCTGCACTATGTTCTGTCAGCACTGGAAAAGCACTGGATGGGCCGTCCGCATGATTCTAGTAGCACTGGAATGGATTTGGATACAAAAGTAGACTGTCAATCTAGTTTCTGCACTAGATTGCTCACTGGATCCAGTGCCAGTCGCTGGACTAGAATAATGTGAAACGGGCAAAAGTTCAAAGCAGCACTCTCCATGGTACATTATTATAATGCGTTCTTCTTTTATTTCAGCAGTAGCGGACAGCGGTAGCCGAGTTGGGACGGACGGGGAACTACTCGTTCGAGAGACCGCGAGAATCGCGGGTTCGATCCCACCGCCTGTACCACTGAGTTTGAATAAAACTTAAGTACAGTTCATTGTGAATATCGCTTGCCTCGCATTGTGCCCGGTGCTTAGCAACAGGCCCGGGGGACCTAACATATCTGGCGAAAAGTGTGTATTTAACACCACTGCCGACCTCTTCGGGGTAAGAGGCGTAATGATATGTGGTTGTTTTCTTGTATTTCAGGACATTACAGAGTAACGTATGATAGACAAACTTGGAAATTGATAGCGGATGCTTTGCTGAACGAACGTGACACAATTCATTATTTGAACAGAGCCCAGGTTGGTTTCATAATGTAAATTAATCGTAATCCTCGACTATGTATGACCTAGTTTGCGTGCGTTGGATGGCTTCCCACGCACGCATTTCACCGGCTGCGCCGTCTGGGGATCTCCAAAATATACTCGGAAATCCCCCTTCGGAGCAAACCCCGACTTAGTGCCTGACTAGGTGGGGAAACCCTGGGACCGTCTCGGAGCTTGCTTCGGCAGACCCCGGTTTGCTTTCACGGAAGGGTATCACCGAGTTTTAGTGGTAGTCTTGGCCAAAGCCAAGCGAGTCCCACACGCGCCTCCCGCCTAGCCAGCGGTAGGTAAGGTCCGTAAACAGGATTTTGTCCCCTTCATAAAAAAGTCATTTCTCAATATTGGCCTAGGAATTATCACACTGTCTCGACTTTTTCTGAATTATTTAAACAGGGTTTCAATAAAAAAGTGCTCTTATTACTTAAGAATGGATTTCGCTATCTCTCATAGTTCGACTTTCTTCTCACTGACCCATTTGAATTCATACAAAAATTTAACTCTTTATCTTTAACTCCAGACAAAAACAGACAAAAATTTACATTAATTAATATTATTATTTGTTAGTTTTAAGGAGTTAAGCTGTCTATTTTTGTTTTTTTTTTAGTTTTATTATTATACCTCTGTTAAATATTATACCCTGAGAAGAATACTTAATAAATACATATACTTCTTCCATTAATTAATTATTAAAATATTTCACAGATTGTTGACGACGTATTTGCTTTTATGAGATCAAACCGAATGACGTTTGCTGAAGGCTTCGACATCCTCAGGTTTTTACGCGGCGAATCCAACTACCATGTCTGGAACCCGGCAATTTCAGGGTTCACCTGGTTACGCAATAGGATAAGGCACTTACCGGAGAGTCTTTCTGAATTTGATGTAAGTAGCTAGGTAAGGTTTTCTCTAGTTCTCAAAGAAAATTTATTTAGTACACAATTTGAATAACTGCTCCTTTTGCTAGATGTTAACCTTTGAAAATTTGCACATATTGCCTCGATATATCGTGGTGGGTAATAATGCAATGCAAAGAACACGAAAATAATTAAAAGCAGCGCTCTTTGCGCATTTTTTCAATGTAATGATAACAATAATTTGTGGATTCAAATGCTTACGCATTGCGCATTACGCATGCCATCTTCCATACGTTGGTCGACGCAATAAGCATTGTCTTGTATGGTTATCGATATTATAAATAATATAAAACTGGTCATTTTACAACAGACAAAGAACGAAAAAGAAACAAACAACAAGATTCTTTACAAAGAATGACTTACAAGTTTAAAAATGACTTTAGTTCTGGTAATGCTGTGTTCCTGGCTCTGCGACGTGAACACAGAGACCAATGTTTCTGTGTAAAATCATTAATGATTATGTCGATTAACCTTACCTCATAAGTAAGATCTTGTTACGATATCCGAGAGCGAACATGAGGCCACGTGATATATTTTTACCGTTTCGCTTTCTCTTAACAAATATGTACGCAACCGTTTTATTCTAAGAGCTATGAAAGTATATAATACCAAGTATTGTCACACTGATATTTTCAACGTTTATTCGATTAAGTTTAAATCTTCATTATCACAAAAATAATTGGTAGGTAATAATTAGCCATCCTGTGCGCGGTAACTTGTAGCTGATTGTAATATTATTACTTTTTGTGATGATACTTAATCATGAAAATTAGTGAAAACTGTTGTGGTAAATGTGAAATCAATATGAACTGTTTATGTGAACTATAATGCTGTCTATTTTCAAAATAAAGAAAGTATAATAAATAAACATACATGTGAATGTCAAGAACTAACTAAAAACTCTTCTTCTATGGAATTTCAGGCTATAATTCTAAATCATATGGAGCATGTGATCAACGTCGTGGGTTTCGAACCAGCATCTGATGAAACTCTAACTGTAAGCATGCTACGTCAGGAAGTGCTCCAGTTTGCTTGTACGCTAGGTCATAAGAAATGTATTGAAGAATCCGTCAAACAGTACACTGCTATGAGAGTCGACCAGGCTCAGTATGTACCTTACAACCTTATTTATCGGGAAAAAATACATTGATTGATTCGATCTGCCGCTGGCTGGCATACTAATCACTCTCATTATGTTTTAGTGTGGACCGTCGCATACGTCGTAATGTATACATGAACGGTGTCAGTGAAGGAAACAAAGACGATTTTGATTTTCTGGTGGACAGACTTTCCAAATCTAATATTGCTAATGATAATCTTGAAATGTTAAGAGCTTTAGGAGCAACCAAAGACCCAGAATTGCTGATAAGGTAAGAGACTAAAGATATAATTCCTAAAAACATTTAAATTAATAAAACTGCATTATCAATTTGTATGTACGTCGACATTTAGATGATGCAAAAGATGCAAATGTTGCGATGGATGTATTGAGTCCCTATAAAGGACTCAACACTAAGGATTGTCGACACAACGTGTTATCTTGTTCCATTCTTCAGGATTAAAATTATATACAAAAAAATATATGCAAAAAAAAAAACAGAGGAAGACCAATCCAACACTAGGACCAGAATTAAATAAAGGAGCAATATGGACATGGATGAGAAGACCCAAGAAACTATTCAATCCATTATTTCTCATATAGCCCTTTTGTACCGTAACTGAATTGTTTTTGTTTTGCTAGCTCAAAAGTGCGTAATCGGCCTTAAGTAAAATTAAGAACATCTATGGCAACAAGCTTTAAAAATTACTTAATTCTTTTGATATCTAAAGACTTAATAAAAGTAAAATCGAAATACTAATTCCTAGTCGTGATAGAAGAATTAAGTAATTAAGTTTCTTATTAACGAGTAATCCAGTATTACCATAAGTCTTTTAATTTCAGCTACTTAAACTTAACGCTCACTAGAACCGTTAGGTCACATGATAAAGTGAATGCCTTCAATTACGCTCTCCTTGGTCACAGCAGCAACGCCGAGACAGTTTTAGAGTTTGTCATGGAAAACATCGAGCGAATCAGAACAGAGTATGTATAGCCCCATGAAGTCGTACACATACAATACTTAGAGATAATATAAAACATTGATTAAATCACATTTTCCTCCAGGCAGGGATAATTTCGGTGCTCTTGTTTCGATCCTTATATTCTAAATTTCGTTTCATCCGAAATCGTCAAGCATGTATGAGACTGGAATGAATTCATTAATGTCTCATACATGCTAAGATAACGTTTTTCCTGGCCTTTTTACTCGCTAACATGGGAGTAATAGAACCTTTTATCATGATACCTAGTAATTCTACAATAATTTTTATGTGGCTTGGTTTGGTTCCTAGTGAGGCTTCCAAGCCTGTCCGGCGTCATACGAGTAATAA
Organism: Parapoynx stratiotata; assembly: GCA_910589355.1. Lineage (NCBI taxonomy): Eukaryota > Metazoa > Arthropoda > Insecta > Lepidoptera > Crambidae > Parapoynx > Parapoynx stratiotata. The sequence continues at coordinate 15,601,715 of OU342464.1, forward strand.
CAATGTTATTAAGCATTGTTGTGTTCCATCAATTAGATGTAAGGTAGCCAGTTCCGTAGTTGTTGAGGAATACAGTTGAATCTTGCATCCAACTTCGGCCTATCGACACTAACGATCACACGAGATTGTAAAGAGAGAAAGATTGTTGAAATGATTATTGATTGAAGATTGTTGTGATTTTTGAGATTGAATTTGCTTGTCATAGTAAAAAAATAAAAATATGAATAATAATATATCAGACACACTACAATTATCTAGCCTATAACCTCAATTTAATCAAATAAAGATGCTATCATCACAAAGAATCGTTAAGATTATCATTACAATGTTAATTGTGCCTATCGGCTGATCCAAGTTCAAAAGTTTCGTTATTACAAATTATACACTAAATAAATTGTAAAAAGTAATTGAAAGTAGATATTAGAACATCCAGTAGCACATCCAGTAGCAACAGATTTTTATGCCGAATAGACTATTGATATTTTAATGAACTTGGATAATTAATAAATACATTTTATACCACTATTTTCAATGATAACACTATTTATCATTATACAGATTTGTAGAGGATTCCCCAGCGAATCCTGTCAACACGGCATTGTCCAACCTCGCTTCTTATCTCGACCGGCCACATTTGCTCACTGTAAGTATTTAAATTATTGAATGATTAAATATTGTCATTAATATCGTCATCAACCGGAAGACGTCTAGTGCTGGACATACGAAAATTATATGCAAGAAAAAGCGCTCACTGAAATTTGGTGTCCCCCCTTACCCTAGTAATACTTAAAAGTTTTTGAATTTAAACTTGAACTGAGTTAACAAAAGCCTAAAAATGCAATAAAATTGTTTCCACTAAAGGTTTTGACGACTTTCTTGGACGAGCAACATGAAAGTGGGTTTCCAATACATTTATTTGTTTGGGCATAAATGTTTCTAGGTTTATTTTTTAAGTTCCCATTACATCGCCTTTATTGTTGACCAGGAGCCCATTTACGGACCGTAACTATCGCTAGCTGGGCGATAAGCGTGAATAGCACTCGCCAATAATTGCTGGCATTGTAGAATGTGAATGCAATATAATATAAGCGACTACGGATTCTAGGTACGGCTTCTCCCAATCCTGAGGAATAAACAACATAAACATACCCCAGCCAGCGTCATAACGTTCATACAGGATATTTTGGGTGATGGCAGGGAGGGATGAATAGGGAAGGCGAAGCAAAAAAGATCCATAAAGTTCGAAGTACTCTAAATTATCTCATAAGCCCCATTATATGAATAGAATAGAATAGAATAATTATTATGCTGGCAATACCTCGAACTGATTCTAGAATAACAATTGAAGTCAACGTTTCTATATTCGATACATTTACTTTTTTTTTTTCATTTTGCACTACATAAGAAAACTCCCCGTTATACCTACCCGTAGTAACCAAAACACAAGCGCGTTTGCTTAACTTACGCTCAGTTGCACAAAGATTTTTTAAAGACGACATTTAGTAATGAGACATTAAAACTTTAAAGTTCATTAAATTTAAAATTGGAACACAAAATAGTTCTAGCTAATGTCTCTTTAGCATTGATAGGGTGCTAATGTCGTTTTGTGCAACGTAAAAACTACGCTAAGGTGTTCTTTTGACACTTCAATCAATAAATTTAATGGAGCATTAGGGATAATGCCGACATTAAATTTTAAAGTTCGTTTCTGCAACTGGGTGTTAGTCTCTAGATGTGAGTGTTATTATTTTTATTACTTATTTCTTGCAGTACGAATCTTGGATGACCAGCACTCAAATTAATAGTTCCCAATATGCTGGGACTATGAATGCTATTGCCAATGCAAGACTCAATATACAATGGGGTGACGATAATGCAGAGGCTATGCTGGCTGCGGCAAGAGACGGCGCTGCTACTGCTGCTGTTTCTGCTATGCTAATTATCACTGCAGCTTTATTTACAGTTATGATGGCTTAATCTGGAACCCTAAATTATTTAATTTGAGCTTTATTTTAGTTGATTAAGGAATTACATCAATCTGTTACACCCGTTAGTAAAGTGAATGTGGAATAAAATTGAGCGGAAATGTAAAAACAAATAACGAAATAATTCACATATTTTATATTTGTAATTACTAATTACTAGCTTAACTGACGGGCAAAACTTCTGGGTCGCTATCGCGCGAAATAATATCGAACATGGCCCATTGAACAAATAGTTTGTATGTGAATGAGAATTAATATGAACCTTTTTTATAATTAAAATCATTAACATCCTACTTTTTAGTAATCGAAGTTAATATAATCGAACCAATGTAATAGCTGAAAAAAGATATAAAGATTGCTGAATGCTGAATTTCTTTTGACACTTCAATAGTGTAGTCAAACATATTTAGTTTTTTCATATGTAACTGTACCTATTTTATTAGTATTAAACATCAATAATAATAATATTGTTTTATTATGTACCTTATTTTCATGACTCCTACATAAAGCCGATGATTCAGAATGTTTAAGTAATCGATAACTTCAAGATAATTTGTTGGGTGACTTACATTCTTGTGTGATTAATTATGGCCAAAGAAATCTAATCTGTAATCCTTAATCTTAGATTTGTATATAGATTGTTAACTCATCTTCAATTTGCATATGACATTGTGTTGCTGTGACTCAGGAAGGATTGGTCACAAAACTGGATGACCTATATTTATCAACAAGTGGGTTTGAAAATAAATATGACCAAGACGAAAATCATGCTGAACTTACTCAATCATGCTGTGAAGGTTGAAAACCCTACTGAAGTATCAGAGACTAGTAAGCAAATTACTTTTTATAGGTGAAATTCAAGTCAGTCTAACCCGATTTAACAAAGTAATTTTTCAATGGCGAGACCGCAAGCAAAAACCAGATTTTGGGAAAACAAAAAAAAAAATGCTAGAGCCATTTAAATAGTTTAGATTGGTAAGCGTGTATTGAGTTACTTTATCCCCGAAACTGTAAACAAACTGTCTAGTGGCATCAAAGCTGCATGTAAACGCGGGATATGTAAAAATAAATCAAAAAAATTTTGTTGATCGAATCACTGTGGACAGATAAACCATATTTGATTTATGTCCATATAACTTGTAAACTAATTTGTAAATTGTAATTGATTTAAATAAATAAAAAAAGCAAATAATTACACCTACATACCTGGGAAAAATAATGGCACATGCAAGCATGCATGTAATGCAACTTGGGCCTAATCTACCCTATCTATTGTCATAACTCATGACACACGTTTACTGTGTATAATAAGATAATATAATATGAGTCAAAGGACTAAAATAAATACGAAATGGCATGTCCTTCCACCATAGGGGTAAGCAAAGATTAGGTGAAACCAATTCTTCTCCTGGTAGGTTTGCACATGCATGTAAAAACACTGTTTTTTTTGGCAAAAAGTCGTATTATAATATGGTTTTTTGAAAGGTGAAATTAGAAAATGTACATGTACATTTTATTCAAACTCAGCGGTACGTGGCGGTTGGATCGAACCCGCATTTCCGAGTAAGAGTACGAGTACTGCCCCGTCCGTCCCAACTCTACTACCGCTGTTGTTTGACGAAATCGGAAGTAAATACCAAAATGCATCTCGTCTACGAGATGTTACAAGTCATTGCGATGAGTAAACGTTGCAAATACTGTGCACAATGGAGAGAAAAATTACAAAATTACACTTTCATCTAAGATCAACAAAACAATCTAAAAGAAGTTCTAAAAATGCGACGTGATCAACTCGCTCAATCGCGAATCTTTTCTTACACTGAGTGTTTGAACTAAGATCGTTTGATAGATATAGAAATAATAAAAAAGACTATATTGGAATTTATATAAAAATTATATCGCTGGTTAAGGTCTATAAAACTGAAATATTTTTTAAGAAAACCAAAACAACAAATAAAGACTTCAATTTCTATTGAACTAACACTCAACAGATAAAGATCTAACAATCTAGCACCTTGCTAAACCGCAGGACATGGTTAATCGCTAAGTATATAGTAGGTAGGTATTTTGATAAGAATTACGCTTCAGATAATATAGATAATTCTTTAGTGATAGAACAAAGAAGTTGTATGATTAATTACATTAAAAAACATATTATCACGCCTCTTTCCACGAAGGGGTAAACCAAGGTGCTATCACCCACTATTTGCCTATTAAGTTGTTTTGAAAGGGAATAAATGAGCAGAGTTATTTTTAAAAGGACTCACGCCATATGCGCCTTCCTCGCCGTTTAACACGTTCGTTCGTATCGATTTGTACAAATTATTCACTACCTACTAAAGAATCTGAAACCATAAATATTTATATTAATACAATCAAAAATAATATAAGTATTAAAAAGGATTAATGCATTCGAGATGAGGTGCTGGAGACGAATGCTAAAAGTGCCATGGACTGCGAAACACACCAAAGTGTCAATCATAACTCAGTTTAAAGTAAAAATTCTCTTGTCCACCATATGTCAGCAACGCATTCTTTTATATCGGGTCCTTACCTATGAAATTGGGTTTTTATTCTGTCTTAGCAATTTGTCCGTAACTATTAAGTTTCAGAACATTCTTATAAAATAATTGCCTCTTCTAAAAATAGACCATATATTTGAGCTCGTATTATTTAATTTGCTAATTTTTTGTAAGTTGAATTGTGTTAAAATTAGACACAAAGACAATTATTTTTAATTGCCTCCCGAATACATCATTTGATTTGCATTAACATAAAAACTTTTATCAAGCGTGTTCACACACATATTGCTAAAGCTTGTCTAATGATACATGTCAAATATTATTATCTTTGGAATTGTCGTTGTAAAGAAAACTCAAAAAATGTTAGTATGTAAAATGCAGACATCCGGAAAATCTCCATACAAAACACCAATTTCATAGGTAAGGACCTAATATTTCGGCCACATCGTACGTAGATACGAAAATCTACTTGTAAAGGTCGCGCGGTCGTTCACAAACGAGATGGGAAGATCAAGTGAAAGACTCGTCGTCCTCCAAACTCTACACGGTTGTAAGAGACAAACTGGAGATCAACCGATGGAGGTTAATCATCCGATCCATATGCAACTTTACTGCTGACCACGAACCTCAGATATGAGGGACCGACTACAAAAAGAGAAGTTTAAAAAACGAAGGTTTGAATGCGTGCTCTGCCTACCCCTTTGGTTAAGCATGATAATAATAATATTAGGTCCTTACCTATAAAATTGGTGTTTTGTATGGAGATTTTGGGGAATTCTGCATTTTCCATACTAACATTTTATCAGTTTTCTTCACAACGACAAATCCAGAGATAATAATATTTAGCATGTATCATTAGAAAAGCTTTAGTAATATGTGTAATATCACACTTCATAAAAATTATTTATCGTCTTTAAGTGAATGCAAATAAAATAATGTATTCGAGAGGCACTTAAAAAGAGTTGTCTCCGTGTCCAATTTTAACACAATTAAACTTACAACAAATTATCAAAACAAATCAAAAGAGCACAAAAATATAGTCTATTTTTAGACGAGGTAATTAATACTCTGAATCTTAATAGTTACAGACAAAATACTAAGACAGAATAAAAACACCAATTTCACAGGTAAGGACCCAATATGTATGTAAGTATTATGAATGCCTGCAAATGACATTAACATAATGAATTGTATGCTGAGCTGACGAGCGACAGCGGAGAAGAGAAGAGGAAGACATGTAGTGCCAACCACATCTAGAGTGAGAAAAGGACAGGAAGAATAAAAATTTGATACCCATTAGCTTCTTATTTACTCTGAAACTTCTCTATTTGTATTAGATGTGGCAATTTGTATTAGATTTTAATTTTTTTTTTCTTTGTTGTTTTTAAGTTTTATTAGTTTAGGACTTTCTTTATATATATATATATATATTTTTTTTATATATACATATAAATAAGTATACATTTATATTCCTTATATATATATCATGATAAATGATGATTATGATGACTTTATCTCGTGCTCTTCAGACGAATATGAAAGTGCTAGTAGTGGTAATGCTTCGTTGCCCGAGGGTGATCTCCTTGAACATCAGCTTTCAGCAATATTTGATAAGAAGTCGCATTTTCTATCTGTTGTACATATTAACGCACAAAGTCTATTGGCGCATTATAGTGATCTCCTCACCTCATTCAGTGCTGGTGTAGTAGACTGTATTTTGGTATCTGAGACCTGGTTGAAGCCGTCTTTGCCTTCTATTAGTTGCGCTCTTCCAGGTTACAAGCTTTATCGCAACGATCGCATTGGCAGGGGAGGTGGTGGTGTTTGTATATACATTCGAGGTCATATCCCAGCTAACGTCATCAAGTGCTCTTCAGCTCAGATTTGTGGCTGCCTCGAGTACATATTTGTGGAGATTGTGGTAAGGCACAAAAAAATTCTCTTAGGGGCATTGTACTGCCCCAATGACAAAATTAATTATTTTACCCAGTTGGAGGCCATTCTTGAGGAACTTGCGCCTCGCTTTGATGAGGTTATTCTTATGGGAGACCTGAATACTTGCCTTTTGAGAAACGATGCACGATCTAGAAAGCTAGTAAACCTAACATCGGCTTGTAACCTGGAAATCCTAAATATTTCTACACCTACGCACTATTTCCCCAATAGTAGACCTTCTCTAATTGACCTTATTGTAGTTTCTAACCCTCAGCTGGCACCATCGTGGGGTCAAATTGCGGCGCCTTTTTCTCACCATGAGCTACTATACTTAGCATTCAAAGTGAAACCTCCAAGGGCGAAGCGAAAGACATTGCTGCAGCGTAATTTCCGTGACATGGATGTGCATCGCCTGCGTGAGAGCGTAAGGAATGTGGATTGGTCTTTGGTGATGTCATCTGCCGATATTAATTACATGGTGGAATTCTTTACAACTGAAATAATAAAAATCTATGATATACACGCTCCTGTGCGTCCTGTGCGGGTTAGGCATGCGCCATCGCCATGGATAACCGAGGATATCAAAAAGGTTATGGTGAAACGTGACAGAGTCAAATCCCTTCTGAAAACAAGCCCGACACAAATTAATGTTGATCGGTATAAGAGATTGCGTAATATGTGCAACAGAATGTGTAGAGACGCAAAGCGTTCCTACATCCATTGCAAGATTAATAACATGCATTCATCACGGGTTTGGCAATTTTTGAGAACGCTTGGTGTGGGTAAATGTGTTAGAGAGGATCACTGCGCTATGGATCTAGATTTACTCAATAAGCACTTTGCGAAACCACCAACATTATTGGACCACACTTCAAAGTCTAAGACTCTTCAATATCTTTCTGGCCTTGTCTCGGATAATTGTAAATATTTTTCTTTCTCTGATATACCAGCAGACACCGTAATAAAGCGAATTCGGTCGATTTCGTCAAGGGCCGTGGGCAGTGATGGTTTGAGTTTGGACATGCTTCTACCTATACTGGAGGACGTTGGAGATGTAATCACTCACATTTTCAACTTTTCTTTACGTCACAATGTGTTTCCGGCTTCGTGGAAGAGCGCTATGGTGATTCCACTTCCCAAAATCACTAATCCTTCTGTCTTTTCCGATTTCCGACCGATATCTATACTGCCCGTACTCTCTAAAGTTCTTGAGTCAATTGCTCACCAACAGTTACATGATTTCCTGTCTACTAACGCTCTATTATGCCCTTTTCAATCTGGGTTTCGGCCTTCTCATAGCACTACTAGTGCACTATTGAACATTACGGAAGATATTCGGCTTGCTATGGACAATAAAAAGCTCACAGCCATTGTACTTTTGGACTTCAGTAGTGCTTTTAATTCGGTGGATTTTGAAGTACTGCTTGGTGCACTGCGTTCAGTGAACATTAGTGTTTCAACGCTCCGATGGTTTCAATCCTACCTGTTTGGTCGGCAGCAGTGTGTGCGAATTGATGACACTAAGTCCGACTGGTGCGCTATTTCGTCCGGTGTGCCTCAGGGTGGTGTGTTGTCTCCTCTTCTGTTCTCCATTTTATCAGTCACATAGCCAAAGTTATCACATCCCCTTATCATCTTTATGCGGATGATCTCCAGATCTATAGACACTTTGAGGTAGCCCAAGCATCTGCTGCCATTGATCAGTTAAATACTGATCTCTCTAAGATTTTGGGTTGGGCTCGGTCTTTCGGTCTCGTTGTGAATCCATCCAAATCCAAAGCTCTGGTGGTTGGTAGTAGTCGGCTGAGGAGTGGTTTTGACTTAACTTCTCTGTCACCTTTAATATACGATGGTGCAACTATTGCTTATACGGACAAAGCAAAGAACCTGGGGCTAGTTTTGGATTCTGGTTTGACTTGGGTAGCACATGTGAATGACGTCAGCAGGCGGATGCACAGTTCTTTCCACTCTCTTAGGAGGCTGCAATACTTCTTACCACTTAAGACTAAGATTATGATTGCACAATCTCTCCTCTTGCCCCTTCTAGACTATGCTGATATCTGCTATTTGGATGTCACCGAGGAGTTGTTGAATAAGCTCGAGCGTCTCCAGAATTTAGCTATTAGATTTATATATGGTTTGCGTAAGTATGACCGAATATCTTACTTTCGTACCGAACTGAAGTGGCTACCAATTAGGGATCGTCGCAACTTACATATCCTTACTGTTCTGTACAAAATTCTCCACGATCCCAACTCGCCGTCCTATCTGCGCAGGCGTTTCCACTTGTTGCCATACACCCGTCCAAAACGTAGTTGTGACTCGCGTATGTTGGTCTTACCTCTGAGCAATACGCATTTCTTTCTGAATTCATTCAGTGCTCGTGCTGCCCAGTTGTGGAATGAGTTACCGTCGGTGATTCAGGATAGCTCTTCGGTCAACTGCTTTAAGATTCGTTTGAAGCATCACTACCTGTCCAAAACTTTTTAGTTTTTGTCATGAACATGGTATTGTTTATGTATGGTATATTTATTTTATATGTGTATGCTATTGTATTTATGTACGGTGTGTATTAGTGTGTATAGGTATATGGTGGTGGGTATATATTTAGTGGATTGTGGTCTGCTGTATTAATTTTATTTATTCACTGTACCTTATGGGTTGTCTGGAAGACATCTCTATTAGAGATAAGTCCGCCCATTGCATACATTGTGTTATTTTTATTTTTATGTAACCATGTGTTCTTTGGCAATAAAGAGTATAATAATAATAATAATATTTTCTCTCATAATCTTTTTATCCACAATCTAATGTGTCATAATGTTTTATAACAATCATAAGGTGTCCGAATGATGAGTAGCCCTAACTTTATGTCACATAATATCACTTGCTCGAAAACTAAAATCCCTTCATATGATTTAACATAATATTTTATATAAAATAAATAAAATAAATAAATATCTTCAGACATTCACACCTATCAACTGGCCCATACTAGACAACTAATGCCTGTGTTATGGATACCAGATGACGGACAAATATATTTAAATATATTTAATAGATAAATATATTTAGAATATAACATACATATATAAACATCCAAGACTGGAGAACAAATGCCTGTTCACACAAACATTTGCCCCCACCGGGGATCGAGCCTCTCGAGGTGGCGACGCCTTGAGACCGGCGAACAGACCACTCGACCACGGAGGTTTCATGCTATAAATATCATAATATATAATATTTAAAAGACCTAAAAGCCTTTTCTATAATAGGAGTCAGTCCTAACGTTATATCTCATAATATAACCTAAATTACTTAATGTGAATTAAATATTATTACAGATAAACAATCAATTAAAACATAATTATTTGTTTCATTGCTTTACTAAAATTCATGCACACCTTTAAAAATAGGTACGTCTTTTGGAGTAATGCAAGCAAGCATGCTAGCAAGCATTTAGGTCATGTGGCTTTATAGCAAGAAATATTAGGACACGTAATTATTATGGCAACCGATCGACACAGAAGCATTAGAACTGAAGACGATTATTTAATATACAGTTTCTTATACGTGAACATTATAGAAAGTGATAATTATAGCAAACGTGTTAGGGATTATGATTTTCGGATGATCGATATACGGAGAAGAAAATAAAGAGACTACCACTGCCAACCACTGCCCACTGCCACTGCACTGCACTGTCTGCTGCTGCTGAATGCCACTGTCCGACGAGAAGCAACAACCTTACCAGGATAAACTCATTAAAAGAAAAGTGGGTGTTGAAAAATCGGTCTACCACTTCTAGAATACAGGTGTGGTGGTTCATTTGTAGAATCTTCTAAGGTGATTAATACGAGAATTTTAATTACGTGATTACAATCTGGCTAAGATAGCCCCGTAGATATCATACGACATTGACTTACGAAATAGAAACGACATCAGGATATTCCAAAAATCTTGAAACAAGTAAACATTCGACTTATGAGAAATAAACGATCACCGATATCTCTTATCAGCTTAATATCACTGATATCAAATATAATTTAAATATATTGAAGGTAACTAATGAGAAATTAATTTTGTGCCACACGAGAGCCATGTAAGTCACTCCTTCTATTTCTTTTGTATTTGGTATCAATTTCCAATACTAATTGCATAAATACATGATTAAAATAAAGGTTTTCATTAGTTCATTAAAAATTTATTTATACAGAAATCAATTTCATTACGTTAAGGTTGATCCATGGTTAATAGAGGACATACAGCAGTTAGAATTTATATCTATCATGGAACAGAAAATGTTGTGAATTTACATGTTTCATATGTTTTATTATAACATGTCGTAGGGTTTTTCCTTTTCGAAGGTAGGGAAGGTGAAAACACGTACATCTGATCAGTATCCTAATATGGGTGACGATAATCAACTCACAGACGTTTTTCCTCCGTACATTAAAGCCAGCATCAAAATCAAGCGTAGATTTGCTTGAGTACCTTTAGAAAGAAATGGCGCTATTCATCCCCTAACGCCATCTCTTTCTAGCTGTGCTCAAAGCAGAAGATCAAAGCAGAAGATCTGTTTAACTAGAACCGAAGACCCTTTAAGAAGTGATACTGTAATAAACATTAAAATGTTGATGCAAACGTGATTTTCCTAGCATTAACAATAAAAATGCTCATGTTCCCATAAAGCCATATCCATCCTAATATTGGGTCCTTACCTATGAAATTGGTGTTTTTATTCTGTCTTAGTATTTTTTCTGTAACTATAAAGATTCAGAGTATTCCTAAAAAATAATTTCCTCGTCTAAAAATAGACTATATTTTTGAGCTCTTTTGATTTGTTTTGATAATTTATTGTAAGTTTAATTGTGTTAAAATTGGACACGGAGACAACTCATTTTAAGTGCCTCCCGAATACATCATTTTATTTGCATTCACTTTAAAACGATAAATCATTTTTATGAAGTGTGATATTACACATATTACTAAAGCTTGTCTTATGATACATGCCAAATATTATTATCTCTGGATTTGTCGTTGTGAAGAAAATTTATAAAATGTTAGTATGGAAAATGCAGAATTCCCCAAAATATCCATACAAAACACAAATTCCATAGGTATGGACCTAATATAATAAACGCGAATGTAACTCTGTCTGTCTATCTGTCGGTCTTGCGGTCAAAACTACTGAACCGATTTAATCTAAATTTGGTACACAGGTAGTGTGGAGTCTGAGAAAGGACATAAGCTAATTTACCCCGATATTCCTATGGGAACGGGTACTGCGCCGGTGAAAACCCGGGAACTAGTATATCATATTTGAGCAGCTAATTTATTCAATTGCTTAAATCTTTATTGACAAAGAGAACAGAAATTAGTTTATCTAATCACGATAGATAAAATATATACATGACTAGGCAGCACACGCGCATGTTTCTATTAAATTACAGTATTGATATTGATACATTAGAATAAAACTCAAATAAAGCTTGTTGCCTGTATAACAACCCACCAGAGTCATCCTGTCCCATAGTGCCCTATACATCAGGTAAAAAAATAAATCTATTAACCCTTTGGAGATACATATATAACGGCACGTTTCGAAATGCTTTCAACATGCACATGCAACAACATTATTTTAATAATCAATTCTTATTTTCAGCAAAATGGCTGGCATTGCAAAGCTATTGTTTTTAACAGCACTAGCATTAGTTAGGGCTGACCATTCAGTCAATTATGTTGTAGAAAGATTTAAAGATAGAGCGGAAGAATCACTTCTTTCCCATCGCTTACCAGACACAGAATTTGACCCTATACATTGTGAGATCGAAATAACTCCATATTTTGATGTAGCACCTGCAGGCAAAGAACCGTTCACATTTGATGGTAGAGCAGTTTGGCATTTGAAAGTAAGTCTTAGTCTCTTCTCATATTTATTATTTATTAGGTAAACGTTAATACTTACATGAAAGGTTATACAGAAACAATGAAGGAATTCATATGGAAATATTCAACTTGGAAACAATAGCAAAAATTTTTAGACCACCATGGCATGTCTTATTTCTAAATTTATTTTATCTATTGATCGCTCAATATAATTTTGCTGTCTCTCCTACACTTCAAGCCGCATCACAAACTCATGAGCTGGGTATGGTTCTTAAACATTTCAGAAATAGATTAAGTTTTGAGTCTTCTGCTTCTCTATCGGCCCTTTTTCTGACGCAAAGCAATGTTCGCTTTTGGTTTGCTGTATTCCAGTTTGAAAGGTTTGATGGAAAATTACTAGGTTTACTTTACATCTTTTGTCACATATTCTAGGCAGATGTAATTCTTATGAATACTGTCACTTACCATCAAGTAGACATGGCTTGCTTGTCAACATATTTACCAGAATTTTAGGTAAGCCATGATTTCTTTTTACAGGCTATCGCAGAAAATCTTAACAACATAACTGTTCATCAGAACTTAAGAAACGTTACCTCAGTTAAAATCACTGACTTGAATGATACTTTGTTGCAAGAAAATGTTCCATATGACCGAAATGAGGAATTTCAAATCTTGAAAATCATGAGCACTGACATTTTTGCGAAAGACCAGGAATTTAAAGTGCACATTGATTATGTCGGAAATATCAATGAAACACCTTTGTCCAGGGGCATGTTCCGAGGTTACTACATGGACGAAAACAACGATAAACGGTAAATCTTCGATACTTTTATGGACGAATAATTATTACATAATTGTAAAAAATAGTAAAACAAAACGCAAAGGTTCCGGCAATAAAATTAATAAAAATTTAAAATACACTGCATTCACACTAACGCAATGATAATTAACATTGCGCTAATGAGAATCTTTCCGGAAATCTGTTCTACAGAGAGCGATGGAAATGGGGTTGATTTGTAGTGTTCTGTAGATTAGTTTGTTTCTTAATTTTTATTTCAGTTGGTATTCTGCAACACATCTGCAGCCAACACACTCCAGGCAACTGTTTCCCAGCTTCGACGAACCAGGCTTTAAGTCAACATTCGACATCATTGTGAACAGACCAGCTAACTTCTCGGAAACCTTTTCGAACATGAAACTTCGAACACCGCCAACAAACCTGGAGTGAGTGTGCAAGAATAATTATTATTTAAGAACGCTTTTATTTTTGAGACGCATATCGATATTTATATGACCACAGTTTAAAAGTGCACCAAATAATAAGTCGACAATTTACATTTTACAGATTTTATCCATACAGTTTTTTTTAGATGTAGAAAGTATTCAATTTTTTTGATTCAATATTTCAATCACCTAATCTCGTGATGACTTTATAAAGTTTTTATTTTAAATATTTTTTAATTTTAGAAATATTTACGCATACAAAACTGGCCATTAAAAAATGGCCATTAAATTATCAGTCTCCTTATATGTCGTGAGAAGTGTGAATGATGATTATGTTCAAAATGAGAGTAAATGGTGAAATGGCGAATGACAGGAGAAAAGGGAAGTAGAAGACATATAATAATATCCAGACAACATATAAAATTGGGAACGGGGCAGAAATTTTGTTTTATTATTTAAATATTGCACGAAGTCACCAAATTTTTTTTTTTATTTGGTAATTTTACTAAAAATATTATATCATATTTGATGCAATTTTCTATAGTGTTCTTATATTTCTTACAGGGGGAACGATGACCGAGTGAGGGAAGTTTTTCAAACCACACCTCGAATGTCGTCCTATCTAATTTCTATTCACATTAGCGATGGTTTCAAAGTCATTGCCGATAACGGTGATGCGGACAAGTCTTACCGAATTATAGCCAGACCCACGGCCAACAAGCAGGGCGAATATGCTTTAGAAATTGGTCTTCCTCTCACTGATTGGTTCAGCGAATATTTAGGAATACAGTATTATACAATGGAAACAGATATAAAGAATGATCAGCTTGCTTCACCTTACTGGGCCTCAGGAGCTACTGAGAACTGGGGACTTGTGACATACAGGTTAGTTACACAGCAGCAGTTGAGAATGACTAAGGCTCTTCACACACAAGGCGTAAGGGAATTGTGTAACGCGCGTCTAACGAGAGCAATACAAGCACATACACCTTCAAACAAGCCCCCACACGAAGAGGTGTCGCTGCAACAACGCATTGTTAGAAAATCTACGTGCTCGTATATGCTTACGCCTCGTGTGCGAAAAGCCTTAAGCATGTACATATTAACAAGCCATCATATTCTATTCTTTTTTAATATTCTTAATGTTATTTATAAAAAAAAAATACTATTTAGTAAATAGTACTTGGATTCTAGAGTTTATCAGGGTATTTTTTACGAATTATATCCAGCAAGAACATGTTTAGCGACGTACTAACAGCAAATATAATTTTACAGAGAATTACGGTTACTGTACGAAGAAGGCGAAACCAATGCTTTGGATAAAATGTACATTGGTACAATCACGGCACATGAACTGGCTCACAAGTGGTTCGGCAACTACATTACTTGTAAATGGTGGGACAATGTCTGGATAAACGAAGGTTTCGCCAGTTACTTCGAGTACTTCGCAATGGATGCTGTGAGTAAACAAGTACAATACTCGTATGATAATGTAAAATGTTACAAATACTCGCAGTAGGCGTTTGTTACCATAATACAGAGCTTCATTGTAAAAAAATTGTGGTGTTGACCGTGACATGAAGAAGATAATAAAGGCAGTAATAATAAAATTGATGAGCGATGGACAATGGAAGAGGTTGTACGTTGTACTAAACTCGCATTGAGTAGTAAACTGCCAAGAAAAAATAAATAACACAGCTCATTGAAGTCGATAAAAAGTACTATTCTGTTTAATAGCCTGGATTTAAAAATAATAATAGTTTTTAAGTATTAAAGTCTTTCTCTATTTCAAAGTTTGTGAAACGATTTACAAAATTAGGTTTCGTACTTTGAATCTATTTAATCTGAATAAACATCTTTTAAAACATTCTTAAAATTTATCTGGTATATTTTTGAGATACCCATCATGTTCGAGGTTGGTTAATTTTTATAAGTAATAACAGCGACCCTACTGTATTTAAAGGAGTTGAAATCATGTTTCCCATAGAAATTAACATTCTTAACGCAAACTAAAAGGGTAAAGTCTTTACAATGATATAGGGGTAGGGGTGGAGGTTCGTTTTGCTTGCTAGTTCAAGAAATTGATAAAAACTAATGTTATTATATTTACAGTATAATAGAGACCTAGAATTAGAGGATCAGTTCAACTTAATGTATCTTCAATCGGCTTTGTCTTCTGACTCTGGTTCCACAAGAGCTCTTCAGCATGCTGTAAATACACCAACAGAGGTATCAGGACACTTTACTGGGATCAGTTACTCTAAAGGAGCATCGTTACTACTTATGTTGAAGCACTTTGTGACTGAAGACACCTTTAAAAAGGCATTAAACTCATTTTTAGTTGACAGGTCAGTGTTATAAACGTATTAAATATCATTAACATTTGCAGCTATTTAATCATCAGCACGAACTGTCTTCGATATTGCAAACAAAACTTTTTTGGTTCCCAGCAGAGGTACTTAAAGGCTGGTGGCGTACAAAAACTTTTTGTAAGACCTATTAAAAAATATCAAGGAAACTGTGTTATTTTATTGGTCTGGTTTTAAGTTTATCGTTGTTTGATAATTGTTTATCATTGAATGGTATTTCTGTACCTACTTATTAATCGACCGATTTATGTTGTTCATTTCTGTTATAAATATTATCATCAGAATTAAATTTACCGGAACAGCTGATTGATAAAATTTAAATTTTTAGGGCGTATGAGCATGCCGTCCCTGATGATTTGTATAAAGCCTTTGAATTCGCAACCAATGAAGATGACACCTTATTTGAAGGAGTGGATATCAAGGATTTCATGAGAACTTGGGTGGAGGAGCCAGGATACCCGTTACTCAACGTTGATGTAAATATGAGCACCGGCCTAATGAAATTGAGCCAAGTAAGTATAAGATAAATAATGTCATACAAGTTTTTCTTTTTAAATGAATTATTGATCTAATATATTACACAAAGTTGTATCTAATTAATAGTTTACCATTATAAAGGAGCTAGATGAAAGGTTTTTACAGAAAGAAAAAAAACACAGGTGGATGGTTTTCACACCAAAATCGTGTTTGATGAAAGTTTTACACAAAATCGTTCTCGATAAAAGGTTTTTATCATTTATAACGGAGTTTGCTTGTAGGTTTTCACACATACACGGCAATTTTAATACGGGTATGAATAAAACTTGAGTTTAGGTTATAATTATATCTCTTACCCTATCCTGTGTCCGCAGCATGGCAATAGGTTCGCTATCACAAAGGAAAAGTGAAAGTCAATCGAGAGTCCAAAAAAACTGATAGTGAGTTTTATCAAAACTCTGATGACGCCTTAATCGAAGACGTCATAATCAATGCTAATTCCTAATCTCAAAGTTAATTTTTGATAGAAAACTTCACAGAATGACCTCTTATTAACTTTTAAGTGAATACCATGATCAATCACTAAATTGCATTCTTCTTAGGAACGTTTCTACGCTGATCCAAGTGGAACGGCTACCGAACAAATTTGGCCATTACCTTTAACATTCACTGCTGGAAGTTCTCCTGATTGGGACAACCTGACTGTATCGCACGTAATGCAAACAAAAGAGATGGAAATCCAAAAAGCGTCCGGTCATGAATATGTTATTTTCAATGTACAACAAAAAGGTAAGATTTTTCAAGATTCTCATCTGTCCAGCGGATGCCTACTCTGTAACGTAATGTTGACAAATCAATATCGATTTAATGCAACGCAAAATTTCATGTCCTTTCATAATTTAAAAAAAAGTGTTCGAGATGACAAATGTTCAATTCATATCCATTGAAATTTGGTTAGAGAGTAGGCAGCAGGTCTTTTTTTGCAAATATGGCTCATCACACTTCCAGATTCTGGAAGATTTTTTTTTGTAAAAAGCACAGATAGTTGCGCTTACCCAACGATGAAAGGCAATAGATAGATGATGCCTTAGCGTGAAAATAGTTAGGGCAACAAAAACAGAAAGTATAGCTTCATCTTGTTCATAAGGTGCTTTTTCACTTCTCTCGTTGGCAAAGTGTTAAAATATAAACTGTACCCGTAGTGTAAGTTTTCATTGTGAAAAACTTTTCACTTGTAGTTGCGTTAAGAAACGTCAATTTCTTTATGAAATGTGATTTCGACTAGTTTCCGCTAGGGGCTCATTTCACGTTTCCCACAGACATTCATGACATTTCTTGAGGATGTTTTTCACAATAAAAACATCTAGGGGTCCTAAATTCTGAATATTAAAATGTATTCTGAATATTTACATCTACTTATCAATTAAATATATTTAGCCGTTATCTATTATCTGAAACACAAGCAGCATATTTGCTTGAAATGGAGCTAGTTGATAGCTGTGAAAGTGTGAAAGATTTTTAATTATTATTAAAAATAGAAAGTTTATAATACTGAATCTAACTGAAGATTTCTGTCCTTACAGGAATATACAGAGTGAACTACGACACTCACAATTGGGAAATGATCGGATGGGCCTTGAATGGCAGCCATAACAAAATACACCATTTGAACCGGGCTCAGGTATGTTAAATGTAATAATTACTCTACAATTCAGACTTTCAAATATCTTTAGATATTTCAATCCATACTAATATTATAAATACGAAAGTCTGTCTGTGTGTCTTGCTTTCACGTCAAAGCTACGAGACGAAGCCGTGTTGGGAAATAAAGAATTTTGAATGTTCTTGTATTTTCATTTCACATCCGGTCGTAGTGAATTTCTTTTGTTTGTAAAAATCGCTTTTAAGAAAGCATTAAAATTATGTTTCGTCATCTGCACTTAAGTAAATACGATTATTATCACCACGCTATTTATTGATAATAATCACAAATTATCGGATTATTTGCATTAAGTTTTTAATGAGATGTAAAGACTGTACAATAACGTTTAATCTTTTAATTTTATCAATTATTTTATTTAATAATAATGACTAATTATTATATTATATATTATTATTATATTTATTTATATTCAGAATATTTACATGTATTTATCTATTAAATATATTTATCCGTCATCTAGTATCCGTAACACAAGCAGCATTTAGTTGCTTAAAATGGGACTAATTGATAGGTGTGAATGTCTGAGGATATTTATTTATTTATTTATTAAATTTGCATAAATAGATGAAAATTATGATAATCATGAATCTGCTTTTAGATTTTATTTGTGTAAGGCCCGATTTTTCAATCCTCAGATAAAATTATCCGCCATTTAAAACTATCACTGTCACTTTCTAAAGTCATAAAAAGAAAAGGGACAGAGCTAACATTTGACAGACATATAGTTTTATCTGAGGATTGAAAAATCGGGCCTAAGTATAGTTAAATAAATCTATTTCATTTTAAATTATCATTTTTACATCATCATGCGCAAATAATTATGAATGTAAATTATTGTGAACATAGCCGCTAGACGCGCCAACGCAAGAATCGAATTAGATATGGTATAGAGATCGTAGTGCTATTAAAAAACTTTGCCCAACAATAGGCGTCCTTCATCTGACATTAAAAACTTATCACTGAAAAGCACTAAAAATCAAACCAAAAATGATTTTGTTATTGAGCTAAGCTAATAATGGAAACACTAAAACAAAACTGAAAAAATCACAAGATTATTTATCTAATTTCAAAACTAAATTGAACTTCATGACTAGAACAGCTTATTAAGACGTTAACAACTATGAATAATTGTAAACGAAGCAAAGAATCCAGCAAGCTGTCAATAAACTTTCCTTTTTATTGTACTTTTACTCTTCAAACTCCTCTCCACTTTCGACGCCTGTAGTCGGGTGGTTTCAGACCAATGCTGGTGTTGCGCCCAAAGCTGGCGGTCGGCTCTGCCCACACGCGCGCGCTTATTTATACGACAAATTGCATTGAAATATTGACGCGTAAGCGCCTGCGTGGCTAGTGCCAGCCGCCGGCGTTTAACGTCAATAGCGAAAAATATATAATGAGTTTACAAACAATATGCAATTGATACTCTATTTCAGATCGTTGACGACGTCTTTGCTCTGATGAGATCAGAAAAAATGTCGTTTGAACTTGGTTTCGAAGTTCTAGATTTCCTCAAGAAAGACACTAGCTATTATTCATGGTATCCAGCTTTATCTGGCTTCAATTGGATCAGGAACCGGTTGTTGCACATGCCCGATGATAGGGCTGTATACGATGTAAGTATAATTATAATTTTAAGTAATGCCGAAACGATAGAGTGAGTGAAGTTGTGAAACATCTAGATGCCTCTTCCTGCCGACTTACCGACCTAGAATAGGGTCTACTTTGTTTTGGTAAATTAGCTGTCAGTACTATAACTTCGTTTTATTTTTCAAGTTTTTCATTAAATTTAGTTAGTTAACTATCAAACCGATGAGTAGTTTGTGGGCCGGTATTTCTACCAAAGTTAATTGTTAGTTGAATCTTCAAGTTTAACATGATCTTTTACTGAGTGCACCGAAGGAAGAACATTTAAGTGTTCTATGCTTATTTACAGGACGTGCTTTTTGATTTCCTCGACGCAGTAATCAAGGATGTAGGTTTTGATGTAGCAACTGATGAACCGTTGACAAAGACATTGAATAGACTGTTTGTACTTGCGTTTGCTTGTAACATTGGTCACGAGGATTGTGTCAATAATGCAGTGCATAAATTCAAAGCCCTTGTTGAAAACAATGAACCGTAAGTAAATGATTTTCTAATATTCCAATGCTATTGTTTCCTTGATGCTATTATTAAGATCTTAAGATCTTCCTACCGTGCTGTTATATTTTTGTGCATTTGAGAAGCTCGATAGTGGTATTATTTTCAATATATATCTACGCCAAAGTCATCTGACCGTACCCAATTTTTGTATGGCTAAATATGGTTTTTAGGAACAAAGTGCTACTTGGACTCTGCCTACCCCTCTGGGGATTGCAGGCGTGATTGTATGTATGTGTAAAGTTCATGATCTTCTGTACCACTGTTATTCATAACATAATTACGGCATTGGTGCCCAATATAGTAGTTTTTATCCTTAAATATTCATTGGGCCAGTATAGTAGTTTTAACCCATACTCTTTACTGCCGAATATAATATTAGGTTCTTACCTATGAAATTGGTGTTTTTATTCTGTCTTAGCAATTTGTCCGTAACTATTAAGTTTCAGAACATTCTTATAAAATAATAGCCTCTTCTAAAAATAGACCATATGTTTGAGCTCGTATTATTTAATTTGATAATTTTTTGTAAGTTTAATTGTGTTAAAATTAGACACAAAGACAATTATTTTTAACTGCCTCCCGAATACATCATTTGATTTGCATTAACATAAAAACGATGAATAATTATATCAAGCGTGTTCACACACATATTGCTAAATTTTGTCTAATGATACATGCCAAATATTATTATCTCTGGATTTGTCGTTGTGAAGAAAACTGATAAAATTTTAGTATAGAAAATGCAGACATCTCCAAAATCTCCATACAAAACACCAATTTCATAGGTAAGGACCTAATATATACTGTGAACTGATGATGATGATGCCTCACCTGGTTAAGTACCTAAACAAAGAAAACCATTGTATTTGGAAATATGTTTACATGCGTAGCAGCATCTAGCTTCTAAATGTTGTTAAATAATGTCTTCTATCTTTTTGCATGCCCAACAGGGTGAATGTGTTGAGCAACTAAATTAACAATAGATATTGTAAGCATACTACATTCTTGCAAATAAAAGATTATTATTATTGGTGACGACCTCTGTGGTCGAGTGGCCTGTATGCCGGTCTTAAGGCGTCGCCATCTCGAGAGGATCTGGGTTCGATCCCCGGTGGGGGCAAATGTTTGGATCAGGAATTCAGGCATTTGTTCTCCAGTCGTGGATGTTTATTTAGGATATTTATATGTAATTATCTAATAAA
The DNA here is from genome assembly GCA_910589355.1 of Parapoynx stratiotata. NCBI lineage: Eukaryota > Metazoa > Arthropoda > Insecta > Lepidoptera > Crambidae > Parapoynx > Parapoynx stratiotata. The sequence goes on from OU342464.1 coordinate 15,623,183, forward strand.
TATATTTATCCGTCATCTAGTGTCCGTAACACAAGCAGCATTAGTTGCTAAAAAATGGGGCTAGTTGAAAGGTGTGAATGTCTGATGATATTTATTTATTGATTATAAATAAAGGAATTTCATAAACTCCACTACAAACTCAATTTGAAAATTGTGCGTGACTATTTGCCATTAAATTGCCGTGTCAATAAAATATTGTAGGTGTGCTCATCAGCGTAATGGTTCAATATTAGAATGTAAGGAAATTGTTTAACTTGACTAGAACGCCATCAATATAATAAAGCCATGAATATTTTTAATATTACAAGATATGCCATTATTATTTTGCTTGATATAGAAGATTATTTTAAAGATAAAAATTCGTGGCTACTATAATTTGCACATACTTATTTTACAATATTTAAAATGTTCTGAATTCCTTTTGTTATTATGGCTGTTTAAAAAAGGCTAACTGTTGAGTTTCTTGCGGCACAAAAAATATTGACGTGCAAAAGTATTATAAGTAAATCAAATTGCACAATAAATGATTTCATTTCTATTTTATTACTACTTAAAAAAAAATATCTATTTTTAAGTTTTTTTGTTGATAATTATATTAGTAAAGTAAGGAAGTCAAACAAGCAATATCCGTTGTGCTGAAGTTTCTTATTTTTTTCCACACTAATATTTAAAATCTTTATAGTAATCAAATAGCAAACTTCAGTTAATTGAATTATTTTTGCCTTATCATACTTTAGGGTGAATTCGACCAAATTGAGATTAGTAACACGGGAATAGTAATACCAAACTGAGTTCACACGATTGGTCGAATCTGTCCTAAGGGCGGAGCCGATTAGCTATCCTAGTTTTTTCATGTTTGGCTACACGCGAGTAATATTATTTTAATGGAGTACGCAGTTTTTCGCGCACGAATGTGTCAATGTCTCGATTGACATAGGGAAGACTCGACCAATTGTTTCAGCTCAGCTTGTTACTATTCCCTTGTTACTAATCTCAATTTCGTCGAATTCGCCCTTAGTTAAAATAACCAATTTACAATTATTATGTTTAGCATGATACATTTTCAGATGACTTTTTTTACAGAGTGAATCCAAATCTCAGGCGTCACGTATTTTGCACTGGTCTTCGGGAAGGTGGCTACGATGAATGGAAGTTCCTTTATGATCGCAAGATGAAATCTAACAACCAAGCTGATGAACTGGCCATGCTCAGAGCTATGGGATGTACTTCGGATGATAGGGCTATTAATGAGTAATTAACATAATCTTTAATTAACAAACGTCTTTCCATTTAAAATTATTTGATAACTCTTTAAAGAATTTAACAAATTATTAATCTTTAATTGTTCACTACCGCGGGTGTAAGTGTTAATTGTGAAAAACTTTTCACTTTGAGTTGCGCTAAGAAATGTCAAAAATGAAAATTTTTATGGGAACGTGAAAAGCGCACCTAGCGGAAACTAGTTTAAATCTAAAAATTGTTATGATTGGCTATTTTAAAAAGTGGCTCATGAGTTTCTTGCCGGGTTCTTCTCATGAAAAGCCTTACTCTCGGAATCCGGCCGCTTGTATCGATTACAACCACAGTCAAAGATACTTGTACTGTGCTGTGGATGTACTTACTACAAGCGCTCGCGGTAATGAACTTTAATACAATGGTTTTATACTCAAATTTTGTAATAATTTATAATAAACTATTTATTTTGTAAATGTAAAATAATATGTAAAATGTTGACGATTTTAAGTGCCACATTTGGCCTATGTAATAAAATAATTTTTGATTTTGATTTTTAATCACATTTCTCATAGAAATTGACATTTTCGTCATTTCTTAACGCAACTCAAAGTGAGAAGTATTTTATAATGGAAACATACGCTTGGGCTACTGTGTTGTAGTTATTCGTATATATTTTTTATAAAAAAAATTCTTCATCAGGACACTTGAACATATCCTGTCAGATGACGTAAAGGCTCAAGACAGGTTGAATGCTCTAACGTGGCTGTTCAGTGGTAGTCAACACAATGCTTACAGAGCACTGCATTTCTTGAAAGCAGACAATAATGTGGACCGGGTCAGACAGGCGTAAGTAAAATTTTATTTAAGAAGTAAGAAAAGCTTTTTTATTATTTTGGAAATAGAGCTTTTGCTGTTGACACAAGGCCATGATTGCGAGTTATCTCTAATGGGATCTTTCTGGAAGTTCCTCTATGACTCTGTCAATATGCTAGGTAATTATTGTGCTCTAATGACGATAAGTTCCTCTATGACTCGTTTGGTACGCTAAAGGTAAGGTATTCTAATGATGATAAGTTCCTCTATGACTCGGTTGGTATGCTAAAGGTAAGGTATTCTAATGATGATAAGTTCCTCTATGACTCGGTTGGTATGCTAAAGGTAAGGTGTTCTAATGACGATAAGTTCCTCTATGACTCGGTTGGTATGCTAAAGGTAAGGTGTTCTAATGACGATAAGTTCCACTATGACTCGGTTGGTATGCTAAAGGTAATGTGTTCTAATGATGATAACTTTCTCTATGACTCGGTTGGCACTAATCCTCATTGATCTGGCGTTGTGACTCTACTTTTTTTACTTTTTTTTTTTCACTTTGAGAAACCTATGCCCTGCTGTGCGGTATACAGTATATAGTTATTTGATAATGATTTTATGTATAAGATGTTGATGATAAGGGTTTTATATCTAGGTGTCCGCAGTGACTTAACAGATAGGCCGACTTACTGTTTTCCTGCACGTTAATTAATTTGATTTATTTAACTATTTATTGTACAAAGAAAATTTGAGAATATATAACACATAAAATAAAAAGACCAGTACAAAAGGTGAGACTTTTCCTAATATTCAATATCAATATTCTTCAATATTTTCTAAATCTAATTTAACTGTAGAACTTAATTTTTAATTTAAACGTACCTATGCAATCGTAGCAGCAGTATAATTATGTAATTAAATATAACAGAACTTATATAATAAAAAAAAAAATAGCAATAGCACAGGATTAAACTGCAGTGGTTTTTAGTAGTTATTAAGCAGTTAATGTTACTACGATATGTGTTTTTTTTAATAAAAAGAAAAAAAAATAGATATATCTTCCATTAATAATAATCATTGCAGTTTTCCGCGTCCATACTCAACAATTTAGTCTGAATGGTACTCAAAGCTCACTAGACTGTGAAGATTTGAGTGGGGTATAAAGACTATAACGTTTATTAATAGTTTATGTTTCTCTTACAGAGTTGTGTTGCCAGCGTGGTTCAACAGCGTTTTGTCGAACTTGGCCGGAAGCTTAGATGAAAACGGCCTGTTGGAAGTAAGTACACACACTTGCAATTGCACAAGTAGTATTTTTTAATTTTTTAAGGCGATTTAGGCTCTATCCAACAAAGTGATAATTACTTGCTAACACCTATTCGATGAAAATATATCAATATACAGGGCGTCCCACGACTGGCACATGGAGGGAAAATACCTTAAATGTTGCAGATGGAATTTTCTGACAGAAGATTATTGGAATTTCAAAAAACATATAAAAATTAAACTTCATTCATAGATTATAAAATAATTACATGGTTGATCTGGGAATCGAACCCGTTATAGGAGAAAAATAATTATCCCTTAGCTTCATCACACCGATCGAAAGGTTTCATCGTGAGGATTGTTTTCTGCTGTATAACATAGTATCAGAAACGACCTCCGTGGTCGAGTGGTCTGTATGCCGGTCTCAAGGTTTTCACACAAACATTTTCCCCCACCTGGGATCGAACCCAGAACCTTTCGAGACGCCTTGAGACCCGCGTACAGACCACGGAGGTCGTAGAAATTAGGAATGTAATAATGATTATCAAGATTTACGTGTTTTATTTCGCAGATGGAATCTTGGCTTACTGACAACCAGCAGACAGTCCCAGAGTTCCAAGTTGGTTTGGCCGCTATTCGTAATGCCAGAAGCAACATGGAATGGGGTACGCAGAGAGTGAGAGAAATCATAAAAGCTCTCAGAGGGTCAGCACCCGGATTGATCCCTACCACAACCCTTCTTATTGCTGCACTAGCTGCTTTAATGATAAAATAAAAAAAAATTGTAATACGACTACACGGCTTCAGAGATGTAAATTGGAATCGCCTCTTATAGCGGTTTTCGTAGTTCAACTGAATAATTTGTAACTATATAAATTTAAAATAGTTAAGCATACTTTCCTAACCTAAGTATTTAATCACTATACTAAGCACTGGAGTACAAGAAAATGAAGCCATACCCTTATAACGTAGATATAAATAGATATTGCAATTCACGAAGGCGACCAAATCATTCGACTTCAGACTCTATCTTAAGAGATTAAGAGCGAAGATAGTCGCCATCATAAAATGCAACAACTATTGATACCACTGTAAAAAGTATTTTAAAAACTGAGTAAAATATATTCGTAAATATCTTTTATGTATTTTGACTCTTTAAAAGAATTCAGTAATGTTTAAAGTTTTATATTCATAATTATTGTGAGTTTTCCGAACTTGCTTACTGTTAGTGTACTTAATATTGATTAATTGAAATGTACATATTACATTATTTTATATTTAATTGTGATATTTACAATAATGTTATATTGAAATAAATATTTTTATACTTTTTCACGTTTAAATGGCTTTTATTTTTAATATCCCACCATAAATCTCGTAGATACACCACACATTAAGAACGAACTTGGGACATTTTTTAAAGATAATTCTTATTTGTATCTACGGTATCCCGTCCTCAGCCTAAACGTCCCACTGCTGGGCTTAGGCCTTCCTCATGAAGAAACACATGGGGAGTATGGGCCGTAAAACCAACCGTCTGGCCCAATGCGGGTGGGTAGAAACGGTAACTTGACTTCCTAAACACGGAGGAGTTCACAATGATTTGGTCACCCACTCAGAGTAAACAGAACTGGAGTAGCCATTAGTCATTTTCTCAAACATTTTATTCTGCAATTTCTTGCGGGGGGTGAGGTTACCACTACACTCAAAGCCAGCACAACACACAACGTTTTTACAAATGCACACATGCATAATTCGACACACAAATTTAAATTTCACTAGCGCTCGAAATTTGAAATCGTAGAATTCTAAAACATGAAGTAATGAAGTAAATAATCATGAAATCTTAAAAATTATAATTACAAATAAAAGTTGACACCATCATTTAACATACTCGATGTTTTCTATTTATTTTTACAACAAAAAACAGCACAGGCAGGCATTTTTGCGGGAGCTCTGTTCGCCGCAACGTTTACAATGTTATGGCTGTCAAAATGGCGGCTCAACTAGTTTTATTAAACGTGCATGCATCCGATGCTTGTGCATTTGGCAGAGGGGAATGTTAGACAAAGGCTACTCCAGTTCTGTTTACTCTGAGGTCACCCATCTAAGGCCTGACTATAGCGAAGGTAGTCTATCTTTTCGATATAGAGTGGCAAAGCGCGCGAACCTCTTCGCGACCGAGCTCCTTAACTATTGTCTATGTCGAGCACCAATTCGAATGTCAATTCGAACAATTACTCGACAAAAATACAAGTTTAATCGGGTAATATAAGTAGGTAAGTTGGATTTTGGCGCCATTCAACTATGGCGGACGTGATTTTTATTTCAGTGATTATAATATTGTATCGGAGTTGATGTTTTTGCGTAAAATCAGTGAAGTTTTGTGTAATAAGTGTCAATAATGATGAGCAATGTGGAGGATCATTGAAAAAACCTCAACGAAGTAACATCACAGTGTCTGCCATCGATTGCTTGACGCCAAAGTCCCAAGACGCATCGTAATGTATTACATTTGCATTTCAATGCAAAAATACAGAAGACTTGGGTGTATGGGCTTAGTTCCATTTGCCTTTCCAATATGGGAGAATATTACAAAAAAGAAGTAAGTAATAAAACAAGGAAAGGAGGTTGACGCTTCTCATAATGAATGACATTGTTGCATTACTTTACCACTATATAAATAGCGGACAGCTATGCAACTACTACCTAGTCTTTGCAGAAGATTCTTGGGGTATGGTTGGAACAGTGCCACTGTCGGTGTCTGGTGCAACTGTCAGGGTCTGGTCAAACTCATGCCTGTCTGATTTGTAGAATTGGCGTAATCAATAAAGTTTTCTTTGAGACTGTATGGTACGGCAAGTGGTGAAGGTACCTATCCTGGTTTTGTATACATATACTACTTTTTCAATTTCTTCAATTAATCAACGGAATCTTAATTTTATTTTAGTATATATTAATGTAATATTTTAGACTACTTGCATTTGTAATGAAAAATGTGGTAAACTGCAGAATATATAACACAGATATTTATTTATTTTTTCTTCTAAAACTTCAATGACGTTGTAGTTTATGACATTAAAAAAAAAAGAAAAACAATGAAAAGGGAGGATAGAAACTTGCTGAGTTTCTTGCCCGTTCTTCTCAGAACAAGGCCTCCTGGTAGTTTTGTGAACGGACGGCGTAGTTTATCGCTTTTACAAAAATTTGTAAAAAGCTTTTGACGTTCATAAGCATGTGCAAAGACGCATCTAAATTGAATAAACGATATTGAATTTTGAATTTTGAGTGCTGAAATAGGTTTAATCGCATATGGGTAGAACAAAATCTCCTCAGGCTTAATACATCAAAAACAAACTACATGTGTTTTAGCATTTATAAAAACTTTCAACCACAAACTGTTTTCAGTTTAAAATACATGAGTGCGCACTGGACACTGATCGATTTACTTGTAACTGTCCTACGATAGAAAAAGTGTCAGAAGCCAAGAATTTTGGTATTATCGTTGATCAAGGATTATCCTGGTACCCTCATCTTGATTATGTCATTATTTACCTATGCTTCTGTGTGTGTGTGCGCGCGCGCGCGCGCAATTGTTAGCACGGATAAGAAATTGTAAGTTAACATTTAAAGTAGTATTATATTTTAAACCTGTTCTCTGCGTATTATTGTATATTGGGTCCTTACCTATGAAATTTTTTCACTCTTAGTATTTTGTCTGTAACTATTAAGATTCAGAGTATTCCTAAAAAATAATTACCTCGTCTAAAAATAGACTATATTTTTGAGCTCTTTTGATTTGTTTTGATAATTTGTTGTAAGTTTAATTGTGTTAAAATTGGACACGGAGACAACTCTTTTTAAGTGCCTCCCGAATACATCATTTTATTTGCATTCACTTAAAAACGATAAATAATTTTTATGAAGTATGATATTACACATATTACTAAAGCTTGTCTTATGATAGATGCCAAATATTATTATCTTTGGATTTGTCGTTGTGAAGAAAACTGAAAAAAATTTAAGTATGGAAAATGCAGAATTCCCCAAAATCTCCATACAAAACACCAATTTCATAGGTAAGGACCTAATATTATAATAACATAGCTAGCTAAGGAAGAGCGGGGCCCTCAAACACAAGCTTCTTTTGCTTAAATGGAGGCTCCAATCTACAAATTACAGATAACGAATGTTAATGTAAATGTTAATAAATTTATTTTATTTTATTTTTATTATTTACCTATGCTTCTCGTCCGAACTCATGACAATTCTAATGACTCAATAGATGGCGCTACCCAAAATGTCAATTTAATATCGCAGAATAACCTTGATAATACCTAACCTTATATTATTATAAACTCTATATTGCGTTTGAACAAAATATACAAAACACACAATAAATAATATAGTTTAAAATGGCCGACTTATCTCTAAAAGAGATGTCTTCCAGTCAACCCATGAATGATCATAATAGTATTGTGACGCAGATGCAATAAAGAAGACGATATAACAGATACACTTCAAATCAAAAAATAAAAAAAATTATATACATACTATTATAATTATATTATTTTTTATTATTGTTTTTCTAAAACACCAGATGAATCAATACAATGAATAGAATTAAATAACTATAATTTTATTTTAATGGTTTTGCGTGAGGAAACTGACATTAGCTCGGCGCGGTGTATTCAACTCTATAAAAATATGTAAGATGTGAAACTTCATTTAACACATAGTTAATGAATAGTACACGTTTTACTTCACGATTTACGTAACTACTGTTTTGAAAGAAGTGTAGCTTCTTGAACTCTTGAATGTTTATCACAGGATAGTCATGACACAGATAACGCACTTAAGATGATTCTTATCAGTTCATTCTCAGCAGACTTCAATACATCAGTTTAAACTAAAATTTTAAGCGGTGAAGACAACAGGTAAGAGTTTATTATTTTACATACCTAATTAACATTACTTATAAACGTAAGAGTATCATCACGCCTCTTTGTGTAGGCAGATTCTAACACACACATTTCACCAGATACGTTAAGTTCTCATGTGACAGGTGGCAAGCCTTGCACCGGGCACAACGTGAGGCAAGCGATATGCACAATGAACTGTACATAAGTTTTATTCAAACTCAGTGGTAGTATTGGTACATTTAAAGTTAACCTCAAAAAGCATCTTATTTCTGTGCAAAAAAATTTAATATGTGGATAATAATTATGTGTGCTGTTGTAGTAGATTTTGTCTGCTGTTTTTGTTATAAATTGTTAAAATTTCTCTTATTTGTGTAATTCCTGATTGTTGGTTTCTTAGCACCTATTTTATTTTGTGTGTTGGTTTTAACAATTTCAAAATAAACATAGCATAATTTCAGCGAAATTGAAAGTGTCATGATACCAAGATTAAAGTATCAAAATTCATATACAATAAAATTGTATATTTCTGCCCATAAGTTGCTGATCAATTAGTTATTTTAGCTGATCAATTGTATTTTACTGCTGACCAAAATTCTAATATTTTGCTAACCGTTTAAATGACATCCTGTATTTTCTTCATATGACAAATTATCACGGCTGTATTGAGTTCGAATAAAACTTAAGTACAGTTTATTGTAAATATGGCTTGCTTCCCACCGTGCCCGGTGTATGGCAACACGCCTGCTAGATGGGGACTCAAATATATCGGACTCAAATGTGTCGCCTACGTCTCGTGAAAAACTGTTTTTTATTATTATTATACTCTTTAGATACAATGTAACTGAATTTTATTTTTTATTTGCAGTTATGTATCATTTACTTGTATTGGTGACTAGTCTTCTGATTACAAATGCATACGCCGATACAAATTATAGGCTGAACACTCCAATAGTTCCATCAGAGTATTCAATTATTCTGACGCCACATTTTGACACTGGCGATGCTAATGCGTTTACATTTGACGGCGAAGTAAGAATCACTTTCACCACCGAAGTAGCGACGAGTCAAATAAAACTTCATTCTGAGAACCTCACGTTTTCGGCAAGTGATATCCAAGTACTAAATACAAGCCAGATTGCCCTGAATGAAAGTAACCCTCTGGTGTTCGACACATTCTACACATTTGCTTATATAAATCTGCAAACTGAACTGCGAGTTGGAGTGACGTACAATCTTCATATTTTGTACAAAGGGCCTATTAGGGAAGATCTGTCTGGATTTTACAGAAACTACTACATCGAAAATGGAGTCAAAAAGTAAGTTTTCAATACTTTGTAAACTTTTTTTTTTCTGATCTTTTCTTTCAGCCAAGGCAATAAAAAAAGATAGAATATTTGAATAATCATTATAAAAATAACTTTTCCCTGTAGTTTGCGGCGAGATCAATTATGACTCTTAGTTTTTCAAGAAAATAATGTAAGTATTCATTAACAGCGCTTTTTCTGGCGCGTTAAGTGCAGTGACTGCTGGTGAAGCGCGAACTATGGCAATGGACTGCTTTTGCGGTGCCTTTGCCTAGTCTCTGACTAACCTTTAGGGGATAATAGTCGCTTCACCAAGCAGTGACTGCACTCAGCGTGACAAGTGGTGAGCCCGACGCCGCTATAAGCTATTGGATGGTTGTGCAGTTCTAAGACCATTAATCGCCTTTTACGACACCCAATCGAAGATATGGATTGGTTGTATTCTTTTAATGGGCCACCACACTTTCTAAATAAAATATTGTTCTTTTATTTCCAACATATTGACATATAAGCTGCTTACCCGATGGTGAGTGGCAACAGTTATAACATGCTTAATTGAATACATTCATAATTACAGTGACACAAGTGATACTTGCATTCAGCTTATATAAGGATCACAATGTATGATGCCATTGGTTGCCACACTTAGATTACCTGCGAAGTTAGAGAAGCCAAACATTTCTTACCATTCGATCCGGAACCGCAATCTATAAACATTACTTCGGCAGCAATCGGTAGAAATAGGATTCTATTAGATAAGATCTATGAGGCATACCCAAAGCCTTTACCAGACAGACGCGGCCTAAGCTGACGGCTAGGGTGGCGGCCTGTTGTCCAGTATGAATATCTTCGTATCGTTTCACTGAAATGACTCCGAGACATTAATATCAGACATTAGGCAACGTTTCACTGAAACGATACCAAGGTATTATTACTAGAGAACAGGCCGCTACCCTAGCCGCGAGCTTAGGTCGCGTCTGTCTGGTAAAGGCCTAAAGATGACTCATTATTTATACCCTCTCATTTAAAATACAAAAAAAAAATTAATCTACTGTGATAAGACGTGCCGTCGCGTCGTTTTATTATTTGAGTCACTTAAGTATTATTCTACTAGTAAATTCTTTATTCCATCGATAAGATGATGTATTGGAGGAACACTGACAAACATCGCTAGTTGAGAGCCACTCTAGATTATAGCTGCGATATGTTATTGCGAAACATGACCTTGAAATAAAAATATTTTTCTTTATTGTTTGTGCATTTTTTTAAATTTACGTTTAGCAAAACAATTATTTAATTGTTATATTTTTAGCAGTGCCCTAGAATAATTGCGCGTGCTTTGTATTGGGTATTGATGATTAGGGTGGTTAAATGGTACTCAGTAAGTGTACAGTCAAATAGGACTGGCAGGCGGAGGCGTCAATACGCCGCACTCCACCCGCCAAGTCGGGGCGGTAGATGTTAGAATGGGGCTCCAGCTTCCGCCATCATCACCAGCCCTGGCGTTGAATGGATGAGCATGCGTACTCAAATGTTCATCCTTTTTCCTGATGGAGGCCCATGGAGGCCTGGGTGCTGCCCGCCGCGCGAAAGATTGCGCCACGCGCTTACTCGTACGACGGGGCTGGCACTATTGACTATTGAGTACTGTGGGTTTTAATGAGTATAAAGAGTCTCACATATCTCTGCGACGGCCCTCCATCCCGCAAAGTATGCATAAAGCATTTCTCACACAAAAAAGTGTACAGTAAAGTTCAATAACATGTACAACTCACATTTCGATCCCCAGTGGAGGCAAGTGATTGGGTGATGAATTTTCAGATATTTGTTCTCTAGTCTTGGATGTTCATTATATATGTATAATATTATATATATATTCTGAATAATATGTGTATTTATCTATTAAATATATTTGTCCGTCATCTAGTATCCGTAACACAAGCAGCATTTAGTTGCTTAAAATGGGACTAGTTGATAGGTGTGAATGTCTGAGGATTTAACAGGTCTTTATTCCCTTCATCAAGAGTAATATACTGTCAATCGTGAATGCATATTGAACTCGACTACACTTATTTTATTGAAGAAACGCTTGTGTCTAGCAGTTTAAGACATAATAGAAGAAAAGAAAGCAGTAAAATGTATTTATCTGATATGCAATCATTTTAATTACATTCGTAATCAAAAGAAACCTAAAATAAATAAGGTAAATTGTAGATATAAAGATTAATAATACAATTATAACAAAGACGAGAGATTAGATCTATAATTATTATTAACAAAGTAACATTAGACAAGATAGTAATGTTAGCAACTCCATAATAATAATTATTATTATGTTTCACTTCTCTATATGAGTAGAGATAAAGCGCAAAATAATGTCTTCATTATGACTTGTCACTATAGAAATAAAATACCTAGAAGCCTTGATAAATCTGCAGACGTACTACATTAATGGTATATTTTTTTTTTGCCATGTTTATGTTTAATTATTTCACCATATGTTTACTTCAACGAATTAGAGTCATGTCGTTCACCCTACGCAACGTGATTACGTAATCTCTATTTATTTTCTAGATGGCTTGGTGCAACCCAAATGGAGCCGACTCACGCTAGGAAGGTGTTCCCTTGCTTCGACGAGCCGGCCCTTAAAGCTGTATTCACATTAACAATTGATCGGCCAGCCGGTTATAAGCCTTCTGTATCTAATACACGGCTGCAAAGTACTACTGATTTGTAAGTAACAATTTAACGCAAGTAATCTAACAGCAATTATAATTATCAATCGGCAACCTGTTAGAGCAAATAAAGAAAGCAATTAACAAGATATACTCGTAGTATGAAATAAAAGAAACGTAGGAGAATTAAACATTAAATAGTTTAAATCGTTTTTTTAAATAATGCACTAATACCTAATTCGAATAGTGTATTATTTTTTATACGGCAAAAATGGCCAAGGAAATATTATTCTCCTTCAGAACTCCTCGAATTTTCAAATACATAAATACTAGAAAAACCCACTAAACGCAAAGCTGGAATTATGGGAGGAGTAAAATTTCCGTTGTTAAGTATATTACTTTCTAATACTATTAATATCAATAGCAACGCATTATGATTCTGATCGAAGCCTTTGATTAATTAACATGAACATGTACATGAACAGCGCGACAAACTTCATAAAACGAGAACTATTTTATAATGATGGATATACAAAATTTTTAACAACATTTGATAGTTTCAGACTATGCTTTCTAGAAGCTTATAATATTATAATTGTGACTACACACAGTCACGTTTTCATATCCACAAGGTATTAATAATAATTATATTTTATAACCTTGTATCTATTTGTTAAACAAGAAGTCCTTTGTTAGAATATAGTGGGTATTACAACTCAATAAGGGTTCTTACATTGAGTGGCAACATACTTAGAAAATCTTTTGTCCTTGAACCGACTACGTATATTCAGCTCTTAATTCCATTTTGTATCGTGGTTACATTTTCTTCTATCCTTTCCTGTCTATACCTTTACAGGGAGTCGTATTATCACATCCATTCTCATAATATCATTCACATGAAACCAGCCAACTTTTCTTCGACCATCCTCTACAGTATAGACATCTACTTTCATGTCAACAACTTTATTAGACACAACTTATTCTTTCTCATTGTTACGCATACCCTTATAGGGGTCTTGTTTCATTATCCATTATTTTTAATCACTACACGTTTCAGCTGCATGCAATCTTTGATCGTCTATATGCCAGACAGTCCGACTTTCTGATCTATATGACGACAGTTCTGTCACCAACTGAAATGTTATTAAATGAAATAACACCTTTACTTTGTAAATATTTCCTCATATACTCAAATTCTGAATTTAACCAATTTACATACATTCATATAATCATTATTCCCCAAGGGTTAGTCAGAGACTAGGCACCGCAAAAGCAGTCCACTCCCATAGTCCGCGCTTCACCAAGCAGTGATTATGTGCTCAGCCAATTTGCTCCAGTTACCACCACCAGCCAACCAACCGATCACCAATTTAGCTGTTGATTATTCCTAAAATTCAATGGGTCTTATTTTTTTTAGATTCAACGGATATGTTAGGGAAGTATTTTATCCTACGCCACGCATGCCAACATATCTCGTAGCATTTCTGATATCGGAATTCGATGTTGCACGACAAGACGTAAATGGAGAGCTCTCCATTTATACTCGACCTCAAGCCGTCAACCAGAGTGAATACGCCTTTGATTTTGGACTTAGAGTTGTTAAAGCATTGAGCGACTATTTTGGTATCGATTACTACTCTACAAACAGATTCCTTAAGTTGGATCATGTTGCCCTTATCAACTTTAGGGCAGGTGCTATGGAGAACTGGGGATTGGTTACTTACAGGTATGTTTTAATAGTAACCTAAGCGTCAATTTTAGCTTTCTAAAAATAGTCATAGGAAAATTTTATTTTATTAATAAAAATCAACTGTTTGTCATAATTTTTTTTGAGTGCAAAATTTTTATATAAGTCGTATATTAGTAATCTTTCACTTTGCCTTAAAACTCTGCATTAAATTAATTATGTTCCAACTTTACTTGAGTATAACATCCCTAAAATATTTTTTATTAATTTACCAGGGAGGCATTACTGCTTTACGTGCCCGAGGAGTCAATGCCGTATTACAAGTACAGAGTGGCGCAAATAGTAGCCCACGAAACAACACACATGTGGTTTGGTAATCTTGTCACTTGCCACTGGTGGAGTAACACCTGGTTGAATGAGGGCTTCGCCAATTATTTCCAGGACTATATTACACATCTTGTAAGTTTAATCATCGTATCTAGAATTTTTAAACTATTTTTATGCTCCAAAATTGTTAATCTAGTGTGATTTGAGGTCTAAATAGTGCGAATAGCGGAGACCAATTTACAATTGTGATATTTTTAAATAATTATTTACATTGTTATTAGATTTAAGAGAATTAAGAATCGAAATGAGTACCAAAGCCTAATATTTAGCACAGTACAGTACATCGCCTTTAAATTTATAAGTAGCAACGAATCACATTTTCACAATTTTTTGCTATCAGTATGGAACTAGTCTATGATATCAGTAAACTCAGTACCCATTTTCTTGAGTAAATATTTTTTTTTCAGATTGAACCAGAAGTTGGATCGGGAAACATTTTAGTGACTGGATCAGTGTACTCAGCATATGACGCAGATGAATCGTCCTCATCGCCCCCAATCACCAATGATAATGTGTTTTCACCCGCAGAAATCAGTGAACATTTCGGCACAATCACCTACCAAAAAGCTGGTTCAGTGATTAGAATGATGCATCATCTGATTGGTGATGTGGCTTTCAAAACTGGATTAAATGCTTATCTAACAGCTAAGTAAGACTATTAAAAGGTATTTAAGTGTGTATTTTGACAATAAAAGGTCATCTTTGTTTTACATTCGTCTATTATATTGACAAGTTATGTTCTGCATCATCATTACTTCTCAGTAGACTGTGATTAAAACAGTAAAAAAATACTCAACGTATATAATAAATAAGCTTTTATTTGAAATAAGGCAAAAGGAAATGGTCTTAACCCCTTGGCCGTTATCGCTTACGCTGGTGTTCGCGAACAATAGATGTTTCTTTTGTGTCTCGTTTTTCTAGATTTTCAAAATTCCGCGACGCAAAAATTTTCTTACGTACATTTTAAAATTTCAGCGAATTTCAACCAGGATATCCTGACCAACTTTACAGCGGTTTAGAGGAAGGAGTGAATATGACTAATGCATTAGCTGCTTACCCAGGATCGAAAATTGCAGACGTTATGGGTTCCTGGATATCTCAAGCTGGACATCCAGTGCTTGATGTATCAGTGGATTATGAAACTGAGTCTGTTACTTTGACTCAGGTAAAACTACTCATAATTTTATTTTTTCCTCCCATTTTATGATTATGTGCATCAACAATTTTAAAACCATTATGTAAATATTTAGATATTTTCATAGCAATATTATCGGTTATGGTTAGATTTTTTTTTTTATATATATCATTTATATATTATTCCAACTGCTCTATTTTCTACTAAATTACATGCTTAAATATTTAAAATTTTCAGAGACGATTCTACATAAATGGCTCTTTCTCATCCAACGAGACCTACGAGATTCCCATCACCTACACCACGGGCGTATCTCCAAACTTCGAGAACACCAGACCAGAATTTATAATGAAAGAAAAGACTCATTCTTTAAATATTTCTGGCATTGGACAGAATCATTCATGGATCATTTTTAACGTGCAAGAAACTGGTACCTACCAATTTTATTAATTTTCAGTTGAGCTTTTATTTGCCGCGCTATCCATATTTCTTTATAATATTTATTGGAGTTATTCCTGATGGACGTTGATGGTCGATCTAGATTTTTTTGTCTACACCTTTGTCTCTGGTTCCCACTCTTAACTCTTAACAGGAATCCATTGTGCTTCAATCTATGAAGTCATATTTAAGGAATGAATTTTGAAGTTAAGTCATGCAAATAAGCGGTGATAATAAGAATGGCACATTTTTTGGTGCGGCTGTCAAGCAACTACTAAAATAAGGAATATTTATCATTGTTTTATAATCGGAATAATATTTTTTTTATGAAAATATAGGTTTATTAGTAAACATATTAACATAATTTTACCTTTCCCAGGGCTCTACAGAGTCAAATATGATCATCACTCGTACCACATCATAGCAGACGCCCTCAAAGGAAGTGAGCGTACAAAAATACATCATCTGAATAGAGCAAAGGTATTCTTAGAATTCTATTTTAATTTTAATCTGATTTTCACATTCGCTATAAGCAACGAGTATTTGGTTTCAATCTATGGGTTACTAGCTTATATCATTCTTTGGGTGAGATTCTTGATCCGTAGTAATAGTTAATTGAATAGTTAAATCTAGACCAATGGAAACGCCAAAACGTGAGACGTCAGCTTGACAAAGTGTTAAATTAGCGATGAAAATTCGAAGCAAATAGATCAGCTGTGCCACTAGCCGCCATTTTACTAATCCTAGCATCTTAGCATCTTATATCATATGATTATTTGACTTAAGGAATATTTGAAAATTCTACTATTGGACTAGCATGACATCATAGGTGTTCGCCATTGGTCTATATTTTAACCTACTGGTAAACCTGACCACGGATCAAAAAACTAATCTGATCCTTGAAAACAATTTTTTTAAAAAAAAAGGGGTTATACAATGTGATTAACACATTATAATAAGTCAAGTTTATCTGATTATTGTTCCAAACGCTATGTTATTGCTTATGTTACAATTTCTAACATCCAAATAAATAGTAGATAGGATACAATAGTTATTTTAATCATTATTAATTATTTGCAATGTTAATAATTATATTCAATTTCAGATTGTGAACGATCTCTTTGCTTTTTTCCATGCCGACGAAATTGATTTTGGTCATGTTCATGACATATTAGAATTCTTGTCAGATGAAACTGACTACTCAGTGTGGTACGCTGCACTGCGTGGACTTAGTCAACTCAGAAATATCTACCAAGGCACCGAGGCTCAGCATGATATTGAGGTAACTATTACGGAAGACCTTCTTATTTAATTGATTTCCTTTTATATACGGCTTTGAATACACAAAATGTAGTTCTAAAATTCAAATCTATACTCACTGAAGAGTTTGGTTGAACGCGCTTATCTCCGTTACCACTGATCCGATTTGAAAAATTTCGTCAGTATTTATTGATAAAGGCTTTATTACTTCATGCTATCCCAATGTAACTATTCCGAGCGGGCTAAAGCTAGTACTACATAAAAGTAAAACCTGAACAACATAGTAAACATAATTAAAATTATCATAATTACGACAGTTGTGGTACAAATCGTTTTTGTTGATAAGGCCGCCTGTATTTTATTTTACAACTAGCTGTTGCCCGCGACTACGTCCGCGGTTTCTACGGATTTTTAAGTATCCCACGGGAACCCTTAGCTTTTCAGAATAAAAAGTATCTAAAATGTTGACCAGAGATATAAGGTATCACCATGCAAAATTTCATTGAAATCGGTCCTGCCATTTCGAAGATTAGCCCCTACAAACAGACAAAAAAAAAACCAAACAATTTTTTTTTGGTATTTTCTCTCTTTTTACATTCCCTTGACTTGGATTTCTGCATTTTTTTCTGCATAAAGACATTCGACCTCTACAGTTTTATTATATGTATAGATTGTATCTTCGTGTTTTTCTATTTTTGCAATAAATAATTGTTTCTATGAATTTATTTTATAAAATATTTTAAATATGACTTGAGTATTATTTATTATTATATCATTAAAATTTTCAGGCTTATACGCTGAGACTCTTAGAGAATATCATCCAAAAACTAGGATTCGAAGTAAAAGATAGTGACGACTTTGAGACATTAAGAAATCGCATCCAGGTCCTCGAATACGCTTGCAAATTTGGACATTCTGGCTGTATAGAGCACGCTGTTACTCTTTTCAGGAACTTCGTTGATAATAACGTTAGGTAAGCTTAGCTTAGATTATATTTTTAGAATATCGGAAACAAGAAGTTAGTTTTAAATGTCGGTAACATATTTTAGTAAGAAACTGAACTGCTGACCCTCCTTGTACGTAGTTTTTATTTTTATTTTGCACACCATGTGATTGGGATGAGTGGATTTTTTTTACTTATCCTACTATCAACATATCAACTATCAACATTCAACATAAATGTCTCTTGCCACTAGCTGCAATTGTCTATTATTATCTTGTTCGATTGGTGCCGGATTAGATATTTTTGTTTCCATTTCATTAGTTGATTTCTAAGTTTTTAGTGTTTCCAATGTAATTTGCTATAAAACATCATTGAACTCCTTACTTTCTTGTCACTAAACATAAGTTTATGTGTTAATCAATTTTTATGTGTTAAATTTTTTAGCATCGTACCTAGTTTGCGATCAGTGGCGTACTGCACTGGCCTACGATTCGGCACAGCGTCTGACTATGAATTCCTATGGAACCGAATGTCCACGACGAACGTGGCCAACGAAGCCAGGCTTATTGGAGATATTCTTGGGTGTACCACTGACGAAAGCAGCTTGAAAAAGTAAGTGCAATTTTTTAACAATATACATTTACATGTTGATCTTGTGAACAGGCCTCCTGGTAGTGAATGAACTATTGGTATAGTTTCTTACATTCACAAGTCTCAGTGTAGGTATTTCAAAATACCTATGTAGATTGAACACATGATTTGTATTTGAGTTTAACCATCCACCTCCCATAGCCGTGCCAACCTACTAGTCATCAGCTTTAAATGTACCACTGCTAGGCACAGGCCTTCCTCTTAGAGAAATATATGAGGAGTATAGGTACAAACCTACTAGCCATAAACTTATTGAAACGCAGCGAGAGCCGAGTTGGTAAACGGCACTACTAGTACAAGAGATCGCATGTTCAATTCCCGCATAAACCATTAAGTTTGAATAAAACTTCAGAAGTTAATAAATATAATAAATATCTAATTATAAAATATATAATTATTGATCAATAATATTTAATGTTCGATTCGTAAACTGCTAATACCAAGTGCTATGGCTATTTGATGCATATAATAATAAAGATTATACTCAATCAATCTCATATAGTAACTGGTATCATATAATTTTTTGCTATAATTATTAAAATATTACTTTTCTAGGTATTTGAAATCTATGCTGGAAGAAAACAGCCCGATAATGTTGCAAGATCAAACAGTACCCCTGAGCGCAGTTCTCGGGAACTACAGCCATGTGCACCTCGTCATTGAGGAGTTGAAGGACGATGTCTCTCTATGGAAAACAATGTAGAGTTGTTTAAACATTTTTATAGATTTTAAATGCTTATTACAAATAATTTAAAAAAAGTTTGAAAGAATAATGATAAGAATTGAGAAAGCGAATGGATGAAAGTAGAATGCCCAAAGGATAAATGGATCTGAAGTGAGTGGTGGTATGGGACGAGGAAGACCTAGGCGAAGATTTTCCGACCAAATCGAAAGCGTTCTAAAAAGGCCAGGACGAAAGTACTCCGAAATCGCAGAGCATGTATGAAGACTAATAAGAAAGAAGATGAAGCGAAAGGAGTTAAGGACCGTAGCAAGAGGAAAGAAGTAATCTCTGCCTACCCCTATGGGAGACGAGCGTGATTTTAAGTTTGTGTGTATATTGTATGTTAAAAACATATTAAGTTATTTAGCTCCCGGCTCCTAACAGGAATGAGGAATTAATTTTGTTGAATTAGGAACAGGGCTACGAGATTTTATTGATGGACTCTTTTAGCGAAAAACGTCACGCAATAAAAAAAATATCGTATCTTTAGTTACTTTTTATAGAATATTTTGCTAACCTTGTTCTACAATGTTTTATTTAATTATTCTAGATACTCGTCTATGGATACGGTGTATTCGTCAATTGCGAACGCTTTGCACACTCAAGACGAAATTAATGAAGTAAGTATCCTATCTTCCGTACAAATTATACTAAATATTCTTTTATATTCAATTTTCTGGAAGAAACACATAAGAGTACCAGTCGTAAGACCACTTAGCTGACTCAATGCGGATTTGTGTATAGAAACTGGGAACAATTACTATTGCTAACATGCCTTCCAAAGCACCAATGAACTCGAGTTCACCATGTTTTTGTCATCCCTCCCAGGTCCAACCACGGTAAACTTGTGACATGGTGGAGATGCCGTGATAAATAAAAACCCGGAGATGTCGTCACTTATTGTATTTATATTTAAGATCTTAAGGCACACTGAAACAATTTATAAAAAAGATAAAATCAAAATCACTGAACATAAAACTTAACGATTATTGTAAACGGTAGGGCTACTTACACTAATGCCTTGGAAAAGTTATTTGAAAATTTTATTAACACATTTTATAACACGTTTTATTAATTATAAAATGAATATTATAATTGTATTTTCAACAATTAGAGTTTATAATTTATTGGCGTCGAAACAACCGCTCCAGACGCTGAGTCTGATAGGAATGAATTTGGAGACCAAAAACAATGAAAAAAAGAGACAGATCGTTAGTTTAAAAAGACAAAATGGCCAAAGAAGAGAACAATAACAGCAAAGAGTCGCTAATACTGATATAGCGCCTAGTTACAAACTAGTTTTCTTTTCGAATTCGAAAGACCAAGCCACCAAGATCCTCAATATGTTATTTGTTTTTGTCCTTGTTTGTTATTTAGATCAACTAACAGCGGCAGTTCTAAAATGTCAACCATAATAGCAGTTGAGGGTTCATTAGCCAACCCCTATTGACATCAAACAAAGGGCCTTGTAATGAATGTATACTCTGTCTCAAGTGGTGTTTGCCCGGTCATTTGGGCCAGCGTATTGCAATTAGTGGACTTTTGTTTGCCGTCCATCTAATGTGGAATGATTTAGGTTAACCTTTTGCATTAAAAAGGTTTGTTTTGTCACAAAAATACATACTCGTGACCTGCCCTACTGTCTAACCAAATTTCAAACGATATAAATTGGATTTCGATCATTTTGAACACTTCTTTTTAATTACATTAAGTCAATGTTGACTTGTCAACATTATGTTATAGAGTAGGGCAGGAGCAGTGGTTTTTATTCCCTTCGAATAAAACTTTGACTGCCAAAAAATATTTTGCTCGTGATTATACAATACAGTAACAGCTGATAAGGAAAAATTTAAACTAGGTAGGTGCTTGTGTAAGGGCCAATTCAATACACATTGTGCCACTGAATACAATAAAAATATTATTCTGCTAATCCGACATCCTCGAAGGGGTAGGTAGAGGTGGTGCACATTTTGGCTGACATATTGGGTCCTTACCTATGTAATTGGTGTTTTTTTTCTCTTTTAGTATTTTGTCTGTAACTATTAAAATTCTGAGTATTCCTAAAAATAATTACCTCGTCTAAAAATAGACTATATTTTTGAGTTCCTTTGATTTGTTTTGATAATTTGTTGTAAGTTTAATTGTCTTAAAATTGGACACGGAGACAAATCTTTTTAAGTGCCTCCCGAATACATCATTTTATTTGCATTCACTTAAAAACGATAAATAATTTTTATGAAGAGTGATATTACACATATTACTATAGCTTTTCTTATGATAGATGCCAAATATTATTATCTTTGGATTTGTCGTTGTGAAGAAAACTGTAAAAATTTTAGTATGGAAAATGCAGAATTCCCCAAAATCTCCATACAAAACACCAATTTCATAGGTAAGGACCTAATATTTCTTTTCTGAATTATAAGAAGGAAGAAAGTTTTTGCTGTAACTATTATTTTCATTAAAGTACTCGTAGACTTTGAATTTTCGTGTAACGAATCTGTATTAACCTCTCCATGATCACAAACACACCCTTGACCCTCAAGGGTCACCAAGTTAGCACCGTAACCTATATTCGATCACAATCACATCATAAACTGTTCGAATCACATCATCAAATACTAGGTAATAAAGGTGAAAGTAATTGGAATGGACGAATGGTACAGTTGGATGGCAGCCAATTCGTGGATTCTAATTTAACTTGCCCTTGGTGCCGTGGGAATCATATTGAATGCTATATTTGTCTTTATGACTCGAACTCGTAAGTGCATTACTAAAAGGTAATCGTAGTATTTGTGATATGAATGCTAGAAACAATCAACACTATTTATATAGGTATTAGGTATAGACTAAAACTTTATTTTTGGGTCAATTCAACAAAGCTGTGACATGTTTTAAGTTGACGTTTTTAAGTGCATTGATAAAGTAATTATAATAAATTTCCTAAAAATAAAGTTCGATTTAACAAAAACGTATAAATTTTCTATTAAAAGAAAACAAGAGAGAGAAATCATATTTAATTTACTAAGCTCTTCATTCATGTTTATTTATACTTATTAAAAGTACTAATAATATTTTACCTTGGGCATAGTCTCGCGTCGG
This sequence comes from Parapoynx stratiotata, assembly GCA_910589355.1. NCBI lineage: Eukaryota > Metazoa > Arthropoda > Insecta > Lepidoptera > Crambidae > Parapoynx > Parapoynx stratiotata. The sequence continues at coordinate 15,645,723 of OU342464.1, forward strand.
AGCTCGGTGGCGTAGTGGTTAGTACGCTTTGGCTTTCGATTGAAATCAGAGCTACCTTTGCCAAGGTCAGGCCGTAGATGGGTGACCAAAACTTTGTGATCTCGAGCTCCTCCGTGCTTCGGAAGACGCAATAAGCCGTTGGTCCCGGTCGCTATTGCGACCGTTTCTACCCACCAACCCACATTGGGCAAGCGTGGTGGTGTTACGGCCCATACTCCTTATGTGTTTCTCCATGAGGAAGGCCTGTGCCCAGCAGTGGGATGTATATAGGCTGAGGACATAGCCTCGCGTCAGATCAAAAGATTTTTGTCCAATACAAAGTCTAATTTTAATATTGAATTGAAAATAAAGGAACGAAAAATTATTGCACTAACGTTACTTTAAGAGGCGTGAGAGGCGTAAAGTTAACATTTGTATGGCGTCTGCCTTCAAAATAACACAATTTTTTCTCCTAACGTATTCTCAATTTTAATTGGGATCTACGCAACAGGTTTCAAGTTCACTCCTTTATCATATAAGCATTCACAAAATCAATCCATTTTTTCTTCGATTAATTTAAACTCAAAGTGAAATTATTTGCATCCATTATGTAAATTAGAGCTGACTATAATTTTATATGTAAGGCACAGCAATTTTTAAGAGTAAAATTATTATAATATTAAATTGATTGATTATTACAGCAAACCTAAAATCTTGCTTATGGACTAATGAGTCTTATCCTCCTCCCTGATGCTTCCAAAAAGTGAAACCAATTTCTTTTAAAACTCATTCTCAGTTCGCGCCGTGTTGCTGTGGAATGCATTGCCATCAGGGATACAAAACAGCCCTTCTGTTAACTCCTTCAAATTTAATGTTAAAAACCTTTTCATGCGATTGGTGCCAACAGGAACCATTAGCACGTAGCGTATAAGTGTATTTTTTATCATTTTACATTATCGACTTTTTGTTCTCATTTGTATTAATTTCTCAGTTTAGGCATAGTATTATGTATTTATTTATATTATTTGTATTTATATTTTATTGAGTTTATATATTGTTTAATTATATATATCATTGTATTTGTTTAGTAATGTATATGTTTGCATAGATTTCTGTTTTGTCTTGTGCACTGGTGTCGCTTCTCTTACATCCTGAGATCTCACACACCTTTAACGGGTTGACTGGAAGATATCCCTATTGGAGATAAGTCCTCCCTTGTATACTTCTGATTTTTACATTGTATCTTTTTGTTTATGTGCAATAAATAGTTAATAATATTCGGTAATTACTTTCTAATTATCACATTTATACAGATTTTAATATCACAATAGGATCACATAGACACCGACACACCCTAGATGCCCATGTGAATAAATCATGCTCATTTAAAAATTATTTTATATTTATAGTAGAATTATTAGGCCGGTATATTTCTTCGTCATAGTATGTACAACATAAGCGCGAAAGTTGTTCAATTATTTTCTTTATAAAAATAAATTGTAACTATCTCAACTCGTACGCCAGTATTACAGAACTCAGGCGTAGATCTCTGCTTATACCCAGTTAGAAAGAGATGGCGCTATACAGAATGAATAACACTATCCCCTTCTAACCCGCTCAAAAAGAGCTCCAACTTTCAGCTTGGTTTACCGGCCTTAAACATCTTTATTGTCAACAGTTCGAATCCTGGCTGAACGCGTGTGAAGAATGTGGCAGCAAAGATGGTGCGTTGAAGGCCCTGGGTCAAGCCAGAGCAAACTCGGAGTGGGCCCAAAGACGCAAGGCAGATGTACTGAGCAGTCTGAGGAACCATGCAGTGGGAGTCACGACCGCCTCGGCAATTATCATATTAGGGCTCATCCTGGCGTTGAAATTTGACTAGAATTTGACTATCAAACTTAAATATTTTGTGATTTTGACTTTGGCATTGATTTTTTTAACTTCTGCTACACACACGTACCCATAATACATAGGACAGGAGTGAGGACTCGTAGAGAGACTCCTGACTCCTCCTGAGGGTCTGACTCCTGACTATTTTACCATCTACATTGTCAATTTTAAATTAACGACAGGCCATTCAAGAAAAGGATTGTCCATTAAACTATTGGTGTAAAAATATTTTGTGACAATAAAGTTATTACAGTTGGCAACGTGCCAATTTGAAAAAAAAAATATTAGTAATAATCGTATTATATTACTATTTATTTATATACGTATCTATAGATATTTGAAAGTTAATTATTAAACGTATTTTACTTAACTTTTATTTCAATAAATTAAATTTCTAAGTTAAAGAAAAGCCTTATCTTGTATTATATGCCATACGGGCTACAATTGCACACCAAGCCGCCGCCTTCTTTCCACCTTTTTTATATGGCGATAATAATGTGGCCGTCTATTTGCTACAAAATAGATAAAGTTGTTATATGTTATGAATGCGGTTGTCTTTGCTCAGAGGTAAAGCTTATACGAAAAATATTGAACCGCATTTCTATATTGCAATTGCAATGTCTTTATTTCTGAGGCCCGAGATTCAATCTCCACCCAAAACAAGTAATTGTATGCACGAACATGGTCTATTTGGACTGAGTGTTTTTTATGTACTTTATTAATATATTTACAAAAAAAATCTATTATTAGAAGTTTTTAATAAAACTTACCATAAATTAAATAATTGTACGAAATATTTTGTTATTGAAAAAGTTATTACACCTGTTATTATAAGCGAAGGGATCCTTCTCCACTTTAAGATAGAATTAATAAATTGTTAATTTTTAATTGAGGCAATACAACTTTCTGCTTTAAAATCTTATGCATTGAATGTAGAATTGAGAAAAACTGGAAGTTCAGAGCAATACTGAACTGCCGATGTGCTGCAGACTAAGCGTACAGCCAAGATGTAAATACTTACATCTACTATTAATAATATACTATTAGGTATGAAATCATTATGTCCGCATCGGTATCCGTTGTAATTATAAGTTAAACGGTCATGCGTATAATTTAATTAAAAAATAATCACCTATTTACTATATTATTGTTGTTTAATTTTGTACATAAGTTTTTATTAATATATGCCTTGAAATAAACGAGAAACTTAGTACAACTTTTGTTTTTTTTTTTTATCTAAGTTCCCCTAAGATATTATTATAAAGTAAAGGGAAGTTATTAATTGGGCAGCCATTTAATTATTTGGTCAGCAACAAAAAGGTCACCCGAATAATCATTTGGGTAGCAAACTAATATTTTGTCAGCAATAAAAATTTTTGGGCGACTAAATATTTATTTGGTCAACCGAATAATTACTTGGTCAGTAAAATAATTTATTGGGCAGAAAGGTAATTATTTGGGCAGATTTTATACATTTCAGATTACATTCATATAGTTACATATACTGTATAAATGTAACCGGAAATGTATAAAATCTAGAAAAAGGAATAATGCTGGATCAAGGACCAATTCCTTGGAAACGTATTCTGATCGATATTAGGTTAGGGTTATTTTTTACGACCCTTAAAAACAATATCAGTGTCATCAAAACATAAATATTAAAAAAAATTGCAGCGGAGAAAACATTTGAGTTGCTGCCCAAATAGGTATTTGCTGACAAATTAGAAATATCTGCTGCCCATAAGTTGCTGCGCAACACGTTATTTTGCTGACCAATTTGGAAATATTTATTTGCTGGCCATAAGTTGCTGACCAATTAGAAATTTTACCGGCCAATTGTATTTTTCGCTGATCGAAATTCAGATATTTTGCTAACCGGTTAAATAACACCCTAAAGTAAAGCGTTTCACGTGGTTCCATCATAATGAATGTTTTTATTTACAATTTCAAACATAATATTTCGCCACCGAGCTTTTTTTAAATTGAAAAGTATTTATGCCCCATCCCATCCAAGCTATCTTAAAATGGGCAAAAACTTAAATATGATGCTTCAATCTAAGTGACATGGTGACATAAATATAAATTGTTGTATGTATGATTAGAGGAAAAAGTAGGAGTGAGTTAAATCAATGTATAGTTAAAAAAGACTCTTTAAATGGGGCTAGTTGATAGGTGTGAGTTTGAAGATTTTTCTTTTTTATCTTTAATAAATTTTTTTTATTTTTTATTTGTAAAGCATTTAGAAGATACATTAATGTTGTTGTGGAATGTATGTAGTACTCACTGGTCCCTCCCAAGACGAAAACTTCCCCATGAACTAATATTTCACCACGAGCCCTAATATATTAGGTCCTTACCTATGAAATTGGTGTTTTGTATGGAGATTTTGGGGAAATCTGCATTTTCTTTTTTTTTTTTTTTCAGTTTTCTTCACAACGACAAATCCAAAGATAATAATATTTGGCATCTATCATTAGACAAGCTTTAGTAATATGTGTACTATCACACTTAATAAAAATTATTTCTCGTTTTTAAGTGAATGCAAATAAAATGATGTATTCGGGAGGCACTTAAAAAGAGTTGTCTCCGTGTCCAGTTTTAACACAATTAAACTTACAACAAATTATCAAAACAAATCAAAAGAGCTCAAAAATATAGTCTATTTATAGACGAGGTAATTATTTTTTAGGAATACTCTGAATCTTAATAGTTACAGACAAAATACTAACAGAGAAAATAAACACCAATTTCATAGGTAAGGACCCAATGTAAACCACATTCAGAATAACATCCTTTCATCATCATCATCATATCAGCCCATTACCGCCCACTGCAGGGCATAAGCCTCCTCTCTCTTGTGCCAATCTTTCCGGTCCTGCGCGATCCGTCGCCAGGTCTTTCCCGCGATTTGCTCGATGTCGTCGACCCAACACATTATAGGTCGACCTCGTCGTCTTTCCTCCTGCCTTGGCTACCATTAACAATAACAATAACTTCCTTTATCAAATTTAAATTAAATAATCAGTAACTGTTACATTTCTCAATACAATAGTTCTCAATTCTCAATACATTTAGTTCTCAATAACACGATGTAATTTAGAATACAGATCATTTTGATTACAAGTACCATCGAAACTATATGCTCATGTTTTTTTCACTTTTTTTTTGATTTCTTACTAAATTCCAATTTATAAATTATGAATTCTATGAAGCTTGTTACGCCAGCCTACAATAGGGTAATCGCCGATACAGCGTTAACCCCGATTTCAACATAGCAACGACACGAGGAGCTGACTCGGCGCAACGTGATGCACCACGGTCATGCGAGCCATCGGTCACCGCGTGGGACACTCTTGTTCTAGCATCGAACATTGTCACATAGTTTAATTAGTAATAAAATAATTCATGTAATATTATAATTAGAAATAAATTCATTTTAAGTAAATTGATTTTTTTTGCATCTTACGCTGCCGCCGTACGTAATTGGCGCAGTCGGTAGGATTCTCGCGGTCGGTCTCGCGCTTCAGCTAAGAAGATATCCATACGAGCCGCCCGTGTGGCTTTCAAGTCACAGCACGAGGATCCTGAATCTACGTCGACGAGCAGCGCAAGAGTATCCAGAAATCGATACAGCAAGGTACCAGGAAGAATGATACTGTAAGTACACCTGAATCTTTCATGTGTTGCTTTCCCTTAGCGTAGAACCCCTTCACTGTAATTCTTCTTATTTTAATCGGGTCCTAAATCCCTTCCAAGATTTTTCACCCAAGACAATCGGGGTCGTCCGACACCCCTAGGTTAAATAGGCAATATAGGTTAGACGAACATAGGAATATTAATCTTTCCTCTGAGGAATCTATAGATATAAATTCGCCAAGTAATAGCATAGATATAGTTAGTTCTAAAATGTCAGATCCCATAGATTGCATATTTAAATCACTCAGGTTGCTTCCCGAGTTCGACGGGAACCCTAACGTGCTAACACGTTTTATTCACCTTTGCGATCAGTTAGTTATAAGACATATTAAATTAGAGCCAGGTCATGATTTTGAGAACCAGGCACTGTTAAATGGCATATTAAATAAAATCACGGGGCCCGCCGCCCGTCTTATAAATTCCAATGGGATACCATGTGACTGGCAAGGTATTAAAAATGCTCTTATAAATAATTTTGCCGATCAGCGTGACGAAACCGCGCTTTACAATGATCTGGCACTGCAGTCACAAGGCCATAACACGCCACAGGAGTACTATGAACGCTGTCAGACTCTTTTCAGTACCATCATGACTTATGTAACTCTGCATGATTCAGTCAGTACCACAGTTGAGGCTAAACGTCAGCTGTATAAAAAATTAACACTACAATCATATTTACGCGGATTAAAAGAATCATTGGGCTCACGTATCAGATGCATGCGTCCCCAATCCATAGAGCAGGCCTTAGAATTTGTACAGGAGGAAACTAATATATTATATTTGCAGCAGCGTAATGATCATACATCCGACAGGAAACCACCAAATTTGTTAATAAATTCTAATCACTATAATAAGCCATATAATCCACCAGTCTATTTGCCGCCTAATAAGCAAATCGCCACTAACATGCCAGGCCCTTCTCGACCATTCCCCATACAGGTACCAACTCAGCCAACACAGTCTTGGAGACCTTTCGCAGTACCACACCAGGTAAGTCGTGGACCAACGAAGACTCAGCAGATGTTCCGAGCTCTACCACCAAATTACAATCCGCAGAGTAACGTATTTAGGTTGCCCAACAGGAATAACTCATTCCCGTCCAGTAACCACCAGGCACCAAAACCCATGAGCGGGGTAAGTAATTTCGTTACAAAGCAGCTACCACCCACTGGACATGATTGGAGAAAATTCGGGAACCCGCCACCAAGTAATTATTTCAAAACCCGTGAAATGAATTTAAATCAATGTTACGACTATGAATACGGCCCATACCACGATAGCTACTCGGATTACTATTACGCGGAGCCGGAATGTTTTTATGATAACTATAACTTCAATGATAATTATTACGATATTAATTCTAATTATAACTCAAATTCTTATGACATGGAACACAATAATTTAGATCAGATAGACGAACCGTTGGAGAGTAAATCTTCGCCCAATGATAATGAGGATTTTCGGAAGCCCACTCATATCGACAAACCAAAATAGAGATAAATCTTCAAACTCAGAGACAACTACCGTACATTAAAATATCTAATCCACCCTTGAAATTATTTATTATTATTTATTTATATATACTTTATTGCACATAATAATATAAAGAACTTATACGATAGCAAAAAAGCAATTGGCGGCCTTATTGCTAAACAGCAATCTCTGCCAGGCAACCTGTTTGAGAGACAATAGCAAAAAAAAAAAAAAAAAACAAAAGAAAACATGTGGGGGTGCAACAAATAAATGAATATATATATATTATAATAATATAAACATAATTATATGATCAATATCACTACACAAAAATAAAAATAAAACTATATAATATCCTGAATTACTTATAGATACCGGGGCAAACCAATCGTTCATTAGTCCAGAAGCGATAGGTAAATTTTTTCCACACGTTCCATTAAACTACGAGCCTTTCGAAGTTGTTAACGTTCACGCGGTTAGTAGATGTGATAATTCCATAACGTTACCATGTTTCCCGGAGTTCCAGGATAACGCCAATATCACTCTCTATGTGTATAAATTCCACGAGTTTTTCGACGGTTTAATTGGCTCAGATTTGCTAACTAAATGGGAGTCCTCTATTGATTTTAAAAATAAAATTCTTGTAACTAAACATGCTAGAAATCCTATTCGCGTATATGAGTCGCGAAACGTTAATTTATACGAGGATATCATCCCAGCTAACTCATCTAAATTAGTAAGATTACCAATAAATTCTAGTGATGCTGAAGTAATTATCCCAGAGCAGATAATATCTAATTGCATTATTAGCGAATGCCTTACAACTGTTAAAAATAATCGCGGATACATGGAAGTAATAAATCCTAGTAACCATGATATCATCTTCTCATTAGATCGCCACATAAACGCCGAAATCTATAATATCGAGTCTTGGCGTACCGATCAATGCGCTACGGAATCTTATAGCGCTACGAACGTAGACCGATGTCGTCCACCTATGACGAGTACTAAATTACGTCATCTCCATACTACGAGATCAGATCGCGCTACGGAAGTATTATCGCGGCTACGAACAAGTCACCTTAACGCGGAGGAACGCGCTAACTTAGAAAAATTATGCGGACAATACGCGGACGTATTTTATATCGATGGCGAGAATTTAAGTTTTACAAATAAAATAAAGCACACTATTAGAACCACTGACGAAATCCCCGTGTATACTAAGACGTACCGCTACCCATACGTGCATAGACAGGAGGTTAGGGAACAAATCAATAAAATGTTGGAGCAGGGTATCATCAGGCCATCTCAATCTGCTTGGAGCTCACCCATCTGGATAGTTCCCAAGAAGGCTGATGCATCCGGCAAGACCAAGTGGCGTCTTGTCGTGGATTTTAGAAAGTTAAATGAAAAGACTATTGATGATAAGTACCCTATTCCCAACATCGCGGATATTTTAGATAAATTAGGCAACTGTCAATACTTTACGACTTTAGACCTGGCCAGCGGCTTTTATCAGGTAGAAATGGACCCCTCGGACATTCCTAAAACCGCATTCAACGTTGAACAAGGTCATTTCGAATTTTTGAGAATGCCCATGGGCTTAAAGAATTCTCCAAGTACCTTTCAACGCGTAATGGATAATGTTCTTCGAGGTCTCCAAAACGTTATCTGCCTAGTGTATCTTGATGACGTCATCATCTTTAGTACGTCACTACAAGAACACATGGACAACTTACAAAAAGTATTTGACAGGTTACGCGAATCAAATTTTAAGATCCAAATGGATAAGTCGGAGTTTCTCAAACTTGAGACTGCGTACTTAGGCCATATTATCAGTAAAGATGGTATTAAACCTAACCCAGAAAAAATTAGAGCCGTTGAAAAATATCCATTGCCAAAAACTCCAACCGAAATTAAAAGATTCTTAGGTTTATTAGGCTACTATCGTAAATTCATACCGGACTTTGCACGCATAACTAAGCCTTTAACTCAGTGTTTGAAAAAGGGTTCAAAAATTACGTTAGATCAAAATTATATCAACTGTTTCGAGAAATGTAAATTACTCTTAACAAACGACCCAGTTTTACAGTACCCAGACTTCAGCAAAGACTTCGTCTTAACTACCGACGCATCTAACTTAGCAATTGGCGCTATATTATCACAGGGTCCTATTGGCAGTGATAAGCCCATCGCATACGCCTCTCGTACACTTAACACCAGTGAAATTAATTACAGTACGATCGAGAAAGAACTGTTAGCGATCGTATGGGCGACTAAATATTTCCGGCCTTATCTCTTTGGTCGCAAATTTAAAATAGTAACGGATCATAAGCCCTTACAATGGGTTATGAACCTCAAGGAACCCAACTCTCGTCTCACCCGTTGGAGACTCAAAATTAGCGAGTATGATTTCACCGTAGTATATAAGCAGGGTAAATGCAATACGAATGCAGATGCCTTGTCGCGTATAGAAATACATAATGAGGAAATAAGCTCGATCGTAGCAAATGCTAGTGAAAAGGCCCCCTCTTTAGGTAATTCTAATACAGCAACAGTACATACTGACGCGGAAAATCCCATATTGGAAGTACCCATTTCGGACGAACCTTTAAATAAGTTTCATAGACAAATTATATTCACAGTAGTAGGCGATATTAAAGGCAAGAACACGGTATCAAAGCCTTTTGAGACCCACACTCGTACATCCATTCAGCTATCAAAATCAAATCTTGAACAGGATATAGTGGACGCGATTAAAGAATACGTTAACCCAAAGGTCAAAACCGGTATAATTATTCATCCTCCTCTAGAAATGTACTCTATCATTCCCGTAATACAAAATCACTTCAAAAGCTCAGCTATGAGCCTTGTATTAACGAAAATAGAGCTAGAAAACGTAAAAGAATACCTACGACAGCAGGAGATAATTCAGAGGTATCACGAAGGTAAAACAAACCATCGTGGTATCACTGAGTGCTATCTGTCACTGTCCAGAAAGTATTTCTGGCCTAAAATGAAGGAAAGCATCGCGAAATACATTAACGAATGTAATATATGCGGTCAGGCTAAATATGACCGTAGCCCTATAAAGCAACAGTTTCACATCGTTCCACCACCATCTAAGCCATTCGAAATTTTACATATTGATTTGTTCACCGTCGAGACAGAAAAATATCTCACATTAGTAGATGCATTTTCCAAATATGGTCAGGCATATTATCTTAGAGATGGCACAGCTATCAGTGTAGTACAAGCCTTATTAAAGTTCTGCACACACCACGGCGTACCGTCTATAATAGTAACTGATCGAGGCACTGAATTCATAAATCAACTATTCGCAGAGTTCATACGCGTTCACAAGATTCAACATCATAAGGTTCTAGCTCATGCCCCAAATGAGAATGGAATAGTAGAACGCTTCCATTCTACACTACTAGAGCACTTACGCATATTAAAACTACAACACCGCAATGAATCCGTAGTTAACTTAATGGCATACGGTATACTTGCCTATAACAGCTCGATACACAGTTTTACCAAGTGTAGACCTCTTGACGTCATTACAGGTCACTTTGATCCTCGCGACCCCCTGGATATAGAGTTAACCGCACATCTCTTGCAACAATACATACTAGACCACCGCGCTAAAATGACTAAGGCTTATGACATGATACAAGATTCTTCTAAACAACATCGTATCGACTTAATGGAGAATCGTAATAAGAATAGGGAACCTGAAATAACTTATAATCCGGAGCAAAACATATTTATTAAAAATCCCATGGCCAGCCGTCAAAAACTCGCACCACGTTATACGTCCGATACGGTCTTAGCCGATCTCCCAATCCACATCTACACTAAGAAAAAGCGTGGTCCCGTAGCTAAGTCTAGATTAAAAAGAGTCCCTAAAGGCGCACGTTTGTTTCAGGATAATAATGATGGCGCTGATGCGAACGGTGGGAGCTCAAGAAATAGCACTTGATAATCTGGCGGAAGGTCCGGGTATCCTCCCATTTAAATTAGGTCCTTCAAAAATTATATCCCATTATCATGCGTTCTTACAGGTCATTGACATCGATAATATTCAATCTCAAATAAATCTTGTTAAATTACAGTTAGATGAAGTTCGGCCTCAGCTAAATAACAAAACTAAGTCTTTGTATGAACCACACATTAACCATTTAAGTAATAAAATTGAAAAGATTTCTGAACAGCTTCAGACGTTCGAGATTAGTAGAACAAAGAGAGGATTAATAGACGGCCTAGGATCTGTCATCAAGAGCATTTCAGGGAACTTAGATTACACAGATGCTATTCGTTACGATAACGCTATAAAAACTCTCCAGAGTAATGAAGAAAAATTAGTATCGGAGTATAATAAGCATATTAGTTTAACGAAAGAATGGATCTCCGAACATTCTCTAATATTAAAAAACATAACAGTTAATCAGCGTAAAATTGAGGAAGTCTTAAAATTAATTATGGTTAGTGAAGCAGATCGGGAAACTGAGTTAATTAAGTATGCTCATTTATTTCAATTATTCTTAGTTCTAGGAGATAATGTAGAAGATTTGGCAGAAGAATTAGTTAAGATTGAAAATTTCATAGCTTTTATACGAGTATCGAGTATTCAACATTCTATGTTAGGTTTAAAATCGTTAAAGTTAATGTTAGATAGGCTAAAAACTATATATCATAAAGATGAAGTAATGAATCTCAATTTCAGAGAATATTACGATATAATAAAGTTAGGTTCTTATTATAGTAAAAATAAAATAGTTATAGTATATAAAATGCCGATTGTCTCTATCCATTCCTATGACCTATACAAATTATCTATAGTACCTAATAAAAATAACACCATTCTAATCCCATCCACTCCTTATATAGCAATACATGATTTAGATTTTGTGCACATAGAGGCAGAATGCCCGAAGACCCAAACCTGGTACCTATGCGAGATGAAGATCAAGTACCAGACGCGAGAGCAGACAGACTGTATCCACACTCTCATCATCAGCCAAACTCTAGATGAAACCTGCAAGCCGATTACAGTCACCCTCAGCAAAGCTGCACTGGAACAATTGGATGATAAACACTACGTCGTTGCGTTCCCGAAATCAACGAAGGTTCAAATGTCCTGCGGGAAAACCACATACTCCACACTACAAGGAAGCTACCTAGCATCAATACCTACGGGATGCACTCTACAAACACCAGAGTTCACCATCTCCAACATCAACGACCAAACGAAGGGAACTGCTATCAAGATCACTAACTTACCTCAACAAGAAAACCCCCTGCAAAAGTCATCTCCACCTTCAATCAAGCTCAATTCGATAAATCTAGAAAATCTACATGCCAGCAACACGAAGATACTTACGCAGCTTCCAATCGAGATAAAAGGTACCGAGAACGACGGCATCTATCATACCACTATACCGTTGTATGCAATTATAACAATCGCTACAGCAATAGCAATCTGCATTATAATACGAAGACAGTACCTGAAACGACGAGCAAATAAGAACAAACCAAAAGAAGCATCTCTCGAGATCTACACGGAGATAACAGATAAGAATAGAGACGCAGCATCCAGCATCCCAGCAACATTCTCGAAGAAGGTTCTCCAATAGTTGCTGATCTACGGGGGGAGGTGTTACGCCAGCCTACAATAGGGTAATCGCCGATACAGCGTTAACCCCGATTTCAACATAGCAACGACACGAGGAGCTGACTCGGCGCAACGTGATGCACCACGGTCATGCGAGCCATCGGTCACCGCGTGGGACACTCTTGTTCTAGCATCGAACATTGTCACATAGTTTAATTAGTAATAAAATAATTCATGTAATATTATAATTAGAAATAAATTCATTTTAAGTAAATTGATTTTTTTTGCATCTTACGCTGCCGCCGTACGTAATTAGCTGTTGTTTAATAAAACATATATTTACGATATTAATGGTAGTTATGTTTGAGTACTTACTGTCATCTGACAATTTTCGACAAGCAATTTAATATTGTCTTGAGATTCTCCCGTTATGGTGAGCCGTATGGGCATTAAGAAACAATTACACTCACGCATGGACTATGACTATGCATTTTTGATAAAAAAACATAATCTACCAAGTAATGCACTGTACGGAATATTTCCATTATGTATGTAGGTGGCAAATGCATAGCATCGGACAATAGACTGTATTTTTAGACCCACGCGTGTTCTTATAATCACAGTATTCAAATGTGGAACGTTAGTTTTTTCTTATTAACATGGAATAAGTAATTCAATTTTATAAAGCTGCGAGTTGTATTCATTTAATATAAAAAAGTTTTTATTAAAAAGTATTTAATTTAAATTGAGTTCTATTAATAAAAAGGATAAATATTATTTTAATGAGAACAGCATTACACAATTTATTATTACCATTGATTATGAATAATATTAAATCTTCTTACTTCCTAATTATAGGGGAGAAAAAATCTTTACTTTCTTGAAATTAACTGTACTGTCATTGATAATTATGATTTTAATAAGATTACGATATTGTGTTTGTTGACGACTGGGCGCAAGGCTCTACATTTTTCTAGCAATTTCTCTATGTTTTAAAATTGTCATATTTTTACCTATTATTCTTTCTGTCACTCTTCTTTTTACCACTGTTTTGTTCTGTCGTTCTTGTGTTTATATTTTCCTAAATAAATCCCTGTTACCTTCAATTGGCTTCTGTTTCCATCACCTTCATACAGTCCACTATCACGCTCTCGCACTCGCTATCAGTGTTTATGATAGTTTTATTATTTACTTGTAAACTTTAGCATTTTAAGCAAATTAATGTTCATGTAATCTTGCGATAAGTGATAATATTGTCGGCTAGTCCTCTATTTCGAGCAAATTTTACATTAAAGCTCTCTACATTACGCAACCAATTTAATATTTATCCGGTGATACTCATTTCTAAATATTCTCAAAACAATGCATTAAACAGATACATATTTTGTCATAGTCGAACATATGTATCTTAGTCATACCCATTAAAAACTAATACGGAACACAGATTTCCAATTTGTCCTGAGCCAGGGTCCTACATAGCTTTACTTCGGGGTCATCGTATAAAGTTATCATAGAGGGGAGAGCGAGAGGTCTGGATAGACTGGCTGATGTCACCGGCGCCAAGTTCGCAGCAAGGCTACTAGAAAAGAGGTTTCGCTCGCGTTGCGTGCGGACGCTTTCAAACGCTCCGACTTCGCGGGAGATTTAAACTAAATGACGTTCGAAATTTAAAAAATGATAGGCGCGCTTTTGTTTTTTTTCTTTGCGGCGACAACGCAAGGAGTTTTAGTAGTCGACGAAGAATGCCTAAACTACACAATATATCCAGTGCAATACGAATTAACAATTATTCCATACATTTATAGGGACCGATCCTATTACGATTGTCACATAGCAATAACAGTGATTGCAAATGCGCCTAATATTCAAGTGATCGAGTTAGAGGCGAGAAATATGACGATAAATGGTGAATCTATAAAAGTTTATAAGGGAGACCGTGATATAGTGAACAGACCTCGACCTTATGTATACGACAGTGATCGAGGGAAGCTGTACATTTATTTGAATGAAGCGCTTATACCCTATAAGGGAAAATATACACAAAACTATGTCATACGAATGTCTTTCAGAAAGGATGTGACCTTTGAGAGTACCGGTATATTTTTGGTGAAATACATGGACGAGGATCAAGGAATAAAGTAAGTATTTAAAACATAATAATTATTTTGAAATATAGAGAAAATTTTCAGTCGACTAGCAGGGCTTTAGTCCAGCAGATGAGCGTATACATTTACAGTGTTATTCATAAAAAAAAATAAAGTCTATTAAACCAATTTTAGTTACAGAGTGTTCTGTTTTCTTCTTTCAAACACAAATCTAAATTAGAATGAAAGCGACAAATCACTTTTTAACTAAAATTGGTTTATTAAGCCTTTAATATTTTTATGAATAACACGGTCAGAAAATAAAACGAGTTAATATCATAAAAAAAAAACAAAATAAATAATAATAACTTTTTTTTTCAAATTTAATTTAATGAGGTTTTAGTTTATGTGTTATTTTATCGGTTTTACTTTTAGTTTTAAACTTAATAAATTTTTTTTAAATAAGCCAAAAATCTCAACTCTTTGAGCGCGCACTTCTCTTTTATTATTAATTTTTATTTATGCGGTCCTAGTCTCTAGAAGGAAAAAATATTAAAATTAAATGGATGTGGCAACTGACGGAGTTCAAATTAATTGCGGTTTCAGTAACCGGAAGCCTTGTTCTTTCGTAAGACATGAACCAGATGTCTACCTTTATTTAGTTAGTTGGTCTGCAAGTACCTACTACTCATGGCTTCTACTAATCTCTGCAGAAAAAAAAAATTATATACTAGAAGAGCTCGGCGTAGTGACTTGTCTTACACCCAGTTGCAGAAACAAATTTTAAAATTTAATGTCGGCATTATCTCTAATGCTCCATTAAATTTATTTATTGAATAAATTTAATGGAGCATTGCTGTCAATGCTAAAGAGACATTAGCTAGAACTGTTTTGTGTGACAACCTTAAATTTACTGAACTTTAAAGTTTTAATGTCTCATTAACAAATGTCGTCCTTAAAAAATCTTTGTGCAACTGAGTGTTAGCCTTCGATTTTGAAAACATATCTACTTTCGTCGTAGCCTTTGTGATCGCGAGTTCCTCCGCTTCAGAAACTCGTTAAGCCGTTGGTCCAGTTCGCTTTTGCAATAGTTTCTACCCCCCAATCCACATTGGCCCATCATGGTGGTGTTACGGCCCGTTTAATCCTCATGTATTTCTCTACGTAGAAAGGCTTGTACCCATCAGTAGGGCGAGGATACGCTATACCATATTAAAACTTGGTAAACTCCTAACATACTAAGCAATATAATACTTAATATCACACTATTCGCAATCGGCTGCAATGTGTGCATCGTATTGACAAAAACGAGCAAATCATATACAGGCATAATAAATTTATCACGCAGCTGAACTTTTGAACTTCTTATATCACGATCACCTGAAATAAAAATCACGTCATACTATCACAGTTTGAACACAATTACTAGAAATAAAATGTGCAATACCAAATAATATGCGGGAATTCAATAATACAATTTTGGCAGATAAACAGGCGTAGACTTCAAGGCAAATCCACTTATTATGTTCAACTAATGAAAGAATTAGAGAGCCTAAAATTTAAAGGTTATTTGTGGAATATACAGTACTAATTTACCCTAAGCGAGAGCGTGCATTAAGAGGCGCCCATGTCCAGCCGTGGACTAACATAGACTCATAATGACACTATTGAGCCCTTCAGTGAGAGTGACAAGTCCACCAAAGCCGTTTTCCAAGTCCTTTCAAAGCATCTTAGTAATACTTTTTAGATATCCCATAAAAACTTGCACATTTTTTTAAACATGTCGTGACAATTGTTTACGATTATAATTATAACCTTTTTGTTTACTTTGTAGCAGTTTTGTAGTTTTGTTTTGGGGCAGTGTTAGCCGAATTGGGACGGACGGGGTACTAGTCGTTCGAGAGGTCGCGGAAATACAATATACAATATCGAACGGGACCAACGGCGTTACGTGTCTTCCGAAGCACGGAGGAATTCGTTATCACAAGGTTTTGGTCCAAGGTCTGAGCATGACGAAGGTAGCTTGGTTTTCGATATCGGAACTAACCACTGCGCCATCGAGCTCCTGATTTTTCTCCACTCCTCAGTTTCCTTATCGAGTTTCATTTATATGGTGGTGATATTACACAGAACAGAAAATGCGGACGTGTCTCGTGGTCGCAATTATCACGACCAATTCTCTCAATTTATCTTGCTGTTAATACGTTAGCGCTAATTTGGTACTTCCATGCTAATAGTATAGACAAGATTGTGTAGAGGTTATTAATGGTTTTGTCTTCGACGTAAATAGAATTTACAATACAATTAATTCTATGGCGCTTTAACTGTACCGTTCATCACGTAATTATGTATATTGTAGATCGTACGACAATTTTATGTAAGGGGAAGATGGACCCCTTGCAGAGTTTCTTGCCTGTATCTTCTCTTGACAAGGTCTCCCGATAGTGATCAGCAAGAAAAAAATTTAGGTAGGTGAACATAATTCTGTCGTTTCATCAACATTTTGATTTTTATTAGTACTAAAATATTTCAAGAAATTTCAATAAATATTTCAAGAACGAAATACAATTAAAAGTTGGAAATTCCAAAAAATGTTACTAATTTGAAAGAAAAGATATATGAGATATTAATTATACCTTTTACCATGTCTCTATAATAATGTGTGCCGAAAACTAGATCATAGGAAGCTTATGGGCTTAAATTATAACAAAACGGAAAACCTCTTATCGATCTCTGTTTTGCAGCATCGCTCATGATGCACACTATCGCATACTTATAACTACATACACACATAAGCACTCATACACACACTCTCTCTCATACACACATAAGCTCATATTCTCATAAAAATACTTAGGTAATTACTTTATTGTTTTTCATTAAAACATTTTGTCACAAGAAAATGTTACATAATAACTGCTCGAGCTGTGTTTCAAATATTTTTGTTTAGATAATCTTAGTCTGGATTCTGCGGTACAAGGTAGCTTAGGGTAGAGTTCACTAGTTAATAAGTTCATTTGTTGAATATTAAATGGCAAATAAATTATATTATTATTATTGTATTAATTATTATTTATTATTACATTAATTATAAAGGATCAATAATATCATTTTAATCAAGAATATCAATTTCTAAAAAACCATTCAAGAAAGATGATTATAGATTTTATGTTAGTTTTTACTCTGCATATTTAAACATACATAACGACAAGGTCGGCACTTTCCGGAGTATTATCTGAGGAGGCGCTAATTTTGGAACTCATTTGACGGCCTAAGGTCATTGCGATCGCAAACAGTAATTGAGTGTTTAAGTTTGAATCAATCAGCCAAAATTAATTGCTAAAATATCTATTCTCCTTGGCAGTAAGGAGTTCTACTTTAAGTATCGTCACCTCAAAGAGTCTTTCTCTTCTATTCTGATCTGTCACTCGACAGCTCAACATCAACTTCCAGAACTCACACATCAATAATTTGGTCACCTCGCATTTAGTCCACATCTATACTTTTTTTTTTACATATGACAGGTAAGCTCTTGGCCTTCATCTCACCTGATGGTAAGTGACGATAAGGCCGAAGGTGGAAGCGAGCTTCACCTGTAATCCTCACCAACTGAGGAACTGGCTATCTTACGTCTGATTGCCGGAACACAACAATGCTTATAACATTGTTATTATGGCGACAGATTTAACTAAGACGGTGGTAGCTAGCCAGGGGAGCTCAGAAGCCCTACCACCAACCAAACCGAGCAAAACAACTTCTGCCCCCATGGGGAATCGAACCCGGACCTCACGATCAACCGTCTAGTGGTTCACACCCGGTGGTGTGAACCACTAGAGAGGCGGTTAAAAATAATTAACAGAAACAAATTAAATTATCTCGCAGTTTCTTGCACAAATTGGCGCCATCTTTCTTTCTTGGTTGCACACATATAACTGTTTCAGTGTTATTAATATTCCTAATCTAATTAATTTCCTAATTCCGGTTTAAAATTTTATTATATTGGACGATATACGTGGCACTCGTGTCAATGACGTGGCAGATCGGTGACAGGACAGACATGGCAAGATTATTTCATCTATGGTATAAGTATGTTGTTGCAAAGTTAAGGCAAAAGGAGCAAAGACCATACAGCCAAGTTTTCCAGAACTTTTATTTTCTGTATATATTTTTCTTGTTTTTTGTTTGTTGTGGCTGTTATTTTTATATTGTTTGTGAGAATTTTGTGTCGTCTGTGCTGTTTTTATTTAATTATTATATTTATATGTATTATATATTATATTTATATATATTTGAATAGGCCCGGTCAGAACACCAGCGCTGGGTCAGTCTCTGATTCAGCATATGCTGAGGCCGGGTCCTAATTAACCGTTATTGTGTAGTCTTTTAAAATTATTCACTGTACTCTGTGTTTGTCTGTTCTTTCTTTGTTTTTTATTCTTATTGTGTGTTTGTTGGTTAATAAATGTTTTTCTTTCTTTTCTTTCTTTCTAAATTACAATAGTATTTGCCAGTCTCTTGGTTAGTTTTTGCGTCACTGCTGTATGTACAGTCACATTCAGAAGTCCATTCATACCTAAAGAACTAAAATAGCTTGCACGGAAATCGTACACACATAAACTGCCTCAATTTTAACTTTAAGTGATGAAGCTATAAGCAGAGGTGTTTACACCAACTTATCCTGGAAAATGTAAGTCTCCGTGTAACACGAGTCTGTTGCTATGCATAGAGTGAGGCAAGCGATATTCATACAATCTGGGTGCATGGGTGGAGCTGTACTCTCGTACCACTGCTGGGCACAGGCCTTCCTCATGGAGAAACACATGAGGAGTATGGGCCGTAACACCACCACGCTGACCCGATGCGGGTTGGTGGGCAACGGCTTAACTTGCCTTTCGAAGCATGGAGGAGTTCGAGATTACAAATTTTTTATCACCCATCCAAGGACTGACCATGGCGAAGGTAGATTTGTTTTCGATATCGACAGTCAAAGCGTACTTACCAGTACACTACCTTGCCTCAGTTTTTTATACAAATATTATAAAAGATTTGATTGCTTGTATTGAATAGGCTTGAATTGAATTTGATTCTGATATTCCTACGGTAACGGGTACCACGCGAGTGAAACCGCGGAGAGCGACTAGTAAATAAATGTAGTCAATAGTTTGTGTTTTTACATGACCTTTGAAGGTGACAAATAAATAAATTACATTTCAAGGACTCAAGAGCTGACTGCATCGCAATTCGCAATTAAATACTATTATGTCATCTGTGTGATAAACGAACGTTGTTTCAATTATACTGCTTATATTTTCCCGTGTTGGTCCGGGATACAAAAATAATGTGCCGACTGCTATTCTTGTCTAGCATGTCGTAAAAAACTACTAAGGGCGTATTGGGTACTGGGTCTCTGATTGTGTAGGCGATGAGCTAGCCACTTTTTACTACTCTTTCACGATTTTCCATCTGACCAAACCCAATTTTTGTATGGCTAAATGTACGCAGTGCTCCTTGGACTCTGCTGACCCCTTGTTAAAAATTGTGCGATTTTACTGTTTTTTCAATTTCAACCAGATTTTACTAACTGTTAGTATCAGTTTGCTAATGCATTTTAAGACAGAAATTTTGATGTCGAAAAGGTAATTAAAGGTATGCTTAAGTCACCTTTGTCTAACTAGATTTCAAACCAACAATGAAACGAAATCCAATAACAGTTTACAGTAACGTTTATACCTACAATTTTGTAGTAAAGTCTGTCTTTTCTTAATGTAATACGGTCCGTAATACCACAACGCTGGACTATTGGTTCAACGTGTCTTCCTCCTCATGCAATCATGTTTTCTTCACTTCATCTGAATTCTAACCATAGCGATTGTTGATTTGTTTTCAATATGGAAATCACAACCAAATTCCTTTGAATACTTACATGTTTTTTTTTGTATTAATAGTGTATGTGTAGGTCTGTCTACTAGACCAGGCAGCCTTGCAGCCCACGTGTGGATGCGTAAATGGTATTGACCCGTTATGGACATTTACGATTTAATCTCACTGGCCTTAATACTATTGATTGTTGTACTTGAACTAATTGACAAAATTCATTCATTTAGCTCTACTTGAAGGGAAAAAAATATATTAAAACTAGATTTACAAATTTTTTTACATTTTATCATGGCTAATATATAAAAAAAAACAAAACATTTAAATCTAGATTGGAACTAGATTATGCAAATTATTCAACACTTTATTATGACTTAAAGGTTTAAATGCAAAATTTTAATGTGGCCATTATTTACTGTAGCTTTTGTTATAAAATTTACTACTTACGTAAGTACAGTAAGAGGCACAGGCCGTCCTCACGGAAACAAAGACATGAGGAGTATGGGCCCCCCGCCCTATGTAGCACCACCACGCTGGCCCAATGTGTGTTGGTGGGTAGAAACGGTTGCAATAGCAACCGGGACCAAAGGTTTAACGTACCTTCCGAAGCACGGAGGAGTTTGAGATCTCTTTTGGTCACCCAGCTTAACTTTGGCGAAGGTAGCTTTGTTTTCGATATCGAAAGTCAAATAAGTTTGGTGTTAAATAATCACTACGTCACCGAGGTCCTTGGTATGAACTTTACATGCATTTAATAAATCAAATCTAATATTGTAATACGTTACATTTCTTAATGGCTCTAATAAAACAGACCTATTTTTTACGCGTCATTAGCTCTCTAGAGCACGTACCATTATATAATGCGGATGTCGCAGTCAATGTTACAAATAGTATTTTTAATGATACCTAGAGAGTCTTTTAATTGAATGCTCTTTTGCGATCAATAGATTTTTCTATTGTGCCTCGTTCGGTGCCACTTGACTAGATAGTATGCGAAATTGAGTTGACAGTGAAATTAAAGCTAACTTTAATTTTGATAAAATACATTAATTTAAATACATAAATTTGGATAAAATACATTTTATCCAAAATCAAGATCGGAAGTGGGCAAAAATATTGCAAATAAAAAAATATTCTTTAGAAATGTGTTATGACTTAGTATAATTTATACATTCGGTTTGCAACTACCAAACATTCGTCTGACACTTTTTTTTAACACACATTGCAGTTTTTATTCGGTGTCTATGAAAAACATTACTCTTAATATTCCTAAGACTTGGTACAAAGGAAGGCGTAGATTCAACAGAAATAAAATGTGTTGTAATTAACTCTACTGTTCTTCTTTATAACCTTTTAACCCTCAAATGGACCGGGTATCCCGGGAAAAATCACAAAGATTGATCACGAAAAACACATATTTTTGTTAAAAAGTACTATAAATTGAATCATTTACTATAATATGTAATAACACATTATTTTACTGTTTGCTGTAACTCAGATCCCATACACAAGCGTCCAAGATGCCGGCTAATATCAGCCAATACACAAATTTTGATTTTCTTTTCTATCTACAAACGTCATAGATGATGTCTTTAATTATTTGATTGTCTATTTTTGAGTTCATTAATTAATTATAAACAAATAGTGAAAAATACAAGTAGGTTTTTGTATTCCTAAAATAATTGACAGTACATAGATCACACAAAAGACACATAGTTCCAGCTGTGCTCTTAACTAGATAAATTAGCAAGTAATGTAGACCTAGTTCTTATATTATGAGTCTTAAGGTACAAGTTGGTTGCGGACGACAAGCAGCACAGCAGTAAGCGTGTGAAGCGCGTCACTAGCTTCATGTTGCTAGCTACAGAGGAAATATAGAAATACATAGAAACCAATAGTGTCGCGACCGCACGTCATCTTCTACTGTTGCGTGTAGTCGGCTACCAACTTACCTTTAAACATCTTTTTACCTTTAAACATTCGAGTGGCTCGCACTCGAATGGTGCTCCCGCGCCGTAGAACAAAAGCGTCTACGTCACTACATTATGTCAAGCAGAGTTGTTTCGTTAACTAACTACGCGCACTCGGTTTTGCTCGCAACAAAACATTAAATATTAAAATATTAAATTTGAACAATAAAAGCAAATGATTCTAAGTAAATATAAATTACGGTTAATAATAAAAAATATCTAATTTAATAAATGTGATAATAAGTAAATCGACAGCGATAAATATAAACTATACATTGCAAGAATATAAAAATAAAACAGACATATCATATATACATATCACAATTAAGTAGGTACCCTACAGCCTTGATACATCCTTGCAGAACATACTTACACATTACCAAATAATTTTCATATCAATCACTGCTCTACCCGTATCCAGCGGCTTCCTCCAGAGACCTTGACCAATAAGTTAACACATTTCCGTCTGTTGTCTAATTTCGCGACTCCCCGCGACATGTAAGCATTGTCTCAGAGTCGTCCTTGGGTCTGAGTAGTTTCCGGTACTGAGTGGGCGTTGAATAAGATTTATTAGCATTTATTATTGATAATAAAAAAATATATCTCGCCTTATTTAACGCCTTCTCATAGAAGTATTTTTAATATTGATTTTGTAATGTAGATATATTTTCTGGTTGTGATTTCTATTTTTTTTATACACTATGAATATACTCCATATTGCAAAATGGCTGTTGCCCGCAACTTCGTCCGCGGCTACTATGTTTTTTAACTATCCAACGGGAACTCTTTGATTTTCGGAATAAAAAGTATCTAAGATGTTGACCAGGAATATAAGGAATCACCATGCAAAATTTTATTGAAATCGGTCCAGCCATTTCGTAAATTAGCCCGTACAAATAGACAAGCAGATAAACAGACAGAGAAACAAAAAATTAAAAAAAAATTTTTTTTTGGTATGTTCCAATTTTTACATCCCCCGACTTTATTTTAAGATTTTTTTTATATACAGACATTCGACCTCTACAGTTTTATATATATAGATTATAAAAAAAAAGATTTTGACAAGTAATTACGGTTTGCAAAGGCTGATTGATCTCTAAAAAAATCTTTTTCGCCATCCCGTGAATGCTACTTACAATATTGTACGGTGGTTTATTTTTTTATAATATTTTTCCTTTAATTTTTATGACATGTGTCAATGTTTATTTAAATTATATTAAATTTATTGTAAAATAATCATCATTCTGTTCTGTTTCAGATACTTACTCCAAACTCGTCTGTCACCCGACAATGCAAAGTACTTCATGCCATGCTTCGACAACCCCCGGTTCGAGTCCGTTTTCAAGTTCATCGTGTATGAAATGCCAGCGAACAGACAGATCCAGTACACCAACACCAGCTTAGTCATCGCACAGGAATTGAAAAGAGAGATGTGAGTATGACGTGTCGAAATTTCGATGAAATAAGAGTTTGTCTTTAAGCAAAAGAAAATGGACAATGAATGCGATAGATAAATACAGGAGCTTCCGTAAGGTACATTTCAAAGATTTTTTTGCCTGTTATGTTTATAGTGATATTCATAATAAACTTTAGATAGGTACTTTTTATAGAAACGAACCAAGTTTTTGCACGTGAAAAGCATTTTTCTAAATGTACCATAACAATGCGAGCTACCGTACTCTAACCACTCCTTTATATCTAATATATTTTTTAACAGTTCGAAAAGTTTACCAATTTTATGTAGAAGTGCAATGTAGGAACACTTAAGGTTTGTTGTACTTGTTAATTATTGTATGTGAAGTTGCGGTGTAAAATTAGAAACATGTCGTAATAATCACTGATTTCCCGGTGGTGTGGATTGCATAGAGTGATATCTAATACTTTCTATCGCGGTTTTGGCGACTAGCAAGCTTATTACAATACAATGTTACTGTACTAATGATTCTGTAGACCATCAACATAACGCAACATTTAGTGTTTGTTCGAGCACCTCTGGTTATCTAGTTGGTTAATGTTTTAGTGCCAGTTCACTTGGTAGGGGCTACTGGGAATCGGCTTGTAATGAAAACTTTGCGACTGATACCGTTCGGATAGTACTATTTACTGCTTACTGTATACCATAATAATAATATCTTACAACCGTACGTGAATGGTGGTGGTTATAAGTTTTTTTTCTTTATAAATAGCGCCTAATATAGATTTACTGCTGTTTGTTAGTCATTCTAACAACAGAACATGAAACATGTCATTACCAAGGTCAGAACGACATCTGTCGAAACATTAACGCTTACAAAATGCATTTCAAATACGAGTGACGTTCGATCAAGAAATACACTCAAATGAGGCAGTTCGATATGTTACGTTCGATAATAATTGACACAATTCTCAGCAAACATGAGTAGACAACCCGCCTTTTATGGTTGTGACGGCTTTATAGCGTTGTTGTAGCGCGAGCTAAGCGACTCTGATGCAAAATAATCTTAGAGTCGCATTATTGGAAGCACTCCGTAGTTTATGTGTTTTCCAAACAAATATTTCATGGAGCTACTTACATGACGGGCGGCCGATGATGCAGTGAAATAATTGCACGTTGTTTTAGTAGCAACAGAAGCCAAAATAACAATTTCACATAAGAGTTCGTGTATATTATGTTCGTATGTACACGTTTTTGATAAAATTGTAGATTTTATACTAGGGAAGTATTTTATTGAGATTAAAATACATTATTCTCCTATGTACAAAAATAAAAAAAACAGCACAAGTTGCTTATCATTAAAGATTTCTGATTTAGATCCCATCCATTTATAAATTCCACGCAAATTTAACTAATTTGTGGGAAAAGAATAGTATCTATATCTAGTATCTATATTATCGCAAGTTCGCAATTCGCAAATAAGTCTCGATGCAATCCATCTTCACAGATTAAAGCTTATAGAGTGACATCGCCTTTAAGATGCGAGTAGGTACCCACCCTAAAGTAATGCTCGAGAAAGCAGAGAAATGTTTTCTATTTATGTTTCTTGTCTGTAGAACACGAACTTGTTAACCGATACCCATATTTCTCCTTCGTCATCAGCCTATATACGTCCCACTGCTGGGACAGGCCTTCCTCGTGGAGAAACACATGAGGAGTATGGGCCGTAACACCACCACGCTGGCCCAATGCGGGTTGGTGGGTAGAAACGGTCACAAATGCGACCGGGACCAACGGCTTAACGTGCCTTCAGAAGCACGGAGGAGCTCGAGATCACAAAATCTTGGTCACCCATCCACGGCCTGACCATGGCGAAGGTAGCTTTGTTTTCGATCGAAGCCAAAGCGCACTGACCACTACGCCACCGAGCTCCTTACTTGTATAAATTTATTACTTCATAGCCCCTTTTTTTTGTTTGTTTATAAATGAGCAAAGTTTAGCGTTTGTTTTATCATGTTTAACGAACCGAAACAAAATGAATACACTTCTCAAAAATATTTTTATAAAATAATTATTATGAACCCGTACCCGTACAGGTACCGTACCTGTTCGGGTGCGGGTTCATAATAATGATTTACTTTACTTTTACTGCTGGGCAAACGCCTTCCCTTGTAAAGTAACTTGCGTCTTATAAAGTAAGCACAGTTGATCAGGGATAAAAAATCGACGCACCCTGTTCAAGACTCGATTTAGTCCCGGGAATTAAGGAAGTCTGTTCTGACTTCCATACCGAGCATGGTGATATTGCTCTGAAGCGCCAATAGTGTGCCCTGAAGAGAGAAAAGGGGAAGGAATGGTGACATTTTGGACGTAACTGCTTGGGTTTTTTTGGCATTGAGGTCAACCAAGTCCTCAGCATCCCATTTATATATGCGGTCCAAGACCTGATTGACCTCAAGGACAAGATTATTTTCTCCTTCGTTTCCACTCGGCTAGCCACTATATTTCCGTGATACTCCACATGCAATTAATCTTCCCGAGAGAGGTCATATCACGGGACCTGTGGTATAACGGCATTCACTGGCATGAATTGTGAGCTGCTTCCATCACAAAAGACGCGAATTCTACGCTCACGCAGGAAGTCGTTCACCTATGCACATAGCCGAGAAAGCAAATCGTGCAGGAAGCTTGGAAACAAGTCTCTTATGCCAGATCCTGGCAAATGTTTTGGTAATGTCAATACTGATGAAGCCGCGCTTATCGATAGTGATCTTTTTGGTCTAAACCCAAATTGACGATCGTCAATTAAAGAGTGATCTTCAAAACTAAGAAAATCACTCAAAACAAAAAATATTGTTAAAAATTATTTTGTTTCAGATTACCAGACAAAACAGTTGAAGTCCAATATGTATCATCACCCCAGGTAGCATTATACCAAGTCGGATTCCACAACTCATTGTTCTCCAACATTCAGACCTCTTCCAAGTATACCAACGACACGTTTGTTATCTGGGCTCCAACGAAAGAAATTAATAATTGTTATTACATTTTGAACTTTGGGCAGAACATAATAGATCTGATTCACGAGTACTCTACGATTAATCGAACGATGGTTACTGGGCCTATCAATGTCATCGGCATTCCCAAAGACTTGAATGGTTACGAGATTGGAAGCTGGAACTTACTCACCAACAAGTAAGTATTCCATAGTTAGTAAAACTACGCAATGCACTATATTCTAAAACAACAAAATTTTAATACATTACATTTTTAATAATAATAAGCCAGGGTAATTCAAAATAACTACGAGTGTAGTCTATTCTTCAATAACGTAGGTAATGTCCAAGAATCTGTCCATGGTTACCTTAATATATCATCGGGTAACTTGAAATCTTTAGCCTAATCAATATCGGGATTGTGTAACAAAATCCAATAATTCTCTAAAGATAATTCGTCTTACAGCTTTAATAATATTCCAAACAGTTCTGACAGAACCTTTCATCGTATTCTTTCTGTCCAGGAGGACATGTATAAGTTAGACAGGGATAAGAAATTTTTATTTATGTCTTAGGTGTGTGTGGTCGGGTGCAACACCACATTGCTTCAAGACCATAATTATTATAAAGCGCATACAAACTCTCATAAAACGCACAAATCAATTGCAGTGTCATCAGAGTCCAGCACAGACCAGAATTCATCAGTATAAGACAAATAGAAGAATTAAAATTTGAATTAGCTCAGCAGCTATGCAGAATATGGCTGGGTAACCCTGGGGAACCTGAGAGAACACGCTGGAAGGAAGAATGGTTCAAAGAGGGGGTTGCTACATATCTGTCTTACTACTTATTGTCTCAGGTACTATTCAACATTGACTTTTGTTAAATAGTTTACTGTTATTGTAATCTAGTCGAACTAAATATGAACCAATTATAATTATTTAAAAAATAGTTGACGTAAGTGTAAAGAGTTAAATTTTGATGCCCTTTAATAAATTTGGATAAATTTCTTGACTTCTATATCATGATCAAAGTAACAAAGCTTATGTTAAAAATAATCTATTCATATCTGTATTAATACATATTATAAAGCTGAAGAGTTTGTATGTTTGTTTGAACGCGCAAATCTCAGGAACTATTAGAAATAAATAAATAAAACAAATAAATAATAAATAATAATAAATATCCTTAGACATTCACACCTATCAACTAGTCCTATTTTAAGCAACTCAATGCTGCTTGTGTTACGGATACTAGATGACGGACAAATATATTTAATAGATAAATACATATTTATATCCTGAATATATATACATATATATCAACATCCAAGACTGGAAAACAAATGTCTGAAAATTTATCACCCAAACACTTGCCTCCACTGGGGATCGAACCCAGGACCTCTCGAGATGGCGACGCCTTGAGACCGGCGTACAGACCACTCGACCACGGGTCTTCAAATAAATATATTAGATTGATATTATTATTTCAGTGTTAGATAGCCCATTTATTGAAGAAGGCTATTCCACGAAGAAATTCCACGAAAAGCTAGATATTTATATGGTAATTGCAGTTTCTTGCATCTTGGTAATATTCCATTTTTTGTCTACTAAAGTGTATCTCGATTTTTTCAGTACCATTCTGGAGCCCATAATTCCAATTACAAGCAACCCTTAGGCTACTATGGTTTGCACATGAAACATATAGCTATGTTGCATGACGCTTATCACAGTACCCCAGCTCTTGTAAACTTTAACAAGGAACTGGCTGTTAAAATTCCATGGAGGTACAAAGATCTGGTGACGATGAAGACAGCGTCACTACTTTGGATGGTCGAAAACTGGATC
Source organism: Parapoynx stratiotata (assembly GCA_910589355.1). NCBI lineage: Eukaryota > Metazoa > Arthropoda > Insecta > Lepidoptera > Crambidae > Parapoynx > Parapoynx stratiotata. The sequence goes on from OU342464.1 coordinate 15,674,563, forward strand.
GGTTCAGAGAAATTCCATCCGGCATTAGTAAAATATATCAATAGCAGGTAACTTATTTTCACTTCCAATCTTGTTGCTGGAGGAAAAAATTATTATATTTTTTATGTCTTCATTAGAAAATGATTTATTGACCAAGATCTACATGCGGTGGTACTGCCTTTTGAATTGCATTTTATACCTACGTCATTCTATATTCCATATTTCGGTGCTGGCATGTACTGCTGCAAATTTCACTGAAAAATGCAGGCGTGTAATTCAAAAAATACACATTTATCTTAAATGGATATAAGTGTATTTTTAGAATAACAATTTATCTTTTTTGTTAGAAATTTTGACAAAATGTTAACTGGCAGGATTTCTAAGCGCCAATAATAAAATTCTCATTGAACTCTTTGCAGAAGAGGAATGTACATATCGTTAGAAGATTTTATGGCGAGCCTAGACCATGACACTGTGGAGTGCTTCCACCAATTCTTCAATGGATCCACCGCTTCAAGGATTCTCAACTCATGGTTCCACCACCCTGGTTACCCCGTCATAGAGGTACATGTTATAAGGGGTTTGGACAATAACGCGATTCAATTGAAACAGGTAAATTTTAGGAATATGTATTTTTTTCCTTATAATTTATTATTTGTATTTTTAAGGGCAAGTTACCTACATCAAATTTTAAGCTTTTCAGCAGTAAACATTTTGATCAATGCGAATAAGTGGATGAAACAATAACCTCTCAATTAATATTAAATTATAAAACCCATTTAGAAGTTATTCGTTCGTTCGTTCGGATTAATATGAACACCACCAAGAATGTATGTTGATGGATCTAGAATGAGAGCAGACTAAAAAAGATGGATTTAATGTGTGAATCATACATAATGATTGAATGTGTGAATTAAACATAATTATTGGAAATGTGAGGAGTAACGGAAGCGAGTAACAGAGACAAACATTTGAACCGATCCCACTCAAAGTGCGCCACATAAGAGCAGGAAAAGGCGCATACAAAATTTTATAGTTTAAGCTTGCTTACCTCCTTCATTTAAAATACTATTGTTTGCAATATTAAATATTAAAGAAATTATAATTTCTTTAAATTCCAGAGGCTCTTCAGGTTTACCCGTGAAAATCGTCATGAGACAGATTTTCTCATCCCTATCTCATACATCGTTCAGAACGTCTCCAACTGTTATAACTGCTATCAGCCTCGGTTTACTATTGGCAAACAAACCTATACATTCAAAGAAAACTTGAATGACGGATGGATTATACTGAACCAAAATGCGGCAGGTAAAATTGGTATTTCAATTTTAAGTCTCAAAAACAACAGTATTCTCTCATTCAGTGACGATTTTCTGGTTAAAATGACACAAGAATAAGTTAAAGAATGTTTCATTAACGAGACGGACATTAAAATTAAAATTAAGACGTTGGTGTGATTTATGTCTTTGATACAATTTATTTTGCCAATGGCCAGCATCAAAATTTATGAGTGCTGAAATCACGCTGATCTTGAAAATATTTAGATGACATTGTACAATCCTTGGCCGAGGTATTGTTAGTCAGAACTATTTCTGTTCCCACGCTGTGTTCTAGTTTCTAGACCGAAACAAACCGATGATTACACACCACAGCTGTGCTCAGTTTTTTTTTTTCAATCTTGTAAACATAAACAAAATAACATTAAACTATTTGAAAATATAATCAATTTTATTCATTGCACGCGGAAATCTTTGATGTAAGAAATAGCTTCATTATCAGTTACGAAAAGTATTTTATTAATTTCAGGATATTATCGAGTAAATTACGATGAAAAAACATGGAAGCTTATAGCGAAAACTCTAAGGGAAAATATGAACATAATAAGCGAAGCAAACAGAGCGCAGGTTCGTCTTGTACAATACGTTTCAGTATTATTTTTACACTTTAAAATATAAGAATGCTATTTTAGATTCTTATGTAAACAATAGCAAAGCTATATCGAAGATCACATAACCTAAACCACATATTGGATTACAAAGCTTCTAGAAAGCATAAACACGTAACATCAAAATATAACTGTCAACAACATTTTAAAAATACAATTTTTTTTCCAGATTGTGAATGACGTCTTTGCCTTATATGTAGCCGGAGATATATCAGAAGATATTGCGAGGTATATTCTAGAGTATTTGGACCAAGAGCGAAGCTTTGTGGTATGGGAAGCTGTGATGAATGGACACGAGATGTTGCGGATAGAGGGCGCTGCCTGTCATATGACTAAGGCGTTATACGGAGAATGGCTGGTACGAATGTTTGATGTACTAGTTTTCATAAAAGACTCATCTACGATGCCATATGGCCTGATTTTGCGTAGCTGAAAGCTCTCTGAAATCTAATACAAAAAATTCAAGCCGACATTATTGTATGCAAAGAATTTTGAATTTTGTTTTATCTCAAACTATGGAGGTTTAGAAGAAAAGCTAAAACAGAAGCTTTTAGGTACACTTGGTCGTGTAAATATTTCTACTATATCTAGTTATTAAATCAAATTATTTTCATAACAGTAACTTTAAACAGTAAATTAATATTACAAACATTTTAAGAAATCTGATCTGATACTTTTTATTGTTACTCAAAAGTGTGGTTGCTGGTAAGCTTCCAACAGGCACTTTGGGTTTCGTGTCTTGTTGTTTTAATCATAAAATGAAATATACTCAGTGACGTAACCATTATAAATTATATAACCTAATTAACACATATATGGTACTTTTTATATTCTTGGAATTTAATAGAAAGGTAATTAATAATTGCTGTTAATTTCTTGGGATTGCGATAGTTTAGTTGTTATTTATTTCAAAACAGATATCTTTAACTTGTTTATTACGTTTCAGCAATTTTTGCGAAGTAAAGTAGTGATAATCTACAAAATTGTAACTAATGCTATCGACCAAAACGAAAAAACTCGATTATTCAAGAGTAGAATTGTGGAATTCGCGTGTTCTGTGAAATACCAGAAATGCTTAGATTATGTGGATCATCTCTTCAGACTATGGAGGACTAGAGACCAAAGGTGAGTTTTTTAATATTCAATTATATCATATTACTCCCTCACTTGTTAACTCCTCATGTGTTTTTCCTCACGAGGAAGTGCCCAGAGAGTGACGTATATATAGGCTGAGGACGACAATGTCAAATTCATATCAATAATAATAATACAGTCGCAAATCTCTTCTTCTTCTTGCCCTTTTCCCACTCTAGGTGGGGTCGGCACAACATGTCTTCTTCTTCCATTCTCCTCTGTCACTCGTCAGCTCAGCATCCACTTCTTTTATCCTCATATCATTCTTCACGTATTCAATCCATCGCTTCTTTGGTCTTCCTCTAACAATAGGTCCGTCCACACCCATGCTCAGCATCTTTCTTGTAATGTGACATTCATCCCTCCTCATCACATGTGCATACCACGCTAACCTATTGCTCCTAATCTTTTCTGTCACTGGCGCTACTTGCAAACTTCCTCTAATATATTCATTCCTGATCTTGTCCATTCTTGTAACTCCACACATCCATCGCAACATTCGCATCATATTTGAGAGATTTTCACTGATATAATTTTTATTTGGAATTTATCAAATCAGTTTACAATTACTATTAATATTATTATTTGTGGTAGTCTGGGCAGTTTCGCATCACTGCGACCTAATAAGATCTATTGTGACCAGCCTCCTATGTAAGTTCTATTTAGGCCCTGCAGTAGCTCCATCAACTGGGCACTGTCTAAGAAAGATAAGATGTTTCCAGTTTGGATTGTTTTTATTTCATCTGGGTCAAGGGTGTGTGTAACTAATCACCAAAGAATTATTCTAATAAGTACGCTACAGTATACCAGGGAGCTTGCTTGCTTTTCTCACTGTTTTATTTTAAATCCTTAATATGGCTTGCGTAACTTTTTTTTGACGACGACGAAGTTATTTGTTTGTTGCTGCAAATATAAATAAGTTTCAAAATACCACTGTGTGTGGAAACTCTCAAGAGCACTTTAATCCCTTGAAGGTCACCGCGTACACCGGTGCTCGCAAAAAATCGAGGTTTCTATTGAGTCTGATGTTCTGACCATTGACAGGTTAACAATATAATATTACTTAACTTTCCAGAATTGATCCAGATTCGCGAACTGCCTGCTACTATGTGGCACTTAATTCTGGAAAAGGACTATCTCCAAGAGAGACTTTCAATGCCTACGAATCAGATGATAGGAGCTATGCTGAATATGTGCAGTAAGTATTTAAACGATCAAGAAACGAACTTTAGCTAAATAATGTATATCTTTAAAAACTCTATACTCTACTGATTATAACAATTAGAAAAGTAAAATAAGAAGACTTCCATTCGAAGGTCGTTGCGGGAAATTTTAAATCTAGCTTAAAATTCTATGTTGTCCTAATCATATTTTGACGTTTTAGCCATAGTTGAAATGTAAAAGAATTACAAAATCTAGTTTAAATCTAGATTAAATTTTCCTGCAAGTGGATCTATACGATTTAAATGGTGTGTTTTAATATAACCTATATAATTCTGTTTTTGATGTCAACCTGTGTATAAATATCTTAATAACTGTAGATTCACTGATGATCTCTGATTGATTTTAAATTAGAATCCATATGAAAAGTGTTACTGTTAGATTTAACATTTGTTTTGGTTGCAAAAATTAATCAATTAATATAAATAGTGTTTTTATTGTAATTAAACCGTGTTAAAAGATTAAAGAATAATGAAGTAATTAAATTGATAATTCTCAATCATAAGTTCATTCGATGGCCAATCATTCGTTCATTTTCACGCTTCACCCGATTCAAATCACTTCCAGAATTATCGATTCTGCTGTGCTAGGAGTCAGTTGTATAAGCATACTAGCGAAAGTATTGAGAATATACTTTTTGTCGTCATAATTCCGTATTTTAATTTAGCCCCTCTGACCTATAAAAACCTATATATACAGTTACTGATAACAGCACCTGAACATTGATTGTACAATCTCTTTCAGACGGCGAGAAAGCAACTTTTTAGTAAATATACCGAAAGGTGAACCAAGGCCGGAAAACATTACAATGACTACACCTGAACCAGAGCCTTTGGTAAGTATTAACGAAGTAACTAAAGGAAAAACTGTCTCAACTAACAATTAATTAATGAAATAGAAACTTAATTTGTACTTTTTAAGAGGTTAGCAACTATTCAAGATGCATTTCGGAACTGTAATTTTTACACTTAAATGACAATTATCTGATTTATGTTAATTTGGATATACTTGTATTATTAGATACGTAGTAAATTTTTTTGCTTCCTGGCTGGCGCTAAGAATTTCTCTAAATACAATCTTAAATGTCGTTGATCATTTTTAATTGTTGTTGCTAATTGGTGATGCATAATTTTTTTACAGTCTACCCAGAAAAGCGCATTGACTGAATCAGGGAATAAAGGCAATAAGTCTGATCTCCTCTACGCTTCGTTCTATTTCATAGTACTATCGTTTTTAATACCCATAGCTGTAAGATAGTAAGTAAGTCGCTGTAAGTCGGCAACAAATGTTGGCCAAGCGTAAGCCAATACCTAAAAATTTCTGAATTAAACGGTGAGATCAACTTCCATTAACATTTCTCACTTGGGAGAATTGTCTTCGCCGTCAGCCCATATTAATTGATAGCTCACCAACGTATGGGCAAGTAAACGAAATAAGCTGAAGCTTGGATAGCATGTATTGATGGCTTCACAATTTTCCGTAATACACTACAAGAAGTATTTATTGAGTGTTAATTTTTCAAATATTTACATTCCCTGTGATTCGAATTTCGATCTATAAAAATGTAAACACAATATTTTCAAATATTTTAATTCTTTTCCGAATTTTATAAATTTTCAATAACTTTTTACATATGTATCTACTTATAATTTTAAATAGACATATACTATTTTAGAAGGAATATTCTATATTACTGACATGTACGCGTCATTCGAATCGTGTCCAATATTTTTTTATTGATAATTAATTTAAAATATAACATGTTACAAAATAGCCCGTAAATTATATAATTTAAAAATAATATCAAACCTGTTATGTCACGGGATCGAGCATCCTAATTATCAATGAAATTGGCGGTAAGTCATACTGTGATACTAAGATTTTCAATACAAAATGTGTTGAAAACCTCAAAATCTTAAATATCAAAGGGAGAAATACTATAAATTAAACAGATCTTAAATGTGAAATTGGGCAAATTAAATGAATTTAAATTTTAATTACAATTAATTAAATTTCAACTATTATAATGGATTCTATTAACCATCTCCGCTTTACTTTTAATTATTTGGGGTGTATTTTGTAACTTTCTGTAGATTAGGCAACTGACGCGTTGTAACAAGGATTCTCAAAAAGCTTATGAGAATATATTTTAAGAGAAAATAATAAGTTATTTGACCATCACTACTGCCATTGTTATTGTACTTCTAGTCATTGATGATTGTTAAAATGTTTATTATATTAATTTATGAAATGAAAAGCTTTTAATCTTTATAAACTACTTTATTTAAATATAATTAATCTTTCTTAACAATTTGTAACATGTACATGATACATAATATTAATAATTAATTTATTATTGTTCTAAGTTTTACAATACTATTTTTAGAAACGAAATTGTGCCTTAAGTAATAAGTAAATAATGATAATTTTATTAAGATATACCTTATTTATACTAAGTTTAAAGCAAGAGGACGCGTTTGCTTTAAATTCAGTTTTTTTATAATAAAATTATAATAATACTTAAAACGAAATTTATCAAATAAAACATTTAACTTACCTTTTTTATTTTAATTCTTAAGATATGAGTGAAAATGCAGTATAAAAATTACAAACAAACAAAAATCCTTATCCCTATGCTATTTCATAATAATAATTTTATTCACTTAAAATACTTTTATTAGAGCTACCTTTCACTTTGTGCAATTAAACAATATTTTACTAACCATACATATATTAAATATGAACTAATCTTTAATATTTTAATAAAATTCCTAATTACAATTCACTTTGCGCAATTAAAGCTAAGGAATAATTTTATAAACTTATTAAAAAACTTATTAGAGCTGTGTTTCACTTTGTGCAATAAAATAAAATTTTATTAACTATTAAATTATATTATACTTAATTACTAATAATTAATAGTGTTGTATTATTTATAGCCTTATAATCACTTTGTGCAATTTTAACTTAATTAAGATAACTAATTACCTTGTTTTTATAATAAAATCTACGTTTATTATAAAAACATTGATTTTATTATAAAAAAGGATAACTTGAAATCTAAACACTCAACGATAATTGTTACAATCAAAACATGTAACAAAACGTGAAATCATAACAATTCTGGAGAAATTTTTACTCATTAAATAATATTACAACAAAAATTAAACAATTTTGAACTTAATTCAAAATAATTATTGGTATAAATTACAGAGTAGAAAAACATAAATCCAGAATCATACTGTAACTACTGATACTATTAACATAATAGCACAGAGTTTCCTTCCCATTTAAACATTTAATAATTAAATACTTAAATCAATATTAAACCCACATACCCTATAAATATACATACCCTATCTATATCCTACGTAAGCTAACAATTATTATATTATATACAAAAAATAAAAGCCTCTCTGATACGCCTGATTGAACTTAAATAAATTTAATCCTATCTATAGAAATATAGATATAAGTAAATAACCAAGTAGCCATAGTGTGTAAAAATGCGTTAACTTGCCATTAATGAGTACAAATAACTTTATAACTTACACTTCGCTTTAATATCGAATGTTTCTAAAGCCTATGTAAAAATACTCGAATGAATTTTAATATATTTGTTGCTTGTCTTTTAACGGCCTGGCGTGGCGAGCAGAGCAGTTAGCGAATTCTCATTTCATTGTTGCCTCAAGACATTCAGCATCCATGTCTGCCTCAGAGTAAACAGAACTGGAGTAGCCATTAGTCAATTTCTCAAACGTTTTTTTCTGCCATAAACAATAACTTTTACCGTTTTTACAAATGCACATATGCATAATTCGACACATAAATTTAAATTTCACGCACACACGCTTAAAATAGTCTCGTGGGGTGTGCGTTTTGACAACGTCACAGCCGCACTCCCCACGAGACTAGCGTTCGAAATTTGAAATCGTAGAATTCTAAAACATGAAATAATGAAGTAAATAATCATAAAATCTTAAAAATTATAATTACAAATAAAAGGTGACACCATCTTTTAGCATACTCGATGTTTTCTATTTATTTTTACAACAAAAAACAGCACAGGCAGGCATTTTTGCGGGAGCTCTGTTCGCCGCAACGTTTACAATGTTATGGCTGTCAAAATGGCGGCTCAACTAGTTTTATTAAACGTGCAAGCATCCGATGATTGTGCATTTGGCAGAGGGGAATGTTAGACAAAGGCTACTCCAGTTCTGTTTACTCTGAGATGTCTGCTCGCATCGAACAATGAAGAAAGAATTCGCCCACTGTGCTGGTCGCCGCTTGTAGTCGGGCCAAGTCTTCTTACATTATATTACAATTTAATTCAATACATGGACAAGGAAAAGCATGAAACTCAACAGCATCATAGAAATCATTGTTGTTGTTGCATCATTCTCGTCTATCCAGTCGTACACCTCTTGCAGATACCGGTTACTCCAAGCCAAGTTTTCTCGAGCCAGGGCTAAAGCTTCGTTTGCCGCATCTTCTGAGTCGCCTAAATTGTTATTCACGTTCTCAATCCAGGCCTCCAGCTATAGCAAGAAAATAAAACAAAGGTTCAACGAAAATTTCTTGAGATAATAAAAGAACAATGGCGAAATAATTGCTCTGATATTTATTGAGCGTCCTAGAATAACATAGTATGATTATACGTTATATAAATACATAATAATATGATTTTTCAGACTTTTATTAAATCTTGACAAAGTCTAGGAAAAAAACTCATTTTAAAAGGTAGGTCAAATGTTACATGCTTCTTGGATTGTAAACAAGTAGCAATCCATGCAAACTTCAGATTTTTTTCATCTTCGTTTATTTGTTGTAAACTTTTCCTATGTAAGGAAGGCAAAGGGAACGAAGCCCATACAGCCATGTCTTCGGTATTTTTATGTCTTCAGTATTTGCATTAAAATGCTAGTAATGCATTTTGATACATCTTGGCAGATTTTGGCGCCAAATGATCGATGATAGTCCCTGTGGCAGATTCAATACAGATTTCACGTAACAATTTCAATCTGTTTTATTTGTAGGCATTTAATGGCAACTTAATACTTAGATACATAAGTGGGATAATGTGTTTTCGATCAAAAATACCTTCATGGTTGCTTTAAATAACTCTGATTAAGTCTACTACTCCAGATTATAGGAAAATAGATTTACTCTATTGTTTTTGTTCAATCATATTATAAATGTTCACACATAACCTCAAAAACTTTTTTTCTAGACTTACTACAACTGAAAAAATAACGTTAATCGGTTCAGCAATCCAGGCTCTATCTTGTATATTTTTTTCGTATTTGGACGCTTAAAGAAAATGCCAACAAAAATTTGTATGGAGGTTCACCATAGTTCTTTCAAAAATATTAGGTCCTTACCTATGAAATTGGTGTTTTGTATGAAGATTGCATTTTACATACTAACATTTTTTGAGTTTTCTTCACAACGACAATTCCAAAGATAATAATATTTGGCATGTTTCATTATACAAGCTTTAGCAATATGTGTGTGAACACGCTTGATAAAAATTATTCATCGTTTTTATGTTAATGCAAATCAAATGATGTATTCGGGAGGCAGTTAAAAATAATTGTCTTTGTGTCTAATTTTAACACAATTAAACTTACAAAAAAATATCAAATTAAATAATACGAGCTCAAATATATGGTCTATTTTTAGAAGAGGCAATTATTTTATAAGAATGTTCTGAAACTTAATAGTTACGGACAAATTGCTAAGACAGAATAAAAACACCAATTTCATAGGTAAGGACCCAATATTACCAGTGGGAACAAAGGAGTTTTTTCACCTTTGCTGCTACTTCCTCGAAAATTAGCCAGGAACATCATTTCCCTGCTATTACCCCAATTTAATTTGTCGGTGCAGAATGTCTTCATTCCATTCTCTTCATCATTCGAAATATCACTCATGCCCTGAATCCCAAAATCAATCCATCTTTTGATGGGCTTTCTCTCCTTGCATAACCATTCGCTCTCATATTTAAAACTTTCCTTTGAAAGATGAGCTTAATGGACCATTTTCATTGGTATGGGAATCGATTAATCTCACTGCAAACAACTGTCAAAATGCACTACAAATAACTGTCAAAATGCACCTATAACATTATTCAGACTCTAGTATGAATTTTGACAGTAAGACTCGACAGCCGTTAACGTTTTTCTCCGTCATCGTCGTCATCAGCCTATACACGTCCCACTGCTGGGACAGGCCTTCCTCATGGAGAAACACATGAGGAGTATGGGCCGTAACACCACCACGCTGGCCCAATGCGGGTTGGTGGGTAGAAACGGTCACAAATGCGACCAGGACCAACGGCTTAACGTGCCTTCCGAAGCACGGAGGAGCTCGAGATCACAAAGTCTAGGTCATCCATCAACGGCCTGACCATGGCGAAGGTAGCTTTGTTTTCGATCGAAGCCAAAGCGCACTGACCACTATGCCACCGAGCTCCTTACGAGTTTTTCTCCGTACATTTACTAATAGCGAGAGCGCCTCTACCGGAAACTAAAGTGAGGTAAATGTATGCAGAAATAGAATTAGATGCATATCATATTAAGGGTAGGTACTGCCATTCTTTTTTCTCATTAACAGACCATGCCAATAATATGGTCTCGAGCAATCATTATATCGTGTAAAATTTCCCCTTTTATATATTTTTTGTTACAACTATCTTAGGAGTTTGGAACTATAAGTTATTCTATCTAATCGTGGTCATGTTAGTCCTATAGGGTAGATTTGAGCTATTAAAACCAAACCACTACTTACGTCACCAACAAGGTCACCGTCTGCACAATTTTCAGCAAGTGCGAAGATCATCTCCTCCAATTTTGCGGATCCACCATACCTGCAGCAATTACCGACATTGAAAAAAGGAACTGGACCTTTCTATTATATTAATGTAATTGCAGCTTACACTGTAAGCTCAGTGTCGCAGTGATACGACACCTAACGAAAATATAGACCAATGGGCTTGCTTTCTTTCAAGATCAAAATGTTCATGTTTTTACTGAATTATTTATACCTATCAAATATACCAAAAGATCATGAAATGGACTATTTTAGCTTAGTGCTTCGGAAGATACGAAGATCCTCTCAAAATCATCTCTATCACTATTGCTACCGTAACTATCCACCAATCTAAATTGACCCCGAGCTAATGATCCGGGACTTTGTGTTATTGTATTTGAGCTTCCGAAAGAATAAGCACAGGAGGTAGGTTTATAACAAAATACGTCTACTTCAATTACTTACTGGTTACGTATGGCAGCGACATTCGGCGAGAGGAAATTCAAAGCACGCTTTGCATTAGAATAACTGCTTCCAGCGACAGCAGCAAATATTCTAGCTCTTTCTGCGACAGTATAGGGACTATCTGCGCTAATTGTGTCTTGAAGATAGCTGAAAGTAATGTAAATAAATAACTTCTGACATTCATAACTATCTACTAGCCCAAAGCTAACACGTGTGTGACACAGACACAGATGCTGACACGGTGTGCTAACACAGATTCTAGGTGACACATAAAAGTATACATAAAAGTTAATTGTACTGTATAAATCTATACATATAATAAAACTGTAGTGGTCAAATGTCTGTACATAAAAAAAACTGCTTAAAACCAAGTCAGGGGGATGTATAGCGGGAAAATACCAAAAAAAAATTTTTTTAATACTTTCTTTCTCTGTCTTCGAATTCGAAATGAAATTACATTTTGACGGAATATGTTGCATAATACTCGGTCGAGCAGATATTGATAACCGCGGGTTCCCATCGGGATAAAAAGCCTATGTCCTTCCTCAGGCTCTAGACTATCTGTGTACCAAATTTCAATTGAATCGGTTTAGTAGTTTTGACGTGAAAGCGTCTTGCTTTCACGTCAAAACTACTAAGACGACAGAGTTAGTTTCGCATTTAAAATATTAAGTATGGATTATATTGAAATTCTTTGTTATAATTTTTAGCAATGATCTAACCTGGTGATAAAGTTGCCATCTTGAGAGCATGCTAAGGCTTCTAGGATCACAAGACGATCGTACATATTCCGAGTTCGGAGTGTATCACTCAATAGTTCAAACAACATGTCTCTAACTTCTCCATTTCCTTCTCTCACCACTGAGCAGTACACAGCAGGCTTGATGTCATGTGGAATGTCTGGATTCCTGTTTAAGAATTCAAATCATCACTTATTAATTCATCACGCCTCTATTCCCAAAGTGTCCAGCAGAGGTGCTATCACCCTCATTTCGCCCGATATTTTTAAGTCCCATGTAACAGGGGCTGAACCTGTAGCCACGGAAATAGCAACGTGAACCAGATAAACTAAAGAGAAACTACATTAAAAATTACTTTACAATAGGGCCTTACAATCGTACATGAACCTAATGATAACAGACAAAATATTATTACAGTTAAGGTTTATAACATCACAAACAAACCTAATTTATGAGAAATGTATGATATGATATTTGTAGGGTTATGGTTAAATCCCATACATATTAGGGGCAACACACGAATAAAATTAATGGTTTTGTGCTGCATCGTCTGGGAGACACTTATTACTGAATAACACCAGAAGTACTCACGTCCTGGGTCCAAAATAGCGAGTCCAAATTGCTGGTTAGCTGGTGGCAGTAGAACGCCGACGAATACACTCACAAGTGTTTTGTTTTAAAGTCTATAATTAACACGTACGTACATAAACACATATAATCTGATGGTATCAGTCCAAATAATAGTTTAAAAGTTTGTAAAACGATAACTTCAGCCTCACGCGCGACCGTCGATGTCTAGCGAAGTTCTCTTCAACAGCGAATCCTCAACTCTCGGGTGTCTAGTCTCCACACCCACTCCTAGATGGCGCTCGGCGTCTTATTGGCCCAGGCGCGGGGAAATTGAAAACAATGCCCTGCCATAGGTGAATATTAAGTAAAAGAGCTACCAGACGTTGAGAATGTTCTAGAATAAATGGTGCATGTAGGCGCAAAGTGCAGACATGAAAATGGTTACGAAACAATATTAATACACTTACACATCATTGCTACTGTAAAACCAATCGACAGAGGCTGCTATACACGGATCATATCCAGCACGACAGGCGTAGTCCATCACCATGCCTCTGGTCAAACTCGTCATGGCTGGTTCGTTGTTGGCTGGTTCGTTTCTAAATCCAATTTGGTCTTCGAAGGCGCCGATAGTTCTACGCACCATTCTCTAGAAATAAATCATACTTACGTAAGTTAATCGTTAATGTTAAATCGTCTCAAAACAATGGATTCGCACGACCATACTTGCTACAAGCGCTCGCGGTAATTAACCTTAATTTAGAATACACTTTTTATTTAATTATATAATTTTTTAAATTTATTAATTGTAAAATATTGACGTTTTTAAGTGCCAGGCTTAGCCTATGAAATAAAGTTATTTTTGCATTTCTGTATTTTTTAATGTTATTATTATATTTATTAATAAAGAGTAGTTTCTAACACTCAAACATTAAAGGAGTGAAAGAATATTCAAAACTCCGGGTGTACAAACTCAAAAGCATTTTAAACTATTAATAGACTTAGGTATAAGTGAAGAATAATACTAGAACGCAGAACTGACGAGTCACAGAAAAGAATGAAAGAGGTAGACAGTGGGAGGAGGGTAGAGACCGACACATACATACATACAACCACGCCTGTAATCCCTACAGGGGTAGGCAGAGTCCAAGGAGCACTATATTCCTTAAGACCACATTTAGCCATACAAAAATTGGGTTTGGTCAGATGAAAAATCGTGAAAGAGTAGTAACAAGTGGCTAGCTCATCGCCTACACAACTACTGACCCAGTACCCAATACGCCCTAAGTCGCCTTTCAATGTATTCAATACACAAAAATTATACCAACCAAATAAATATCAGGATCTAAATCTTCGTCATCAAATATCATTGCTTCGAGTCGTTTATTTATAAAGCCGAAGTTCCTAATGTATGCTCTCCACGGTGCATACTCAGTTTCATGTTCCATTGTCAGAGCAATCCGGAAAGCTATATCGTAATCTAATCCAGCCACGAGCCTTCTGGCTAAGTTCAGTGAATCATCTAGAAGCTGCAATTAAGAACAAACAATTTGACAAACGGAGCCTTTCATTACAACAGTATCATAATAAGTGTGTATAAAATAACAGTATTTTCTTAAATAATACATGTTTTATTCCTTTACTCTGTATTCACTAAAATTTGTTCTTAAAATTTTAGCAGCCAATGGCGTTAAATTATTAATTTTACTATTATCATACTCAATAGTTAGAATATACGTACAGTAGCCCGATTTAGTGGATGTATTTGATTTCGTCGATCAGGTTCTTCAAGAGCCTCTATAATTCTTTCCCACATATCTATATTGTACTGAACTCGATAATAACCTGTTGGGAAAGCATTAATTTTATTCAAAATGTTTACAAAATAGCAGAGTATTCACACTAAGGTGCTACTTCGCTTAGATCAAATGCAATCATCCCGGGGGGTTCGATCCCCGGTGGCAAAATAAATGGTGGCTAGTTGATAGGTGTGAAATTCAAAAAAATATCATAGAAAAAGTCAGAAAGATCACATTGAAAGAGTCGAATTAGTGACATCAGTACCCTAAAGTGTATGATTTCAATATAAAAATATCAACTTTTTAGTTGCGGTAAGAATGTAAATTTCAATGGGGTACGTGATTTCAATTACTTTCCACTAGGGGCGCTTTTCACGTTTCCATTAGGGGTTCACATTTTTAACGCAACTGAGAAAGTTGAGTTTCTCACAATGAAAACATACACTAGTGGAACAGATAAATTTCAGGAACCTGAATGTTTAAAGAGATTGTAACATATTATTATGCGACACCCACACTCGGCAAAGTAATTTTGTTGATCAATATAACCCCTATTAAGTATTACAAGCCTATTGTCGTTACAAAAGAAAAAATAATTCAAATCAAAAACTTAAAATACAGAACAGATGGTACACACCACTTAATAGATTCTCTGTAGTTTCAACAGGTTACAAACAGTTAGATGCCAATACTTAGGAGTTTCCCAACAGGTCGTTAGGACTTATCTAGAACAAGTAACCAGAGATGTTACTTTTATACTTACCACGTCCTTGAATGTTAAATAATATCCAATCCTCATCCCCAAGGTTGACTGGGATGCTAATACTGGTTGGGCTATCGAAGATCATTGAAGGGAACACATCTTCAAAAATGGGCTGCACACTGGTAGTGTATGTGATCGGTATATGGAAGTCTACTGAACGGTCATTACCATCAAAACTAAAGACCACCTATAATCAGAAACATTAACAATAATATTCGCCTAATCAAATAAAAGCGAATTCGACCAAACTCTGTGTTACTACAGGGGGGTTCTGACACCAATAAATGCTTTAATTTCATTGGTCAAATCCGCTCTAGAGACAGATTCCTGCGTACATGGCCGATTTTTGGCTGAGTAAGCATTTGTCAGCTAAATCATTTTAGGTATTACTACACATGTGTAGCTAAACGAAATTCTGTCGAATTCGCCCTGGGATAAATAACTCGGAGAGGAGTATGATGGAGTACGCGGCGAGGAGCTTGGTGGCGTAGTGATTAGTACGTTTTGGCTTTCGAAATCGAAAACAAAGCTACCTTCGCCATAATCACGCCTTGGATGGGTGAACAAAACTTTGTGATTGCTACCGTTTCTAATAACCATCAAGTTTGGGCCAGCGTAGTGGTGTTACTGCCCATACTCCTCATGTGTTTCTGCATGAGAAAGGTCTGCGCCCAGCAGCGGGAAGTATAAAGGCTGAGGACGAGTAGTGGTTCCCACGTTTTGGTTTCAATATTGAAAACAAGGTCACTTTCGCAATGCGATGTTGAGTTCTTCCATGTTTCGGGAGTCCCGTAAAGCCGCTGCTCTCGGTTGATATTCTAACCATGACTGAGCTTGAGTCATATGAGCCATAAAATAGTGTCAATCTAGGAAAGACAGATGATAAGCTGGAAACTCTTGTCCACACCTTCATTTTGGTGTTCTACAAGATTTCTCAAATATCTAAAATCGTATAAAGCGTCTACGTTGTTTCCAGCTGATCATCTCTCATTCCTAGGTTCAACCCTATTTAGACTGGTGTCCATCTACCGTCTCACAATGAGTCAGCGTTGCGGTCCATACTCTTCATTTGTTTCTCCAGGCCTGTGCCTAGTGACGTTTATTATATAAGCCACAACGACATTTAAAATTACTTCCTGTAAAAATCATACGGCACTATTGGTTCATTTTCTAATTTTACAAAATCATTCAGGATTTTCGTCACTTGTTTTGGTACATCTATACATATAATAAAACTGTATAGGTCGAACGTCTGTACATAGAAAAAAAGTCTTAAAACCAAACCAGGGGGATGTAAAAAGAGGGAAAATACCAAAAAAGCACTTTTTTTGTTTCTCTGTCTGTTTGTACAGGCTAATCTCCGAAATGGCTTTACCGATTTCAATGAAATTTTGCATGGTGATACCTTATATCCCTGGTCAACATCTTAGATACTTTTTATTTCGGAAAATTAAAGGGTTCCCGTGGGATAGTTAAAAAAACCATAGTAACCGCGGACGAAGTCACGGGCATCAGCTAATTATAAATAAAAATACTTACTCTTGATATTGTAACTTGGCCATTTTGGTAGATGACTGACAAAAGAGGATAGCCTCGGTTCTTGATGTAAGGTCTTACGAAATCATCTAGATCAGAAACAAGACTGCCAGCTGGCCACGAATTATCCATGATGTCAATAAAGTGTTGAGAATGAAAGGTTTGAAGGCTACTGAAAATGACAAATAATATTAGTACACACGTATCTGTAGGTAAAGGTGTCAGCACCGATATTTCGCCTGGTATGTTCAAGAGTTTTTGGAATAAATTATAATAATTTATTTTTTCAAAGAAAAATATAAATTATTATAATATTATTGTACTGGTTGGACACTTCTATAGTGCCTGATTAATCTCTGTCTTATCATTTACGCTTCATTGGCAGTCAACCCAAAGGACATAATCATTAATTTGTTACAAAACAACACATTATATTCCTTTCGCTTCAGCGGCAGCGTGAATTGAGACGAAAGTATTCAAAATCCCGTATAATGTACCTATTTCATTTATTTTCATTCAGATTAAACCCACAAAATGAGTTTTTTCAAAAAAGTTATCAAAAAGCTACGTCTGCTATTTTATTGCAATAGCTGCATTTGCTCATGGATATTATCATGAATATTTGATGATTGAAAAAAAAAACAAAAAAAAAAACATTACTTCACGACTGTATGTGTGCTTAAAATGGAAAGGTTTTTTGTTTTATTCAATGCAAGGATTACTTTCAATATTTTTTTTAATTGAAGCGAAAATTTAAGTTTCATATGATAATATGTAAATCTCTCCAGGCTTGTATAGTAAAGTCCCGCGTAGACCGAGTATACCAGTATCCCCACATTAGTAGACCAAATATTCATTTCATCATTACAAGTGATATTTCAATGATTATAAAAGTCAAAACATGGACTTCATGCATAACTCTGTTTTGTCGAATCTTGTTTTTACCGACAACAGCATGTCATACCATACAAAACTGACAAAATTGGATAATTTTGAATTATGTAAGTTTGTGAGACAATATTTCGAGAAAAAAATAGAAAAAAACTATTTAGGAAATTTGACAGTATTAAAGCTGTTGACGTTTAACCAGCTTTAGAAATTAGGTTAAGCAGCAGCGGTTGAGATACTGTAAAACATAAAATTCACTGACGCGATTGATATCTTAACATAATTATAATCTAGACTCTAGAGGACAAACAACGTGCTAAGTACAAGAATCAAAAATCACTAACGTCATTACGAATAGACCCCGTGCACCAATTTGGACGACATCAATGTCTCTATGAACAGAACGCCCCAACAATGACATTATAACTGGGGCTTTATATTTCAGTAGACCGTTAGTGTGAAGTCTTATCTCATCCTCATCAAATATGTTGTTATCTGGCTCTAATATTCGAGCGTTTGTATAGGCATCACGATACAAGCTCTCTTGCAGGACTTCAGTAACGAATAATGTTTCATAGTCTATAAGTAACCCGTTTCCATCAGCTTGGAACTGAAAAAATAAAAATAAATCAATTACACAATAAGTTTAAGTCGTAAGGTTTTACCAGACCAATCAATCGATCATCGATCGATAGCATCGATCGATGGTAGATCGATTAATCTTGAATTTTGTAAATAACCGTCAGAAGGACCTGTCTCTGCTTGTTATTTGATATGACCAATAGAAACTGAATGAGAAAGTCTTCGATAGGATTCTTACTTATTGGAATTTAAAAAATACGTAACTCTTGGACTATTTACCTCTTTTAAAGCTTCATACGCAACATAAGTAGAAAGTCCAGTGTTCACCCATTGAAATCGCCAGTTTACAGGATACAGAGTAAATCCAAACCACGGTCGTGTTAAAGCTTCAGCAATCTTCACAAACCCAACTTGTCGTTGTTTTACAGCATTTTGAGTTTGATCCATTAAGACGTAAGCCTCCCTTTAACAATATACTGCGTTATACGAGGTATAAATTACGCGCGGGAAACCGTCGGACATTGTGTTAAGTATAAAAGTCAAGTAGAAAAAAAATATATATATAATATATTATGTATTTTTTTTTCTTCTGTTGTTTTTATATAGACATATGTATTCTATAAATATATATTATTTTTTATCTATTTCTTTTTATTTTATTATATTATTGTATTTGAATTTTAGTTTTTATTATCTTTGTATTTTTTTTTCCTCTTTTGCACTGGAGTCTCTTCCCTCTCCTTACTAAATCTCACACACCTGTGATAGTTTGGCTGGCAGAGATGTCTATTAAAGATAAGTCCTCCTTTGCTTACTTTTTTTATTATTGGTGCAATAAAGAGTTTAATAAATTGGCCACTGGCAAAAAAGCGCACATATTTTTATGGCTCTCCGATTGGTTCTCTTTGAAGCATAATCTTTTTGCACTGTAGATAATGGCGCCACCATTGGACTGCCTAGTTTTACCTGTCGAGCTGTAAGTACGGGCTGCCCTCATGAGCCAATGTTCGAGAGTTTTCCGCAAGTATTTTGCTCATTGCTATAGTTTTTAATCTACCTCTAATGACAGCCTATTTCTCCATGTACATTTTCAAAGAAACATCAAACAAAACATTTGATCCACTGTTGTGACAACCAAGTTTTAACTACTTAGCTTCTTAATTAAACAAAAAAGAATTTAAAAAAAAAAATTTAAAACTGTGAAAATGAGTGTGAAAATAAATACTTAAAATCAAGTCAGGCAGAAGTGAAAAGAGGGAAAATACTAAATATTTTTTTAAATTTTTTTTTCTTTGTCTGTTTGTACGGGCTAATATCTGAAATGGCTTGACCAATTTTAATGAAATGCATGGTGATATCTTACATCCCTGGTCATCTTAGATACTTCTTATTCCGGAAAATTAAAGGGTCCCTGTGGGATAGTTAAAAACCATAGTAGCCGCGGAAGAAGTCGCGCGCAACAGCGCTAATTATATGAACAATGACGGTATTTTATGAAAATGAGAAGTGTTTAAGAAAATAACATTTTTGTTATAGTATATATTTTGCATGAAATTTCGAAATATTGGCTTTCTTACAATAAGTACTAAAACACAATCAACAGTCAAGAAATGAGGAAGCGTCTTACCAAATTCCAGCAATCGAAAGTGCATTCCACTCAGTGTCCACGTCTGGGAAAGCTATTATGTGTAAATTAGCGGCTTGGTTTAACTCATCTATGCTGAAGTATTCCTTATTAGTCCACTCATTGATGGTGCCAAAGATTGAGTTAATAGCCACGGCAGCTAAATTCTCTTGGCCTCGCAGTCCTTGTCGGCCGGAGAGCGGAACATTTACAACTGGAGATGTGTACGTTTCAAAGTCATGTCCTAATAAACCCCAACGACTTGGCGGTCCCTGTAAAGACCGGAACGTATTCCTGGAAATTAAATTTTGATTAAAATTGTTGCCACATACAAATATACATAAATGCTCATTAAACATAAATATTTCTAGTAGTTTAAACTTATTTGTAGACATACGAGCATTTTAAGCAAGATTAGCATTTGTTAGGTTTTGTTGTACTTTTGTATAAATTGAATGGCACAGTTCACTTTAATTTAATTAAACTAAAAAATGTAACCAGCAAGACAAATTATTGATCATGATACAACTATACGTAATGATTGTAATTATGAGAAAATATTTGGCTTACGGATCATTTTCGTTGGCCAAAGTGTTCGATATTAAGTTTCCATAGGACACACCGTTGACAGTGAATGTTATCTGTGAAGTTTCTGTAAGTTCATCGACACAGGGGAAGACCTGACGAGCATTTGTTGGATGCAGGTTCATGGCTAGGTAGCTGAAATAAACAAAGTACAAATTTATATCGTCGCCACTCTATATAGATCCCACTGCAAATGCCTACATCATTAAACACTGATGATGAGGAGTGTGCTAGTCCATTTGGTAATTACAGTAGCTAACCGGGAGCAACGGCTTAACGTGCCAGGGAGGAACTCGAGCTCATAAAGTTTTGGTTACCAATCTATAGTCTAACCATGACGAAAGCTGCTTTGTTTTATACGAAACCAAATCGTTAGAACCATTATGTCTTCAAGCTCCTCAAATAACAAATCCGCATCCTCGAACAAAATTTTACCGCCTCCCTGGTTTAGTGCTTTGATCGGGAGGTCCGGAGTTCGTTTCCCCAAGAGGCAGAAGTTTTTCTGCTCGGTTTGATTGGTGGTAGGGCTTCTAAGCCCGCCTGGCTGAGCGTCACCGTCTTACCGCGGCCATAATATTATTGCTGTGAGCATTGTTGTATTCAATTGGCAATTAGAGGTATAATAGCCAGTTCCTTAGTTGTTGAGGAATGTGGGTGAAGCTTGCTTGCACCTTCGGCCTTATGGTCACTAACCATCAGGTGAGATCAAGGCCAAGAGCTTGCCTGTAATATTATTATTAAAAAAAATTACTAAATAAATGTGCACTATCCGAAGCTTCTAATCTTGAGCCCACCTTCTGTACAATTTAAGACCTGCCTGTTCATCTAACAGTCAGAATAGTTAAAATGTATATGATCAGGCAGTTAAGCCAAAATTATAAATATTTTTAAGTTTTCGTAGTGGATGATTAATATAACTTGCAGCTCATTTTATCTTATCAACAGCCAACTACGAAGGGCACAAGGCAATTACCAAATTAAATATTTGGCCATTATATTCTTATATTTAGGGTCAGTTTTTTGATCCGTGGTCAGGGTAACCTGTAGCTTAAAATATAGACCAATGGCAAAACGTATGATGTCGTGATAGGATAGCTCACCAATAGTCTCATTTTCATTTATTAATATCGTTAAATAATCATAGACAATTTAACCAGAAACGATACTGGGATTTGTTAAATGGCGGCTGGCGGCATAGCTGATTTTCATCGCATGCTTAACAATTTGTCAAGCTGACGTCACATATTTTGACGTGTCCATTGACGTTGTGCAGAACTGATCTTTATTCTGTTTTTGATACTACCTCTTTACTGTTTTTCTACTTTTCTATTTTGCTGTCTATAAATCTGTCAAAATTAATAAAAGTTAGTTGTCACCGTATCCATCCTTCGGGAGCAGTGTTTTTCTCTGGTTCTCTACGTTTCCTACATTTACTCATCCATTTACACCTACACCTGAGCTATCAGTAACAGACGTTATTGGTCAAGATCTTAACTATTGAGGTAACTATTGCTACGGATTAAAAAACTCACCCTTAGAATACTAATCTACTAAAAAGTTTTAATCTGGTGCACACGGTGATTAAGCCTCTTGTTCAAAATATTATTAGCAATTCGGTTTACGAGAAACGTTAATAATTACTTGTAATTTTTTCCAACGTATAATCCAGGAGTCCCTACAGTTCCTGTGTATCGTATAATCACAAAATAGATATTAAAATTTCTGGGTGGAGAAATTTCAAGCTCGTCACCATCGACCACAAAAGTAGCACTAATAGCGGTTTCTTCATCTACACTGCTCACGAGCACTTCTTGGATGTTGAGACTACCACAATGTAATATAAGAGGGTCATCTCTGGTGTCCATTGTAACTGTTGCTCGAAATACAACTCGACCATTGAAACTTCCATCATTTATTGTAAGTTCCACGGACTGTTGTTGTATGTTCTGACCCGGCCTCAAAGAATTCCGTAAAAATAGCCGTTTATCTAGTGTCACTACACTGGTTGTTGAATTTTCGTCAACTTTCACTTCGTCCAGATTTTGTTTATTTGTTTGATTGACTTTATCTGTTAGCACTTTTGGTATATCAGTAAAAGTCCTCAATACATCTAATTCACTATTTACTAGCTTATAAGTATCTTGATCTATATGCATAGAATATGCGAAACGGAACATGGTTATTATGTAACAAATAAAAACACTCCACGTGAATTTACTGGGAACCATTTTAAAGATTTTAATGGCCGGAATTTATTATTTACTAATTTCACTCTACATCCAAGATGTTTACTGTACCACGCGTATTACGAAATTGGAGATGGGCTAGATGTGGTTTAAGCAACATCGTATTCCCGATAACGTTTCTTTGTCGATGACACTCCTTTGATTGATAATATCAGAAGAATGTTGGTTTATGAGTGATAGTAAATCTTGTTGCATTTCTTTTGGTGCAGATACAATAATAATATTTTATGAATGGTATGCTTTATATAAAGATTTCTCTAAAAAGAGTAATATTTAACACCATGTCTTTTTTTTTTAATCTCCTATAAAGAGCATTGAATAATTTATACCAATTTCACCTTGAAATTAGGTACGTATAACTAAAATAAAGTTCTCCTAATGTGTTTCTCCATGTGGAAGGTCTGTGCCCAGCAGTGGGACGTATAAAGGCTGAGGACGATGATGATCTTTTACCTAAAAAATTTATCAAAAATATTTTCTATTTATTTTCATTTTCTTTATAATAACACTGTCAACATACTTATTGTGTAGAAGAAGCCAATAAAATAAATCCGTTCAAATACTATTTGACTGTACTTTTCTCAGTATGATACCAGATGATAAGATAAATAATGTTGACGTAAGAAACTGTCTACGGGAATGATGGATCAGGGATTATAAAATGAAGCCCGTATTATAGAACCAAACTCAATGGTAGTATAAAGGTTCGATAGAGAGAGGTAGACCTCTTGAAGCGCTTGATCACTGAAAGAAACGCACGGTGGGCGTTCGGAGAATCAATAGCACCATTGTGAGTTAGGGAGTGCCGACGTAGAATTTAATTGGACAGCTTGGTACTATTTGCTTATTGTAAAAAACAAAAGGAACAACTGGAACAATTTATAAAAAGGGAAATACCACAAATCACTGAACAAAAAACTTAAATAATATTATTAAAAGTAGAGCTACTTATAGAGCGTTGGTATAGTTAAATTATTCATCATATTATATTATGAAATAGACTTCACGCCTCGAGACAACCGCTCCAGACGCTGACTCTGATAGGAATGAAAAACTGGACACCAAAGCAATGAAAAAACAGACAGTTACCTAATATAAAAACAGAATCAAAGAGAAAATTGCCAGACAAGAGCGCAATAAGAGCAAATATTCGCTAATACTGCCATAGCGCCTCGTTACACCATCACTTATTTATTGTATGTACTCCAGTGATCCACATTTGAGCTTTTCCCTCAAGGGGAACTAGCGGAAAAATATGGGACTTAGTCATTATAAAATCAAGTATCCTATCATGAAGGTCCTATCCCTCAACCCCTAGTCGACGATCCAATACAATTTTACACCTTGCTCCTAAGTATTCCTCCTCCTCGTATTCTGATTTGATTTGAAAAATTAGACACCATCATCCATCACTCAGGTGTTTACGAAGTGCTTTATGTAAGCCCAAATATATCATTGAGTAAAAAATTTATAAAAAATGTATTTTTCGTACCACTTGCTCAAAAAAGTGACATTCTATGCCACAAAAAGCGAACATAACAATAGTCATTTTTAATCTGTTAATAACAGGGAAAGAAAATTTTACTGAATTTCATTCATCTTCTAGGGGGAGAATGTGATTTAAATTTGGAATACTTACCGAAATTTATACTGAACTACACCATTGAGTTTGTATATAAGCATTATACATCTTTTTGAAAAAGGAATACGCATATATTGTGCAGTTATGATTATTAAATAAAATTACGAAAACCGACGAGGCCGTATGAGCCTGATGCCTTCGCTTTTCCGACAAAAAAATATTAGTCTAGGAATTTGCCGCGTTTTTGTTTTCTTCAAATACATAAACGTTAAGTTTATTTTAATTTGTTTTTATAAATAAATTAATGTTCTAAAATTACGTTACGATGTTAAATGAAAGCGACAGTGACAGTGAATTGTCGGTATACTATCTACAATGAAACGCAAGTTCCTGAGACGCAAGAACAGAGAAATACTCAAATCAACTCATCAACAATAAATGTACCAAACATAAATGTAACTCTCTCTATAAATAATTGGGCCAATGTTTCGAATGTTAACTTTTACTTTTAATTATCATTATTTTTAATAAATGCTTATCCCATATTATTATTGTGTAAATTTTTTCGCAAATGGTACGAAAAGTAGAGTATTTTCCTCGCTGATAAAGCTGTCTTAATCTTGGGTGAACTTAAATCCCTCGCTACACTCAGGACTCGTCTTAAATCTCTCGCTTCGCTCGTGATTTAAGTTTGGTCGCTACGCTCGGGAGTAAACTTCGAGTATTTCGATACGCTCACGTTTAAATCGTCCCCCGCGACAGAAGACACTGCTTTATCCCCTTGGTTAATAATCTACTATAATAATATACATTATCATCAAAATACTTAAGGTTCTTTCATTGATTGTATTTTAAACGTTAAACATTTTAAAGTGGATACATATTTAAAAAATATTTTTTGTTGTCTTGTCTATATGACAAGCATAACTTCACGGAAACCATAATAACCGTTTTATGTAATGGTATTCTAAGAGAAATTGATAATTGTGTAAATAGAATTATTTTAAGATTAATATTAATCCAAAGTATTGACTTTGGATTTCTGATAATGTTATGAGCCGTACTTACTGTGAATTGCCATCCGATCCCATGTAAAGTCCTGTAGATGGATTTAGATTTCCATTATAATGTATTCGAAATGTAATACTGGAACTCTCTACTGACACAGTGAGTTCTCCATCGTCAACATCAAAATCAATTGCGCTGAAGTTATCGTTCGAGCCGGAAAACTCGACTGTAGTCACGGTTAGCTGGTCAGAGACATGAAACGTTATATCATTGTCTCGGTTATCCATATCCTGTACCCAAGCAATTATCACAACAGTCCCCTCAAATCTACCAGTATCAAAGTTAGGTTCCAATTGCACCGAATACGATTGGATATCCAGTCCAGGATTCAAAGTGTTTCTGGTCAAAGGAATGTCACTCACTATCACATTATTTATAACTAAAACTTCTTGAGATGGTGCATCATTTACAGGCATGCAAGATGAGATCACAGCCAAAATGGCAATACAAAGAAATTTAAGGAAAACCATTTCACTTAAAGTTTTATTTTTCTTTTTGGTAAAAAAATCATTCGTAAAGACTACTGTATAGACATTGATAACTATGGATACTGACTGTACCTATCTTGAAGAGGCACAATGGATGATAAATTTCCAAACTGCCATACGTCTTTTAATCTCATATGAGATGAATGTCATGATAAACATAAATACAGTGTGTGCCGAAAATAAGCGGGCAGGAATTTAAAACGGAGGCTTAAGGGTAAAATATACATACATACATACATAAAAGCACCTAAGGGTTAGTCAGAGTCTAGACAAAAGCACCGTAAAAGCAGTCCTTTGCCATATTTCGCGCTTCACCTTGCAGTGACTACACTCAGCGTGACAGGAGGTGAGCCTGTCGCCACTGTAAGAAAAAAAAAATTTTTCACACAAAATATAGTGAGAAGAATACAAGAAGTATTGTTATTTTCATTTTCACAGTGTAGTATAAACGTATACTTAGTTAGCTGACTTTTTTGCTTGATGTGTGATTTTGAACCCAGAAATTTAGTTCTAGACTCTAAAGTTAAGATGAGATTGTAGTATATCTTCATTAAACTCTCAACGGTCACAAAACGAGACACAACAGAAATATAATAATATATTGTTCGCGAATGCCGGCGTTCGTTTGGCTTCTATATTTTTCTTATTTTTTGCATAAAAGTTACATACACACGTCTCGTCTTAATCTCAAATGGATAAAGCCATACGGCCATCGGTCACTCAATAAAAATAGTAGATTATTAACCAACGGGATAAAGCAGTGTCTTCTGTCGCGGGTGACGATTTAAATCGCGAGCGTAACGAAGGACTCGAGGTTTACTCCCGAGCGTAGCGAGGGTGTTAAAAACTTAAATCACGAGCGAAGCGAGGTTTAAGTTCACCAAGACTAAGACAGCTTTATCACCGAGGAAAATACTCTACTTTTCGTACCATTTGCGAAAAAATTAACACAATAATAATATAAGATAAGCATTTATTAAAAATAATGACAATTAAAAGTAAAAGTTAACATTCGAAGCATTGGTCCAATTATTGATAGAGAGAGTAACATTTTTGTTCGGTACATTTATTGTTGATGAGTTGATTTGAGTATTTCTCTGATCTTGCGTCTGAGGAACTTGATGGAATCCGACAATTCACTGTCACTGTTGTTTTCACTTAACATCGTAACGTATTTTTAGAACATTAACTTATTTATAAAAACGAATTAAAATAAACTTAACGTATATGTATTTGAAGAAAACAAAAACGAGGCAAATTCCTAGACTATTATTATTTTTCGGAAAAGCAAAGGCATCAAGCTCATACGGCCTCGTCGGTTTTCGTAATTTTATTTGATAATCATAACTGCACAATAAACGCGTATTCCTTTTTCAAAAGATGTATCATGCTTTATATATAAACACAATGGTGTAAATCATAGATATACATATACTGACGTATAGATCACCTGACAGCTCAAAAATGCATTACCAATTTTGAATTGGGAATGTGTGCGTCTACTAGTTACGAGACGATACTTCTTACATAAAATATCGATAGTTGCAGTTACGCCTAAGTATAAAATAGTGTTTTTTAATTATCTTTTTTTAATTTCGAGTAACATTTTTTACTGATGTTCTCTCAAAACTATAATTTCTTCTTTGGCTGTCTACTTAAATACGTCTATGCTTTCAATTAAACATATCGATTGTAAGTAATTTCACTATTTATTTTTTGACCCCAAATAAAATTATTATTTCATAAAAGATTGCATAGGTGGCGAACTCAAATTGACAAAATAAGAAAAACATACAAAGTGACAAAATCTATTCAAAGCCAAGGCCTTCCGACTGAAAGAAAGAAGTAAGTTGTAGGAAAAAATCATTTGTATATAATTTTAAATTTTATATATATTTTTGCACTTATTTTGATCTGTCATAAGTGTATTTGTTTCTTTACCCACATGAATTTAATACATTGTGCTTATTAAAGTAAAAAAAAAGGATAAATATTATCAAAGGAAAATAAATATACTTTTATAAAATTATTGTTTTTATTTACACTATATTCATATTTTGGAGGTAAATTACATTTTCTCTGTAAGTAGGTACTAAAAAAAAGAACTTAGTAACAAACAATGCAACTCTTCACAATATTTGGTTTACTGCTAATGGTGGAAGATTTCTTTGGACTCCAATCAATGCGCCCAATTATGGTCAGCCATTTTCTTTTTAAAATCGGATCCGGAAGACGGAGACGGAAATCCGTCCGACAAAATTATCATATTAAACTCTTTATTGCACATAAACCAAAAAAAAAACAGTACATAAAAACAGAAGCATACAAGGGAGGACATATCTCTAATAGGGATATCTTCCAGTCAACCCACTTCCAGTATTTCTAAGCAAATAAAGTATAATATACATATAATTACACATACAATTAATTAAACGTTCTTATTGTTTAACGTTCCTTTCTTTTAAATGGTAAATACATTAAATATTGTACTATTTAAAATATCAATAAAGTTATTTTTCAATCAAAAATAAACATCGATAATAATGTCGATAAATTTTAGTAAAGCGCTAACGTATATATAAATTGTAAATTAATCCTCAAAATCTTGTAAACTAGAAATAAAATAACTTTTATATACACAAAATTTTAAATTGTAATAAATGATTGATTTAATTTTACAGTAACATCATAGGAAAGTCCAATTGCAAACAAAAATAAATGTTTTATTGCTGTTACAATTTTGTACGTAATTACCTGTGAAAACTGCAGTTTTCTGGATTATTCCTTTGGTTGACACCACAATCAATTACAGCACATATAACCATATTTCGTAGAAAAAATATTGACTCGAAATATTTTAAGATCATAAAGTTATTATAATATTTCCAAAGAGATAATTTTACGTGTTCCGAGTTGTGTAAAGCTGTCAATCTATATATAATATGGTTATAAATGACAGTCAAGCGCTTTCTCGTTCATGCTTGTTATATCTTCATAAGCGATTTTTTTGTCTCTATCTTCTTTGGTTGTCTACTTAAATACGTCTATGGTGTAAACACAGATGTAGTTCAGTATAAATTTCGGTAAGTATTCCAAATTTAAATCACATCCTAGAGGATGAATGAAATTCAGTACAATTTTCTTTCCGTGTTTTTAACAGATTAAAAATGACTATTGTTATGTTCGCTTTTTGTGGCATAGAATGTCACTTTTTTGAGCAAGTGGTACGAAAACATATTTTTTCTATTTCTTTTAGATTTTTCTTGTCATTGGTGTAAATAAGTCGTTCTTTCTGTTATATTTAGTTCATTGTGAATATCGGTGGCGGGCTTTCGGGTCGGCGCAATCCGGCCTTCAAACTATTGAGACCCTCGCATCTTGCTAATGTTGTGGTTGTCCTGATTTTTAACCAAATTATAGCTCGTGACTGTACGCCCGTTTCAAGGTGTCTTTGGTTGAAGTCCGAGACAGAATGTTTGTGTTGATAATCACTTGTTTTACAGTCACGGAAGATTAGTATAATTATTTTGATCTGTCACAAAGAATTCATTACTTTAGAGCATAAAGTACCTACTTACTTTAGACCTATTTTTAGTTGTAATTGTCAGTTAGCCTAACATGACCAATGAAATACGATAGGATAAAATATTTACCGGTGTCGACTATACAAATCTGTATAGAAGAAGTTCATATTCAAAATCGTGTATGTTAGCATGCTTTACATATTTATTTTTATTTAATAATTTAAATTGGATCCAAAATTTAGAGCTTCTCTTAATAAATAAGATATTAAAAATAAACTAAAGGGATTGCTTCTGAGTGTGCTGGATAACAACGATCGCATAGAATTGCAAAGTGATATTCGTACCTATAATGGGTTATAATTTTAAATAGTGTAGGTATTTACTTTTGAAATAATAATTTGCCGAGCTCTGGCGCATAAAATAAATCCTTGTGATTTGTAATGGGCTATAAGTTAAGATATATTGTAATTTTTTATTGAAAAAATAAACCTTCCTTCCTTTCTTTGGTGTAATAACGCTACAACTACAAATATATACAACTAGCTGTGCCCGCGACGTCGTTCGCGTGGCTATTGATTTAACGCTGATAAAAGTTTACAAAAAGTTTTTGTGTGTTTGTTAACACTGCATTGTTATTTTACAAAGTGCTCAACATTACATTCCTACCTCTTATTAGCAAAATGTTGATTGTTAATAGTTGAACTAAAACCTCTAATTATTAAAATAATGAAAACAACATTTCTTGTTAGTATCATCTGATTAATTGTAGCCATGGTGATATTGTCGTGTCATTCTTTTATAATGCCGAAAAATTTTAAATTCGAAATGAAATTACATTTTGATGGAATAAGGGACGATTTCTCAATCCCAGGATAAAACTATCTGTGAGTCAAATGTTAGCTCTGTCCATTTCTTTTTATGACTTTAGAAAGTGACAGTGATAATTTTAAATGGCGGGTAATTTTATCTGAGGATTGAGAAATCGGGCCTAAGTCACATAATACTCGGTCGAACAGATATTGACAACCACGGTCACACCCGCGCGGTACCCGTTCCCTGGGAATATTGGGATATAAAGCCTATGTGCTTTCTCAGGCTCTTGACTATCTGTGTACCAAATTTCAATTGAATCGGTTCAGTCGTTTTGACGTGAAAGCAAGACAGACAGAGTTACTTTCGAATTTATAATATTAGTATGGACTAGTATGGATTTGAATAAAATACACTATGTATGTTTTGTATTTGGTAGTTTCTTATATTCTCACAATTTAAAATAGTCTGCTAAATTTATGTGGCCTCAAATGTATTATTTATTCCATGAAGTCGATAAAAACCGGCAGTTGATAACTTAAGATTTTGAGATATACTTATTCTTAAGTCAGTATCTTATTAAAATATAGCTCTGAGATGTTTTGATGTGCAAGAACAAGGGTTGTTAATACAAAAAAATACAATATTACTTTCTAAAAAAATACATTTATTGTACAAAATTTACAAACATTTAGTTTTTGCAAAATTATTTCTTATGTTTCTAATACAACTTTACAATCCTTATAATTATACATATTTTGTGACATACACAAAAAGAGTTAGGTATAGTTAAAAAATATTCATTAAGCTACTTATAACGGTATCTGCCTGTTGTGCGGAAAAATATTTCATTGCTATGACGCTTCTATTATAATTTAAAGCCTTATTTAAACATGTACATAGACCACCTACACTACCTTGACTATATCTATCTAGACTATCGAGGAGCTCGGTGGCATAGTGGTCAGTGCCCTTTGGCTTCGGTCGAAAACAAAGCGACCTTCGCCATGGTCAGGCCGTGGATGGGTGACCAAGACTTTCTGATCTCGAGCTCCTCCGTGCTTCGGAAGGCACGTTAAGCCGTTGATCCCGGTCGCATTTGTAACCGTTTCTACCCACCAACCCGCATTGGGCCAGCGTGGTGGTGTAACGGCCCTTACTCCTCATGTGTTTGTCCATGAAGAAGGCCTGTCCCAGCAGTGGGACGTATATAGGCTGATGACGATATACCATCTTGCATAATATGTAGAAAACAGCACATGCCTATATCCCCGAAAGGGGGGTGGAGGTGTCATCACCCACATTTAACTTGATATGTCAAAGATACATTAGTATCAGGAGGCAATCATGTTGTTATGCACACAGCGATTTAATGATAAAGTGAAATTAAGTATTATTCAAATTCCTTGGCAATTTTTTGCGCAAAATTCAAACAAAAGTGTGAGTGATAGAAACAAACAACTTAGCGAAAATGAGTGAGTGAGGTGGGGACAGAATAAAAGAAGAAAAAATACAAATATACTTGACTACAAATTAAATGGGATACAGAGCAGGAGGTATTAATATTCTTCGACAGAGATATCCATCGAGGTGTACCTAAAGTTAAAATATCCTACCATTTAGTGATTAAACAGCGTTACAATAACAGATATTAGTACTAGTAAGCTAGCAGTGATAGCAGACGCGCCTCCGTAGTACTGTACGATCCAAGACTCGAATTCTTCCAGGTTCTGACTGTTCCAGTTCATGGAAGCAGCGATATTCTCGTGGATGGCCGCAATGCCGGCTCGCTCGGAAGCTGTCAAGATGTCTTCGTGTTGGTACACTAGATTGTTTATCTGAAAAAATAAATTATTTTGTTACAGAAGATTTGGTGCGTGCTTTAGGTATTATAAAAAATAAAAAATAAATATCCTCAGACATTCACACCTATCAACTAGTCCCATTTTAAGCAACTAAATGCTGCTTGTGTTACGGATACTAGATGACGGACAAATATTTTTAGTAGATAAATACACAATTATTAAGAATATACATCATATTATACATATAATAATCAACATCCAAGACTGGAAAACAAATGTCTGAAAATTAATAATCCAAACACTTGCCTCCACCGGGGATCGAACCCAGGACCTCTCGAGATGGCAACGCCTTGAGACCGGCGTACAGACTCGACCACGGAGGTTATTAACAAAGCTACTTTCTACATGGGTGCCCAACCCTCATTGAGCCAACGTGGTGGTGTACTCCTCGTTTGTTTGTTTCCATGAGGAAGGCCTGTGTCCAGCTTTGGGACGTATAGAAGCTGAGGACGAGGAGTAGTGGTTCCCAAGCTTTGGTTTCAATATTGAAAACAAGGTCACTTTGCAATGTAATGTTGGGTCCTCCGGGTATCAGAAGACACGTAAGTCGTTGGACCCGGTACCAAGCAAGTAAGTATTTATTGTGCATAAAAAAAAGGTCACAAAAAACAGGTCTTATTGTTAATTACAAACTAACATTTCACTTTTTTGTACCTTTTCAGGCGTATACACAGCTTATGAACATTATCAATAACTAATAACAAAAGGCCATGTAAAAACATTTCTCGGCCAGCCACTTTTTAACAAAAATATTAAATTTATACAATTTCAGTTCTTTAAAATTATCTGGTAATTTATTATAAACTTTAATGCACTGTGTTTCTTGCACGTTGCAAAGTGTTTCAATCCACAAATCCACTTTGAGCCAGTGATGGTGTTACAACTCGTACACCTAACTTGTATTATGTTACTTACGATGTTAACGACCATATCTTACGAGGTTGTTGATTAATAAAAATAACTGTATAAGCATTTTGTATATTGACTGCGAACAGAATATTATTCAATTAAGGTCACTTTTCAAATATTTTTAATTTCTAGAAGTCATTAATTAATCTATACTTCTTGTTTTGACTTCCTGTTTTTTAATTCAAATTAATTTTTCAAGCATTCCGAATGGTAGCCCCATAACCATGTTGACCTTAGTCTTTAAATACTATTTATCTACACTCATGTTATAACGTTCGAATTATAAACTCAGACTCGAACTCATAATGACATACTTTTTAACACAGGTGATAAAAACGTAAATTTAAAAATGGAACCTGTTGCATAATGGTCATTATGCCACAGGTTGAACTCATTATGCAACACTTATTTTCTTAAAAACGCACAAAACTATGGCAAATGTTTTCCAGACAGCCAACAATAAATAAAATTAATTAAATTTTTTGTTATATTTCTTTGAATAATGAGTGTAGATTTTCAGTTACATACACTACTTTGAATAAGTAGTGTATGTAACTGCACATAATTATGTGACAGTTACATAAACTACTATATAGTGACTTTGATTTAAAAAAAATATATTTTTATTACCTTAGTCGCATGTGCTTCAGATGTAAGTCTCCTTGATAAAGCAGTCAAAATGTTTGAAGTACCACTCAAGCCTTGTACGCTGAAATTCACAATTGTTGGTTTAATGACAATTGAACTTTTTATCTTAAGAGTTAAGCTGGAAAACATGTTTAGTTGATTTTGTTATTGTACAATAGTGAAAATCTTACTTGTTTTGAACTAAATTGAAGTTCTCGACGAGGAAATCTAAAGCAACTTCCATGTTTTCATGACCTGAGTTAATGACTGAAACAGCAATCGTGTGCCTATCTTGCTCTCTCACTGGAGAATCTTCAATGATGATCTGTTGCAGATAGCTGTAAAAATATT
The DNA here is from genome assembly GCA_910589355.1 of Parapoynx stratiotata. Classification (NCBI taxonomy): domain Eukaryota; kingdom Metazoa; phylum Arthropoda; class Insecta; order Lepidoptera; family Crambidae; genus Parapoynx; species Parapoynx stratiotata. Next base: position 15,708,674 of record OU342464.1, read on the forward strand.
GATAAAATTTAATAATATTGAAAAATAGCAACCCTGGCCTTTATTTAAAATAGCTTTAAGCTCTAGTTAGCTTAAGTTAATAGGTGTAACTATCTGAAGATATTTATTTACTTATTTTGCCCGCGACTTTTTCCGCGTGGATTAGTTACATTGGTATAGCGTGATGATAAATATCCGAAACAACAAACAAAGCTTTATAATATATTCGTAAGTATAATCTTTTTTATTAATATCAAGCAACTAATACCATGGCTGGATTTTAAGTTCAAAAAGCATGTTATTCCATTAGTCCTGGCTGATATTGCAACATTCTACCCACTAATCTTTATTGGGCACGTGGTGGTGTCAGAATAGGCCTACTCATGGGAGTAAATAAATCCCTTTTAGAAAGACCTATGCTCCGCAGTGGCAAGTGTGCATGGACGCTTCTTAAGACAGCGAGGTTATATTACTAGTACATGAGTTAAGTGTTACATTATATTTCCTTCTTTTTTCTGTCTTTATTTAAGGAATTCATCCTTAAAATAAAGACGTATAATGGTAATTTTTAAAAATTAGGGATAAAGTAATTTACCAGGCAATTTAAAGAACAAATTTTATTTCTAACGTCATGTATATTAAAATACTTACAAACTTCGTTTCTCAGGGTTGGTTGTACATCCAAGAGCATTCAACAAGATGGCCTGTGCACTGGAGTCAGCGGTTTGGAGGAACAAGTCCCACAAGAAATCAAAGTTGTCAGCGTCTCCTCCGCGAAGACCGTTGCAATACACCACAGTTTGGATGTCGGGGTTCAAAGATGTTCCTGAAAATTGGATTTGAATAAATTAAGCGTCACTTATACAAAGCGCATTATTTTCCTTTTACAGGACTAGAAGGAGGGAATACTGATAAAATTGTGTAAATAAAATGTATTTACGTGACCATCGTAATACGATTTGATGATTGATTTCATACAGAAGGCTTGATGCAGAAAACACTTGTTTGTATATTTTCACCGTAAAAATTATCTTTATCATTGGTAATGTCAGTCAAACTAAAATCGCAGTAAACATGCAAAGCACATAATTTTACCATTATCAACAAGCGTGTTTAAAAGATACGACGGTATTCATAAATTTTCTACCATCTAGGTAAATCAAACCACTGCTAATTATCAGTGGCTCAGATTAATTATAGCCGGAGTTTACGAAATCACAACTAACCACAGGATATTGGGATAAAATATTGAATACCTAATAGGGATTAATTAATTTAATGAAAGGGTTATACCAAAGGCTTATTAGTTCCCGGCGTAGAAACATAATATTCATGTAAAGTAAAACTAAACTATAACCTAATTCTATAGTAAAAATTAATTATAATTTAACGTAACGTAAAACATCAAGTCCCACTCATTATTACTGATTGGCGGCTTCCGTGGGATGCTGAATAGCCTATATTATTTAATTTTTTTTTATCCTCAGACTTTCACACCCATCAACTAGTCCCATTTTAAGCAACTAAGGCCCGTATTACGGAACTAAACTCAAGCGTAGATCTTTGCTTGAGCACTGTTAGAGAGGGATGGCGCTATTCATCCCACACAGCGCGATCCCTTTTTAACTGCGCTCAAGCAGAGATCTACGCTTGAATTTGGTTCTGTAATACGGGCCTAAATGCTGCTTGTGTTACGGATACTAGATGACGGACAAATATATTTCATAGATAAATACACATAATTATTCAGAGTACATATAATATTATACATATATAATGAACATCCAAGACTGGAGAACAAATGTCTGAAAATTCATCACCCAAACACTTGCCTCCACTGGGGTCGTACCCAGGACCTCTCGAGATGGCGATGCCTTGAGACCGGCGGTACAGACCACTAGACCACGGAGGTCGTCATTATTTCATTGTCATTTATTCATCATTTAGTTGACATTTACACCCTTAGCAAAGTAGCCCTGTGTACGTACGTAGCAGCAAAGGCCCGGACTCCGTCAAAGCGGAGTTGTGCGGAGAAGTCTGAAGCGGAGACGAGAAAAGATGTTTTTCAGTGTGATTAACGAAATTCTATTGGTTGTTTAAAAAACATCTCCTCTCCGCTCGTCTCGTCTCCGATTTGCTGGAGTCCGCACCAAGAGTGTGCTTTCATATTACATTTGTTCAATTCAAATCAAAAGTCAACACAACTTCAAACCAACGAAGAACGTCAATACACTTATAATTACATTGTTAATACCACTGCTTTTTCTTATACTGTTCACTTGTCTTGAGAAGAATCGGGCATGAAATTAGACATGAATTCCCTTCCTTACGGTATTAATCCGAACGTCCTTTTATCATTTTGTTTGTTGCCTTCCACGAATTTACGCAACACCTAATTGCACCTCTGGTCATCGTTTAGTATATCAAAGCTTCTTACCACCTTCCCTCACACTTTGGAGAAGTTCTCTTGAGGTTTCAACACATGCTGTGTTGCCAAATCGACAATTGATGTCTAGGATTATGTTCCGATGGTAGGCTGTCACATGTTCTTCACTAGCAACGGCCTCAAAGCCAAGAAAATTGTATAGTGGCTCGGACAGTTCCAAAAGGAATCTCTGAAATTGAAATGAATTAATTAAAAATGATTTTTTTTGTTTGACTAGAATAAATTGAGGGTAAGAGACCCAGAAGCCCAACGAGATGTTCTGATCAGGTTACCGAACAGCTGGGCTTACCTATAAGCACTGCCATTCGCCGGCCAACTGACCGGACTATTTGGAAGAAATACATAATTATATGGAGTCTATATACGAACGCGATTAAGAAGACTAAATATAGCTTGATAGAATGCTGCATTTCCAAAAAATCCGTCAGAAGTCTTGAAAAAATTTTCGCCATGATTAGCATCACCATCATTCATCCTAGATGCTGGATTTATGTCTTCTCCAAGAATTTCCATAATGTTCTGCTCTACGCTGCCAATATTTAGAAACTTCCCGCTACTTTTACCAGATCATTGTTCCGTACCGTTCCATCGTTCACACTTATTAAAAAAATTGTCTCTCCTGCGAATTTCGGCCACATGAGCCTCTACAGCCATCAGTTCTGTGAGCAATGCGCCTGCTGCCACTTGTGGTTCGCAATTATGAATTCAATATTATTCTTGGTGGAATTGGGAAGGTTGAACACTTTTGACTTAATTTTTGATAAAAATCAGATCTATCTGTATACTAATGAATAGCATAATGTGCAACCAATCTAGGTTTAAGCATAATTTACTGCACCTAGTACGAGTAGGTACGAGATTAGTAATTTGTGATAATGTAAGCGTTGCAGAAACACTTTGGTTATCTTTTGGTAATACCTTATGATTCAAAGAAATGTCTGTCATGGCATATGACTCAGAAATAATCCACTCTGTGTACTACAAAATTGATAATAATATGAATTTGAAGAATACTAGAACTACTTAGTACCATATTTTGCATTGTTGCAAATTTTAATACAAAGCTTGATACGGGTTTGCTTTTATATACAGAATCAGTTAACACTTTATGTCTAACATGCTAAATACATAATTATTAAAATTCCTCAACAGGTTGAACATCTGTTGAGGTATTTCAATAGTTTTGTATTTAGCACGTTAAACATAAAGTTTGAAGTGATTCAGTTAATAAAAGGATAAATGATTTAATAGAATAATTATATTTAATAATAATAAATAAATAATATTATTAAAAAAAAAATATATGAAAATGTATGTGAAAAAAAAACCAGCTATCATAAAGGTCTCATTAATACAATGGACTTCGGTGATATGACAAGTACGCATTGTTAGTAAAAAAATGTTGTTTACCTGATAAAGATCGTAGACCGTGCCCGTGCTACTGAGAACAACATCGAGATAGACGAAAGCGGCGTTGGCTGCAGCCCAAGGGATGTAGTCAGCTTCCTTCTTGAGGTACAGAGCATTTTGCAGAGGGTAGATGTAAGACTGAAAAGAAAATACATCATTATTTCTCATTTTACAAGCTCGGTGGCGTAGTGGCTAGTTTGGTTCGCTTTCAATATTGAAAACTAAGCTACTTTCGCCATTTAAGGTGCTTCATTGGAGACCAAAAAGTTGTGATCTCGAGTTCTTCTGTGCTTCGCAAAGCACTTTATACCGTTGGTCCTAGATACTACTGCAACCTTTTCTACCCATCAATCCACATTCAGCCGGCACGTTTCTGCGCGTACTCCTTCTGTGTTTGTCTATTTAAGAAGCCCAGCAGTAGGCAGCCTAACTAAGAAACTCATAAATAGTGACGCCTTGAAACCGTACAAAATTTTCGGTTACGGAGGTTGTCTTACACAAGCTAACCCAAACCACATTCTGAAGAGAATACTTTCGAAATAGTTTTACTGGAGAAATAGTCCTTCACTTACGAAAATTAATAACATTCCGTATAATGAAGCATAAAACATAATTATCCCAGCCAACTATTCCTTTGAGGACCTATGTTGTAACTGCTTATTTTCCCAGTGGGATCTGAGCAGATTTTTTCGAGCAAAAATTGTCAAGTCACGCTCCACTTAGATGTACGTCCCACATGCTTGAGAATAGGATTTCGCCATAATAATAAATCAAAACTTTATATGAGACTTCATTCTGCACACACAAGTGTTTGTCATGTACAAAATTGGAAATATGAGTAATCGGTTCATTTTGACGGAATTAATACAAAAGAAAACCACGTCTTTGAGGTTTGAGTGACAAATCAGTGTAATTAGAAAACAAATTACCTACTCCCTAGTTACAGTATAGTTTGAGTGAAACAGTCATTTCTTTATTGCAGTAAAGGGATTAGCATATTGCAGATTTTGGCGTTTCAATCTGATTTTATTAATGTTGTAACAGTATTATTATTTCAATACCTATAATTCTATTATTATTGTTGGCAACCAGCACCAACTTTCTCGGACCTTAATTCCAAATTCCCAGTATGTCATATTTTAGGTTTATGTATTGAGAATGTCAGGCTTTTGATAGAAACAAATTGTTCTTTCAGTCAGTGTGCTATTAGACATTATACACGACGTGTTATATCAGTGTGTGGTCTCATTTGTTCTTCTTTTCCATCCTCAATAATTATGAAACAATATTAAGTTGAATTTGAAGAAATTCGGTAGTTATACGGTAAGAGGATGCCTCATGACCTTATGATTATCCAATCAATTCAGTAATAGTACTTATTTGCATCATTACTATCACCTTAAGCAGTTTATTATCATCTTGCAATAAAGGCTTCACAATTTCACCTTGTTTTTTTCTTTTCGCAACCAGCATCGGAGCAGCGTTATTAAAAGAAAAGAGCTGTTTGTATTTTGTCACTACTTAAGGGTTCCACGATGTATAATAATTTAAGGGTGCCTTTTCATCAGAGCTATGCTATGTATGCGAGGAAAAATATACCAAATATACCAAAGAAAAAGAATGGGTGTCCTGAAATGCCTGTATAAAATCTAGGCCCAGTCTTGCGTGGAATACTGCCCGCACTTGTGGAATTGCTCCGCATAGTGACTGCTCGATACTTTGGTCACATTGCAGCGGCGAGCTGTCTGAATAATTGGCAGAGATCACAAATGCCCTTGATTCTCTGCAACTACTACTACCTTGCGTCGTTAAGCGCATTTAATCGGATGTACCATCGAAAATGTTCTGAAGACATTTTTGACCTTATCCCACCTTTACATTACATTACGAAGCAACCGGCACACGTGTTCCCTCCCTTCTATAACAAGGGCTCCTTCAAAAGAGACGTGAACCAAATGGGCCAGCAGGGTGGGGATGGGTAGGGTTGCTATTCTCTAGGGCCCTATCTCCGCAAATGGGCTCTCCTGCTGCTTACCATCAGGTGGTGTTGAGTCAGGTGCTGTGCTTCTTATATAAAAAAGGGGTTACTTCGTTTGAGCTGACTCGCAAAATGGTGCCATCCTATTGGTCTATCTCGCACACAACAAAGCTACATAGCATAGCTCTAGTGGAAAGGCTTCCCAAGGGAAACGTTTTGTCGATGCTTTTGTTTGCCGCTACACAAAAGACAAACTTTAAAATAAAACAAGTGATGGTAGGTACATGTTCAGGGACTAATAAATTACGATATGTGGCATAATCCCTAACATTATCATTTACCCTCGTCAATTTAAACTCACGTCAGCTAACTACACTCAACAAGCGTCAAAGTTATTCCATATCCTTAGTCCGTACAACTTATTCGATTTACTCGATGTCGAGATCGGAACTACAACTTAACTTACATTGGTCATTCTAGATTGTATGAAGATGTTTAAAATTTATTTAGACACTGTTTTAATTCAAGTAGTTTTTCATAGGCCTCTTGAAATGGAATATGCAAATATTAAATAAATAAGATTAAAACTCCATCCATTAAATTAAATTAAATCTGACAAAAGAGTACAGTCAAGCAAGTCATTCGTTTCGTAGTATTTTTGAAGTCAGTCAGGATTTTACTTAAGGTATAAGGTTAAACGGACAAAAACAAACGAACCAGGCAATGCTCTGCTACATAAGCTAGTGAATTTGATTCTGAAATTGTTATGTTCTAAAATGATTGTCATGATAATTCAATCGTTGTTTAAAAAGAAAAATCAAATAAAAGAATAATCTCATAAAAAGGGTTAGATCGTAAATACGGTTAGAGATTTCAAGTTCAAACGAATAGAATATTATCTTAATATAAGATCAGTTGCGATAACTGTTTGGAAACTTTGTATGACTAATATAAAAACTATATTACTCGTATCAGGTATTTGTCATGAAAATTTTCAATTGTATCACGTAATCTTGAAGTGAATCATTTTTTTTAAATTATAAAAGGCTCAGATACGCTCATTCGTCCAGCGGCGAGAGAGATATCTATTTTCTTATTACGCTCAAGGCATTGGTGACACTCATGTTGACATGTAGTACTTACCGTACTTCTCAAGCAGGCAATAAAAAAAAATTCGGTGCCTGGGTGGGTATGTAATACTTACAAGTCGTCCGTTTCTTGCCAAATTGAAGGAGTCGTCGATGATCTGCGCTCGGTTCAGAACGTGGATGATTTCGTGTGAACTGTTCAACACTTGGGCGATTACTCTCCAGTTCTCCGGCTCATAGTTGACTCTGTAATAACCTATTAAAAAGAAATAGACAATATGTACAGCATCCCCTGCAAGTTGTATACAATCTCTTATACCTTCTATAATATATATATAAAAAAACGAAATACCACTCACAAATTAATTACGAAATCTCAAAAACATAATCCACTTATGAGAAGGTCAAAGGATATAGTGCGGGTTGCTAGTTCTCTTCCTCTATATAATCTCTTATCTCATCTACCACGCATAAGCTTTGCTTCTTTTCGTTTCTGGACACGTAAGAATCTCAAAGATTACTGAAAAGTCTGTGTAAAAGGATGTGTAAGGGTCCTCTTCCACCTCAATCTTTAAAATTATTTTTATACATTATCATACCAGTGTATCGTATCATCATACTTTTTCAAGCCATATGGCCTGCCTACCGCTATTGCCTACATTCTTACATTCATAATTTAATAGTTGCATTTTGACAGATATTTGCAATGTATTTTGATAGTTGTTTGTAGTGAGATAAATCGATTCCTATACCAATGTCTATAAAGCTCATCTGACAAAATGCACCTATTATTATATTTTTTACCAGTTTGCTGCTTATTGACGATGTACCACTGAGCCTGAGACAATCCAGGTACGTCAAGAGCAGTGGCCGTAACAGATATAGACACCCAGCCATCAGGCTTCGTGTCACTAAAGTCAGGGTCGGTAGACAGCACCACATTGACTGGAATATGCCAGCGGTCTGTTGAGGCCTGCGAGCGGTCGGTCAAGTAACGTTCCTGGGGAGTACAAGGGCTTATTGAGACCATGAACTGTAATGCTGATGATACTAACGACTTAAAACAAGCCTTGTTTGTATATTATTGCAGCCTGTGGTTAAGTCACTTTTTCACAAGTGATGTGCTATGCAGCTATAATGGATGTAATAGCTAAGCGATGAAGATGCTCCGCCACTAAAAACTGCGCAAAGAAGATGCACAGCTCGAACTATGAGATGTGTTGATATTAGAGAAGCTGCAGATAGCTACACTACTCGCCACCATCCATACACGCCTGACTGACGCCATACTTTAAGTGATCTTAAAGAGCTATTATTTCCCTTTACTTTTACAATTTTAATCTTATATCGATTGCCATTCCCAATAAAAGTCAATAAATACGGTCTGGGAGTGTGAATGCAATAGTACCTACGCTATTTCATGATCTACCTTTTGGTACACATATCAACTCTGACCTGTTGCATGACCAAGGAGTCGCCACTCGGGCTGCTTCTGAAGACGGTAACAACCGGGAAGCCTCCTTGCTGGGTCCAGCGGTTTAACACGGTAGCTACAGTGAATGGTATAGAGTGATTTGAAGCATCCAGGGCAGTTTGCAGACTGTGGTACAAGTTAGTGGGTTGGGCGGCACGTCGAGCGCTGTAAAAAAACGATTAAAAATTTTACCAGCTGGTTTTGGAAAAATGTTACAGATGTTACACTCTAGAAAGGTCTGTGTATGATGTTGAAATTAACAATTACTTTGTTTTCTTAACAATGCAAACAGTAAATCGGTCAAAAACAATTGTTATATTGTAAAGTGAGGAAGCAACTTGCTGAGTTTCTTGCCCGTTCTTCTCAGAACAAGGCCTCCTGGTAGCTGGTGAACGGTTGGCATAATTTGACATTCATTAGAGTATGTAAATACCAAAACTGATTTAATTATTTAACTTTGTCTGGATACAGCAGGCAATTCTTTAATATATTGTGATCAGTGATCGTCGTTACTAGAACCCAGTAAACTTCAAGTCCTATTTTTAAATTTAAAGTAAATTTTGTTGGTGATAGGGCTTCTGAGCCCATCTAGCTAGCTACCACCAACTTGCCTTTTGTCGCCATAATAACAATGTTATAGCATTGTTGTGTTCCGGCAATCAGGAGTAAAGTAAGTTCCTCAGCTGTTGAGGAATATAGGTGAACCTCACTTCCACCTTCGGCCTTCGGAGAGAAGGCCATGAGCTTGCCTGTCATATGTAAAAATAATGGAAATAGGTAGTGGGTATGCTAAGTCAAACAAGGCCAATTTACTCTTACCATCAAAATACTCCAAAATGTATTAACTTAAAGAGCGACTAGCTTAACTAAATCAGAAAAATTACTCACTTCTGTTTCAAGTAATGGACCAATCCTTGCCTAAACACTTCAGGAGTGAGGAAATGTTGGATCATACGAATCACTGATCCAGCTGCAAAGGAATGTTAAACATAAGCAACAAAAATATCTAGTCAATGTTTTGAAAACGTTATAAAATAGAAACATCTATTGTTTGCGAACACCGGAGATCGCGGTGATCACCAAGGGGTTGGAAATAAAAACATTTATGTTTTTATTTTATTTTCTTTTTGTGCTGATCACAAGTTGTAACACTATTTATCATCGAATGGGTTGGTGGAGATGTTAATCTGGTATTGAAGGTTCATATCCCATAATAAAACATCATTGTTATTACTATACACGATCACTGAATGAAAAAAAAAATGTTTTTCTATACCAACACCAACGGTAAAAAATAGGTAATGTATGCGCGTGAGCTCCGAGGAATAGGTGTCTTAGGAAGTGACCCCGTCTTTAGTTTCAAATACCCACCGCATTATTACGTAGGTAGGTGTAATTAATTAATCAATGTGTAAAACTATGTAGATTATTTCACTAACGGAAACAAGATAAAGCTTTTCCTGGTATTGATACGAAATTTAAGATCTTATGAAATTTAAACAATTCACAAATACTTGTATACGACCATTTACGAATAGTGATGTCATAATTTTATAAATACTTCTGAACACCTGCCAACTAACCCAAAATAATAATTTTACGCCAGTGTGAAAAATAAAATTTTTTTCCGTCTCCCGCACTGTTCGTTATGGGGTCGTCTCAAAATTTCCTCGTACAATCTCTCTTATTACTCGTCCTGTCATTCTCTGCTCCCTTTTCCATCATAATATCATCTCAATAAATCGATATCATCATTCACATAATCCATTCATCTATTTTTCGATATTCCTCTCCCCTTACACCCAACCACTTAAAAGGACAAATATTATTATTGCTCCGCTGACATTACCACTAAGCTTAATACGTTAGGTAATAAAACTTATGGGTAATATCCGATGTCTTTTATCCTTCCTTTACAGTTCGTCATGAGCGATACTCATAAGGGGTCCGTTGCATTGCCTTGCACTGTGACCAAGGTGCTTGTAATATTAACTAAATATGCCAGACGAAATTTGAAAGTTAACAACTCTGCCTACCTCTTCGGATATTCTCGGTTTAGGATGAATGTCATTCTAGTATTATGTAAAATCCACTTACACTTCTGATAAGCCACAGCGTTGAATGTCCCGATGATTTCCGTAGGTGTGTGAACTGGGAAGGTCATGGGGTTCACGCTGAGCACGGCGTCAGCTTGAAACACGTTCTGTATAGCGATGACGTACTGGTCCATCATCCGCCATTCGGGAAGCACCTGAAGTTAATTTTCAATAAGTATTACGTTGATACTTACTAGTCGAACACAAGTGACGATTCAGTGTGGGGTGATGGGGTTGGATTAAACAATAAAATAATATGTTTTTCGTAAAATAGTAAAATACTTTTAAGCTATTGCATAGCTTCTATCGCGGGCCTTGAGCGCGGGGACCGAATCCAGAAATTCCGTAACGAAAAAACCTCACGCTCCCCACTCCGATGCGCAAGGAGGTGTGGCTTGAAAGCCGTGCATCGTCTAACGTCGTTTCAGTTCGGCAGTCTTCGACACGGCGTTGTGTGCGTGCGATTAGACGTATTGTACGACTCTACGAAACTCGCACGAATCGAGACGAGCTGCTCCGAAATCGGACGAAAAAAAAAGCAGCTGTATTAAAAAATACAAAAAAAAAAACTTTTATTTTGTTATTGTATGTATTAGTCCGAAAAAAAAATATAGAAAAAAAAAATAGAAAAATTTGTTTTCTTATCGGTCACCACGCTCAAAAAGTGTAACTTGAATTAATATCAAAGAAAAAGAAATACTGCATGAATAAAATAAATAAATAAAATTATAATTGCATAAGTTGATACAAAATGCTATGCAATAGCTTTTCCGCGGCAGTCCCCGAGTGCCACACGTCTTTTTTAAAATAAAAGAAGATCGTAAAGCGTTCGCGACGTGTACAATAATTGATCGTCTATTGTTTTTTTCTTGCCGCACCATGCGGTGAACTATTTTTTCGTTCTTACGAAACCTCCAAGATTGCCGGCCGCTAATGCGCCTGAACACAATATCTGTACATTGTATGTAACGGTGCGCTATATCAGTATTAGCGACTATTTGCTCTTATTGCGGACTTTGGCCATTTTCTCTTTGTTTCTGTTATTAAACTAACAATCTCTCTTTTTAATTGTTTTTGGTCTCCAATTTTTATTCCTATCAGAGTCAGCGTCTGGAGCGGTTGTCTCGACGCCAATAAATCTAATTATAATATAATAAATAATAAATAAATATTTAACAAGGCACTATTTTGTGCCTTATGTTCTAAATTATACAATAAGTGACATGAAGTAGGTTTTTTTTTAATTGGCATCCAACACGACACAACCTTATCATTAGAGACGGACCTGCGTCTGCAGTTAGTGGGTTTCTGCAACATTTGTCAGTTGCCCCTACCAACTGGCAAAGATTGCGAGTTGTCAGTTGCCACAAGCTAAGCTGTAGCAGAGGAGCTCGGTGGCATTGTGACTCGTACGCATCGGTTTTGGCATTGGAAAAATTTTTTTTTTGTATTTTATCTCCGCGCAAAATAAGAAAAGGTGGGTATTGGATAGATGACAAAGCATTCCTTTCCAAGGAACCAACGACTTAATGTGCCTTCCGAAGTATGTAGGAAGTCGATATCACAAACTTTTGATCACTTAGGTACCTAAGGAGAGAGAGAGAGAGAGAACTTACTAAATCGGTAGCGAAATTTTCGAAGAAGTTGGCGAAGCCTTCGTTGAGCCAGGTGTAGGTCCAAGAGTAGGGGCTGACTTCGTTGCCGAACCACATGTGCATGTTCTCGTGGCAGATAATCCTGCCGATGTTCTGTCTGGTCGCAGTTGTGGTCACTCCTTCGCTAACCAAGAGAGCTACTTCTCTGTTTTACATTTGAAAGCAAGAAAATGTTTATTCAGTGTTAAATATACATATACATACGAGAAATATACATCTGAAGTGAAAATACTAGTTAATTACATTTAATTTTATTTGTAACACAAATAATACACACACTCAGCATAATTTCACAAAAAACATGGCTTGCAAATTAAAATATTAACAAATATTGGCAAGATATTCAGGAATGAATAGCGTTCAATTCTTCAAGTCCGGGATGGCATCTCGAGATGACATGAAAAATAGATTTAGATAGTGTCTCTTGTCTAGTATCTGAGTGGTTAAAATTGTATAATGCTTGCAGACTTTCTGGAACCCATTGAATACATAATTAAGATTTCATTCCCTATTTGTTAACTTTGATAAAAAGCTTAAGCATTAAAAATTTTATAACATATTTTTTTTTATTTTTTTTTTTTTTTCATGGATGACACCACCGTGTTCGCAACATATGAAAGAGCTCTTGTCAAGGATGGAACTGGTGAGCCATGACTTAATATTAACCGCAGCAAGATCAACGTGATGATTGTTCACCGAGCCGGAAATAATTTGTCTGAAGTGACCCAAATCGCAAATTGCAACGTAGTCCAATTTTATATTTATCTTGGGGCTCAAATGGCCAAAAATAGTTCGTAACATCACCACGCGGGCTCATTGCGGGTTGGTTCCAAATTGTAGGTAAATGAATAAAATAAAATACTTGGAACCGATCTTAACACTTTATCAATGTTGTGAATTTTAACACGAACGTTTACAAAATTCCTCTGACATAGAGATAGTGAAGATATCGAGAAGTGTCTACGATGTTGTAAACGCTATCATGATTGCAATATCCATATGATATGCTAAAAAAATACTTAGATTCCGTACAGTTTATCACGCATGCAAGACAATAGAAGTTTACTTATAAACACATTATGTTATTGGAACTCTGACTGAAAATCAGAACTCGTTCAAATACGCCAATGAAATTTTAGAAATGGTATTTGCTTACTCTAAATTATTGGGAATCTGAAAAAATATGTTGAGCGATACACTTTCAGCTGTGAAAGTAAAATTACGACAGATTTTCATCAATTATATGGGGCAATGATTGTTTCTGGACGTAAATGTGAGATGTGTGTGAGCGGTTGTTGAACGAAGGCATGAGGGGGAGAGCGAGACATGTGTGATGGAGAGGGAGAACGAGGACGACGCTGCAAAAAGACCATTTCACGCTACAGGCTTGAGTGTGATTTTATTATTTGAAACGGTTTTTTCTTAAATAAAAGAGCTTAAATTCGACTGGTTTTATTTTTGACTCCCGGTATTCTACATAATATAATAAGAAATAATGTTATGTTGCGGTGGATGTGTGGTGTGATGAGAATAGATCGAGTGAAGACTGAATATATTAAGGGTCTGAAAGTTGCTCCGATTGCTGATAAAGTGAGACAAAAACGACTTTCCTGGTATAGACAATAATGAGGAGAACGAATGATCGTGTAACCAGGAGAGCTACGGATTTCAAAGTGGATAGGCATGTAGGGGGGAAAGACATGGATGGATTGTGTGAATGATGACGACATGATGAGAAAGGAAGTGGGACTTGGCGTGTAATACGAGAGAGTGGAAGAAGAAGATTTGCTGTGCAGACCCTGTAGTATAGCCGTATTCAGACTTAAACCGTATGTTAATGTTACCCCAACTAGTAAAATTGGGAACAAGAAAGGACAAAGAAGAAGAATGTTAGATACTACTGACTCATGTATGTTTGAAGACGGTGATTGTAACGTAGTCGAGTATGCTTTTTGACCATACGCGCTGGGTAAAGCTGACAGGTTTGCCTGTAGAGTTAACTCAAGTTAAATAGGAACCTGCGCAGCTATGTCGAGTATCAATAGGCGAACAATTCTCAAATTATCACACATGTCATATTCGAGATGAAGATTAAAAACGGCTGGTGACGACAGAATAAAAAAAAGTTGCAGCCACACATTTATTTAAACATGTTGAATTTGTAAGACTTTATACAAATACCAACCTGTTCTAATTGTGTGTATATATAATTTATAATAATATAAACAATATATGAATATAAAATAACTAATAACAGAACTGACCTGTATATAACTAATCCCCAATTTTCCATAGCACCAGCGGCGAAGTCAGGAACGGCAGCTTTATCCAGCTTAGGGAACGCGTAAGGCATCTCAGTATATTCTTCTAAAGCAACCATGTTGTCCTGGCCAAATTTCAATGCAAATGCAGCTGTATCTATAGTCCCAGGTCGGGAGAAAATTTTGAACGGAACAGAGTAAATTTGATTCTCCTCATTGCTGACGTAGTCGAAGTTGGAAACCAAGAAGGCTAAGAGGTATGTGGACATGGACAGGGTTTCCTTGAATTCGTGCTTCATCCAGCCGTTTTCGACAAGTCTGTAAAAAAAATTGTAAGTTGCGGTCGGATTGCATGTATTAGGTCCTTACCTATGAAATTGGTGTTTTGTATGGAGATTTTGGGGAATTCTGCATTTTCCATACTAACATTTTATCAGTTTTCTTCACAACGACAAATCCAGAGATAATAACATTTGGCATGTATCATTAGACAAGCTTTAGTAATATGTGTAATATCACACTTCATAAAAATTATTTATCGTTTTTAAGTGAATGCAAATAAAATGATGTATTCGGGAGCCACTTAAAAAGTGTTGTCTCCGTGTCCAATTTTAACACAATTAAACTTACAACAAATTATCAAAACAAATCAAAAGAGCTCAAAAATATACTCTATTTTTAGACGAGGTAATTATTTTTTAGGAATACTCTGAATCTTAATAGTTACAGACAAAATACTAAGACAGAATTAAAACACCAATTTCATAGGTAAGAACCCAATATATAACTGAGCAAAAATACATTTTAATACTCTGTCATTTTGTCATCACTAGTGTGCCATGAAAGTTAGTAATGGCAATCATTGCTAATTTTCATTCGTTTCATTAGCTAGCATGCTAAGCTATGCTATGCTTTGCTATTGCTTATATCAGATTATTATTTTAAAATGTTTAGCTATCGAGAACTGTAGATTGGTGCGCGTTTATTCGTTTTCGCATTCACAACATTAGCATGAGCACGCGCGGCGTGAAACAGCGTAATCGCTTTATTTCATAAGTTTTCAGCTGAACGAAACTATACGAATTCGCGCAAAAACGAAATTTAGCAAATATAATTATTAGCAGCTATTATTAATTTCATTATTGCTAATTCACTATTAGCAATTATTAATGATTGCGAATGCTAATTAATCCAAAACTAATAACAGCAAATATTTTATTAAAACCTTAGAATGTCAAAGTATTAATAAGGGTACATGTTTTTATCGTGTATGGTTTAAATGAAAGCTAATTGTAGACTTACGTTTCATTAGCGAGGTCCATGTTAGTCCTAACGACTGTGTAATTACTGGGAGCGTAGATCGTGGTCTTAAATATGGCTTTGAGTGCTGGCTCATCGTAACACGGGAATGCACGGCGAGCAAACGTTGGCTGCAGCTGGGAGGTGATAAGTCTCCTAAAAAATAAGAATTTTCTTCTATTATACTTACTGTTTTATGAAGATATTCAACACAAAGCTAACCTCTATGAGGAAGGCCTGTGCCCAGCAGTAGGACGTATATAGGCTGAGGACGATACTGTTTCATTTTATCATCAGATTGGATGGACATGAGCTGCTCTACCAAGCTAGTTAATTATAGAAATTGTTCCTATAGTAAAAGGTTTTGAAAAATCATTTTGGAAAATTAACCAAATTAACCATTTCTCCAATATTGGTAATAAAACGTAAATACATTTGGTGTAATAATAAATACAAAAAACTGGGTGTTCAAAAACAACAATATACACACGCCTGTATCTTCTAAAGGTGTAGGCTTAGGTGTTGACACCTACTACCACTAAACTCATATGCTAAATATTGGAAAAAAAACCTATGAAAAAATAAATGCAAAAAACAAGCTTACTTACGCAGACGTTCCATCAGTTTCCTCGTAGTTCGACACATAGAGGCCAAACATATTCGTGGCAAATTGTCCCTCATAATCAATGTGTAAAACGTAAATTAAATGGGAACTTAGAGGTTCCCTTACATTAATCTTTAGAAAGTGAGTATCGTCTTCAGCAAGTTCACTACTTTGGTAAAGTTCTTCCTGATTTCTTTCATTATACACAGATATTTGATCAATTTTCAAACTCATAGCATGGAGAACAATTTGACTAGTTTGTCTGGTTGGTAAAATCCTGATAGTAACGTTTCCATAGAAGTATTCCTGGTTGTCAGGATCGAGAAAAATACGTAAGTCATAGTGGATTGGAATGGTTTCCCGTGGAAGATTGTACTGGGCGGCTAAAGCTTCGTTTCTTAGTTCTGGTATCAATGATACGCCAGCGGCCAAGCCTAAAAAGGCTAGTAAGGGCACTACATACATCTGAAAAGAAAATTGCTTTAATAAGTACTGCTGCTACAATAAAATCATCCACATGTATTACACGAAAATCAATACATAGTTCATCTACTAAGACGACGGACTGCTGCTACAATAAAATCATCCACATATATTACACGCAAATCAATACATAGTTCGTCTACTAAGACGAACAATTCTTATCTTTTTGTTCTGTCTAACTTATCTTTCTGTCTTTTATTGTGTCCAAAGTCAGCTTGTCAAAGCAAAGTCAGTTTTCACCAAACTGGATGCTCTTGAAGTTTTCGATTTTGGACTACGACAGTGATATCGTAGGTTTGGCTCTGTAGTTACTAAAGCTATTTAATTTGTTAATAGCTGGATAGGTGGTTGGGTTTATTATTTTTGATCTTCTGTAAAACAATGATCTATTTTAAATATAAATTGTATCCCAAATTATATTAAGTTAGGTGACTAGTCATATAAATACCGATGCAAATTTTCTTGAAATATTCATCAAGTTAACCATATTCAATTTCATACAGTTCTACATGTAACCATCAGAAATATAGTATTAAAATTGAAAATTAACGAAATGGCTTCTTCAGGAAAAGTCTGTAATAAATAGGCATATTAATAAATTCCAACAAAATGTAGTCCAAAAGCGAAAACTTCAAGAGCATCTTGTTTGGTGAAAACTGACTTTGCTTTGACAAGCTGAATTTGGACACAACAAAAGACAGAAAGATAAGTTAGACAGAACAAAAAGATAAGAATAGTTCGTCTTAGTAGACGAACTATGTATTGATTTTCGTGTAATCCAATTAATTGACATCTGATTCAGTATATTTTAAAAAAATATGTGTGCTATTTAACAACGATTAAAAGAGATATATGTCTAGCAGTGGACGAGCATAGGTTGTTGATGATATTACAACGTCGTCGAGTTTCATTACGTAAAAAAATCTATTTGTGCTACATTTGCAGTTTGGGAAGTTGGAATGTGGTACACTGATAACGCAGATATATCGAAGTGTCGTTTATCGATAGCACTTATCGACAAGATTAAGTATACAGAGCCCGTATCAGACTCCACTCCAAATAAAGAATAAAGTTGTTCACTGATAATAAAATTATTGCCAAATATTTTTGAGAGAAATTAGAAAATTGTAACTGGACTGAATTGTTTGTTGTATTAGGTTGGGGAAAAACTCTATTCGCATTATAGTATGTATAAACTTGTAATAATATCTCTTTGGCTATACTATTTGTATCTGGCTGGTTTTGGTATCATTGAAAGTTTAAATTTTAAAGAACATAATTCCAAATTTAAATTAGGAAAATGTGTGATTTTCATTTGTTTTTCGTACCGCCAAGATGAGTGAATCTAATGAAGAAATTCGATACATTTTAAAATTTTACTACAAAAAAGGTAAAAATGCAACGCAAGCCACGAAAAAAATTTGCGATGTTTATAGACCTAGTGCAGTGTCTGTGAGAGTAGCACAAATTTGGTTTAAGCGTTTTCAATCCGGAAATTTTGATGTCAAAGATGCACGTCGCTCTGGTCGCCCTATTACAGATAAAATGGATGCCATTTTTGAAAAAGTGGAGCAAGATCGGCATGTCAGTAGTTACGACGTAGCTGAAGAACTGGGAATTAACCACAAAACAGTTTTAGCGCATTTGAAAAAAACTGGGTACACAAAAAAGCTCGACATTTGGGTACCTCACGAGCTCACTGAAAGAAACCTAATGAACCGTGTACTCATTTGTGATTCTTTATTACGACGTAATGAAACCGAACCATTTTTGAAGAAGCTGATAACTGGTGATGAAAAGTGGATCACGTACGACAAGAACGTGCGAAAAAGGTCGTGGTCAAAGGCCGGTCCGGCTTCACAGACTGTGGCGAAACCCGGGTTAACTCGCAACAAGGTGATGCTGTGTGTGTGGTGGGATTGGAAGGGCATTATTCATTATGAGCTGTTACCACCAGGCAGGACCATCGATTCTGAACTCTACTGCAAACAACTGATGAGATTAAAGCAAGAAGTTGAGAGAAAGCGGCCGGAATTAATCAACAGAAGGGGTGTGGTTTTTCATCATGATAACGCTAGACCTTACACATCTTTAGCCACTCAGCAAAAATTAAGAGAGTTTGGCTGGGAGGTGTTAATGCATCCGCCGTATAGTCCTGACCTTACACCTTCAGATTTCCACCTGTTTCGGTCTCTTTAGAATTATTTAGGCAGTGTCAGGTTAACATCACGAGAGGACTGCCAAAACCACTTGTCGCGGTATTTTGACCAGAAGTCCCAAAATTTCTATAGCAATGGGATCATGTCCCTACCTACAAGATGGCAAAAAGTTATCGAACAAAATGGTACCTACATACTTTAGTTAAATGTAAATAAACTATATTAAAAAATGTTTTGAATTTTCTTAAAAAATGCGAAGAAACTTTTTCCCCAACCTATTATTTATCTAGGTTTTTAGTAGCTCACATTTGTTTTTTAAGAAAGTTTCCTAATAATTATTGTGTTTTAATACTGAACTAACCAATTAACATTTGAATGATATCTAAAGCAAATTATCGTTATAAAAAATCCATGTGTCCGTCACAATCTTTTAATTTCTTTTAAGTAAAAATGACGAATTCTTGCAATTTGTTATGTTAGAATATTTCTTATTTAAGATTTTTATTTTATGTATTTCCTTTTTTGTAAAAATAAGAATAAGGGTGTCTTTCCACCAGAGCTATGCAATTTAACAGTAAATAGAATAATTCGTTTCAAGTGACTCGCAAAATAATACAATCCTCGTGGTCTATTTTTCCTTGCACATAGCTCTGGTGGATAAAATTGACTATCTGAATCCGACTCTAAAATAATACGTGTTTACCTACGAAATTGCCGTTTTTTTCTCACTTAATATTTTGTTTGTCACTATTAAGTTTCAGAATATTCCTAAAAAATAATGACCTCCTCTAAAAAAACCATATTTTTGAGCTCTTTTGATTTATTTAGATAATTTTTTGTAAGTTTAACTGTGTTTAAATTAGAAACAAAGACAACTCTTTTTATGTTCCTCCCGAATAAATTATTTGATTTGCAGTAACATAAAAACGATAAATAATTTTTATGAAGAGTGATATCACACATATTGCTAAATCTTGTCTTATGATACATGCCAAATATCATTATCTCTGGATTTGTCGTTGTGGAGAAATCTGAAAAAATGTTAGTACGGAAAATGCAGACTTCCCCAAAATCTCCATACAAAACGGCAATTTCGTAGGTAAATACCTATTGTATCAGGTTCAAAAATTAGATGTAATGTAAGCAATTTACATAATACACATCCTGATCCTAATAAGTGAGCAGAAATGTTAGCTACCATGAAACATGGGGCGACCCTGATGCCGTGCACAGGGCCGTGAGGCAGGCAATCAAGTTAAAATAAATTAAATATAATTATTTTGGTGTGGGTCAACCAGAACTAAGTTGGCGAGAGAAAGTTAAAATCCATATTAATATTATAAATGCGAAAGTAACACTGTATGTCTGTCTCGCTTTCACGTCAAAACTACTGAACCAATATAACCAAAGTTTGGTACACAGATAGTCTAGAGCTTGAGAAAGGAGATAGGCTGCCTTTTATCCCGACTTTCACATGGGAATTTCACCAATTAAGGCTACTATGGGAGTCACCAAAGATGATGGGACTCACCATATGAGGGAAAAGGTTGAACTTCCCTCTGTTGCGCGTAGATGTTGAAAGGAAACAGGTACGGTTTTATACACGGTTTATTTTACCCCTCAGCAAGTCAGGACACAAAAAGGTAACGATCTTAGATTAAAACAGATAGAGATATTATGTCTTAGTTTTTGTAAGTTCTAGCTTCCACAGATTGGAGAGATATGGATAAGTCGCGGGAAAACTTTTTCATGTCACGACAGGTTTTAATACTTTTCTAATGACCTCCGCGAGGCAAAGGGGTTGATGTGTCATTCTGACACACCACTGTTCCAATTTGAAAAAATCTTTCAGTGTTGAATAGCCTATTTAATTTTATTGAGGAAGGCTATAGGCTACGTACCATCACACTATCTCAAAGTAACTATTCTATGCGGACGAAGTCGCGAATAACTGAGGCATGCATAAGGGGAGACATAATGTCCAGCAGTGGACTAGTACAGTTGACGACGATAACATTTTTAAGTAAATATAACCCTTTATCACATGAATAACTGTTATTGCCTACAAATATCGTATAAAGGATCTAATAGATTTGTATTCGGTTTTCACACAATGACATAGAATTTGTCTACTATTCAGTAATTATTTGCTATCTAGGTATGTTTTGATAGATAACAGTAATTGTGATAAGTAAGTCGGTTATCTCATTTGAATACCGATTTTAATAATGTTTTAGTCATCTACTTCATAAACTGGGATGTTTTTATAAAAAAGCAGTAATAAACTTTCTAATCTTTGAACTTTATGGGATTTTTTTCATATTTTTTGAGCTTATGGTTCAAAAGTTTTTTCATTCATTTTTTTTTTTCTTTTGTTGAGATTATTTCAGAAAAAGAGGAAAAAAATCAGTCCCTACATAACGTGTGTAACGTGGCGTTATTGATACACATATTTTTTCAAAATTTCAGCTCTCTAGTGCTAACGGTCACTGAGATTATCCGCGGACAGACAGACAGACAGATAGACATGGCGAAACTATAAAGGTTCCTAGTTTACTACGGAACCCTAAAAATAAAACATCACAAAGCTCCAATAGCCTTTACCAAACGTGGATTTGTTGTTTAACCCCTTGGCAAGCACCGCGAACACCGGTGCTCGCAAAACATAGATATTTCTATTGTTTCTCACTTTGTGCCTGTTGACTAGTATAAGAGATCCCTTTTAGTCAACCCAAGACTATTATACGAGTAAGTGGTCATACAACCAAAGTGCAGCTAAGTCAAAAAAGGAAATTATCATATCGAAATCTCTAATTTAGTTACGATAGCTCATTTAAGAACCTCTCATGCAATAGGTCCCCGGATCAACCCGGTAATAAAAACATTACTGATTTTGAATTATAATAAAAATTAAGTACATAACACAGTCATAACATATCATCACGCCTCTTTTCCCGAAGGGGTAGGGAGAGGTGTTAAGCACCCACTTTTCGCCAGATATGTTAGGTCCCTAGGTGGCGAGCCTGTTGCCATGCACCGGGCACAATGTGGCGCAAGCGATATTCACAATAAACTGTACATAAGTTTTATTCAAACTCAGTGGTAAGGAGGTGGGATCGAACCCGCGTTTCCCGCGGCCTCACGAACGAGTAATGCCCTGTCCGTCGCCCTGTCCGTCCGAACTCGGCTACCGCTGTCTGTTTACCTAAGTACAGTATTAATTAAATATCACTTGTATCACACTGTGCACGATGCATAGTAACAGGCTACTGGTTCATAAGAACCTGAATATATAATACGAAATGTGTGTGTCCACACCACTCCACGCCCTACCTACAGGCGTGAACATATTTAAATTACTAAGTCAAAAGAAGATTGGCGGTATAGGATGAGAAAAACAGCTGCTACAGTCAACGTATTCAAAATAACAAGAAGTGTTGCTGGCAACATTAAGATTTTCAATTTATGGTAAAATATTTATTGTAATAGTGGCAACATCGCGCTCTCTTCCGCCCGATCTTGATCGTGCAACATATTTTATTGTGAGTTTTTATTAAATCCCTTAATATCAGTATTAAGTGACATTTTATTTATCTAAAATTCAGTCCACTAATTCGAGGATCTCAACATGAAGCACTAGACATATATTATGTAACCTAAATATTTACTCTATAGTACTCTTTCAATTATATACTAAATAAAATAACACTTAAAAAAAAACAGTTTACCTTTAGTCTTTACCCGACCACTGACGTAAACATACTAAATTATCATTTATTTCTTAATTACAATTATAAATCTAATCTTTATAATATCTAGTACCTATATCAAAATAAATTTACATTCGTACTTTTAATCTATCAATGTTAGATACTTATTTAATTATCTGATATGGAATATATTACTAGTATGCCGTCCTTAATATAAAAAATAACAAAGAACATGTTTACAGTAGGTATGTAATTTTCCTATGGGACTGAACTGAAATCGTATAGGGAAACAATTAACAATGCAGGTAATAGCTGAAACGAATAGGCCAGTTGACTCATATCAAAAGTTATGAAAATAATGTTAAATTTACATAGTATTTAGTTCAAGGGTCCGACATAATTAACTTAGTATATAATATTATACTAAGTTCAATAAATATAAATAAGCGATTGCTGTAGTAATTCGATTTAAACATGTTTTATTTTTACATTTTTTCGCCATGTTCGTGAAATTGGTGAAGTAACGCGTCATGAAAACAATTACTATCAAACGCCAGTCGCAACCAATCAAGCATGTCTGTCGGCTGTGTCAGTCTGTGTCACGCATTCGTATTGATTGTTTACTAAAATCTTGACCACACGGCACAGATAATTCATAGACTATCATATCCGACAGCGTTTTTGTCTGACATGCAAAAAATAATTGAAAATAAAAAAAAATTATGGTGGTGCTTAATATTTACCATTTGGAGCCCAATGAAAAAAGGGTCAACTAGCCTATTGCAACTAAACATTTCATTAAGTGTAGATTAATATAGCGATTGTTTGTTTTTTAGAAAAGGTCATAACTGTTAACTAACGCCATCTAGTGTAAATTGGTAACACTATGACTGTGTTGAAGCTAGGCAGTTACGATTATTATTTTATTTAAAGCTAAATAAAAATGGCGATAAAGCCTATACCAGACAGACGCGGCCTGCGGTGCCGGCCAGTGACAGCTTACCGCAGGCCGCAACTAAGGCCGCCACTTATTTCACACAAGCGCGGTAAGGCCACGCGGCCTAACATCTGCAGGGTTGCCAATCGTATGAGAATCTGGTACAAATACGACATTTTCAGTTTCTGTTCGAAATTCAAAATTTACCAAATTCTTGTATACATTTTGTACGTATCACAGAGTCAATTTTTAGTTGCCAAAGGCGCTTCATTCCCATATCTCAAGGCTGATTGCATAAATTTCGAATTATCGGAAGAAAGATCATTGGGCATATCCGACCCGCTTTATAAGGAGTGACGGATTAACCAAAATTAATTTAAAATAAAGGGAATACGCGTAACATGAAACATTGAATCACGAATTTTCATGGTTTGACTGGCAGATATTAGGAATAAGTCCTTGCACACTATTCATATATTATCAAATTTTGTGTGTTCTTTTTACATGCAATAAAGAGTTATTTAAAAATCATGGAAAAAATTACAAGATCGCTTAAAAACAAGCTTTTTCAGGGGATTTTTTCATTTTTTAAAGCTTTCCATACCAAATTGAATTAGCACTGGAGGCCGATGGCATTATGTTCCGTACGCTTTGGCTTTCGATATTAGCAAAGCAAAGCCACTTTTTTACTAATAGTAAAGCTACTCTTTTACTAATAGTATTTAAATATTTAAGTATCTATTAAATTTTTCAATTTACGTTCTTGCTGTTTCATTCTAAAAAAATAGTTACCTTTTAAACCAATAACCTTTATTACGTGACAGTTACATAATAGTAGATTAGTAGCCAAGGGCTGTAAGGCATCAATTGCAGCCCGAGATATTTAGGCGCACGAGCGCAGCGAGGGCGCTTATAGTTCGAGGGTGCAATTGATGCTTACACCCGAGCTAACTACTCTGCTTTACATCTCGATTGTGAGGTAAGTGGAAAAAAAGGCATTACAAGAATAAATAAATTTATTTTCAAGAACTAAATTTAGCTTCGCCGTTCGATATTCAAAATTGATGAAAATAGCGAAGCGACCTCTTTTGTCACAAGAATAAATAAATTTATTTTCAAGAACTAAATTTAGCTTCGCCGTTCGATATTCAAAATTGATGAAAATAGCGAAGCGACCTCTTTTGTCATTGGGCTGAATGCATGATGTCTAGTGCCAGTAAGATGGTTAGATGTACGCGAACTTTTTGAAAGAGTTTTTTTTTTATTACTAACCGCCCTAGGGCGTTTCTAGCTACATTATTAACCTAGGGCGGTAATTGATCACTTACAACCCGCATCTGGGGGTATTAAGGACCTACTTACCGAAACACAAAATGCAGTCATAACGAGATAAGAGCGATATATCCAACTCATAATAATGACATTTGTTATTTAATTTCTCCGTTATAATAACGTACAGCGCCATCTATTGATAGATCAAAACACTGTACACACTGAACAGTTCCCTAGTGTTGCAATTTAAAAAACTCTTTACTTTTTAGTTACGGAAGCTCAGTTTCTATCGGAAACCTAATAGGCGGCCCTAGCGGAAAGTAGGTAAAATCGCGTTTCCCATAGAAATTGAGTTTCTAATCGCAACTACAAAAGTTTTTTTCCATGATATCCTACACCAGGGGTACAGAAATTTGTTCATACCTCTCTTTTTTCAACGACTTCTTCAAAGAAAACATACATATAATCATGAATATTTATCCCCTTAGGGTAAGTCAGACATATAACATAACACATCATCACGCCTCATTCCCCGAAGGGGTAGGCAGAGGTGTTAAACACCCACATTTCGCCAGATATGTTAGGTCCCCATGTAACAGGAGGCGAGCCTGTTGCCATGCACCAGGCACAATGTGAGGCAAGCGATATTCACAATGAAGTGTACATAAGTTTTATTCAAACTCAGTGGTACAGGCGATGGTATCGAACCCGCGTTTCCCGCGGCCTCTCGAATGACTAGTGCCCTGTCCGTTTCAACTCGGCTACAGCTGCCTTATACTGCAGCTACTGTTAGTCAGAGACTAGGCGAAAGCACCGCAAAAGCAATCCACTGCAATAATCAGCGCTTCACCAAGCAGCGACTGCAAGTGTGCTCAGCGTCGAAGGTGGTGGGGCCGTTGCCGCTTATGTTATTGGATGGCTGTGCAGTTAACCCTTCAACTAAACAAGTCCAAATCACCACAGTGCTGTATACAGGTTATAAAAATAGTAAATATTACTAAAAGCCAAAACTAGATTATTTTGTATGGTGAAGAAATGATAAATGAAATCATTTATTCTGCAATTTGATTTACATGAAATACTTTTGGACGACAAAAATCCGATATCTTTACATACATACATACCATCACGCCTCCTTCCCCGATATCTTTATAAGGTTTAAATTGATTCCTGAATATAAATTCTCGTGCGGTGCTCAAGAGTCGACACTAAACTTGTTCTGTCAATCACGCGTCCCTTTTCCTTATTTCACGATGTTTCTGGACTTTTTTGGTGATCATCAACGTCGTCGTTCGCTGGCTGAACGTTGTCGCACAGGGCTGATTAGCAAAACGGCGTAGAATTTATATAGAATTGAACTATTTGTAAATACTTATGAAATTCTCAACTATCAGGATGCCTAAATAAAGTTTTTCATCAAATAATGTTTCCCTCATCGGCTAGCAGCCTAGTCTAGTAACAGTTGATGTAACGTCCAGGACCAACGTGTCCCCCTCTTTACCTTATGAAGGATTTACCATGTAAAAAGGAGTTGTTTTTAGTTCTCACATTCACCGTCGTGTACTCCCATGCAATATGCTGAATTGTTTACCAGTACACAAGGAATGTTTGGCGCCCGTATATAATTTCTAACCAACTCGACTCGCGAACGCATTAACTTCGCGGACAATTCATGAAATATTTCAAAATTGCGCCTTTGGGACGCTCTCAACTCAACCAGCTCAGGTATACGTGATGCTATGAATAATAGTTATACACCAATTCATTTTCCTCTGTCTTAATAATACTCGTAAGCAACAGTAATATTTATTTTTTTAAGTATAATTATTACCAAATAATATCATGAACTTAATTAAAGAAAACGCAAGCGAATCTCAATTTCACTATAGCTTTTATGGGCTAAGAGCTATGAAACTATTTAGGGAATAGCATTTATTAAATGTTCGCTAGTTATACGAATTAACATAACATCATCACTTGTATAGGTACGGTTTTTATATTTAGATCCATATGTAACGGCCCGGCCACGACTACCGAGCGGCAAGCGGCGCGGCAGGCGGTTTTTTCTTTTAATTGCTCGCTTGCGCTTTCCCTAAATAGTTTCTTAGCTCTTAGTTTCTTTCTTCGTTTCTTAGTTTCCATTCTACGATTAAATATTACTCTATGCACAAAGCAAAGTATGACATTTAAAAACTTCATAATACGCACCGCCGTAATAGGCAACGAGCCTGTTGCCATCTCCGCGTTTAAAATTGCTCTTTTGAAATACTTCAATTAACAATTAATTAATACTCTTACTGTATCCGTCGTATTTGTAATTGATTTAAAGTAAATATTACCTATTAATTAATGTACATATAAATTATGTCAATTTAAAATATTAAATACTATTAGGAAACTAAGGGTGAGGTTTTTAGTAAAAGTTACCTCAATAGTTAAAATCTAGACCGATAGCGTCAATGGAAACGCCAAAATGTATGACGCCTTGAATTTTTTTTTTTTGAGATAAAAAGCATAGCAATATACGTCAGCTATGCCGCCCGATGTTATTGCACAATGTGAGTGGAACAGCGGGCATACAATAACAAAATTGAAATTTTGTACATTTTGATGTCAGCAAAATTTTATACAATTCAAAATCAATGAAATCATGTTAATATTAAGTCATTCAATAGTCATAGATAAATTTATTTGTTATTATATAATAAATAGACAGTACTGATGAACTTACACAGTTGACGACCTCCGTGGTCGAGTGGTCTGTACGCCGCGCCGGTCTCAAGGCGTCGCCATCTCGAGAGGTTCTTGGTTCGATCTCCGGTGGGGGTCATTGGCAAACACACAGGTTATGTAAATTAGAAATCATATTTTGCTCCCAAGATACTATCCTGTGGTATGCCTACAGTAATGTGCTGATGTTTTGATTCAGTTGTTTAAAGAATCTTAGTTTTAAAAACTATATCTGTTAGTGAAACCTTTTGAAATCAGATTTAAACTAACTTCAAGAATAACTAAACGTATCATCTGTTTCAATAACACGCTGTGTAGTACGCAATCAAATACACGGGATATGTCCCGTGTATTTACTAATAAGAGAGCCGTGCAGTATTCTTTTTCATCAATTGCATACCAGGCCTCATTTAAGGTGGTCATAGTAAGTGTTGTCCGTCTTGGAAATACCTTTCAAACGATACCACCAGCTTAGGTATTGAAGCCGGGTACCATTCTGCCCATTGTCCTTTACAACCGTAATTCAATTTTTTTACAAGATAAAATTGTACTTAACTCCTTTACTCGGTTCCCTCCTGGGAACGGGAGCGAGGCACAATAAATCTTGTATTGGCATGCCGGGATACCAACCGGGACAGAGATAATTTAAGCGTGATGCTGTTTTAATATATGGTTAAAACATTGTTACTCTCAAAACTTATATAAAAACCTCCGCCTATAAAAAACCCTTATCTAGCTCTTGTCCTATTGGACATGTCGTTGAGAAAGCGACACGCGTCCTAAATTTGCCGCGGCTCCAAAGATAACGCGTGTTGCCAAACATTCTCTTCACGTCTCGTCACAACGACTTGCGAGATGTTGCGATATGGACACGTACGCTAAGTAAAGGTACCAGGAAAAATGAAATTTTGAGTGCCGCTGTTAGAACAATCTAAGAAGGTTTCGTAAAACTTATACCTTCTTACAATTATCACGCTTCTATGCCCGAAGAGGTAGACAGAGATGTTAAACACCTACATAATTTGTTCATTGTTCATTTTTGTTAACAGGTGGCAAGTATGTTGCCACCTGTTGACAACATTTTAACAAGCAACTATACTTAAGTTCGTTCAAACTCAGCTCTGGTACATCAGGCGGTGGAATCGAACCCACGAACCAGTGAGCGAGTGGTGCATCCTTCCCAACTCGGCTACCACCGGATTAAGTAAAAGCAAAAGAAACAAAATTTTTTCCAAAAATGAAACTTAATAATAATAATAATAAAATAATAATAATATGAAAATCTTTGTTACCAGGTAAGATACATCATTTTCATAATATAAACTAGCCCCCACACTAGGTCGAGCCTGTCCTGTGGGGAAAAATAAAGATTATCCAAAAAGCTATTCCTAGCCAAACGAGAAGACAGCATCGTTTTGTTTGTGTGTTTTCAACCAAAAAACATTCATTTATTTACATAATTATGACAGGTACACTCTTGACCTTCATCTCACCTGATCGTAAGTAACGATAAAGCTAAATGTGGACACGAGCTTCACCTGTAATTCCTCAACAAGTGAGGAACTATCTAACTTACCTCTATACTGGAACAGCTTGGAAGAATGCAGACAGGCTAGACTCGCGCTACTACGAAGTGACCCCCGCTTCTCCAAGAAACTCTTACAGCTAACTAAGGCTCGCTTACGTCTAGTAACGGGAGCCATAACAGGACATAGCTATTTTAACAGGCACCTTTTCAATTTAGGTATCACTGACAGCCCCCTATGCAGAGCATGCATGGGGGCAGAAGAAACAGCTGCCCACGTGCTGCTGGAATGCACTGGGGTAGCTAACTACCGGGCAAAGTACCTGGGAAACCCGGGTAACCTCCGCGAGGCTGTCCTCAACGTGCAGGCGCTGGGCGACTTCCTGGCGGAGCTGGTCTGGCTGGAGCAGCCAGCCTTCACCCTCAGACGCAAAATAGGCGCTAAATCGTCGAATTGCATGAACAAGAAGAAGAAGAACTTAACTCTAATTATCGGAACTTAACAATGCTTATCAACATTATTTTTATGGCGACAGACTTAGGCTAGACGGTGGGAGCTAATCAGGTGAGCTTAGCTACCCATAACCACCATTATATAGATAGGTTACCCTTTTTAGTGTACAGTCATCAGCAAAAATACATGACTATTTTAGTTCCTTATAAGTTTGGCAACACTAGGATCTAGTCCTGCAAAAGCAACGGACAAGTACTTACTAAAATAGTCGTATCTTTTTGCTAGTTACTGTACACCTGATAGGACATAGTATTTTTTTAAATGTAGATGACACAAATGGCGGTGTTATCTCGTGGCAGCAATCTTTTCAAGACAACCTGTCAACGGAGAGATAATAAAACAGGTGTAGAAAAGCAAGGTTTGAACCAGCGACCTCTTGCACGAGTATGTAGTGCCAGGTTCCTTAATTTCGCTATCGCTGCGTATGTTTAGAATGACATAATTAGTTTTAATACTTCAGTTTTTATAACCTGCAACGCCATCTGTTGATAAAACTAAATACTCCTAAGTCCTAAGCCTATATACGTCCCACTACACATGAGGAGTATGAGCCGTAACACCACCACGCAGGCCCAATGCGGGTTGGTGGGTAAAAACGATCGCAATAGCGACCTGGACCAACGGCTTAACGTTCCTTCTGAAGCGAGGAGGTGATCAAGATCACAAAGTTTAGCCACCCACTCACAGCCTGACCATGGCAAAGGTAGCTTTGTTTTCGATCGAAAGCCATAGTGTACTAGCCACTTCGCTACCGAACTCCTCTTTAAGAACTTAACTAGAACTTGAACTTTAGAATACGTTTAGAACTAGCTGGAACTAGTCATACCACCACTTAATACTTAATTATACCATACTTAATTATATAACTTGTCATTCTATGGTTTTAGTAAAAGCTTGCTGTGCCTAGTGGCACTACACACAAGGGTTGGCAAAATGACAAAGTACTTAAAGACTGTACCTTAATAGCTTAGTAAATTCACATCAATATTTGTCCAAGAAATACATTAAATAAGCCCATAATTTTTTATTCATTTAAATGCCCCACTTTGAATGGACCTAAGCAAATACTGTCCCACCTAAAGATGGGCGATATGAATGTACAGTTATGCATTATTATTATAAACTTGCGTTGAATAATCGTTGTTTGCTCAGGAATGTAGGACCAATTTGGATGAACTTGGAATTCTAACCTTTATTAATACAAGATATATAAAAAAGAATATATATACAAAACTTTTTATTTTATTTGCCATTGTGTATAATTGGACGAATTGGACTATTGGGCATTCATTTGACATTGATTTGACATTAATCAAGTATGAATTGTATTTTTTTATAGTGATTATTTATATGATAAATTAAATAATACTATTGAGATTGAGTAGGTACTAGTGAGATTTGAAATATAATTATTTTAAATCATTTTAGCTATTATTGAAATTATAATATAATATTCTGCATGCTGAAAGTTCAGAAAACATGTTGAGCTTCTTCAATCTATAAGATCTGTACCTACCATGTTTTTTAGCAAAATAAAGCATTTCATTTCATTTCAAAAGGCCAGTGACTTGGAATAATAGAAAGGCCAAAAAGGAATTGATTTACACACACATGACATAAAAGGAAATGAAAGCTGAACTGACTATAGCAACACGAAAGTAAAAAATATATATATGACCGCAGGGTAGCCGCAACCAAAAAAAAAAGCAAAAATCCACTGTGAATTATCTCCGGATGTGCTACTAAGCTTTATAGAAAAAAAGATTAATTTATTTGGCTATGGCCTACTCATGTGTTCCAAGCCAGCTATATGAGTAGGTAACATAACATAACAGATATCATATCAACACGCCTCTTTCCCCGAAGGGGTAGGTATGTTAAACACCAACAGTTCGCCAGTTATGTTAGGTCCCCATGTAACAGGTGGCGAGTCGTGCACCGGGCACAATGTGAGGCTAGCGAAATTCACAATGAACTGTACATAAGTTTTATTCAAACTCAGTGGTACAGGCGGTGGGATCGAACCCACGTTACCCGCGGCCTCTCGAACGAGTGGTGCCCGGTCCATTCCAACTCGGCTACCGCTGCCTATACGGGCTGCGTAGGTAACGTCAGTATTAATATAGATGGCACATAGACTACTCTTAACTCTTTAAGGTCCCAGCGAACGCTGGAGTTCGCGAATAACATTATATTTCTAATGTGTCCCATTTCATGTCTTTCGTTAAAAAAAAAAGATCTTGCCTTGCAGTACGATTTAAGCCACATTACAGATAAGAGTTACTCATTAACCCTGCGTTGTTAACTCCGGGTTAAACCGATAACTTGTCTTGTCATTACACCGGGTAACACCGGGTTCAAAGTACACATATTTAACTCGCGGCGGGTTAAATCATAACTCTGACTGTTGAAGTTATAAACATTGTGTATTTTTGATGATTTTCGTCTTTGTCATAACAAAAATTATGTAGAAAGTTCTGCTATGGTTAGCTATCTACCAAGGTCTTTAAATCAGAGTCAACATCTGGTCAACATCTGGGCAGTGGAGGGAAGCACCCTAAATCACCTCCTAGATCACTTCGTGTGTAGGCAATGTCGGGAAAACATCGGGGCAGCATAGGTCTCCCTTAATGCACGAAACGGCTTTCTATCTCTCCATATAATTAAACTTTAGGACGAGCCTTTATCACTTGCCTGTATGGTTCGGCAAGTGGTGAAGTGGTGAACCTATCCTGGTTTTGTATATACTACGTTTTCAATTTCTTAATTTTATTTTATTAATGTAATATTTTAGACTACTTGCATTTGTAATAAAAAATGTGGTAAACTGCAGATATTTTTTTTTTCTTCTTAAACTTCAATGACGTTGTAGTTTATGACATTTTTTAAAAGAGGAAAAACAATGTAAAGGCAGGATAGAAACTTGTAAACTGCTTTTGACGTTCATAAGCATGTGCAAAGACGCATCTAAATTGAATAAACGATATTGAATTTTGAATTTTTATCATAAAGAATCACATGAGGAGTTTGGGCCGTAACCCCACCGCGCTAGCCCAATGTGGGTTGGTGGGTAGAAACAGTTGCAATAGTTGCAATAGCAACCGGGACCAACGGCTTAACGTGCCTTCCGCACGGAGGAGTTCGATATCACAAAGTTTTGGGCATTCATCTAAGACCTGACCAAGGCGAAGGGAGGAGAGCACCCTAAATTACCTTCCAGATCGCCTCGCGTGTGGGCAGTGTCGGGGCAGCGGAGGAGAGCACCCTAAATCACCTTCCAGATCGCCTCGTGTGTAGGCAATGTCGGGGCAACATCGAAGCAGTGAATGTGAGCGCCCTAAATCACCTCCCAGATCGCCTCGTGTATAGGCAGTGTCGGGGCAACATTAGGGCAGCGAATGTGAGCGCCCTAAATCACCTCCCAGATCGCCTCGTGTATAGGCAGTGTCGGGGCAACATTAGGGCAGCGAATGGGAGCGCCCTAAATCACCTCCCAGATCGCCTCGTGTATAGGCAGTGTCGGGGCAACATTAGGGCAGCGAATGGGAGCGCCCTAAATCACCTCCCAGATCGCCTCGTGTATAGGCAGTGTCGGGGCAACATTAGGGCAGCGAATGGGAGCGCCCTAAATCACCTCCCAGATCGCCTCGTGTATAGGCAGTGTCGGGGCAACATTAGGGCAGCGAATGGGAGCGCCCTAAATCACCTCCCAGATCGCCTCGTGTATAGGCAGTGTCGGGGCAACATTAGGGCAGCGAATGGGAGCGCCCTAAATCACCTCCCAGATCGCCTCGTGTATAGGCAGTGTCGGGGCATCATCGGGGCAGTGGAGGGGAGCGCCCTAAGTTGCCTCCTAGATCGCCTCGTGTGTTGTTACGATTATTAGTGTGTAGAGTAGCGGTAGACTTTAGGACCTAATCAAGAGCCGATTTAAGGGATTTGAGTAGACCCCTTTACATGAGAATTCTTTGATATTCTGTGAGTTCTTCGATGCAAAAAGTAAAAAAAAATATTCAGTTTAGGTATTTAGATACTCGAATGTCAAATCATGCCAACCATTTACTAGCTATCAGGAGGCCTTGTTCTGAAAACAGGCAAGACAAATATCGAGTTAGGCCCACTTGCGCGTTGGAGAGTTAGAACCTACCTCCGGGCCTAATATGTATATGTTTGCATAGATTTCTGTTTTGTCTTGTGCACTGGTGTCGCTTCTCTTACATCCTGAGATCTCACACACCTGTAACGGGTTGACTGGAAGATATCCCTATTAGAGATAAGTCCTCCCTTGTATACTTCTGCTTATTACATTGTTTATTTTTGTTTATGTGCAATAAAGAGTTATATATATGGGCCAACCCTGGGTTGAGCGCTAACTCTAGATCGTGCAAATGGGCCTTAATTAAATAAACTCTTATAGTACGTCTCAATGCAAGTTGCCAAAAAGGTAAACAAAACAAAGGTAATGTATCATCTCTAAAATGTTTTGTGATGACTGTAGATAATTGAAATCAATTGAAACGTACAACAATTGTTACCGTTAATTATATTTACGTGCCAATGTCCATGTAAAAAGTGTGATTATTGAATAACAAATTCGGTAAGTCGGCTTTTTTGTTTACCTTTTTGGCAACTTGGATTGAGACGTACTGTAACGAGGCGCCATAGCTATATAGCGACTCGTTGCAGTCATTGCGCTCTTCTCTGGCCATTTTTCTCTTGGTTTCCGTTTTTAAATTTGCTGTCTGTCTCTTTTTATTTGTTTTGTTCTCGAAGTTCATTCTTACCAGAGTCAGCGCGTAGAGTAGTTGACTCCCTGCTAACAATAATTGTAATATATTTATAAAGTGATGATCAATTTCATGCCATACTGTCTCCTATCGCAGGTGGGCTGGTAGAGATTTCTTTAGGAATAAGCCACACCCTTTGTATTTTCTATTTTATTTTTGTGTTGTTTCTGTTTAATTGTTGTGTACAATAAATTATTAAAAAAAAAAAAATCAATTTTTATAAGCTTAAAAAAGTTACAACAACCCATAAGATCAGTTCCTGATAAATAACAAAGTCTATAAGTCTCTTTAAGGCACTATATTGTAAGTAGACCTACCCTTTTTATAATATATTTAGAGTTAAATGTGAAATTGTTTTGTGCTCAGTGTAATTTACCTTTTTTCATATAATTGTTTCAGTTGTGCCTTAATTCTTCATTATAAAATATAAAATACCTAAGTGACGACCCAACTGCATTTTCATTATCCCCGGCTTCACCCCGTCACATTACTATACCCCAGAGTTCTGTTAGTAAGCTCTGCATTTATACATTTAACCCGCAGTCTCTTAGACCTTGCAAAAGCATCGTAATAATTTCAATATGACCAAGCCACAACGCTATTAGCCATCAAAAATCTATTTTAATCGTCGCATAATACGCGGTGCGCCTCAGTAAGTGGTATTAATTAAATTGTTCCGGGTTGCCGGTCAAACGGGCCGCCGAATTTACAAAGTACACAATATCAAGCTACAGTATAATATTTGCTTTATGTACGGGGGTTGTGCAAACTTGGTAACATTAAGTTTTTGTAAACAACAAAGTGAAAATACGTAACTGTTACTATTTCGCCTATTTTCCTGAACGGGTAGGTACAGTCGAGTGAACAAATATGTACCTATACTCATTTTAGATATGACAATCTTTATTTCCTTCTATTAGGTCCTTACCTATGTAATTGGTGTTTTGTGTGGTTATTTTGGGGAATTCTGCATTTTCCATACTAACATTTTATCAGTTCTCTTCACAACGACAAATCCAGAGATAATAATATTTGGCATGTATCATTAGACAAGCTTTAGTAATATGTGTAATATCACAATTCATAAAAATTATTTATTGTTTTTAAGTGAATGCAAATCAAATGATGTATTCGGGAAGCACTTAAAAAGAGTTGTCTCCGTGTCTAATTTTAACACAATTAAACTTACAACAAATTATCAAAACAAATCAAAAGAGCTCAAAAATATAGTCTATTTTTAGACTAGGTAAATTTTTTTTAGGAATACTCTGAATCTTAATAGTTACAGCAAAATACTAAGACAAAATAAAAACATCAATTTCATAGCTAAGGACCCAATATTAAGAGTAATTTACTGTCAAATCTGGCTACATATTTTTGGAGTTGAATGTACGAAGTCACTATGTAACTAAAGATGCCTGTTTCAACCGAGCCCAAGCGATATTAACAAACTTTTTGGTTTCATTCAATCTCTGTGGTAGAGGAAACTGAATCAATTTAAGAATAGGGTTTCTTAATTTCGCTCGCCAATTTTCGGAAATCACAAAAAACATTTTGAATCAGTTTCAACAGCAGGGACCACGTTGCATATCTGGGGCATAAGATACAAAGCCACAGTTCCCAGTATCTAGTATTTCATTCCGTGGGCTCTGCTTTTGGGACCAGTCTCAGCGACGGACGTGTTATCTATAGATATATAAGTCAAAGGTGTCTGACTGACATAGTGATCTATTAACGCACAGCCGAAACCGCTTGACGGATCGGGCTGAAATTGACATGCAGGTAGATGTTATGACGTAGGCATCCGCTAAGAAAGGATTTTGATCAGTTCTACCCCCAAGAGGATAAAATAGGGGATGAAATTTTGTATGAAACTTTGTCATTTTTAAACTGATCGGGCTGAGACTTTGAGAGCAAATTAAAGGGTTCTCGTGGGATAGTTAAAAAAACATAGTAACCGCGGTCGAAGTCGTGGACAACAGCTAGTTTATTATAAATTATATTCGAGAATCTTTAAGTAATAATACATATATATAACATATACATATATACATATATATAAATACATTCCATTTTATTTACGTCACAGTAGGACCTCAAGACGACTAAGAGTGGCAGTGGGCAGGGCATATTCCTCGTAGAGCTGGACGGGATCGTGATTCGTGTGGTAGCAGCTCATTAAAAGAATACTACCAACCCATCCCTTCCCTTGGGTGTCGTAAAAGGCGACTAATGGACTTAGAACTGCACAACATCCAAAAGCTTATAGCGGCGACGGGATCACCGCCTGTCACGCTGAGTGCAGTCACTGCTTGGTGAAGCGTGGACTTTGGCAGTAGATTACTCCTGCGG
The DNA here is from genome assembly GCA_910589355.1 of Parapoynx stratiotata. Classification (NCBI taxonomy): domain Eukaryota; kingdom Metazoa; phylum Arthropoda; class Insecta; order Lepidoptera; family Crambidae; genus Parapoynx; species Parapoynx stratiotata. Next base: position 15,745,433 of record OU342464.1, read on the forward strand.
TGCTTTTGCCTCGTCTTTGACTTCCCCTTAGGGGATAATAGTCGTGATTATATGTATGAATGTATGTAACTAGACGGATTCTGGAGTGGTGGCCACGTACTGGGTGGCGCAACGTGGGGAGGTCTCAACGAGGTGCACCGACGAGCTGGCGAAGGCCACAAGAAGTCGCTGGATGCGGACGGCGCAGGACCGGTCGTTGTGGAGATCTTTGGGGAAGGTCTACGTCCAGCAGTGGACGTCAATAGGCTGCTGGATGGATAGATAGAAGACTCAGTACCATGTCTTCATCTAGTATTTCGAACCTATAATCTTTTCGTGCTGGTTTCACCACCCCTGCAGAACTTCCTGAAAAAATTTATTGACATTCCATAAAAATTACATTATAAGTATTGGTTTCCTACAAATTACTTCAAATATTTACCATTGCTTACATTAACAAAAGTAAACTTAAACGAAACTTGATCTTGGTTGTACACCAAAAGATGTTTCATGTGTCTAAAATCATATGGTATAATGTCTATCCAAAAGTATGATCAATAAAATTAATCTTTATTAACAATTTGGTGTTATTTAAAGGGTTAGAAAAATATTCAAATTTCTTTCAGCAAAAAAATACAATTAGTCAGCAAAAATTACCAATTGGTCAGCAACGTATAGGCTGGAAATATTTCTAAATTGGTCAGCAAAATAACTAATGGGCAGCAACTCAAATATTTTCTCGGGCGCCAAATGGCTTTATGACAAAAAATATGTAAAACATGTGACACAATTAATATTGCTTTTAAGGGTCATAAAAAATAACCTCAACCTGATATCTATCAGAATATATTTCCTAGGAATTGAGCCTTGATCCTTCATTGATCCTATTCCTAAATTTTATACATTTCTGTTAAAATATATATTGCTGCCCAATTAATTATTCTGCTGACCATATAATTATTTTGCCACCCAACGTATTATATTGCTGACAAAATTTTGTTTGCTGCCCAAATGATTTTTCGGCTGACCATTTTGTTGCTGACTAAATAATTGAATGGCTGCTTTTTGGCATTTAATTAATTGGCACCCAATTTTTGTATGGCTAAGTGTGGTCTTAAGAGCCACAGTGCTCCTTGGACTCTGCCTTCGAGGATTATAGGCGTGATTTTATGTATGTATGTATGTGTATTACGTAATTACTTCCCTTAGTAAATTTGCGATATTCTCGTTTATATAATTACAAACAAACCATTTTATTCTCTTCATTGAATTGTAAAAGTATTTGAAGTGAACTTAAACCACTAATACCGATGTGAGCTTAAACTAAGCTTTGTTACGATCGTAGCCTGTTGCGCGGCGTAGCTTCGTAGCGCGCTACAGTCGTAGCCAGTTATCTGACGCTCTCCACACCTCTCGCCCGCGAGTTCCGCTCCCCATCATAACCTACTTTTGCACGTACTCAGTGAATTTAAAACTTGGTTGTTCTTTTTTCAAATGGAGCGGCACTTTTTTTTCTCAGTGGCCATTTTTTTATGAAATAGTTTCAGCACTTTTAAAGTTTCGGTGAGTTTAAATTTTATTAAATACAATTTTAAAAGTTTTATAATTGCGAAGGTTTAAGTTAATATTTTATATTAACTACTTTTAAAAGGTGACAGTTTTGTGGTGTTGAAGTATAAGTCGAAGGGAAAAATTGTTTTTTCTTGCTTTGTAAGTACCTTTTTTTCATTTATATTATTACATTTTTTAGATCTTTTTTTTTAGATATTATACATATTAATTTCAATAGTATTAGACTATTAAAAATAAAATAAAATGACCAATCAATCAACGACACTAATTTAATATTAATTACTTTTGAGTTCATTGAATACTTGAAAAGTTTCTTGAGTTTCAAAATCATTCTTCTTATTAAATAACTTCTACGATCTACAAAAAAATTACTTGAGTTTAATTTTTTTTATAACAATGATTTTTTTATAACAGTGCTAATCTAACTCGTACGTTAATTTTTATTTTAATACTCTATTGGATCAAGTTATTTTTGGGTCGCAAAGAGTTCTTTCAGTTTTATTGACGTTTCAAGTATTTATTCTCAAATTATTAAAGGTGCCTTACCGTTACCAATACGGGAAACATTTGCTTTAAATTAACTATTCGTAATAAGATTTTTGAATAAAACTACATCTTACTGTAGCAGATTCATTTTTTTTATCTAGAAATAATTATAAATCATCTTATGACCGTTTCACTTCTAGTAAATATATATCAAAACATCATCAATCATTAACAAAAATAGTAGCAATTCAAGAAAAATAACTTAAAATAATCAATATCTTCTTCTTCTTCTTGCCCTTTTGCCCACTCTAGCTGGGGTCGGCACAACATGTCTTCTTCTTCCATTCTCCTCTGTCACTCGTCAGCTTAGCATCCACTTATTTATTTTCATATCAGTCTTCACGCGTTCAGATTATTGATTTTTCGGTCTTCCTCTCACTCTAGGTCCGATTGCATCCATACTCAGCATTCTTCTTGTAATGGGACATTCATCCTTCCACTATATGTCCATACCACGCTAACCTATTGCTCCTAATCTTTTCTGTCACTACTTTCAAACTTTCCTATAGTCATTCTTGATCTTGTCTATTCTTGTGGCTCCACCCGCACATCCATGCATCGCAAAATTCATAGATATAAATTGATAGCAGATCAATGCTGAGTATCTTGCCAGTTTCTCTCAGAACAAGGCCTCCTGAGTAGACCTAGCAAGGACAGAAAAGATATAATCCCCGAAGACTAAACTGCTCAGTTTATACGTATAGTAATATAAGCGCTTTATATTGAAAGAATAATTTTCCGTTTTGAGTACTACTTACCTAAGGGCGGATTCAACCAAATCCCTTATTACACGGGGTTTCGGACACCAATAAATGATTAAATGTCATTGGTCGAATGAACGAATTACAGCGTAATGACGGAGTCCTGCGTAGAGGGTCGATTTTTGGCCGTGTACGCAGAACTTGTGTATGTAAGACGTGTACGTTACACAAACGTTTTAACTTTACTTCGAAAATATACTTTCATCTAAGATGGAAAGACATCACTCTATCTCCTCTCAGCCTTCTCCTATGATGAGTTTCATTAGAAAGAGATAAAAAAGACAAATTAAATACAAGCCAAGAAACAATCAGCGGTCGAAAACAACGCATCAATAACAGTCTACTGCACTTGGTGCTTCGAGCCGGATACAATTAAAATGCAAAGTTTGCATCAACTTTAATGTAGCTAAAATTTCAGAGGTAATTTGAGAACTAAGGTGTATACGTTATCAACACTATAGTAAAAACAGGATTTTATATGCAGTAGATTCTATAGTTCATTATAACAATATATTCCTGAATCTAATGAACAAAGTCATACTTGTTTCAGTAGTAGGTGTTTGAGATTTGATGCTCAAAGGGTATTGGAGGCATTCATTTATATAAAATTTGAATTCAGTTTTCAAGTTGCGCAACATTAGTTTATATAATCAATTCGGGGAGTTTTGATGTTTGAATTTGTATGTGGTGTACAATTTATAATAACCTACAAAAATTTTTGCTGGTAATTTTTTTTGTAAACTATACAGGAAAAATTTGTTTTTACTTACTTACTCTCATCCCACTCAAGAATATTTGGTGGCGTCGGAACAACATCTCTTCTGCTTCCAATGTCCTTTCTCCACCTTCAAGTTAGTTTTCACTTTATTTCCTCTCATATCAAACCTTACACCTCCTCACAGTTAATCCGTCGTTCTGAGCACTTTCTCTTATTCTACGTTAATCCTCGTCTATGTTTAGCATTCTTCCAGCTATGATAAAGTAGTAATGTAATAAATTCATCCCTCGTCATCTCAATTTCCATATCTATTGTCCCTTATCTTTCTTAAAAGCAACTTGAAACAATGTTACAAAATTAAGAAAAATATTAGCACATTTTTCATTTTCATCAGTCTACAAGAAAATACCCAGTTTTTTAGTAGTATTCATGTCCGCTCTGTTGTCTCGGCTCAATTTCAAAGTTTTGTTTTTGCCTGAATTGCTGTTATCGGAGACTGCCTGACTGATACATTGCCGACAGCTTTTTGTAACGATATTGCAAGCATCATTCATTTTAATTGACAAAATTGTCTGTACCGTTTGTTTTGGGTCCTCCTGGCATAAGGTAGATATGTTTACCAAGTCTATAATATTATGTAATTCAGCGAGTTGTTTTTAGAACAAACACTACAATGAATAATTATTTTTTTGTACATATAAAAAACTCAGCAAATGACTCCACACTACCTGATGATAAGCAATAGAGGAGTCCATAAGTGAAAAAAAATTTTTTATGCCACTTTTGAAGTAACCCATGCCCACCTATATGGTATTTGCCTATTTTTTGTAACTCGTAGATATTGTACAACATTGTTTATTACTTAAAAATACTTTTACTCCTATTTCTATGATATATTATGGAAACAATCAACAACACATTTGAAATGCAAGGACTTTGACCTATAATTTTGTCAAAAATTTATTGGCAATTTATGCAGTTCACGCGAATGATGTGTGCCAATACAGAAACGTAACAAGTAGAAAATTCGTGATTATATATATGTTCACTTATAATATCTGGGAGTGTACTCCTGGACATCCTGGACTATACGCCCTTATTATAAAAGGCAGTGAGGTAAAATAAATCTTCCTCATAAATAATAATAACAATAGACATCAATCAAATCACAACGGTGGAAACGTACATGCGTCTTCTTTTCTTATAGCCCAAAAAATTACGGGTACATTTTTATGGATCCCAAACCCTTGTACTAGACTAAAACGTATCTGCAATAAAACTCGGGAGTATAAATAAAATGGGTCTACATTTTTGCTGATGCTTCATGTGAAGGAAAACGCACAGTCAAGCGATTTGACGAGGCAGATTTTTCTAAAATGTTTTCTTTTAATGTAATATTTTAGTAACAACAGTAATCCGAATCCTGAACCTTTTGAGTCAAGCGAACGCCGGCGTTCGTGAACGATATATATTTTTATATTTTGTCTGGTTTTGGAGTAAATATAATGGTTGTACCTTAAAGTTGTGTTGTTACAGCAAAAATATTCTGTTATGTTTTTGATCGACAAACAATTAAGTTGCTCAGAACTTTTTCTTACCATTTGTTACAATTGGAGGTAAAATAGTAATCAAACTCAAATTTCAAAGTATAGTTTTTAAATGAAGTGGTAATTAGCCGTTCTCCTACGAGAATACGTTTGTTTTACGACTTGTTCAACTACCTTCATCAAATCTAACATAGCTTACATCTTTACAACCTAATGGAAATCTTTAATTGAACGTCATACGTCATATTTCTGATAATGTTTGCCTGAATAAAGAATAAAATGTCTGTATGATAAATGAAACTAAGATATCCGACCTTTAGTTTTGGGCAAAAATGCAATGCAATTCATCATTATCGTTCGTCATCATTCAGCCCAGAGACCCACTACTGGACATAGCCCTTTCTGAAAGATCTCCTCAATCCACACCGCTAGGTCGTCGGTTCACCTTATCATAGACCCACTTTGAGTTTTCCGGTTTATGGTCTTCACTCCAGAATTTTACTATTTCGATGGCCATAATCCATACTATCCATACTAATAAAACAAATGCGAAAATAACTCTGTCTGTCTGTCACGTCAAATCTACTGAACCGATTTAATCGAAATTTGGTACAAAGGTAGTCTAGAGTCTCTAGTCTAGAGCCTGAGAAAGGCAGGCTACTTTTTATCCCGATATTCCCATGGGAACGGGTATCACACTGGTGTAACCTCTTCGCTATAGTGGCTCTGGCCTGTAGACAGGATGCCTTTGTACAATCGCTATGCTACTCAAAAAATGTGGGATTTGAGATAAACATTTGTCACGAAAGAGTATCCAACGTAATTTGAATTACGCGACTCTTCATCCATCGTCTTCAGGTGCGACGAAGATGCCACTTTTTGTTCGATCGAGTCTGCGGCACACAAATTGTCTGTGCAGCGCGCAAAAGATCCTTCAAGGATTTTTCGCACGTATGCCTTACAGTACGGAGGCGGTGCGGCGGCGTAGTCTGTCAGATTTCAACGGTTTTTTTTTTGTGCGGCGGACTTTTTGCACGTCATGTGCGTTGTTGCATATAGTTCAATTTGTTTTATTTTAACAGACTAAAAAGTCTGTCACGGATAGTCCGTCATCTGCGCTGCACCTCATACCTAGTTAAGAAAAACTCTGCGTAAAGTATCTCAATTGCGAATTTCCACGTAGCAGTAAAAAAAAGAGAATACAAGTCAGCTAAGCTACGTTCAACTGATTGCCCACTGGGAATTAAAATTATCTTGAGACTATTTCATTACAGCTAAGTTTCAGGTTTTTTTGTCGGTTGTGCCATGTTGTTTTACATTTTCTGTAATCATCATTATTAACATTCGTTTAGATTATAAGCTAATTGCATAGACTAAGACCAATCTTACGCCTAATGAGAATGAAGACGTTATAAGGAATGTTTTCAAACTCATAATAGGTATTCCTACTATATAGACATTTTCTAATTCGTTCCATTTCGACTTGCCTGTCATTTGATTATTGTTGAACGTAAGACAATTTTATGTAAAGGGAGGATGGAACCCTTGCAGAGTTTCTTGCCTGTATCTTCTCTTGACAAGGCTTCCCGGTAGTGATCAGGAGAAATAAATGTAGCAGTAGTAGAATTGTATAATTTGTTTGACAAATAAATAAATAAATTATAAATATCTTCAAACATTCGCACCTATCAAATGGGGCTATTTAAGCAACTAATGCTGCTTGTGTTACGGACACTAGATGACGGATAAATATATTTAATACATATGAATATCCTAAATATTTATAAATATATATAAACATCCAAGGCTGGAGAACAAATGCCTGAAAATTCATCACCCAAACATTTGCCCCCACCGGGGATCGAACCCAGAACCTCTCGAGATGGTGACGCCTTGAGACCGGCATACAGACCACTCGACCACGGATGTCGATGATTTTCTAATGTTTTTGACGCGTCATAAGTGTAACTTCTTGCCCTTAATCTATACATGCAATAAAACTGTAGAGGCCGAATGTCTGTACATAGAAAAAAAATCTTAAAATCAAGTCAGGGGGATGTAAAAAGGAGGAAAGTGCAAAAAATAAACAAAATAATTTTTTTGTTTCTCTGTCCGTTCTTCTGTTTGTCTCTTAGTCTGTTTGTACGGGCTAATCTCCGAAATGGCCGGACCGATTTCAATAAAATTTTGCATGGTGATACCTTATATCCCTAGTCAACATCTTAGATACCTTTTTATTCCCGAAAATTTAGGGGTTCCTGTGGGATAGTTAAAAAACCCAAAACCGCGGACAAAATAAAAAATTTAAAGCATTTCATTTCATTTTACAATATATTCGACGTCATTCATTTTTATGGCCCTTTATTCTAATTTTATATTTCACGAAAGCATCAAATCAAAACTCTATATTTCAAAAAAAAATCAATGAACACTTTTCTTAGGCTCTTGTCGTACAAGTTACATTATAAAACAATGCGAATAATCGGTCCCCTTTAAGTACCGTAACAACAGTGAGATAGTTCTCAAAGGCTGAGGTTGAGGTATCTCTTTGTAACTACTGACTAAGCTCGACATTTCTTTAATAAAATTTAATTAAAACTTAGCCTCGTTCGGAATAACTCAGCGAATAACTCAATCTCTATAAACGTGCGATAGTGTTGCAATAAAATGGTTTTACTGCATGAATGTTTTAGCAATATAATAAATTTGAATATATTGTATACTAAGTGGAGTAGTGGTCAGTGCGCTTTGGTTTCGATCGAAAACAAAGCTACCTTCGCCATGGCCAGGCCGTGGATGGGTTCCCAAGACTTTGTGATCTCAACTCCTCCGTGCTTCGGAAGGCACGTTAAGCCGTTGGTGCCGGTCGCATTTGTGACCGTTTCTACCCACCAACTCGCATTGGGCCAGCGTGGTGGTGTTACGGCCCATACTCCTCATGTGTTTCTCCATGAGGAAGGCCTAACAGTGGGACGTATATAGGCTGATGACGAATACTTATTTGTAGGATATCAGTTGAGGGACGCCCACTGCTGGATATATGTCCAGCCTACCGCATACATTGGACATAACCGTCCTCAACCCATATACATCTCACTAAGTACATGCCTTCGTCATGAAAACAAACACTTGAGGAGTTTGGACTAAACATTCATTAATGAGGTTTGGGCCGTCTCTCCCTTTGTTTGATAGCTTAGGAAGTAAATAAATATTTAATTATCCTCTTTGAAACTACCTACATAAAAGAAATATATAAAGAAAGCGTCACACTTTTGACAAAGTTTAGAACACAGACATATTGTTATTATGATAGATAGAAGAATATTTTGATAGAAATATAATACATAAAATAATTTTAGTTTATACCATTTACGGTTACCGCCTCTCATACTATCTACGGCTCGCTACGTAGTCAATTTTGTGTCCGTTATTAGTTTCATTCGCTCGGGAATACAAATGTCAAATCCACCTTAAATGTTTGGCAACATGACGCGTGACACAGGTATGTGAGGGTAATAACACTTCACTGTCTAGGTTAGTGACACAGTAATAGTAGATTAGTAGCCAAGGGCTGTAAGGCATCAATTGCAGCCCGAGATATTATTATATAGTTCGAGGGTGCAATTGATGCTTACACCCGAGCTAACTACTCTGCTTTACATCTCGATTGTGAGGTAAGTGAAAAAAAAGGCATTACAAGAATAAATAAATTTATTTTCAAGAACTAAATTTAGCTTCGCCGTTCGATATTCAAAATTGATGAAAATAGCGAAGCGACCTCTTTTGTCACAAGAATAAATAAATTTATTTTCAAGAACTAAATTTAGCTTCGCCGTTCGATATTCAAAATTGATGAAAACAGCGAAGCGACCTCTTTTGTCATTGGGCTGAATGCATGATGTCTAGTGCCAGTAAGATGGTTAGATGTACGCGAACTTTTTAAAAGAGTTTTTTTTTTAAATTACTTACCGCCCTAGGGCTTTTCTAGCTACATTATTAACCTAGGGCGGTAATTGATCACTTACAACCCGCATCTGGGGGTATTAAGGACCTACTTACCGAACATGAGAGATGTAAAGTTTATTCGCAATTATAATCGAGGTAAGGAACAATGGACTAGCTGCCTGAATTAAGAACACCTGTGCACCTATACTAACAAGAGCTGCTCAGATATAGCCTTCAGCCTATATACGTCCCACTGCTGGGCACAGGCCTTCCTCATGGAGAAACACATTAGGAGTAATGGGCCGTAAGGCCACCACAAGCTGTCCCAACAATGTGGCCAAGTGCGGGTTGGTGGGTAGAAACGGTGGCAATAGCGACCGGGACCAACGGCCAAAGCGTACTAACCACTACGCCACCAAGCTCCTCAAGCTCGCCACCGGCTCAAATATCAGACGCTGGAATTTCGTGTTATTATTGTATGACTAAATCGGCGATGACACAGCTTGAAAAAATATGGAGAAATAGGAATATCACGAACAGGACAAGAAACATACTTACTCCGCTCGTTTTCTGAATTTTCCTCAACGGATCTGAGACTTGGACAATCAAAGCTGCCGACAGACAACGCATCGATACGTTTGAAATGTGGTGCTGGTGTTGAATGCTGAGGATACCGTGGAAAGCACACCGCACGAATGTCTCGATTAGGCCGAAATTCATTCAGGGAACTCAGCATTTACCCTCTATTTGTCTGAAGCGAATATTACGTTATTTAGGCCACATCGCGCGTTGAAGTTCGGATAACTGGAGGGAAACAGGCAGAAGTCCCAAACGCTGGTAAGACCAAGGCCCTAAATGCGAACGATCGCCCTAAATACGAACGTACCTCAACCAAAGCTTAGTCGAAAACTTACGGCTCAGTCATACTTTGGTAACCGCACTCCTTCGTGAAGTGGTTGGGCTGCAACGTTTTCGATTTAGATTTGTTTGGTACATTTGTTTGTATTTAGCGCGATTCGGGTCCAGATCTCCAAACTGCTGGAGACTTCTGCTTAGCCTTAATCAAGCAGCTGATCGAAATACGTGACGGGAACGGGGGAGGAGAGTCACAATCCTCAGCAGTGAGGCAGCGATGAAGAAGAGATTGTAAGACAGAAGACCTCAGTAAATCCTCTGTTAGGTCTACTTTATAGAATATCACAGTAAAAGATAGAAGAACTAAATAAGCGATAGATTTTTTGCACCAACACTATATTATGGGTGGCATTCCTTAAGGCCGATTTGCATGAAATTTTAATCGATATTCGATTTTGTAATTTTTTGACAATTTTACTAGATTTTATCCTGCAAGTGGACTAAGCTTAGTCTGAAGTTACGTTGTTTTGAACTAGCTGCCGCACTCAGAGTCGTTCATTAACTTTAATGGTTACTTAGAACAAAACTTAAACACTTATTTCAATACACACAAAGACTATTTTTCAATTCGAAAATGACGTCTCTGAGTACTTATTACTTGTATTCTAATTTTACTTTGTCTGTCACTAGAAGCAAACTTTTTAGTCATGTTTTTCTGTGTGTTGGAAATATTTGTTTATATCGTGCTTCTATAATCAATCGTGCTGGTTATAAGGTAAATGATATGTTATCCTGTTATTATCAAAGGCCTTCCTGAAAGTGACGTCTCCGATCTGCTAATCGAGCGGACGTCAAGACCAGAGTCTCGATCGTCTTGAAACGTCTGCAGACGATAGAGGAAAGTATTCTTACGTATCGACAGCAGGAAATATTAACAGCATCTGTTACGGAACTTTTGAGCCTTAAAATAAGGGAATTACCTAATTCATTTAGGTTTAGTATTTAAATTATAAGAAAGTTTCTTCTCAAACATTTAAGGTTCCTTATCCACACAACCATGTTCTTTTACCTCACCAAAACGAGTATTCATTTATTTTATAGGATAATTTTCAAGTCCTGTAGTAGCGACTCCTTAAAGGAATACCACCAACCCATCTCTTCCCTTGGGTGTCGCAAAAAGCGACGAACTGCACAACTATCCAATAACTTATAGCGGCGGTGGGCTCACCACCTGTCATCCTTAATACAGTCACTGCTTGGCGAAGCGCGGACTATGACAATGGACTGCTTTTGCCGTGCTTTTGCCTAGTCTCTGACTAACCCTTAAGGGATAAAAGTGGTGATTATGTATAATTTTACAACAAATATGCGACACTCACCTTGCTATTATTTCTTTTCACTATTGTAACTACTTTAATGATTTTAAACTACTTTAATGATGTCAAAGAGGAGTTTTTACTCTATTTATCATTATGTTGTCAAATATCTTAAATATCAATATCAAATATCTTGCACAATCTTCCTAACTCTAGTACTTGCAATACAGCTGCAAAAGCTTCTTTAGTAAAATTACGACAGTACTTACCATAGCTCAATGAAAATTTGTCCATACCTTGTAATTTTAAATAATTGAAAAAAAAAACAAGGTGTCGCCGTCGCGGTTGCTGGGACAAATATATAAGGCTGGCGTGGTGATGATATGGCCGATGCTCTTCATGCTTCTTCATGGTGGAATGCCTGTGCCAAGCTGGAACAGAAAAATGAAAATTGAATCATATAAATCTAACGAGTAACCTATTGGTTGACTGGTAATGAACGATGTTAGTAAGGTACGCCATAAGAACATTCTTGGACATTAAAGTTAAATTAAATATATAAATAACTTCCGACAGTCACAACTATCAACTAGCCCCATTTTAAGCACCTATTTTTGCTTGTGCGGATACTAGATGATGGATTATATATAAAGGACTAGCAGTCGGCCCGGCTTCGAACGGGTATATATGTAACTAAAAAAAAATTGTTTTCATATATTTAAAAAAAAATCTATTGCCCTTTTTTACGCTGGTATAATGCATGTCCCGTGCTGGTCCGGGACAGTACCGTGTTGGTCCGGGACACAAAAATAATGTACCAGCTGCTTTTTCGTGAAAGGCGACTAAGGCCGTATTGTATACTGGGTCTATGATTGTGTAGGCGATGAGCTAGCCACTTGTTTTCCCGATTTTTCATCTGACCAAACCCAATTTTTGTATGGCTAAATGTGATCTTAGGGAACACAGTGCTCCTTGGACTCTGCCTACACCTTCGGGGAATACAGGCGTGATTGTATGTATGTACAATGCATTTACGCATACCATAGCAGGATGAGCAGCCACAGCCTGCAGCAGCCACTCTTGGGTTATGTTCAAATTTTTCGAAACGATCCTACCCACGAAAGATCCAGCGGCACCCACTCACTCACACACTCTGTCCGCCTCTATCGCTCTACTCGTGGAATTTCGAGCTCCGAGTGGCTTTCAGCTCACTGGGACTGTATAATCGAGGCGCAGGAATGCATCCCGAATACTCGAGTCCCCGACTATGACTACGAAAGCTGACCATAGAAGCGCGCTCTGCGCCTAAGCTGCGTCAAGTCCAAACCTCTGCCGCGAGGGAATATCATTCGTTCATACCATGTCTTCCTCGCGACCACAGTCATGGCACCTCCAGCTTTGCTTTCTACCGATCCTATGCAAGAACTTACTGAACGCATCATTATGTCCTTATCTATCTATCAGCTAATTGTTGTCCACTGCTGGACATAGGCCCCCGATGATCTCCACAACGACAGGTCTTGCGCTGCTCGCATACAGCGACCACCTGCGACCTTCACCAGATCGTCGGTCCACCTCGTTGGGGCCTCCCTACGTTGCGCCTTCCAGTACGTGGTCGCCCCTCGAGAACCTTTTCGCCTCAACGGCCGTCAGTTCTACGAGCAATGTGCCCTGCCCACCATATGTACAATATGTACCTGCACCAAATGAATTGACTGGTAACCCATGCCGCAGGCTCATCCACTCCTCCAGGCTTGGTGAGAGTCCCATCAGAGCCCCTGTCTCGGCATCTCCAACGGCTGTCACCACACCCTCTTGATGCTCCGTTGAGTCCGTTCACCTCAGGCAGCGTCTGGACATTTCCCAAACGCTGGACCAGGGCCCTAAATAGGAACGATTGCTCTTAATACGAACGTATTTACCTCAACCAAATCTTAGTCGAAAACGTTACGGCTCAGCCACACTCCATACTTTCGTACTCGTGCTCCCTCGTCTCGCCTCGTGAAGTGTAACTGGGCCATAACGAAATTACAGGCACGGGGCGTACTACCTCGCGTACCTCACCGACACCTCCAATAGATAAAGTTTTGTCGAGTAGAATGCACAAACAAAAGCTCATCTGTTAGAGTATAGGTTTCGTAAATAGAATAGGTTTCGTTAATTCGCAGTCCGGGCGTACGGACCAGTCGACGGCGGTCGTCCGTAAATAAATTACAAAAAAGTTGGCATGTCAAATGGTAAATTAATATTCTTCACATGGGCGGTTACAGAAAAATAGGTAATCCTATTTCGTGACTGTAAATTGAAAATGTGTGGTACAACACAAACTTTATGTAGTACATGTACCCACCGTAACTTCTGTGTTGACGTGGCAACGAACCTAAGTAAATCATGTTAATCCACTTTAAACAGCCAACCGATACCAGACATGCATAATATTTGCTGTGGTAATATGTTTACGTGGATAATAACTCGACAACCTATAACTTTAACCCAAAACACATTACGTTAGTAAATATCGACACGCACTCATATGGACGAGACACGCAAGAAAACATACGGAAATTCTAACATTAAGAATCACATTAAGAATGGGAAGCTCGGCAGAATAATGTTTTACTGCTGGCGAATGTTTACGTAGATTGTTATCAATGTCCCTTAAACCTTAACCGTCACGACACGAATTAAACTGACAATTTCGTGTTATATATTGGGTCCTTACCTATGAAATTGGTGTTTTTATTCTGTCTTAGCAATTTGTCCGTAACTATTAAGTTTCAAAACATTCTTATAAAATAATTGCCTCTTCTAAAAATAGACCATATATTTGAGCTCGTATTATTTAATTTGATAATCTCAATTGAACACGATAACGTTAAACAAATAAAAACAATTACGTTTAGGCCTATAACTGACAACCGATTAAAGAAATTTGAAGCAAATGTAATTAATAGACTCCACCAAATAAATGAAATAGATGATCCAAACCTGTCATATAATTTTATGTTCCAGCAACTAAATGAAGAATTTCAAAAAAACTTTCCACAAAAGACCATTACAATTAATCTTAAAAAGAAGTTTAGTGATTGGGCAACTCCAGGAATTTATAAAAGCCGACGGAAATTATATGACTTATATTCTCAGAAAGTGACTTCCACTGATCCAGTTTTTATTGATTATGTTAGAAGGTACTCTAAAGTTTTTAAGAAAGTCTGTACTATTGCGAAAGCAAATTTTCTTAAAAACAAAATCAGTAAATCTGACAATAAAGTGAAGACTACTTGGAATGTAATAAATCAAGAAACACGTAATAAAAAAAATACTGATAAATCTTTGAAAATAAATTTTAATGGCTGTATTGTAGAGGATGATAATGGAGTTGCAAATACTTTTGAATCTTTCTTCTGCAATGTACCCATAAAAATTACCAACGAAATAAATTCGAGTACTAAGCGAGCACTACATGTTTAAGAATTAAGTGTTGATAAATGCTATACCCCTTTTGATTTTCATGAGATCAACTGTAGTACAATTTTAGAAGCTTTTAAATCTTTAAACATTAAAAAAACTGAAGACCTATGGGGCATGTCTGTTAGCTTTTTAAAATCAATAATGAATTCTGTAACTCCTCATTTGACATTTATTTTTAATAAATGTATTAATGATGGAGTTTTTCCAGATAAAATGAAATTAAGTAAAGTAATACCGCTTTTTAAAACGGGAGATAATAGTGACCCCACGAATTACCGTCCCATCTCTATTTTGCCCACTCTTAGTAAAATTTTTGAAAAAATCATTTTAAATCAATTACTTTCTCATTTTACTAAAAATAAATTATTTCATGAGAATCAGTTCGGGTTTACTAAAGGTAAAAATACTACAGATGCAGGAATTGCACTTATGAAGCACATTTTTGACGCTTGGGAGCATCAACAGGATGCTTTAGGTATCTTTTGTGACTTGTCTAAGGCGTTTGACTGTGTTGATCATAAAACGCTTTTGGGCAAATTAAAGCATTATGGAATTTCTAAAAATTCATTAAAAATTATTGAATCATATTTAAGTAACAGGATACAAAAAGTTGTTATAAATAGAACTGAGTCTTCCGGAGCGCCTATGCGTATGGGCGTTCCTCAGGGATCGATATTAGGACCACTACTTTTTTTAATTTATATAAATGACCTACCTTACTACCCAAAATGTTTATGTGATACGGTATTATTTGCAGATGACACATCATTAATTTTTAAAATTAATAGAAATAAAGTTGACTTTGACGATGTAAATAATGCTATATCAAAAGTACTTGGCTGGTTTGAAAATAATAATTTGTTATTAAATTCAAAGAAAACTAAATGTGTTAAATTCTCTTTACCAAATGAAAGACAGGTCAACCCTCATATTAAAATAAATCATGAAATTATTGAATGTGTAGATTCCACAGTGTTTTTGGGTATTACATTGGATTCAAAATTACAGTGGTATCCTCATATTTCTTCCCTCTCTGGAAGACTCAGCTCCACGGCTTATGCTGTAAAAAAATCAGATCCTTATGTGATGTGGATACTGAAAGACTTGTTTACTTTAGTTATTTCCACAGTATTATGTCATATGGTTTACTGTTGTGGGGGACAGCAGCTGATATTAAAGATATATTTATTTTGCAAAAAAGGGCTGTGCGTGCTGTCTACCAACATAAGCCACGTGACTCACTAAGAGATCTGTTTAAAGAAATAAACATATTAACTGTTGCATCCCAATATATTTTTGATAATATTTTATATGTTCAGAAATATTTACACATTTTTAAAAAACAATGTGATGTTCATAATGTCAACACTAGGAATAAAAATAAACTCGCTGTTCCAAACTTTAGACTTCATAAGACAAGTCGGTCATTTATGGGGAAATGTATACACATTTATAATAAAATACCACCAAATTTAACTGAACTGCCTTTACACAAATTCAAACTATGTGTCAAACAAAATTTAATAAAAAAGGGTTACTATACAGTTCAGGAATATTTGGACGATAAAAATGCGTGGACAGATTGACCCGTCTTTGTTACATATTGTGCTGACTCGTAATGTGGGATGTTGCCAGTCGCTTTTTAATTGATTTGTTTTTATCTTAATTGCTTAGCGCATTTCAACATCGTTCATTGTTTCAAGTGCTCATATATTCTTCCTGATTATAATGCTAAAAATCTATGTTCATAATATCTATGTTCACCCATTTGATTGTATTTGCCTAACATTTATAAAAAAGAAGAATTATAAAAAATGTGAAAAAAAGAGCAACCCTCGAGTTTCTGGCTCGCTCTTCTCGGGGATGTCTGCGTTCCGAGCGAGTGGTAGATTCACTAATTTATAAATTGACGTTTTTAAGTGTTTGTATATCAAGCCTATAAAATAAAGATATTTTTGATTTGATTTGATTTGATAATTTTTTGTAAGTTTAATTGTGTTAAAATTAGACACAAACACAATTATTTTTAACTGCCTCCCGAATACATCATTTGATTTTTCATTAACATAAAAACGATGAATAATCTTTATCAAGCGTGTTCACGCACATATTTCTAATGCTTGTCTAATGATACATGCCAAATATTATTATCTCTGGATTTCTCGTTGTGAAAAAAACTGATAAAATGTTAGTATGTAAAATGCAGACATCCCCAAAATCTCCATACAAAACACCAATTTCATAGGTAAGGACCTAATATTATTGATTCAGTTTATATTGAAGATGCCGGGGACTTCCTTCATGTAGATGACGGAATATTTTATTTTTTAATTAAAACGGAATGTTTGCTCTTATAGAAATTTGTTGTAACTATCTTACTATATACACATCAATACTAACGTATGGGTTATGTAAATACCCACGGTCAAAATACCTAATGAATATAATACAAAAGGTCATAATCCCTAAAGTTCAAAGTCCCTAAAATCAATGAGTTATTTGATTGCAGGTACTACTTAAAGGATAATTATTATTTTCGACCTTTGGAGGACATAATGCCATCTGCCCGCACCGGGGATCGAACCAAGAACCTCTCGAGATGGCGACGCCTTGAGACCGGCGTACAGACCACTCGATCACGGAGGTCGTCAATATCTCTTAAGTTTAATGATTAAGTCTGATTCGAAATCAGGTGGAACGTCTTTAAAATAAACGACGATTATGACATCGGACTCCAAGAGCGGCGTACACAGATGACAATTTTTTGACACCGGAGACCGATCAACAAATAAGGGGATATAGAAAAGCCTGTGTAGAGCAATGAAACGAGTATGTTAATGACAGACAACCACAAGTACCCGACATTTTCGAGCCGATATTATTGTATTCGTTTGTCTCCGCCCCGATATCATATACTTATAATTTTAATCTTTTCATTTATTTAACTGACAACTTGTTTAAACATACATACATACAATCACGCATTTAATGTGGGCAAAGTCCAAGGAGCACTGTATTCCTTAACACCACATTTAGCCATACAAAAATTGGGTTTGGTCAGATAAAAAATCGCGAAAGAGTAGTACCAAGTGGCTAGCTCATCGCCTACACAATCACAGACCGACATGCTAGGCAATAAAAGCAGTTGGTACATTCTTTTGGGTTGTCTTTTTTCAAATTGTTTATATATGCTAAAATTATATCATACTGTGTGTACACGTTTTTGGGTTACATACTAGTGTGTGAAATAACTACTACTGTATGCAGCGTTATTATTGTATGTAATCAGTTAATACCTTAATAAATAAATAGTAGTTTATTGAAAGACGGCTCGTACTTTTCTAGATTAATGGAGTAACCAAAGACCGATATGAAACTGTCACCGTGGCTACAGCGATGGATGTGGCAGTAAAGTTATTAATTTTGTTCTCAATAGCCTCTGACGTACGACGCTCGTTTCTCTGGTGTAACTCGACATTTTTTAAGGTAATCTAGAATTTTCTATCTGTTCTAATATACTTCGTTTTGTATAAACCGTTCATTTGTCTAAAGCGCGACACAGTAGATAAATCAATTGTTGTTACTAAATCGGTTATTTTATAATGACGTGTTCTTGTAGCGGCTTTTGCTTTGGAGTTGTCAACGAGCAGGCGGTTCTAATATATAAGTTTTGAGCCTTAGGTAAGTCAAAGTGAAGAAATAAAAACTGGCCAATAGCGTGTCGGGCCACGTTCAGTGTAGGGTTCCGTCGTTTCCCGTCCGTCACATCAAGTGTCCCTACTTAAGAGTTAAAAATTTAAAATAGCCCAATGTGCAGCGCCATCTGTCGATACAAACTAGACGGTTTATGTATGTGGGTTTATGTATGTGTATATCCATTGCTTGAACGTGAACCGATTTTTAAATGCATTACAAAATTAGTTTAGAAATTATTTTGAACAATTTTTCAAAAACTGTTCAACCCATCAAGTTGAAAATAATTTTCCAATAGAAAGTCTTTATAAAGTTCAATATTTTATGATATTTTTTCATGATTTTAAACTTATTCAAATTTTTAAGCTCAAAAGTTAGAGGGGCGAGTCACGTTTTTTTTTACTTTTGGAGCGATTATTTCCGAAAATATTAACATGATTAAAAATAAGTTTAGTAAGCCCCTATTAATTTTTAAATACCTATCCAAAGTGTATCACATGTTAGGGGTGAAGTGAAAAAAAATCACTCTCCACTTTACGTTTAGGGGAGGTACCCAAATAAAAATGTTTTTTCCACTTTTTATTTTACCACTTTGTCGCCATGATTGATATACACATTGTTACCAAATTTCAGCTTTCTAGTGCTAATGGCCACTGAGATTATCCGTGGATGGTCAGTCAGACAGATGGACATGGCGAAACTAGCGAAACTAGGGGTTCCTCGTTAACTACGGAACCCCAAAAAGCAGCGAAACGATACGAAAAAAGTCCGTAATCTCGCTTTGAAACTTGTTGATAAAAACGTACAGGCAATAAATTATAGCAGTTTTAGCACGTGAGGTTAAATAAACTTTTAATTCTGATACGATATTACCATAATTTCCCGAAAAGATTATGGAGTGTACTGAAAACTTGGGTGAGCCCTGGTGTAGGATTTCTTTAACATAATCCTGAATAAGATTATCCTCCTTCAAAGCAACTCCAGCGTAAAAACGGACTTTCGTGTCCTGAGACACTTTAGGTAAAACAAAAAACAAAGAAATGTTACTGAGTACTTCCTCTTGTTTATTATATTTTAGATAAATACTTTCCTAGCGAGGCAGCTAGACAAGATGGTAATGGTACTACTAGTGCAAGTAGCCCGTTGAGATAGATTATTACATTAGTACGCTTTGCCTTTTGATTATAAAAACAAAGCTACTTTCGCCGTGGTCAGGCCGTGTGTGGATGACCAAAACTTTGTGATCTCGAGCTCCTCCGTGCTTCGGAAGGCCCGTTAAACCGTTGGTTCCGGTCTCTAATGCGACTGTTTCTGCCCACCAACCCGCATTGGGCCAGCGTGGTGGTGTTACGGCCCATACTTCTTATGTGTTTCTCCACGAGAAAGGCGTGCCCAGCAGTGGGACGAATATAGTCTGAGGACAGGATCTACAAACTACATTTTAAAGTTTTTTTTTTCAAACTCAGTGAATTATAGTCTGACCGCAATTGCTGTACCACGCCTTGGGTATGTGCTCGGGCCGAAGGGGGGATTATCGGCCGTCAGTTCGCCAATCGCTAACGGTGAGTGCTTTCCTAGCATGCCTCCCACACCGCTGCGCAGTGCTAGGTCGCGGTACAGCGTTTGTGGTCAGACCGGAGTGTCTGTACTGTGACGAGTGCTCAGGTTCGCCCTGCTACATAAGGTGAACTTATTAGGCGAAATCTGGGTGAACACACCTCTGTATGCACCTTTACATACATACATACATAAAATCAGGCATGTAATCCCCGAAGGGGTAGGCAGAGTCAAAGGAGCACTGTGTTCCTTAAGACCACATTTAGCCTTACAAAAAACCTACGAACCACCTTACGCACCTTTACGAATGTAAGTTATTGTTTTTTGATAACACGTTAATGGGTTTTGTTGATCACTTTTCTCTGTCTCATTCTTTCAAGTTATACGTATACAATATAATTAGCTTGTATAATTATGTTATTAGTATGACGTACGAGAAGGCTCGCTAAGTTCCAATTGGGACCCCATTTGTTCCAACCGCCATTGGTCCTTATTCATATTCATTTATTATTATTATTATTATTATATTATTATCAGGCAGGCAGTTGGTGCAACTGATAATGCCTGTATCTAAATATACATTATTTATTTTTTTTAAATTTTTTTTTATGTATCTGTCCAGCCTGTTTTTAAATTGGTTGGTGTTTTAGCAGACACTATATCCTGTGGGAGTCTATTAGTCAAAAAGTGACGATGGGGATTGATCTTTGACGGTTTAGTGCTGAGCTTTAGGTGGTGTCCTCTTAAGTGAGCATTGCTGTTACGTGTGTAAATTCCATCTATCCCTTCAACGTTATAGTGGCCATTCAATATTTTGTAGGTCTCAATCAAATCACCACACTCTCTTCGACTTTTTAGTGGTTAGATTAAATGCATCTAAGCGCTCCTCATAAGACTTTCGTTTCAAAATTCTAGGGACCTTAGTGAAGCCACGCTGTACTTTCTCTAAGAGCTCAATATCCATGACAAAGTATGGACTCCAAACTTGAAAAGCATATTCTAAGATAGGTCCAATAAATACCTTGTAAATTCTGAGCATCATGTCTGGTGTCAGAACACCAAAAGCTTTTCTAACAAGGTATATCATGCTCTTAGCTTTTTTAGTAATAGTCATCAGGTGTTCTTCCCATTTCAAATCCTCTGTTATTTTAACTCCTAAATCGGTCACAAAAAATTTTGTCACAAATTTTCATTCATTAACACATAATTTGCAAATATATTATTGTTATAATATTTGGATACGTAGCAATAGACGACCACCTTACGAAATCAGATAAGTTTTTTTTTTGTAGAAAAGATGGACTACTTATTACTGCGTCTTACTATAATGAAATTATGCAGTGCTTATAAAAATTTAAGGTAAAAACGTTGCTGGTGCAGAATATATCGCAACAGTAACCCTAACAATGTCAATCCGCTTTTTACATTTTTATAAACCCTTCGAAGATTCATTATATCACAAATACGCACGTGACTTTCACATTGTTTTATAAAAAAATTAACAATTAAAAAGATAGCTACCGCCCTTTTTTATGCAGTAATGACGAGTAGCAACCTAATGAGACGTCTGATGTGACCATTTGTACTTTTGGCAAGCTTTGAATGTTTTGCTGGCCATTATAAGGAATGCGAGGGTCTGAAGAGGAACGATAGAACAACGCCCATAAAACCTAAATGCGTGCAGACGGAAGGCCAATTTATATACCTACACGTAGTGTGTAAATGTGTGGTGTTCGTAGTTAGTAAGAAAGTCAGAAAGAGTAAGGAGGTTTTTTATAAACGTGTACGTTAGTATTCTCTGTGGTTTTGTCACTAACAATTTTATTCTACCTATGGTTGCTGGTTACTACTATGGGCTGGCCACATTAGCCGCAGAACCGACAACCGTTGGGGTAAACGAGTTCTGGAGTGGAGACCGCGCCTCGGCAAGCGTAGTGTAGGGCGCCCTCAGGCCAGGTGGAGTGACGATTTGCGCAAGGTGGCTGGCAGGAGCTGGATGCGAGAAGCCGAGAATAGATCGAAGTGGCGTGAATTTGGGGAGGCCTACGTCCAGCAGTGGACTGCCATAGGCTGACGACGACGACGACGATGGTTGCTGGTTACTTACAAAGTTCCAAAAAACCTATACCTACCGCATTCATGAAGCGCTCATTGGCGTAGTGGTTAGTACGCTTCGACTTTCAATATCGATAAAAAGGTACCTTTGTGATCTCGAACTCCTCCGTACTTTGGAAGGCACGTTAAGCTGTTGGTCCCGGTAGCTACTGGAACCGTTTCTGGAACCAACCCGCATTGGGCCAGCGTGGTGATGTTATGGCCCATACTCCTCATGAAGGTCTGTGCCCAGCAGTGGGACGCATATAGGCTTAAGGCGTCTACCAGACCCTAAAAAAATTCTACTCATCATCATATTAAATTCTCGCCTAGATATAGATTCGTAACTTATTAATTCTCGTGATTTATTGGTATTCAAACTATCTACCCTATCTACTCTATTGAATCTCGAACCCTCTCGTAACATCACTGAGAGGAAAAGCTGACTTTTTGCGAGAGTTTGTGAATTATTTTAATATTATTATTATGTTACAGATATAACTTTTTTAAATAACGCTATCTAAAAATATAATAATTATTCGACTAGGTACAAAGTTCCTCGACTCAATACAGTACCAAGTCTCTGTGATAATATAAAAAAATACGTATGAAGCCCAAATTTTTACTTCAGGCAAAGTTACATGCAGTCATTATGGGAATCACAATCCTTATATCAAAGACTAATAACACTAATAATAGTACAGTTGAGCGAAAACTTGAAGATTTTAATGCCGACTACTTACGAGCCGTGTTCTGTTGTTAGTTTGCTTGCATATGAAGTTACAATTGCTTTGCAGAAGTGAAGCTTACAGATATAAAGTTAAATGGAATAAGTTTGAAATGGCCTTGTTAAGTGGAGTACTTTACGGCGCATATCATTTAGATGATACTAAACATGGAAGCATTTCTAATGTAGATATTAGACGGATATCTATACATATTAGGTTGGGGAAAAAGTCTTTTCGCATTATAGTATGTCTAAACTTGTAATAAAATCTCTTTGGCTATACTATTTGTATCTGGCGGGTTTTGGTATCATTGAAAGTTTAAATTTTAAAGAACATAATTCCAAATTCAAATTAGGAAAATGTGTGATTTTCATTTATTTTTCGTACCGCCAAGATGAGTGAATCTAATGAAGAAATTCGATACATTTAAAATTTTACTACAAAAAAGGTAAAATGGCAACGCAAGCCGCGAAAAAAATTTGGGATGTTTATGGACCTAGTGCAGTGTCTGTGAGAGTAGCACAAATTTGGTTTAAGCGTTTTCAATCCGGAAATTTTGATGTCAAAGATGCACGTCGCTCTGGTCGCCCTATTACAGATAAAATGGATGCCATTTTTGAAAAAGTGGAGCAATATCGGCATGTCAGTAGTTACGACGTAGCTGAAGAACTGGGAATTGACCACAAAACTGTTTTGGTGCATTTGAAAAAAACTGGGTACACAAAAAAGCTCGACATTTGGGTACCTCACAAGCTCACTGAAAGAAACCTAATGAACCGTGTACTCATTTGTGATTCTTTATTACGACGTAATGAAACCGAACCATTTTTGAAGAAGCTGATAACTGGTGATGAAAAGTGGATCACGTACGACAAGAACGTGCGAAAAAGGTCGTGGTCAAAGGCCGGTCAGGCTTCACAGACTGTGGCGAAACCCGGGTTAACTCGCAACAAGGTAATGCTGTGTGTGTGGTGGGATTGGAAGGGCATTATTCATTATGAGCTGTTACTACCAGGCAGGACCATCGATTCTGAACTCTACTGCGAACAACTGATGAGAATAAAGCAAGAAGTTGAGAGAAAGCGGCCGGAATTAATCAACAGAAGGGGTGTGGTTTTTCATCATGATAACGCTAGACTTCACACATCTTTAGCCACTCAGCAAAAATTAAGAGAGTTTGGCTGGGAGGCGTTAATGCATCCGCCGTATAGTCCTGACCTTGCACCTTCAGATTTCCACCTGTTTCGGTCTCTTCAGAATTCTTTAGGCAGTGTCAGGTTAACATCACGAGAGGACTGCCAAAACCACTTGTCGCGGTATTTTGACCAGAAGTCCCAAAATTTCTATAGCAATGGGATCATGTCCCTACCTACAAGATGGCAAAAAGTTATCGAACAAAATGGTACCTACATACTTTAGTTAAATGTAAATAAACTATATTAAAAAATGTTTTGAATCTTCTTAAAAAATGCGAAGAAACTTTTTCCCCAACCTATTATAATAAAACTGTAGAGGTCGAATGTCTGTTCATAGATAAAAATGCTTAAAACCAAATCAAGAGATGTCAAAACAGGCCAAAACAAAAAAAAAATTTTTAAAATTTTTTGTTTCGCTGTCTGTTTGTGCGGGCTAATCTCCAAAATAGCTGGACCGATTCCAATGAAATTTTGCAATGAAAACTTTTATTCTGGAAAATTAGGAACCCTTTAATTTTCCAGTGAGTAAAAAAATATTTAAAAAACATAGTAACTGCGGACGAAGTCGCAGGCATCAGTTAGCTTTAAAATAAGTGACGCGCTGGTGATGCCCTCGGTGTTGCAGGCGTCCATAGGCTGCGGTGCCCACTGCCCATTTGTGTGGGCCGTATGCTTGTTTGCCACCCTGGCGGTATAAAAAAAAAGTAGGAAGTTTTAAGAAGGAAGGAAGGAATCAATTGGTAATTTTTTTAATTCTTACAAAAGTGAAACAAAACATCCTTATATAATCTTACTATAATTCTGTAATTTAATTTAGTTTTTTAAATGTATTAGGTCCTTACCTATGAAATTGGTGTTTTATATGGAGATTTTGGGGAATTCTGCATTTTCCATACTTAAGTTTTTTCAGTTTTCTTCACAACAACAAATCCAAAGATAATAATATTTGACATCTATCATAAGACAAGCTTTAGTAATATGTGTAATATCACGCTTCATAAAAATTATTTATCGTTTTTAAGTGAATGCAAATAAAATGATGTAATCGGAGGCACTTAAAAAGAGTTGTCTCCGTGTCGAATTTTAACACAAATAAACTTACAACAAATTATCAAAACAAATCAAAAGAGCTCAAAAATAGTCTATTTTTAGACAAGGTAATTATTTTTTAGGAATACTCTGAATCTTAATAGTTACAGACAAAATACTAAGAGAGAAAAAAACACCAATTTCATAGGTACGGACCCAATATTTGACATTGCTGCTTATATTATCATCTCACCCAATGGTAAGTGACGATAAGGCCAAAGGTGAAAGCAAGCTGTAAAAATATTTAAAAAAAAAACATTTACCTAAAATAGAACGCAAACCCGAAACCCCACATAACAATAAAGGTTAATTCGACCAATTATTATTGCCCATACGCGATCTTACATAAATTACAAATAGCCGACTACAGTTAAAGATTTTATGGATAAAGTTAACTCGGCGTTTATTTAATTAACTACCTCTCCGGTGTGCTTTAATTTGCTTAGCTTTCATTATGCAGTGTTGTACTGAGTCAATGTAAATTTTTAGTTAAAAGGTCTAGGGAATTTATTGTGCAGCAAGGGATTGGATGCCTTTAAAAAATTTTAACAATTTCTTTTTAACCGTCTGAAAAAAACAGGGGCTGAACTAGTCAACAAGCACAAAACTAGACACAATCCGAAAAATTAAAGGCCTGGTGTTCGCGGTGCCAGCCAAGGGGTCAACGTGCCTTCCGAAGCACGGACGAGTTCGAGATCGCAAAGTTTTGGTCACCCATCCGAGGCCAGACCATGGCGAAGGTATCTTTGTTTTCGATATCGAAAGCCAAGCCACCACGCCACCAAGCTCCTCAAGTTTAAAGCGTCTAATCAAAAATCTAAGAAATTCGGGACACCCAAAAAGCCTATTTTCCACATATTTTTCCACCTATAGGCACCCATACGTTTTTGATGAGAATCCATTTACGGACCATACCGGTTTTTAGGCATCGCATTATCTACATAAAAAATATTGAACATTATAAAAATAACAATGCATTTAAAATTGTATTTACTATAGAAAAAGTTGACAGTGTGAATATTTTTATGCAACAAATACAAATAATTATATTCTTTAACAAAATTAAGCAAAATACATGATATGGTTTAAAAGTTGGCAAAG
The DNA here is from genome assembly GCA_910589355.1 of Parapoynx stratiotata. Taxonomy (NCBI): domain Eukaryota; kingdom Metazoa; phylum Arthropoda; class Insecta; order Lepidoptera; family Crambidae; genus Parapoynx; species Parapoynx stratiotata. The sequence continues at coordinate 15,771,601 of OU342464.1, forward strand.
TGGGAAAGTTGTCGACATGAATAGTATGGAAAAATTAAAAAGTAGTCAAATAGGCATATCAAAAGTAATGAAAATAATGTGTCATTCACATAGTATTTAATACAAGGGTCCGAAATATACCAAGTTCAATAAATATAAATAAGGGATTGCTGTAGAAATAATTTAAATATGTTTTATTTTTACTTTTTTTTCATCTATCAAAAACGCTATCCACCATGTTCGTGAAAAAAATTAGTTGAGTAACGCTTCATGTAAACAATTTCTACGCATGGTCAAAAGCCGTCAAACTCCAGTCGCTGCCAATCAAGCGTATCTGTCGGCTATGGCTCGCATGCGTATTGAATTGTTTACAATAATCGTGACGCAACGGCACAGATAATTCATAGACCATCAGGACCGAAGGCGTTTTTGACATTTGAGCAAAAACGTAATTTATAATGTAAATTTTATTGTGTTATAGGCTTCAGAAAAATATTATATTATTTTAATAGCTATCAGTAATTAATCGTTTGGGGCCCAATAAAAAAAGGGCCAACTAGCCTATTGGAAGTGCTTGCACTGAGAAACTGAGAAAGTTGGCAAAGAGTTCATAGATCCCATGTTACACTGATTACGTAGATATAAACGTAATAATTAACAGATTAATAGTACCTAACAATGTTCTTCAGTGTATTTCTAAAAGTTTATCTTGAAACAAAGGCTTACTACCTACATGATTCTAAGATTCATAATTAGTACATACACGCGCCAAAACTGCTTTGTAATATAACCTCAGATATTAGATCAAAAGATACACAATCAACTCTAATGATGCATGAAAGGCGACAAAATAACAAAAGTCTCTTCTCTAGAGTTTTTGGGTCTGCAAAGGTCGGTGTTACAGTCTTCGGGGAGACAATGGGCCGAACTGGGTCAATAAAGAGGTAATTAATGGCCCGGCATTCATTTCTGACGCTGAGAAAGATAATTTATTGGAGTTATCTTAATATTTCGGTACTAAATTGAATATTATTTGATGATATAATGACTAACTTAGAGGTCTTCGACACCTTACAAGTTACAGGGTTCGTTTTTTTCTCTATGAAATATTTGCTTTGATATAAAAAGAAAATTAGTAGTAGTACAGTCAGCGTCTGGAGCGGTTGTCTCAACGCCAATAAATTATAAAAATATAATAATTAAGCGTTGATAGTAAAATTATAATATATATTTTAGATAATAAGCTAATATGATAAATGATCAAAAGGTTCAAATACCTTTGATAATATCTTTAAGTTTTCAGTGATTTGTGAAATTTACCTTTTTTATAAATTGTTTCAGGGTGCCTTAAGTTTTTTATAAATATAATACAATAAGTGACGACATCACCAGGTTTTTATTTACATCGGCATCCACCACATCACAACTGAATGGCTGCAAAACTTGAAAAATGCCTCTTTGTCTGATTATTGGCGGAGGGACATCGGCGCCATCGGTATTTTTCAACATTTTCAAAACGGCAGTGAAGTCACAATTAACGTTAAAAAGTTGACACGCTTGGTTTCAATTCAAATCATTATACATGCGTTATCTTTGTAAAGGTATATCTGTGCAGTTTTCGCATGAAGTTCCTTCATTAATACTCGTAGTTGACTTTTTGCGAATCGTTTATAGAAAATTCAATACTTTTGTAAGAATGACGACTTACCTGCATCGATTTCATGCAAACCGACCAATAAGCCCGTTGCTTATCTTTTTAAATGAACAAACCAGTGTGAATAAAAGAAAAATACGTTTACGTCCCTATTTTCTTAATTATGTCTTGAAAATACATAAGCAACAAAACAATAGCGACATTATATCATAGGGAATAAAGTGTATATTGAAATGAAGACACTCATACACTGTGGATTCAATGGTGATGATAGGTATTGTTACTCATAACAAAAGGTACTATTGTCTGTATTGTAAGTTCACAGAAGGATATTAATAAACAAGCCAGCATGAGGAAAGCCAGGGAGTATTCAGAGGGTACTATCTATACATATAATAAAACCAAAAAAGTATATAACTACAAAAAGGAAGGGCTATGCAACAGTTTTTAAACTAAATAAACTAAATAAAACTGGCTTTTAATAAACCTGTGTTTATCACTTTTATTCTGATTAATAACTATGCCGCAGAAAAGCTTTCTTTAGGAAGGCGAAGAGAGAATGAGTCCCTACCCAAATGAGGACATAGATGACGCAAATGCAAGTACTGCGCATTCAAAACCCCGACCAAACGTCAGAACTGCAAAAAAAACGCCTCGTATTAAAATTGGCGGAGAGACATCGGTGGTCTCCCGTTTTAAAATTACGGCAGACATTGAAAAGTTGACACGCTTGGTTTCAATACAAATCGTTATTCTTGCGTTATCTTTTTAAATGTATTTATGTTGTTACAACTGCAATCTTTTGCCATAAATTGTAAAACAGGTAGTATTCAGTACCGAACCACTATCTGTCTAATAATAATTGTAAAACCTAGCAAGGAATTCTTTACCTATTATATTTAACAAGAATTCCCGACAAAGTTTTCAGCATTTAGCGACGATAGTTGCCACGGAATATTGAAGATGTCACATTTCGAAACTTTTTTCCTTGGGGACTTTTGCGTAGTTCAGCAAAAGAGAGTAATATTTGGGAAGAAACTCTAACGATGTATGTGACTTATTTATTTTTACTTTTGTAAAAATGGTGACAAAATAATTTGCCCATTCTATCGCACACACAATGCAAAATAAATGCAGAAATACAAAATTAAAACGTCCACGACAGAAAAACTGATATCTGCTCGTGTGTATTAGGGTCTCCCCACATTTATCAACGTGGAATCGGCTTAAGGTGCCTTGCAAAGCACAGAGGATTTCGAGATCACAAAGTTGGTCACCCATCCAAGGCCTGACCATGGCGAAGGTAGCCTTGTTTTCGATATCAAAAGCCAAAGCTTACTAACCTAATAACTAACTGCAGTACCGAGCTCCTCTCTTCTTATGCTATTTAGTATTTTGAAATTTATGAATATACATTATATTTTATACTTATCTAGTACCTATCTTAATTTAGGCCTTAGAGTGAAAGTAAGATTATTTTTTATCATATTCATATGCCGTTAACCGACGACCGACCGACGTCATATGCCGTTATGCTGACGGGTGACAGAGGAGAATGGAAGAAGAAGACATGTTGTGCCGACCACACCTTGAGTGGGGAAAGGGCAAGAAGAAGAAGAAGATCTGCCGTTAACCATCAAGCTATCTATTTTCTATTCTATCACTATTCCAAACAAAAGATAAACGCCCTACATTCACATTACGCGTAATGTTATTTGACTGTGATATTGGAAGGTATTTCCCAGTGGAGCTACCCAAATTTAAATGGAAAACCTTCCCATATATCGGCTCATGAGCCCACATGACAACCCAAAATTACCGCTTCATACCTAATTCTCCAGGCCATTAAAATGCAAATTTAGTTTATATAGTTTAAACAATTTTATCATATTAATTAGCTTGTGTTATTTGGTGGAATTTGAATTGGTATATTATTACATGTTCATTGAGGGTTTATTAGGCGTACAACATTCAAAATTCAATATCGTTTATTAAATTTAGATGCGTCTTAGCACATGCTTATGAACGTCAAAAGCATTTTACACATTTTCGTGAAAGCGAAAAACTACGCCATCCGTTCACAAAACTACCAGGTCTTGTACTGGGAAGAACGGGCAAGAAACATAGCAAGTTTCTATCCTCCCTTTCATTAATTGCTAGCCCCTTAATTATTTAATTTTTGTTAGTTTCCGGAGATTTTACGTTAAAATTGCAAACGTTAATTGAAGCGGCATCGGAGCTACCAAACTTCTTGCTTACTGGCCGCACGGGTCGCATAATCAAAAGACTATCGGAAAAAATAAGGGAAATTTCTTACACACGCCGTGTGCCTTCTTTTTAAAACTAATTAAAAGAAAAGAAAGTGGTTAATAGAAAGTGAAATACCTGCCTGTATTGAGAATTATAATATTGCTAGTACATTTACAAGACAATCTGCTATTAGAGGTGGATCTTTAATAATGATATTAAATAGTGTAAAATACAAAAACAGACCAGACATTGTTTCTCACTCCATTGAGAGAACAATTGAAATTTCATGTGCGGAACTGGAAAAACATATTATTATATGTGTATACAGACCCCCTTCTGCTAATTATGATCTTTTTGAGTCTTCAATGGAAAATTTACTAAATGTAATTTCTAGAATTAACAAGAAAGTAGTTGTATGTGGTGACTTTAATATAAATATTTTAGAATCTTGCCCAAACACAGATAGATTTATAAATTTGTTTAAATGTTATAACCTACAACATACTTTTAAAGAACCAACTAGAATTACACCCACAACAGCTACTTGCTTAGATAATATTTTTTGTAACTGTTTTGTAATAAAAAATGGTATTGTAAATTTTGTAAACTCGGATCATAGTGGACAGTTAATCTCAATTGAACACGATAACGTTAAACAAATAAAAACAATTACGTTTAGGCCTATAACTGACAACCGATTAAAGAAATTTGAAGCAAATGTAATTAATAGACTCCACCAAATAAATGAAATAGATGATCCAAACCTGTCATATAATTTTATGTTCCAGCAACTAAATGAAGAATTTCAAAAAAACTTTCCACAAAAGACCATTACAATTAATCTTAAAAAGAAGTTTAGTGATTGGGCAACTCCAGGAATTTATAAAAGCCGACGGAAATTATATGACTTATATTCTCAGAAAGTGACTTCCACTGATCCAGTTTTTATTGATTATGTTAGAAGGTACTCTAAAGTTTTTAAGAAAGTCTGTACTATTGCGAAAGCAAATTTTCTTAAAAACAAAATCAGTAAATCTGACAATAAAGTGAAGACTACTTGGACTGTAATAAATCAAGAAACACGTAATAAAAAACATACTGATAAATCTTTGAAAATAAATTTTAATGGCTGTATTGTAGAGGATGATAATGGAGTTGCAAATACTTTTGAATCTTTCTTCTGCAATGTACCCATAAAAATTACTAACGACATAAATTCGAGTACTAAGCGAGCACTACATGTTTTAGAATTAAGTGTTGATAAATGCTATACCCCTTTTGATTTTCATGAGATCAACTGTAGTACAATTTTAGAAGCTTTTAAATCTTTAAACATTAAAAAAACTGAAGACCTATGGGGCATGTCTGTTAGCTTTTTAAAATCAATAATGAATTCTGTAACTCCTCATTTGACATTTATTTTTAATAAATGTATTAATGATGGAGTTTTTCCAGATAAAATGAAATTAAGTAAAGTAATACCGCTTTTTAAAACGGGAGATAATAGTGACCCCACGAATTACCGTCCCATCTCTATTTTGCCCACTCTTAGTAAAATTTTTGAAAAAATCATTTTAAATCAATTGCTTTCCCATTTTACTAAAAATAAATTATTTCATGAAAATCAGTTCGGGTTTACTAAAGGGAAAAATACTACAGATGCAGGAATTGCACTTATGAAGCACATTTTTGACGCTTGGGAGCATCAACAGGATGCTTTAGGTATCTTTTGTGACTTGTCTAAGGCGTTTGACTGTGTTGATCATAAAACGCTTTTAGGCAAATTAAAGCATTATGGAATTTCTAAAAATTCATTAAAAATTATCGAATCATATTTAAGTAACAGGATACAAAAAGTTGTTATATATAGAACTGAGTCTTCCGGAGCGCCTATGCGTATGGGCGTTCCTCAGGGATCGATATTAGGACCACTACTTTTTTTAATTTACATAAATGACCTACCTTACTACTCAAAATGTTTATGTGATACGGTATTATTTGCAGATGGCACATCATTAATTTTTAAAATTAATAGAAATAATGTTGACTTTGACGATGTAAATAATGCTATATCAAAAGTACTTGGCTGGTTTGAAAATAATAATTTGTTATTAAATTCAAAGAAAACTAAATGTGTTAAATTCTCTTTACCAAATGTAAGACAGGTCAACCCTCATATTAAAATAAATCATGAAATTATTGAATGTGTAGATTCCACAGTGTTTTTGGGTATTACATTGGATTCAAGATTACAGTGGTATCCTCATATTTCTTCCCTCTCTGGAAGACTCAGCTCCGCGGCTTATGCTGTAAAAAAAATCAGATCCTTATGTGATGTGGATACTGCAAGACTTGTTTACTTTAGTTATTTCCACAGTATTATGTCATATGGTTTACTGTTGTGGGGGACAGCAGCTGATATTAAAGATATATTTATTTTGCAAAAAAGGGCTGTGCGTGCTGTCTACCAACTTAAGCCACGTGACTCACTAAGAGATCTGTTTAAAGAAATAAACATATTAACTGTTGCATCCCAATATATTTTTGATAATATTTTATATGTTCAGAAATATTTACACATTTTTAAAAAACAATGTGATGTTCATAATGTCAACACTAGGAATAAAAATAAACTCGCTGTTCCAAACTTTAGACTTCATAAGACAAGTCGGTCATTTATGGGGAAATGTATACACATTTATAATAAAATACCACCAAATTTAACTGAACTGCCTTTACACAAATTCAAACTATGTGTCAAACAAAATTTAATAAAAAAGGGTTACTATACAGTTCAGGAATATTTGGACGATAAAAATGCGTGGACAGATTGACACGTCTTTGTTACATATTGTGCTGACTCGTAATGTGGGATGTTGCCAGTCGCTTTTTAATTGATTTGTTTTTATCTTAATTGCTTGGCGAATTTCAACATCGTTCATTGTTTCAAGTGCTCATATATTCTTCCTGATTATAATGCTAAAAATCTATGTTCATAATATCTATGTTCACCCATTTGATTGTACTAGCCTAACATTTATAAAAAACAAGAATTGTAAAAAAGGTGAAAAAAAAGAGCAACCCTCGAGTTTCTGGCTCGCTCTTCTCGGGGATGTCTGCGTTCCGAGCGAGTGGTAGATTCACTAATTTATAAATTGACGTTTTTAAGTGTTTGTATATCAAGCCTATAAAATAAAGATATTTTTGATTTTGATTTGATTTTGATTAACATTGTAATAACTTTCCACTCAGCTTTTTAAGAACAAAAACCCTGGTATATGATATCGGATTGAATAGAGAAGCGGGCCCCGCCAGCGCTTTCTCCTGCCAAGTCAAGGTAAGCCCCGAGACAATACGCTTTTGATCTCCGTACTCCCGACACAAAATTCAAAATTACAAAATCAAAAAGATCGCAACATGTAATTATTCATTATCTACATAAAGTTCATTTTTTTATTACTCAAAGTGATTTATATACATTACCCCTTAAGGGTTAGTCAGAGACTAGGCAAAAGCACCGCAAAAGAAGTCCACTGCCATAGTCCGCGCTTCACCAAACAGTGACTGCACATGAGCTCAGCGTGGCAGGTGGTTAGCCCGTCGCCGCTAAAGCTATTGGTGGTTGTGCAGTTCTGAGTCCATTAGTCGCCTTTTACGACAAACCAAGGGAAGAGATAGGTTTGTAGTATTCTTTTAATGAGCCGCTACCACCGTGAGCCGTTAGGTATATATGATATTTTTATTAAAATCTAAAATCATATCTATTTTATAATGATTCAATGTGAAAGTTCAGTGTAGAATACCATTTGAACTTGGATATTTCAAATTATCTATCGCAACATGACATTCCACTGTCAAATCACTTTAAATAATTAAAAAAAATTGACTATAGGGTACCTTTATTGGTTACTAATTAGAGATGAAAAGCTAAAGTTAAAAAGGCAATACAAAATACTCTTGAAGAGTTATTTGCCTTCCGTCCACATGTTTACAAAATTACTTTTCGCATTCTAATAATCTTTCAATGAAGTGATGATTTTGTGCATTTTTGCTGTCAAGATCCACCACTCCAAGGGTTGTAACGAGCAGTTTTAAGAGTATTATACAAGATATCTCTACGTTGGGATTATCCCGGACTACGAGGGTTGGGACCGGTTTGTATCGTGGAAATTGGGGTATTAGTGATCTAACGCATGTAATAATGTTGGGCACGGTTTTTGAAATGCTTTTGAAGGGTTAAAATAGCCACTTTGTTTGTATGGCTGTTTGATGACCCTTAATGTAATCACAGGATTTTGAGCTAAGGCAATGTTTACATATTAAATAAACAGCTGATGCAGATCCCAATTTATAAAAAAGATCTCTAACTCAACCCAGCAATAAAATATTTTACATTTCATACGTCCGCTTTTGTTATCTCCGGATAAGTTCCCTGAAAATTATCTGATAGGTAATTCCATATCATTTCGCTATAACCATTTTTCCTGTACCATTTCGTAGTTTAATTTCTATTTGTCTCTAAATTAAAATGGAGGCCAATATATAATATGCCTCAGAAATCATCGATTTGGTATTAAAATTTATGATATTTTATTTCTTTTTTTGTCATTTTATCTCTAGTGACAACAATACGGTACTTTCCAAAATTCTTGTGCTTAACACAGCAAGATTACAAAATGATTATTCTCACTCACAAATGTTAGAGATACAAGAAAATACTGAGATTTCAATTGGATTGCTTGATTATGAAAAACTAGGAAATCGAACAATGCTCCTGGTCGATTTTATCTTGCCTAGCGTGCAGATTTCACAAAGAGCTTGCGCGAATTCGGCCTTAGAATATGAAGTGATTCTATTCAGGTCTCAATTGTTGGTCGTTATTACCGTATGGGTGAACTCTAGAGTTTAAAGATCTTAAAGTTTAGCCTATCTAGTCATATGGTTGTCCACACATTGACGACCTCCGTGGTCAAGTGGTCTGTACGCCGGCTCAAGGCGTCGCCATCTCGAAAGGTTCTGGGTTCGATCCCCGGTGGGGGCAAATGTTTGGGTGATGAATTTTCAGGCATTTGTTCTCCAGTTTTGGATGTTTATATATATTCAGAATATTTATATGTGTTTATCTATTAAATATATTTATCCGTCATCTAGTATCCGTAACACAAGCAGCTTAGTTGCTTAAAATAGGGCTGGTTGATAGGTGTGAATGTCTGAAGATATTTATTTATTTATAACACATTACGTGAAACTGAATACATTTTAAAACTTAGGTTAACTAGATAAAGACCCAAAATAATGTTGTGCCTCAAAATAGCTTGAATTCCATTTGCACAAGGTGACACGCTTTGACTGTGGTTGTATCGATTACAACCACAGTCAAAGCGCAGTCGATGTTCTTGCTACAAGCACTCGCGACAGTGAATTTTATTAGTTTTTTTTGTAACAAATGTGATAATCTGGACGTTATTAAGTGCTAAACTTGGGACGTGGTGGATACCGATGTTAAATAAAAGCGTCGATGTCACCTAATTTATATAATTAATTCAAAACGCACAACTGGAACAATTTATAAACTGGACAATTATTATAAAAAATAGGGCTACTTACAATAGTGCCTTGGAAAAGATATTTAAGTTCTTTGAAAATACTGTTCAAAATATATATTATCAACTTTACCACGATAGCCACGACAACTTATAAATATAATATATTAATTGCTATAGTATTATTATGAAAGAAAATTGGAGGCCAAAAACAATAAGAAAGAGACAGATTATGCTCATAAACAGAAACAAAGAGAAATGGCCAGAAAAAGCTCAATAACAGCAGAGTTGCTAATACTGACATACGCCTCGTTACAAGCTTATCCTTTGAAATTTAAATTATTTTGATTTTGATATAAATTTCGCCGGATATATTTAATTAATATTTAATTAATATAATAATAAAAAGATAGCAACAGACTGTTGCCAATCTTCAGGAATTGTCAGGAAGAGAACAACAAATAAAATGTGCATGTTTAAGGGGCAGTAATTTTTGCCTTAAGGCGGTGTAATATAGAGATTTTTTTTTACTTCCCAAAAAGAAAAAAATAACAAAAAATATACGCATATAACAAGCAACAACAAGCAATACACGTATATAAAATATGTGCATACAGTGATTTGAAGGTAATATCTTAAAACCTTTACATATGGGTCAAGGGGAGGTTATTCAATAACAATTCAGAGGTAAACAGATCGTATCAGGTTGGTATTCACACGAAAACTGATTTATAAGAACAATAACGGAACCTGGCCTTTTGGGGTCGGCTTTGGCATTTGGTTCGTGTTCTATGCGTTATGAAGTTCAAATTATTATAGTTTATACTTACTAGTATATTAAACATACCCGTAAATCGAAAGGTTGAATGGTCCCTTTGTATTACTAATGTCTTGCGAACACTAAACGACACTTTGAATTATAATTATGTAAATTTTTGCTTACTATAAAATGCAGAACGTCGATGTTGATAATTATATAGTTTCATATTACATATAATGTGTGTATAATAATTTTTATAAATGGGTTTTATATAAGTACGGGTACAAGTGGTCGTATTCATACCAATATTCGACCCAGGACACTTACTTGAAATCACCATAAAACCGGCGCGGCGTACAAACCACTTGAGGAAAGAAAGAAAGAAAAAAATTTTTATTTGGTGTTACACAATAAATATTATATATTATACAATTTTTAAGGCACAGTACAATTGAATTAGTAATACCCAAAAGGTATTCGCTCAGCAAAATGTCGGACCACCTACGATAGTGACCAGACACTGATGTTCCTCGAATACCTTATTTGGGAGGTGATAAGAGCGCTACAAATTTCAGATTACAATTTGAAGGGAGGCTTAACTATATAACTGAAAGAACCAGCACACAATAAAAACTAGGTGCTAAGAAACCAACAATCAAATAGTACACAAATATTGGGTCCTTACCTATGAAATTGGTGTTTTTCTTCTCTCTTAGTATTTTGTTCGTAACTATTAAGTTTCAGAGTATTCTTAAAAAATAATTACCTCCTCTAAAAATAGACCATATTTTCGAACTCTTTTGATTTGTTTTGATAATTCGTTGTAAGTTTTATTGTGTTAAAATTGGACACGGAGACAAGTCCTTTTCAGTGCCTTCCGAATACATAATTTGATTTGCATTTACAAAAAAAAGATAAATAATTTTTAAGAAGTGTGATATCACACATATAGCTAAAGCTTATCTAATGATACATGCCAAATATTATTATCTTTGGATTTGTCGTTGTGGAGAAAACTGAAAAAATGTTAGTATGGAAAATGCAGAGTTCCCCAAAATCTCCATACAAAACGCCAATTTCATATGTATTAGGACCTAATAAAATTTTTAATTATAACAAAAACAGGACGTGGATCGACATGAATCCCTGATTTCTTCATCGCGTTCTTAATTTCGTTTCTTTTTAGGGTGATTTCACTGTCACGTCGGCGGACGGCCAATTTTGGGTGGTTTACAAAGACATGCGCGTCCGCGGCGCCGACTACGAACGCGCATATTTTTGGCAAATGTCAAATTTGTCTAAATGTATGTTACAGAGCCGGCCGCCGGCGTCGCTCTGAAACCACTTTTAAGAAAAAACCTAAATTATATTTTAAGCCGAGCAAAATATTTCTACCAAAATGCTTCTATTGTAGTAAATAGTAAATTGGTGAGCTATAAACAAGTTTTATGTAACATAATTGACGTTGTGGTTACGCGTAATTCAATCTCAGAGTCGGTGTGAAATAATTGGGTAATGGCTCCTTGACACGAAATGGTAAACGGAATTTAAGCCAAGGGTTTTGGGGACTCATTCATCTATAGAAAACCTTTTTAGCTGAAAGGAACATTTTAGTTTTCAATATCTGATTTTCGATTATTTACTTTTCTGTTGGCTGTCGAAATATTCTGAAGATCTTTTGTGGCCACTCATCTAAACTGGACTATAGTCACAATGCATCTTCATTATCTTTACGGTTCCAACGGCTGGCAGTTCTACTAATCATTTTGATGAAAAACGACCATTGTTTAACTGGCACAAGACCCAGGCTCCATCAAAGCGGAGACGGGACGAGCGGAGAGATGTTTATTAAACAGCCAATAGAATTTCGTTATTCACATAGAAAATCATCTCCTCTCGTCTCCGCTTTGGACTTCTCCGCACATCTGCATCTTGGTGGAGTCCGGGCCTAATACCGCCGATTGCTTAATCAATACATATTCATAATAATAAAACTGTAGAGGTCGAATATCTGGACATAGGAAAAAAAATCTAGTCACGGGGATATAAAAAAAAGGAAAATAAAGAAATTAAAAATATTTTGTTTCTCTGTCTATTTGTCTGTTTGTACGGGCTAATCTCCTAATTGGCTGGACCGATTTCAATGAAATTTTGCATGGTGATACCTTATATCCCTGTCAACATCTTAGATACTTTTTATTTCGGAAAAGAAAGGGTTCTCGTAGGATAATTAAATAACCAGTAACCGAGGACGAAGTCGTTGGCAACTACCAGTCTAGTATTAAGTCTTGCATTTTGTAAGACTAAGGGCGAATTCGACCAAATTGAGATTAGTAACACGGGAATAGTAATACCAAACGAAGCTGAAACGATTGGTGGAATCTGCCCTATGTCAAACGGGACATTGACACATTCGTGCGCGAAAAACTGCGTACTCCGTTAAAATAATATTACTCGCGTATAGCCAAACATGAAAAAACTAGGATAGCTAATCGGCTCCGCCCTTAGGGCAGATTCGACCAATCGTACCAGCTCAGTTTGGTATTACTATTCCCGTGTTACTAATCTCAATTTGGTCGAAGTCGCCCTTAGGGTGAATACGACTAAACTTCGATTAGCGACACGGGTACAGTAATACGAAAAATGCTTTGGCTGAAAGATGCGTACGCAAGACTCCGTCATTACAATGGATTCGACCATGGTCGTGTAGCTCAAAGTGAGGTAAAACCCAGAGTTTGGTAGAATTAGCCTTACTTACTAATATTAACAAGTTATCTTTTCTGATACGTTACATTACTCATTTCGGTTTCCTATCTGTTTGCATAAAATTTTCAAGCATAATATGAATTGGCATAATGGAATCTACACTAAATATACGCATAATTAATTTTGGCATAAAATTTATGTATAATTATTTACGCATAATTACAAATGGCATAGCCATCTTAAGGCATAATTAACTATTCGCATAAAATTTTAGAAATACTTATCAATAAAAAATATCGATTCTGGGCACAGTTCTACCTAAAATTCCTCGTTTCTCTTGTCGTCGTACCTAATCAAATTTACATTGCATGCAAAATAAATATTGAGCCAAAAGGAAATTATGCTTAAGTTATATTATGCTAAACAACGTTATGCTAAATTCACATGCCAAAGTAGGTACCTATATTATGAATAAAACATTATGCCAAAAAAAAAGGATCACACTCATTTCATTTGTTGGCGGTAAAGTACCTTATAGGGTTGTGGTCACTAAAATACTAGGTTCCTTTTTTCTTTCTGATACAGTCTTTCAAAGATACTCCATACAAATCCCTTTTTAGCACAGCTTTTTCGTGTAGCACAACAATAAATCGTGTTAATTCTTTCTTATCCACTTTTAAATCCATCACATTTACAGTTTACGATCAAGGCTAACATATTACAATGCTCTAGAACCTTATTGGTTGTTCGTTGAAAATAATAAATGTACCTGCGGCGAGGCGCACGGCCTTCAAATCCCTTTTATTTTGAGACATCACGGCTGAGCACGCCTGCAGACGTGGCTATGAATATAGCGGAGGGGGAACTGTAATGTAACATTGTGGAACTTTGTTATTATAGCAATAGCTGTCTTCTTACCTATCGTTATGTCACATAACCATATGACGACATTAACGTATTGTATTGGAACAGAAACTCAATGTAGATAAATAAATAAATGGATAAATACACTAAACAGCAAAGAAAAAGGGTCACTTGGAAAATCTTTAATATCTTCAAAAGTACTTGATCTAGCTTTATGAATTAAAGACTCAATTAATGAATATTTAATGCTTCGTAAAATAATATACAAACGTTACCATTTTTGAAAATTGTAAGAAAACTGAAAATGTAATTTTTTTTTGTCTATTTTCAATTTCGAATCAAAAAGTTCAAATCATTTAGATGCCGTATTTTTTAATTTTTATGTTTTTTTTCTGTTGGACTTTCATAAATAATAAATACTTCTTCGTTCGCGTCGGAGCGAGGGGCATGAATAATTTTGTCGCCGCGGATTTTTTCTTTCCGGTATGTGGTAGGCCTTTATGTCAATGAAAGATTGGCACGACTTCTGATGTTCACAAGAGTTGAGTGAAATGCATAATTTTAAAGATTTGTTTGAAATCATTTTTATCAGTATCACTATATAAACAGCCACAGCTTTATTTTCAAGCAAAGAGCATGTAGGGAGCCGGATCGTACGTAAATAAACCATCCTATACGCTTTATAGGGGTGGGGAGGGCATGTAATAATATGCAGTCAGGGACGAAATATGTTTACTAACTCGAAGGAGGATCTTAAAATCGACCACGGAGGTCGGTAGTATTCTTTTAAGGAGCCGCTACCACACAATTCCATAATGATCTTGTATGATTCTTTTTGCCGCCGTACATTATGGTTTGCAATAAAGGTATAGAGTCCTTATCGTCAATCACTTACCATCGGTTGAGATGAAGGCTTATCATGTGTAAAATAATTGTGAAAAAATTTTATATGCACATTGAATACTACCAACAATTATTTTCACGAATCTGGTTCTCGAAGAAAAAAGTTCATAACTAAAACTTATCGTAAGTACGGATAATAAAATAACTCCGACATGAAAAAAGTTCACAGCGATGAGAAAACATCTCGAGATTTTAATAATAAAAGTAGTTTGTTGTTCTGGAACATTTGTTCTCGTTCTTTTATCTAATGTTTACCTTAGGCTTAACATACTTAGGATATTAAACTCTTTATTGCACAGAAACAAAAAAAAAAACAATATAAAAAGCAAAAGTATACAAGGGAGGACTTATCTCTAATAGGGATATCTTCCACTCAACCCGTCACAGGTATGTAAGAAGATCTCATGATGCGAGAGAAGCGACACCAGTGGACAAGATAAAACAGATATATATGCAAACATATACATTACTAAACAAATAAAATGATATATATAATTAAACAATATATAAACTAAACAATATAAAAACAAATAATATTAATATGAGAAATTAATAGAGATGAGAACGAAAAGTCGATAATGTAAAATGATGAAAAATACACTTAATTGTTACGTGCTAATGGTATATTGAATCTAACTATTATTTAAGTATGAAATTAAATACTTCATAGCTTTTTATACCTTATTACCCGAAGGGGTAGCCTATAACACTCAAATATTTCAAGTTCCTGTGTAACAGGCGTCGAGCCTGTTGCATTTTTCGTCCACAGCAGAGGAAACACACGAGGAGTATGGGCCGTAGCACCACCACGCTGGACCAACGCGGGTTGGTGGGTAGAAACGGTCGCAATAGCAACTTAACGTGCCTTCCCAAGCGCGGAGAAGCTCGAGATCTCAATGTTTTGGTCTCCCATCCGCGGCCTGATAATGGCGAAAGCAGCTTTGTTTTCACTCGAAAGCCATAGCGTACTAACCACTACGCCACCGAGCTCCTCCCGAGGTTTGCATTTTTGACAAATTTTAATGATAAATTACTCGAATCTCTCATGTGATATGAAATCGATACGATATACTATGTTCAGGTAGGTACTGCTTTCTTGAGGTAGTTCACTTCCAGTAGAACGATCGTAACCAATGAGCTTCATACAAATTATTACACCTTATGTTTTAGAGTTCACTTGTAATTTTGGTGACCTCTGTGTAAGAGTGGATTGTACGACGGCTTCAAAATATATCTATTTAGTTGGCTCTGCGTTACAGTCATCAGCTGTTGTATCCTACTGCTGGGCACATGCGTCATATAAGGAGTATGGGCCGTAACACCACCACGCTGGCCCAATGCAGATTGGTGGGTAGAAACGGTTTCAATAACGCCAGGGACAGGTCTTAACGCGCCTTCTGAAGAACAGAGGATTTCGAGATCACAAGGTTTTGGTCATCATTATAAGGGCTGGCCAATATTAAAAAAAGACGTGTGGCACTCGGGGACTGCCGCGGTAAAGCTATTGCATAGCATTTTGTATCAACTTATGCAATTATAATTGTATTTATTTATTTTATTCATGCAGTATTTCTTGAACTTTGATATTAATTCAAGTTACACTTTTTGAGCGTGGTGACCGATAAGAAAACAAATTATATAAACTGTTGGTAGTTTGCATATACATTATTTCGTTCGGATCACTTATAAGTAAATTAAATCATAAAATAATTATCTAAAATAAATGTTAATAAACTAATTAATAAAATAACAAAACTCATAATAAACAATGTGTAATAGTTAGCTTATAAATCTTAAAAAATTATAAATAAAACCAAAGTGGCGTCTTCGTAAAAATTAGTTCTTTGTTGTATCACTAGATGGCGCCACCTATCCTTTAAAACGCACTATTGTTTACTCTCGTAGACTTATATGGTCAAACCGATGTTAATTAAAATTTGTATTCGCCTTGGACACGGTGTTTCATTTTGGTAACCACCTTGGGTTTTAACATGCACGGCCTTCAAGCCACACCTCCTTGCGCATCGGAGTGGGGAGCGTAAGGTTTTTTCGTTACGGAATTTCTGGATTCGGTCCCCGCGCTCAAGGCCCGCGATAGAAGCTATGCAAAAGCTTAAAAAGAAATCAAAATTCTTAATATAAAATTAAGGTTACAAGTAGCTACACATATGATAATTACATAATTTAATTGTTTCTACTTGTTCACCTCTACATATTTTTTACTCGGAGGCCTTGTCAAGAGAAGATAAATAAATATGTTTTATTATTTATTTACCCAAAATAAGCATCCATGACTGCAGAACAAATGCCTGTATTCGTCACACAAACATCTGCCCCCATCGGGGATCGAACCCAGAACCTCTCGAGATGGCGACGTCTTGAGACCGTCGTACAGACCACTCGACCACGGAGATCGTCGAAGATACAGGCAAGAAACTCTTCAAGAGGTCCATACTCTCTTTCCATTAAATAGTCTTATGTCTATAATTACGGTCAAGTAAAAATAGAACCATTAAGCTACCATGACAAAATGACGCATGCGAAAGTATATTTGTTTTTATTATCAAAAGCCAAAAACGGAAGGAGCTCGTTGGCGTAGCGGTGGTTTCGGTTAGAATATTAATTATAAGTATGTCAATAAAAATATTATATTAGGTACCTATGAAATTGGTGTTTTGTATGGAGATTTTGGGGATGTCTGCATTTTACATACTAACATTTTATCAGTTTTATTCACAACGACAAATCCAGAGATAATAATATTTGGCATGTATCATTAGACAAGCTTTAGCAATATGTGTGTGAACACGCTTGATAAAAATTATTCATCGTTTTTATGTTAATGCAAATCAAATGATGTCTTCGGGAGGCAGTTAAAAATAATTGTCTTTGTGTCTAATTTTAACACAATTAAACTTACAAAAAATTATCAAATTAAATAATACGAGCTCAAATATATAGTCTATTTTTAGAAGAGGCAATTATTTTATACGAATGTTCTGAAACTTAATAGTTATGGGCAAATTGCTAAGACAGAATAAAAACGCCAATTTCATAGGTAAGGACCCAATATTAACAAGTATCGTATCTTCGTCACAATCTCGACAACCGTTGTAAATTAATCCAGACCATTTATTTCCACATCCACGATCAAACCAAAGATTTCCCTTTCAGACGGAATAGGCGCGCGGTCGCATGGACGACGCGGAGGTTCCGGGCCGGCGGCACCGGACGGCGCTCGCCGCCAGTCTGCACTCAGCCTTATCTGTCTAGCACTGGTGAGTATTTATGAGCGTGGCTTAATACACATATAACGTGGAATCAACGCAGGGTACAGGTACAGGTGAGGAAGATTCAATAGGGGCTTTTATACCACTTAGGTGGCAATCAAGCATACCCACCAAGCATGCCCACCTGATGGAAAGCGGTTATCGTAGCCTATGGACGCTCGCAACACAAGGAGAATCACTCTCGCGCTGCTGAC
The DNA here is from genome assembly GCA_910589355.1 of Parapoynx stratiotata. Taxonomy (NCBI): domain Eukaryota; kingdom Metazoa; phylum Arthropoda; class Insecta; order Lepidoptera; family Crambidae; genus Parapoynx; species Parapoynx stratiotata. The sequence goes on from OU342464.1 coordinate 15,789,744, forward strand.
CTTTCAAAAACATGCTTACACCCTTCTTGAAGAACCCCATGCTGCATACGTTTTTAGGAAACGTAAAAAAAATACTTATAACAGTTTCAAGCAGTGGTCAAATATATTGATTCGATGATTCTGTAACTGATATCTATTATTAACCGACTTCAAAAAAAGGAGGAGTTTATCAATCTGACGAAAACTATTGTTTTTTTTTATGATCAATTAACTTTATTTCTTTCTTCTTTTATGTCTTTTATGTCTTTCTTATATATTTTCTGGTCGACGGTGATCTTCTCTCGACTGTAACCTTATTTATAACAATATATAAAGTACTTTCTCATTTTATTGTACACATAAACATAACATATCAACACGCCTTTTCCCCGAAGGGGTAGACTGAGGGGTTAACACACATATTTTGCTAGATATGTTAAGTCCCAATGTAACAGGTGGCGAGCCTGTTGCTATGCCTATTGTTATGCTGTGGCCGGCAATGCACTTTGACTCCTTTGGTGTTGCGAGTATCAATGGGTGTCGGTGGTTGCTTACCATCAGGTGACCCGTCTGCTCGTCCCTTAAAAGCCGTTATTCATCCTTTAGTCTATATACGTCTTACTGCTGTGCACAGGCCTTGCACATGGAGAAACACATTAGAAGTATGTCAACTGTACATAAGCTTTATTCAAACACAGAGGTACAGGTGGTGAATCGAACCCGCGAGTGCCGCAGCCGGGCTCTCGAACGAGAAGTGGGTCCGACACGCCATTTTATTATACAATTGCAACACCAGGCTGCAAATACTAAGAAGCATATTAATTAGGTAATCGGCGAACACCAGTGTTTGACTGATTTTTTATTCTGTCTTATTTTCTGACCGTTGAGAGATTAATCAGCAGCTCGAAATGCACCGTAATAAATATTCCTGCTAGGAGTAATTATTTATTTATCAGACATGCCACCTTATTCTCAACTATTGGTTCACGATATTTATTCGGATAGTGATCGATCTCGCTATGATTCAACGCGATAAAAAATAACAGGTGTGGAGAGGCGGAGAATTAATTTTTTACGAAAGTTTAAAAAAGAGGGCCAGGAAAAAGGGCGAGCGGCGACGGTAATTAGATGATGATTCTTGACGGTGATTAGAGTAATACTCAAATGTAAGCGGTACAGGAAAGTGGCAATCTCACGCGTAAGTCAAATATCTCAATGTAATTTTTTTTTGAGTTGCCTTAAACTGCAGCCTCTGACGGCTACTCAGCTATCACCGGATTGTTTTAAAGACGATGAGAAATTTGGTAGGTCCTCAAACCTGTAGTGGCGAACTACCACTGGAGGGTTTCTCTCTAGAAAGCATCTCCCCTAGGGGGCCCGCTTCCAGGGAGAGCCTCCAGGGCGCTCGAGCCGGATTTGGGGATCAGCAGACGTCCTGAGAGTGCCTCTAAAGCCTTGGACCTCGGCTCAGGCGTGCCGTGTCATGGTATCTCAATGTAGTGGAAAAAGAGAAGCTTTTAACGTGGTCTGTCCTAGAATGGGTGATCATAACTTTGTGATCACTAAGCTAAGCCGTCGATGGCTATTGTAAACTAGTCATTCTCAGCCACATGAGGGGTGTTTTCGATATCGAAAGCCAAAGCGTACTAACCACTACGACACCGAGTTTCTGGTAACCTCTAATCTGCATTGGCCCACGAGCTGGTTTTAATGCCCGTATTCGTTTTGTGTTTCTCCATGAAGGAAGGCTTGTGCCCAGCAGTGGGATGTATGTAAGCTGGTAACGATGTTAAATTATGTCAAGATATCAAGTCTGAGGACAAAATGTACGGAATATGAACAGGTGAACCATCTAAACAAATGTGATCGCCACCGCTTATCGACAACCTCTAAGATAACTGAAGATCAAAAAATTTGGTCACCCATCCAATCTACGATCAGGGCGAAAGTAGCCACAATGCCAATATCAAAGTTCAAATCTTTACCAAGCTTCGAATGCAGACAAGTATATTAATTTCAATCAGTAGTGAACCATAAAGAGACCTGATCGAAGTAATTATTAATCGATTCATTCGAGAAGCCCAGCTCACTCTTACGGTGGCGGTGATTAGAGTATTCAAATGTAAGCGGGACAGTTAAGTGGCAATCTCACGTTCCTGCGGCAAATTTGGGGCCAGACGGAAATTACAGACTTACCTGATCCTTCGACCATCATGACTGAATTAGTTTTTCGCGAAGCTGATTTAAGGTCAAGTTTTACGTTTGAATTAAAACTTAAGTCTGTACAGTTGCTTGAGAATGTGGGTGGGGATAAATGTGGGTGTTTAACACCTCTGCCTACCCCTTCAGGGACAGAGACATGGTATTATGTGATTTTTATTAAGTTTAACGTTGTTTTATGTAGTAGGTGGTTTCAGAGGTGGTCTGGCCGTCAGCGCTGGCTACGAGAGATACCTAACATTGTTTCACAGTCTATGCAGATTGTGGGGGGGAAAGAATGCCGCACCCTCATAGAAAAGGGAAGATCTTCCGCCGAGCCAGGTGTACGCTCTGGGACCGCGGTCAAACTATTATTCGTCGGAACTTGTATATATATTAATCTATCTTGGAAACTCTGCCATCGTGATTCAGACTCGCGAATCTTGTATGCGCCTTATTGTTGTACACAGTAGGTCTAGTATTATCTTGAGATTCCAACGTTGTTATTTACTATCGTACTTTTCGTTGATCAACCATTTCTCGGCTTCTTGATATCGTAGCACGCTATGACGTGGCCGCTACACAGTTCAAATGCGCGCGTGAGTAAACACGCGCCGTTGTCCAACGCTACTGATACGCGCGCATTGGAGCACGTTCGCCGTTCAACCAAGAATGTCACAACGCGAGATTTCGACATTTCTCCAAACATCCTAGCAATTAAAATTTTGAAGATGTGCTGTCCATCAGCGCTAGCGGCCAGCCCACCTCTGAAACCACAGTTTTTCAGTTGTACTAAAAACTTATGCATGAAGTCTTAATTTTCTTCATAATTTTTATAACTTACTTGTTTTATATACAATAGTCGTTATGAAAATTACACTTCAGAAGGAGCACATTCGTACCTCGCACGAATAGTACCTCGCCAGTACCACAGTGAGTTAAGATTAAAACCAATATTTTGCTCGTTTTGAAAATCGCTTATTCGAAAGTGCGCCAAAGTGGACATAAATCGTCTCATTCTGCGGAATCTTGGTTTAGTTAGGACCTCATACATCGTATGTTCTACATAGAAGTTTGATGACAAGACTTTGCATAATTTGCGATCAGCGAATGCCGTGAACAACATGACGCTGTTAAATGTTAACCTGATTTAAATTTTTTAAAGTTGACACGTGAATAATATTTTATTATACTATACAATGAAATTGTTTCGCTGGTATTGTTTTCTTTTGTTTTCTTCTGATTTATTTTAAATTTTGCTATAACATTTACTTTTTTTTTACAACCCCTTCTTTAATTTAAGTTCTCAGTAAGTTACGCAGTGTCGTCTTCTTATTTACGGCAGTGTCTCAAAACTAGAAAGTCTATAGTTAATAAGTGCGAGTTGCAATGGATGATTTCAAGGCGTAGGAAAAGACCTGCGAAAGAAGACAAAAGTCTTTTAAAGTTACTCTAAAGTCATGGAAAATGTTTTATCTTTGCAAGAATGTGGAGCAAACATATTCACAGATAAACTAATATCATGGGTAAGGGCAGGGCACATTGCTCGCAGAACTGACAGCCGTTCGAACAGAAAGTTTCTTCAGTGGCTTTTCAAGTTTCGACCACTTCCAGCACTGTGTTGGTGGTCTTATATCTGGAAACAGAAAGTTCATCAATTAAGATTATTATTATCTTTATCCACCCCAGATAAATGCCTTTTATCAAAGAAGGTCACCGCATGATTATTTCCGTAATTCTAAATACGATTATTATTATATTTATCTCTCATAGATAAACCCAGCTATGACGAATGAGGCCACCACATATTATTTCGTAATATTTCTAGTGTTTATTACTATTAAACAGTTACTACTGTCGTTAAATGTTACGGTCAAAATATTATTATGTCCTCTCGTAAATAGGCCAGCAAATATTGCGTGAACGTTATCACATTCCCTAATTTCGATCGCTCGTCAAATGATTCATGTCTCATCGCGCCAACGATTCACGATGCATCTCCGTGAGAAATTGCCAATTGGAACCACCGACTATGATTGACACACGCACGTTACTAATGGATTAGTAGGTATATACAGCTACAGCCAGTGGGACCCATCCAAGACAGTTACGAAAGTTACTTTGTTTCTAAAATCAAAAATAAAACGCTCTAACGACAAAGCTCCACATTGATTTTTAAACAATCCGGAATTTTATACAAAACGAGAAAACATACAAATAAAATACCAACTTAGACATAAAAACATATTACACTTACCAGTTTCTCGGCTGGCAATGCAATCATACGGTCCTTTAGTTATGCCAATAAAAATATAATTATAATAAATTACCAGAATATATAAGAAGTGAGAAAAAACACAATAAATTCCTTAATTTACTAAAACACTTTTTAATCAACAAAAGCTACTACAGCATAAAAGAACATCTAGAAGATAAAACTTAAAAACTACGTGATATCCCAAAGGTTTAATATATAATATAAAATGGTAACAATAAAATCTAAAAATTATAATAATAATTCAAATAGTACAATTATTACAATTCATTCATTCATTTATTTGATAAACAAAAGTTAACGCTATCTTTATAATTAATAATTATTATTATAATTTTTTATTATGCTTCTAAATTCTAAATAATAATAAAATAATGAGAAATTCTAACATTTATGATAGTTTTTAAATATATATAAGCATTATGATAAACAATTCAATTACTTTAAAGAAATATATACTTACATTAAATAAATAAACTCTCATATAATACCAGGGACCATAATTGTTCCTTATCCTAAAAACTACCATCTTAATGTACATTATGAAATGCAATGAAATATTGAGTACCTATTAATTCTCGAGATTCCAAAATTCCTTTTTTTTATATTGAAGCCAAAGAATAACCGCCTCTTCATACAATACACTATTACTCATTTACACTTAGACCTTATTCATGTAAGACCTGACTCTTCGAGGGCCCAGCGAGTGACTGGCAGGAGTGGGCGCGCCTTTTTGTTATTGAATAAATCTTTACTAAATTAAATTAAATGTTCTCAAACACCAATTAAATATTTCGCTCCAATTTAAAAAATAAAACCACCATGTTCTGTACGAAAATAAAAAAATGTTTTTTTTTTGTCATTATGTTATTTTACGGCTTTACCCACCATTAACAAACAGTTTATAAGTAAAAAGTACTTCAAACACATAAATTCAACAGTTATATAGTAAGGTTTATAAAATAATAAAAGCCGAATAAAAAAACTAGCCGCAGAATAATTGAGCCGATCGTCATTTCTAATTTTTTCTATTTTTTATTTTAGCGTAAATCAAGTAAACTTGAAAAATTGTCATAAACGTACCTATCTTTTCTTTTTTTTTGACCGAGAAAAGTATCAACTATCGTGGTTTGTGTCTGGGAATAACAATATTTTTTTTATCAGAAAAACCATTATTTGATGCTTTAAAACTAAAAAACACCGCGATTTGGAAGATCTTAAGCTACAGACATATTTCCAATTACTCATAAACCGCGATAAATTAAGCCATAACCAACTTCGAGTACTTAAGGGTTCCGCTGTGATGAGTTGAACCACTGAACCGTAAGAGCTTCCAGTGAAGATAGATATCTACTTTGGATAAGAACACAAATATATTGTTAAGGTTTACTCAGTAGTAATATCATGATTCTATCGATTCGGCTTTGTGTTATGGAAATTGGAAACCGGGACAAAGATTACTCTGGGCCGAAACGTAATATTTTATTAGTTATTCGGACTTTCCTGATGTGGGTGTTCCATCTAGATCTGGGACCAAATATAATTATCTTCGACTTTCAATATCTTACCAAACCAGTATGTATATTGATTTGAGATAACTCGTCATCACTGTTTTCTCTTTGTTCTTTTTTAATTGAATATTCGTCAAGTTTTTTGTATTTCGATTGCTAGTCTTACAAGTTATTAGAGCTCAAACGCTCAAGTTAACAATATAAAACAGTAAAATTGAAATATTATCGTTCAAAATTAACATACCTACCACCGCTTTCTTTTAGTCAGTTCAGTGTACCAGTGTATTTTATAAAAAAAAAATATTTAGTTGCAAAATAAAAATCTTCAAGAGTTATCACACCCTGCAAATTCCAAAACCCAACTTGTTTACTATTTTGTGTTAGCATTTATTGGTAAAATAAGAACCAATAAATACTAAAATAATAATATTATATTATATAGATTTTGCCTTTGCAAAAAATGCAATTTGATTGATTTTCACGATAGGCTCGTCATCTCAATTAACTCAACCCGTGACCTATGTTGATCGTTACATTCAGAAACATTGTCACATTACACCAACGTCGACGTGTTAATTGGAGTTCGATGTATTCATTGAAAATCAGCTGAGAATTTCTCTAGTATGTAATGAGAGAATATCTGATTTCTGGGCCTTACTAAGTCGTTACCCTAAAAGGGCCAACGAGTTCCATATATACATTACGAACTGTATAACTATCTATATACAGGCTGTCCGGACCAAAATAATGTATTCAAAATGACCGTAGATGAGTATCTGCAAAGATTTAAATTTTTTCGTTATGGTTATTATATGTATACAAGGTGATCAATCCAAATGGGTCAGTGGGGAGAAATCCGAAACTATGAAAGAAAGCGCAATCTGTTCTTAGGAATCAGGACATCGATTTTGGATAAATTAACAATCGACAATTTAATTTTTTTCCAACTCTCTTAACTGCCCGGGAATCGAACCAAGTGGAAAATTAAAAAAAAACGTTTTTTTTGTTGTTGATGTGAGACATAAATAACAAAGAACATATTTTAATGAAATTGCAGAGCTTCTTGCCTGTATCTCCTCTTGACAAGACCTCCCGGTAGTGAACAGGGAGAAAAAATATAGAGATAAACAAGTATTGTTAAATTCGTTTGTTAATTTCATAATGTTTTTTGACGTGTCTTATGTATAACTACTTGTAACTTGAATAATTAAATAAAGCATTTCATTTCATTTAAAAAATTCTATTAAAATAATGAAATTAAATACATTTAAAGTATTTATGACTTTTTAACAAAGTTGTAGTCATTTTCCTTGATGCAATAATCTTGGGTAACGAGTGTAATACTGCGTTTTTTTTTCGAGGTGCATCTGTGTTAAGGCACTCTCCAAACGTCTTGTTAAATCTTATCAGTGATCTTAATCTTAACGTTATCGTAACAACTTCGTATTTTCTGTTTGATTTTTTAAAGTCCCGTCTAATTGTATACACTTAAAATGCTAAAAGCTAAACCGAGGCTCCTTGTTCCAGCTCTGATGCTATCGCCAACCCGACAATAACTGAGAGCCTTCAGACATCCACGATGAATGCGACGGAAGCCAGCCTCGACGTCAACAAGTCCACACCGATCTACACTATTGGCACCAGTTTTATAACTCAATGGTTTGTGTTGCATTATACTTATGACCTGATTATGTGGAGTTGAAATTCGATTGAATGCTGTTGAATGTTATTGGGGTTAATCTCACTACTTACTTACTTCATTAATATTTTACAAATTAAAAAATAACCACCCCTGTGTCACCTCACATGCACTTGGTAAGCCCTGCCGATCAACAGCCGAGGCTCTGGCGCTACTAACCTGGATTGGGTTAGCGAAGGCGAAGTTGGGTTGTGGAAGACGACACAATGATGGTATGAAGATCCTTGGGGAAATATAATACATAACCCTTCAAAAGGATCTTCATGATCTCCTGATCTCCTGATGGTGATGTTCCAAGGTATTAGATAGGGTAAGGCATCAAAAATCTGTTCCAATAATCTAACATTTCTTCTATCATTATTTTAATATTATAGTCTTCCAATCGAGAGTGAAATTATGTATCTTCTAGCAAATTTGGTACATCCCAGATCCTAGATCAGGCGAGGCTTAAGATAGTTTACTGAACAAATCTAAGCAAAGAATCCAAAAAGGTCGCGCACTGTGCGCTTTATTAGAAATTAACTTCCACGTATGCTTGGACTGTGTAATGAGCTTCCTGGCTAGGTTTTCCCTAAGGATTACAGCATGGGATTCTTCAAGGGCTTAAAAAATGTTTGGAAGGTCGGCAACGCGCGAGTCCCCAAGGGTCATTAACCTTAAGGCTTCATTAATCTTCCCATCAGATGAGCCGTATACTTTTGCACCTTAGTGGTAGTTTAAAAGTAACCAAAAACACAGGTGTCTAATTTGTGCAAAGTTTCGTGGCTCTTGTTCACCATAAATCTAGTCATGAGCAAACACTCCATGTTTTGTGGGAGGGTGCGGCTGCGGTCTGCGGTCGCGCAAGGTACGGGCACGTTTGCGCACGTAATTCAATGCCGAACTCAAATTACCTGCTTTTACTTAATTAAATATTACAGTGTTAAACATTTGTATTTCATGTGAAAGTAACTAGTAGTAGTTATATTTTATTCATCCTCAGCCTATATAGGTCCCATTGCTGGGCACAGGCCTTCCTCATGAAGAAACACATGAGAAGAATGGCCGTAATACCACCACGCTGGCCCAATGCGGGTTAGTGGGTAAAAACGGTCGCAATAGCGACTGGGACCAACGGTTAAACGTGCCTTCCGAAGCACGGAGGAGCTCGAGATCACACAGTTTTGGTTACCCATCCACGGCCTGACCATGGCGAAGGTAGCTTTGTTTTCGATCGAAAGCCAAAGCGTACTAGCCACTACGCCACCGAGCTCGTCTCATATTTCATTTGAAGTGCATATTTTTATTTTAATAAGGTGGTTTATTACTGGGTATTAATAATACCCAGTAATATTGGTATATATTATTAATAATACCCAGTAATAGACTAGATATCAGTACCCTTTTTCCTAACATATTTCCGGCGAAGATCGGTAACAGATAACAGCTCATCACTAGAGTAAGTTATCATTGTAAAAAAAATAACTTTTTTAGTTGTGTTAAGAAGCTCAAATTCTATGGGAAACGTGGTTTCTGATAGTTATCTCTAGGGGCGCTTTTCACGTTTCCCATAGAAATTGAGCTTCTTAACGTAACTTAAAAAGTACAATGATAATGTGCACTAGGGGTGTAGTACGTTTTTTGCCGGTTGCATGAAGTAAAATGCGATAATGTGCATCATCTCTGCGAAGTGGTGACAACCGAAGGGGTATGCAGGGTTCCCGTAAAAACGATCCCAATTACGCACATTAAATCCGCGAAGGTTTGACTCCGATTTCCTGACGACCCAGGCTCTGTGTTATGTACTCCTGACAATTATAATATACTGTTGAGATGGCTTCTGTCTTTCGTAGACGTGCCATACCATCAGGAGTGAGATCTGCTCATCTCGTTTCCTATTGTACTTCAAAAATCAAGCTGTAACTTGAATTTCTTTATTTTATACAGGATGATGGAAAGAAATCCAATTCTGGCTTAAGACGTTAAATAAAACCATTAATCTTCCAATACGGCCCCATTCGCATGTAGGTACCATATAAATTACCGATCTTTCAATTACTTTTATCAACAATCTGGAAACCAGGTTCCAGAATAGGATTATTAATTGAGGCTTCTCAAAAAGGTTAGAATGGTAAAAGATTTTCTGTTAAGCCATAAATACTAACCTCGCCGAAGCGGCAGCCTAAGACAAAATAATAATTTTAATGATGAAAAGCATTTCTCGTTTCATAACGAAGTTTTATAATTTCCAAAAATAATTTAGTCCTTTGAAGTGAGGTTAAGGAGTTCGGCAGTTTCGGGTTTTTTACTTCGTTAATATTAATCTTTACTTAATCAGGTAAAATTTTAGCACCCCGAAGTATATACACGATGAAACATCATATACTAAGGTCAATTATACCACAAAACTATTATCAAGAAAGAAGACTATCGCAGTAAATTTTTTACTATATAGCATTTAATCAGAAGAAATAAAGAAAATAATTATTTACCTATAGACAAAACAAATGGTAATAAAGATCACATTTGAAGAAAATATTATATACTACTAAGAACTACAGGAAGAGTAAGGGAGCAACTAAGCTAAGTCATTGCTTTAGCACCAGTCACAGCGTAGCGCTGGCGACGCTAGTCTTCTGGTAGGGTCTACTGATGACCATAACAATGACCACGAGCGCCCTGAAGGCTCTCCCTGGAAGCGGGACCCCCTAGGGGGGATGCCTTCCAGAAAGAACCCCTTCAGTGGTGGTTCACCACTACAGAGCCTCAAACACATCACAGTTCTCGTCTTCTTTAAAAAATCCGGTGATAGCTGAGTAGCCGTCACAGGCATTAGTTTAGGGCCCTTCAAAAAATAATACAATAACCAAATGATTGAAGTTTCACTCTTGCATTATTTTTATTCATCGACATATGGAGCTCAATGGCATAGAAGTTAGTACGTTTTGGTTTTCCGTGGCGGAAACAAAGCTACCGTCGCCAAGGTCACACCGTGGATGGGTGACCAAATCTTTGTAATCTCGAACTCCTCCATGTTTCGGAAGGCACGTTCAGTCGTTGGTTCCGATTGCTATTGTAACAGGTTCTACCCGCCAACCCGCATTGGGCCAGCGTGGTGGTATTACAGCCCATACTCAAACAGACATAAACAAACAGAGGAAGACCTGTGCCCAGCAGTGGGACGTATGGGCTGGGAATGACGACGATGTCAACAAATAAGAAACTGTCCAGTCTTGTCCTGCACGAGTAACGGATTCTATCGTCTTTATACATACATACATACAATCACGACTATTATCCCCTAAGGGTTATTCAGAGACTAGGTAACAGCACCGCAAAATCAGTCCACTGCCATAGTCCGCGCTTCACCAAGCAGTGGTTGCACATGTGGTCAGCGTGACAGGTGGTGAGCCCGTTGCCGCTACGCTATTAGATGGTAGTTCAGTTATAAGCCCATTAGTCGCCTTTTACGAAACCCAAGGGAAGGAATGGGTTGTTAGTATCTTTTAATGAGCCGCTACCACACGACTCGTCTTTATCCTTGATAAATATTTCATAAGCCTAGCTACTTAACATGTTCATTGATGTATAAGCCGTGTAAAACCTCCAAAAGTAATGAAATTAAATCAGTACTCCCCTAACCTGAACTCATACCGAAGGTGACTCCAACAAAGGATCAATCGCAATAAAAAGTAAACTTTATTACAACCGCATAAAATCTTAAGTTGAAAAACATCGACGTTTTACGATTATTGCGAATAGAAAGATATAAAAATTCGCCCCGAGCGAGGTCGAAGTCTTCAAGTGAGATGAATCTGATATTGGAATCTGATGAGCTGAAGAAATTACGCTATCAAGTCTGAAGTGTGTGTTGAGGTTATCATGGGATACCATCTGCTTCTTAAAATGTCCTCATCAAGTTTCAATCGAAATACAAGCACATTTTTAGAATGAAAATATAATCGACAATTTTAATTTATTAATTAATAAGTAAACAACTTTTTGCTTTTTCTTACACTCACGTCCATCGACCACATCTCATCAGCCTATATACGTCCCACTGCTGGGACAAGCCTTCCTCATGGAGAAACACATGAGGAGTATGGGCCGTAACACCACCACGCTGGCCCAATGCGGGTTGGTGGGTCACAAATGCGAACGGGAGCTCGAGATCACAAAGTCTTGGTCACCCATCCACGGCTTGACCATGGCGAAGGTAGCTTTGTTTTCGACCGAAGCCAAAGCGGACTGACCACTACGCCACCGAGCTCCGTCCACCGAGCGCCATCGACCACATGAAAATAACTTAATAAATAAATTGCTTGCATTGTACCCGCTGCATAGAAACAAGCTCGCCACCGGTTACATGGAGACTTAACATATCTGGAGAAATGGAGTGTTTTTCCTGTTCGGGGCAAGAGGGGTTATGATAAGTTATGTTTAAACCACTTGTATCAAGGAAGCAAGGAATGAATTGACAGGTTCCACTGTCACTGGTCAGCTCATTGACCAGTGACAGTGGAACCTGTCATTTCAAACATATAAACCGACAATACCCAAAAATTAATACTTCTACAAAATTACCACTTTATACTCCTGCAAAGTTTCATTTCATTGCCTACATAAATATACGGAAAATGATAAATTATTAACTAGACTTATGTCCTAATAAAAAATTAATACCATAATCTTGATGATGTATTGGTAAATATTAAACTTCTATTATAAGTAACATTTTCTCCTGTAATGAAAAAATAGAGGCAAGAAAAACTTTGGATACAGAACAAATAATCAGATATGACATTCGGAATTATTATTTGTAATTTCGAATTAATTTCTTTATTCAGGAGAATACAAAGCTACATTTTCTTTTGTAAATTATTGATTCACCATCATCAAAACAGAAGCCTCTTATTTGTTTATGAAATATTGTGTAGAAAAGAACAAAAAAAAATATAATTGATACTATAATTATAAACTATTACGTAATACATATTATTAATTATGTCCTTATCGTCTTTAAATATGTAATTCAGTGGCAAAGATTCCATATAAGCCGATTCCCGGTAGCCTTACCAAGGGAACTCGCATAAAATACATACCTAGTTAATCTAACTATACTCGGGGTGCTTACGAGTATACTTGGTTATTGTGACTATGAATATAATTAATAATAAAGAACACAATAAAAAAGATATATCTTCGTGTCCTTTTTTTACTGTGGCTTGCCTAACTAACTACTTTTTACGCTATGCCACTGATATGTATACAATTTGATCAATCCAAATGAGTCAGTATGGAGTAGTCTAAAACTATTGGCGAGATTTCAGATTTAATAATAATGACTTTTACGCCTCCCAATACACGGCCGCTACTCCCGGACCTTTCCGCCCCAACAGCGGTCAGGTCTCTCAATGTGCCACGGCCCACCGCCTCTAAGACCTTTTTAGTTCTCCTACGGATCTTCTCATTCCTGATTCGATCACGCAGAGAAGCACAATTTTTAATTAATGTAATTGTTGTAGGAAACTTCAGAAGCTCAAGCAACGTTCGTGCCTGTCCACCAACGCGCAGGACTGCACGGGCGCGTACCTCCTCGCCAACAGCTCCAACTACTCTGACATCTATTTCTTTAACAGCACGGTCGAGAATACCATCGCTACTAACGGAGAACTGGTTAGTGTTTTTTTTACATAAAACAGGATCTTGGCTTTCGTCTCACATGATAGTAATTAATACTATAGTAATAAAATACCTGATGCTTATACAGAATTACCAATCAAACTATTTAAGAAGCGCCTGGTAGCATTGCTCATTGACAAGGCTTACTATTCGGTTTCAGAATTTTTGGAAGACAAAAGGTTGAAATAATTGGACATGTTTTGATTGCTTTTATTGGAATTATTATTTTCATTGCTATTCAATTGACTATTTGTTACCATTATATTGACTACAAATCTGACAAATCTAATAACTATTATTTTATATAAAAAAATCCATTAATATAATTGACATTTGATATTTATACTGACAAGATCATTAAAATTGTATTTTATTTTGTTTTTTCTCAATATTTGTATACCTTGACAAAGGTGGAAATGTAGTGATACTAACCAACCATGACACCAATCATTGTAAAACTAACCTATATTTCACAAATAAATAAATAAATAAATAAATTAACGATAAGGCCGAAGGTATAGGCGAGCGTCATCTATACAATTGAGGACTGGCTATATTACTGGACTGACTGATACTTACTACGTGCCACACATTATCATCCTATCAATAAACTGTTATTCATCACGCCAAGTGCCCGTATTTCGGCTGAAATGTTCAGGTCCGATATTTCGGCTGAAATGTTCTAGGTCCTATGTAACAGAGAGCCTGAGGAAGCTAACCTGTTGCCATGCATCGGATGCCATTTTAATAATTAATTAGGTATATGTACTTGTATGTTGAAGACCTACCATGTACGTGTATGTTGAGGAGCTCGGTGGCGTAGTGGTCAGTACGCTTTGGCTTTCGATCGAATACAAAGCTACCTTCGCCATGGTCAGGACGTGGTCGGTTGACCAATACTTTGTGATCTCGAACTTCTCCGTGCTTCGGAAGGCAGGTTAAGCCGTTGGTCCCGGTCGCTATTGCAACCTTTTCTACCTGCTAACCCGGATTGGACCGGCCAGCGTGGTGATGCTACGGTCCATATGGTACTCTTCATGTGTTTCTCCATAAGAAAGGCCTGTGCCCAGCAGTGGGACGTATATAGGCTGAGGTCGAGAACCTACCATGTGTTTTAACTAGATTTAGTTACTTGAGTATTTTATAATTTTAGGTTTACCTCGACGTTAAACGTTATATTCCAAATTAAATTTAAAATCGTGGCAACTTCTTTAGTATATTGTCTTCTTATTGTTTCCACTCAATAACATGGAGAATCATCGACGTTTACAAAGCTTTATACATAATCGGAAATTTATTAATACCATGTTGGACTAACCGAAATTCATGTACCGTCAAGAAAATTTTAAAATCTTGGCAAAATATTCCAAATTAAATTTAAAATCTTGGCAACTTCTTTAGTATATTGTCTTCTTTTTCTTTTCACTCAATAACATGGAGAATCATCGACGTTCACAAAGCTTTATACATAATCGGAAATTTATTAATACCATGTTGGGCTAACCGAAATTCATGTACCGTCATGAAAATTTTCATCTCAACAAATTTCGCAACATTATACTGCAAGTCGCCAGCGTTTGCCGTCGACATCCTATTATTACGAGCTGCATGGCGCATGCAAATTACAAGTGCTTAAAACAGCTAAATATTTTGTAAACACTTAAATTAATTTGCCTGCAGCATGCTCCAGTTTCCATACTAAACGACAGGATTGGCATTGTTTAGAGTAACATTTTAATTTATTTGTATTTAAATGTTCTGGATTAGATTTGAAATCAATTGGTGATTTATATTGATGATTACTAAGAACGACCTCCGTGGTAGAATGGTTTGTGCGCTGATATTAGTATCTCTGAAGTTCGGGATCTAGATAAAAATAGGTAAATAGGAACATATGTGTCTGAGTGATGGCTTTTAAAGTACATATTTCTGATACCTGCATTCCCCGTCAGGGCTTTTTTGAAATGCTCTAACTATTTGTCTCCGTCAAACAGCTTATTTGGGAGAAGCGAGAACTTCGGTGACTTCTCAAGCCAGCAGTGCGAGCATAGAACTTCGTCAGTCGCCATATTTGGTTGACAAAAGCATCCGTCCTTTTCACTACTTCGGGTTATCTGTCAAATTTATCGAATTTTAAACAATGACGTCAAATTTTGCTTACCGAAAGTTCTTTGCTCGTAGGTATAGATATCTCGTAGGGCATTAGTGACTGGTGTATTACCTTCTTATAGATGTCCTTTCTAGGACTACTGCTATCAGTGTGAGTCTCATTATTATCATTGTAAATAAACTTTACTTTTTTAGTTGCGGTAAGATTGACAATTTCTATAGAAAACGGATAAGAGCCCCTAGCGAAATGTAGCTGAAATCACGTTGCTCATAGAAATTGACATTCTTTACGCAACTAAAAAAGGCAAGTTTTTTCAGTGATAACTCACCCTAGGGGTGCATAGGGGTGCTTCGAGGTGTGATAGTATGTTAGTACTGGTCGTAAAAACCTTGATTATTATTTGCGTAATTCTGTGGTTCTCACAAGTAAATATGGTAAAAGAAAATGTGGTCCTAATGGATTTCATTCCAAAATTGCTTCGATGAAAGTCCCTAATGATTCTTCGGTGAACTGTCAGCGTAATTATATTGAAGAAGCGCCATATTGCTCACCTATTTATGCTCTTGATTTTGATTCTACCAAGCCAATCGATATTAATATTTCCTCGTAACAAACCACTACACAATGCCGTCTTTCAATTTGGTTTATTTCAAAATAACTTTTATTTAGCAAACAATTAGGTACTATTTCGGTAATCGCTTTTATGGTAATGGAAAAGTTAAAAAGTTGAATGACGGTTGTCTATTGAAATATAATTCCATACACAATACGCGGATATGTGTCAATTGTTCCCTGATTCAATTCTACAAAACAAATCCTGAATACATGACATCGTGACGCTTTTTAACTTTTTGATTGAATTTTTTTATTACTTTTGATAATGGTTTTCTATAATATTTTTACCAATGAAACACGTATACCTATACGAGCTGTTAGTTTTTTTCATGAAGAGTCAATGCCTATTTTGACAGTTGAAAATTATTAATTGATTTGGCATATTGTTTCTTAGTGATATTAAGCGTTGAAAGTGTTTAAGCAACATTCAGCATTAAAACTTCGAAAGCCTTTCAAAGTTAAGAAAAATCCTATGGATTGAATGACGTATCGTAACAGTCAGTTTTATTTTTAATTTATGTTTGTGTAATACAGGAGAAATTATTTTTATTCTATTTGTTGTAACTATATCAGAATTTGTCTTTTCTTTTCTTTCTTTAATTTAATACCTATAAATTTTAAAATATTTAACTAGTATAACAATTTGCATGTTGTGATTACCTGTTATTGTAAGTGTAGTAAGATTTATTGATGTTTATATGTGTGATGTGTGGTAGGGGCTCATTAAAAGAATACTACCAACCCATCTCTTCCCTTGGGTGTCGTAAAAGGCGACTAATGGACTTAGAACTGCACAACCATCTAATACGCTCACCTCCTGTCACGCTCAGTGCAGTTAATGTTTGATGAAGCGCGGACTATGGCAATGGACTGCTTTTGCAGTGCTTTTGCATAGTCTCGGACTAACCTTGATAATAGTCGTGGTTGTGGTTGTGTGCGTGTGTTGTTAAGACAACACAGTTGCAATGCTGTATCCAAAAAATAAATAAAATAAAATAAACTACACCAACTGTGCGTTGGTTTATTTTAAGAACATTTTCTCGCATTATCGGACACTTTTATGTTATTATTATTTATTTTCAACTCGTTGAAGGTCTAGAAAACGCTGGCGTTTACGAACAATATAATATCTCCTCATTACGAACAATATAATATTGACGACCTCCGTGGTCGAGTGGTCTGTACGCCGGTCTCAAGGCGTCGCTATCTCGAGAGGTTCTGGGTTCGATCCCCGGTGGGGGCAAATGTTTGAGTGATGAATTTTCAGGCATTTGTTCTCCAGTCTTGGATGTTTATATATATTTATATATATTCAGGATATTTATATGTATTTATCTATTAAATTTATTTATCTGTCATCTAGTGTCCGTAACACAAGCAGCATTAGTTGCTTAAAGTGGGGCTAGTTGATAGGTGTGAATGTCTGAGGATATTTATTTATTTATTTATTTTTATTTATTTAACAATTTATTGTACACAAAATACAGAACAGGAGAACATTTAAAGACAAAAGTACAAAAGGTAGGGCTTATTTCTAATAGAAATGTCTAACAACCCACCTGCTATAGGTGAAATGCTGACAAAAAAAAGCTAAGTCGCGTGTACAAAATAAATATATACCAACATATAAATAAAATACATAATATTAATACATACTATTATGTTAATACACACATATATACATAAACTACATAAACATACAATAAATGAACCGGATGTGGGATGATGATAAATCGGAAACAGAAAAGATAAAAGAGAGAAAAATCATTAAATAAAATAGAAGCTACATTGAAGACAGGTAGTGTTCTTTTAGTCGTTTTTTAAAAAGCATGAGTGTTTGACAATCGCGCACTGAAGGAGGCAGTGAGTTCCAGAGATTAACCGCGCGAACTGTGAACGAGTTCAGAAAGAAGTCGGTGCGAAATGATTGAGATGGCAACCTAAGCAGGGAGCGGAGATGCGATCTGCAAGGAGCATCTTTTGCACGAGCATACTGGAAGCGCTCGCGAAGATATGTGGGATAAGATGGGTTATGCAAGATATTAAATAGAAGAGACAGAATATGAGAATTTCTTCGAAGCCGAATGGGAAGCCACTTAAGTTGAGACCGAAATTGGGAAATATGGTCGTATTTACGCAGGCCGAATATGAAGCGAATGCATAAATTTTGTAGACGCTCTAGTTTATTTAACTGGTCTTCTGTTAAGTCTAAATAACAGGCATCAGACAGACAGGCGTAGTCAATAATTGGTAACAACAGCGACTGAGCAAGGGAAATCCTCGTAGGTATAGGCAAGAAGTATTGAAGAGACTTGAGGGAGTGAAAAGAAGAGAATACCCTACGACTCACATCATTCACATGATCTTTCCAGCTCAGGCTGCCATCGAAAATTACTCCTAAATTTTTTGCCGAACAGGTTAACGGTATTATAGAACCATTCAGGACAATAGGTGGTAGGGAAGTTGTTTTAACCTGATTCAGCATATAATGGCTTCCAATTATTAACGCCTTGGTTTTGGAGGGATTGACTAGAAGACCATAGGAGTAAGCCAAATATTTATTTATCTAGTCTAGTACCTTGTTCTAATGGTGTCTCGTTTTGTGACGGTTGAATTGTTTAAGTTATATCGCATTATCAAATTCACTGTTTTTATAATACTCAACGCGAATTTCGCGTTGAACAGCAGGTGTCCCGTCAAAGTCGCTCTACTTCATGTCGCCGTCGACAGTTAATCGATTTTCAACAAAAATGTGTCTCAGATATAAGCGATGGCGAGAGCGTTTGAACAGACTTTTTGTAGGGAGAGGTGAAATAAATTAAGATATTGGGTCCTTACCTATGAAATTGGTGTTTTTTTTCTCTCTTAGTATTTTGTTCGTAACTATTAAGTTTCAGAGTATTCTTTAAAAATAATTACCTCCTCTAAAAATAGACCATACTTTCGAACTCTTTTGATTTGTTTCGATAATTCGTTGTAAGTTTTATTCTGTTAAAATTGGACACGGAGACAACTCTTTTTCAGTGCCTTCCATATAAATAATTTGATTTGCATTCACATAAAAAAGATAAATAATTATTAAGAAGTGTGATATCACACATATGGCTAAAGCTTGTCTAATGATAGATGCCAAATATTATTATCTTTGGATTTGTCGTTGTGAAGAAAACTGAAAAAATTTTAGTATGGAAAATGCAGAGTTCCCCAAAATCTCCATACAAAACGCCAATTTCATATGTAAGGACCTAATATAATAGCATAATACACTCGCGAGCAAAAATCAAGGGTCAGTTAAGAAATTTAGAATATCTCGGAAGATAAAGATGCTAGCGAACTGAAATAAACTGTGCATGATAGGCAATTTAATATTCTTAAAATAAAATAAAATATTTTCCATTATTTTTATTTTTATTTAATTTTTAGTACTTGGTGTTGTCTCAAATAAAAATATTGTATTATCCATTTTATTTAAGTTTACGCAAGATATCCTTTTTCGTTTAAGTTAATGTTTTTAATGAAATATAAATTAATTATGGAAAATATTTTATTTTATTTTAAGAATATTACATTGCCTATCATGCACAGTTTATTTCAGTTCGCTAGCGTCTTTATCTTCCCAGATATTCTAAATTTCTTAACCGACCCTTAATTTTGGCTCGCGAGTGTATAATAGTAGAATTTGCGTTTAAAATACAGAGATTACACATCTTCCCATACTACTTAAAATAATTATGATGATCAATTGATATAATCTGATTTCAATTTCAATAACTTCAAAATGTTTGATTTTAAAATATCTTATTAGCTTTGATGTCGCTGAGATTTATTTCATCACTGGCAATAATATTTTATTACCTACTCGAAAATAAAATGTTTATGGAAATGAATTGTTCCATAATAAAGACCACGACAAAACAGTTTTTTTCTCGGTCAAATGATCTGTTACCAAGATATTGCCGCCCTTGCAAACATATGTTAACAACCTGTTTTATGTATTTGTTTTTGAATTGCAATAAAGAGTGTAATTTATTAAGACTTGACTCTCTTTTCAATGATAATTACTCGTATTATTATAAAGTATCTTGTCGCATCTCGCTCGCTCCCGGTTATGACCGATGCGCATCCTAACACACACTTAATCGACGCCACCTCGCGAAGGCCGCGAGCTTCCATTGAAATAAGCTACGCTATAAATAATGAACTACCTTATTTAGTAAAGAAATTGGATTTTTTTATGATTTTAACGATACATCGTTCGAGAATAAAGCCTGCTCACACTGAAATTAATATCGCTTATGTTTTAGAATGATTCGAGGAAACTATGATAATGAAATTATTGTATCGTTTGCTTCTGAATCACTTTGTATGTTCAACGAAATTGAAATTTTCATTGAAAAACTATTTGTTCAGTTTAGTCGGCTATGGGCTATTAGCAATGGTATATGTGCAATAAAAGCTTTGGTTTTTTGCTAGCTTCCTCTTAAAGTAACCCAATGGTTTTAGCACATGCATAGTAAGCTCATAAACGTAAACAAAATGTATGAAAGACAAAAGTTCACGAATAAAGTTACCATGAAGCTTTTTTTTGGTTTCCGATGGCGCGTTTCTTGAACGTCAATGTATACTTTCTGCGTCATTTAGAAAATAGTTTCAGGTTATTATTTTTCTTTATTACTTGCAAAAATGTTTGTATAAAAACATTTATTTATTATTATTAGCATATTTAAATGCATAACTTATCATGTTATGTTATGTTTTGTTATGGTATGTATTTCAACCTGTTCTTTAGAAATATCTGTTTAGCCGAGTGAATTTTCTGTTTTATATGTACTTTAAGGCTAGTCTAACAACTAGTTCTATTTGTAGCACCCTCGAAATTAGGCTGCGTTAGGTAAGCAGGGAGCAGTGACCCGTATAACGCGGACGTCTTGCTCATCCCCATAATATCCCATAAGTGGGTCACGGACGTCAGACCATCTGTGGTGAACGTTACGTAACACTGACGTTTATTGCTAATTTACCTTAGCCACCGTACTCTTGTCTCTCTACATAGCGGTAATTCCTTTTACCTCTTTACTCAGAGGGTCAAATTAAAAAAAAAAGTGTCAAAAGTCAAATTAAAAAAAAAAGTGTCAAAAATGACCATGGCGAAGGTAACTTTGTTTTCTTTTGAAAGTCAAAGCGTACCACAACGCCATCGAGCTCCTCGACCACCTTAGTGCAAGCGGCGCTAGTTTAATCCTCGCCAAGCTTGAAGCATAATTACAATTAATTTAAGAATATCGTTTGCCAAGTCTGGTATCTGGTGCATGTCAACAGACTCATCCCGTACTCGCTCGTTGGGGACTAAAAAGCCAACCTCTTATTTACTTTATGTATGAACAAAACAGAGTTACAATAAATGCAAGTTTAAAAAAAACATACAAATGCTTGGCTTAACTCCTTCGGCATATTATTATGTACAGTCAGTTCCAATGTTCCAATAGTCCATTCTTAGCCGGTAAAAATTTTCGCTTGGAGCGGCGGCGCCGCACTCACACAACTATGCAAATGCACACAAATGCATAGTAAACAACTATTTGATTATTCTAGTTAGCTGTGCATGGTATGGCGGTCGAGCGTAGAATACGTAAAACTTATTATAGAAAGTTCCACTGTTCGATTCGATTCGGTTCACTGGGGACCTAATATTTTTCAATTTAATATTTTTCTAATGGTATATCAGGGGTTCCAGTTCATCAGGGGATGCCTGGAAGTTGCTCCAGTGATAGAGAAGTTGAGAGAAAAGCGGCTACCGTGGTGTGGACATGTTTTGAGGAGGGAGAATGAGCATGTAACGAGAAGAGTTATGAATATGAGAGTGGATGGTAATGCCGGGAGAGGAAGACCAAAGAAGAGATGGATAGATTGTGTGAATGAGGACATGGCTAGAATGGGAGTGAATGTTGATATGGCGTGTGATAGGGGAGAGTGGAGGAGAAAGACTCGTTGCGCCGACCCCAAATGAAATGAAAAGGGCAGGATAATGAATGATGAATATTTTTCCAATGGAATATATTCCAATCTCAAAGTATTTAAACATGACACGGCTAGAAATCATGTTAAACGCTAAGCAATAATAATCATAACAATACAACGTGAAGGTAAAATGGAAATAAATGCGACAATTATACAGACACATTTCAACTTCCATCCGTCTTTTGTGGTTTGCTAGAGAAAGCGCCAGTGTTTTGTAATTTTTGTATAATTCCTGCGTTTGTCGGCAAGCTAGTCAATAAGTTACTATACAATAACCTATGCTTAGCAGAATGCTATTATATTAAGGCATTTCACAATGGGTTTCCTCACGTACCTTAAATCAGAGGCAATATTGGGGCAACATCGGGGCAGTGATGGGAGTGACCTAAATCGCCGCCTAGATCAGCGGATTTTAGGGCTGATTTATCCCCACCACAACTGCCCCGATATTGCCTCTGATTTAAGGTACGTGAGTACCCTTTCATAAAAAAACCCTCCTGTCAGGAACCACCATTCCCGCTGTGGCTGGTGGCCATCTTCGCGACGTGCCTGGTGCTCGTCATCCTGCTGACGGTGAGCGGCAACGTGCTGGTGTTGCTGGCCTTCCTCGTCGACCGCACCATCAGGCAGCCCAGCAACTATTTCATTGCTTCGCTGGCGGCTACTGACCTCTTGATTGGTGAGTCAGTCAAAACATTCTTTTCGCGGACTTACTAATGGTCGTTTTTTCATCCGTGGCCAGGCTTATCAAATTGTTAAAATATTGACCAATGGCGTAAACGTATGTTATCGTAATACGTCAACTTTACCAATAGTCTCATTGTCAGATTACTATTTAAATTATCATAGACAAACCACAAAACCACTAACGCGGTTTGTCTATAATTCAGGCGGCTGGCGGCATAGCTGATGTATATTGCTTCGAATTCGCATTGCTAATCATGTTTCCATTGTCGCCATTGTTCTAGATCTTAATTATTGGGTTAACTAGGTATTACTGCGGTTCAAAAACCTGGCCTGACCTGGCCTTGCCTGGCCTGGCCTGGTACGTGATAGGACCTTTTCTGGCAAAAAAAACCTGAGAGTTTGCTGGTCAATCAGGAACGATCTAGGGATACTCACATACATTTCTATAATTATTTTTTTAAAGTTGTGTTGGCGCAATAAAATAACTTGTGCGTGCAAATGATACATTATGTTCGGTCTTATGATCTCTGTCTAGCGATAAGATCGCGGTATTGGCTTAAAGATATAAGCATTCACTACTAAAAGTTTTCCTTTCTATTATTATACATAATCAAAACTAATATTTCTTCTTGATAACTAACTAGTAGTCATTACTATTATAATATTATTCCAATTCATAACTTCATTTATCTTTATGTTATTTCCTATTCAATCTATTTCGACTGCCGATTAATGCGCTGTTTCATCGTAGGAAATAAGAATCAATCTATTATGATTCAGATCATGTCAGCTAAACTCAATCAGAAACTCGACACAAACATCAGATATCGTTTGACTACAAACAACTGGATTAAAATTATGTTTGTTTATGAATGATTTATCATAAATAATTAATCTTGAATCCATCGACTCGTTCAGATGTCACGTAAACAAAAATGTTATATTTAACAATTTTATTGTCACATGAATTATGCGTCTTAATATTAGAAGAATAAGATTGTGTTCCTGAAATCACAAAGGCCAATAACGAGAGTACCTTTCTTTGTCCACAGGTACTTTATCTATTCCTTTTTATACAGACTACGTTTTAAAAGGTTACTGGCACCTGGGACCCTTGCTGTGTGACCTCTGGCTATCAGTCGACTACACAGTCTGTCTTGTCTCACAATACACGGTTCTACTTATAACTGTAGACAGGTTTTGTAGTGTGAAAATAGCAGCCAGGTATCGAGCGTGGCGCACTAAGAACCGAGTTATATGGATGGTGACCATCACGTGGATCATACCAGCCTTACTATTTTTTACAACAATTTTCGGATGGGAACACTTTGTAGGCTATAGAGATTTACAAGAAGGCGAATGTGCTGTGCAGTTTCTCAAGGACCCGATTTTTAACACAGCACTCATTATTGGATATTATTGGACTACTTTGTTCGTTTTAATAGTTTTATACGCTGGCATATTTAAAACTGCTTACGATATGCAAAAGAAAAGTGAAGCAAAACAAAGAAAGATGCAGTCAATGGTGGCTCTCAGCGCTGGCTTCATGACGGGTATGGCGGGTCGAGCCGCTGGGACTTCGGGCCTGTCTAAGGCAACAATAACTAGTGAAGAAAAATGTAAAGTTTCAGAAACTATAAGAAAAGATTCAACATCCAAAGGCTCTTTAGCTGCTCCTCTTTTAGCTTTAGGAGGGTCTACAGATTCAAACTCGAGTCAAAAGTCATCAGCTCATAAAAGCAGTGCGACGGCTACTGGCTCGTCTACAACACATGAATCAGACAACGATAAGAAGGAAGATCAGGTAGAAGCAGAAAGGTCTAGCAGTCCAGCTTTTGATTCTGATGAAGAAAGTACAACTCAAACAAACTCGAAAAAACGCCCTTCGGTGGCTAATTTAGTGATGCAAACTGGTGCTCTACAATTATTAAATAATATGCGAATGAACGGCGGTATGTTAATCAAACCAGATTTAAAACAATCTCCTATGTTTAAGAATGAATCTGATAAAGCTAAAACATCTCTCTCGCAAATTTCTGAAAAGAGTCTACTGGATACTGATAATCCAGATACTTCCCAAAGCAGTGGTCCCACTCCCGCGCCCACAGTGCCTCTTTCTACAGCTAGTCTTATGTCGCCTATTTCATCGGGTATAGCTACACCGTCCGAACAAAGGGAAGTGTCGACTACTATTGCTCAAAGAATCATCCCTCCGCCATCAGAATTCAGGTGCAGTCCTGCCGTTTCCGATAGTCCGCCCTCTCACTCTGAATCATCACGAGCTAAAACAATACGTGTTGTGAAGAGTGACGGTACTTCTTATGATGTTTTAGTGGGAATGGACGGAGCTGATCTGAGGTATATGGATGAAAGTTCTGTAATTGTTCCTTCGCCAACTTTTGAAAGTCCACCATCATCTGTGACTTTCCCAACGGTAACAGACCCTCCATCTCCACCAACTTTAAACTCTATCACGAATACTTCTTTACTTCAGGCTGCTCTTATAAGAGCAACCGCTGAAGCTCAGGTAGTAGTACCGCCAAAAGCCAATTTTTCACCGCCGCCACCAGTAAAGGTGAATACAGAGGTTAGCTTATCAACGGGAGAAAAGTCCAAACCTGTAATTACTTTAGTATCATCGTCTTCCAATAATAATGATCCTCAAGCACCAAAGCCTACTGATAGTAAAGTTTCGCCCTTAAAACTTAATCCAATAAGTCCAGCTGTTGAGAATAGCGACGTTTCGAGCACGGCAGTAACTGGGTCAGGCCGCGGTGATTCCAAGAAAGAGTTTGTTAAAAACATAGGAAAAAAATTAAAAGTTAAACGGTCGAAGCGAGACGGTTTGTTTCCCAGCATCGGGCGGCAAAAGTCTAAATCAGAAAATAGAGCGAGGAAAGCATTCAGAACAATATCATTCATATTAGGAGCGTTCGTAATTTGTTGGACTCCATATCATATTCTGGCTTTGGTTGAGGGATTTTGTACAAATCCTCCGTGTATCAACAAGCATTTGTACATGTTTTCGTACTTTTTATGTTACGCGAACAGTCCCATAAACCCATTCTGCTACGCTTTAGCCAACCAGCAATTTAAGAAGACTTTCACGAGACTCCTACGGGGTGATTTCCATATCACCTAGTCCATGTATGTTGGTTACAAAAACGCGTAAATAGCTACTCCATGGCTTGCGGGCGCCTCAGTAACATTACGCACACGATATTATGAATGATCTACAATTCAAATATTACCAATAAGACAATATCAATCTTGAATTATTTTAAAATGATTATATATGCTTTCGGTGTATAGTAAAATAGTTTACTTTATTCTGTAGAATATGTATTTTAAATGTATAGAAAAATTTCGGCTTTAAAAGCTCATTGAAGTTTGTAAATAAAGTAGAAATGTTGTATATTTATAAAGTTTTTTATTTGATCTCGAAGTTCAGAACTGACAATAAATTGTTAGAGAATGTATATAAATGTTAGGTTTTAAATAATTCAAAGGTCTCTTTATATTTCTAGTTAAGCGTGTATTTTAAGGTATGTTATATTGGTGGGTCAAGTAGTATTACGGTGTAATGATGTATGTAATTACTGTAGGTATTTATGTCAATGATGTTTTGTAAAGTTAAGAAGACAATTTAGATAGAGAATGGTGTACTGTGACACTGAGTATGCAAATGTACTAAAAATAAATAGAGATATTGAAACCCATTCTAGAAGTAGTGAATAAATAGAAATCATATTATTTTTGAAACATTTCTAAATTTTCTTGCGTACTCAAAGTCTCATTACTAAAACGCTTAAAAGCTTTCAGCCGTGAGCCCTGCTAAAGATTTTTAGCGTTACAAGTAATAGTCAATTATAAGTTAGTTTTGTATTAGATTTGTATTCATTACGGGCCTAATTCCATTGTTTTGAAGTAATCGTTTAGAAACACATTAATATTGTCGTGTAGAGCAAATTCATGTATCACTCTAAACAAAGCAAAACTAGACAAAGTCAAAGATAAAATATTTATTTTAAGTAAATCTGTAAGATTTCTGTCATTTAAATTCTATCCTTGTACCTATGGTGATGTCAGAATTACCAGCATATCATAATTATTAACAAAAACTGTAGTTTAAAAAAAAAAATTCTCTCGTTATGTTTTTTTTAAACTATATATTTACAGTAGCTCAAAATATCAATGTAAAAATAAAATAAGCGACCTTGCATCATATTGTACCTAATTAATAATAAGTTATCACAAAATATGAAAGACAAGAGTGAAATAACAGTAGTTAGATGTAACAGGAGTATTAAACACGAAATAGTAAGATAGTGATTTTCAGATAATGATGTATTTGATAATTTTGTGAATTATTATTTATTAAATAAATTCAAATCAAGAGAAAACCCTAAAGTGGATGAAAATTTAAAATACAACCCACATTTTATGAAGTTTGTATACTCGTAATGATGAACTAAACTGTCGTACAAAAAGTGTCGTCATCAATATTTTCACAAACATTTCTAGCGTTGATGTGTAAGAATTATATAAATTTTTTTATATAATTTTTAAATTTTAACGCTAAAACATTTTTATTTTGAAATGAGAATATTTGTCTCCAGATACCAGATGAGTTTCTTGAATCTTGATTGTCTGATCTTCAGATTGAGTCGTTTTGATGCGACAGCACATTACCGAGTTGTCAATAGCACCAAACCCAATGGCAGAAAAGGAAAAGGTTTATTTTCCACATCATGTACTTTAAGGTCATGACGATTAGGTTATTTTTCCCACATTTTATTCAAAGTTTGCTGTTTTTTGATATTGAATCGTGTTGTAATTCGTAGATAATATATCTACGGTGATTAAATCACCGTAGGTATAAAATTCAACTAAATTGGTGTACAACAAAGAATATTTTCGTTATTTTACATTAATTTTCATTAAACATTTTTGAATCATTGATATTTGTGAAAGAATCCAAGTGTTTTATTTTGCTATAATTATTATGAATACTCTTTATCTTTTTGTCAACTATGAAAGCGGAAAACTCTGTGAAACAATAGTATATTTCGAGCTTTGAATTCTTATAATAAAATAAAAAATGTTCAAAGAAAGCTAATGTATTAAAATCCACAACTTAACGTAGGTAGTGACATTGTAACAAGGTACATAGGTATTTATCCAGAAAAATGTTAAATATGAAGACTTTTTTCCACTTTACATTTTATCATTTTACCTTCAGGCTTGTCTCGCGAAAGTTACAAACTTGAGATACAAGTTTGTTGAAATCACTGGCTGTTGCTGTGAGCAATATTGGCTTATTTTGTTTTACATCAATTGAATAAAAACTCTCTGGCATCACCATTCGTAAGAACAATTTATACACTATTAAGTGAAACCACTTATTCGAGAGTTTTTACAAATTACCTTCACTATTTTTCTACTTTTGTAAATTTTACATTGTGTACACATGACGTAAAGTAGCTTACGCTATTATTTTGTCACTCTGTTCAGCCTCCCGCTTATATCTAACTGAAAATAATCGAGTATCTCTATTCCTACTTGTCACTTTTCATTGCGGTTAATCAAAGCAAGACGGGATTATAAGAATCAAAAAAACTTGTGTCTACTATTTTAGGTAACGCGCGCTTTTATAAAGCTGTGTCTGGCTTATCCTAGTCTGAACTAAAGTTAATTGTTACAATATCACCTAAAATAACATATTCTATATTAACATATTCCATAAGATTTGTAACTTTCGTGAGACAATCAATATTTTCCTAAATCATATAACATTTTTATACTGTAAAATGTGTATTGCCTATGAACTGTATAACTGCAATGGATCTAATGAAACAGGTCAATGTCATTGTATTTTGTGCAATCAAACGTTGGTTGTATGTGAAACCTAAATATATGTTTTGTTATTTCAATATTTTATCTGTTGATAATGAATATTGTTATTTCAAAAAATGTAATAATTTAAATAAATTTCCGTGCCATATACAGAAACTTCGACATGTTTGAAAATATCGAACATCGGAGAAAAAAGTCGATTAAAATTGTTATTTCAAGGGAGATATAGAAGGCAGTTATACAGTTCACTTATTAACTATTGTGTCATACCTACATCGCCTTAGAACTGTGTCAATAAATAATAATTAATTTGTAAATATTGTAATGATGCTTTGTATTGTCTGTTCAGAAACTGTTTCAAAGGAAGGCGGTTCAAGTAAATAAAAATAGATATTTCAATCGAATGCATATAATTTTATAGCCCTTATACTAATTATAAAGACTATACTGATACTAATTATAATTGACGACCTCCGTAGCCGAGTGGTCTGTACGCTGGTCTTAAGGCTTCGCCATTTCGAGAGGTCCTGGGTTCGATCCCCTGTGGAGGCAAGTGTTCAGACATTTGTTCTCCAGTCTTGTGTGTTCATTATATATGTATTATATTATGTATATTCTCAATAATTATATGTTTTTATTTATTAAATATGTTTATCCGTCATCTAGTATCCGTAACACAAGCAGCATTTAGTTGCTTAAAATGGGACTAGTTGATAGGTGTGAATGTCTGAGATGATATTTATTATAAAGTCTGCGACTCGGCAAGATGAGACCAATTATTCAGGGTAATTTTTAAAGAATCAACAATCTCCCAATACTATTTAGCTAAAATCTTAAATAACAATGTTGTTGTGTAGATCAAATGTTTTTTCTACGAGTTTTACTTTAACGCAATACATTAAGTTGCAGCGCAGACGACACACTTTTTGTGCGATTGAATCTGCGGCACACAAAATGTCTGTATAGCGCGGAAAAATCCGCGAAGGATCTTTTACACTTGATATGCCTTACTGCATATAGTTACAGAGGCGGTGCGGCGTAGTCTGTGAGATTTCAACGGATATTTTGTGCGGCGGACTTTACACGTCATGTGCGTTACTGCATATAGTTCAATATGTTCTGTATTCACAGACTAAAAAGTCTGTCACGGATAGTCCGTCGTCTGGTCGGGGGGTTGCACCTAATTAAAAATGATTTTACCAGCTCGTAGCTTTGCACTGTCGTGACATTGGTAAGTCAACTTTCCGTTCATACGAAAAGGTGACATGCGCGAAGGTGTCAATGTTGTTATTTATGATGTTAGCAAATTAGTCTTGAGAGGGTTTGTTCCGTCACCGTAATCCATTTAAATTATCGCGCCATCGATCGATGTTCTTTAACGCACGCTCGGTGACAAAACCCAGCTAAGAAACTGCTATGTACTCTGTGATGCTGGATGCGAAAAGCGAAGACAAGGAGAAATAGCGAACATTAGAGGAGACTTGTGTCTAGCAGTAGACTAATATGGAATCAAAACGATCGTCATCAGCCTATATACGTCCCACTGCTGGGACAGGCCTTCCTCATGGAGAAACACATGAGGAGTATGGGCCGTAACACCACCACGCTGGCCCAATGCGGGTTGGTGGGTAGAAATGGTCACAAATACGACCGGGACCAACGACTTAACGTGCCTTCCGAAGCACGGAGGAGCTCGAGATCACAAAGTCTTGGTCATCCACGGCTTGACCATGGCGAAGGTAGCTTTGTTTTCGATCGAAGCCAAAGCGCACTGACCACCTACGCCACCGAGCTCAACGATGATACATTAGTATCTATACATAAAATAAAACTGTAGAGGTCAAATGTCTGTACATAGAAAAAAATGCCATACCAAAAAAACATTTGTTTTCTCTTCGTATGTTTTGTACGTTTGTACGGGCTAATCTCCGAAACACCTGGAACGAATTCAATGAAATTTTGCATGGTGATACCTTATATACCTGATCAACACCTTAGATACTTTTTATTCCGGAAAATTAAAGGGTTCCCGTGGGATAGTAGAAAAAACCGTTGACGAAGTCGCAGGCAACAGCTAGTATTACAATATCTACCATTCCCCTAGCTTCTGCTTCTTCTTCTGCGGCTTCTGAAACACATTAGAGATTATTGACATTTTATGTATTTATCAAAAATAAATGTTTCATATGCATTCTTTATTCATTTAGATGAATTAGGAGAATATTATAAAAACGAAGAAACAATCTCGAGATCTAACTCAAACTATCAAATAATCTAAAAGATTAAAGTGGTTTCCGTCTGTAATAACAATTTATTGATGCAGTGTTTGTTCTCATTACTTTTAAAATGAGTAAGTTCGTTAATACCTACCAAGACTGTTTACTTAAGGACAAGTAAACGAAGAATTCACAGAAATTACATTTAGCAATCAGCACAAAGGAAAAATCGGGTAGAAATTGCCGTAATTTGTTTGACCAGATGATTGTCTCGTGACAAACAACATTAAGTCCAACGAAGGCAGAATATCTAAATCAACTAGACTTCGAGACAATGATTGATGGTAGTAACATTATTTACGTAATTAATGTGATTGAATTGCTTTGTTGTTTGAATTCTGATAAGTGAAAGCAAATCTAGGTTCTTTTGAAGTCACTTCGCCTCTATAACACATTTAACATTTATTATACACGCACTATCTATCTTTGCATATGGACTCCACTATTACTTACCATCAGGAGAGCTGGACTGGGTACCTAATCTAGTCAACAATATAATAAAAAGAAACAAAACGTCGTTATGCTATTCATAATAAAGGCAGTAAGATATTTTTGTATACTGAGTAGACTTAATCTAATTCTCTAGCAATACTTCAATGAAAAGTTCTTGTTTTTCTTATTCTCAAACTCTTCCCATTCTTTTATAAAGTTATCATAATGTTCATTTTTTACGTAATATTTTAAGCAAAATATTTTATTTTTCATAGGAACATAATTATTTGGGTAAGAAAGTCTCATATAATTAGGTCCTATTTTATTCAACAAGTATCAGCACAACAAACAATAAAAAACACAACAAGCCTAATTACAGAAAATACAAGATACAATTACCAGAGAAAATCCAATAAATTCAACATACTCGCTGTTACCTTGTACCTACGTTAACTGCAAACAAAAATCAATTTTCTACCACGTGTAAACACAAGTTCTAGTTCAAATAAACCAAGACGTGTGATAAGTGATTCAACATATTAGTGACGGGAGGCGCTCTTTGTGTCCATTGTACGCCAGCCGATGTGCCGCAGAATAGGCACAAGATACTTGTCACGGTAGCCTAGCTGTCAGCCCTGAACAATAAGTCTCAGTCATAAGCTGACGCGACTTTAAAATATTGGGTCCTTACCTATGAAATTGGTGCTTTTATTCTGTCTTAGCAATTTGTCCGTAACTATTAAGTTTCAGAACATTCTTATAAAATAATGGCCTCTTCTAAAAATAGACCATATATTTGAGCTCGTTTTATTTAATTTGATAATTTTTTGTAAGTTTAATTGTGTTAAAGTTAGACACAAAGACAATTATTTTTAACTGCCTTCCGAATACATCATTTGATTTGCATTAACATAAAAACGATGAATAATTTTTATCAAGCGTGTTCACACACATATTACTAAAGCTTGTCTTATGATACATGCCTAATATTATTATCTCTAGATTTGTCGTTGTGAAGAAAACTGATAAAATGTTAGTATGTAAAATGCAGACATCCCCAAAATCTCCATACAAAACACCAATTTCATAGGTTCAAGAGAGAAAGATGTAATCTGAAAGAGGAGGAAGTGCAGAAAAAAGTGATGCTTATCATGCTTAGGAATTAGTTTAGGCTTGTTGAGGCATATAAGGCAGATTTGAATGGGAAAGATGGTGGTCGACGGCCTAGACCAAACCGAGGACGTGCTAAAGAAAAGTACATATGAAGTTTGTAATAAACAGTAAAAGATGTTACCTAGAATCACAGCAAGTGGAGAGCTGTATTCCATGCTTACCAAATCAAAAAATCAAATCAAAATAACTTTATTTCATAGGCCAAACTTGGCACTTAAAATCGTCAACATTTTACATTTTAAATAATTATTTTACAATTTAAATCATAATAATTAATCATAATATTAATGTTTATTACCGCGAGCGCTTGTATAAAGTACAACCACGACGCATTGATTGTTATTGTAATCGACACAAGCGGCCGGATTCCGAGAGTAAGGCTTTTCATGAGAAGAACCCGGCAAGAAACTCATGAGCTACTTTTTTTTTATCTAGCCAATCATATTATTACCCCGCCCCGAAATAGACAACTGTATGTACAAAGTATCTAGGTCCAACATAGTTATTAAAATAAATAAAACAACGTATCATCTTGATTATAGAATTGTTGATAGAAAGTTGACCTATTACGCCCCAAGGAAGAAAATAAAGTAAGCTATATTTATACAATAAAAACTGGTCGATTTCTTCTCATTCGATAGTATATCTGTTGCACAAGTTATACCATTACGGGCAAATGGCTCATCTGATGGTAAGTGGTTACTGCCGCCCATAGACACTACAACACCGGAGGAGTTACAGATGCGTTGCTGACCCTTAAGGAGGGAATACGCTCACATTTCAAAACAAATATCAAATTATCGCTACCAGCTCGTAAATTGGACGCACGTACAGTATACCGTCATCACGCAATACAATGGAAGCGGGGCGTTCCGAGCCGCGGCCGTCAATTTGTTTAATGCTGTTGTATTAATACACTACAAACAGTCCTCGAATTCGCAACAAGCGACACATGTACCGAGTCTATGTACATTATAGTATCGGAGTACTAACAGTAATGTCAATTCGCAATTTTATTCGTTATATTTTAAGAGCTCTGTGGCTCGATATTAAAAATTAAATTTTTTTTGCTACTGGTGTTCTGGTGTATATATTGGATGGATGTCCGATGGGTACTTTAATAACGTTTAAATTTCAGACTTTTCAATTTCCAATTTCTTCAATTTCTTCTTTTTTTCCAATATTGGATTTGTTATCCAATATTGGATGTTCATTATATGTGTATTATATTATGTATATTCTGAATAATAATTATATGTATTTATCTATTAAATATATTTTGTCCGTCATCTAGTATCCGTAACACAAGCAGCATTTAGTTGCTTAAAATGGGACTAGTTGATAGGTATCTAGGTTGGTAGGTTGATAGGTATGGGTCTAGTTGTCTGAGGATATTTATTTATTTAATTATGTGTAAGTTTTCTCATTGTAAAATACTTTTTTTTGCGATAAGAACGATTTTTCTTGGCATCGACTGCCCTACTCTGTAACAAAGTAACAAATGTTTCTTTGATAATTTCAAAAAGTCTTCGAAATTACAGAACCAATTCATATCCATTGAAATTTGGTTAGAGTGTAAGGCGGCAGGTTTCCCATTGATATTGAGATTCCTAACGCAACTAAAAAGTTGAGTTTTTACAGTGAAAACTTCAGAAGGCACGTCGGTGAGCGTTTAATTCCGGTTTCTATATTAACAATTTCTACCCAATGGTGTTAGGACCGATTCTCCTCATGTGTTACGGCATATAGAAAAGCCTATTTTCAGTAGAGGGATGAATATAATACGCTGCATCGATTGTATCTCACCTGCTGCCCTACTCTTTAACCAAATTTCAATGGATATGAATTGAGTTTCTGAACACTTTTTTCAAATTATCAAAAGACAAGACATATTTTTAATTGGAAGATATTGCTATTAGCTATAAGGCCGCCTGTGTTGCATTGTATTTTTTCTTTACTTTATTTCTGTGTTTTTATAAGTTGCAATAAAGAATTTTATCTATCTATATTTTGATTTGTCAATATTACATCGTTGTCTTATTGGTGTTTGTTTATATCTTTTAAATTTCGTTGCAAATTAGTACAAAAAAAAGCTACGAAATCTTTAAATACTTATAACAAATCACTAATAACATTTATAGCATTATTTCCATTTCATTTCATTGCACTTCAATTTCACTTTTTACATTGATTTGATTTGGTACTAAGTATTATACCTAAAATTAGAATTCTCTTAGTTCCCACTACGGAACGTGTACTAAAAGGTTAACTGCACGCCGACAAAATTTAATTCCACTTGCGAAATGCAGTCAAAATGAGTTTTTTATTAGCTCGCCAAAATGAGTACTGTAAAATCCCCACTTCGTATTACTTGTGAATTATCAAAGAGATGTTCAAAACGTCCGAGTGCACTGCAGGCGCACTTAGCTTGGGTTACATTTTTAATTTTTGCATACTTTTTTACGGAACGCCATATTTAAAAGAAGAGTGGCAATTTACAGGAAGCATAATCAGCAGTTTTTCCCGCAGCTACCTTTGCACCTAGATTCCACTATTAGCGTCATAAATGTTTCATAAAGCAAAAAGTTTCATAATAAACCGTGTTATAAGTAAAACATTTTTAAAATAAAAAGGCTTAAATAGTTACCTAATACCTCGGCATTACCTAATGGTAAGCATTTAAAAGAAGACTGGACATTTGCTATTGTAAAAAAGTTTCACAGTAAATTAATATTTTTCATTTTGATTCGTCCTCAGCCTATATTCGTCCCACTGCTGGGCACAGGCCTTCCTCATGGAGAAACACATAAGGAGTATGGGCCGTAACACTACCACGCTGATCCAATGCAGGTTGGTGGGTAGAAACAGTCGCAATAGCGACCGGGACCAACGGCTTAACGTGCCTTCCGAAGCACGGAGGAGCTCGAGATCATCAAGTTTTGACCCACGGCCTGACCATGGCGAAGGTAGCTTTGTCTTCAATCTAAAGTCAAAGTACTATCCACTACGCCACTGAGCTCCTTATTTTCGCTCCGATTTTGATAACAAAGCAAAAAGAAATCCCTGAGCCGAAATGAGGGCAACGTAAACCTGCGAAAAAAACTTACAGCTTTCTTAACAACTTCATGTGCACGTCTTTTAAAAAACACCTAAAAGAATTCTAATGTGCACAGAAATGACTGCCTCATACCCTTTGTTCATAATACCATTAATGTATGCCAAATTAAGAGGGTTGGAGTAAGAGCAAAATTCCACGCAAGACCTCACTAGAAAGGCTAACACGTATTAACTAGTAACAAGTTAGTATTATTTTATTATTTTTTTTGGCTTTTCAAGGTCTTTAAACTTGTAATAACTATTTTGGAGCAATAAATTTATCTTATCTTTATCTTTATATTAGGTCCTTACCTATGAAATTGGTGTTTTGTATGAAGAATTTAGGGAATTCTGCATTATCCATACTAAATTTTTTTCAGTTTTCTTCACAGCGACAAATCCAAAGATAATATAAGAGAAGATAAGATAATATTTGGCATCTATCATAAGACAAGCTTTAGTAATATGTGTAATATCACACTTCATAAAAATTATTTATCGTTTTTAAGTAAATGCAAATAAAATGATTTATTCGGGAGGCACTTAAAAAGAGTTGTCTCCGTGTCCAATTTTAACACAATTAAACTTACAACAAATTATCAAAACAAATCAAAAGAGCTCAAAAATATAGTCTATTTTCAGAAGAGGTAATTATTTTTTAGGAATACTCTGAATCTTAATAGTTACAGACAAAATACTAAGAGAGAAAAAAACACCAATTTCACAGGTAAGGACCCAATATTATGATGAAACTATCATATCAGAGGAATTTTGAAAGTAGCGCCAGTGAGAAAAAGATAAGAAGCAACAGGTTAGCGTGGGATGCTCATGTGACGAGGAGGGATGAATGCCACATAACGAGACGGATGCTGGGTATGAACTTAAAATTAAATAAAGACCAAAGAGTCGATGGATTGAATGCGTGAAGAATGATATTAGAATTAAAGAAGTGGGTGCTGAGCTGACGAGTGACAGATGGGAAACGAAGAGGAAAGCATTTTGTTTCGTGTGGAAAAAGGGCAAGAAGAAGGAGAGTTACGTTGGTTGTGCTAACGGGACTGGTTTTTGCACTCAGTTGGTAACGCATGAGAAATCGACGCACCTTCAAGACTTCAAGACCGAACTGTGGAATGAATTGTCGGTGCGGTATATACGGACCGGTACGATGTCAAAACATTCAAGAAAAGAGCGTATTAAAAAGCCAGCAACGCATTCCTGGCTCGTTTGGTGGTGTTGCCGGTATCCATTGGCGGTGGTAATTGCATTCAATCTGTCGGAAAATGGATATTTACCACCTCTTTCTTCAGTCGCTTTGGTTCCAGAAAGTAACTTCAAATTTGAAAAAGACATTCATGAAAGGGAATATAGGAATAGGGATATTATAGGAACACTGTTTTGTCAACCACGGAAGCGAGCAGTTTAATATCAAGAATATTTCTCTTTTCTTTTCAATTTTGAGTCACTTATAACTATTTCCAAACACCATCAGCTGAAGCGACTACTCGTTTATCCCTTAAAAAAACACTGTGAATCGATAAAGCTCGAATCACGGCTTGGATGCTAGCTCTAGGATAGAGATCGGATAGTAATTTTATTCTGTAATTCTAGTCTAGAGTGATTTTGATCTGTAGCGATGGAGTAGTAATCTGAAAATACGAAAGAAGCAGTAACGGCGTCACTTTGCTTGAGAACATACTACATCTGATTTCTTAGCATTGAACTCAACGAGGTTCTTAGATCGCAGAAATAATTCATTAGTCTATTGGTCTCTTATTTCATACATCCACACGGCTCACCGTGTATCTGTAATATCCCCCGTGCACTATACCTATACTCTCAACAGAATAGCAATAAATACTATATAGGTAATTAAAAATAATCATCCTTACTAATAAACGAGGTGTAATGTTGAAATAGTTATTCAGTGTTTTGTCTTCGTCAGACATTCAGAAGACAGTAGTTGTCAGAAAGTGACAAAACACTGAATAACTATTCCTACCTTATAACTTGTTTATAAGTAAGGGGGTTAGTCTATATTTCATTCGACTTTTCATCTAATTATGTACTCATCATCTGATACGTTTGTACAATTGGAAATCAACACAACAGGAAATCAATTGTCAATTGTATCAAATCCTTAACAAGATTAGTGTCAGTCCAGGGGATAATTCATAAATTCGTATGTAGCTTTCAATGAATAAGTGTAATTCTCCCACATCACATATTTTCCACTCGGTAAATGTAGTTAGTTGCACGGTACGATAGTCTTAATTGAGTCGCGATAAAACGGTTTCCTTTTACTGCATAGCATTTTAAACTTTAAGCCTTTGGAATAATAGCTATCATTACTGCTTAATGGATATTGGAAAATGATATTGGAATACGGTCCTTATGTATCTGAGATAGGGCGTTCAACTAATACAAAATGCAATTAGTGCATCGTCCTCAATTTTGTTATTGCACGATGTTTACTATCGAATATAGCCATTTCATGATTAATGTGTCATATTTCTCATTAGAGACTATTGGTGATATTGAGAAACTATTCCATCGTCGTATACTCTGTAAAAGCCCACGGCTGGGCATGTCCCTTAATGTTAAAATCGTGATTAATGTAAGCGACCACGTTGTAAATGGCATATCTGTGCATATGGAATAAAGGGTATAAGTTAAATTTAAATAGGGACTTAAAACTCAATTTTGTAACCTTTGACAAACTGACTAAATCAAAATTTAAACTAGGTTTAAAACAGGACACAGGACCACCTCTCATCTTCAACGATATCGCTTACCTATTTCATAAGCATCGATGAGTAATAAAACCCAAAATGATTTATATTTAGAAGAAAATTCCGCGAAGCTACCAACATTTACGCAATCGAGACGTTCTACGTTCAATCCCCGGTGGGGGCAGATGTTTGTGTAGATGGGAATTAAATCCCTTTTTAATACTTCAAGTCGAGATGTCAACAAAACAGAACTGGAATTAATTAAGAAACAACGATAAATTACCAGAAATACGCATAAAATTTAGTTTTTCAGTATAAATAAAAATACATAAGAACCAAAAGTCGAATTCCGTCAAATTGACCTCACCGCGTAGTTGTCACGTAGAATGACAAAGTTTACAGTCATAAGATTTTGATAATATATATTTTGATTTTGGTTATATAGGTGGGACTCTCCGCTCCTATATAGATGGGTACGACTTCATACCAATTCCATTGAAATTAAGTAATTCTAATGACATAAGCTTATGCCATAGTTACTAGCACAGTATGGACCATGAGCAGAAGTAAAAATATTTTTTTATTATTACCTAATATTTAAAAAAAATCGGTGATATTTTTCTCATTTTATTTGAACACCCAGCGAGCTCATAATTTAAGTACTAATCGTACAAGAATCTGACTCTTGTTAACCTAAAAATAATATTATTATAATATTACCTAACTTCATTTTAATAAGATTTAAGGTTAAAAAATAAGTATACTAGCCTCTGAAACAAGACAGGTTGCATCACTGAACACCTTAGTCTTAAGGGAGGCTCTCAGTATTACAGCACGATAATAGTTTCCATTTCAGGCGGCACCATAACGAGCCCCTTCTTTGGTGGCTGAATGAAGGGTCTTTCGTATTCATACGATCCCACGTGATTTAGAAGAGTAGGTGTGCAATTCATAGGATGTGGCGATAGCGGTTGTAACATTAAAGCTTTTTATTAATCTTTTTTAGAAGTGACAGTACAATTCGACACCTAGGCTGAAATACAAGAGAAACGTTCATAGTTAATCTTTAAACATGTTGTCATGTTGTAATATAAGTCTTTTAACAGTTTAGTTATTAAGGAGTTTTGTAAAAAAAATTCGAGCGATGCAACGGAATCACGAATGAAGAAACAGCTGTAAATATCAGAGCATGATACGATTCTTCTTTTCTTATTTAGAAGTGAGTAGGTAAGACTTTATACATAACTCTGACCATGGGCGCAACATTGCAGATCCGTGAATGAGACTAAACCACGTGTCACATTTTTTGTTGCATTATTCAAGATCAATTACTTTTACTATTACTTTTTAAAAGGGGTGGCTGCCTTAATGTTGTAATTTTTGTTGACCTTGCTGCACATGTATCCATATTTAACTCCATATTTTCTTATCATTAGGTAAGGTAGTACTTGCTTACCAAAACATTTTTGTCAGTGTTTGTCACATAAACATCATACGATGGAATTAATACAATCTTATAAGACTGAGTTTACTAACTCAAATATAATTAAATGGCCTTTGTTGTGGTATAATAAAATTCAATACACGCTGTTGTTTTATAACTTGCACCACACCACCCTGCAGCTTTACCTCTGCGACCCCGAGATGAACGGAATATGAACAGAATGCAATCTCCCGCCGTTGCAGTTCAAAGGCTAAAAGTGCATTCCCGATGACTCTTGACACAGCGGAATATGGCCCACAGTGGCTTGCACTGGCTTCAATTAAAATTGTCACAGTAGATTTTAATGTATGTCTCTTAAAGGCTTCTACTTTGTTTAATATCATAAAGACTAGAGTGACTATGATGCATATTTAATTGCGCAAAATACGGAACCTTTTGTTTTACTGTGTTTTAAGAACAAAGCTATGAAGATTCAAGTACCACCGAGTTTGCTCAATCCAATATCAGGTTAATTGTGTTTTTCTTTTGCTTCAGAAACTCGAGATATATTTGAGCACTGTCTGTAATACAGTGTTTTTAAGTGGGACAATATGTGGAAACCCAAAACCATAGAAGATACAGGGAAACGGCTCTAGGAACCATTTATTCTTCTTTTGTGAAAAAAATTTGGCATAGTAGTTTTTTTGGTCAAGCGTGTTTTTTTGGTCAAGCGTGTGTTGTCCATAGAAGAGATTATTTTGGAAAAAAAATATGCGGATCGATTCAGTTTCATACAGGGAATATTTCGTTGTATCAAAAGAAAAAAATCTGAGCAGCGCAAGTTAGTCAAATTTAATGGTTTTGGATTTCCCCATACCATCTTAGTTAAAAAAACAAACTGTACAGCATACAGTAACAGTAAGGATCAGTTTCCGCTAGAAGAGCAAAAGTCGCATGTGGATCCCATTCCTCAGCTACCTAATTAATTTTGTACCTACAACACGAAGTATTATCTCAGTTTGCAGTGACTAGAAATTTATCCGACCGATCGGAACTATCTATAGGGTAGTCAATCCAAATGGGGCAGTGTGGAAAAGTCCAAAACTAATAGATCGAAATCTGCTCAAGAACCATGGTTAGTTTTAGATAAATAGTAATAATTTTTCACTTTTTAAATATCCCTTGTAGACGGAATAGAAATCTATTAATGTCCATGTATACAGAAATATAGATCAATTCCACTTTAGCTTTAAAATGCCTGCGTTCTCAAAGGACTACGCGAGTAAAGTCGTACAGACTGATAAGAAAATAAAAATTTCATAGTACAAGGCTCCACTTGTAGCGAGACGGGCAAATCCTCTCAGTATTCGCTGCTTCGAACAAATTTCCATACGAATTCAACGAATTGCATTTACGATTCCATGCACTTCGTATCAGCCTCTGGCATATGTATTTCAGATTAGTATAGAATGTTTCTGAATGCCTGGCGTGTTTTGCAGAATATTGAAAGGATGAATGCTCCATACACCTAGCAATAGTTTTACCTAGTTTGTGGAATGTTTCATCAATTATTATTTATGATTTTTCGAAAATTCAAAACCAATGAAGCTTTCTACAGCATTACTGTGACGTGGTAGGTGGAGATATAAAAAAACCCGGATATGTCACTTATAGTATAATTTAGAACTTAAGACACAAAATAGTGCATTGGAAAAGTTATTTGAACATTTAAAGTTAATTTAATTATCAACAATAAAATTTATTAATGTAATTTATTGGCGTCGAGACAACCGCTCCAGACGCTAACTCTGATAGGAATGAATTGGAGCCCAAAACAATGGAAAAGGGACAAATGGTTAGTTTAAAAACAGAAACAAAGAGAAAATGGTCAGAGAAGAGCGCAATAACAGCAAAGAGTCACTAATACTGATATAGCGCCTCGTTACAGTACTAAGGGGACATAAAAGTTACTATACCTAAGCTCTAAAAACTTAAAAATGAAAATGAAATGAAAATTTATTTATTCACTAAAATAGAGATGATTACAGGTTTAATACATCGTTTAATTCCGTCTATTTAATCTATATGAGGACATGTGAAAATTAACAATTATTCCATGAAATCATAATCTAATTTCTATCAAATATCTATTTTCTTTTTATTACTATTACATAACAAATGTCAAATTTATTTTAATATGTTATAATTCAGTATATAGTTATTATTAACTATATTAACTATATAGTTATTACATTAAATTTCAGCATTCGTCTCATTGCTGGTTACGGGTACATACGCAGCGGACTTGAAGGGGCAATAAGGAAAACGTAGGAAAGGAAATAAGGAGATGCCCCAGGGTGTATTTTTTCTTTTAAAGGAACTGTCGTCGTTGCTATAAGAAAATACGCCGCCGCGCCCGGTATAGGTATACCCACTTGCATTCGCTGCGCAAAGTACTGTACAGTCCTTCAGCATATCAACAACAACACCATATCGTTCTATTCCCGAAGATGTTAAAAATCCACATTTGTGCAGATATATTATGTTATATATTAGACAGGAAGATATTTTATTTACATAAGAGTATTTAAATACCTAAACTGAATAAATTATTTGACTTTTAGGTCCCCATGTAACAGGTGACGAGCCTGTTGCCATGCACGGGGCACACTGTGCGGCAAACGATATTCACAATGAATATCACATGTTTAAAAAATCTTTACTACAGCTTATTTTGTTACCCTTAACAATATATTTTTTCTCTCGGTAAAATTTCATGAGTGTGATTAAAGTCAGAAACATAATAATATGAAGAAATACTCCTCATTTATGTTTCTCCATGAGGAAGACCTGTGCTTAGAAGTGGGGCGTATATAGGCTAAGGACGATTATTGACATATAGTAGGCCTACAAAAGCCAAATTTGTATGATAGAAAAAAGGACTAGCCTGCTGAATGAATTTTCCTATCCGATGTCCGTGGCATTCTTTATTAATCACAACCAATTTGCATAAACTTACACTTTGATAGTGTTACTTTTCCTTTAACATAAACAAAATATTCAAATAAATATGAGTGTATTTATTACACGACATCTAATATACTAAATCCCGCTTATATGCCGACTTTTCGTCTGGTATGATTCATTTAAGACCCAATTTAGTGGTTCGCCCTCCAGCGAGATGGAGTGATGATCTGCGGAGCGCTGCAGGCTTGGGACAGTGTAAAAGGCGCCCAATAGGGGCGTCCTACGTCTTGCAGTGGAATAAATTACACTGAAGATGTAAGGTAAGTGATATTTAATGGTCCGGCCACGTGTACGAGCGGCGAGCGGAGCGGCGCAGGCGAATACGCAATTCATTGCTCGCTCGCTACGGACGGGCATTGGTGACAAATTATGTCTTTTGAGGGAGTAAATGTGATCGATTTATTTGATTAGTTTCAACAAGTTAAAACACTTCTGAAATCTGTCTGATGTAATAAAGTTATTTTGATTTTATTTTATTGCTGTAGTGTCTACTTGGATATCCTTTAAATTTATTGCAAATTCAAATATTTCTGGACTATAAAATTAATACGCGCACTGTATATCCTTCAAAAAAGTTGCATCGGGCTTGTGTCAGTTTCCCGATAAATTCTAGCCATTTCGATTATAATTAAATATTAAAGTCCATCCTACACGTGTCTGAGAGCTTAATAATAGCACAATGTCACGCTGTATATTACATAAAATAGGTCAAGTTCTAAAACTGACCGAGGATTATAGTTTCTGTGACATAGCTCTGTTCGTCTTGTCGTCGGGCCATTTACAGTAGGTAACCTTGAATAAAATATTGGTTGTAAGAGGGTCCGAAATAATACTCAACGGATCCCAACTCAACCTGATGCGCTCTGCCAGTTAACAGATGAAGCTCTGACGCTCCTTACAAAACCACACCGATTAAGTTCGGAAGCTCAGCTGTAAGAAGTACTTAGGTGATATGATTATGATAAGTGATGGATGAGTGTATATTGTGCATAGACAAAGTCTGTCCAATACAAAATTAAAATATTTAAAAAAACCGTCGTAAATTAAGTGCGAAAAATATCAAACAATAGGCTAGTTGACCCTTTTTTTTATTGGGCCCCTAATGATTCAACGACCACCATAAAAAAGTATAATATAATTTTTTTAGGCCTATAACACAATAAATTTAAAATTTCATTTTTGCTTGACAGTCAAAAACGCCGTCGGCCATGATGGAATGATGAATTATCTGTGTAGTGCGGTCACGACTTTGGTAAACAATTAATACGCATGCGTGCTTGCTTGCTTGATAACACACGCTTGATTCTAATTGTTTACATGATTCGTAACTTCACCAATTTCACGAACATGACGGATAGCGTTTTTGGCATATGAAGAAAAAGTTAAAATGAAACATGTTTAAATTTATTTTCTACAGCAATCCCATAATTATTTCCCATAAATATTCCCATAAACATTTATATATTTCGGATCCTTTTTCATAACTTTTGATATGAGTCAACTAGTTTATTCTACTAGTTTTTGTCTGCTTATTCTTGAAAAATGAAAGAGCATTGCGTGTGTGTGGGAGAGGTTTAGATAAAAGACAGAATATTAACAAAAATCAACGACGACCTTATGAAAAAAGGTCCA
The DNA here is from genome assembly GCA_910589355.1 of Parapoynx stratiotata. Lineage (NCBI taxonomy): Eukaryota > Metazoa > Arthropoda > Insecta > Lepidoptera > Crambidae > Parapoynx > Parapoynx stratiotata. The sequence continues at coordinate 15,834,142 of OU342464.1, forward strand.
CAATACAATGCCATTCTGTATTAAGTCAGTATTGAGAGTAGAGGAAGCGAAAGTTGTAAGCACGTCGAGAAAAGGCGGTATTGATAGTATGTATATCTTTATAATCCATACAAAAATTATAAATGCGAAAGTAACTCTGTCTCTGTATGTTTCGCTTTCACGTCAAAACTACTGAACCAATTTTACCGAAATTTGGTACACATAAGCGACCTATTATCCCAATATACCTGAATGTAAAAAATTTGAAATAACGCCTCCCAGACAAATGAAGAACAAAACGCCACTATGAACATTGCTTCTAATAATAGAGTAGGTTTAAATTTTCAATTCCACCAATTAAGGCTACTGTTCCAATTTGAAAAAATCTTTCAGTGTTGAATAGCCTATTTATTGAGGAAGGCTATAACCATCACACTATCTCAAAGTAACTATTCTACGAAGTCGCGGGCAAATCTAGTATTATATATTTTGTGTAATTATGAAACTAAATTGCAAAATTGGTCTTCACAGAGCCTGTGTCGAGACGTTAGCCACGACACTTAGTCATCATCATTCAACCCAGACTGCTGGTGAATTATAGGTATCCCCTAATACACTTCACTGCTTACGATCCTCCAGCTGACTCCAGCGAACCTATGAACATCGTAAATTTTTCTTGTAAAGAGCGTTCCACAAATTGTCTGGTCGCCAATACAAATCACTAGCATCCAACTGTGTACCGGAATGATTTTGAAAAAAAAATTAATAATTTCCAAGTAATCCGTAATTTGCGTTTTCCGTGTTATTTATGACATAATCTGTAGCGACACTCGACGCGAAGCCTCAAAGTGGCAATGTCCTCCACTCGGAAACCACGATCGACTTTCAATCAATTGGTTGATTGCTCCCTAACTGGAATTTCAGAGGTAATCAAAGATATGCGTTTAAGCTACGCATACGAAGAGTAAATAAGATTATTTATTTACGAAGATGATGTGGTTATAAATGAAAAAAAATTTAATCTTTTGATCTTTTGACGAAGTAGAGTAAATTGACACAAAATATTATATTTGCCTGAGCATTTTTGTACACACATTTTAAACACGTCTTTATCCGAAGGACGTCTATTGCCGTTAATGGCCACTGTGAATGAAACATAGCAGCTACGAGCTCACCACCTGTCACGCTTAGTGCAGTCACTGCTGTGTGAAGTGCGGACTATGGCAATGGACTGCTTTTCTCTAGTCTCTGACCAACCTATAGGGGATAATAGTCGTCTACTACTGTATACTGGCATGATTTTCGACAGATAAATAAATAAATATCCTCAGACAAACACACCTATCAACTAGTCCCATTTTAAGCAATTAAATGCTGCTTGTGTTACGGATACTAGATGACGGACAAATATATTTAATAGATAAATACACATAATTATTCAGAATATATATAATATTATACATATATAATGAACATCCAAAACTGGGGAACAAATGTCTGAAAATTCATCACCCAAACACTTGCCTCCACTGGGGATCGAACCCAGGACCTCTCGAGATGGCGGCGCCTTGAGACCGGCGTACAGACCACTCGTCCACGGAGGTCGTCAAGGAGGATAGTCGTGATTATATGTATGATTGAAACATCATAACCACTCTAATTAATTCAAAGTGAAATTCCAACAGACAGTACATACCACTAAATAGAATCGCTGCAGCCAGAGCAAGTATTTTTGTGCTCACCAAAGCAGAGTTATGTTAGACTTGATATTACGTGTACTTCTAGTAAAATATGTAAATCAACTCTCACAAGGACATGTTTAAAGTTCATTTTACCTTGATAAACAAAGCACCAAACCAGAAAATGTGCAAATAAGATCCCCTCTTAATATAACCGAAATGTCTAATTATACCGCGTCTATCTTTTAAGTATATTATTATCGGTCCCCGCCCCTTGCTATTAAGATTTAATGTTCCATAGAAAATCCTTTGAAAACCCTTACTCGTGCACTAAACTCCGCTAATTCGTGAAAATGGGTCAGTTGCTTAATATAATCACCTTGCTTCTGACAGATTATCAAATATAAGTATCCTTTTATTTTATACCTTTCAAGCTTGTTTGATACAAGTTTTGTACATGTTTTTTTTATTTTATAGTTTAATAGTTTTATCGCACTAATCATGCCATTTCTGTTTTGTTTCAACTGAGTATTTTTTAAAGCCCAAATTATCAAAAAGTAAAAGAAAAATACGTCTTCCTTCTGTCGTAATTGGCCACTATTTGGCAGACTATCACGTGACAATTTTCAAAGACAATTTTTCTGTTGTTGTAAAATTCTTCCTTGTAGGAAAGGCAAGGGGAACACAGCCCATACAGCCAAGTCTTGGATATTTTTGTCTTCAGTATTTGCATTGAAATGCTGGTGTAATGCATTATAATAATGCATAATCAATGCATCTTGGGAGAGATTGGCGTCAAAGAATCGATGACAGACACTGTGGTGTTACTTCGATGAGGTGGATTACTACGATAAAAATCCCATCGTTTTTCACACCACTTGACGATTATTTTAATGATCCCCAACATTGCTCGTCAACACAGACACTTATTACACAAAACTACACAGATTTTTCGCAACAAGATCCACTCCGAAACAAAATTACAATCACTGAAATAAAAATCACGTCCGCAATAGTTGAATGGCGCCAAAAACTATCTTTTCTTTCTCTTGTTATTGGCCAGCCAATAATATGAAATCCGTGCGCGTGTGTATTGCGCGCTTTCCCAAACATGGGCGCAGCGCTCTTCTCCAAGGTCAATGCCGCATCCGGCCTCTGCAGTATAAACCACAACAACATGGGAATATCAACATCCTTCCTTCCTTCAAGAGAGACGTGAAGAGGCACCTAATGTACCAGCAGGGTGGGGGTAGTTAAGGCAGCAGTTCCCTGTGGCCCAAGATATATCCGCAAATGGACTCTCCTACTGCTTAACATCAGGTAGTGTTGAGTCAATTGCTGTGCTTTTTATAAAAAAAGGAACTTAGTGAAGGACCTATTGTTTTCATTTTTTACCTCGCTAACGAGACGAAATCTCTTCCATTGGGTGTCGTAAAATGCGACTAATGAACTTAGAACTGCCCAACATCCAATAGCTTATAGCGGCGACGGGTTTACCACCTCTCACTCTGAATGCAGTCACTGCTGGGTGAAGCGCGGACAATGGCAGTGGACTGCCATAGTCCGCGGTGCCTTTGCCTAGTCTCTGAATAACCCTTAGAGGATAATAGTCGTGATTATATGTATGTGTATGTGTATGTGTCTCGTTAGCCTTGCTATATTGACACGAAATCACATTCGTAAAAAATTGCGTTTTTTATTTAAATATCGATAAATAATTATTAACTGCTGTAAGGGATCCTTCTCTTAATTCAATGATATATCAATATTTAATACATCGTGTGATGTTTTTATAACATTACAGCAATATACCTACATTTGTACACGTTTCTCTTTTTTTTCATGTCAGTTAGTAACATTCTAAAATGTTAGTTTAATTTCAGCGGTCTCATAAAATTTAATATCTCTCCTCAAGTTAAAGGCTATTGGATCAAGTCAAGTGTACTATTTCTAATAAAATTTTATTTGAGGTTACTTAATGTAGCATGATGGAAGACTGGAAATTTTTTAAATGTTATCCAATATTATTTTTTATTAAAAAATTGTTAATTCAATAATGCAATAAATATGATTATAACCATGAACCAGGTTTTATGTAATATTATGTAATAACACCAATAATTTCAATGTGCACCGTTGAACGATTTTTTCCCAGACGCAAATTAATTCGATTTACAGAGGATGATTCTGAATTACAAGAGAGGCGTGGGTAAAATTTGCCATATAAGTAATTTTGGGTCTGGAAAAATAACCACTCCTATATACCGTTTATGTATAGTATAAAACAATTGAAAGCAAGCCAGTTGAACGACAGAGTAAATTAATGACGATGACAAAAACTGTCCACGACATATATAATGTTGGTAAACGTCATTGGTGTTGCATTTTTGCAGGGCTTGCAATGATGTGTTCCGATTTGAAGAATAAAACACGTATATATTAATATTTAAGACCAAACAGTTTCATCTTCTAAATAATCATTAATACAATAATGTCCTTTAGTGATCAATACTTTCTTGATATGTTTTTTAAATGCATTAAGTGGTAGTTCCAGTACATTGTTAGGAACTTTGTTGTAATAAAGTATGCCTTCGCCCATAAAAGTCTTAAAAACCTTACGCAATCTAAATTTTGGTAATAACAGTTTGTTCTGGTTTCTTGTATTATAAACATGAACATCTTTTCTTTTGTAGTGCAAATTAACATTTTTGTTAATATGAATTATACAGTTGTAAATGTATTGGGAAGCCACTGTCATTATACCGATTTCTTTGAACAAGTCTCTCAGAGACGTTCGAGCACCCAGACAGTAAATTGCTCTTATAGCTCGTTTTTGTTTTTGTAAGTATATTTATCATTTAGGGGAACTCCCGTAACGCAGGACGGAACCTTATGCTGGACATGCGTATTAATTAAACAAATATAAAAATGGTACCCTTACTAATATAAACTCTTTCGTTGGATAAGAATTGGATTTCTGTCATTTCGAGGACTTCTTTTGAATTTATCAAAGGATTTGACATTTGACGTTACATTTAATCAATATTGATTTGTCAATATTACGTTACAGAGTAGGCCAGCTGATCGATTCCAACTAGTTCCATTCCATATCCCAGTCCAAGTGTAAGGGGATGACGCGAACACATGTCGAACTGGTTTATACTTGCTGAGAGACGACTGTCCGGCGTTAAGGGACTTTCCTCTATGGCTGTGACATTGCACTGAGATCTGGGTAGGATTTACACGCAAATAAATTTAATTTTATCATAATTTTTAGAACCCTCATACATATCTGGGAAAACACCTTTTCATTAGGAGCAATCTTAAGAATAATAACAGCTAACCTAATAATAATCAAAAATATATATTATTTTGACGACCTCCATGGTCGAGTTGTCTGTATGCCGGTGTCAACGCGTCGCCATCTCGAAAGGTTCTGGGTTTGCTCCCCGGTGGGGGCAAATAATTCTTTGATGTATTCAGGCATTTGTTCTCCTGTCTTGGATGTTTATACCGATATATATTTATCTATTAAGTATATTTATCCGTCATTTAGTATCTGTAACACAAGCAGCATTAGTTGCTTATAATGGGGCTGGTTGACAGGTGTGAATGTCTGAAGATATTTGTTTATTTATTTATTTTGTATCCTTTTCAAATTCTGCGAACAATGTATTTGAGTGCGACAATATACCTGTTCTATACACACGTTCTGTCCGCTATATCCTAATACTCGCGCCTTTCGTATCTCATTTCACCACAAGTTGCGGCTATAATAGTTCGCTAAGCCTTAAAGAGTTGTGGTTTGGAAGCTTTTGAAATAACAGAGTGCAGTAACGACGTCTATTCTAACGAACGCTGTACTTCGCTTTCGGGCGACTTAAACTTGGAGTTTGTGGAATTTGAAAAACAGCCAGCTTTGCATTCATTCGTTTGTTGGTTTGTTATTCATAAACTTAAATATTTCCGAGTTGCAGTACACGAAGTTTTAACGAAACTTCAATAGAGGCGTGAAAAGGCATTTTATGAGCCAGCAAGATGGAGGTGGCTAGTCCTGCATTCTTTGGTGCTGCCCTAGCATCCTTCGCATATGGTCTCATCTACTGCTTACCATCAGGTGGCGTAGAGTCATTTGCTGGACTAATTATAAAAAAAAAGAAACAGTTCTTCTTTATACGTGCCAGTCGATTAGTTAACTTCATAGGCTAAAAAAAAATACACGCGAAATGGCGTGATAACGAAAGTCAAATATTATAATTCTAAATTTCTACCTTTGGAGTCTAATATAAAACTTTGAAGTTTAATATCTTGTCTTCGATAAAAACATGTGTTCGTCGCTGATTATTGGATGGAATTCAACACGCCTTTTTTACTATATTTTTGTGTTTTATTTGTTGCAATAAAGAATATTATCTATCTATCTATAACAGATCACAGCGCGAGAATCCTAGGTTTCCTAGGTCGTAGCAGTCGTAGTTTCGGCAGGTTTTCCACCGAAATCGGTACTAAACCCAAACCCTTTTTTTACCGATACTCGACTGATACCGAATATTCGGTCTAAATCAATTCACTTAAAAATTACATTTTCGTAAACAGACGTTAAAAATATCGATAAAAAGCCAATCAAGTGTACCTTAACGACACAATCATTATTACTACAGTCAAAAAATAACGATGTGAGATGACATCGCCATCGACAGTCCCATTTGTAATCTAACGGCAATTTCACTCGTAGAAACGATTATAGTAATTGAAGGCCGGCGAAGCCATTCAACGAATCCTGGTCCCTTTTAATCGTTTCCATTTAAAAACTGTCAGTTTAGCATTGATGTGACGAAGTTACAACGTTGCTTTCCATTCGGTAAATTTAGGCTCAAAGAAACGTACAAAATACCTACGTCTTTTTAGTTCTGAACACCGCTTTGTTTAATAAAGAATCGCAATTCGCAACTAACCACTTGAATTTCGTAAACTATCAGTTTCATCCATTACCTATTGTTTAAGGTAAATACTCTCTTGTAAGAATCTTGTTCGATTTACATGGAAGTTTACCCACTGATAAAACTAGAAAGAATCTCACCGATTGTGCACTTAAAACTTTAAAGCCCACTTGCAGGAAATTTAAATTGAGATTTAAAACTAGATTTAGTAATTTTTTGACAATTCTGTTTGATTCGTTTTATAATTTCGTATAAGATTGGCACTGGGTAAAATACGCTTTTACAAGAAATGTTCATAAAGCCGACCTTTGACGACCTCCGTGGCCGAGTGGTCTGTACGCCGCCGCCGAGGTTCTGGGTGCGATCCCCGGTGAGGGCAAATGTTTGCGTGAAGAATACAGGCATTTGTTCACCAGTCTTGGATGTTTATGTGTATTGTATATTTTCTGAATTTTTTATGTATATATCTTTTAAGCATATTTATCTGTCATCTAGTATCCGTAACACAAGCAGCATTAGTAGTTCCTTAAAAGGGGGGTAGTTAATAGGTGTGAATGTCTGAAGATATTTATTTATATTTATAAAAAAAGCCTCTTTTATAATGTTGACAAAAGTTTATGGCCTAACAAGTTTGTAGTAAATGAAGCAAACATCAAATCTAAAGTCACTAAGCATTAATTTGTATAATAATATTCAATATTTTGTATAATATCTCTAATGAGGCAGAAAATTTCCAGGCTCAAACAAAATAGTTAATGAAAACTCGGCTCTAAGACTGACAAATGCCGAGTTTTGTCAGGGTTGCGGTTTGGCCCGAGTGTGACGGCTGCATTGTTAACCTACGCCCATGACTCACACTAGCGAAATTTGAGCCACTCCCTACCTGTCAGATACCAGGCCTCGACGGCAGGTAGCGTTACCAAGCGTCCGGATGAAGCCGGACGGATAGACTTTTTGATAGTGTGTCCAGCCAAAATGAACGGTCTCCGGCTAGTCCAACTTTTGCTAGGGCTTCTATCTCCGAACGTGGCTGAAGATGGTGGACAGGTTTATATAATGTAACACTGTTTCGCTATGAGAATTTTACTGACTTATTACAATAGGAAAATGCACACTGTTTAAAGATTGACACTTAGACAGAGTGGACCGGGCGCAGACCAGGCGCAGCGCGGCCTTTTCTATATAAATAGATATATATATACCTACCCGTCCCGTCCCGTCCCGTCCCGTCCCGTCCTTACCTATGAAATTGGTGTTTTGTATGGAGATTTTGGGGAATTCTGCATTTTCCATACTAACATTTTATCCGTTTTCTTCACAACGACAAATCCAGAGATAATAATATTTGGCATCTATCATTAGACAAGCTTTAGTAATATGTGTAATATCGCACTTCATAAAAATTATTTATCGTTTTCAAGTGAATGCAAATAAAATGATGTATTCGGGAGGCACTTAAAAAGAGTTGTCTCCGTGTCCAATTTTAACACAATTAAACTTACAACAAATTATCAAAACAAATCAAAAGAGCTCAAAAATATATATCTATTTTTAGACGAGGTAATTATTTTTTAGGAATACTCTGAATTAATAGTTACAGACAAAATACTAAGACAGAATAAAAACACCAATTTCATAGGTAAGGACCCAATATTTTATAAATGGAAATCAAAGTAATAAGCCATCGTCAACAGTGGCCAAGCGCAGGCAAGTCGTCTGTCGCAGTCTTTAAGTATTTGTCTTACCTACCTATTTAATACTGATAAACAAGGTTCTTAATGAATTTAGGGTGCCGAATCCGACCTTTCACACAACACAACCGTAAATTGGAGACGGGAGATCAGTCACTGCTTGGTGAAGCGCGGGCTATGGCAGTGGACTGCTTTTGCGGTGCTTATGCCTAGTCTCTGACTAACCCTATGTATGTAGATCCAAACTGATTGAAAAATACGAGGCATTCTTTTTTAGTTTTGCAGCCATTTGTACGCGCACAGACTAGTTAGCAGCGGCCACCCGACTTTTGGTCGGGGTTTTCGCATACGTACAGTACATGCATTTATCCATGTTAATGTGTATCTGTGGTCCAGCTATTGGTTTTGTCAAGCTGGTAACCCTCATCGCAGATCAAGATAACCTGGACACGTTTCAACCCACCGCTAGCTGGCTACATAGGGAAATCGGGCGTGACAAAGAAATATAGACTTAGATAGAAGTGACATGTGGTATGATTTCGCTTGGATCCATCTTATCTTTATAATCCGGACCGACAGTCATCAAGAGATTAGGTTACCAAGACTTGAGACATAAAAAAGTTGATTGAGTTCATAGCCGATTACGAAAACGAATGGAATGATTTGACGAAGATTATGAAGATGAGAATTGATTTTTGTACGATGTTGAAAATTTCAGCCTTTTGATAATCAATTTACACAAATATAATACAGTGCGAAAACTCTCCGTTTATACAAAGGTATTTAAAAAAAGGGAAGTAGTTAATTGGGCAGCCATTAAATTATTTGGTCAGCAACAAAAAGGTCAGCCAAAATATTGGGTCCTTACCTATGAAATTGGTGTTTTTTTTCTCTCTTAGTATTTTGTCTGTAACTATTAAAATTCACAGTATTCCAAAAAAATTATTACGTCCTCTAAAAAAAGACTATATTTTTGAGCTCTTTTGATTTGTTGTAATAATTTGTTGTATGTTTAATTGTGTTAAAATTGGACACGGAGACAACTCTTTTTAAGTGCCTCCCGAATACATAATTTTATTTGCATTCACTTAAAAACGAAAAATAATTTTTATGAAGTGTGATATTACACATATTACTAAAGCTTGTCTTATGATAGATGCCAAATATTATTATCTTTGGATTTGTCGTTGTGAAGGAAACTGAAAAAAATTTTGTATGGAAAATGCAGAATTCCCCAAAATCTCCATACGAAACACCAATTTCATAGGTAAGGACCTAATATCAACAGCAAACAAATATTTTGTCAGCAATATAATTATTTTCTCAGCAATATAATTATTTGAGCGGTAATTTGATAATTACCGCTCAAATAATTATAAATTTGTTAATTTAAACAAAAAAATTTGATAATTTAAACAAAATAACTTAGCTTTCTTTTACCCAATGCGTCCACAATGATGATTTAGAGAGTGAATTTTTTAAGTGGGCCTTCAGATCTAAATATATTCTCAATGGATTAACAAATATTATTGTGTTGTTGAATACAACAAAATCTATGAGACGACCAATCCGGCTGAGTGTTACAAACAGTAATTTAAAGCTATCATTTCAAACATTTACAGAGCTAAGATTTAGTAAATAGGTTTTATTAAAATAAAATTTTGTAAAAAATACGCTCTCCCCTGAAGTTTCCCGTAAATCATTACTTGCCAGAAATTGATCCTTATTAACAGCACTATTAAATGGTGTGCGTAATACAGTATGTTTTTTATTCAAAAATCATTCGATTCAATTTCTGGGTTTTTTAAAAATTCAATGATGCAGCTTTTGTTTTCATTAAAATCGGACTCACGACTCCTTTGAGCATTTTTCGATATTCCTTATAGTTCCTTGAAAATTCGACTGTATATATCACCTACCCACCTACCTACTATTTCACGATTTTTCATCTGACCAAACCAAATTTTTGTATGGTTAAATGTGGTCTTAAGGAACACAGTGCTCCTTGGACTCTGCCTACCCCTTCGGGGATTACAGGCGTGATTTTATGTATGTATGTATATATCGTGACTGCGAATTTATGTATAGTGCCTATTCCAAAACTTTACCCAAAATCACCGTCAAAACATACGGAAGCCATTACCTAACAATCCACTTTCGGCTTCATACAACAACAGTTTGTGTCATTTAGCCAAACAAAGTAACCCCGAGTCCACTCCAATTAATCTATTTCCATGTACGCGTGGCAGTTGCGCCAATAATTGAATATGGTTAGTAAACTGATTATTGTGCTACCGACTAAGGTAACCCAATTTGTACTTTATGGTCGTGGCGCTAAAGTTCAAAGTGTTTCCATTGTTGCTTGGAAATTTTACCAAATTAACAGCGATCAGTGGCTGCGCGGCATAATTTGATCAATCCAGATTTTGAAGCCAACATGCTGAAATTTGGTCCGCATATTGATACTGACTTGTTCATGGTGGAGAATGGCTTTGGTTTATAATTGAACACATTTCATTTTATTTGGCTGTCTTTCTTATTTCCTGTCTGTTACGTACCAAAAATAATTGAGCGAAACATAGATAAGGTTGATTCCGCCATTTCGTGCAAAAAGCAATTCCATGCGAATTTCCCTATTTTACATGTTTTTGTCTTAAATCTAATTTTTACAGTAAGAACAAACATAAAATCCTTAAAAGTTGCATCGTTAATATTTCAAATTAATCAGTTAGTTTATGAAACAAAAATAAAAAACGACCTCAAAAATCATTCCTCTCTGTTTCCAGATAGGATTTTCGTCGGGAATTTTCACATTTATTAGTTTGCTTTTTAATTTATGACCTTTGTTAATATTTTATATGAAACCCAAACTCAAAACCTTTTAATTAAGTATTTTCATTGTGTATTTATTTCAACAATAATACAAGAACAGCTAACTTTTAAAATTGTAACGGAAAAAATGTCATCGCCATCCGTATCGAGAAACTCTTTCATATCGTCGATAATTGTAACATCCCTAATAAAGTTCTAGTTTCAACGTGTTTCTACAGGCCAGTCGTAGGTGACAACTGATCTTGGTGGACGTGTGTGCATTGCTAGCAAAATTATTTACGTTCTTTACCTTGTTGATAGTGTTTCGTCCAAAAATCTGTTCATTACATTCCTGCAATTTCTCAAGGCATTTTAACAAGTAGATTATTATATTTACCCCATATGTTCTTCTCTATTAATAATTATATTCCCATATTAATATAAAGTTTATAATACATTTTGTAGCGAAATTATTAAAATAAATGTTAAAATTTCTCATTCATCTCCATCTCATTACCATCCGTTCCTTCCATCTTTCTTGCAGGAAGGTAATGAACTGTTTCGGAAGGTAATGAAGTATTTGTACTAGAGTCAACTCTAGACACATTTTTAAAACACAATCTAAATATTACACTACAATATGAAGCTATCAAACAACGTAAACAAAATTTAAAAGACAAAGAGATACTCGTGCATGTAGGCTTTAGCGAGAATTATAACCTGAAGTTTAATGAAGAGATACAGTCTTTTAATTTCGGTGGAAGTAGAAAACAAGTATCCCTACATACTGGAGTTCTATACTATAAAGATAGTAACGCAAATAATAAAACTAAATCATTCTGCACTATTATTACCCAAATATAACTAAGGTCACATGGAATTATCAAGAATCCGGCCAAGCCAAGGAGCTCTGTATGGGATTGGTGCCGTCGTCAAAAGAACTGCTAACAATTTTATTAAGCATGGCGGAGATGTTGGTTGTTATGAAGTTTTTGGGCGTTAGTTACTAAAAATGTACGAAATGTACATGTTGATATGGTAACAGAGAGTGATATTGAAGGTAAAACATTTCCGCCCAACATTCCAACATTTAAGGGATCAATGCAAGTTCATCAATGCGTCTGAGCTGCTGATAATAATAAAAATTTAACATTTAGTAGCTTCGATTGTCAAGGTTGCACTTATTGTATACATAATAAGCATAATTATAGGCTTTCTTCATTCTGATAATTACGGCGATATGGAGAGAGGTCAATCCAATAATCAGTGTGATAAAATCGAAGCCTCTTTTGACAATCAGTCAGTATTAAGTATAGATACAACAACAATTTTGAACAACATGGATGAATAAGATATTTACAGGGTCCAAGCGACTTACAGCTCTCACCGTTGATAAATGTATATACATCTTCTACTACACCAACATCTCCTACAGTCAAAATATTATCTGACGTACGTTTGAGTTGAGAAACAATACATTTTATAATTATCTTAATCGAAACCCAAAACAACTAGATGTAGTATTTAAAACTTCTGAACACCAACAGCAATGTGAGACTTTCATTAAATCAACTCCATCAGAAAAACAATTTTAAAAGCACACTTATTTCGACGACTCAGATGATAGTGATGATTAGGTACAACATACTTTAAAATAGTTAATAATATGTATTAAGAAAAAAATTATAAAAATTAATAAAAATTTATAGACCGTGTTGATTATGATAATAGAAGTGATAAGTGATAAAGGATTTTTTAATATTTTTTTTTTGTTTGTAAGTATATTATTATATTGTGATTTGCACTCTAGCTAAAGCTATCCAAAATTACTTTTATAGATGTGTTAATTGTTTTTATGAGTAAATACTGTGATTATGCGACAACGACCCAAAACACTACTTAAGTTCCTATTACATATATATTATTATTATATTCAATTCAATTCAATTTATTTATTGCGAATACAGGTATTATATATCAGAAAATTATAATAAAGATAAGGAATATTGTTTTTAGTTTGTATATTGTGATTTTGCACTCTCTAGCGTTCAAAATTACTTTTATAGAATTGTTAGTTGTTTTTTTTTAAAATAAATATTGTGAGATTGTGTTAGTTAGTTGGCTACTATATGACATTCTTTATTTAGGTTACTATTCGAGACTGAATTAAAAGGCTGAATAGTAATAAAAAACGTGTATTAATAAAATAGTGCTGTTTTGTTTTTCTTTCATAAATTACCGCCTTTTATAATTCATTATAATCCCATCTAGTTACAGTACTGTCCTGCGGTATTTCATTACCCCGACTTAAATCATTACCATCGCTTGCAAGTTCATTACAATCCTTACAGTTTTCATCACCGTCCATCTGGTAATTTTTAATTGTTATTTTCTCCGTATCTAAATAAGATAGAAAAGTGCCTTTCCGTTTTTTAGAATCTGGGGATGTTCTTAAATGAATCAATAAATAAAACCAAAACTTAAATCGATATTTTTTTTTATTCCACGAAACGGTGTTTTTTGCGCGAAACGGCGGAATCAACCATAACACCTCTGTTTATTTTTTTCAGGGGTGGCACAAAATATGTACTAACTAGTCAGTGTGTATTCAACGTCCGACAGAAGCATTATTTTATATATTTTTATCATACAATGCAAACGCATTTGTTGAGGATGGAGAATTGAGAGCAAATAAGACCACGCACTGATGTAACACGTATAATATCTAATAGCACACACTGACAGTAAAAAAGTACAATTGTTTCTATCAAAAAGTCTGACATTCTCAATATAAATAAATCCAAAAATATGACGTACTGGGAATTTGGAGTTAAGGTCCGAAAAGGTTGGTGCTGGTCGCCAACATGGCCCCCGACGGTGTGAAGCACCCAATTATTGGCCGGCGACCAGCATGGCCACTTTGCGTGTGGGCCGGCGCAGCACACCCCCTTTAGTGGCGACATCCACGACCCGTACTATACCGTCTTTGCCCGGGTAAGTGGCGACTATTCGTCCTCGAGGCCAGCTATTCCTGGGTAATGTTCCATCGGCGATAAAGACTAAGTCCCCAACCTTGAAGTGCGACGCTTGCGTAGGACTGTTTCGACGAGGTACGAGCGTCGGCAGGTATTCTTTAACAAAGCGCTGCCAGAAGCTGTCGGCGAGGCGCTGGGCCTTCCTCCAGTCTACTCGCCGGTGTAGGTCAGCGTCATCGAAGGTCCTAGTCTTCAGGTCATTGCTAGACGTTCCGATCAGGAAACTAAAGGGTGTGATGGCACTGTCTGATTCTATGTCCACGGAAACATGCGTAAGGGGCCTAGAGTTGATGACGCTCTCTGCCTCCAGGAGTAGCGTGTGCAGGACTTCCTCTTTAGGGGATCGTTCCTTAAGTGTCACCGAGAGGGCATTCTTGACGGAGCGGACCAATCGCTCCCAGCAGCCGCCCATGAATGGCGCGGAGGGTGGTATGAAGTGCCACTGGATCTTTCGGTTTACGCAAAAATCATAGAGTTCTGGAAACATCTTTGCTGCTCGGACGAATGATGTGCCGTTGTCAGAGTATATTCTATCTGGGCATCCTCTTCTGGCTATGAAGCGCCTCACAGCCATCATCGCAGAATCCGCAGATAGGTTATCGACTACCTCTAGGTGGACGGCTCTGATGGTCAGGCAAGTGAAGAGAGCTATCCATCGTTTGGCGGTGCGTCTGCAAACAGAGACGTTGATAGGGCCAAAATCGTCGAGTCCGACGAAGGTGAAGGCTCGTAGGTGATGTGCGAGTCTGACGTATGGAAGGTTTCCTAGAGGTGGTGGCACGGGCTTAGTTTTACGGTTGAGGCAGAACTGACAATCTCGAGAGGTGCGTTTGACGACTGGCCTCAAGCCCAGGATGTAGAATTTCTGGCGCAACTCGTTGACCACTAACTCGTTGTTTCCGTGTGCAGATTTGATGTGGTAGAAGTGTACGAGTAGACTGGTAATCCGATGTTTACCCTCGAGGACGATTGGGTTGGTTTCAACGTCTACAGAAGCAGCTGTGCGGCCGGATAGACGAAGCAGTTTATCTTGCCCGTATTGAAGTGATAGCCCTTTCAACCTACTCTCGCTTAAAACGGGGCGTGCTGCTTGGACGCGGAGCAATTCTTCAGGAAATGAATCTAACTGAATTTTTCGGAAGAGGTGAGCCTCTGCTACGTGGAGGTCCTCGACGGAAAGCAAAGGTAAGTTGCGAGAATCTCGGGGTGTGTCGTTTGGCAATTTTGAATTTTGGCATAAAAGTGACCGAAAGGCTCTTGTAGAGATGTGCCTCACCGATTCCGAAGTGATTTTCAGTTCTTCGGAGATCAGAGGGGCATTATCTATAGGTTCCGCGGGCCACTCTGACTGTGGTAATAGAAGGAAGGCTGGGCCGCTGAACCATCGTGATGAGACGTTGAACGCACAATCTCGCGTAGCGTCGTCTGCGACGTTTAATGCGGTTGGTACATGACGCCAATGTTGGCAGTTCGTTATTTCCGTTATCTCTCCTATACGAAAGGAGACGAACGCTTTAAACGCACAGGCGTCGCTGCGGAGCCATTTTAAAACGGTTGTAGAATCCGACCAGTAAAAAGTTTGGTTCGGCTTCCTTTTATGAGCATTTACAATATAAACGCTATAGCGAGCGGCGATTAGTGCTGCTTGCAGCTCGAGTCTTGGGATCGACGTGGGCTTTAAGGGTGCCAGGCGACCTTTGCCGCCGATTAGCGACAACTTCACGCTGCCGTCGACGAAAGCGAAACGCCAATAGGCTGCACAAGCGTAAGATCGTTCGCTGGCGTCGGCGAATACATGAAGTTGCAAATTTACTATGCAACCTGTACCAGATATGTAGCAACGAGGGATTGCATGGTTAATTAGATTTTGAATTTCGTGGTACCAACTTTTCCAAGACTCAACCAACGAATCAGGTAAGGTTTTATCCCAGTCGATGCCCAACTTCCACGATTTTTGGAAAAGCACACGACCCTTCATAATAACTGGAGTGATGAGACCCAACGGGTCGTAGATGCTCATGAGCAGGGACAGAACGGAACGTTTAGTGAACATGGCGGGCAATTTTGGGAGAGTTTTTAATAGGTGGAGATTATCTTCGTTAGTGTTCCAAGTTATACCGAGCACCCGGACTTGGGATGAGGGAGTTGACCCTAGAAGTACTTCAGAGGCATCCTCCATTCGCAGTTCGGGGGGTATTAAGGCCAACGCCTCCCTGCAGTTTGATACCCAGGACCGCATTTCAAAGCAGGCTGCTTTATGGATCTGGACTATCTCCTTAACTCGGCAGGCCGCTTCGAGAACACTGTCAAAACTCCCCAGGTAGTCGTCCATGTAGTGGTCTTCGATGATGGCTCGAGTCGCATCGGGATATTGAGTTTGAAATTCTGACGCATTTTTATTTTTGATCCACAATGCAGTGCATGGACTCGAGACAGCTCCGAAGATCATCGACGACATTCGGTACTCTAGGATTGGCAACTCTGGTTTGTCTCTCCACAGGAAGCGCTGGGCGTCTCTGTCTTCTGACCTAATCTTTACCTGTGGGAACATTTCTCTGATGTCCCCCGTGACGGCTACCGCTCCCTCTCTAAAACGCATGATTATAGCGAGCAGCGATTGTAAAAGATCAGGTCCTGCAAGAAGAAGCGAGTTGAGGCTGACGCCCGCGCACTTCGCTGCGGCGTCATGAACGACGCGCAGTTTCTTCTTATGAGGATGAACTACGCCGAAGTGAGGGAGATACCATGTGGTTTGTCCCTCCGTGGCAGGTTCTGAACATATTTCAGCGTAGCCTTTGCTTATCATGCCTTCAATATTCTGTTTGTAGGCTGCAGCATACGAGTCATCTTTAGTCATTTTACGTTCAAGGCTAGTGAACCGGGATAACGCTAGGTCGTAACTCGGTGGTATAAATGATATATCCTCACGCCATAGGAGACCGGTTTCGAACCTACCTGAGTCAAGACGCTTAGTAGTGTCCTCCAAAATTTTTAGAGCGCGAGTATCGCTTGCGCTCTTATGATCTACCTTTGTGATGCCGATGGAATCAAGTTTAAAATATTCTCTGATAATGTTGTCGAGTGGTGAACCATCGTTGATTGTAGTGATGTGGTTGACTGAGAGGTGGGAATAGGAAGGATTAGACAAGTGGCCAAATAATACCCAGCCTAACGAGGTGAGGGCTGCTGCTGGTTGGCAGGTACTGCCCTGGCGGATAGCTTGTGGTACAGTCAAATGCCAATTGTCTGCTCCGATTAAGAGCATTGGTTTTGCTTGGTCGTAGCACAAGATCTCCACCAAGTCAGATAAATAAGCGTACTCATTCAGATCCTCAAACCTTGCCGACTGACTATTAATACACAGATTCGGAATTGATCGGGCTTTGACTTCGTGTACTACCGAATTATGCCCTTTTACTTTTACGTTGACGTAACTTACTTCAGCTCGTTTGCTCAACCCTCCAATGCAGTCAACATTCAAAGTGCACTTAGGGCCTGTAGCCCCAATCGAGTCGGCCACGGTTTGGTCTAAAAGTGTCACGGAGCTCCCGTCGTCGAGAAGCGCAAAGGTATCTACGCTTCCGAGGGGTCCGGAGATGGAAACCGCGATGACTTTAAGAAGTGGCTTAAGGCCTAATCTATTGGTTGGGTGAGAGCTATGAGCCACAGTGACAGACGGTTGTTTTTCTGTGGTGGGTTCGGACACGAAATCAGAGTCGGATGTCTCCGATGCTGACTGTACTTCGGTTATGGTCAGAGTCTGCTGATCTGACTGTACGTAGGCGGCAGTGGACATGTCGCGGTGGAGCGCGGTATGATGTTGGTTGCGCGAGCATCCATCAATTTCGCACGTGTTTTTACAGGTGCGATATTGATGCTGGCCCTTTTTAAGACATCTACGACATACCTTACTCTCGATGACCCATTTCCAGCGTGCATCGATGTCGATAGATAAGAACTTTTTGCATTTACCTATTTCATGGCTCTTATCTTTGCAAAATATGCAAAAGGTCTGCTGCTTGACAGCTGAGATGGCATAGACTTTATCTCTGGCCGATTTTATGACAGCTTGACGGTTGTTGACAGATTGCCAATCATTTGAAATTAACCCAAACCTAACGTGTAAATTTGACTCATTTTCTAAAAAGTCTGCGAGAATTTCAATTTTAAAGGAGCCGGGGCGTAAATTAGCTGCCGCAAAATCGACCCAACGAGAACGCAGGAGGGGGGTTAGCTTTCCTACGATGGTGTTGACGAGATCGGGAGCCGCAAGATATTCGGGCTGATGCAGAAACCTAATTACCTCAACGCAGTTGCGGATGCGGCTTGCGAAGACGTTGAGCTCACGGGGACCTTCGAACGTGTTGAGCCTGGGAAGATTCCTCACCATGGCGAGCTGTTGAAGCACGATGAACTCGGGCCGGGCGAACCTAGATTCAAGGGTCTTCATGATGATCTCCGGGTCCTCTGCGGTTGTGAGAAGAACCCACACGGCCTCTCTGGCGGGGCCATGAAGAGCAGCAGCGATCCTGGCGATATTGTCCCTCGCCGAAAAGCTCGCCTTCGTCTGTTCGACGGCTCTCTTGAAGGGGAGCCAATCGAGGAGGGCACGTCCGTCGAACCTAGGGAGATCACTTACCTTTTGAGTCTTCTTCCCCAGGTCCGCGATGGCATTCGCGAGCAAAATAAAATTGTCTGGTGTACCTACTGTTGTATTTTTATTTTTATTTTTATTTTTATTTATGTCCAAATTACAATTTTGGCTACAGAGGTAAGTACCTACACCTGGTGAGTGTAAAGTGGTGTTATTGTTTCCGCCTTTAGGGAGCCCTTCACCACACGGAAAGGCTTTTGGGCTTGGTCCCGGAACTGGTTGTTGGTAGGCGCTCGCAATTGGAAGCACCGGGGCTTCACTGGCCCGCGCTGCAGTGAGTGCAGCGGTATGTGACGCCAGACGCGGCACCTTTGGCGCGTCAATAGGGACGTCGTCGCAACCCATCTCCCTGCCAAACGGGTCAGTTGGATTAAAGTGCTCTGAGATTACGGTATTATTATCATGTGAATTGACTAACCAGTTCTCTATGTAGGCCGACTTGGAGCTTTGAGAGGCGCTGCAGCTGATGGCAGCGAGCTCGGCTTGGAGTTCCAGTTTAGCCAGAGCTTTTGCACGGTCGGAAGCAGCTCTTTCTCGCTCCGAGTCAATTTGCGCAAGGCGTCGAGCGTAATCCAACTTAGCGGCCAACTCTCGGGCTTTTGTTGAGTTGCTTGACTTAGTACTGGATTTGGTGCGTGCTTTACAAGCAGGTATAGCATTATTAGTGTTACCGGGTAAGGCGGCTGGCTCGTCCGGGGATGTCGGTACCTCGTCCCTGAGGTGGCGCGTGCTGGACAACGCTGGCGTAGAAGCGCCAGTAGAAGAGGCGCTGTCCTTACAGAGAGCACTGACACGAGGCACGGGGTTAGAGACCGACTCGCGATTCTCCGGATCACTTTTAGGAGCTTGAGCGCGTGAGCGTGTGGTCATGGGCATGCTTAGTTCTTTTAAAATCACTTCTGACACCAAATTATGTTGAGGATGGAGAATTGAGAGCAAATAAGACCACGCACTGATGTAACACGTATAATATCTAATAGCACACACTGACAGTAAAAAAGTACAATTGTTTCTATCAAAAAGTCTGACATTCTCAATATAAATAAATCCAAAAATATGACGTACTGGGAATTTGGAGTTAAGGTCCGAAAAGGTTGGTGCTGGTCGCCAACAGCATTAATACTTAATTAGGTATTGGATTCGACGACTTTCGTGGTCGAGTGGTCTGTATGCCGGTCTCAAGGCGTCGCCATCTCGAGAGGTTCTGGGTTCGATCCCCAGTGGGGGCAAATGTTTGGGTGATGAATTTTCAGGCATTTGTTCTCCAGTCTTTGATGTTTATATATATTTCTATATATTCAGGTTATTTATATGTATTTATCTATTAAATATATTTATCCGTCATTGTCCGTAACACAAGCAGCATTAGTTGCTTAAAATTGGGCTAGTTGATAGGTGTGAATGTCTGAGGATATTATTATTGGATACGTTATTTCCTCCTCCGTGCTTCGGAAGGCACGTTAAGCAGTTGGTCCTGGTCGCTATTGCAAGCGGTTCTACCCACCAACCCGCATTGTGTTCTCCATGCGAAAGGCCTGTACCCAGCAGTGGGACTTATACCGCCTGAGGATGAAATAAGAATAATTGAACCTGCTCAACTCGAAGACGGGATGAAATGGCGCACAATACTTATACGAGTATGTGAGGCTTAGAATGTCAAGCAATGGTTGTGGTCTGATAAACTGGTTAATCAGAAAAAGTTCAATCGCCATTCGTCAGACACCTGGTATTTTGAGGATTCAGCCACCTCATTAATATATAATGTCAGCGTCGGCGATAAATCTCCGGACGGACGCTAATCGCTTTACCGTGTAACCGGTTTTAAATTCTGGCTGAAAATAGGCGAGAGAGAGCCCGGCGATTCTCATGGCGCGTTCCAATATTCAAAAACGAGTCTCTGCGGATAGTTATTTGACACATTTATTCATAGAATAAAATTATTCATCACTATTCGCTGTAATTTTTGAAATTTTCAAAGATAAAAAAATATCAACTCACTCCGCTCGATCGTGGAGCGCTAATTTCATTAAACAATTCCGGTACGATGTCGACATGGATGACAGCAGATACTCCTCGACCTCTTTAAAAAGATAATGGGAATTTTCTTCATCTTTTCGCATAGTCGCGTAAAATGTGTACGCGTTGTTTATTAATGTGATTCAGGTCATGCATTCCTTGAGGTTTGACCGGTTTTTAGGCAATCGTAAATAAATCATGTCTAATCTAATCTTAAATCAATCCACACGAGACTCGATCCCGAACAAAACAAATCTGCAACCCCCTATAATTCAGAGTTACCCTTGGATACATTTAAAATAATTCAACGTCAATTTATATTGCGATATCATCTGAATCGCACCTTTGACTCAAAGGATATTGGATAAAATCACAACACAAATAAAGTACACAAGGCAGCACATCAAACAAGCAATTTCGGATTTGAATTTGGCATTTATTGTAAAGCAGTAAGAATTGTGTTGGGGGGAACGAATAGTGGTCCCTTCAGAGATAAATAACTCTACATGGAAAAAGGTCCGATGGAGCAAATGACAGGTGGCCTTCGGTGCGATAAGGTTCCGTCGGAAGGGCCTTTAAAGGTCGCAGTAAAGGTGTCTGCCCACTTCACTGGAGTATACCATCGTGCTAGCTAGGACCTTATCAGTGAAATAAATATTCTTTGTGTAGAAATATAATGTGTGATATCCCTTTAACTGTGGCGGTCATTTTACGCGAATAGGCGCGTCGCGTTTCTTCTTGGACCTTCTTTTTAACAGCGCGTTAATTTTTAGAAATATCTCTTAACTTTTATAGGGCAGCTTATATAAAACATGCGTCTTCACACAACCTGACATGCAACAAGCTATCATTAATAAAATTAGTAGTCCAGTTTTGTCTTGTAATAAAGAAAGTTAATTAAGTTACGAAATCAGGTTAAGCCTTTTTTAAAATAAACGCCGCTTGTCACAGCGGAATCCATAAGTCCGCTACACAGATATGTACTTTTTGACAACAGACTCCTGGAGTTCGATCAACAGACATCGGGATATGTACCAAGCTAGCGTAATTCCTTTCGTCTAAGACATTTTTGGTGATAGTGGGCAGGGGTGATTGTGCAAAGGGCAGTAAATAATATCCCTAAAAGCCGATGTTTTTTTTTGTCGCTGTGGAAATGCCGCCCTCCCCGTCACCAGGGGGAGGACGCGTGTCGGATATACCTACGGGCCCAAAATTGCCCGCAGGCTTCTGACACCTTTAAGCAGAAACGCCCATCCGGGGAATGTGCGAGTACTGTGAGGCTCTCCTCCTGGGATCGAACCAGGCGGGGATATTCACTAAAACCGCAGCGACTCTCCTACCCGCGGAGTGGAGAGAAGACCGGGACCCTAGGCTTACCCAGTCAGCCTCCCCGGTGGAGCCCCCCTAATTGAGGGCTGCGGCAACACCCCTCCCAGCGCCGGGATACCCAGGAGAGTTGAGCCGTCGCCGCCCGGCAGTGGAGGCACCGTGTGCAATGCCGAAGGAAGCCCCCGCTCCGTCAGCCGGCCGGCTGCCTCCACGGAAAGAGTCGATGTGCTCTAGTGAAATGTGTTCTCAACCCCATGAAATAAGATTAGATAGAATTATATGAGAGCATATTCCCTAGTGAGTAGTGGGGTGCTCGGCGGCATACCTTTACCTTAGACAGGGCTTGGATCCTCCTCCGTGCTTCGGAAAGCACGTTAAGCCGTTGGCCCCGGTCGCTATTGCAGTTTCTTCCCGCATTGGGCCAACGTGTTGGTGTAATGGTCCATACTCCTCATTATGTTTCTCCATGAGGAAGGCCGGAGTCCAGCTGTGGGAGGTATATAGCCTGAGGACAACGAGGATGCTCACTAGACCACTCCTTTACCTATCAGCATAATCCCATACACTCCTGTACAAAGATTATTGTACGTGCCGGTGTAATGGGCAGAAACCTTTAAGGTTGCGATTTAAGTGAACTTGACCTTTCCACTTAAGGGGCGATACGAAAGCTATTGTTACTAAAAACTGCTATCAAAGTTAGTGTTTAACATAAGCTGAAGTAGTCGCTAATTGTATTGTTAGGCTCTCAAGCGGTAAAAAGTGGAAAAAATCCATACTAATATTATAAATGCGAAAGTAACACTGTCTGTTTGTCTTGCTTTCGCGTCTAAACTACTGAACCGATTCAGTTGAAATTTGGTAGACAGATAATCTAGAGCCTGAGAAAGGACATAGGCTTTTTATCCCGATATTCTCATGGGAACGGGTACCGCGCGAGTGTAACCGTGGTTGTATCAAATTCTGCTCGATTGAGTATTATGTGACATATTCATTTCCAATTTTACAACTTGGCATTGTAAAACAATAACACGACAACAGAGATTCATCACCATGACAACAATTAATCAGTTATTTTCATTATTTTTGACGACCTCCGTGGTCGAGTGGTCTGTACGCCGGTCTCAAGGCGCCGCCGCCATCTCGAGAGGTCCTGGGTTCGATCCCCAGTGGAGGCAAGTGTTTGGGTGATGAATTTTCAGACATTTGTTCTCCAGTCTTGGATGTTCATTATATATGTATAATATTATGTATATTCTGAATAATTATGTGTATTTATCTATTTAATATATTTGTCCGTCATCAAGTATAAAATCCGTGCCACAAGCAGCATTTAGTTGCTTAAAATGGGACTAGTTGATAGGTGTGAATGTCTGAGAATATTTATTATTATTATTATAATTTATTTTAATAATTAGAGGTAGTTCAACTATTAACAATCAACATTTTGCTAATAAGAGATAGGAATGTAATGTTAAGCACTTTGTAAAAAAACCAATGCAGTGTTAACTTTTTGTAAACTTTTATCGACGTTAAAGCAATAGCCACGTAAATGACGTCGCGGGCACAACTAGTATAAAATATTAGTATAAAAAGTTTTGTCGTATTTCCCTTATATAGTAAACTATGATGTTGTAAGCGTTGTTGTTGTATTTCCCTAATTTTTAAACAATGATGTTAAACAATGATAGATAACAAAACTGAAACTGAATATATTGAGCAATGCATTTGCGTGAGCCCAAGTCAGCATAACTGCCTATTCGTATAATTGTATATGCAAACATAACGTCTACAATAAATAACGAGACGATACATGCATCTACACAATAACCGTAAAAGCCAAAACGTCCCAGTAAAATCCGGTTTATCGGTATATAACAAGCAACCAATTCAAGGCAACTGCTCAATAAATCAATTTTAAATATGACTCGGATATGGGTCTTCGATTGATGCTATTGTATATTACATTTTTCCCTTTTTTTCTATATTCCATACATAAAATAAATAAATATCCTCAGACATTCACACCTATCAACTAGTCCCATTTTAAGCAACTAAATGCTGCTTGTGTTACGGATACTAGATGACGGACAAATATATTTAATAGATAAAAACTCATAATTATTAAGTATATTTGTAATATTATACATATATAATGAACATCCAAGATTAGAGAACAAATGTCTGAAAATTCATCACCCAAACACTTGCCTCCACTGGGGATCGAACCCAGGACCTCTCGAGATGGCGGCGCCTTGAGACCGGCGTACAGACCACTCGACCAAGGAGGTCGTCACTTAATCTAATAAAACATATAATAAAACTGTAGAGGTCGAATGTCTGTTCATAGAAAAAAAAATGCTTAAAACCAAGTCAGGGGGATGTAAAAAGAGGGAAAATACCAAAAAAAAATATTTTTTTGTTTCTGTCTATTTGTCTGAGCTAATCTCCAAATTGGCTCGACCGATTTCAATGAAATTGTGCATGGTGATTCCTTATATCCCTAGTCAACGTCTTGGATACTTTTTATTCCGGAAAATTACAGGGTACCCGTGGAATATTTAAAAAACCATAGTAACCGCGGACAAAGTCGCAGGCAACAGCTAGATCTATAATAAGTGGGTAGTGTGACTTACATCATGACTACCCTACGGGCACACGTTTTTCACTCCGTCCTATAACATGGGTTCCTTCAAGAGTCGTGAAGAGGCACCTATTGGGCCAATGGGAAATGGGAATTGGGATGACTACTCTGCTCCGCTTACCATTAGGTGGTGTTGGGTGTTGAGTCATTGCAAAGTATAATACCTAATATTAATCCATGTGAATGTGTAAGTTGCATGTAGATGCAATACTTATTAATATTCTACGCGATATAGCCTTACCTTCATATGGGTTTAGTGTTCTTATTTGGCGACATACTTGAATAGACACATGCATATAATCACGACTATTATCCCCTAAGGGTTAGTCAGAGACTAGTCAAAAGCACCATAAAAGCAGTCCACTACCGCCCGCACTTCACTTCAAGCGTGATGTGCTCAGCGTGACATTTGGCGAGCCCGCCGACGCTATAAGCTATTGGGTGGTTGTGCAGTTCTAACTCCGTTAGTCGCCGTTTACGACACCCAAGGGAAGAGATGGGAAGGTATGGATGAGATATTTGAATAAGCAATCACTAGCTGAAATGCGATATAATGTTGGACAATGTCAAAAAACGCTAGACCGTTCCCAATGCTTCAGTGCACAATTTATCCTTTCCATTTCACGACATAATTCGAGCGATTACTTTTTCATTATTTCATTATTGTGATTGGTCTTCCTTCTTCCCGAGTTGGACAGTGACGGATGGGTGCGCCGGGATAATCCCAGAATATTAGAAACGACTAAAACTTTGCTATCAAATGAGCGGTTTGTCAAAGATGCTTATCAACACCGGGTTTCAGATTTATGAATTTTATTTCATACTAGCTGTTGCCTGCAACTTCGTCCGCGGTTACTATGTTTTTTTTAAGTATATAATAAAAAGTATCAAAGATGTTGACCGGGATATCAGGTATCATCATGCAAAATTTCATTGAAATCAGTACAACCATTTTGGAGATTAGCCCGTACAAACAGACTGAAAAACAAAAAATTAAAAAAAATGTTTTTTAGTATTTTGCCTCTTTTTATATCCCCCTGGCTTGGTTGTACGTTTTACATTCGACCTCAACAGTTTTATAAATCAAATCAAATTATATATACCGCAGCAAAGACTTCATATATATTCTAATAATTGTTACTGTATGGCTATACAAATTTTCAATAAGTTGCCACTTAGTGTGACCCAACTTACATTCCATAAATTTAAAAAGTATTATTTAGCACAATACTGCAGAAAATGTATTACCAATTAAGTGACTTTTTTGATGAAACGTTTTGACATTGAAATACAATATGAATGCATGTGTGTAATTGACATTGATTTACATAATTTTATTGAACTTTACTTTTAACTGTGACATTGCTTCAAATCCAATTATTTAGAAAATTTTTCATGACTACTTTTATTATATTCTAACGATTTATCTTGTACAATATTTGCACGCTGACTGTATCAGCAAAATATGTCGGTGTCTCTTTGTGTAACATCTACCATATTTAAGCAAATAAAGTTTCATTTCATTCCATTTCATTTCAAAAATAACGTTATTTCATAGGCCAAACTTGGCATTTAAATTCGTCAACATTTTACATTTTAAATAATTATTTTACAATTTAAATAATAATAATAAATCATAATATTAATGTTCATTACCGCGAGCGCTTGTATCAAGTACAACCACAGCGCTTTGATTGTTATTGTTAAATTACGTATAGATATAAGTTTACCTATTAGGCTGCAAAAAAGCACAGGGTTTACCTGATAGATTATGACGTTACCATCTTGCAACTTAAAAACTTAACACGTCCCGTGTTGTAGTCGTTTTAAAGCTAACAGTACTGTAGGTGTCCATTTTGAATGAAATTATAGGTATAAAATGAGGTTGCTGTCAATGGGAAATGAAAATTTTGCAGCAGATCACATACAGGTGAATCTCTCCGGAGACATAGTCGTTCAATACCATGTAAGATATTTGTATCGTTTCCGATTCTTACAACTCGCAAGTCGAAGTAACTTAATATGATCTATGTAGTTAATAAATAAATAAATATCCTCAGACATTCACACCTATCAACTAATCCCATTTTAAGCAACTAAATGCTGCTTGTGTTACGGATACTAGATGACGGACAAATATATTTTTAATAGATATATAATTATTGAGAATATACATAATATAATACATATATAATGAACATCCAAGACTGGAGAACAAATGTCTAAAAATTCATCACCCAAACACTTGCCTCCACTGGGGATCGAACCCAGGACTTCTCGAGATGGCGACGCCTTGAGACCGGCGTACAGACCACTCGGCCACGGAGGTCGTCAAATGATGTACCACAACTCTATAGAAACCAGAACGTCTGAATTCTCTTTGGACGAAAATTTTATAATGACGTCTAGCAAGAAATCACTTTTCAGACCAGAGAATCAAGAAATTTGCTTCCTTATCGCAGAACCGATAAAGTAGATAACCTATTCGGGTAATATAACTTACTATTGAAGAAAGCTGTCGTCGCCATGGCTGAAACGAACAAACACCTCACCTTGAATACCACTTGGCACGTCAATTATCATGGAGCCTAAGCTTGCGATAGGTGTGTATCGATCACGTACACAAGGCCACCTTTGTACAATTTGTACAATAGTCAACGTGGTTGCCGACGTACGCATTGACCTGTCCATACTAATATTTTGGGAGCGCATGTTTTCGCATAACGTCGATTGTCATAACATCGTGTGTCATACATCGAATGGCATAATCATCAAATAGCATAACAATCATGTCACATATTCCTTCTTACTCATAACATTTAAGTGGCATAACTCTCTAAAGGCATATTATTATAAAGCTTAACTATAGAAATTCCTAATTTCGTTTAGCACAACATTAGGTAGTCCTAAAATGAATCGAATAATCACCCAGATTCGAAAGAACCAATCCCAAGGAAATGTGTTCTGATAAATATTAGGTAAAGGTTATTTTTTTTATGACCCTTAAAAACTTTATTTGTGTCATCGAAATATATTTAGTTAACAATTTGGGGCAGAGAAAAATATTATGCGTTGTGATCATTATGCTTTTCATTAGTTGTGCGTTTCAAATTTATGCCTTTTAATACTTATGACAAACAATTTTAGCCGATACAATATTAGGACTCTCAAAATTATGCGTCGCAATTTTATGCGTTTTGATGATTATGCCTTTCAATATTATGGATCTTCATATTATGACAATAAACGTTATGCTTAAAATTACGGAGCCTAATATCACTGTCACGTCCAAACTACTAAACCATTTTAACCGAAATTTGGTACACAGATATTCTAGAGCGTGAGAAAGGACATAGGCTTTTATTTCGTAATTCCCATGGGAACGGGTGCCGTGTGGGTGAATGCGAAAAAATTGTAATTACGCCTCCCAGAAAAATGAAAGACAAATTTACGCCTCTATGAACTTTGCTTCTAATAATAGAGTAGTAGTGAATTTTCAATTCCACTAATTGAGGCTGCTGTTCCAATTTGAAAAAATCTTTCAGTGTTGAATAGCCTATGTATTGAGGAAGGCTATAGGCTACATACCATCACACTATCTCAGAGTAACTATTCTACGTGGACGTAGTCGCGAGCAAATGCTAGTATAGCTATATGTTATTGCTTGGCATTGTCATATTGGTGTGAATGTTCATCATGGAAATGCATAAATGTTTACAGTTATTGAAATCTGCGTGTTATATAGTCTCCTTCTTCTCAGCCTATAGCGGCACAGGCTTTGCTCATGGAGAAGCACATGAAAAGTATGAGACATAACACCACCACGCTGTGGCACGGACGAGTTAGAGATCAAAAAGTTTTGGTCACCCATCTATAACCTGACCACGGCGAAGATAGCTTTGCTTTCGATATCGTAAGTCAAAGCGTACTAACCACTACGCCACCAAGCTCCTCGATTTATAATTATAATCAATAATAATTATATAACTATATATATTAAAAACAATTCGTTAGATCATTTTGTACAATTTAGCCATCAAGCCATTAATATTTTAGCCACAAATATAACTCATCAAAATATACTTTAAATAAATAACGAGTTACGTTAGTTAACTTAATAACGCAAAGCCGTAACGTGTAATGAATAACAAGTGTTACTCATAATTATAGGCACATGAAACCTAATAATAAAGTTATATACTACCATCACTTCCAATTGAAATGGAGAGCATTATTCTTGCTCAGAGACACACGGTGCTAGAAATTTATGGCAAATATGGCTCCAGTTTCAATTACAGATAATTTTAAACAGAATTTTGGTAATCAAATAACACTTCGGTAATAAGATTTCGTGTTTATAGTTCACTAGACGTGTTTTGAAACTTTATTACAAATATTAGAATTGATTTTTGAGTAAGAATATTTTGTCAAACCAAATCAAATCAAATCATATATATTTATTTACGGTAACTTAGCCTAATACAGTAAAAAGTTGTAGGTACTTCCTATTAAGCAAATTATTTGCTTGTGTTAGAAAATACCGCTCCTCCATAGCAGCGTTACAAAAGACTAAGATATTAATAATACATTAACAGACTACTTTCATTATTAAACGAATTTGAGTGTTATAAAATATTGTTAAATAACATATTATTGTGTGTGTGTGTGTTTTTTAAAAATATTTCTTGTTTTTTTATATATATCAAGTTGTATATAAAATTAGCTGTTCTATGTCATCATAGCTCTTTTCATGCAAACATTCGGTTAAAGCCCTTTTGCACTTGGAATAGGTCAAAGGATAAATATTTAGTTCATCATTCAATTTGTTATATAAGTAAGCGGATCTTGCAATAAATTGTCTTCTAGCAAAAACTGACATTATTAAAAGTGTCAGTATATTAACAATCAGAAAAAAAGTAACAAAACTGTCTTGAGTATTCATAGAAAGAGTATAAAATTGTAAAGAATGGCAAAAGTGTTATTATCTATAAAAAGTAGGAAAAAATCATCAAAGCGAATTACGAGTACATGTTCGACGACCTCCGTGGTCCGTATGCCGGTCGCCATCTCGAGAGGTTCTGGGCTCGATCCCCGGTGGGGGTAAATGTTTGGGTGATGAATTCAAGCATTTGTTCTCCAGTCTTGGATGTTTACATATACAGTACGTCTCAATCCAAGTTGTCAAAATGGTAAACAAAAAAACTGACTTACCGAATTGTTCCGACCGAACCGAGTTCTTTAATAATCACACTTTTTATATGGACATTAGTAAGTAAATATAATTAACGGTAACAGTTGTTGTCCGTTTCAATTGATTTCAATTACCTACAGTCATCACAAAACATTTTAGAGATAAATATTACCTTTGTTTTGTTTACCTTTTTGGTAATTTGGATTGAGACGTACTATATATGTAAACGTCCAAGAACTAAACTATATATATTATATACTACAAATACGTGAGTCTCTTCGCCTGCTCGTTGACCAAAGCAAAAGCGGATACAAAAACTCGTCATTATAAAATAAATAATAAATAAATATCTTCAAACATTCACACCTATCAACTAGCCCCATTTTAAGCAACTAATGCTGCTTGTGCTACGGACACTAGATTACGGATAAACATATTTAATAGATAAATACATATAAATATCCTGAATATATATAAATATAGACGGCCTTCGTGGTCGAGTGGTCTGCACGCCGGTCTCAAGGCGTCGCCATCTCGAGAGGTCCTGGGTTCGATCCCCAGTGGAGGCAAGTGTTTGGGTGATGAATTTTCAGACATTTGTTCTCCAGTCATGGATGTTCATTATATATGTATAATTTTATATATAGTCTGAATAAATATGTGTATTTATCTATTAAATATATTTGACGTCATCTAGTATCCGTAACACAAGCAGCATTTAGTTGCTTAAAATTGGACTAGTTGATAGGTATATAAACATCCAAGACTGGAGAACAAATGTCAGAATTCACCACATTTGCCGGGGATCGAACCCAGAACCTCTCGAGACGGTGACGCCTTGAGACCGGCATAAAGACCACTCAAGACCACACGGAGGTCGTCATAAATAGACCACACGGAGGTAGTCATAAATAGAGTTGCCAATTACTAAAATGATTTTGTTAGGATAATTGG
Organism: Parapoynx stratiotata; assembly: GCA_910589355.1. Lineage (NCBI taxonomy): Eukaryota > Metazoa > Arthropoda > Insecta > Lepidoptera > Crambidae > Parapoynx > Parapoynx stratiotata. The sequence continues at coordinate 15,865,062 of OU342464.1, forward strand.
TTGTACGACACCCTTTCCTCTTGTTCTCAAAAAAACTCATACTTAGTATTCGGCTTCGCTCTTAAAGCCTTAAGATAGAGTCTAAAATCGAATAATTTAGTCGAGTACCTATAGGAAATGCATAACATTTTACATAAAACACAGTCTCTTCTCTTTTCCATAAGCAAACGGCCCATACGAACATTAAGGATGTTTCTTATTCTAACAAAATATAAATTATAATAAAACAACACTATCATTGTAACATTTAAACGTCTAAACCAACTCACAGATGGTTATCTCACAGTTCTACGGGACAAAAGAACGGTAGACAGTTGAATCAAACGCAGTCTAGTTCGTTAGCGCTTATAATAACCGCTTAGTGAATAGAGACAGGCTTATGAAACAGTGAAGCTTTCAGATTAACCAATGTTATATTTTAGAAAAGACACAATTCAACACTAGATGAATAGATTCATCGTTGTACAAAATAATAAGCATATTTATACAGTGTCATTTTCATTGTCAAGTCTTAAAAAATGTTCCTGCTACCAAATGATAAGAACTGACGGTACTGCATTGAGAGATAAAACCATAGCTATGAAAAGATTAAAAATGATTTAAAATTAAAAATCCTTAACTATTTTCTAACTAGACTTCCCGGTAAGTAATCAGAGATATTTGTGTTTGGAATGCCTCGCTCTTCATCCACAGGTGTATATCTAGGATTTTATAGTACTAACTTGTTATTGCCGACGATTTCGTCCTTTTTTTTATGATTCCAAGGGAACCTCTTAATTTTCCGGAATAAAAAGCGTGTAAGATTGAGTTGACCAGGGATATAAGGTATCACCATGCAAAATTTCATTGAAATCAGCCCAGGCATTTCGGAGATTAGCCCGTACAAACAGAGAAAAAGACAGAGAAAAAAAAAATTAAAATAAAGGAAATTGGTGTTTTGTATGGAGATTTTGAAGAATTCTGCATTTAACATACTAACATTTTATCAGTTTTCTTCACAACGACAAATCCAGAGATAATAATATTTGGCATGTATCATTAGACAAGCTTTAGCAATATGTGTGTGAACACGCTTAATAAAAATTGTTCATCGTTTTTATATTAATGCAAAACAAATGATGTATTCGGGAAGCAGTTAAAAATAATTGTCTTTGTGTCTAAAATTAACACAATTAAACTTACAAAAAATTATCAAATTTAATAATACGAGCTCAAATATATTATATGGTCTATTTTTAGAAGAGGCAATTATTTTATAAGAATGTTCTGACACTTAATAGTTACGGACAAATTGCTAAGACAGAATAAAAACACCAATTTCATAGGTAAGGACCCGAGGTAAGGATGCGAGCTGAGGAAAGGAACAAAACCAGACCGTCGTCGTCACCAGCCTATGTTTGTCCCACTGCTGGGCACAGGCCGTTCTACATGGAGAAACACATGAAGAGTATGTGGCGTATCAGCACGTACCAGTACCAGTACCAGCGTACCAGCACCAGCACCACGCTTGCCCAAGGCGGATTGGTGGGTAGAAATTCAAGTGCTAGTAGTGAATGCCAATAGGAGTGAATGCTATGGGGATTAAGGCATGGTGCATAGGTCTCACGTAAGCCTAGGCCAAGGAGGCTTAGGAGACCAAGAAGAAGTTTAAGAATGTTGTGATTGAGATCAATCAAGTTAAACATTCAATTATCAGGTATTCGTATCCTAGAACCAGGTTGGTGTCAGCTGTATATTCAAATATACATCCATTTGGATCACTATTTCCAATTAAAATGACTGTGAGCATTATTTTGTTACTATAAAATATTGCATCTATCCAAGCATATAATATACCGGGTGTCCCACGGCCATGCCACATGGAGGGAAAGTATATTCAATATTGCAGGATGGATGTTTTACTGAACCCTTTTGAAGGAAATCATAAAATACATGGAGTTTTTTTTTTCACATTTCGCGAGTATATACTCTTCCTAGCATCTACCTCAACACCGTTTGCAGAGGTATTAATGATGCGAGGTTATCAATGATGGACATCAGTTATGAATTTTGCGGCCCGCTACATTAAAGTGTGGTTTGCTCAAAAATTGACCACGAGTAATGCAATGGATTCTGAAATTTCTGGTAACCAGATATTTCGCAATCATGTTGGCTCGAGGGAATTTCGTTGAAATTTTATCTGCGGTTGAATTTGATATTAATATGGATATTTTATTCGAGTTCTCGACGTAATCGCTTCAGGTTTAGTATAGTTTGAAGAATAGCGAAGTATAAATGGCAATGGGTAGGACAGACACAAACCGCTGGATGTAAGCAGCTTAGACCAGGCTGCTATAGAAGTAGGCAGCTTTTGGGAAAGCTTACTCCCTCGTAGACCTCATTACAGCAGAAATGGCTCAGATTGCAAAGTATAATGAAAAACATCCTTGGAACAGGCTTATGAGCAGTTGATGATAAGATGATAATTATATTGACTTGTTGATACAAGGCCATATAAGTAGCGACCGCCGAGTTAAGAAACGGCACCACTGGTGCAATAGATCGCAAGGTTGATCCCAGCAAAATATTTTAATTCATTTAGAAACATCTACATGTCAGCTTGCGGAAATAAGTTCCGAATAAAATGTTTCCAAGTATCCATCGCCTTCCCTCAAATAAACCCAAAACGTCAATATCAAAACCGAAAATATTTTTGACGAAAAATTGTTGAGATTTGATTTGATCATTCTGTATCCACTTCGAGTTAGGCTTACTCGTACATGTCACGATAAATGTCTTGTAATTTGTTACATAGATACCTATAATCAGGGTTAGTCAGAGATTAGACAAAACACCGCAAAAGCAGTCCAATGCCATAGTTCGCGCTTCACCAAGCAGCGACTGCACTCAACGTAACAGGTGGTGAGCCCGTCGCCGCTATAAGCTATTGGATGGTTGTGCAGTTCCAAGTCCATTAAGTCGCCTTTTACGACAACCAAGAGAAGGGATCGGTAGGAAGTATTTTTTTAATGAGCCGCTACCACACGGCCTAATTAGTTAATGTATATAAAATACCTGAGTAATTTACCGCGAGAAGTGTATGTTCAAAATGCATTTTGTAGCTTAGTTTAGCTTCAAATAGAAACTTAACAAAATACTAGACTGTCCAAGCAGCATTATAATTATACACAGTTTCCGTGCGCTCAGGTTCAGGCCTAACACGGTTATCTGATGTGACGTACGTTTATCTTGTCCCGTGGAAATTATGTACTGCAACTTCATAGATAGATACCTATGTAGGAGAGGATAATTATATTAAATCTGTGCTTTATGTAGTTTTGTGAAAAATAATTTAAATTTATTTTAAATGTTCTTTGTCCTCAGCCTATATACGTCCCACTGCTGAGCACAGGCCTCTCTCATGGAGAAAAACTTGAGGAGTATGGGCCGTTACACCATCACGCTGGCCCAATGCGGGTTGATGGGTAGAAACAGTCGCAATAGCGACCGAGACCAACGGCTTAGCGTGCCGAAGCACGCGAGATCATAAAAGTTTTGGTTACCCATCCACGGCCTGATTATAGCGAAGGTAGCTTTGTTTTCAGTCGAAAACTATAGCGTACTTACCACTACGCCACGGAGCTCCTCAAAAAAAATGTCCTTTATTGAGCTTATAATTGTGTTGTAAATGCCCCTTCTAGATCACATTATTGACTAGTTGTGTAAATTGTAAAAATAATATTTTTACAGCGATATTTAAACTACCGCTGGTATATATTTTTTTTATATTAATTCGATAAAAGAAATTATTACAATGTTACATTTTAGTTATGTATTAAATATCTTTTTTTTTGCTTTTGACTTCTTTCTAATTATGGTCAAGAAAGGTACAGAACATCACGACTGACTATACCATTTTACCAATATTTTTATTAGATTTTGAACCTCAACACACGCTAAGGAAATTTGATAATTTGTCGTACCCCGACACAGCTCTTAACTGTTCATTATAATTAGGATTATTTTTAACTACCCTTCCAACCCACGTAATAATAAAATGCCACAGTCACTTTGAACATATTTATAGAGCCCGTTTGAAATCTGGATTTATTTGCGCTTAAGCAAATAACCAGTATTGAGAACGGTTTATTGGATAAGCTCGTAAAGGGACCTTTTATATTTGTCACAGGAATATTTTGAATCAAGGAAATTACCTAAGAGGCTAACGAAGAATTAACCACAAAAACTTTCATCACGCCTGTTTCCCCGAAGGAGTAGGCAGATGTTTTATCACCCACTTCCCATCCATTTACGTATATTTATATTTGTTATATATTATAGCCATATTTTTTATTGTAATAATAATACTTGACATTTATAATTAAAATGTTTTTACTTGTGAAATCAAGTAACTTTAATGTTGCCGCCACGAGCTTTCTGTTTAGCCTAATGGTTGACTGGTAGAGAGCGATGATAGTCGTTAAGTCCACCATATATACATTCATTTTGTAATGGACTTTAAAAGTTTCAATAAATCAACTCTACATAAGTGTATATTATACAAACCCAATGAATTTGTATATACACTTATATAGAATGTGGTGGGATCGAACCCGCGAGTCTCGCGACCTTGTCCGTCTCAACTCAACTACCGCTGTCTTTTAAACATTAACCGTCTTACCACAAAAGACAAATTGAACAGTTGTCTATCACTTGTTTAACTAAACACTATTTAAAGTTTAAGTAAACGCCTTTTTAATTTTTGTTTAGACGATGTTTAAGCCGCGTCTAGCTCTAGACAATCGTAAAACACGGTCTTGTGGTAACGTTTTTTTAAAACACATGCTTAACAGATGTTTTAGTTTTTTGTGGTAAGAAGGTAAAACTTTAGAAATATTACCAAATTTTTCAGCTTAAGCTTCCAAGAAATTCTTCTTTGCTTTAGAACCAAACGCGGGATCGAATCTGCGAGTCCCGCGACCTCTCGAACGAGTAGTGTTCCATCCGTCCTAACTCGGCTACCGTTGCTCCTTTAGAAATATTACCACATTTTCAGCTTGAGCTCCTTAAACCTTCTTCTTCTTTGTAAAACTCCCTAAGACGACTTCCCACTACATACTTGAGAACCCAACAACCTTCCCCTTAAAAAACTCTTGTAGGAACTCTCCGCATAAAATCCGGTGAAACTGTAGACGATTTTAGGAAAACAGTTCCACCCTTAAAAAAATTCTATAAATTAACACTTGTAGATAGAAGAAAATTGACTTTCAAGTGTATATTAAAGTACATTGTTTCTTGAGCGGTAAAGGATCGGACGAGTCGTAAATGTTTTATGACAACGATTTCGGACTTGAATGTCTTCTTTGTCGACTAAATACTGGGCATGACAAGAGCGTCATTTGAATTCATGTACTTTAGATTATTTGATTTTCCTGATTTTAAGGGTCTCTTGACGAATAATTGAAATATTATTAATTATTTGAATATGAATTCAAATAGCAGGATAACAACAGAAAGCATTGTGCTGTACATACTTAGGATATAGGGGATCAGACCGTAATAACTTGAAATAGAGTAACAGTTTTCAAGAATCCAATTATTAATTAAAATTAAAATCACTTGCTGGCATGAAGACTCTTGAAAAATATTTCGCTCTATTGAAGCCAGCGAAAGCGAACTTGGTGCAAATTCTTGTGATGCTGAAATTATGTAAAAAGAGGGAAAATACCAAAAAAATATTATTTATATTTTTTGTTTCTCTGCCTGTTCGTTTGTCAGTTTGGACGGGCTAATCACGGAAATGCCTGGACCGGTTTTAATGAAATTTTGCATGGTGATACCTTATATGGTCAACATCTTAGATACTTTTTAAGCCAGAAAATTAAGGGGTTGCCGTGGGATAGTTAAAAAACCAGTAATCGCGGGTAACACCTAGTCTAGTAATATTTTAATTAAATTTACTATCCTCGTAATCCAAGTATCGACTAAAAGTATATTTTAGGTTAAATTAACTATCGCATTTACCTCATTTCTGAAAATAATAAATATATTTCATATATATTAGGCACATTCTTGATATGTATAAACTAAATACATTTGTTTCATTGCGATCTATCGTGCTTATCATAATATATCCGAAAGGGCAGAAAGTATTTAGAACCACATTTCTCCAATATTTGTAATAAACTTTTGTAGGAATTCCCTTAATTATAAAACACATTTATCAAAATACGTGAAGTAATGGGACTACACCCTTAAACATTGTTTTCAAAATCAATGTTTAAAATTAACCATTTAAAAATGGATTTTATATTAATTAAGTCCAATATAAGTTTTCAGTATAATTAATACGTAGATAACATTCCGGTCAGTAGTCACCAATTTGGTGCAAAGTCATTAAGCAGCAGTTTTTTATGAAAATGTCGATTCACGATCGCTTTTTAACGAGCATCTGTTGCTGTTAACATTTGACAAACTATCTTTGTTGAATAAATAAAAGACAATAAATTTTTAACTGTATTGTACAGCGGTTGTAGTTAAAAATTACTAAAAAGATTTTTTGTTTATTTTGAGACTATTTTTTTATGTAATAGATATTTGTCCAAGTCTTGGCTTATAAACAAAATAAGTTTTTATGATGCACTAAGAATATCAGCGAGAGAATTAAATATACAAATATAATATTATGTTTTATTATAAAGTAAGGTTTATAACACATTTGCTCGTAAAGGGTCTCTTATTTCACCAATTTCAATATCATAATCTATCACATTACGTACTTGTGCGATAATGTTAAGTAAAACGCACAGTTTATGATGTTCCGTAAAAAAATGAACGATACTTTTTTAAATCTTAGCAAAGAGTTTTTATGACAGCAAGGTAGTTAACATTTTCTTAATAATATTACCTTTGGGAGATGAAATATAATAAATAAACATTTAATTCTTTAATTTCATTAACAAGTGATTAAAGAGTTATTAGTTTAAGAATGTCTGAATTTTATTTATTTCCTTCCAAATGTGTTATAAAACGTCGTATGACAAACGTGCTGTTTGATAATTACAGCCTTTGCCTTCTTATAGCCCTCACCAACGACTCGGGCTAGCAGTATCGCCTCGGCTGTAATTTTCAACTTACCGCACTTATATCATAATGTACTATTACAACACTACCGATGATTAAAATAAAACCAGGTGCCACTTTCGGTATCTGGTCAACCCATGCATACCTGATTTGTAGTCGAAATAGCCTAATCAATGAAATTTGCTTCGGGACTGTATGGCACGGCAGGTAGTGAAGATATTTATTCATAGTAATGTAGATACTTTTTTTAGATTATACGTTAGACTATCTCTGTACATGTTTGTAATGAAAAATGTGGTAAACTGAAGAATATTACTCAAATTAGATACCATCTTTTTATTTAACTTCGATGACGTTGTAGTTTATGATTTTTTTTTATGTTGCCATGTAAAGGGAGGGTTGAAACTTGCTGAGTTTTTTGCCCGTTCTTTTCAGAACAAGGCCTCCTGGTAGTTTTTGTGAACGGATTCAGTGGTTTTTCTTTTTCACGAAATATTGTAACAAGTTTAAGACATTCATAAGCATCCGCTAAGACGCACCTAAACTGAATAAATGCTTTTGATTTTGAAATATATTATGGTGACATACCCTAACGACGTATCTATTTTGTGCCGTAACCCTAAAGATTGACCAAAATCACGTCAAAAAATGAACAGTCATTTCTCCAAACGTCAAACATTTGACACGCCCTCCATCACAAGCAAATACGGGTGGCACCAGATTGGATCTGCGGTTCATTCTGTGCCATCTTTATGACTCTTTGAACATATATGACGCCGTAAATTTTCTGACAGCGTGTTTTTATAGCCATCTGGGGCTTCACGAACGGCTTATGATAATGTTTCGAGTGCTTTGAACAAATCTCTTTTCGCCTTGACAAGTCGTTTGCTTTTTTATATTAAAAAGACACCAAAGTCTATATTAATATGGAAAAGCTCGGAAGCTTTGTGGCTTTTATCATATGCAACTATGTGATCTCGATGCTAATTGTGTTTGTGGCACAGGCCTTCCTAACAACTAACACCTACGCCTCCGAGCTCCTCTATTTAGTTAGTAATTCATTAACTAGGTAAGTAGAAATAATGATAAGAAAATAACTACTGCGCGATCATTACATTTACACCTCTGCCTACCCCTTCGGGGAAAGAGGCGCGATGATGTTATGTTATGATCATTTGTATAGAAAGCAACGAGTCACTAAAAGTGTCAACCTCGTTCTGCCAATTCCCAGATTTCGTGGCTAACTAAATCGATATGCCCCTGAAGACAGCTCAGAGGATTGCTACGGTAACACCCCAGATATACCTTATCGTATATTGGGTATATTATACCCACGGTAAGGTATATCACGGTAAGGTATTTAATACCCACGGTAAGGTATGAATCGGTATACTGGGTAGTTTTACACACGTACTATCCAGCCAATGGTAGATGGTCTGTAAGTGGATTCCTCCTAGTCAACACAAAGAAGTGTCTCAATTTGGGACTATTGTAAATGCGAGGTTTTCATCCATACGAAGGTTTTGTTGTGGATGATGTTACTAACGCAATTATTTTTGACCTCCGCTGACCTGATTAAATAATCTTTGATTTTTTTTTCACTTTCAGTCCTCCGTCCTAAGCCTATATACGTCTCACTGCTGATCACAGGCATTCGTCGTGGAAAAACAGTCATGCGGATAATGGGCCGTAACACCACCACGCTGACCCAATTCGGCTTAACGTGCCTTCTGAAGCACGGAGGAGTTCGAGAGCACAAAGTTTTGGTCTAGATTTGATCCATCCAAGGCCGCGTCATGGTAGCTTTGTTTTCGATACTGTAAGCTAAATCGTACTAACCACATCACGGAGCTCCTCGTTCACTTAACTATTTTTTAACCGTCTTCAAAAAAGGAGGTTCTATGTTCGCCTGGTTAAATAAGTAAATTGTTTGTGTATGTTCACCGATTACTCCGAAACGGCTGAGGCGATTTCTATAATTCAAACGTTATTATTCATTTATACTTTATTGTACATACAACAAATTTAGGTATAGAAACATAACAGGTAGGAACATATCAGGTTTGATCGGAAGTTGGTCCCATATTTACTATAAATAATATATAAAAAGCCAATTTCCTTAAGTCACTTAGTTATAAGTTAAACCAAAAATATTTTCATCCTAAAACTTTACAGTTGCAGCAAAATAGCAGCTAGACGCTAAAGAATATGAACTATAAACGTATTTTCCCAGTTTCTTTAAAAGATAAGGCAGAACCATTTTGTGCTATCGCAGCGCTATCCAAACGGCTTATAGCGCACATCCTACAGCTTATACGAATTGATACGGTACTAGACCTCTCCCGGGGATCTGATACTGGAATAAGACAAATATCTTTACGTTTGAGTCATCTATTCCCTTCATTAAGGTATTAAGTTGGTGCAAATTCAAGAATTATTAAACAGGAGGTACAGTGAACTCGTCAGTTCCCAAACAGATCAATTCTTCAATAATTTGGGCACTCATAATATTTTTATACACCTCTACATCTAGAAGTTTTGTGGAAAAGATAACTCTCTAGTGATATGACAGATGATTGTAACATCCGAGGTTAGGAATTTTAATTTCCCGTACTTTAGGGGATAAAGCAGTGTTTTATGTCGAGGGCGGAATGTTTTGAAAGACACGAGGGATTCAAGCCGCCCGAGATTAAAGCACTTTTATCCCCGAAAAGTATACTTTATACATAACTGTAGCAATAAGTAAAAAGAAGAAGATGATAATCAGATTGGCCGAATCTGTTATTGTTTTTCGAAATGTATCAAAACAGCCAAATACAACCAAACGACCAAAAGCGACCAAATCAACCAAAAGCGACCAAAACAACCAAAAGAAATAAAAAACTACGATCAACAAAAGCATGATATAAAATAATGCAAATTAAAAAGTTTATATACAACAAACGAACACATTAGAAATCACGCTTAAATACAGTAACATGTAACTATAAAGGGATAAGTGGTCGATGCATGTAATCTATTTACATCTTTGTAAAAAAGTCTAATCTTATTGCAAAGCCACGAAAACAGAAAATTAAAAAGTAAAAGTCAATAAATTCGACAGTGTACAACCTAAGTGTACAACATATAGTTCATTTTGGTTATTTGCTTTGCAAAATCAGTACAAATCTTTTCAAGGCAAAAATCGTTGAGATTATGCAGTCTTTAGAGTTGAAATAAATTGAATAAGCCGTGATTCGTTTAAATTTGTTGATATTTTGACATTCTAAATTCAAATTACTTTATTCCCTAGGGATATTTGATTACTTTATGGACCTATGGAATAAAATCATGCTTTAAATTTCCCTATACATGACAAATAAAGCTTGCTTTATGTGCAGGTGGTGTATAAAGTATTTTATTTCTATTTTATGACCAATGATACGTTTATGTGCAAAAATATACTATTATATAGGATTATTAACAATTTTGTCCAGCCCAACGTGATATTGGTTGTACGAGTGGAGTACAAAAATATGTATACACATTTTAGAGGTGACAATCTTTACTTCCTTGTAATAAGAGTAATTTACTGTGAAAAGTGATTATATATTTTTGGAGTTGACTGTATCACAGGGTGCAGAAACATGATTCGCCGAATGCATAATGGCTGGTCTAGTTTATATTCAGAACGCACAGGTAATTCTGAATTCAAAGTTTTACGTTATGCACGTTAAGTGGGCTGAAGGTATTTTGGACATATCGTGTCGTTTGCGTTCACGTATAATCATTTAAGTGTGACTTCAATCTTAAACGAAAAATGGGACAATATCACCATTATATTTTCTGAAAAATATAATGATATGGTAAATAAAAATATAAAAAACTGATAAAGCCTGACTAGAAAAATAAAAAAACTACTCTGAGGGCGCCAGAAAAATTCTTGTTATTACAACCAAGAATCATTTAAAGAAAAAGTAAAATTTAAATACACTGAGCATTAAAATGCATAAAAAGAAGAAAAAATTAATTACATTGAAATTTGTGACGATTAGACAACAAAAACGAGATAGTTGACGTTTCGAAATGAAATTAACTGGAATGAAAAATTAAACATAATTATCATCACGCCTCTTTCCCCGAAGGGGCAGGCAAAGTATTAAACACCCACCAACTAATTAGTTCTATCAATTTTCCGCAATATGGCCAAGTCTTTTTGTATTCCTGGTCTAAAAATATCATGAATATATATAAATATATATATATACATCCAAGACTGGAGAACAAATGCCTGAAAATTCATCACTCAAACATTTACCCCCACCGGAGATCAAACCCAGAACCTCTCGAGATGGCGACGCCTTGAGACCGGCATACAGCCCACTCGACGGAGGTCGTCAATTCTTTTATTACATTTATTATGAGCTTAAAAGCTTGTCCAACTATTTAAAGAATCAACGTCGAGATATCTGCACCCACCTGAAATATAATTATATTAGGTCCTTACCTATGAAATTGGTGTTTTGTATGGAGATTTTGGGGAATTCTGCATTTCCCATACTAACATTTTATCAGTTTTCTTCACAACGACAAATCCAGAGATAATAATATTTGGCATATATCATTAGACAAGTTTTATTAATATGTGTAATATCACACTTCATGAAAATTATTTATCGTTTTTAAGTGAATGCAAATAAAATGATGTATTCGGGAGGCACTTAAAAAGAGTTGTCTCCGTGTCCAATTTTAACACAATTAAACTTACAACAAATTATCAAAACAAATCAAAAGAGCTCAAAAATATAGTCTATTTTTAGACGTGGTAATTATTTTTTAGGAATACTCTGAATCTTAATAGTTACAGACAAAATACTAAGACAGAATAAAAACACCTATTTCATAGGTAAGGACCCAATATTCCCGTATTCTGCAACTAAGTAATGAACTTTTTCAAGGAGCGCTCAATACGAAGGAACAGTACAGCGAATGACGGGCGTTTGTTTCATAAATATAAAGCAACTGTTGCTTCCGGGACCGGTACGGCGTAGTTACTTCGACTGTCGGAACTTTTATCGGTGTACATTATCTTCAATTAACGGTTATCTGGTATTGTTCTTGCTGTATCGCTGTTACTTAAACTTACTACGATAGCTGCTAAATCTGATTAAGATTGTCGGGGTTAACTAAATTGATTGTAACACCACTCTACCAGGGTTCTATTTTTCTGTCAAATTGGTACACTATTTTGTGACAGAACTTTTGTATTTTTCATGTTTCATTTTGTATTTTTTTTTATTTCTTTATATTAGATCCTTAGCTATGAAATTGGTGTTTTGTATGGAGATTTTGGGGCACTCTGCATTTTCCATACTAATTTTTTTTCAGTTTTCTTCACAACGACAAATCCAAAGATAATAATATTTGGCATGTATCATTAGACAAGCTTTAGCAATATGTGTGATATCACTCTTCTTAAAAATTATTCATAGTTTTTATGTGAATGCAAATCAAATGATGTATTCGGGAGGCACTTAAAAAGAGTTGTCTCCGTGTCCAATTTTAACACAATTAAACATACAACAAATTATCAAAACAAATCAAAAGAGCTCAAAAATAGAGTCTATTTTTAGACGAGGTAATTATTTTTTAGGAATACTCTGAATCTTAATAGTAACAGACAAAATACTAAGGCCTAATTGCACGATCGAGAGTTAGCGCTTAACCCAGGGTTTGCCCATATATTTGCCCCAGGGTTAGATGCTAACTCTCGATCGTGCAATTGGGCCTAAGAGAGTAAAAAAAACACCAATTTCATAGGTAAGGATCCAATATAATGTGTGGCGTGTTTATATAAATATTATATGCCATAATATCATATGTTTTTTTTTAATTTATAAACAATATTAATGTAAGCACAGTTGCATTTATGATCTTTAGTAAGTGTTAGATTTATATTTTTATATAAGCAACATGTTCGGAAATAAGACTACTTACCTGAGCTGCTTACTAATGGCGTACTGTAGTGATTCGGCCTTCATGGTGGCCATATTAAAATAAAAAAGGATAATGATAATGGAGTAGACCATGCTTGCTTTTTGTTTTTTTCTTGAGGGAAGTCAAATGCAAGAATTTTGTACTGTATATGGATGCCAAACTCCCATACAATAGCATGAGGCAATGTTCTGTTACGATCAGGTGTTCCCTCTCATTCCTTCGCTATTTATGAATGAAGGCGTCCGTCTTCCTCAGACAGAAACTATGGATAGAAAGATATCCATAGTTTCTGTCTCACCTGTCATATTTACGCCATTTTGTCACCTAGACTGAAAATTGATACAAATTTTTGTAATTCAAAAATTATACAACTGGTGATGACGTGCATTGTTTTATGTTGTATAAGTGATTGATATCCTGGATGTACCTTATCATTTCACAGATGAGTCAAAAATCACATATTAAATGAGAGTATTTGTTTGAGAAATTTGTGTGTATTTTTGTGTGACGTCATTAGTAGTAATAGAAAGCTTTACTACGAAATGACAAACTCATTCATTAAAGTGATTGAATGAGAGGGAACACCTATTGATCGAGACAGAACATTGCCTCATGCTATTGTATGGGAGTTTGGCATCCATCATACATTATTCATACAGTACAAAATTCTTGGTCAAATGTAATTTCTAGTGATGTTCTGTAAATTTTACTTTTTCCGTTTAAATATAAAAATCGCAAGTATTCTCCGTATTTAATTAATAGATCTCGACAATGCCGATTCAAAATAAAAACAAATTAATTATATTATTTATTTTATTAGGCACTTAAAATAGTCAACATTACTAATTCATACATAGCCACATTCTTAAGTAAATTTTAATAATAAAAGTGACAAAAATCTAATAAAATTCACTGCCGCGAGCGCTTGTAGCGCGTAAGTACATCCACATAGCGCTTAGATTGTAATCGATTAATCTTGTAATCGATACAATTAGTTGTTTCTTCCATAGCTTTAAAAAGAATTATGCTTTTGATTACTTTAAAACAGTTTGTCTATTTATTTTCAGTTAGACAAATTAACAACGAATGATAAATAGATATCGTCAAAGTAGTGTTCAAAGTGATAGTTATTTCAGCAGACCAATCTTCCGCAGTGCGAGACTGGAGCTCCATAGGCAGATCGACACCAAAAAGTCTGGTTACTAGAACAATCAAGAATTGGTAGAATTGAAAGCAGTTGGTACATTTACCAACTGCTTTTCTCGCCTAGCATGTCGTAAAAGGCGACTAAGGGCGTATTGGGTACTGGATCTGTGATTGTGTAGGCGATGAGTTTACCACTTGTTACTACACTTTCACGATTTTTCATCTGACCAAACCCAATTTTTTTATGGCTAAATGTGGTCTTAAGGAACACAGTGCTCCTTGGACTCTGCCTATCCCTTCGGGGATTACAGGCGTGATTGGATGTATGTATGTATTGGATATGAAAGGTCGAAAATCGCAAGCGGTGCCGTGCATTAGGGATCTGTTAATTTTCCCTTCGTGTATTTAAATAAAAGTGGACTGTATATAAAGAACTGGTTTACTTAGTCGTTTACAATAAAAGTTTAACTAAGTAGGTACGCGACGAAGCTACGGTTGCGGTTGGAGGGTCCCGAGATCGATGTCCGTGCGATATGGTTCCAGATGAGTGTGTGTAAGGCGTGCGCTGGCCAGTGCCACGCAGCGCTGTTAGCCGTGGTGACGTCACGCCTCCCCCCGCAGCTCCCCATCCCGTGCGCATGAGACCGGTCGTCGACAGGATCTATGTTAGACTTATGTCCACCAGTGGACAAGAGTGGGCTTACGATGATACTGATGAATCACGATAATTATTGTGGCTAAGCTTTCAATTGGAGCTAGATTGGTCACGAATTATCTTTCATAAATAACAAAAACCTCCTACCTTATTTGATGTCGGTAAAAATGGGATAACACATAACACATCATATTATTATCATGACGGCTCTACACCCGAAGGGGTAGAGGTGTTAAACACGCACATAGGATAGGTCCCCATGTAACAGGTGGCGAGTCTGTTGCCATATTCCGGGCACAAAACGAGACACAATAGAAACATCTATTGTTTGCGAGCACCGGTGTCGTGGTACCGCGGTTAAATGAAATAAACAGCAAAAATGTCATTAATCTTAAATTACTAGCATACAATGTATCAAAAAGGTATGTGTGATGAGCTTGTTACAGGAATATTCAGTAGCTGTACCAAAAGTTTTTTGTCTCTTAATTAATTTTGAAACATGGTAAGTTCAAAAGTGTTTTACTATTTTGTTCTTAGCCTGAAATCAGATAAGAACTAACCGACCTCCCCTTAAGAGAGTAATATAATAATATGATTTACGAAATACTATGGTTAGTATGAAATAGAATTTAAATTGCCACGTCTTTTGATCTATGGTCGGGAACAGAAGGGTTTCATTCAACAAAATTCCAACTTTGATCGGCCGCTGATATAAGATGAAGTTAAAATTAACCAAGGGCGGGACGTCATTGGCTCCTTTATGAAACTTGTAAATAGTTAAACGGCGAGACAACACTAGTTTATTTAATTTTCATAAAAATAAAATTGAATACTCACCAATACTATCAATGTAATTATAATTTTTTTTTCATTATTTTGTCGAGTCCCAAACGACCGTAAAATGGAATTTGGAGTCTGCAAAAATACAGCGATCTATTCGGCGACGAACTTTAACAATTTACATCAACAAAGCCAAGGAAATTTTGGAGGATGATGGTGAGTCTGCCGACAGTTCGAGCCTTGAAAGCATATTACGTAGTCTCACAACTGCTGGATTGGCACTCGACAAAATAAATGAAAACCTACAGGAAATTTTGTCCACTTCCGATATTTCAGAAGATAAGATTATGGATATTTTGGACCTGGAAGGTAGTGCGGAACACCAGCTAGATTATCAACGTTTGAAATATAGGCTAAAGGAGGTTTTGGAAGCACGTGGATATAATTATGAGGAGAGTTATTCACAATTTAGCTTGGTTGAGGAGAAGCTTCAGTTGACTGACAGCTTTGGTGACAGCTTTTATGAGCTTACTGCCTGTGACTGCAGTGGGACGTATTAAGGCTAGTGATGATGAAAATAACAAAATCTTAATTGTTTTCACGTCTTTGAACAGTTTTATTATTTACTTTCTTAATAGAAAAAAAAATCAACAAATTTGACAAAAAATTACAACTTGAAACACAAAATATTCGTTGATGCAAAAATTACAGGTATGAAACACTGCAATCTGTACCCCTAGACCGACATAAATCAGGAAATTTAAATCAAGATTTAATACTCGATTTTGTTAATTTTTTGTAAATTTTACTATGGCTCTTGTTCAAGATCAAATAGTGCTTAAGATGTTTCGTACTTACTTAAACTAGTTCCGAAAGTCGCCAATAGATGGCGCTGCACGGTGTTGCATCGCTCTAACGTTTACGCGTGATGTCGTAGTAATAAGAGGTCTTTACTAAAGTTGTTACAGATTTTAAAACGATTTCCCTGGGTTTTATTTTGAACCTTACGAAATCCCATTTGTAAAGTAATTACCCTGGGTGATCTGATCACCCATACAGCTCTTATGACTAAAGTTTACAACGTCGAGTTGCGGAAAACTGCCCGATTTACCTTATACACTAGCCGCCTTACTTATAAACTAAGAAAAACTTTATGCCTAGTTTAACTAAAAATACTGCTTAGCTTTCTTATTACTATTGTTAAACTTACATTATTCTTAAGGTTTCATACTTTGGTGTATTTCTGCATTTCTTTCTTTCCAACTCTAATTGTATAGAGAATACCGTATAACGTTTTCTTCTTGGATCGGTTAATAAAATAAAATATATTACTCGATGTATGTACACGGTGCTCCATTTCGAGAATATTAGTAAGCTTACTTAAACTAGGCATAAAGTTATTCTTAGTTTATCAGTAAAGCGGTAGGGGTACAGGTTGTAGTGTTTCATATCTGTAATATTATCATAAACGAATCTTTTTAGTTACCTTTGTACCGTTGTTTTGTTTTAATATTCTAACATAAAATTCGACACATCTGTTGTGATTCAGATCTTTATTTGTTGGAACAATAAAGGCGAGTTTACGATACTTGCTTACCAAATCACCATCATAAAGTTTCGCTGAAACATAAAAGGAGCTGTAAACCCTGGGCATATTCAATGGGACATCGTATTACAATCAGACGTGGTGAATATTCTTTTATCTCTTTTCACAAACTCCTCCGTGACAGAGACAGATAGTTCGTCAACATCTGTCGTGTATGGCAGACTTATGAAAATATATATTTTTTGTTTCTGTACGCGGCTTACGAATTTCCTATGAATTACGAGTTTCCCTTGTTATGTGGAAAGTTTCGCATGTATTACCATTACTTCGACTTTGTGTGATTTAGAAATAGAATTTGCGAAGCGTTTGACGTTTGAGGATTATCTCTTGGTGGCATTCTTTCTTTAAGTTACTTTTATTGTGAGTTTTTTTATCCGTAGTAATAGTAACCACAATAGTTATAATCTAGACCAATAGCGTCAATGGAAACGCTAAAATGTGTGACGTCAGCTTAACAAATTGTTAAGTTTTCGATGAAAATTCGAAGCAAAAGATTTCTTTAGGAATAAGCTGTGGCTTATTATGAGAATAATCCACACCCTTTGTACTTTCTATTTAATTTATGTATTCTGTATGATTTTTCTGCGTACAATAAACTGTTAAATTAATAAATGGATGAATAAACGTTTCATCAAGGCTCTACAACAAAACCTCCGGTAATAACAAATACATAGTTATTTTGTATTTATAACTCAAATGGTGGCGCACTTTTTACAAATGCGTAAAAAACTACAGCAACAAGCAGAATTTATAAGGCAACAATGAACGACAGAGGTGTGATGATATGTTAAAGTTTTTAAGTTTATACGACCAAGATAGGGCAACGATATCGGAAAATAAATAATTTTCACAACGCTTTGTTTTTGTCTCTTATTATTAACAATAAGTATAATTTCGTATTTTCTTTCGCTCATAATGTTTGAGACGTTACGCCAATCTGTGGCCATAATAATAATGTTTTAAGCATTGTTGTGTTTCGGCAATTAATGGAAAGATAGCCAGTTCTTCAGTTGGCGAGGAATACAGGTGGAGCTCGCTTCCACCTTCGGCCTTATCGTCACTTACCATCAGGTGAGATGAAGGCCAAGAGCTTACCTGTCATAAGTAAATAAAAATCAACTGTGTAGAATCAAGTCAATTTCCAACAATAATAGCCATGCTTTTCTAAGAAAATGTACCGCGACACTATTGGAATAAATATATGTCGAACTCACTAATAACAGTGCTCAATTATTTCTCACGACCTTGATTTATACATGCACGGTGGCACGCTATGTAACCCACATGGATTGCAGCGAACCTTATCTAAAAAGCTTAATATTCTGAACCTTAAGCATAAGGAGTAAAGTATAAAGTCGCACTGTTTTCGATTCTAATTTATTTCGTCCCGTTGATTATATCGCAGCATAACTTATTTTGAGAAAAGGGTTCAACTTATGAGTTTTTTATGAATATGTCTTTATTGTAATATAATTATATTTAAACATGAAGTTAGTGAACGTGATGAGATATCTTCGAATATCTTTATAGTTTGCGCTGAATGAAAAATGTATTGAATTATGTTTCAAATTCATAAGCGAAAATTTAAGTTAAATCATATAGTTTTTAGGAACTTACAACACGAGAGTGTTCTGTGTACCAGTAAAAAAAATGTTTTTTTTAATAAAAACACGGTGGTAGCGGCTCATTAAAAGAATACTACCAACCCATCTTTTCCTTTGGGTGTCGTAAAAGGCGACAAATGGACTTAGAACTGCACAACCATCCAATAGCTTATAGCGGCTAGTTCGATAATTAAATTGACTTAAATAGATTAGTTTTTTGTTTTGATGTTATCAAAGAAAATATACGAATAAAACCTATTACCTATTTCAGTCACGTATTGGATGAGCTTTGAGCGACAAAACCTAATCTATCTCAGTTAAAAAATTTATTCGAAAAGATTAGCATTTTATTTTCAATACAAATGTATGGACAATACTTAGTTCTAAATGATCTCTATCTCTACCATCAGAAAGAAAGGGCGTACTGAACTGGCTTAGCTTTAATATTTTATATAGTACATAAAATAAATAATTAAAAGATAAAAACATACTATTTATATTCGTAAATAAATGCAATTCGTATATAATAGAGTAACATAAGTATATATTTCTATTGTATTTGAATGATATTCATATATTGGGTCCTAACCTATGAAATTGGTGTTTTTATTCTGTCTTAATATTTTGTCTGTAACTATTAAGATTCAGAGTATTCCTAAAAAATAATTAGCTCGTCTAAAAATAGACTATATTTTTGAGCTCTTTTGATTTGTTTTGATAATAATTTTGTAAGTTTAATTGTGTTAAAATTGGACACGGAGACAACTCTTTTTAAGTGCCTCCCGAATACATCATTTTATTTGATTTCACTTAAAAACGATAAATAATTTTTATGAAGTGTGATATTACACATATTACTAAAGCTTGTCTAATGAATGATAGATGCCAAATATTATTATCTCTGAATTTGACGTTGTGAAGAAAACTGATAAAATGTTAGTATGGAAAATGCAGAATTCCCCAAAATCTCAATACAAAACACCAATTTCATAGGTAAGGACCTAATATTTGAATAATATGAAATCAAATGTATGACTACTAAGGTTAGGATTACTTACAAATGTTTGAGACAAACAAAGATAATGGTGAGCTTCCACTCGACTAGGTTTTGTTAGTATATAGTGTGTAGAAATATCGCGACAAAAGCTAATCGATTTGAGTCAGTTTTATTATTGAAATAGCTTAGGTTTTGTCGAGTAAAATGCATAAACAAAAACCCATCTAGTAGAGTCCAACTCGTGACTGAAACAGTATCGTCCTCAGAGAAATACATGGGGAGTAGTATAGGCAGTATAGGCTTGTAAATTCGCATCCGGGAATCGAACCTGGTCGAAATTTCAGAAAAAAATGGTAATTTTTGTTGTTTATATGAGCCATAAATCAAAAAACCTCTTTTTGAACGAAGTTCTGGTAAAATTATTTAATAAAACTCAAAATATTAATATTTTCTTAATAATGTAATTTTTCAAAATTGTAGTTATTTTCCTTGTAATTGTAGTTATGTATACGATAATTGTCTTGGGTAGCGAGTGTGATATTGCATTTTTTTATTTTTTTGGAGTGCATTCGACTTATTTCGATTCCCGATTAAGAGTTGGAAAAAAATCTTGAATGCCATTATTAATATATACAAATTTGATGTCATGGTTTCTTAAGAATATATTTCCCTATCTCCCATAGTTTCGGATTTCTCCCCACAGACCCATTTGGATTGATCGCTTTGTATGTATGATGACAACCTCCAAAGGAAACCTTGTATAGTTCGAAACATGGATGGAAGGCTCATGCACACAGGAGGTGCTTAGAAATCCAGTTTATTAAGTAGAGTCTGCAAAACAAGTCATATATAATACATTATTTTAAAAATATTAAAAGCATATCATTATTATTTATACAAGTCAAGTATATTACACTATTTCGATTATTTTAAATTATAAGTATGTAATTTTATATTGTAGAAAAGGTAACAAAATGTTATCTGACAGCAATTTATACAGAATGTGTAATTCACATTTTAAAAACCGGCCAAGAGCGTGTCGGGCCATGCTCAGTATAGGGTTCCGTAGTTTTCCATATGAGATAAAAAAATGCTTGCATTTATGGTTAAGTCACAAATTTAGTTCAAAAATAATTTTGTAAAATTTATCAAAAACTGTTCAACCCATCAAGTTTAAATAATTTTCCTAGAAAGTACTTATAACGTTCAACTTTTGAGATTTTTTAATATTTTTTGAACTTATGGTTCAAAAGTTAAAGGGGGGGGACACACATTTTTTTTTAACTTTCGGAGCGATTACTTCAAAAAATATTAATTTTATCGTAAAATGATGTTAAAAACCCCGTATTTAATTTTAAATAGCTATCCAACGATATAACTATATATCACACGTTAGGGACCAGAGGAAAAAAAATCAGTACCTACATTACGTGGCATTGGCACCCCCCCCTAATTTAATATTTTATTCTAATTTTGATTTGTGCACTTTGTCGGCGTTATTAATATACATATTTATTCAAAATTTCAGCTCTCTAGTGATAACGGTCACTGAGATTATCCGCAGACGGACAGACACACACACAGACATGGGGAAACTATCCTATTATACTACGGAACCCTAAAAATCTTTAATATTGGTACTATTTAAGTAAAAACGAACACATGAAGAAATGAAATTTGATTTACTTCAAATCACGCCATTCAAGAATCTATTTTAGTTTTGTGTATAAAATAAAATAATTGGCAGCTGCAACATAAGGTAAGAAAGATTCAATAGTATTTTTTCATATCTTACGAGCATAAGAAAGATAAAATATATAAATAACTATGTAACTATTATATAAATGTTTTTGCTAACGTCACATTTTACGCATATGTAGGAGATTAAGTGAATCCCTAATGCAATCGTGACGTCATCTCGCTCCGGTCGCTAAATACGTACACTGGAGCATAACTATGATACACTGTTTTATAAAACTATTATATTTTCTTTTAACTAAGGGAAGTTGAGGTTTTTGATTTTGCAAATGGATTGGATCTTCACGTAACCCTCAAATTGGTGTATTTTAACTCGAACACCGTTTAGATAGCTCGTAGGAATCTTGTCATCATCATTAGCCTGCGCTTTCCCAATTTCATTTGTGGTCGGCGCAACGAGTCTTTCTCCTCCACTCTCCCCTATCAAACGCCATATCAACATTCACTCCCATTCTAGCCATGTCCTCATTCACACAATCTATCCATCTTTTCTTTGGTCTTCCATCCACTCTCATATTCATAACTCTTCTCGTCACATGCTCATTCTCTCTCCTCAAAACATGTCCACACCACGACAGCCGCTTTTCTCTCAACTTCTCTATCACTGGAGCAACTTTCAGGCATCCCCTGATATACTAATTCTTCACTCTATCAATCTTTGTCACTCCACACATCCATCTTAAAATACGCATTTCGGCAACATGCAATCTATTTTCATCCATCTTTTTCATAGCTCAACATTCCGATCCATACATAAGAACAGGTCTTATGATTGTTTTATATATTTTCCCTTTCAATCTAGGGGAAATGCGTGAGTCGCATGTAGTTCTCGTGACCTGTCGCCATTTCATCCATGCTGAGCTAATTCTTTGCTTGACGTCTCGATCTATTTCCCCGTTTTCCTGCAAGATTGAAGCCATTTATCGGAACTCCGCGCAGACTGGCAAACTTATATGGTACTATTATTATTTCGAACCATCTCAAAGATGTAGTGTCTTATTAATTTTTACTTCCGGGTAAACTCGAACTATATTTACTTAATATCTGCTCCATGGGAACACAAGGGCTGCATGTCCCAACAGCCATGAGGAGTGTATTTAATATTAAAGTAAATTCAAAGTTTCGTCTGCAACTCGTCAAAAGTGAATTGGTTTTCAAGTTTCTCCGATTTCCCCTAAACTACTGTTATCATAAAGTCAACAGGCCGCTTTTGAACCCCCGTTTTTAAGTTCTTTTTAGTTATTATTTCACTTAAAAGTAGTTTCCGATTGAGGTTAAATAACGTTTTATGGCTTAAAAAAAGAACAAAAAACAAAGGTTTTGTAAATTGAAATATACATGTTCAACTACTTATATTTTTTTAAATAATAATGTGCTCATAAATTCATCCTTTTAAAATAAGAAAGAAAATATTTATCGGCAAACATGTTATCTATAACAATAACATCATCCCTGTAACTCTGAAGGGGTTGACAGAGATGGTGATACCGTCATTTCGCCTGAATGTCAATCCCTGTCTAACAAAGATTAAATATATTAGGCCAGCTAAATGAGACAGATATAGAACAGATTATTGGAATGTCCACCTCGCTAGCTACCACTTAAGGTTGTCGCAATAATAGCTATATTAATAAGAATTGTTGTGTTTCAGTTATTAGAGGTAAGATGTAAAGCTAGCTAGTTACGTTGATGTTAGAGTCTCTCTTCCACTTTCTTACCATCAACTGAGATGAAGGCCAAGAGCTGGCCCGTCGAAAGTAAAAAAATATGTCAGCGTTTCATAATGTATAATGAAAACATGGCATGCAAATCGTAAGTGTAAATTACAAAGATGCGCCCCCACGTTTTGAGTAACCCCTCATTTATTACCCGCGCATGTTTCATCATCATCATCATCATCTTCAGCCTACTCCTGTCCACTGCTGGACATAGGCCTCCCCTAATGCACGCCACCGCTCGCGATTTTCGGCCGTTCTCATCCAGCCCACTCCAGCCAACCGACGAATATCGTCATCCCATCTTGTCGCAGGGCGTCCTACACTACGTTTACCGAGACGCGGTCTCCACTCGAGAACTTTATGGCCCCAACGGCCGTCAGTTCTACGGCTAATATGACCAGCCCACTGCCAATTCAGTTTGCTAATCTGGTGAGCTATGTCGGTGACTTTAGTTCTCTGTCGGATCACATCATTCCTGATGCGGTCTTATAGAGATACTCCGAGCATAGCCCTTTCCATAGCTCGCTGAGCGACTTTAAACGCGCATGTTTGTTTATTATTATTTTGCTCTTTTTATGAACATGGTATTTTTAGATTTATTATCTATTCATTTAACTACGCACAGCACCATCTATCACAGCGCAATCTATTAATTGGTGATTTAACACCAATCAGTCGCCAATCTCCATTCTAAACTTGAAAGATGAAATTTCGACCTGAAAGTTCTCGTAGAAAGTTGAAAGTATTTGCAAGTTGCATGGTCACCGGTCTTTGAACTATTTAGAAAGTTTCAGCCCGACTGTTAATCCCGGAGTGCCTCAAAATTTAGTTACAAATAATCCAAGCGGACAAACAAAGAGACAAAAAGACAAACAAGAAAGTGAGTTAATAAGAACGTGGTAAAAAAAAAGTGTCACGAAGTATTCAGCTGAAACGTGCACGTAATATTATTCGTATCAATCACTGGATTCCGTGATTCGAGTTTATATTAGCGGTATTCTTTCTTGTCGCAAATAAATATATTAAAATTCATGAGTCTTCTTATTGGAGTCAATAATTTTAATTCTAATAAATATTAAGTGACTGTCTGATATTTTTCTGTTGATGAATCCAAAGACTTTCTCTTGTTAGAAATTTCAAACAAAGAAAGATAAATAAAAGAGAGAGAATTACATACTATTTGATCAGTCTTCAGCTTATATACTTCACTGCTGGGCACAGGCCGTAACACCACCATGATGGCCCAATGCGGGTTGGTGGGTAGAAAGGGTTGCAATAGAAAACGGGACTAACTGCTTAATGTGCCTGTCCTGTCGAAGCACGGAGGAAACACGGTGGAGCTTGATATCGCAAAGTTTTGGTTACCCATCCACAGCCGGGCCATGTCTTAGGTAGCTTTGTTTTCAATTGAAAGCTAAAGCGTACTAACCATTTCGCCACCGATCTCCTCTGTTTGATAGATCGGAATATTCAAGATGTTCATACTATGCTGTCTAATCTTGTGGAAAACCATAAAATCTATCTATAATATATATAAACGAAATATCTATCACTCTCTGATAAATCCCGAAATCTCAGAAACTAAAACACCTACAAACTTGAAATTTTGCAGGTGGGTTCCTTATATGGTGTAGGGTTCCGCTAAGAACGGATTTCTCGAAACTCCATCCCCAAAGGTCGGTAGTAATGAAATAATACATATTATTATCATCACGCCTGTATACCCGATAGGTAGAGGAACTTTTCGCCTGTTATGTCTTAGTCACCATGTAATGAGAGCAAGCCTGATGCCATGCACCGGGCACAATGTGAGGCAAGCAATATTCTCAAGATAACTTCATAGGTAAATTCTATTCAAACTCAGTGGTACAAGGAGTGGGATCAAACCGCGACCTTTTGAACGAGTACTGTTCCCTTATAATTAGCATTATGTTCGTGACCAGTTTTTCCAAGAAATCACCTATATTTACCGTCAATACGTTTCCTACGTGTATACAAAAAAAAATTAGCTCGGTGGTATTTTTTTTTTTAATAATAAATATCCTCAGACATTCACACCTATCAACTAGTCCCATTTTAAGCAACTAAATGCTGCTTGTGTTACGGATACTAGATGACGGACAAATATATTTAATAGATATATAATTATTGAGAATATACATAATATAATACATATATAATAAACATCCAAGACTGGAGAACAAATGTCTGAAAATTCATCACCCAAACACTTGCCTCCACTGGGGATCGAACCCAGGACCTCTCGAGATGGCGACGCCTTGAGACCGGCGTACAGACCACTCGGCCACGGAGGTCGTCAAATTGGGTTGCGTAGTTTATTTTAGATATTGAAAACAAAGGCACGAAATTGTTGACCCTTCATTTCTACTAAACATTCGTGGACATTTTAACCGGTTGTCTAATAAAATGGTGCATCTGTACTATAGGAATATGCCCAGCGGTAGCACGTTTGAAGGTTAGTGATAAACCACAAACACCATATTAAGGAATTATTCGATTACATTGGTACCTATACACAATTATACTCATAAGACTAATTTTCACACATCTAGAACCTCACTCGCATGTTCGAAATCTGTCCCTCTATCTTCGCACATAATCGGAAAATAATCAAATCAAAAGCATTTATTCAGTTAAGATGCGTCTTAGCACATGTTTATGAATGTTATAAACATTTTACAATATTTCGTGAAAAAGAAAAACTACGTCATCCGTAATAATCTCTAAGTATATTTTTACGAGAGTCGTGTGGTAGCGGCTCATTAAAAGAATACTACCAACCCATCTCTTCCCTTGGGTGTCGTAAAAGGCGACTAATGGACTTCGAACTGTACAACAACCAATAGCTTATAGCGGCGACGGGCTCACCACCTGTCACGCTGAGTGCAGTCACTACTTGGTGAAGCGCGGACTATGGCAATGGACTGCTTTTCCCTAGTCTCTGACTAACCCTTAAGGGATAATTGTCGTGATTATATGTATGTGTGTATATTTTTACTAGATAGGAACTGACGTAATAGCAATAAGATCACGTTTATCGATCACAGCATTAATAGTACATTATAATGATACTAACTTCATTTCTGATTAATCGCTCGCTGGCTTATATTAGGGTACTAATTGCAATACACCTGGGCACGCGAGACATCGATTATTCATTAGCCCGTACGTTCGCTTAGTCGAGATAAAATGATCACGTATTATCCGAGAAGCGATGGAGATTGAAAAAAATTGGCGATGATTTGCTGTGGAGTTGGAAGATGCCTTCTTTCTCTGAAACCAGTCGTTTAATAAAACCATTAAATATTTAAGTTAATAATGCGGAATTAAATGAGGGAAATTTTGCAAATCTTTTTTAATGAGCTTTAAATATAAGCAGCTACCCAGGTAGAGTATCTAAGCAGTTACACCCAAAACGGACGTTACCCAAACAAGTCTGCTTTATGTGGTTTTTCCAGATATTTTCTTTGAGTAACAAAATTCAAATACTTAAAAAATAATGCATAATTACATCTTCAAAAACAAGGCGTCTTAAAGTAGCAGCTCATTAAAAGAATAACCCATTACCCATCTCTTCTCTTGGGTGTCGTAAAAGGCGACAAATGGACTTAGAACTGCACAACCATCCAATAGCTTATAGCGGCCAGGCCCTCAAAAACTGTCACGCTGACCACATGTGCAGTCACTACTTAGTCACGCAAGGACTATGGCAGTGGACTGCTCTTGCGGTGCTTTTTTGCCTATTCTCTGACTAACCCTTATGGGATAATAGTCGTGATTATATGTATCTATGTATGTAAAAACAAGGAAAGAGTTTGTTTGACTAACAGCTTAAAGTTCTGTGCGAAGCATGGAAGAACTGATCCCAATATTCTGAGAAAAATTTCATCTCCACTCTGGAGCAAACATAGTTTTAGATAATAATTTATGGTATTATTTTCATTTCAAATCAAGAGAAAATCGAGTTCAAGATTCTTCTATCCGTAAAGCGATGAACGATGAATGATAAAGAATGCAGTGAACATCATTAAGATTCTAAACGTTTCTAGTTACTATTAGCTAAACTCTTTTATCAAAACTAACGAATAAGTAGATACGAATGAGCATCAACAGCGAACAACAACTATCCACTTTATGACTAATGCATTTAGGTTCAAATTCTCTTTAAAATGTTGATACTTCTGTATAGCCTGAGATGCGATCGACAGTACGTTGGCTGGCTGGTTGCAATTAAGAAAGTTAATATGACTTGAGCCACACACGAAATATTCATGGCATTACTAACAAAGCCATAAACAAAGTTGAATGAAAAGCTAGTGCGATTTACCGACGTTTTTTATGAAACATATAAATTCTAAGAGTACAAACACAAAAATATTTAAATTTATGTAGAGGAACTTCTTAAAAAATAAAACTTTATATTACTTTTTTACAATGTTAAATTTAGCATATTTCTAATACAGGTATTATATTAGGTCCTTACCTATGAAATTGGTGTTTTGTATGGAGAATTTGGGGATGTCTTTCTTCACAACGACAAATCCAGAGATAATAATATTTGGCATGTAACATTAGACAAGCTTTAGTAATATGTGTAATATCACACTTCATAAAAATTATTTATGGTTTTTAAGTGAATGCAAATAAAATGATGTATTCGGGAGGCACTTAAAAAGAGTCTCCGTGTGCAATTTTAACACAATAAAACTTACAACAAATTATCAAAACAAATCAAAAGAGCTCAAAAACATAGTATATTTTTAGACGAGGTAATTATTTTTAAGAATACTCTGAATCTTAATAGTTACAGACAAAATACTAAGAGAGAAAAAAAACGGCAATTTCATAGGTAAGGACCCAATATATCAGTTTGAGTCAAACATTTTTATACATAAAAAGTACTTAGGCTTTTTAATGCATAAAATAAATGCAGAATATTTTTATTACATATCTTGTAACTTATCAAACCAATCCCATTTTCTTTGTTTACTCTTTGTACTTCACAAACAAGAACGACTCGCGACGTTCAGTAACAAGAATGGTATTGACTCTCACGCTTCGCGCACCGGTAAATTTGGCACCGTTGTTATAAGCTAAAGAAACTAGGTGTACTGTCTAAACACGATAGTTGTTGACATTTTAACATGTAGCACCTGATACTCGATGTTATAATGATGTTTGACCAAACAGGCCAGAATAGTAGATTAGTAGCCAAGGGCTGTAAGGCATCAATTGCAGCCCGAGATATTTAGGCGCACGAGCGCAGCGAGGGCGCTTATAGTTCGAGGGTGCAATTGATGCTTACACCCGAGCTAACTACTCTGCTTTACATCTCGATTGTGAGGTAAGTGGAAAAAAAGGCATTACAAGAATAAATAAATTTATTTTCAAGAACTAAATTTAGCTTCGCCGTTCGATATTCAAAATTGATGAAAATAGCGAAGCGACCTCTTTTGTCACAAGAATAAATAAATTTATTTTCAAGAACTAAATTTAGCTTCGCCGTTCGATATTCAAAATTGATGAAAATAGCGAAGCGACCTCTTTTGTCATTGGGCTGAATGCATGATGTCTAGTGCCAGTAAGATGGTTAGATGTACGCGAACTTTTTGAAAGAGTTTTTTTTTAATTACTTACCGCCCTAGGGCGTTTCTAGCTACATTATTAACCTAGGGCGGTAATTGATCACTTACAACCCGCATCTGGGGGTATTAAGGACCTACTTACCGAACATGAGAGATGTAAAAACATTTTATCTAATAATTATCTAATTATTTTGAGAATTAACATATCTGGCATCTTCTTCTACCCACACATTATTAATATCCCAGTCACTACGGCATACCACACTAACAGTATCTGGGTTGGTTTGTAAAGGTACAGTCCGCGGCGTACACATGGTTATACTGGATTCCACGCTGATGACAATTTAAACCCGTCCTCCCGATTGAAATTTAGGTATTAATTATTAAGGTTTATTAAAGAAAATTAATTTTGTTTTATTTTTGCGGTTTGTTATGTAGGTGTTGTTATTAGTCGAATTTAAAATTTTATTGTTGTTGTGGCGACAGGCTCACCACTAGACACGCTGAGTGCAGTCACTGCTTGGTGATTCGCGGACTATGGCAATGGACTGCTTTTGCGGTGTTTTGCCTAGCCTCTGACTAACCTTTAGGGGATAATAGTCGTGATTATAATATATGTATGTAGGTATGTTTTCTTATTTACTTGCACCAATGTGTCCCAAATACAATAAGAAAGGTACATAATCTAGTATATTAATAGTATTACACTAATTGCAAAGGAACGTAGCGACCACTGCACTCTAGACTTTTTAACCGCCTCTGTTGTAGTGGTTGACACCACCGGGTGTTGATCGGAAGGTTTGGAGTTAGATTCCCTACGGGGACAGGAGTTTTTCTCCATGGTTTGGTTGGCCGTAGGGCTTCTAAGCTCGCCTGGCTAGCTACCAAAAGCCATAATAACAATGTTTAAAGCATTATTGCGTTCAGGCAATAAGAGGTAAGCTCCTCAGTTGCTCAGTTGTTGAGATATACAGGTGAAGCACGCTGCCACCTTCGGCCTTATCGTCACTTACCATCTGATGAGATGAAGATCAAGGGCTTGCCTGTCATAAGAAAAAAAAATAGGCCCGTTAATTTACATAGAAGACGCAAATGCATGTATTGTCCTCAGCCTATACACGTCCTACTGCAGGGCACAGGCCTTCCTCGTGGAAAAAAAACATGAGGAGTATGGGCCGTAACACCACCACGCTGGCCCAATGCGGGCTGGTGGGTAGAAACAGTCGCAATAGCGACCGGGACCAACGGCTCAACGTGCCTTGCGAAGCACGGAGGAGCTCAAGATCACAATGTTTTGGTCACCCATCCAAGACCTGACCATGGCGAAGGTTGCTTTGTTTTCGATATCGAAAGCCAAAGCGTACTAGCCACTACGCCACTGAGCTCCTCAGCTAGCGTATTACTAGAACCCTAACTACGCTAGCTATTATTTGGTAGCAATTTGCAAGATGAGTCTTACAAATAGGTTTGCATCCAATATCCCGAAACAATGGCAGGCTAATAGCCGAGCAACAACTAATAAAGTTTGGCCCGAACTATTGGTAGTATCGACGGGGAAATTTATTTATCCGTTGTCGACCATGTCCATTAATACATTAGTGGGATGCGAGCTCAGTTGTGAGTTAGCCTACCTGAATGTGATTAGCTCGTCGCTTTGCTAGCCTAACTTCTAAAGCAGTGTCCTGTTCCTGAATTATAACAGGCTTTCAATGAAGTATCTCTATTAATTTACACTTAAATCCATCCACCTATGTTTCCCGAGGACGAGAAACTTGGTGGCGTGGTGGTTAGGACACTTTGGATTTGGATATCGAAAACAAAGCTACCTTTGCCATGGTCAGGCCGTGGATGGGTGACCAAAACTTTGTGATCCCGATCTCCTCCGTTAACTCCTTCGTGCCTTGGAAGGCACTTTGATCCGTTAGCCCCGGTTGCTATTGCAATCGTTTCTACTTAACAACTCGCATTGGCCAGCGTGGTGGTGTTACGGCCTATACTCCTTATGTCTGTGTTTCCATCGGGAAGGCCTGTGCCCAGCAGTGGGATGTATATGGGCTAACGAACTATGTTTCATTGTCTTTTTCAACCTTACTCTTAATACACTTACAGACTTGATTGGAACGCTGACCCATACATGAGTCACTTTCGGGGATCCTTCTGTACCGTACCTATGCTTGTTTTATGTTAAAGCTTAGAAGATTGGTTGGTGGGTAAAAAAGGTTACAGGAGGAACTGGTACCAAGAGCTTACCGTGCGTTCCGAAACACGGAGGAGGTCGAGATCACAATTCGTTAAGTCGTTGGTTGGATGGAATTTCTTTTATTCTTTGAAACATTACACCACTTATCTTTGGACTTAGATAACCACTGATACTTGTAATCTACTTGTAATAAAATCATGTAGTTATGCTACTAAATTCTTAGAGGTTTAGTAGACACCCCATTTCTTTTGGGTAATATAAATTTAAGGTGCCCCCGGACAAGTTCCTGGCTTAATAACTTATTTTCTCAATATGTATTTAAGACCAAATATACCCGCAACACATTTTTGTATCGCTCATGTGATGTTTATAATTTAAAATTTAATTCAGTGGATATTTTTCACTGTACTGCTGCTCAATTCAAAAGACAAATAAATAGTTTAAATATTGAGGGAAAGTATTTAATTGTTAGTTAATAATATAGTATTTTTGATTCTTTGATTGAATAAATGTAAACTAGTTTTTATAGTGCGTAGGTGTTTCTCTTGTGTCCGTAAAGACTTTTTCTTTGTGTTACATTTTTATTGAAACTTTACTGATTTCTGTACCATTTTTTATTATGTTATTGTTATTGTGTTATTGTTAAGTTGTATAATAATTGTATGTTTCCTTAATAAAGTAAAAATTAAAAATAAAAAAAAACACACGGAACCCTTGATCTACAACAGATCCTCCACAAGCAAGTCCAGCAGGAACGACGAAATATAATAGCGGATCTTTTAAACTTTATTAATATGTACGGATCGTGATAACGTCAAAGTATCCCGGGTGATATTAACAAACTTGAGGCATAAACACCAACTGCTATCCTCCGAAACATAGGCTGATAAAAAAAATCTAATTTCGCCCTGATCCGTCAACTTCTATTTTATAGAACGAGCGAAGTTTCGTAACTTTGGCAGTATAAGAAATTAAATGAAAAGGTAATAATGCTCGAATACCGCAATAAAATTTGAATAAACGCGAATTCAATTAAAAAAATAATAAATGCAATGTGTTAATATAATGTTGGAGATCACCGCAAGCTTATACAGAGTAATTTTTAATGAATCAACAAACTTTTTTTTTTGAGGAGGAGAAATCCTTTTTTTTTTACCGTACCTAGCGGTGGCTTGTAAGTTCCTCGGTATTAAATATCGAATCTAAAGCACATGGTCACACCAGCAAGCTTCTTCAAAGTAAATTATGGTTTCAATTTGCTGGAGATATTAAAAACCTGCGTCAAATTGTATAAAAATACACTTAATGAACCTACAAAGAAATATATTCTTAAAAGCCTGGCTCTTCACGAAGCTCTCTGAGAGATGACTCTCCATTTAATTAAAAATAAAATTTTGTTCCTAACACACGATAGCCATTGATTATACTCTTAAGATTCAATATCGTGTAATACTTAACTGCAATTTAATCTCTGATTCCACCTACTGATATTAAGGTGCTCGCTTCGACGTAAGAACACTTCAAATCTCCGAGTGGTCAATAGTCTAGGCGGAGTAAAAGCAATCTTGTCTTTATATTAATCGGTTCATATGAGGGTAGTTCAAAAACATTACTGATTAGATTTATTTCGCTCTACTGTCAGAAGCTCTTTGCAAGCTCTATTGCGATATGATTTATGACTCTTATGGCTTTTTTTTGACGGCGACTAACCTGTTTTTGGACATAACCTACCGCTGGCGAAAGGCGTGTGCGGGACTCGCTCGGCGTTGGCCAAGAATACCCACTATAACTCCTCGATATACCCTCAATGCCCTTCCGTGGGAGCGACCCGATGTCTGCCGAAGCAATTCTCCGAGCCGGTGTCAGGACTACCCGACCTAGTCAGGCACTTTTTTTATTGTATAGGTGGCAAACGAGCAGCAGGGTCACCTGATGGTAAGTGATCACCGCCGGCCATGGACATTTGCAACACCAGGGGTGTTACTGATGCGTTGCCGGCCTTTTAGTTGGGAGTACACTCTTTTTTTGAAGGCTTGGAGGTCGTATCGCACCGGAAAACTGCAGGCGACAAGGAGTTCCACAGCTGAGTTGTACGCGGAAAGAAGTGACGCGAGAAGCGTACAGTTGTGGATACCTAAGCATCCAGGAGGTGGGGGTGGAAGGCTTGACGCGATGGTCGATGACGGAAGGCTGCATGGCACTAGGCTTATAGCCCGAATGGTGGTCGGCGAGCCGAGATGCATTCCGTAGAAGGCACAGACGACCCATCATCCACCGCCGGGGAAACTACCCCGCGAAAACACTCCTCCAGGGGGCCTAGAGTATAACACTTATGGCCTACTATTGACATAGCTCCTCTACAGAATATAATTATAATTCTTATTGGGACATATTTATTATTTCAACAATAAAACTTATTGTCATGAGTGTTTTTTTAAACATGAGTATAATTAAAAGTATATAATTGCTATAATCCCAAACCATCTCTCCTAATGTTTGTTTCCATAAGGAAGGCCTGTGCCCAGCAGTGGGACGTATATAGGCTGAGGACGGACGGAACCCATCCCTTTTCTTGGGCGTCGTAAAAGACGAATGGACTTAGAACTGCACAATCATCCTTTAGCTTATAGCGGCGGTGGGCTCACCTATCACGCGGTGCACCTCTGGTGGAGCGGTGTTTTTGCCTAGTCTCTGACTAACCCTTAGAGGATAATAGTCGTAATTATATGTATGTGTATGGATGTATGTTATTTTAACACTTGACTAAAACTGTGCCCTGTGCATGACAACAAGGACTCACATGGGAACTCTAACATATACCTAATGAGAAATGTCGGTATTATCACCCCTGCCTACCCCTTCAAGCAAAGAGGCGTGATGATATTATGTTATTAAGTATGCATAAAAAATATATTAAAAATCGAAACAAGCTTCATTTTATTTATAAAATAATTTAAGCTTTAATTATTGCGATAACGCGACATGAAACACCGACCGCTCAGTTTAGAGGAATTAATTAAATTAGGGGCGCCGGGTATTGCCATTCCGCAGATTGCACAGAATTAGTTTAGTCGTAAAGTTAGGCCGAAACTAATTCTCTACATTTCAAAATAGGTAGGAATTGTATCGCCATAATCTATATCTATACATATACCTATGAAATTGGTGTTTTGTATGGAGATTTTGGGGATGTCTGCATTTTACTTTATTTTATCAGTTTTCTTCACAACGACAAATCCAGAGATAAAAATATTTGGCATGCATGATTAGACAAGCTTAAGCAATATGTGTCGCCCCCCCCCGCCAATAGTGCTAGGCTCGTCCAGTGCAACCTCCACCACAACACTGCTGCAACGGCTCAACTCAGAAGGTGGCTGGAGGTCAACAACACAGCGGTCGCCCTGATCCAGGAGCCGTGGATCAGAGGAGGGACAATAAGAGGACTCTCCAATTTAGGAGGTAAGCTTGTAAGTGCCCACACTGGCGACGTAAGAGCATGTATCTACACATCTAATGACATCCACACACAGCCTCTAACAGATTTCTGTTCCAGAGACCTCTCTGCCATAAGGCTGACACGCAACCTAAACGACAACCAAGAGGTCATCATAGCATCAGCATACATGCCGGAGGGCGAGTTAGCGCCACCAGAAGAGTTGGCGCAGCTTGTCCGTTTCTGTGAAAACGAGGGACTGGAGCTGATTGTATGCACCGACTCCAATGCCCACCATCCGCTGTGGGGCATGGAAAGAAGCAATACTCGAGGTAATCAATTAGTTGAATTTCTATTTACGACTAACCTTGAAATAGTCAACACAGGCAATGAACCAACGTTCGTTGGAAGAAGATGTCGGACGATCATTGACCTGACGCTCGCAACGCCTGCAGCGGTGAGTCAGATATCCGACTGGCATGTCTCCCAAGAGGCGTCATGCTCGGATCACCGCTGGATAAGGTTTGATATGCAGGTAACCACTAAGGCACTTGTTCCCAGGAGGTTCCCAAGGAAAACTGACAGACAACGTTTCGCACGACTGACGGCGGAAGGTCTTAAGGCTAGTGACGCGGAGGGAATCACCGACGCTCACTCACTAGAACAAAAGGTAACAGCTTTCAGCGATACCATAATTAACAGCTTCAATTGTTCCTGTCCTCTGATGTACCCAAGGACTTCCGGTTCCGGAAAAAACCACTGGTGGGGACCCGAGCTGGAACGGCTCCGGGGACAAGTCAGGAAGAGGTTCAACAGAGCTATGAACACAAACAGTTAAAACGACTGGGACTACTACAAAAAGGTTAAGTCTGAATACAAAAAGCGTATCAGGTACTGGAAAACTGCCACCTGGCGGAATTTCAGTAGTGACATAAGCAGCAGTACACAGGCTAACCGGGTAAGGAAAATTATGGCAAAGCAAGGTGCCAACAACGTTGGAAGTCTTAGCAGACCCGATGGCTCGAAGTCCAGAACCACGGGTGAGGCCCTCGACATCCTTATCGAAACGCACTTCCCAGGAAGCAGGAAAACTAATCAGGTAACATGGCAAGAACACACGGTAACTCCGTCCCAGGAAGACTGGGCGAAAGCCATAAGGATAGTCACGCAGCAAAAGGTGCAATGGGCTATCAGTGGCTTCGCACCATTCAAGGCAAGCGGTCGGGACAACATCTTCCCTGCACTACTGCAGTGGGGTGGCGACACCATTATAGAGGTACTGACACAGATTTTACAGGCAAGTCTCGCACTACGATACATTCCGAAAGCGTGGAGGGAAGTGAAGGTTGTGTTCATTCCGAAACCGGGAAAAACCGACTACTCAAATCCCAAAGCGTACAGACCGATCAGTCTAACGTCGTTCCTACTTAAGACCTTAGAAAGGATCTGTGACAGAGAAATCCGAGACGGCCCCCTCCGCAAGTTACCTCTGCATCCACAACAGCACGCGTATAGTGCTGGACGAAGCACAGAATCGGCTCTACATCAAGTAGTAGGTAAGATAGAGACAGCCCTTCAAAACAAACAGACCTGCATTGGAGCCTTCATAGACATTGAGGGCGCTTTTGACAGGACCAGCTTCACGAGCATCAGAGCGGCCCTGGAGAGTCATGGGGTGGAGGACCTGCTCATAGGATGGATAGTGAACATGCTACAAAACAGAATGGTGAGGCCGGAGGGGGAGGGACGGGGCGCCCTAGTGGTAAAAGGCTGCCCTCAAGGTGGCGTGCTGTCCCCTCTCCTCTGGAATCTAGTCGTCGACAGCCTCATCACGCTGTTAAACAGCAGGTACTACTTTACAGTGGGATATGCAGACGACATTACCATCATAACGACGGGTAACTATGCACAACTAGTATGTGACACTTTACAGGCAGCACTAAAACACGTGGAGCGCTGGTGCGCTAAACACGACTTATCCGTCAACCCCACTAAGACAGAACTGGTGCTGTTTACAAACAAACGAATCATCGGAGACCCAGCACCACCGAAACTATTCGGCACAACACTGAGAGTGGTAAGCGAAGTCAAGTATCTGGGGGTTATACTAGACAGTAAGCTACTATGGAACAGCCATGTGGAGCAGAAACTGAAATCGGCGAGCATCGTCTTATGGCAATGCCGTAGGATGATAGGTAAGCGCTGGGGACTCAACCCAAAGATCATCAGATGGCTCTACATGACCGTCATCAGACCCATGGTAAGCTACGGCTCACTAGTCTGGTGGCCCAGAACAAACCTAACAACATGCATAAATAAGTTGAAAGGTTTTCAAAGACTAGTCTGCTGCGCCATTACAGGTTGCATGAGGACAACTCCCACAGCAGCTATGGAAGCGATGCTCAACATCACACCACTGCACATCTATATACAACAAGAGGCTGCGCAGGCAGCACTTAGACTAAAACAACTCAAGTTGGTAAGGTTCGACAGGTAAGGCACTTTGATAACCTACTACAATCCTGGGTTAACACTCCACTGGTAGATGCAATCTGCGACAAGGTGGAACCAGCCTTCATCTTCGACAAGAAGTACAAGATACACTTGTCGAAATATGAGGGCGAGGGAATACACCACAGATCATTGATCATCTACACAGATGGATCCAAAACAGGCACGGGAACGGGCACTGGAGTCTTCTCTGATGACCTCAACATACACCTGGCCACTCCGCTGGGAAACACAACAACCGTATACCTAGCAGAATGTGCCGGCATACTGCTGGCCGCCAAAGCCATTCTTACAAGGGGAGTCACAGAACACAACATTACAATCCTCTCAGACAGCAGGTCGGTCTTGCAGACTCTGTGCAGCAAGATGACAGTCTCCAGCCTCATCAAGGAATGTCACGACACCCTCAACAAGGTAGGGGACAATAACGATTTAAACCTTGCGTGGATCAAGGGCCACAGTGGGGATAGAGGTAATGAGGCGGCGGATGAGCTAGCGCGGAGGGGCTCGACGATGCCACCCATAGGTCCAGAACCGATCATACCCATTCCCATGAGTTGGTTTAAAGGTAGAATCCAACAGCACACATTATTCTTACACAATGAATACTGGAACAACCTGGACGACTGCAGGCAGGCTAGACTTGCACTACCACGAGTTGAGCCACGCCTATCCAGGGTATTAATGCGGCTGGATAAATGTAGACTGCGCCTTGTAACAGGTGCAATAACAGGACACAGCCTTTTTAACAAACATCTTTTCAACATAGGTGTCACAGACAGTCCGCTGTGCAGGGCGTGCATGGCGACAGAAGAAACAGCTTCCCACGTTATGGTGGAATGTGACGAGGTAGCAGAATGCCGGGCTAAGTACCTGGGCACACCGGGTACCCTCCGGGAGGCCATCGGCGACGTGAAGGCGCTGGGTGACTTCCTGGCGGAGCTTGGATGGCTGGAGTAATCCAGCATTCACCCTCCGACGCAAAACAGGCGCACATTGGACGTCGAGTTGCGGAAACCGCCCGTATCGATGAAGAAGAAGAAGAAGAAGCAATATGTGTGTGAACACGCTTGATAAAAATTATTCATCGTTTTTATGTAAATGCAAATCAAATGATGTATTCGGGAGGCAGTTAAAAATAATTGTCTTTGTGTCTAATTTTAACACAATTAAACTTACAAAAAATTATCAAAACAAATCAAAAGAGCTTAAAAATATAGTCTATTTTTAGATGAGGTAATTATTTTATAAGAATGTTCTGAAACTTAATAGTTACGGACAAATTGCTAAGACAGAATAAAAAACACCAATTTCATAGGTAAGGAATACGAATGTCTGTACATTGAAAAAAAAGCTTAACACCAAGTCAGGGGGATGTAATAAGAGGGAAAATACCAAAAAATGATTTTTTTTTCTGTCTGTTTGTTCGGGTTAATCTCTGAAATGGCTGGACCAATTTTAATGAAATTTTGCATGGTGATACCTTATACCCCTGGTCAACATCTTAGTCCGGAAAATTAAAGGGTTCCCGTTGGATAGTTAAAAAACCATAGTAACCGCAGGCTAAGTCATGGGCAACAGCTAGTTTTGAATAAAACCGACTACATACGACTTTACGAAGATAATAATAATAAAAAATGTCATCATAAGTTTATTTGTCATGACGGTGGGCCTCTCTAAGGTTATATTCTTACACACTTCTATTCTTCACACAAATATGTATTTTTCGAGTGTTATATCAACCAAAAACAAACAATTCTCCATGGAAATATTAGCTTACTTTAGACTGCATAAATCATTTAATTCGTGACTCCAGGCCTAATAACTGGGGCAAAGAAGTAATAGCTCCAATTAAATTTGTTTTAAAAACAAACTTCAGCAAAATATGTGACGTTCTAATAAACCCTGTAATAAACAATGCCCAGTAATATTGTTGATGGATGACAATATACACAGTATAAAAAAGCATTTCTACTAACAAAGGATTTAGTACAAATTACTATGAAATTTTAACATGAATAGTAATCATTTCGTTTAGGAATGAGTGGGTGTATAACACTTCTACCTACTCTTTCGAGACGTGATGATATGTTAATGTTTATGTTATTTCAGGAAATTGTTTGTTAACAATGATTGTTAACAAGCGTATCGTAGCAAGCGTTCCGCGTCGTAGCAAGATCGTAGCACGCGTAGCGAGTTGAAATGTTTATCTCTTTCAACCCCTCTGACTAAAAGAAGTGATTATGTATAGTACGTCTCAATCCAAGTTGCCAAAAAAAAGCCGACATACCGAATTTGTTATTCAATAATCGCACTTTTTACATGGACATTGGCACGTAAATACAATTAACGGTAACAATTGTTGTCCGTTTCAATTGTTTTCAATTACCTACAGTCATCACAAAACATTTTAAAGATGAAACATTACCTTTGTTTTGTTTACCTTTTTGGCAACTTAGATTGAGACGTACCTACTTTACGTGACAATTATCTTATTAACTAGGGTTTGTAAAACTAAACTTATTTTTTTATTATTATAATCCATGCTATCTATTTTCCACGTTCGACTAATTGGAGCAAGATGGACGATGCTATTAGTTAATGATGTCTCAGCGAAGAATCCTTAGGAATAAGTGATGCCGGTATAGCCAGGAAGCAAGAACGGATTAGTAATAATTTCCAACTAGCTCGCACGAGCACTGCAATATCTTACACCGTTTGAAGTGGCGTAATCCCGCAGGCCACAGAATTACACGCGCTTGAAATAAACACATGAATGAACTGATGGCGCCACATTCACATAAGGAAGACAAGCACGGGCCCAATTTCAAATTAAATCTAAGCCCACGTGTTTATAAAGTCCATTTTACAGTTATATCCGCTCCACTCCACAACACTACACTTCATAGTTGAAATGATTTTACCAAATGTAATTGTCTAACGGTATCGCACCGCTATAAGTTTGTCCGTTAGTGTGACGTCCACATTTTGTCGTTATCTCTAGCTTGGATCGCCGCTGTCTGCCGCGCCGCTGTTGGCTCGCCATTCACAAACTTGTATTACGAGGGTAGAAAGCAGCCAGTGCACAACATACCCTATAATAATGTTAAATAAATACTGAGGGAGTCCTACAATAAACCTAGAGAAAGAAAAGTACTTTGAACGCAGGTAATTTGATGTTTTCTGAATATTTCCCTGTATTCGCTGGGTGCTGTTTTTTTTGGTACACACCAAATTCCCTTACAGATTCTTCCCTTATTCTGGGCTCAGACTACTCAGAACACTTCGACTCAAAAGATCATACGTAACTCCACTCTTACAAGAGATTGTGTCATTTGTTCTTTAAATTGTACTTAAGTAACGTGTTTCTCTGCGTCGAAGCTACATCGCTTAATCCTCTCTGCATCCTTCTATTCTTTTGAAGTTATTGTGATTATAATAAAACACAATATGAAAATTGCTCTAGCGTTGGATGACGTTAGAGGTACGAGTATAATTAATTTTTAAGTCCAGGCCGGCATGGTATTGTTTCGTTGTGTAACATTACAGCCACAATGAGAAGCTCGGTAAGTATACTTTGGCTTTCGATATCGAAAACAAAGCTACTTTCGCCATGGTCCGTGGATGGGTGACCAAAATTTTGTGATCTTGAACTCCTCCGTGCTTTGTAAA
The DNA here is from genome assembly GCA_910589355.1 of Parapoynx stratiotata. Taxonomy (NCBI): domain Eukaryota; kingdom Metazoa; phylum Arthropoda; class Insecta; order Lepidoptera; family Crambidae; genus Parapoynx; species Parapoynx stratiotata. The sequence goes on from OU342464.1 coordinate 15,905,786, forward strand.
GCACATTAAGCCGTTGATTGCAACCGTTTTTACCGATCAACCCCGCATTGGGCCAGCGTGGTGGTGTTACGGTCCATAGTCCTCATGTGTTTGTTTTCATGAGGAAGGCATGTTGGAAGATGAACATCAACAACATCAACATCTTACATACTTTTTATTCCGGAAAATTAAAGGACTCCCGTGGGATAGTTAAAAATCCATAGTAATCGCGGACGAAGTCGCGGGCAATAGCTAGTATTATATATTGACGCGTCTGTCTCCGCAGGCGCGGGCAGTAGTTTTGAGACCAACATTTCAGCTGTCATGTGTAAGTACCAATGTGACATGGGGCGAGTCTGTTCCTATGTAGCACAATTTGTATTACATACAATCACGCCTATAATCTTCGAGGGGTAGGCAGAGTCCAAGGAGTACAATATATAGAGCAATATATATTTAAGAATTATTCAATGCATGCTTAATTAATATTTAAATAATCCTTATGTAACAAAAGTACATATTCATTAATTGTATATAATTCCATGGGATTTATGCAAGTAATAACGCCCTTTTCCTCTTTAAGTTGCGATACCCGACAGGGTCCATTATTTGTACCTTATGTCATATATAACACCTTTTCGTAAACATTATGGTTGATATAAAGTATTGAGTATTGAGCACTGTGTTCCTTATGACCACATTTAACCGTACAAAAATTCGGTTTGGTCAGATGAAAAATCGTGAAAGAGTAGTAACAAGTGGCTAGCTCATCGCCTACACTATCACAGACCCAATACGACCTTAGTCGCCAATATACGACATGCTAGGCAAGAAAAGCAGTTGGTATATTCTTTTTGTGTCCCGGACCAACACGGGACAGCGGGACAATTTGTTTTGACAGGAAGAAATCTTACAAAACCGCCTTATCTGGGAAAAATAGTGATAGTCACAGTCTGCTGATTGTGTCATCAGGTCTATATCGAAGCCCTATTCGAAGTTAGTAGTTCAGCACCCAAATTAAATCTGATATTTTAATTCTTATGCGGGCCTGTGGCCATTAAGGCACAGAATGAAGCGATATTCACTCATAGTTTATAGTATAATACGCTTTTACCTTCACACCCTGTTATATTTCTCTAACATCGTTAGATGTTATCGTTATCGTCTAGTTTCATCGGCGTTATCATCGTTAGAGTTTGTACATCTAAAGGCTGTCTCTTCCAAGACCAGATTGACAAAACTCCTTTGTTTACCTACGGTAATTAGAATAAGTATTGTCGTGTATCTAACTGCGTAAATATTCCTTAATGGGTGTCATTGTTTGAGCTATCACCCGTTTATGTAAGTATTGTTTTCTTTTAATTTCCCGCGATCTCGGTGGAAGCTGACGGCACAAAACAAATAAGTACAGAATACCATCTCCATACAAAGCGGTCTCGAGCAACACACACATAGACACCGCTCACAGACACGATATCTTGGACTAGTTCGAACCATGAGCGAGTTTATTTATATTATCTGTATTTATAAAAGCAATATACCACTCACTGATAAATCACAAAAACACTCAAAACTCCCTAAAACACCTACAAACTTGAAATTTGGCTCCTGAAAAGTGTAAACATCCACTAAGAATGGATTTTATAAAGTCTACCCCTGAGAGGGTAAAACTACGGTAGAAAGCCGGGGCGGGTCGCTAGTTGTTTTAAGTTTCCAATTCTTTCTGTTTCAGTAACAATGTTATACGATAGTATAACATAGTAACTAACAGGATACGAGAATATTACCACAAAAAAAATTTTACCGACTTAAAAAAGTAGGAGTTTCTCAACCGCCATTTTTTTTGTATACAAGCCAAAGTTGTTGCATACAAACCTGGCGCGACCGAGCGTAGGTAGGCATGAAAGTAAAGCACATGCATGGGTTTGCCTTCTGTACATATCTGTTACATAGTAGCGGCGAGGAGTGGTGAGATTGCGAACTCATTAGTCTCATTTTGCTGAACATATCTGATTGTCTGTTAAGACAGGTCAGGAAAGAAAGGTTGTTATTAACTTGCGTTTACACGTGTTCATTGGATAAGCTGATTGCTAGACAAAATACCAAAAAATAGTAACAAAATTGATGACACACAGACGAGGTTAAAATTTTATATTTTTTTGTCTATTTAATAATGTGGTAAACTACCAAACGGACTTTTAGAAAAATCTTAAAACGAAGAATAAAAAAAATTTAATTATAAAATGTCCGTAAAATTTAATTAATATTCCTTTTGCGGGAGTAATACTGTTTCCCCAACTATTACCAAAAAGATACACAGAGCTACTTTTACAAGCTTTTATTTAACATACAATGTATGTTTATGCTTCATATGAAGGTATGAAAGAATATGTAAGGTAAAGAAGGAGGAAGAAGTACTAGCCTAAGCTTTTGGGAAAAGGCATGTCCTAATGTGTGTACTTTAAAAATTTACGTAACCTCGTCACGTCACAGATTCTACGTTGGGTATTAAATACAGCTGCTATAATACACCGCGGTGGTTCCTTTGATCCCCACAAAGGCCGCTTAGTGTGCGTTCTGAGTGACGGTGCACCGCGAGTAACGGGTAGCGGAGCGGGTTTATACGACAAACACTTTGAACATTCAACGCCGTCTACTTGTGGAACTCTTTACCGTCGTCAATTAGAGACTGTCAGACACTCACTCAATTCAAAAAGAGGCTAAAAGAATATTATTTATCCTTAACTTGATTTTATAAATATTTATTTATCTTTCATTAAGACTAACTTTCTGTTATTTTCATCATCCTATATATAGTACTTTGTTGGTAGGTATGTAAGTATATGTATATTAGTTGCAAGTATATATTACGTATATATGTATATATTTTAGTTATTATATATATAAATAAGTAAAGTAATTTAATATAAGTAGGCTATTTATTATAATATAATTTATTATGCTTATAATAATTTAAAGTAGGTACACGCAACTTGTTTTTCTCTTTGAGCACTGCTCCTGTCGCAGGTGGGTTGGAAGAGATATCTTATAGATATAAGCCCTACCTATTGTAATTTTATTTCTTCATTGTATATTTCTTTCTTTATTGTGTACAATAAATTATTAAATAAAATAAATAAATTTATTCAATGCGCCACTCATCGCGCGTGAAAAAGAAAGAAGAAGCTGAAAAGCAGTGGTTTAGTTAATATAATTATGGGAACAAAAACCAAATACCTATATGCGCGTATTTATCAACATTTAGCATGTACTATGGGCTATCGACATATAGAGGCTGAGCCACATCTGATGCATGTACCGGTTGATACGGGATGCTATTGAATGCATGCATGCAACGTCACATTTTGTCTCATGGGTAAGCGAGCAAGTGAACGTTTAGGCTCCGTACTTTTAAGCATAACATTTATTGTCATAATATGAAGATCCATAATATTGAAAGGCATAATCATCAAAACGCATAAAATTGCGACGCATAATTTTGAGAGTCCTAATATTGTATTGGCTAAAATTGTTTGTCATAAGTATTAAAAGGCATAAATTTGAAACGCACAACTAATGAAAAGCATAATGATCACAACGCATAATATTTTTCTCTGCCCCAAATTGTTAACTAAATATATTTCGATGACACAAATATAGTTTTTAAGGGTCATAAAAAAAAATAACCTTAACCTAATATCCACCCAGAACACATTTCCTTGGATTTGGTCCTATCGAATCTGGGTGATTATTCGAATCATTTTAGGGCTACCTAATGTTGTGCTAAATGAAACTAGGAATTTCTATAGTTATGCTTTATATTAATATTAATATGCCCTTAGAGAGTTATGCCACTTGAATGTTATGAGTAAGAAGAAATATGTGACATGAGTGTTATGCTATTTGATGATTATGCCATTAGATGTATGACAAACGATGTTATGACAATCGAAGTTATGCGAAAACATACAATCCCGAACGTTTGCCATGTGAACGTTTGTTTATTTGCACACAAGTGTGTACATATTCGGCGTGTTTTGAACCGCAGCCCGCCATAAGCCGTCACTCAGGACGCACCTTTACAGTGAACACGCCACGAATTCGAGACATTGTGTCGCCGACGTACGCGCAGATTATTACATTACATTACATATTTCTGTTGATTCTACTGCCTTTGAGCACTGCTCATGTCTAGTCTAGACTACTCTAGTTGATTGGATCGCGTTGGTGGGCAATAGTTATGCTTTTTCTAGCAGTTTTAATTGCTAAAACTAAGCAATTTATCAAATGCACAAAAGATCCCATAGGGTCGAAGAGCCCTGTGTTATCTTATATAGCCCCATCACAGGAATATAAATAATTTATCATTAAGTATTGCTGGTAAGGAGGGAGGAGCTCGGTGGCGTAGTTGTTAGTACGCTTTGGCCTTCGATTGAAAACAAAGCTACCTTCGCCATGTTCAGACCGTGGATGGGTGACCAAAACATTATGATCTCGATCTCCTCCGTGCTTCGGAAGGCACGTTAAGCCGTTGGTCCTGTTCGCTATTGCGACTGTTTTTAAACACCAACCCGCATTGGGCCAGCGTGGTGGTGTTACGGCCGATACTCCTCATGTGTTTCTCCATGAGGAAGGCCTGTGCCCAGCAGTAGGACGCATATAAGCTGGGGACATTGCTGGTAAAATTATGGAATTTTCGTTATTCAAAAACACGACAATCCATTCAGAAATAATTTCAGTGTGAATTGTTCCCAGGATTGGGATTTACATTTTTCTGACAGATTATTAGCGTTACAGTCCTCTTTATTAGAGCAAAATACTTGTTACGCTGTAGGAGAAATTAAGCAAAACCGTCTTAAGTTATTTTAATAATATCAACAAAATTACTCTAGTTATCAATTTTGTTTTTCTCAAATGACTATTTAGACGGCGAAATTTCCTAAAGTTATTATCAACTAACATACGATTTAAAATATCAATATTAAAATTCGTTGATAGTTATTGAGAGGTTCGAAAATTTTGTTGCGCATGGACAGCGTACAATATGTTTCTATTTTACAGAAATCGACATGTAATACTGTATTTATAAGTATCTGGTGCGGACATTTGAAATAATTGAAAAGCTGCCAGTACCAACTTATGTAAAATTACTATTAAAAATAGCTGTCCCAACTTTATATTGCTCACATAATAATCTCACTAAGTCCTACTGCTAGGCCCAATATAAAATCTAGAAAATGTGTGAACTGGATCCAATGTGTATTAGAACAGTTATAATTTCAACAGGCCAACGATTTGATGACCTTCCAGAAGCACAAATGGACTTAATATGACAATGTTTTGGTCACCCATCCTAGAGCCAACCATGAAGAAAGTATATCTACATACATACATACAATCACGCCTGTTTTCCCCGAAGGGGTAGGCAGAGTCCAAGGAGCACTGTGTTCTTTAAGACCACATTTAGCCATACAAAAATTGGGTTTGGTCAGATGAAAAATCGAATACGCCCTTATAGTCGCCTTTAATGACATGCTAGGCAAGAAAAGCAAATGCTTTTGGCATTAAGTCCGCCATGTACACCAAATGTACTGAAGTTTTAAATATCAAATAATAAAAGCAGTTGGTACATTCTTTTTGTGTCCCGGACCAACACGGGACACAAAAAGTATAGTATTTTTGTTTTAATATCAAAACCAAAACGTTTGATTTACCTCGGGGCTTCAAAACTTAACTAACTTCTACAAAGTATTAAAAGTAAATATATCAAACATCAACAGATACGTAAAGCTATAAATATTAACTGTAGGCGGAACCCTAAACAAGATTTAGCGTCGTCTTCCTGAACCGATGCAATAGAAATTCACGTCTAAGTAATATCGACCAATAGTCCTTTTAAACAAGGTCGTGTTTTGGTATTGAGTTTAAAAATAGCTAGGTGGCAAAATATTGAAGACTTTTTAGACTTGGTTGGAAAAAGAGAAATAACTATAAAATATTGAACGCTTCAGAATCAAGGGACGTTTCATAGGTACGCTGGACGCCAGTGCCGGCCAACCGCGCCGGCAAAATTTCCATACATTTTTATGTAATAGTAACACGCGCGCGTGAAACCATCATAAAAGACATAACAGTTTATTTTTGTATGCTTTTGTTTAATATATAAAAGTACTTAGTTTGGACTACACTCAGCCGGTACATGGCAAAAGGCTCGCGCCGTTTTATATTATACTAGTTGTTGCTCGCGACAAGCAGACAAACAGATGAACAGACAGACACATTCATCCATCCGTTACATCCATTTCATCCATCCCTCTGACTTGATTTTAAGCAATTTTTATCTATGTACAGACATTGGACCTCTACAGTTTTATTATATGTATAAATAACTCACCTACATAATTATTATAAGTAATTATCATCAAAAATGGACTCTCCAATATTACGCGTGGTAAGTAATGCTGTGAAATTTTGTAATAATGTATACCAAATTACTATACTATCTTTATACCAAATTTCGTTTAAATTGGTTCAGTAGTTTTGACGTGAAAGCGAGACAGACAGACAGAGTTACTTTTGTATTTATAATATTAGTATGGATAAAGGATCTCACCTACATAATTTTCATTAAGTATTGCGAAAAATTTATTTAAACCCCATCAAAAATTAGAATTTGACTCTCCAATATTACGCATGGTAAATTATGCTATGAAATTTTGTAATACTCGTAATGTTAAAAAGAATAATAGTTTATTTTGTTTTTTAATGTAACAAAATACCTATTAAAACAAAGAGCTTGCCTAATTACCACTACAATGGGTAATTAGTATCGCAGTTATACTCATGTAGACCATTTAATATCGAGCTCGATTCACCAGCGTAATCAAATCGGCATTCCATTCGAATTTGATTTATTACTTTAATTGTAGAGCGAGTTAATTACAGTAAGGAATAGACTGTGGCGTAGCTAACTTGTATAATAATTGGGTTTTATCACTGCGGTTGGATACGATCTTAACGCCGTTACTAGTCAAGGGGCATAAAACAACACAAGAGAAACATCTATTGCTTGCGAACACCGGTGATCGGGGTGCCCTCCAAAGTGATAGAGTATAAATCCAAATCATTGAAGCGCACTCTTGCGCACTGTTGATCCGTATATACTTACCGTGTTATGCATAAAAAATATTAAAGGCTTAATAAACCTATATTAGTTACAGAGTGTTTTGTTTTCTTCTTTCAAACACAAATCTAAATTAGAAAGAAAATGACCAATCACTTTTTAGCTAAAATAGGTTTATTAAACCTTTAATATTTTTTAGGAATAACACGGTATGTCTATTCATCCTAACTTGCCCTATTTGGTAAACAAAAATGGCACTTATTTTTATTGAAATCATCTGATAACTAGATTCAAAAGGTTTCAGTCGTTAATAACAATTTATTGTTAAAGATTTTGGTCTTTTAATTTTGAAAGTAGGTCGTCAATCTCCGGAATCCGCGATGACAGTAGTACTTTTCGTTCATAACCTGCTTTATTGACATAATATCAAGCAACTAGAGCTATTTAGTCCCTTAGAATTATTATGTCCCTCGAACTTAGCGCCCTCGTTACGCTCTGGCGCGAAACCCCGTCGTTCAACCCTTGTAGAACAATGTACTATTTTGCCCCTTGGCGGGTAGTTAGTACATACTATAAGTGATTTAGTAAAAAGGTTTTGCCAAGATTGTTTACCAAATAGGACAAGTTAGATGAACAGAGTAAAAATTTTTATATTGACATTTACACAATTATAATAGTGATAGACATACTTTTAAATTATCACGCATGTTTTGATGGCATGTCGCATGTTTTGTGTGGTAGCGGCTCATTAAAAGAATACTACCAACCCATCTCTTCCCTTGGGTGTCGTAAAAGGCGACTAATGGACTTCGAACTACACAACCATCCGATAGCTTACAGCGGTGACCGGCTCAGCACCTGTCACGCTGAGTGCAGCCACTGCTTGGTGAAGCGCGGTCTATGGCAATGGATTGCTTTTGCGGTGCTTTTGCCTAGCCTCTGACTAACCATTGGGGGATAATAATCGTGATAAGTCGGAATAAGCCCTTAGGAAAAACGTATGTATATATGTTTTCCCTAAGGGCTTATCCTTAAAAAAAAATCACAAAAACATTATCATCACGCCTTTTTCCCTGAAGGGGTGAGGCGGGGGTGTTACCACCCCCCTTTCGCCGAGATTTGTCTATGTGGTATGTTCCATTTTCTCAACTATGGGTAAACAAACGAATCACAGATTCATTATTCCTGTCGCTTTTTATTGCCACAAATTAGAACGAGACACGTGACATTTCAAATCGAATCCGTAAACTGGCAGTTAAGAAAAGAGGCTGGTGTAATACACACATGGTGTATTCCAAATAGAACAGAATCATATAGTTCATAGTTCGGGATTGAAAACTTTTTTTTTCTATTCTACTTGTTGAAGCACCGCTTGGCACTGCGACCACCGGTATTCGCAAATAATATATATTTCCATAGTGTCTCGTATTGTGTCCGTTGATTAGTTATCTAGGTATGATTCACTATAGAATTTATCCCTGCTATTAAACAGGTTAAACGTACGTTCCAGGTTACATTACATGACAGGTGACATGACCAATTACCATCAGGTGAGGAGCTCGCTGGCGTAGTGGTCAGTGCGCTTTGGCTTAGATCGAAAACAAAGGTACCTTCGCCATGGTCAGGCCGTGATTTGGTGACCAAGACTTTGTGATCTCGAGCTCCTCCGTGCTTCGGAAGGCACGTTAAGCCGTTGGTCCCGGTTTGTGACCGTTTCTACCCGCCAACCCGCATTGGGCCAGCGTGGTGGTGTTACGGCCCATACTCCTCATGTGTTTCTCCGTGAGGAAGGCCTGTCCCAGGAGTGGGACGTATATAGGCTGATGACAAGGTGGTAGTCCTATTTAACAACATCCATACTAATATTATAAATACGAAAGTAAGTCTCTCTGTCTCGCTTTCACGTTTCACGAAAGTAAAAAAAATTAAATAACGCCTCCTTGAAAAATCAAGGACAAATTTACGCCATTATGAACTTTGCTTGTAATAATAGAGTAGAAGTAAACTTTCTATTCCACCAATTACTGTTCCAATTTGAGAAAAATCTTTCAGTGTTGAATAGCCAATTTATTGAGGAAGGCTATAGGCTACATACCATCACACTATCTCAAAGTAACTATTCTACGCGGACGAAGTCGCGGGCAAAAGCTAGTGCTAAATAAAAATAAAATTGTCTATTAGGTAAGTACACACAGATGTTAGTACATCTGTGTGTACTTACCTAATAGGACAAAGGTCCCTAGAGTCCTTGAAATAGGACAAACCTCCGCTTTATGCTGCCCGTTCTCGGTACGTGACCACACACAGGTGATGTGGATAGTGAGACTCGCAACAAAACGTGGCAAAACAGTTATTTTCCACCTATTTCAAGAAATAAAGAAAAATAAAGAAAAAAGTTAATTTTGCAATTATTAAAAATAACAATAATACAAAGTAAACTTTAAATTTACATTAAGTATGCCAAATTGGTCTCCACTCAGCATGTGTCGAGGCATTAGCCGCGACGCTGGTCTTCCGTGGATGCCAAAGAAAAACAAATAAAAAATTAAATAAAGATACAAACAAAATTAAATAAAAATAACAATAGTTTTGCACATTTGACACAAATTAAACATTAATTACACAAATCTAATACACAAATTTAAATGCTTCGACTATTATGCTTGTTTCTTAAAAATAAACTCTTAAAATTTTTCGTTAAGATTGGAGGAGGTATATTATTCCAACATCTAGTAGCAGCATACCTGAAACTCCCGCGAAACGCAGCTGTTTTGATTCTGGAACAGGTTAGGTTGGTTATTTCTATATTAAGCGCATTCACTGATACCTGATATTGGCTGGGAAAATCCGATAGCGCTACATTTTGGTCCGCTATGATTATTATTATTTTCCGATCAGTCCTCAAGTGAAAATGCGCTTGATATGGAACTGGGGGGCCAGCGTTAGGTAAACGAGTTGTACCTTTTATTTTCTTCCATTCATTATGAATGTTTCTCGTCTTGTTCTAAAAAGAATAAGTTTTCGAAGCATGTTTTGTAACGTAAATTTAAATGTACTTTGTAAAATGTTGAACGTGTACCGCGAAAATTGTCGCACACCCGAACGGATGTTCGGCGGCGAGTAAATATGTTATGAAAATAATCCCGCCGCGGGCGCCGCACCACAGATTTAAATTTTACAGTACGATACTCGAATATTGAGGAAAAGATTTAGCATTCCATTTTTTTAAATATTGGACAGTGGACCAGTGGCAGGAATCAATCCTCGCACAATTGAATTGGGTTCAAAATCGAAGAAAGTTTTTGATTCGAAGCAATGCGACCGATAGTTGCATAAAGACCTCAAATCATTCCAAAAGCTTGCAATAAACTTCGTCAAAGCACTCATCCGCAGTTTGACAGCGAATGCAGACATCATGACCGATTCTGGAAATAACTACAAAGTCTTCAAATGACGGATTTATAAGGAAATTTACAATTTTAACTTTTTGCTTTGTTTTCATTAACAAGCTGTCGAATCTCAAATAGTTAAATATATTTTACATCTCTCATGTTCGGTAAGTAGGTCCTTAATACCCCCAGATGCGGGTTGTAAGTGATCAATTACCGCCCTAGGTTAATAATGTAGCTAGAAACGCCCTAGGGCGGTAAGTAATAAAAAAAAAACTCTTTCAAAAAGTTCGCGTACATCTAACCATCTTACTGGCACTAGACATCATGCATTCAGCCCAATGACAAAAGAGGTCGCTTCGTTTTCATCAATTTTGAATATCGAACGGCGAAGCTAAATTTAGTTCTTGAAAATAAATTTATTTATTCTTGTAATGCCTTTTTTTCCACTTACCTCACAATCGAGATGTAAAGCAGAGTAGTTAGCTCGGGTGTAAGCATCAATTGCACCCTCGAACTATAAGCGCCCTCGCTGCGCTCGTGCGCCTAAATATCTCGGGCTGCAATTGATGCCTTACAGCCCTTGGCTACTAATCTACTATTTAAACACATTTCATTTCAAATCGAGGCCAAGTCAAATCAATTGTCGGCGTGCTGACTGTGTCAGGCAGCCCTGGTTTATCTAGTTTCCCTTGCCGCTTCTCGCGTAATCTACTTGGCTTCCGTCAATAAATATTGGAAAAATGTTTACGCGAATTTTATCTTTAAGGCGTTCCAACAAAATTGTATTTTCTTGGAGCGTTGGCTATTCTATTTCACAGGTTGAATCTAAGGTCAATAAGGCGTTTACTGGCTTTAATAGTACAACGTTAACTGGTAGACAGAATTACATATAAGAATTTATCCTAGCTCGTGAAGTGTTCAAACTTGATGGGTAATTTTTATAAATTTTTCTCCAACATCTCATCACTATCCACACCATATCCATAGATCCTTCAAAAAACATATCTAATCAATTTATTTGCAAATGCAATAAATTATAATTACCTACTTCATTCTTCTGCCTTTTCCTACCTTGTTTGATAATTTAATTTGTTTTTATATGCACATTTTCCAATAATACAATCATCTAAAACTAGCTTTCATTCTATCATTACAAGAGTGTAAGATATTCACGAATCTACATGGGACAACAATATTGGATATTTAGCCGACAATAACTTAACTATTTTACATCGTAACATAAAACATAGCACTAGTAATCGCAAACCAAGGTATTCAAGAACCCTTACATATGGCTTATGACGCAGCAATTTACGTCATTGATTAAAACGCAACATCGATATACCTTATATCCTCTATACTTTTCATGTTCACATGTTGCGTGTATCCTTTGTTGAACGGTATTTACATTGTGTAAAATAAAGTGGTTGATTGTCATGTTTAATGTTGATTACGGTGATGATTTGTATATATGGTTCAGTTTGTTGGAGATTAATGTACTTAACATTTTGTCAGTTTGATTTAGATCAGTGCCTATAAACTAGGTATTTTATTTCATACACTAAATACGACATAGATGCAAAAATGTAGCATTAACGACATCTAAATGTAAAGCATAATATTTACTTAATATTATATTTCGTATACTGACCTGGCAAAAAATTATGTAGCAGAAAAATCACTCATGTTTTCGAAACTATGGTGTGGTATATAAACAGTATGTCAACAATTTCCATTTGTTAACTAAACTGTTATTACATACATTATGAATGAATTATTATTTACGTGTACCTTACCATTTAGGTGTCTTAAATAAATTCAATGTTGTAGTTTTTGGGTAAATCAACCATTCATCTCTTCAAGCTTCATCTCTCGAGAACTGAAAATCAACCATCACTCGAGATCTAGTCAAGCTGGAGATCGCTTGTTTTTTTTTTCAAGAAATACTTTTAACATTCTAACCTTTTTTTCTTTCAACTTCTAACCTTCTAATTTCATCGTACTTCCAAAATAACTGTGGTTAATCGCGTGTAAAACAGAAATGTCTAACAATAAAATTTTTCAATCTAAATCGCTATATGTCGATAGCTATTATGTCGAATTACCTTTTCAGTACCGCTCGTCGTCTAAGCCAAGGTCATCTCGATCAACCAGCGTCTTCTATTTACATAGATTATAGGTTTCGGCTCTGAATTTACAAGCCCATGAATCCCACTATTGATCAGATTACGTTCAGGCACACACGCGATCAAGGTTGCGCACGCGAGATTTAACCCGGCCTTAATCAATGTACTCATTAGGGTTGTTTTATTGACTTCGTTGCACATAAAAAAGAATTTGAAATTTTCTGACAAGAACACAATATTGTCTTTATTGGCAATTTCCCAGCCAGAGCCACTTCATTTCCTATCTTGAAATGCATATACATAATTTTGGCAGTACACTTTTTTTTACTTCAAATAAAACAGATTTGTCATTAGTTTATTTATATCCCGCTGCTGTACGCAGACTAGTTCTGTTAGTAATTAATGACCGGTTGCAAATTTAAATGTTTCATCTAATGGTGGCTCTCAATACCTTCAAGAACCTTCAAACATTCCTAAATACGTCACTGCTGCACAGGATATGATATGAAATGGTCAAGTAGGTACAGTTGAGTACTAAAACACACAATTTAGATCAACCCGCCCATACTCCTCATTTGTTTGCTCGTGAGGAAGGCCTGTGCCCAGCAGTGGGACGTATATAGACTGAGGACGACATTTTAGAGCTGACAATCTTTATTTCCTTCTAATAATTTTTAAATATGGTTTAAACTACAAGATTCAAATATGGTTACATATTTTGAAGTCGACTGCACCTACTTCACACATGAGTTCATATTCTATTTACCATTTACAAAGCTGTAGTTTTAGTTGAGAGCCTGTCCCGTTAAAGTCATACACCTGGTAATGTTCAAATGCATACACAAGCTTGCTAACTTTAGGCGCTAAAAGTTCTTACTTTGACCAGCCACCACCCTTCTCCCAAAGTAAATGTTGTTACAATCAAAAGTGTCATGTTTCATATCAAAAACTCTTAGTAACAAGTAGTAAAGTTTTAATAGATAACTCGATAGTTTATAATATTCTTGGAAACTGATAGACTTGGCAGAGTCTATGAATTTTTCTGAAGATGAAATCCCACTGAAATTGAGAGAAATTCTAGAATTCGAGAGTATTAGTATTCGATAATTTCGAATAAAAATCGAAGTCTGAGTAAAAATGGTTCGGCACCATAAGTTAAATGTGAATTTACACGAGGTAATGTCAGTTATTTGAATTTCCCACTAGAACCCTACAAAATAATGTAGTCTGGGCTCATCATTTGCTTTATTAGTATGTCTTACAAAAGTATTAAAGGCGAATTGTATAGTAACACAGAAAAAGGTATCAGCTGTCAAATGCGTACACAGCCTAAAATCGCCGATTACGTAGGGCTCCGTCATTACAGCGGATTCGTCCAATGAAATTTAAGCATTTATTGGTGTTCGTACCCCTTTCTAGTTACACGGAATTTGGTCGAATCCTTAGTAGACAAAGAACTACTATTTTACTTTTTTCATACCAGGCGAAATGTGGGTGTGAGCACTTCTGCCTACTCCCTCGGGGATAGAGGCGTGGTGATATTTTTATACACCTATCAACTAACCCTATTTTAAGCAGCTAATGCTGCTTGTGTTATGGATACTAGATCACTATGATGATTTAATAGATAAACACATGTAAATATTCAAACAAATCATATATATAAACATCCAAGAGTGGAGAACAAATGAACACAAACACTTGCCCCCACCGAGGATCGAACCCTCTCGAAATGGCGACGCCTTGACACGCGTACATACCACTCGACCACGGAGGTCGTCCTCGTCGTTGATATGTTTTTAAAGAACAAGGGTGACAAGACTACTCATGGTAAGTGTACCCCTGGATACTACTTCCACAATGCCTACCTTGTAAAAAACTGGACAAAGCTATTGTGGTCACTTTGCTACCTTGAATGCGGATTATATTAAAAAAACATTACTTTAAAACCATTTGGAACAGGTCAAATAAATGATGATCTTAAGTTTGACATTCTGTTGTAATGTATAGGAATTGCTTAACATCAGAGATGTACTGTAGTTAATAATCACCCAAAAAAATACCTAATATCTACTTATCAACTCGAATACATCTCCAAAGGAGTAAAACCATGTTGCCAAAGTTCACCAAAATTCAATAAACTTTTAAAAGAAACAAAGTTGAACGCGAAAATTTTCAGCAAAAAGTCAAGGGATAATTACAGCTTCGTATCATGAAACGAGCAAACTCATCTCGCAACTCGCCACCACTCTCGATCTCATTTAAACTTGATATTTAACGAAAATTTTCTAATTTTGTATTTCCTAATTTAAGAGCTTTTAGACGTTTACTCTTCATGTAATATGGAACTCTGATGAATTTGTTTAATTTTTTTTCATAAATCATTTATAAGTTTATGGAATATTATTAGTTGCCATCAAAATATTAGGTAATAACACTGTTACGATAGCTATATCAGTATTAGCGACTATTGCTGTTATTCCGCTCTTCTCTGGCCATTTTCAGTTTGTTTCTTTTTTAAACTAACCATTTGTCTCTTTTTCATTGTTTTTGGTACCCAATTTTCATTCCTATGAGAGTCAGCGTCTGGGGCGGTTGTCTCGACGCCTATAAATTTAATTGTTGATAATAAAATTATAATATATATTATAGTTGATAAAACCTTAACGTTATATGTTCAAATCCCTTTTCCAAGGCACTTTTGTAAGTAGTCCTACCTTTTATGATAATAATCTTTAAGTTTTACATTCAGTGATTTGTGATATTTACCTTTTTATTAATTGTTCCAGTTGTGCCTTAAGTTCTAAAATATAAGTGACATCATCAAGCAGTTTTGATTTTATATCGGTCTTCTTGTTCCTATCTTCTCGGCCCCTCTGGAAAATAGTGTATTCCAGACTTTGACCTGCAACACATTTCCAAAATTTCATAAATTGTTTGAATTTAACCACCTCTTTTAAAAATAAACTAAAATGTTACCTTATCATGCTTTTCAGCATACAATAGCATCAAGTAAGAAAGTAAAAGAATGTTCTTTTAAAAATAAGTTTATTAAACTCAGTGCGTACCAAAAATAATTCAATAATCTAATTCAGACAGATCATTCGGATGAAAAAATTTAAATAAAAGACGTATTTATTAAAGAAAGCGCAAACAGAACGTTTAAGCATTCCACTAATGACTGCTCGGATGAATGCCGGCGCAAACAAAGGCTGTGGTAAATAAAGTGTGATGAAATAGCCGCGGGAGGCGCGAGCTCCCGAGAAATGATTACCAGCTGGTGAAATATAGAACTGTGATTGATAGTACATTTATTTGCCGTCAAAACTATATTCTGTAATAATGGGTAACTGAACAGCTCGGTGGCGTAGTGGTTTGTTGGCATTCGATATCGAAAACAAAGGTAGCTTCGCCATGGTCAGACCACGGATGGGTGACCAAAACTTTGCGATCTCGAACTTCTCCGTGCTTCGGAAGGCACATTAAGCTGTTGGTACCGGTTGCTATTGCAACCATTTCTACCCACCAACCCGCATTGGACCAGCGCAGTGGTGTTACGGCCTATATCCCTCATGTTTGTTTCTATTAGGAAGGTCTGTGCCCAAATAGTGGGTCTTATATAGGTTTAGGACCAACAAGTGAGCAAAAAAATCATCATCATACCCAATATGTATGTAATTGCAAATATTGGCGCCCGATACTCTTATAAATGTTTTATGAAGGTTTTAATTTCTCCTATTAGTAGTAAGTGAACACAAATTTCACCGAATCTTTTGACCAAGACCGTGGCAAAGGCACATTATTTAAATATAACTCAGCCTTAATTTTGATGAAAATTTATAAAGGTCTCTTTAAAGATCATAAATATTTATATTAAATCCTAGACCGCTACCCTAATGCGTGGCGAAATAGGCGACCGTAATTTTATTCACAATTCGGACCACAGAAAATTGGCAAGCCCGAGAATAATTTTAAAAAAAGATCACTCAAATTTTTTCAGTTTCCACTTCAACATGCCCTCTAATAAGTATGTATGTACTTGCCATCAGTAGAAAAAACACCTGGCGGAAAAAATTGCTCTTCTAGAAAATCACCAATGAGTAATTTTCTCTCAGGGTACTTGCTTAACCTCATCGGCCCGCATCTGTGCTGTGCTGTGCTTACGGCACAGATAATTCATAGACCATCATGACCAAGAATAGGCTAGTTGACTCATATCAAAAGCAATGAAAAAAATGTGTCATTCACATAGTTTTTAGTACAAGGGTCCGAAATATACCAAGTTCGATATATGTATATATATACGATATATAACAAAAAAAATTAACAATTTTCAGAATATATATATATATATATATATATATTCTGATTTTAAATAAAAAATGACGATGCCAAATAGATAGAATGAGAGGGAACACCTACTGATCGAGACGGAACATTGCCTCATGTTATTGTATGGGAGTTTGGTATCCATCATTATAGTACAAAATTCTTGATCATGGCCGGTCACGATTTTGGAAAACAATTAATACGCATGTGTGACACAGGCTGCAACAACCGACAGAAATGCTTGATTGGTTGCGACTGACGTTTGACGGATTTTGACCATGCGTAGTAATTGTTTGCATGACGTTACTTTACCAATTTTACGAACATATATAGATATATAGATGAAAAAATTTTATTTATTATATTAATTATATTTATTGAAATTGTTATATTTCGGACCGTCGTTGTACAGTCGACGTCAAAGATTTCTTTACAATTTTGAGGTTTCAATCAAACTGTAAGTATATTTAGGTAGCAAAAAGTGTAAATACAATTACGGAAGCTTGAACGTAAAGCATGAGGTGTTCCTTATAAATAAACATATCTATGGAACATAAATAGTAAATAGTATTCTTGAACCTTTCATGTCTGTATGCATGGAAGAGAGGTTGTAACCATAATTTTGGAGTATCAACTGAAACGATGAAACTTTCACATTCATGCAAGCAAGAATTTACACCGTCTGTAAATGTATTTAAATGTAAATGAACATTAAATTGTAAAGAAATTTTTGACGTCGACTGATCTAAGTATTATGTGAATAAAACATTATTTTCATAACTTTTGATATATTCAAAAGTGGAGTAAATATGAAGTAGTAAGAAAATTTTGTAATAAAATATTGGTTTTTATTTTATGTTAAGACTTTAATGGTTCTTGATAAAGCCAGTAAAATTCTATTTTTTTCTGGATTGAAGTTGATTGGAGTGAATAAAAGAGAAAATTTACTTTAAAATTATAATTACTTTTCACACGTAATAACCATGGTATTAAAGAAAAAATATAAATAACTAATATTGACGCTACGCGAACGCCGGCGTTCGCCAGCAATATATAATGTTTCAATTGTGTCTCATTTTAAAACGTATTTATACTTTTACCGATGTTGCAAACGTCTATGGGCGACAGCGATCATCTTCCATCAAGAGAGGCGTCTGCCCATCGCTTCCCCTTTTAAAGAAAAGGTTAAGCCTTCAATTAATACCCACCCCAGTAAATTATAGATTAAGCTACCCAGACTATCAGGCAGGAACAAAGCAGAGTGCTAGCTCGGCTACTTGGGAGACATTTGCAATTTGATGACGTCATTACCATAATCGACGTCCAGCGACGGGAACGTTTCAATATTAATGTTCACAATGTACGGAGGAAAATAGAAAACTTTTGATAGCTTTTCCTCGTTGACAAAGGTAGAGTCAATACTAATCTTTGTTTTCCAAACTCCAGTCTTATGTAAACGCAATAGGACTTGAATTTGAAGAATTTTTTTAGCTTGATTGCGCCCAATCTTTTGTTTTTTAGTAATCTATGCGATTTTTTGGAGCGTGAGTGCAAACTTTTGGTTGGCAAAACCTTGAAAACAATTCCAACTTATTTATTTACCTAAATTATAAATAAGTTGGAATTGTTCTCAAGGTTTTACCAACGAAAAGTTTTCATACATATTGCAATTTTGAAGAAAATATAATTTTTTAAAAACCAATTGGTACTTTGATAATATTATCATCTCTGGTCCTGGGTTGGAATCTGGGTTAGTATATCAAGCGAAATGTGCAATGTAAAAATTGTATTATTTTCTTCTTATATATAAAAAGCTTAATTGTAGAGAATACGTAAGCTTTTATACTTCAAACGCAAAAAGTTTTTTTTTACATTACAACTCTCGTTATTACTACTCTAATTGTACCGCTGACGTATGACATCTCCAAAAAAACTACGTGGCTTACTCGATTCGGACTCCAGAATGGCCAACTCGGTTACAATCAAATACCATTTTGAAGTTTTTGACAAGAAGTACATTATTGGACCGTACCTGCTGCAAGAAAATACACTTCACGTGCTACGACCAATCACGCACGGTAAGCTGTCCCGTGAGTGTCCGCTCACACAGACCGGTTCGGAGAGAAGAGCATTTTATATCACGTTTAAAACAGAGATTTGAGTCACTGCAATAAGGTTCATTTTTAGGTTTCACATCTGTTGTTATTTGGAATGCTCGAGGGGATACCCGAAGGCACTGAGTGCGTTAGCAGTTGCCGATCAGTTGCTCCTGTAACGTACTCTTCGGCGGTCGGGCAGCCGCTCCGCTCCGAGCGTCCAACAAGATTTCTGTAGGCTGAAATGATGATGACGACTCTTTTTTTTATTATTCAAGCCACTAAGACCGAAGTCTATTCAAATTATGGTGTACGCGACCAAGCACACACGGTAAGCCGTCCCGTAATGAGATTTCGTCCGCCGCGCGCTCCGTCGGTCGGGTGCCTAATTGGCGCTTCGGGTGTAATGGCCGTGCACCTGAGCTCGAACGAACCCCGCTTGTTTTAACGGATTCATCCAATACCGATTGTACAGCCGAATCACGGTTCGTCACCCGATTTTTGCACGTCCAATTAAAAAAATTAAAGTAAAAAAATAAACATTTGAGTCGCCCTGAGACAAAATGCAAATAACGATATTCGGAGATTATCTAGTGTGAGCTGGATGAGAACAGCCCAAAATCAAGAGGGGTGGCGTGCATTAGGGGAGGCATATGTCCAGCAGTGGACAAACATAGGCTGATGATGATGATAAAGATTTCAACATTCGAACCTAGTAAAGTGAGCAATACTGGCTGACGATCGCTAATGCCTGCAATGATTATCTATAATAATAATAATTCTGTTAATAAAGAAGAGTAAATACTCGTGGAATGTGACCACTTACGTTGAGGTAGGCATACATTTTTCTATGAAAAGGTCGAACAAAGAACCTCTTGACCTTAAAGCAAAAAAATCGCATCACCACTTTGGCTGGCTTAAAAAATTGAGTTGTAGGATGGAGGGACCACAAAGATATGCCATGCAAGCGATTTCGAAAAGAGATGATGAGGCTGCATCGCTTTCAAGATGATATTGATGATGTTGAAGATGTCTAGATGGTCAAAATTTGAAAGGTGGCTTTGAATTTTTTGTTAAAAACCTTGCGTATCAGAAAAAGTCAACATAATAAAAGAAAATCTTTGTAGGTAAAATATCTTGCCACTTTCACCCACGGTACAAGAAGTAAAAAACGCGGTAAAATATCCGTGTTTCCCAAACATATAAATTTAAATCTATAACATATAAATATCAAACTTTCTCTATCAGAGTTTTCTATCTTTTTTTTTGCGAGTGCTACTATGCTGACATGTTGTTGCTTAAGTGTTTTTATTTCTTTTTTTCAATTTCTCGCATCTAGTTACGGTGTTGGTTATTTAAAAGTGTAACTAAACATTCAGTGATTATGTACAATTGAAGTCAGTACTATATTTCCTGGATTTGCTGTGATTTCGTTATTGATTTGTCGTAAAATTATGCAAAGCAAATCGTCGTGAACTGGACGGTTTCGTTAAAGTGTACAAACAGTTTTGAGTATCGAAAATACTGTGCTTTGTTTTGCGACACCCCATGGTCTTTGAACAGTGTGTTTACAGAAAATCGTAATTGATTTATCATAAAATAACCTCAAAAAGAAATACAGTTTTTTATCTGTCAAAGGCAATCTCATAGAAACTGCTACTATAGCGCCATCTCTTCGCTACTGCAGGAACTCGCTTCTAAGGCTTAAAACATTTACTGATATTGGAATATTGGATATATTTCGAATAGCATTATATTTTATTGCAGTTATTTTATAACAACGCAGGTTATTAATTGCTTATAGTTGCGCCAGCCTACTAATTACTAAAAATGTCGATGCCACTATCTACTGAAAATTGTGCTGGGTGTAGGAAGCTGCCACCTAAGGGTGAGTTTTTGCGATGTACCCTATGTAGGGACATTTACGATCTTGAGTGCATTAATATGAGCACACATAGATTCTACTCATTTTACAAACTTGATAGCAAGCGCCGTGATAGCTGGAAATGCCCCGCTTGTATCAGCAAGAAGCCAAAAAGTAATAATCTTAATACACCCGTTCGCTCTGCCATGTCTTCTGATGAGGTGTGTAATATTACACACAGAAATAAAACAATGCCTGCTGCCCAACTTTCCGATACCAGTACAGAAAATGTGGAAGATAACAATGAGTCCATCGAAAAATTTGTGGTCGATTCTGCAGTTGACTTCAAAAAGTTTTGGGAAGAGATGAAGGCTATGAGAACAGAGATGAGCATGTTCCGGTCAGTCATAACAGATCTGACGTCCGCTATTACCTCACAAAATTCACGCCTAGAGGCCTTGGAGAGCAGGGTAGAACAATTAGAGACAAAGTCGGCAAGGGAGCCAGACAAGTGCTCGGTGTCTGACTTGGAGGATGTCATAACACATCTTAAGCTCGAGGTAGAAGAGAGAAATCAAGATTTCCTAGGAAACGATATTGAAATTGCGAACCTTCCTGAGACCGGCAACGAGAACAGCACCCACGTTATTCTCACTATCGCCAAAAAGCTCGGTGTAGAGCTCGATGAGCGCGATGTGGTGAGTGCGCATCGAGTAGGTGCACCAAGACCGTCCGACGCGGCCGACGCGCGCGCGCGGCCGCTCGCGGTGCGGCTGGCGCGCCGCGCGTCGCGTGACTCGCTCCTGCAGGCTGCGCGCGTGCGCCGTCGCATTACGGTTGATGACGTTTCCGTGCCCGGCGCATCGGTCTCACCTTCATCACGCCCGATATACATCAACGAGCGGCTGACGTACCATAACCGTCTGCTGTTCAAGAGGGTTAAGGAAGCTGCCGGCCGCCTCGGATGGAAGTACGTATGGACTCGAGAAGGTAAAATATACGCTCGGCAGGAATCTGGAAGGGCGCGTCACCGCCTTCGGTGCGAGACTGACCTTGTTAGGGTTTTTGGTATCAAACCTGTTAGAGATGATATTGGACTTTCAATTGTGTAAAATTTATGATTATTCACTGGATGTTCGCAGCGAATACAGTAATAGTATTTTCTATCCATTATTTTTATTTTACTTACTTATTTCTAAATTAATAATAAAAATTATATTAAAACTAAAGGTGGCTCAATTTAGATTTTATAATACCTGTTTTGTTATATTATTCTTTAAATGTGTTTTATTAAATAGATCTTTATTTCTTCTAAGGGTTATTATTGTTACTAAATATAGCTTAGAACATATTTTTGTACACGGTAAAAGTACTACTGCGCTGTTATTATATTATTACATTGTGTGTTTTCGCTTCATGTATTTTTGTGTGTATTTTTGGTATGTTAGTTTGAATTTTGTAAACATTTGGTTGTCAAATAGTCACCTCACTGGGTATTCTATTGCAATGGATCTCAAGGCTGCGTACTTTACTCAATACTATTATTTGTACAAGAAGACCCTTGTTATATCCTATTTATGTAGTGACTTTTACCTTCACATTCGGTGTACCTTTGTTAATGAACGTCATCATACTATATATGTGTTATACATTCATAATTTAAGAATGATATTTATTTTTTATGCTTTTGTGTTCCGATTTATTAAGAAAAAACTTTTAACACTTGGATTCTTAAATCCTGGCTCTCTCGGAACTCGGCATGAGGAGTTTGTTGTTGCGTTGGAAAAACATGCAGTCGATATCATGGCCATAAACGAGACATGGTTAAAGTTAGGAGAAGAAGGTCGTGCGCCAGCGCCGGCCGACTACAAACTTCGACATGTCCCGCGGCAATCTAGCGTCCGAACTCGTGGTGGTGGGGTAGGCTTTTATATACGTAATGGCATTCCAGTGAGACAGATCAAACCTCCTATTTCAGCTAATGTAGAACAAATGTGGTTAAGTATCTCATTAAATAATTTAAAATTTGCCATCGGAACTGCGTACAGGCCGCCCTGGTTAAATGTAGACACATTTATTGAAGCTATCACCGAAAATGTGACCTCTCTTTCCGGGTTCGATCATGTGGTACTCATGGGGGACTTTAACGTAAATATGCTCGCCTCTGACAGTGTTTGTACGAAAAAAATTACAACATTCTTAAAATATTTAGATCTAACCCAATATGTTACACAGCCTACCCATTTTACAGATCATTCAGAGAGTTTGATAGATTTGATTTGCAGTACATCTGTAATGTCTAATGTATTAGTCAATTATATACCGGATCTAAGCAACCATGCCTTTATTTCTTGCAACCTACACATTAATAAGATCAAAATTCCTCTTATTTGTATTACCTTTAGGCCTATTAAGAATATTTGTCTGGATGAGTTTAATGATAATGTTAATACCATAAACTGGGAACGATTAATTTGTGGAAATGTAAACGAGACAGTATCATCATTCAATTCATACATAATGTACCTCTTTGATAATCACGCACCTATTAAAAAAATACGGCTTAAACAGAGTAGTTACCCATGGATAACATCTACTATAAAACAAATGATGAAATTGCGAGATGAAGCCCATTCAAAAAGCCGATTGACAGGGCTTGACTCTGATATAAATTACTACAAGGAACTCAGATCTGTTGTAAATAAAGCAGTATATGCCGAAAAAGTAGCATATCTTGATCATCAAATAAATAAAAAATCTAAGAACTCAAAAGAACTTTGGAAGAACGTTAAAAGTAATATTGTCGATTTTAAAAATAAACGAGGCCCCTTGCCCCTTTTGCTTGGGGATCCGGATGTCCTAAATAACCATTTTCTTGATGCACCAGGTATTAATGACGTTTCAATTTCAGAACTTACCTTTTTTGAATTTCACCGTTTTAGTTCCGCAATCTTTAGTCTCAAGACAGTAAGCGAAACTACTGTTGCTAATGTAATAATGAATATTAATAGTAACGCTGAAGGCGTGGATGGAATTACGCGTGAAATGATACTATTGACGTTACCGCGAACACTTAGGATTATAACGGCAATAATAAATCAATCAATCTCAAGTGGTGTCTTTCCAGACGCATGGAAAAAAGCCCGCGTTAATCCTATTCCTAAAATAAATAATCCTTCCCATTTAAAAGACCTCAGGCCCATTAGTATTTTTCCTTACATGTCTAAAATATTAGAGAAGGTAGTTTGCCAACAACTGACACATTTTTTGGAGTCCACTAATATTTTACCAAAGAAACAGTCTGGATTTCGAGCCGGCCGTAGCACTGCAACGGCATTACTTGATATTGTTGATGATGTTCTTGTTAGACAAGACGTGGGAGAGGGTTCGGTTTTGGTGCTTCTCGACTTTTCTCGCGCCTTTGACACTATAAATCATAACCTCCTTGTTTCTAAACTATCTTATTATGGTCTTGATTATCTAACATTAAAGTGGTTTTCTAGTTACCTCAGTGGTCGCTCACAACACGTTGTAATTAGTGATGAAACTGGAGTAAGGTCTACTTCAAAACCTATGTCTCTACATCGAGGTGTGCCGCAGGGATCCATTCTAGGCCCTATTCCTTTTAATATTTAAAGTGCAGATCTAGCTGACGTCATTAAAAATTGTAATCACCATATTTATGCTGATAATTTACAAATATACTTATCTTTTAAACCTCAAAATACTATTAGAGCTATAACTGCATTAAATGAAGATTTAAATAGCATTTATGATTGGACACTAAGAAATGGATTAGTTTTGAACCCCCTGAAATCTAAATTTATTATTGTAGGCTCAAAAGCTCAGATCAACAAAATTAACGCGTGTAATCCTGTAGTTAAAATCGGAGCTACCGCGATCGAACATGTGACAGAGGCTCGTAGTTTGGGTGTTCTTGTAGACAACAGGCTAAGTTTTCACAATCACGTTGTTGAGGTCGTTAAAGTATGTTTCTATCGGCTTAAGGTGTTATATCAAGTACGCAATTGTTTGAATGTTGACATTAGAATTAAACTTTGCGAAGCATTAATATTATCCAAGCTAAATTATGCTGACGTGGTTATTGGCGAATGTTTATTTAATTATACTAAAAAGATAATACAGCGAGTCCAAAATGCATGTGCCCGATATTGTTTTCATGTTCCCCGTAGAGCTCATGTAACTCCTTATCTCAATCAAGGTAAATTATTAAATATGAAATCTCGACGTTCCTTACACTTCGCATGTCTACTTTTTGGCATTATTAAGACACAGTCCCCGATGTATTTATTTAAAAAGTTATCATTCTCACAGCGTCAAATAAGAATCGCACCTCGTCTCGCATGCCCAACACACAACACGGCTGCATTTCGTGGCAGCTTTAGATATTCCGCCACAAAATGTTGGAACAACATACCTCCTCAGTTAAGAAAATGTAGCAATGTTAATACATTTAGATTAAAATATAAGAAATATTTATTAGATTTACAACAAGAACTTGGATAGTAGGGTGTTTACCTAAAGATGTTGTGTTTTGTAAGTGTATAGTGTAGGAAATTGTAATGTGTATTTATTGTGCCTTGTACTTTGAGTTCTGCGTGTGTACCTGCCATGTATGTTTCAGTGTATCCCAAGTGCCATTATAATTTAAATGAAACTGTTTTTAAAATGGTTTACTAGTAGTTATTGCTATAAATAGGGTTAAGAAATTGTTATTTAGTTTTAATACAGCGCAGCGTAGTAGTACTCCCAAGGGAAAAAATTTGGTGACCACGGAAGACCAGTGTCGGATGTCTGCGACAACTGACACATGCTGAGTGGCTCGCCATTTAGTGTCACAATTTTCTTAGATATTAAGCTTAGTACTAAGGTTAATTCTGTGTCACTAATAAATTATTTTCTTTCTTTCTTCTTTCTTTCAGAGTGTAGTATGAGGATACTCAAATCCCATGAAAGTTATGAAGCACTCTCGACACAAGTTCCCATACGACCGTAGAATTCTCTTGCTTCGTTTGACTCAACTAAACCAGAGCGTGAATAAAAGATTGAAAGTAAAAAAAACTGTGCTTCCTGACCGTGATGACCTCCGGTCACTAGGTGCGGCTAGTCCACAAATTCAAAAATTCTCAGCTGGCCATTGAAGAGCTGATTATTATTATTACAGATTACAGATAATCTATGGAGTATTTTATAAATACATTAAATATAAATATATTAAATCACTAACTTTTGTCCGCCATTTGTATACATTTTTTGTAATGGAAATTAAAGCTTTAATAGATAGTTACTTTAGAATAGCATTTGGAGCTCGGTGGCGTAGTGGTAAATACGCTTTGGCTTTCGATATTAAAAACAAAGCTACCTTCGCTATGGTCAAACTGTGGATGGGAGACCAAAACATTGTGATCCCGCATTGGACCAGCGTGGTGGTGTTACGGCCCATACTCCTTATGTTTTTCTCCATGAGAAAGGCCTGTGCCCAGCAGTGGGACGTTTATTTTTTTTTTTTATTTATTTAATCTTTAATGTCCAAAATAAAAAACACTTTTGTACATAAGGCGGACTTAACGATAATACATCGCTCTCTCCCAGTCAACCTTTGGGCCAAACAGAGATTCAGAGTGTTATAATATTAGTATAGATAAACGGAAACCAAATATTTGTATTCACCGAATTATTTTTATATGTTATAAAGGTAGAAAAAAAATTTTTTTTTACTGTATTACTTATTTGAATGTTTTCTATTTATTTAATAATATTTTAGATTAAAATATTTGGTAAATCCAGCTAAAACAGTAATACACGCGAAGTTTTCGAGTTTTCGTTCTAGTAGCGTTTAATTAGATAACTTTACCTTCTCACGACATAAGTCAGTGAAGGTAAATGCAGGAGGGTATTAATGTCTACCGTCCATCAACATTAAGTCTTATTTACTTGAAATTAAAGTTCAAATTGAACAATACGTTAATTTTGCTTGTGTGTCAGACATCTTTTGTTCGTATTCGTAAATTCTTCCGTCAACTCCTCATCTTTTGTAATTTTCGAATAATGAACGCCCAATTTGATCATCAATTTAACGAAACTTTTTGACGGTAGAATTAGTGAACGTCAGAGTAGCTCTGTCACGTGAAGTGTGATATTCTTTTAATGACATTTTATCATCATCACACCTATATTATTATCATCACACCTATATTATTAACAGTGTATTGTAGTTATTAACAGGTATTAACAGTGTAAAGCTAGCGACATTCTAATAGTACTTAAGTAAGTTTTATTCAGGCTTCGTAAACAGTCTCTCACTACCTTAATAAAATTGTACCTAAAGGTCCGGAGCTTAACGACTATTCCGTCAAATATATGTTCATAGCTTCCACTATCATTCTGGAACTTACTGTACCTTACAGTACTTATATACTTTTGCGAGAGCACTTGTCCTCAGGCACAGGCCTTCCTCATAGAAGAACACATGAGGAGTACAGTTTCGTGAGCACTATTTAGGTACAATTATTCATCGAGAAGAGAAATTATTTGCAAAACGCGCTAGCAGATGGTGGAGACTAATATAGCACATTGTAGAATGGCAAGAACAGGGGCCTCTAGCTGATAACTAATGTGGACTGTTGATGATAATCCCATATATCATCAAGATATACTCTTGACTTGCCATCCTGACGTCCACAAAGCTAGCCCAGGTTAAATAACTCATAAGGCCACACCTGCTCCTATTAAAGCGGCCCAAACTTAATTGTTTCGTAGTAAATTAATGGCCTTCAACGAGCTCTCTTTTCATTGTAACTTTCCCAAAACGATTTGAATTGAGATTTATAAAGGAGTTTAATTAGAAACGTGCGAATTTACTGCTAATGAAGACTGATTATGTATGTCGACATTTTTATTACGGAAAAAATATTTACTTTTAAAAAAACGAGACAGCGTCGTTTTCCGGACATGCGCGATTACCACTGTGCCACCAAAGACAACGGAAGACAAAACCATCAAATTATTTTTGTCAACCGGTCTTGCCACTCTGATGCTATCAGAATTCCAGCTACGCATTGCATTTTGTCGCTATGACATACTATGCTAAGGGGGTAATTCGTTACTTTTTTTTTCTTTCAATTGAAACACATGTAGCCTCTCAATGGCCACTAACCAAAACACAATAGAAAAGATATACCTATTTACGCGAACGCCGCCGTTGGCTTGTGAAACACAGTGAAACAGTTACTGTCTAAGTACGAAATTTTTACATTGGAATCTTCAGTGTCTGCTGCCTAATAGGCAACAGTCACCGGCTACATTATTTCATAGAAGCCACACTTGCAGGAAACATTTTTTTTTTACTTTTTTATGTCTATCAATTTGATTAAATCTTTTTTTTATATCATTCATTCCTCTACCCACTTACACGGGCCTTCCTCATGGAGATAAATGAGGAGTACGGGCCGTAACACCACCATGCAGACCCAATGTGGGTCGAGCGACCGGGACCAGCCTAACCACAACGCCACCGAACTCCTCGCTGCGGCACCGAGCACTTGAATCCGTTTAACCTATGATTGACACCTTGGCGGGCACCGCGAACACTGGTGTTCGCACACAACAGATTTTTCTATTGTCTCTCGTTTTGTGCACGTTGACTAGTTATAGAGTTTCAATACCTATTAAAGAAAACGTAATTGCTACATAATTAGAGGAAGCAATGATATAAATAGTGTTAGTGGTGATATCGACATCTTCAGTGATAGTCTAAGTGTGATAAAAAATGCACTGATACGGATGCAGTCTATTGAAATACCAATTTGATTCCATCTTCTTAGGTATATTTTGCATTGTCCTCCTTATTTCAACTAGTTAGTAAGTAGTTTTCTATATGTGGTAGCTTCTTATTAGCTTCTAGTTTTTTGTTTCGTAATTATTTTGTTATTTTAAAGCTGTTAGCTACCCAAACATAATAAAATAAATAAATAAAACAACTATTAGAAATGTGAGTGTCAACGCATCGGGACATCTGCGTATTATTAGGTCCTTACCTACGAAATTGGTGTTTTGTATGGAGATTTTGGGGAATTCTGCATTTTCCATACTAACATTTTATCAGTTTTCTTCACAACGACAAATCCAGAGATAATAATATTTGGCATGCATCATTAGACAAGCTTTAGTAATAAGTGTAATATCACACTTCATAAAAATTATTTATCGTTTTTAAGTGAATGCAAATAAAATGATGTATTCGGGAGGCACTTAAAAAGAGTTGTCTCCGTGTCCAATTTTAACACAATTAAACTTACAACAAATTATCAAAACAAATCAAAAGAGCTCAAAAATATAGTCTATTTTTAGACGAGGTAATTATTTTTTAGGGATACTCTGAATCTTAATAGTTACAGACAAAATACTAAGAAAGAAAACCAACACCAATTTCATAGATAAGGACCCAATATTTTACGGCAGGTACACCAAATCTTGGCAGCACCATGACATCGTTCTCAGCCTATATACGTGCACTGCTGAGCACAGGCCTTTCTCATGAATAAGCACATGAGGAGTATGGGCCGTAACACTATCTCGCTAGCCTGATTCGGGTTGGTGGGTAGAAACGGTCGCAACAGCGAACGGGACCAACGGTGCCTTCCGAAGCACGGAGGAACTCGAGATCACAAATATTTGGTCACCCATATCGACCTGACCGTGGCGAAAGCAGCTTTGTTTTCGATCGAAAGCCAAAGCGTACGAACCACTACGCCACCGAGCTCCTCCCATGAAAACCATGAAGAATGAATATAATGTTGACGTTCGATAAAATATAAGGTTATTATATTTTTTAAGAAAAAACTCTATAACGCTACTGAATAAAAACGCCGTAACTGGCTCGCCCAACCGGCTATTAATATAAATAAGTGGTCATACAAGTCGTAGGAGGCGCAGCTGTTCTTTAGGATTATTATTTTAAGGGTCTCGCAATTTCGGACCCGTAAAACAACTGGAGGTTTTCTTATAAACAAATGTACTTATTCACAACATTTAATTAAATTTGAAGAGGATTTCTAACGGTCAAGATATTTCATGACCAAATAAGCTAACTTACATGGTTTTGTAATATTTTTTTTATCTACACTCATGATCTTATGTTCGAATTATGAACTCAGACTCGAACTCATCACGAAAATGGAAACTAAAATAATGACCATTATGCAACAGGTTGGACTCATTATGCAACATTTATTTTTCTTAAAAACGCACAAAACTATGGCAAATGTTTTCCAGACTGCCAACAATAAATAAAATTAATTACATTTTTTGTTTTATTTCATTTAATACTCGTAATGAGTGTAAATAAAGTAATGTATGTAAAACCACGCTCGTGTTTAATAACATATATTATGTGACAGTTACATAAACTATTATTACTAAACACAGCTTCGGAGAAGCGTAGTTTACTTCATGTAGACTTTCGAATCTTAAATCTCCATTAAAACAACTCCTTTTTCATACTCTGAGGGGATGAATTTTAAAACCTACTTAATATTAGTTCAATGTTATATTACTGTTAAAATTTCTCAAAATATACTTGACACTAGCGATAAAAGTTTTTGTGTGTTTGTTAACACTGCATTGTTTTTCTACAAAGTGCTCAACATTACATTCCTACCTCTTGTTAGCAAAATACTGATTGTTAATAGTTGAACTAAAACCTCTAATTATTAAAATAATGAAAGTAACCTTTCTTGTCAGTGTCATCTGATTAATTGTTGACAGGGTGATAAATCTCTGTTGTCGTGTTATTATTTTACAATGCCGAGAAACTTTAAAATTCGAAATGAAATTGCATTTTGACTTAATACTCGGTCGAGCATATATTAATAACCACGGTTACACCCGCGCGGTACCCGTTCCCATGGGAATATCGTAATAAAAAGTAGCCTATGTCCTTTTTCAGGCTCTACACTATCTGTGTACCAAATTTTAATTGAATCCGTTTAGTAGTGTTTCTTTCGCATTTATATTAGTATGGATAATTGAAACATCTGCTAATGATGCAATCAAAATCATTATTTATTTACGTACACATTTCAATCAAATTGTATTCAAAAATCAACATAATTAAGGTTTATTTTCCATCACATCTGCCTTTTCGTAAGTCATTTGCCAACCCAGCAGCAAGCAGAAAAGGCCTATGTTCGACCTTTGACATGTAAATCTGTGCGAGCGCCCGCCGCTCCGGGGGCAAATTGGCGGTTACCTGTGTCGCACTAATTACTGCACAGCAAATTTGATTAAGACACTGTTTAGAAAGGCTGAACAAATTAGTCATTAAGTTAATTAAGTCTACTAGCAAGATTAGACAGTAGTCCTCAGCCTATATAGGTCCCACTGCTGGGCACAGACCCTTCGCATGGAGAAACACAAGACACAAAAATCGGTGGCGTGAGGAGCTCATTGGCATAGTGATTAGTACGCTTTGGCTTTCGATATCAAGACTAAGCTATCTTTGTCATGGTCAGGCCTTGGATGGGTTACCAAACTTTGTAATCTTGTTAAGCCGTTGGTCCCGGTTGCTATTGCAACCGTTTTTACCCACCAACCCGCATTAGGCCAGCGTGGTGGTGTTACGGCCCATACTCCTCATGCGTAGTTAGACAGTAGGTTGGTAGCAAAACGGTAAATAAGGTTCAAACCTTCGCTAAAAATAAATTATGTTAAACTATTTTGTTTATAGAGCAAAATAGACGTCATTTGATGGAAAATTATTATAAGTTACATGGGTTGTTCTTCTTTTTTACCTACAAAAAGGTCTTGGTCTTGTCTTCATCAGTTAAAAAAATATATAATCCAAAATTTTCCATCTTATTTTATTATTCATGTTTCAATGTGTACTGTACTACAAATGTAACGGATACACACATTTGAAATAAATAATAATTTATATTTTTATAGTAAAAAATACGTTACAGAGTCGTCAATCCGCGTGACAGAGGTGTATTTCATACAAATCACAGTTGTCTCCCGCTACCTGGGCCTATGTATGATTTGTAATCGTACGAAAAAATTTAATGATAGTAGCAATTATTTTTTATTATTTTTAATATTAAAAGATATATTCCGTCTTGTAATAGTGACTCAAATTTTTTAACGTTTTTAATAAAAAAATTAAAAATTCTTAAAATCTCGTCTCTCACTACAGACTATTTTAGTAGGTTTATTCGGTCACGAGTTTTTTTCATTCAACAACGCGTTTACGCGGCTCGCCTTTAATGCCGTCGATTGGATATTTAGTCCTTTTCTTCCCCTCGCTCGGACTGGCCCTCTAGGACCAAGAACTCGTGCGTTAGTGGTTATGGTGTATATGGTATGGTGGTTATGTTTAAATATTATCGATTTTGTAAGTAAGATTTACCCCTCCGTCACGCTACGACTCCGTCACAACAAAATTGTGACGGAGTGGTAAGCTACGTGACGTAGGGGTAAAAAATACTTACGAAGAATAGAATAATTATATTATATTATAAAATATCTGTCAAAATAGGACCAGTACTTATAATGTCAACCATATCGATAATTAAGTATCTAATGTTTACATACTTATTTACATATTTTCATTTTCAAGATATTATCATGGCGAAAAAGAAGGCATTAACAGCAGCAGAAAGACAGCGGCGTTGCCGGGAGAAACGATAAAAATATACAGAAAAGGTAGCTGAAGTGAACGATAGCTGAAGTAAGAAAAGTAACGTTGATGAAGAAGGCGATGTTTTGGTGATGCTCCTGAAAACAGTTGATGATTCTGGAAGATTGTTTAAATCAGTAGAGAACGACTTATCGGATGTTCCGTTTTTTATGTAAACACCAGAGGAGTTGCAGATGCGCTGCCGACCCTTAAGGAGGTAATACTCTCTTTTTTAAATTTTGAAGGTCGTATTGGTTAAGGAATACTTCTGGTGACAGTTGATTCCATAGCTTGGATGTACGCGGCAAAAACAGCCAACCATCCAAACTATGGGGATGAATTTGACGTCCGGACGAAGCCCGGTGACGGAAGGCAGCGGCCGGTATGAGCTGGAACACTGCCTCAGAACATTCCCCGTAGTAGTGGCGGTAGAAGATGCAGAGCGATGCTATATCTCTACGCAGGGCCAAGGTGTCAAGCTTATCGGAGAAGCTAGGGTCGTTCACTATTCGAGCGGCTCTACGTTATATGCGGTCAAGAGGAAGAAGTTGGTAATGTGGTGCTCCCGCCCAGAGATGAGAGCAATACTCCATGTGAGGCCGAACCTGCGCCTTATATAGCTGAAGGCGGTGTGCTGGCGTGAAATATTGCCTTGATCTACTGAGCACACCAAGCTTCATAGACGCCAACTTTGCCTTACTCTCTAAATGACCGCCGAATTGAACGTCGCTCGAGATTTTGACACCGAGAATTCCGATGCTAGTTGTCATTGCAAGAGAAGTGTTTTCAAATTTAGGGTATTCCGTAAAAGGCATCTTTTTCGCGGTGAACGCGCAAACCTGTGTCTTCAGAACGGCCCCATGCTGAGACTCTCCAAGGAGGCCTCTATTTGAGACACAAGGCTATTTTCACGGGAAATGTTCCTGCGGCCAGTAGGCATCACCTGTGCTGTAGTCTGGCGGTGTAAAAATCGTTGGCGATAGTACACAGCCTTGTGGGACACCAGAATTCATGAGCTTAGAATCTGAGTATGCACCGTCAACTACGACCTTGTGATCCAGTTGCACAATTTCCTGGGTAGCCCGTAAGAAGGAAGTTTTTTCAGAAGCACTTTGTGCCATACCCGATCAAAGGCTTTCGCAACGTCCAAACTGACAGCGAAAGCCTCCCCCTTGTTCTCGACCTGCCCAACGATGTGTCAGATAGACCAGAAGATCACCGGCAGAGTGACCCCGACGGAATCCGCGCTGCCGGTGATCCTCAAGGTACTGCAGGAGCTGGCGATTGATAATAGTCTCCATTATCTTGGAGGACAAGGAGATGATAGCTATTGGCCTATAATTGGATGGATCTGATCTCCCTTTTTAGGGATCGGGTGAACAAAGGGTATCATTAATTCGTCGTCCTTATGCAAAGGTGGAAGAT
Organism: Parapoynx stratiotata; assembly: GCA_910589355.1. Lineage (NCBI taxonomy): Eukaryota > Metazoa > Arthropoda > Insecta > Lepidoptera > Crambidae > Parapoynx > Parapoynx stratiotata. The sequence goes on from OU342464.1 coordinate 15,939,815, forward strand.
ACGGCTTGCAAAAGTTACCTTGTACAGCATTGGCAAGAGACCAGAAAGCACGAGTTCCAGACGGAAGGCGAACCAATCTCTCACAGATGCTGCTTATGTGCTCCGACTTCGCCCTAGCAATCCGTATGAGGATTTGATTAAAATTCTACCGAATCCAAAGGTAAAAAGGGAAGAAGACGGGTTTTTTGAAATTTAAAAGCCTTTGCCAGTGTTCGAAAAGTAAGACTGATTAGGACTAGTATGACTGGTGGCGAAAGTAATATGTTGTTAGTGATTATTTTTTTTTTTATTGTTCAGGCAAGTTATTATATTATTATTTTTTTTTGTTTATTATTTAGTTGAGAAAAGTTAGAAGTCTTATAATTTAATTAATACGGATCTCTCATTCCAAAGACTCGGAAATGTGGTTTTATTAGCATGTAATATATAATTACATACTAATAAAACCACATTTTAATAAAGTCGAAGACTGTTAACTATTTAATTATTCTTAATAAATAATAAATGATTCTAAAAAAGTACATTAAATATCGGTTTTATTCCAAAATACAACCTAATATTGTATAGAATAACAACTCTGTCACATACTCTACCACTCTGTCACGATAATGTCTCCTGGTTTTAAAATGTATAAAGTCATTTTTATATTATATTATGAAATGTAAAATTTCGGAAAAATCATATTAATAATAGTTAACTATAATAAAGTCTTCTACATGAATATTTCTGTGCTAGAACTGGTTAAAATTGAATTATAGCAAAAATATACTTCAAACTAGCTGCAATTGTGACCGAGTGGTAAAAGATTGTAAATATATATTTAATATTATATACATAAGTATTGCCTTGTATGTTTTCAAAAAGGACCATTTAATTATTCTTAAAACAAATAATTTGCAAGTTATTCAAGTCAAACTATTAGATATAAAAAAATAAAAGATATTGTGACGGAGGTGTACAATTATTAACCCAATCCATCTTTAAGGCCTTGAAAATCTTAGAAAAATTTGTAAACTTCTCGGCCAACAAGTTTTTCAGATAGAATAGATATTCAACTATCACAGAACATATAAGATTTGACTAGAAACGATAATATTTTTTTTCTAAATTTGAAAATAAATTTCAACAACATGTAGGTTAAAAAAAAGAATGACCCACATATTATACTAAAATTTTTATCCTTATTAGAGAGTGAAAAAATAAAACTTCAAAAGAAAAAAATATTAGGTCCTTACCTATGAAATTGGTGTTTTGTATGGAGATTTTGGGGATGTCTGCATTTTACATACTAACATTTTATCAGTTTTCTTCACAACGACAAATCCAGAGATAAAAATATTCGGCATGTACCATTAGACAAGCTTTAGCAATATGTGTGTGAACACGCTTGATAAAAATTATTCATCGTTTTTATGTTAATGCAAATCAAATGATGTATTCGGGAGGCAGTTAAAAATAATTGTCTTTGTGTCCAATTTTAACACAATTAAACTTACAAAAAATTATCAAATTAAATAATACGAGCTCAAATATATGGTCTATTTTTAGAAGAGGCAATTATTTTATAAGAATGTTCTAAAACTTAATTGTTACGGACAAATTGCTAAGACAAAATAAAAACACCAATATCATAGGTAAGGACACAATATTAAAATTTCACCCGTACGAGTCCTCCATAGTTCTGGCTCAAATTCTATCAATTCCCACTAACATTGCATCTGAACGTCCAAATAAAAAGCTTCCAGACGAACGATATAAAGAATAAATAGCTTCTTAAGTTAAAGAAGTTTCTTTACCGCCCACTTGATATTCAGCGGGTTCGCTACCCATCGGAAAACTGTCTGAAACAAAACTATGATAAATGCTGAGTAAGCATTTGCTAGCTCTCTGGGTACACTTAGGCCCGGCGCACATTATCGGCATCGGCACAGCTCAGGATTTTAGGTGATCAATAACATCATATAATATAATATTGGGTCCATAACTATGAAATAGGTGTTTTTTGACTATAAAATAGAATAGATAACTATGAAATAGATTCAGAGTATTCCTAAAAAATAATTGCCTCGTCTAAAAATAGACTATATTTTTGAGCTCTTATGATTTGTTTTGATAATTTGTTGTAAGTTTAATTGTGTTAAAATTGGACACGGAGACAACACTTTTTAAGTGCCTCCCGAATACATCATTTTATTTGCATTCACTTAAAAACGATAAATAATTTTTATGAAGTGTGATATTACACATATTACTTAAGCTTGTCTAATGATAGATGCCAAATATTATTTATTATCTTTGGATTTGTCGTAGTGAAGAAAACTGAAAAATTTTTAGTATGAAAAATGCAGAATTCCCCAAAATCTCCACACAAAACACCAATTTCATAGGTAAGGACCTAATATATTAACTACATGGCAACAAAGTAGAAATTTCCATGATATATGGCCGTAGTAACAAAAATACCGCCTCGGTATGCTTGAGGTTGCATCGGCGGCCTTGAGGTTGCTTCGGGATACTTCGGCATCCTTCAGTACGCTGCCGCCCGCCCGCTTGAACAACACTCGAGGGTATTTTAGACGGTACGGCATGCTTAAGGTCACTTCGGCATCCCTAAAGACGTTGCAGCATGCCAAGGCATAGTTGCCGACAGTGTGCGCTCGCATGTAGGGATGCCGAAGGATTCCTTTTCTTGCCGATGCCGATAAGATGCCGATAATGTGCGCTGAGCCTTAATGCAACCATACTTTAAGAATCAATAAAGACATGAATGCCATTTAAAAAGAAAGCTTATATTGATGCGGGTAAACACAATGAATATTGTTGATAAATAACATAGATACATAATATAATCACGATTATTATTCCCTAAGGGTGAGTCAGAGCGCAAAAGCACCGCAGAAGCAGTCAATTGCCATAGTCCGCGCTTCACCAAGCAGTGACTGCACTCAGCGTGACAGGTGGTGAGCCCGTCGCCGCTATTAGCAATCGGATATTGTGCAGTTCTAAGTCCATTAGTCGCCTTTTACGACACCCACGGGAAGCGATGGGTTGGTAGTATTCTTTTAATGAGCCGCTACCACACGGCCCCGAAAAATATCGTCAGTAAATAAAGTCAAGGAGCTCGGTTGCGAAGTAATTAGTAAGCTTTGACTTTCGATATCGAAAACATAGCTAATTTCGCCATTTTCAGGCCGTGGATGGGTGTTCAAAACTTTATGATCTCAAACGCCTCCGTGCTTAGGAAGGCACGTTGGTACCGGTTGCTATTGCAACCCACCAACCCGCATTGGGCCAGCGTGGTGGTGTTATGGCCCATACTGTTTCAAGTTATCTTTTGGCGCAGAAATCGAAAACCACTTTATTTAATAACTCTTTTATCTACTGTACAAAGTACATTCTACATGTACAGGCGAGGTACACACAGCGTGTAAAGCAATCAAACTAACATTTTCATTAAACTCGCCCTATTCATCTGCTAGTGTCTAGTGTATAATGACTGATTTAATTGGCTCTGTCTGCTGTACCAATCTGTTGTAACATCTATGGACAAGGAACGGAGACTTTATTACACACGCTAATTATAAATGCTTTAGGTATGTACGAATTAAATAACAAAAATTGGTGTGGATGAACAAAGCCGTATGTTATTTATTTTTCTCACTGTAAATATCATTAAAAGGAGAATGGTCACGGCCCATACAAAATTTACCCAGACCCGACAAGAATGAGGCCTATCTCATTCTGTTTGTTATGTTTCCTGTAACATAAATATGTATTTTTTATATTCAATTTCAGTGGCTAACATATAAATATGTTGCTTTGTTCTTTCCTAAGGCGCAGTATGAAAAATATATAAGGAAACAATTTTTCCTAGACTGTCTCAAGTTTGTGTGTTTTGGGATGATTCCCCCAGTTAGAAGTTATCATCTAGGCCCAACCAACAAAAATTCGTTCCTAAACGTCTTTTTACATTGCGCCTGAGGGAAAATCGTTGCTCTGTTTTTTAATCAGGCGCAGTCTTAAAAAAATATGTAAAAAAATGAATTATTGCTGTTTTGTCTATAATATGAGCACGGAATGATAACTACCTAACCTAGAGCATCGTTCCAAAACATCCAGACATGAGAAAATCCTGAAAAAATTGTTTCCTTATATATTTTTCATACTACGCCTGAGGAAAATACAAAGCAACATATTTTTATTATGTTAGCCACTAATATCGAATAAAAAAAATACCAATTTCAATTTCTTATTCTAATCTACAACATAAATTAAAAGACGTGTGGCATTTGGGGACTGCCGCGGTAAAGCTATTGCATAGCATTTTGTATCAACTTATGCAATTATAATTTTATTTATTTATTTTATTCATGCAGTATTTCTTTTTCTTTGATATTAATTCAAGTTACACTTTTTGAGCGTGGTGACCGATAAGAAAACAAATTATTCTATTATTAAATAAATAAAAAAAGTTAATATTGTTTAAAATATTTTCTATTATTTTACAATACATGTGGGTTTTATTATCTTAACGCCGTGTCGAAGACTGCCGAACTGAAACGACGTTAGACGATGCACGGCCTTCAAGCCACACCTCCTTGCGCATCGGAGTGGGAAGCGTGAGGTTTTTTCGTTACGGAATTTCTGGATTCGGTCCCCGCGCTCAAGGCCCGCGATAGAAGCTATGCAATAGCTTAATAATGAGACAGCGTGTCGGGCCGAGGTCACAGATGACCATTCTCCTTTGTTTTGTTTTAAGCTTCTTCATTCCTAGTTGTGTATACTTCTCGATCAGACTAATTTTACATTGAATTTTAATAATCTTTATTTGTATATAATTTTACAGTATATAGTTGTCTAACTGATAGCAAACCCCGTTTCTGATACAAGAGTTCAGTTGAATATCTTTGGTTTTTGAAATACATACGTTGGGCTACGTTGGGCTCGCTCCACTCCCAGAAATCGAGATTTTACCGCTCCCCCCGTGTAGATATAAGTACAATATGCCAGTACTGATTCTACGAGCGAAGTGTAAATTTCTATTGATTTTCTACGGGTGCCCCGAGGTCCAGCAAACTACTTTGGAACGATGTATCTTAGTGATTTAAAAATCCAATTTAACTTTCTTATTCTGTTTATGACCGACTCCAGATGTGGATACCAAGATAGTCGCTGGTCCACCATGACATCGAGATATTTTGCCTACGTAATACTTTTTAATGTATGTATGTATGTATGTTTTTGTATGTCTAGCTGTAAGTGTACCTATTTGAATAAATAAATAAATAATAATACTTTAACTAAGCTGCCACCATATTTGATTCAAAGTATTCTAACCGCCGTTATGTACAGTTTATTGTGAATATCGCTTGCCTCACACTGTGCCCGGTGTATGGCAACAGGCTCGCCACCTGTTACATGGAGACCTAACATATCTGGCGAGTGATTAACACCTCTGCCTACCCCTTCGGGGAAAGAGCCGTGATGATATGATTGTGTTATTATGTATTTACTTTTATATTAGTCACAACTACAGATAAAAGGAGGATGAAACCTTGCTGAGTTTTATGTCTTTTCTTCTCAGGACAACGCCTTCTGGTATTTTTTCTGGATGCGAATGGATGGCATAGTACCTCTATCTACTCGACGTCCCTAAGTGTTTAATGACAGGTAATCCCAATGATGGTTTCATAGGTAAACTCGCCGCCAGTGCTGCCCAACAGCGTCAACTAATAATTTTTATTTTTACACTTTGATTAAAACTAATTAGTGAAGAAGAAGTGGATGCTGAGCTCAAGAGTCACAGAGGAGAATGGGAGAAGACATGTTGTGCCGACCCCACCTAGAGTGGGACAAGAGCAAGAAGAAGATTAAAACTAATTAGTAACTACATGTTTACAAATTAATGATGAAGTTCTTGAGCAATCAGATCAACAAAAAAATTTACAAATTCTGCAAACATCGTCATTTTGGTTTGTTATGTACATGTTTACACGCACACAACAATTACTGAACCAGCTGAACATTTCGTACGAAGATGCGAAGCGCGTAGCAAAATAAAAAACATCAGTTAAATTGAAGAACAGTAATTAATAACAAAATCTTACCGGAAAGATTTAACTTAAAGACAAACCTAAAACTTGTACATATAAACTAAGTGATGTAATAGCCCAAGCAATCACGCTATACTTCCCAAGGTTAGTCACGGAAGCTTGGTTTTCTGTTAGTTATAATCATATAAATAACCCCAGAGCCTAACATTTAGTCGTGACAACTTGATTGGTAGAACAAGTCGAATACATTTAAAATGTGTCAGGATAACAATCTAGTTTTGTAGCTTAATCTCGTAATGAATAAAGAAAAATAACAAAAAATACCATGACTTTGAAAGATACGCGGGACATAAAATATGAAGATCCCGTTTTAGTTTTCTACTTTGTTTAAAAAAAAATCAAATCTTTCTTTATTAATTCAAAATTTTGTACAGTATACATATACATTTATTACATTTGTACATAATAGTTATGAAGAAAACAATATACCTCTGGCCCCACACTAGGATTTCCTGTGTCGTGGAGACCAGTCCCTTCCGTAATACATATAACTATTTAGGGAATTTTGCCTTTTAGGCATGTCAGACCCATCGTGCCCTAATGATAAGAAATAAAACAAATACTAACCTAAATAATGTACCCAGAGCGGCAGTTATTGACAACGTATTTTTTTGAACCATTCGGCAGTCGCATCAGGTAGATATTGATAAGTTCAATAAAAAAATGTTGCAGCCAGAACTAGTTTTCTACAGTTTGGTTTACAAGTCCTCAGCCTATATACGTCCCACTGCTGGGCAGAAGCCTTCCTCATGGAGAAGCACATTAGGAGTATGGGCATTAATACCACCACGCTGGCCCAATGCGGGTTGGTGCGTAGAAACGGTTTAACGTGCCTTCCGAAAGTTTCACAAAGTTTTGGTCACCCATCCACGACTTGACCATGGTGAAGGTAGCATTGTTTTCGATTGAAGGCCAAAGCGTACTAAATACTACGAAGCGCCATCGAGCTTCTCGGTTAACAACAGAATAAATTACAATAGTAAGCTACTAAGTTCTAAAAGGAATAGTCTTTAACCCTTATCATCCCCCCTAAAAGCTTAGTATACTTACCTACTTGCTGATTCCTAAACGTATATAATCTTAGATTTTCCTCAGACACAACGTCCTACGAAAGCAGACAAAGTTCGCAAGTCTCCAAAACGAATTCCAATTCAAATTCAGGTCTTAAAATATTAAAAGCTTCATGCAAGGAGGACTGTATCATGAATTACATAACACGGTACAGTCAACGACAAAGACTCCATTGAGGGCAGCTGAAGCGGCGTGAGTGTGGCGCGAGTTTAATGGATAAAGTTACTGAATATGATTACCTGACGGGCCAACTTACTCAAAAATCCTGTACGCCTTTTCTATTATGGAAGTTATAATATAAAGGCTTGATTTTTCGAGCTCATGCTTTGTTGTTCATTGTTGGTGTGCAAAATTGAAAAGTCAATATGGCGAAGTCAATAATGCTGTGCGATTTGATTTCTTTAGGGGTGTTATTGAAACGGTTAGCAAAATATTCAAATTTTGGTCAGCAAAAATACTCATTTGGTCAGCTAAAATAACTAATTGCTGAGCAACTTATGGACAACAAATATCTGTAAATTGGTCAGCAAAATAACTGATTGATCAGCAGCTTATGGGCAGGAAATATTTCTAAATTGGTCAAAAAAAAATTAATTGGGCAGCAACCTAAATGTTTAATCTGCTGCCAATTTGTTTAATATATGTTTCGATGTTATTGTTCATAGATTTTATACATTTCCAGTAACAAATATTGCTCCCCAAATTAATAATTACCTGCCCAAATAGTTATCTTGCTACCCAATTAATTATTCTGCTAGCTACCACCGTCTTACCTTAAATTGTTGTAAAAAAGGGTATTGTATAATACACGTAATTTTTATTAGGTTGTAGAACATATTGATGTAAGTAAAGATGTAACCCTTGCAGAGTTCCGTAGTAGTAATATTATCAATTTAAAGATAATTATAATTTACTTTGCTTTGAATTTGAAAGTGTATTTGATGATACCAATTTTATTAAATGACTGTGAGTTTGAGTTTTGTCGCCATAATAACAATGTTTTAAGCATTGTTGTGCTCCGGCAATCACAGGTAAGATAGCTAGTGCCTCAGTTGTTGAGGAATACAGATGAAGCTCGCTTCCACCTTAGGCCTTATCGTCACTTACCATCAGGTGAGATAAAGGCCAAGAGCTTACCTGTCACACATATAAAAAAAATACTATTGGGTCTTTACCTATGAAATTGGCGTATTTTTTCTCTCATAGTATTTTGTCTGTAACTATTAAGATTCAGAGTATTCCTAAAAAATAATTACCTCGTCTAAAAATATACTATATTTTTGAGCTCTTTTGATTTGTTTTGATAATTTGTTGTAAGTTTAATTGTGTTAAAATTGGACACTGAGACAACTATTTTTAAGTGCCTCGCGAATACATCATTTTATTTGCATTCACTTAAAAACGATAAAAAAAAATTTATGAATTACACATATTACTTAAGCTTGTCTAATGATAGATGCCAAATATTATTATCTTTGGATTTGTCGTTGTGAAGAAAACTGAAAAAATTTTAGTATAGAAAATGCAGAATTCCCCAAAATCTCCATACAAAACACCAATTTCATAGGTAAAGACCTATTATTAGATGATATTGCCACAGCTCAAACCCTGCGTCTCCGCTGTGCTTCAGTGGACAGGCAGCCTTGATTATGTAAGGTATTTACGCTGCTGGCAGATGTTTGCGTAACGCCGATAATTAGGTGATGAGCTACTTGCCGTTCGTCCGCAGTCTAAGCTCGTCCCACTGCTAAGCACAGGCCTTCCTCATGTGAGGAGTATGGGCCATTACGCTGGCACAATACGGGCTATTGGGTAGAAACGTTGCAATACCGACCGGGAGTTAACGTGCCTTCCGAAGCATTGAGGAGTTCGATATCACAAAGTTTTGGTCACCCATCCACGGCCTGACCAAGGCGAAGGTAGCTTTGATTTCAATATCGAAAGCCAAAGCGTACTAACCGCTTCGCCACCGAGCTCCTCCCATCACGATGGTGTCCAATGCTTGCCGTTGTTTTCCCCAAATACTATGGGAAGAATCAAGGTGTGAAAAAGTCTTAGGGGTCGGCGTGGTACTCCTGTGTTTACCGTAGTGGTTACCGTAGTATATGGACGCTTGTCATAAAGCGTCCATATACTACCACCACCACTTAATTCCCACCACGTGGGCCTTGTGTATGTTTGGTTACCTCAGTGGTAAGTAAAAAATGTCAAACATTACGTCAGATAAACGTCCAGCAGTGTGTTAATCATAATATTATTCACATGTATAAATCATATTGATCCGACACTCATTCTGTCAACAGCAAAGCTGTGTCGTCAGTCGATCAGGCCAGACAATGCGATGAACGGCATCTGTGACGTCCGATAGCTTACAATACAGCCTTTGTCTTAAATATTAAGCTTAAAATGCATCACTTTTGAATGCGATTAATACAAGGCGCTTATACGTGATATTGGGAAAAAATGTAGTATTTATATACCCCCTGTAGAGTAACACTTTTATTTATGTACGGCTCAAAATAAAATTTATTAATTTTCTAACGGCGATAGGGATATAAACACTTTTTTTTAATTATTAGGTATATTAAAAATAAAACTAGTTAGAATCGTTGTATTCATATGACTAAACATAATTGATATTATTGACCCAAACATAATTTTCTTTTAATTTATTTATTATTTGTGTGCGAAGCTTGAATGGGCTTAAGGCCCTAAAGCATTATCTGCCAGTCACCTGGGAATAATAAGTGTTACATATTAGATAAGTCTTTTTACGAAAATGTTATTGTATAATCTTTAATGTGTAACAAGTGGCAGTACTTATTAAATAAATAAATGGATATTTTTATGTCCCTTATAAACAATATTTGTGTCTCTTAACACTTTGCCTAAATTAAGTAGACATTAATTGAGTAGATATTGTTTTTACTGGTCATAAAAAATTACCATAACCTAGTATGTATCAGATTATACATTTTCCAGGAATATCGGATTACATTCCTACATTTTCGGTAAGAAAAAAATTACTTATATCTGACACTTTATTCCAAAACTGATTACAGATAGAATACGAAGACAATCTGAAACCATAATATATCTGCGGTAAAGTTAAATGAGATGAATCCAAAGTTACGAACGAGTCAAAGTTTCCTCGAGTCGCGGTTAACATTATTTGTCCATCAACATTTGCATGTGAACCTAACAACATTTTTCACTAGGATTTTAAAGCAATGTTTGGTTTGAGTGAATTTGCCGGCTTCTGTGAAAAGTGCTGCAAAAGTGACGTTTTCATTTCAATAAAAAAACATAAATGACATTTTGCAACATGAGGAGCTCGGGGGCGTAGTGGTTAGTACGCTTTCGCTTTCGATCGAAAACAACGCTACGTTCGCCATGGCCAGACCAAACCAAAACAAAAGACCAAACGTGACCAAACTTTTGTGATCACGAGCTCCTCCATGCTTTAGAAGGAACGTTAAGTCGTTGGTCCCGGTCGCTAGTGCGACCGTTTCTATCCACCAACTCGCATTGGGCCAGCGTGGTGGTGTTACGGCTTGTATTTATCCATGAGGAAGGCCTGTGCCCAGCAGTGGGACGTTTATACGCTGAGAAATAACGACAAGTGTTTTAATAAACCTTAATAATGTGGGCGCCAGGGTTAATTTACGTCTAACATAATATTCCTTAGTAAATTACGTGTTATAGAATATTTAAAAGTCTGAAATGCGGTTGACTGTACACTGGGGAAGGTTATGTTCAAAATGGTTCCAGTACATCGGATTGTAACGAAAATACTAAAAATATGAAGAAAACTACTGGTTTTAAATGGAGCCGTACTCATACCGCGACATAGTTATAAATGTCATGGTAACCGCATTTGCTCGTGAAATGGGGACGCATTTTCAAAACCGTCTTAAGACAAAAGACAAGTGTTCTTTCATAAAAGAATTTTTCAATTAACAATTATTCCCCTGCTCCAAAATCTAGAAGAGCTCTTAGGGAAGAGAATCAATAACGACTCCGGAAGGAAACACTTCACACACTTGAACCCGAACAAAGATGTCGAGCGGTAAACTTCGGGCTGTAAGTTGAGGTTCGATCTTGAAACACTTCCAAGTTACGTTTCACTTGGTTCACTTCCTGGTGTATTAGGAAATAGTCCTAATTCTCAGCTGTTTGGTGTATGGTACAAATAATAGAGGACAGCGGGAGCCGGAAATTTTAGTATAGTTCGTCATCAGCCTACGCGTCCCACTGCTGGGACAGGCCTTCCTCATGGAGAAACACATGAAGAGTGTAACGAGGCGCTATACCACTGTAAGCGACTCTTTGCTGTTACTGCGCACCTCTCTGGCTGTTTTCTCTTTGGTTCTGCTTTTTTTATTCACTGTCTGTCTCCAAATTGTCTTAGTCTCCAACAGAATAATTGTTATATTAAGTATATTTAAAAAATTTAATTTATTTATTACATTCAAAGTTTAGCTGTGTATTCGACTCATCATTTTTATTTTATTTGAATAGAATTGTTTTTATAGGCACTATTAGTGCCTTATTTTGCTATAAAATATACCCCAATAAGTGACGACCCAACTGTACTTTCATTTATCCCTGGCTTCACCCCGTCACAAGAGTATGGGCCGTAACACCACCACGCTGACCCAATGCGAGTTGGTATATTTACTTATTAGTATAGTTTTTCAGTATAGTTATTACAGTTTAATTGCAATGGGATACTGGTTGCATAATCGTTTCTACGAGTACCCACCCATTTTGACGAAGAGGAATACGTTTACGGAGTGTAACTATCGCTGGCAAGCACAGACATACATTTACATAGATGAGGCAATTGCATGTTCTGCACGTGTTCGAAAACCCCGACAAATAGTCGGGGTTGGCAGCATTCGAATGGCTACTGAAACTAAAAAAGGCCTCGTTGTGTGATAATTGGTCGAGGGGTATCGGCGGCATCGGTACCTTTGAATCAGCTTGGATCTTCCGTCTTAAATTTCCCCAATTTCATTTTGGGGTCGGCGCAACGAGTCTTTCTCCTCCACTCGCCCCTATTATACGCCATATCAACATTCACTCCCATTCTAGCCATGTCCTCATTCACACAATTTATCCATCTCTTCATCGGTCTTACTTTTGTAGACGTTTCAATACAAATCGTTAAAGGTTGCGTTTTCTATGTAAATGTATATTTGTGCCAGCAAAGTGATGTGTTGGTAAGTCCCATACTGACCAATTACTACACATATGGCCTGTTTTACAATCGACGAGTAAGATCTGAATAGCTTACTTGGCAGTTCAATTGACATAAATTTCATATTACAACTGTCAAAAGATCTGCCAAGTAAGCTACTCAGAACTTACCAGTCGATTGTGAAACAGACCCTTAATAACTTAACCGGCAATCAGAGGTAAGATAGCCAGGTCCTCAGTCGTCACTTACCATCAGGTGAGATGAAGGCCAAGAGCTTACCTGTCATATGTAAAAAAAAAACTTGCTAAGACTCTCTTGAGCACCTCCCCTTTCATGACGGCAGATCGGGTTCTCCCGAAGCAATTTCCAGAATCGATCATAATCTATAATAAGTTCGCCCCCGCTCGTAGCTTGCGTCGCTCCCTCGGCTCTGGGTCAACCCTCAGCCAATAAACGCTCACGAATAAGCATATACCACGTAACCAAGCCTCTAATAGCCCTGGAAATTGCCTCATTCAGCCCTTTATCGCCATCAAACATGATTTATTTCGTAAACAATAACCCAAAAGGTAAATTGTCTAAATATGCAAAAATTTTTGGAGTAAATTGTAAATATTTATTTTTTCACATTTCTTAACTGACACATTATTAAATATTGAGGCTTCATAAAACAATTGTTTTAAGTTTTTACAAATTTGAGTTTTCTACGCGTTCTTTTTAGAGCAAGACTAATTTGTAGATACCGAAAATTGGCATTTTGAAGTTTATATTAATATTCTTAGGGTTATTAAAACGGTTAACACAATATTCGAATTTGGGATCGCAAAAAAATACAATTGTTCTGCTAAAATAAGTAATTGGTCAGCAACTTCTGGGCAGCAAATATATCTAAATTGGTCAGCAAAATAACTTATTGGGCAGCAACTTGAATGTATTCTCTGCTGCCAAATTGCTTAATATATGTTTTAATGACACAAATATATAAATATTGTTTTTATGGGTTATAAAAAATACCTTAACCGAATATCTATCAGAATACATTTCCTAGGAATTGATCCTCGATCCTTCATTGATCCTTTTCCTAGATTTTATACATTTCCGGTAACATATAATATTACTGCTCAAATAATTATCTTGCTGCTCAATTTATTATTCTTCTGACCAAATAATTATTCTGCCGCCCTATTTGAGCCCTATTATATAATTGACATAATATTTGATTGCTGCCCAAATGATTTTTCGGCTGACCTTTTTGTTGCTGACCAAATAATTAAATGACTGCCCAATTAATTACTTCTTATATATTTATATCACAGCATTTGGTTCTTATTGAAAGCCAAATTATAGTTGGGTGTCCTATCCTCAGCCTTTATACGTCCCACTGATGGGCATAGGCCTTCCTTATGGAAACAAACACATGAGGAGTATAGGCCGTAACACCACCACGTTGGCCCAAAGCGGGCTAGTTGGTAGAAACTGCCGGGTTGCAATCGTAACTGGGACCATTGGCTTAACATGCCTTCCGAAGCACGGAGATCGAGATCACAAGTTTTTTGATCACCCATCCACGACCTGACCATGACCAAGGTAGCTTTGTTTTCAATATCGAAAACAATGCCTACTTACCTACTTATGAGTTGGCTACTTGATTGCAGCCTTAGCGATATACAAAATACGACGAAATTTTCAGTTTAGAATTGAAAAGTATCCTATCTATGGAAACATGAATAATACGGTAATGACCTTGCCTTAACAAAACAAAACATATAAAGGAATGCCTTTGGAAATATTTTACATTTGTTTACTCTTTCCTTATTTTAATCTGACTTCAACCCTCCGCAAGGTCCGTGGTCACGGGACCTTCCTGTAAATAATTTATTACGACGTAAGCCCGCTACTTAAATAAAATATTTAATTGTTTCTTTCTTTTACACGAGATGCGAAGTACATTCGTATAAAAGGGTTTCAAAATTATTAGGTATTTTTGAAAAAAATTATAGGTAATTAAAAAATAAATACTTTTTACGTTGACAATGGCAGTTTAGCTCAAAGGTACTGTTTATGTGTGGTCTATGGTGAGAAGAGACAGACAGACAGACATACTAATAGACAGACTCATTGAGAATATTTTTAAGTGCATGAGTATGGATAGTATGGAATGACGGACATTGCACTTGGCACATGAGGCAAGGGATATAACGGATTATCTTACTTTTTATTAAAACTCTTGCATCGTCCTCAACCTATTAGGTCCTTACCTATGAAATTGGTGTTTTGTATGTAGATTTTGGGGAATTCTGCATTTTCCATACTAAATTTTTTTCAGTTTTCTTCACAACGACAAATCCAAAGATAATAATATTTGGCATGTATCATTAGCCAAGCTTTAGTAATATGTGTAATATCACACTTCATAAAAATTATTTTTCGATTTTAAGTGAATGCAAATAAAATGATGTATTCGGGAGGCACTTAAAAAGAGTTGTCTCCGTGTCCAATTTTAACACAATTAAACTTACAACAAATTATCAAAACAAATCATAAAAGCTCAAAAATATAGTCTATTTTTAGACGAGGTAATTATTTTTTAGGAATACTCTGAATCTTAATAGTTGCAGACAAAATACTAAGAGAGAAAAAACACAAAATTTCATAGGTAAGGACCCAATATAAACGTCCCACTGCTGGGCACAGACCTTCCTCATGGAGAAACACATGAGGAGTATGGGCCGTACTACCACGCTGGCCCAATGCGGGCTGGTGGATAGAAATGGTTGCAATAGCGATCGGCACCAACGGCTTAACATGCCTTCTGAAGCACGGAGGAGTTCGAGATCACAAAGTTTTGGTCACCCATCCAAGGCCTGACCATGGTGAAGGTGGCTTTGTTTGGCGAAAGCCAAAGCATACTAACAACTACGCCACCGAGCTCCTTCAAGAGTGTCGCTATACCTCAAATCAGCTTTCGCTGCTGAAATATAACTGTAATGATTTCACAAAAGCAATCGTAACACTCTTGTAATAAATTCTAATTCAAATGAAGCAGAGTTCACTCAGCGCTTAATATTCGAGACATGTTCTTTAATGACGCTAACAGCTGATAGAATTTGCTCTGTATATTTATTTTTAAAATAATTATTAATTTCGGTCCCTTTTCCAAGAATCACTAAATATAATTCGTATTTTTATAATTTGTATTGTGATATAGTGTTTGATTACACCAAATTGTTTTAATTTTGTATTATTACGAACGTAAGTATATGTACCGGTGAGTGATAGTCGTTACTGTTTAAATTGGTACTACAAAAGTGTTCAAATCAGTGTTTTCCCTTTCATTTTCACGTAAGTTTCTATTTTTTATGATAAAATAGAATAATAATTTCCGTGATTTCCCTATATTTTAGATTTACACATAGACACAAAGTTTAATATTTGACTAAAGTAACCTCACTTTTTGATTGATTTACCAACTCCTTGGATATTATTTACACATCTCATAAATTTTCTATTATTTCATTATGATGACTCGTAAGACCTTGGCTCGCCAGGAGGAGTGTCAACTGGTTTTGCAGGAACTAAAGGCTTCCAAGGAATTGGTTAAGCAATTGCTTAGGGAAAGGGATGACAGTGAGGGGGAGCTGTTGGATGCGCTAGACAAAAATACCAAACTTAAAAAGGAAATGGCTGAGTTGCATACTCAAAATTTGTTAATAATAGATGAAAAGGACAGATTGCAATCTGAAATAGACAGATTCGACCAATGCAGTGATGAGTATGAGCAGGCCCTCAGGCGCATCACTGAATTGGAGCAATGCTTACAAGAGGCAAACAGGCAAATAAATAGCCTGGAAACTGATAAATTTAACTGGACAGCCTCACAAAACCAAAGTCTATTTGATGAGTTAGTTGGTGATGCCCCGGACATGGTTTCTGTTGCATATAACTTAAATCCTGCTGTGTCCACTAGTTTGTTTTGTAATGAAACAATAAATACATCTGACACTGTATTGAAGGTTAAATGCAGCAAAAACAAAGTAAAAAAATATTTAAAATTAAATAAATTTGTTAAAAAAACTAAAACTTTAATTAAAAAACAAAATTGTTTTCATAAAAATATAAAATTCAATAAGGAACGTGTAATTTTATTGAATGAATTAGACAAATACTCCAATATAATAAAAGAAAATCAACAAAAATATGAGCTAAATGTGAAAACATTAAATAAAAAAATTTGTTTGTTACAAGAGTCTTTGGATAGTTTATCCAACAAAAATGACTTAATAAAAAAGGGTTTGAGGGACTACACATTGACACAAAATCACATCTTAAATAATTCACAACTAAGAAATTCTTGTAATTTGGAAAACAATTCTATTAAACCTAGTATACTTGCCTTTGAACAGCTTGAGTGGTCTATGTCAATGTGTGAGCCATCTATCTCGGAGCAACTCAGCTTATCACTTGGCAACGCAAATGAAAACAGTTCCATGTTAGTGCATAATGACAGTTATGTGATGTTTAGTGATGACATTGGAAAAGATTTGGGCCTATTAATAAGTAATCAGCTGGGGAAAAGTATAACAAATTACTGTATGCCAGGCTTATGTTTAGAAAAAATTATAGAAAAAGTCATGAAGCATAGTTTTAAAAGCAATGATATTTTGATTTTATTTATTGGAAATAGAGGTAATGTAAACAAAAAATCATTGCAAAAGTGTTATGAATGTCTATTAGAATTAAAAGTAAAAAGAATTGTGATGTTTACATTTCCCTATTGCGATAGTGTGCCACAGGTGGAAAACAACTTAATATATAATTTGAACATTAAATTAGACACTTTGTCATATTTTAATGACAAAATAGATGTTTTTGACATTAATAAAATAATAATGAAAAATAAAATATGTTTGATAAGAGATAGAATTATTCTATCAAATAAGTTTAAAAAACAATTAGCAAAACTGCTAAGCTCATATATATGTACTACAGCCAAAAGTTTGGCAATACGGACTGCTCCTATTGAGCAAACTTTTGTTGACAATGCCCTTATACAGCATATTGACATTGCTCCTATTGAGCATATTACTTCAGACATTGCTTTTATTGAGCAATCTAATTTGACATATAATAATTTAAATTAAAATATAAGACAACAGAGGAATTCTCTAGCAATAATATAATAGTAAAAAAGGTGAATCAACTAAATATTGTTCACCAAAACATACAAGGCTTAGCTGGTAAAGATTTAGAAATAAGTTTATTTTTGAGTAGTATGGATATACATATCTTATGTTTGACAGAGCACTGGTTAAAAGAAAGTGAAATACCTGCCTGTATTGAGAATTATAATATTGCTAGTACATTTACAAGACAATCTGCTATTAGAGGTGGATCTTTAATAATTATATTAAATAGTGTAAAATACAAAAACAGACCAGACATTGTTTCTCACTCCATTGAGAGAACAATTGAAATTTCATGTGCGGAATTGGAAAAACATATTATTATATGTGTATACAGACCCCCTTCTGCTAATTATGATCTTTTTGAGTCTTCAATGGAAAATTTACTAAATGTAATTTCTAGAATTAACAAGAAAGTAGTTGTATGTGGTGACTTTAATATAAATATTTTAGAATCTTGCCCAAACACAGATAGATTTATAAATTTGTTTAAATGTTATAACCTACAACATACTTTTAAAGAACCAACTAGAATTACACCCACAACAGCTACTTGCTTAGATAATATTTTCTGTAACTGTTTTGTAATAAAAAAGGGTATTGTAAATTTTGTAAACTCGGATCATAGTGGACAGTTAATCTCAATTGAACACGATAACGTTAAACAAATAAAAACAATTACGTTTAGGCCTATAACTGACAACCGATTAAAGAAATTTGAAGCAAATGTAATTAATAGACTCCACCAAATAAATGAAATAGATGATCCAAACCTGTCATATAATTTTATGTTCCAGCAACTAAATGAAGAATTTCAAAAAAACTTTCCACAAAAGACCATTACAATTAATCTTAAAAAGAAGTTTAGTGATTGGGCAACTCCAGGAATTTATAAAAGCCGACGGAAATTATATGACTTATATTCTCAGAAAGTGACTTCCACTGATCCAGTTTTTATTGATTATGTTAGAAGGTACTCTAAAGTTTTTAAGAAAGTCTGTACTATTGCGAAAGCAAATTTTCTTAAAAACAAAATCAGTAAATCTGACAATAAAGTGAAGACTACTTGGACTGTAATAAATCAAGAAACACGTAATAAAAAACATACTGATAAATCTTTGAAAATAAATTTTGATGGCTGTATTGTAGAGGATGATAATGGAGTTGCAAATACTTTTGAATCTTTCTTCTGCAATGTACCCATAAAAATTACTAACGAAATAAATTCGAGTACTAAGCGAGCACTACATGTTTTAGAATTAAGTGTTGATAAATGCTATACCCCTTTTGATTTTCATGAGATCAACTGTAGTACAATTTTAGAAGCTTTTAAATCTTTAAACATTAAAAAAACTGAAGACCTATGGGGCATGTCTGTTAGCCTTTTAAAATCAATAATGAATTCTGTAACTCCTCATTTGACATTTATTTTTAATAAATGTATTAATGATGGAGTTTTTCCAGATAAAATGAAATTAAGTAAAGTAATACCGCTTTTTAAAACGGGAGATAATAGTGACCCCACGAATTACCGTCCCATCTCTATTTTGCCCACTCTTAGTAAAATTTTTGAAAAAATCATTTTAAATCAATTACTTTCTCATTTTACTAAAAATAAATTATTTCATGAAAATCATTTCTGGTTTACTAAAGGTAAAAATACTACAGATGCAGGAATTGCACTTATGAAGCACATTTTTGACGCTTGGGAGCATCAACAGGATGCTTTAGGTATCTTTTGTGACTTGTCTAAGGCGTTTGACTGTGTTGATCATAAAACGCTTTTAGGCAAATTAAAGCATTATGGAATTTCTAAAAATTCATTAAAAATTATCGAATCATATTTAAGTAACAGGATACAAAAAGTTGTTATAAATAGAACTGAGTCTTCCGGAGCGCCTATGCGTATGGGCGTTCCTCAGGGATCGATATTAGGACCACTACTTTTTTTAATTTATATAAATGACCTACCTTACTACTCAAAATGTTTATGTGATACGGTATTATTTGCAGATGACACATCATTAATTTTTAAAATTAATAGAAATAAAGTTGACTTTGACGATGTAAATAATGCTATATCAAAAGTACTTGGCTGGTTTGAAAATAATAATTTGTTATTAAATTCAAAGAAAACTAAATGTGTTAAATTCTCTTTACCAAATGTAAGACAGGTCAACCCTCATATTAAAATAAATCATGAAATTATTGAATGTGTAGATTCCACAGTGTTTTTGGGTATTACATTGGATTCAAGATTACAGTGGTATCCTCATATTTCTTCCCTCTCTGGAAGACTCAGCTCCGCGGCTTATGCTGTAAAAAAAATCAGATCCTTATGTGATGTGGATACTGCAAGACTTGTTTACTTTAGTTATTTCCACAGTATTATGTCATATGGTTTACTGTTGTGGGGGACAGCAGCTGATATTAAAGATATATTTATTTTGCAAAAAGGGCTGTGCGTGCTGTCTACCAACTTAAGCCACGTGACTCACTAAGAGATCTGTTTAAAGAAATAAACATATTAACTGTTGCATCCCAATATATTTTTGATAATATTTTATATGTTCAGAAATATTTACACATTTTTAAAAAACAATGTGATGTTCATAATGTCAACACTAGGAATAAAAATAAACTCGCTGTTCCAAACTTTAGACTTCATAAGACAAGTCGGTCATTTATGGGGAAATGTATACACATTTATAATAAAATACCACCAAATTTAACTGAACTGCCTTTACACAAATTCAAATTATGTGTCAAACAAAATTTAATAAAAAAGGGTTACTATACAGTTCAGGAATATTTGGACGATAAAAATGCGTGGACAGATTGACACGTCTTTGTTACATATTGTGCTGACTCGTAATGTGGGATGTTGCCAGTCGCTTTTTAATTGATTTGTTTTTATCTTAATTGCTTAGCGAATTTCAACATCGTTCATTGTTTCAAGTCCTCATATATTCTTCCTGATTATAATGCTAAAAATCTATGTTCATAATATCTATGTTCACCCATTTGATTGTACTAGCCTAACATTTATAAAAAACAAGAATTGTAAAAAAGGTGAAAAAAAGAGCAACCCTCGAGTTTCTGGCTCGCTCTTCTCGGGGATGTCTGCGTTCCGAGCGAGTGGTAGATTCACTAATTTATAAATTGACGTTTTTAAGTGTTTGTATATCAAGCCTATAAAATAAAGATATTTTTGATTTGATTTGATTTGAATGAATTCATATGTGGTTAATATCACGGGGACGCCTGGCCTACCGCCAGACACCCGGCCCTCATCTCACTGGTGACCATATTCCGGTTTATATCAAAATCAAAAAAAATATCTTTATTTTATAGGCTTGATATACAAACACTTAAAAACGTCAATTTATGAATAAGTGAATCTACCACTCGCTCGGAACGCAGACATCCCCGAGAAGAGCGAGCCAGAAACTCGAGGGTTGCTCTTTTTTTCACATTTTTTACAATTCTTGTTTTTTATAAATGTTAGGCTAGTACAATCAAGTGGGTGAACATAAATATTATGAATATAGATTTTTAGAATTATAATCATTATATGAGCACTTGAAACAATGAACGATGTTGAAATTCGCTATGCAATTAAGATAAAAACTAATTAATTAAAAAGCGACTGGCAACATCTCACATTACGAGTCAGCACAATATGTTACATAAAGACGTGTCAATCTGTCCACGCATTTTTATCGTCCAAATATTCCTGAACTGTATAGTAACCCTTTTTTATTAAATTTTGTTTGACACATAGTTTGAATTTGTGTATAGGCAGTTCAGTTAAATTTGGTGGTATTTTATTATAAATGTGTATACATTTCCCCATAAATGACCGACTTGTCTTATGAAGTCTAAAGTTTGGAACAGCGAGTTTATTTTTATTCCTAGTGTTGACATTATGAACATCATATTGTTTTTTAAAAATGTGTAAATATTTCTGAACATATAAATATTATCAAAGATATATTGGGATGCAACAGTTAATATGTTTATTTCTTTAAACAGATCTCTTAGTGAGTCACTTGGCTTAAGTTGGTAGACAGCACGCACAGCCCTTTTTTGCAAAATAAATATATCTTTAATATCAGCTGCTGTCCCCCACAACAGTAAACCATATGACATAATACTGTGGAAAAAACTAAAGTAAACAAGTCTGATGTGGATACTGCATCCACATCACATAAGGATCTGATTTTTTTTACAGCATAAGCCGCGGAGCTGAGTCTTGCAGAGAGGGAAGAAATATGAGGATAACACTGTAATCTTGAATCCAATGTAATATCCAAAAACACTGTGGAATCTACACATTCAATAAGTTCATGATTTATTTTAATCTGAGATTTTAATATAGATATCTTATTTTAATATATATTAGATTACCGACTTGATATTTATTATATATATATATATATATAACTTTTTGCCATCTTGTAGGTAGGGACATGATCCCATTGCTATAGAAAATTTGGGACTTCTGGTCAAAATACCGCGACAAGTGGTTTTGGCAGCCCTCTCGTGATGTTAACCTGACACTGCCTAAAGAATTCTGAAGAGACCGAAACAGGTGGAAATCTAAAGGTGCAAGGTCAGGACTATACGGCGGATGCATTAACACCTCCCAGCCAAACTCTCTTAATTTTTGCTGAGTGGCTAAAGATGTGTGAGGTCTAGCGTTATCATGATGAAAAACCACACCCCTTCTGTTGATTAATTCCGGCCGCTTTCTCTCAACTTCTTGCTTTAATCTCATCAGTTGTTCGCAGTAGAGTTCAGAATCGATGGTCCTGCCTGGTGGTAACAGTTCATAATGAATAATGCCCTTCCAATCCCACCACACACACAGCATCACCTTGTTGCGAGTTAACCCGGGTTTCGCTACAGTCTGTGAAGCCTGACCGGCCTTTGACCACGACCTTTTTCGCACGTTCTTGTCGTACGTGATACACTTTTCATCACCAGTTATCAGCTTCTTCAAAAATGGTTCGGTTTCATTACGTCGTAATAAAGAATCACAAATGAGTACACGGTTCATTAGGTTTCTTTCAGTGAGCTCGTGAGGTACCCAAATGTCGAGCTTTTTTGTGTACCCAGTTTTTTTCAAATGCGCCAAAACTGTTTTGCGGTCAATTCCCAGTTCTTCAGCTACGTCGTAACTACTGACATACCGATCTTGCTCCACTTTTTCAAAAATGGCATCCATTTTATCTGTAATAGGGCGACCAGAGCGACGTGCATCTTTGACATCTAAATTTCCGGATTGAAAACGCTTAAACCAAATTTGTGCTACTCTCACAGACACTGCACTAGGTCCATAAACATCGCAAATTTTTTTCGCGGCTTGCGTTGCATTTTTACCTTTTTTGTAGTAACATTTTAAAATGTATCGAATTTCTTCATTAGATTCACTCATCTTGGCGGTACGAAAAACAAATGAAAATCACACATTTTCCTAATTTGAATTTGGAATTATGTTCTTTAAAATTTAAACTTTCAATGATACCAAAACCAGCCAGATTCAAATAGTATAGCCAAAGAGATTTTATTACAAGTTTATACATACTATAATGCGAAAAGACTTTTTCCCCAACCTAATATATTACTTCCAGAACTTCATTAAAATAATTATAATAAAAGATATCAAAATTAAAATGCAATATTAGTATTTTTCGAATTTGAAATTGTTAATTTTTTAATTTCAGTGGTCAAAAATAAAACAAATAAAAATTAAAAACTAAATTAAATAACAAAAAAGACATATGAATTGAATTGAATTAAACTATTTTATCATTCATTAGTTAAAAATTATTATCATTTAACTTATTGCACAAATGGCGATGAACTGGCGTCATCCACCTTTGCTCCATATTAGTGAGTCTCACCGCCCGGACAACGCTCTTAGGACACTGTTAGAACTACCCCGAAATCGATTGAGCAGAGATGCGCTCCTCTTCCTGATGATAGCATAGAAATCATCTATATGTGCTTGCGAGGACGTCATTGAAGAACTACAGTACCATGGCAGCCCCACCAATACCCTAAACGCATTGTTATAGTGGACGCGCAGGCCGCTGTATACCGACTGTGTGTAGCTTTACTTATTATTGTATTATTATTGTCAATGTTAAGTCGTCATCGTCACCAGCCCAAGACATACGTCACACAGTTGGGCCAGCCCTTCCTGCATGTAGAAATACATATGTATTATGAGTAGGTTAAATTTTGACTTGATTAATGTTTTTAAAACTTTTCTTTTAACTATGATTACTTATTCCACGATTGCCGAAATAATATGGCGAAATGTCAACCAAAACCAGTTACTAACGTGACAATAGATTCGCTATCGTGTTCCAGAATGAAATCATCCTCTTTACTCGTTTCGCCAAAATATAGTTTTGTAATCTAATTATATACGATTATAGTAATCTAAAAGGTCTGATGTCCAAAGCAATGGGCATCACGAAAAAGATTTTGTGCTCCGAAATTATAACATTTTTGGTACGAGCTACGAATTCGTAGCACTGGATAAAGCCGCTACGAACAAAAGTTTGTGACGCCTGTCGATGTGTTAACAGCAAACTCGGAAATATTTTTTAATATTTTTTCGTAGGCACTGTAATCCATGTTCAGTTATACTGGTCAGCTGTAGGTTTATTTTATGGTGATTTTATAAATCAAAAATATCTCAATTTTCAATAAATCTAATCAGCTCGGACTTCAGAGATTTATTTCGTAGAAGGTAACATCTATCCTTGCTTGTGAAATTTTATATTGAATTACACAGTTCTCGTGAATGTTTTGAAATGCTCGGCAACGGCAATAGGCTTGCAAACATAATCAAAGTGTTCTACATAATATCATTTAGATTTTAAACATAAAAAAAAATTCAAAAATTATTCTCCAAACTATATTACTGCTTAGGAAAAATCTTTGAAATATAATTGCATACAGGGTTTCTTGCTTCACCAACAAAATTCTATGAATAAATTAAATCTAATTTGTAGGCACACCTGTGTAAAGCGGGGCATTTCTTTGGCCTTATTATTTTTAAAATACATTCCGTCATTCTAAGGATGGTTTCATCTGCGCCGCCAACACTGGCCATACGCGCGCTTACAATTACAAGAGATACCTTACAACATTTCACAGCCACACGCGTGCACTTTACTTCAAAATGTATGGAAATCTCGCCACTACTGTTGGTCAGCCCTGGCAGCTGGCCCATCAATGAAACCGCCCCAAAATTCGCCACGTTTTGAGTAATAAGTGTCTGTGACTATGACTAGCACTATGAAGGATTATTGAATTGTGTGATAGACAACGAACATTAATTTCATCGCAAGTATTTGACATATTGGGTCCTTACCTATGAAATTGGTGTTTTTTTTCTCTCTTAGTATTTTGTCTGTAACTATTAAGATTCAGAAAATTCCTAAAAAATAATTACCTCGTCTAAAAATAGACTATATTTTTGAGCTCTTTTGATTTGTTTTGATAATTTGTTGTAAGTTTAATTGTGTTAAAATTGGACGCGGAGACAACTATTTTTAACTGCCTCTCGAATACATCATTTTGTTTGCATTCACTTAAAAACGATAAATAATTTTTATGAAGTGTGATGTTACACATATTACTAAAGCTTGTCTAATGATAGATGCTAAATATTATTATCTTTGGATTTGTCGTTGTGAAGAAAACTGAAAAAATTTTAGTATGGAAAATGCAGAATTCCCCAAAATCTCCATACAAAACACCAATTTCATAGGTAAGGACCTTATATAAGTGTTTCTCTGTATATTTATTGTTGTTTTGTATCCGAGTTGGGACGGACGGGGCTCGGCTACTCGTTCGAGAGGCTGCGGGAAACGCGGGTTCGGTCCCACCGCCTGTACCAATGAGTTTGAATAAAACTTATGTACAGATCATTGTGAATATCGCTTGCCTCACATTGTGCCAGGTGCATGGCAACAGGCTCGCCACCTGTTACATAGGGACATAACATATCTGGCGAAATGTCGGTGTCTAACACCTCTGCATACCCCCTCGGGGAAAAAGGCGTGATGATATGTTTTGATATGTTTTGTATTTATCACACAAACATCTGCTACCCATTGGACCTACAAGCTGTAATGTCTGTGTCGACACGAAGAACGTTTGTAATAATGTCTGTGTTATCATGGAGGTTGTAAAAAATGCAAATAGCATTTAGATTCAGATATTTTATCTGGGAAGAGACATCGATTAGCCCCTGCCCAGCGTGACGAGGCCTAGGACGATGTTTCCGTTTCAAATAAAAACGTCTGGATGCCGACGATTGCGGAGGTGAACTCATCTTGGTCTTTTTTCTACGACCCACTACTGGCGAGTTTGTTTTTACTTTTTGCATTTGATCGTGGAATATTCAGAACGATTTTCAAGTCTCTCTTTTTTACTTGCCGGCGTTAATATCATACTAAGAGAAACACTTGAGGAGAAGTTTGGCAGGGAAAAAAACGTAGAATAACCTTTTGCTCTTTCCCTTATTAAAAATAAAACCAATTTAAATAGACATCTTTACAGTCTAGATGAACATATTCATACATTGACATGTCGTCATAGGATAAATGTTTATTTTTCGATTGTAACAAGTTTGTTATTAATTTTTTATTATAAAATTATGCTATGTATAATACTCGAAAGTATTCAGGGCTTATTGCCTCTTAATTAGCATATAATTAACGTGAGTTGGTTTTAAGTAAAATAACCACAAATAATATTATGCATGTTCATAGTCATTCTAATAAATCTTTTCCTCAAAATAATATAACTATCAACACGGCTGCCAATACCTGCTCTAGTCTGTTGCATATTCCTTTAAAGTGTCAAAAAACTAAAAACGCAGACAGAAGCAAAGCCTTTGTCATTTAATATTGTTTGTCAAAATATTCAAGGCTTAGCTGGCAATGAATTAGAAGTATTAAAAAAAAATCAAAATATGCTAGATGCAACATTGACTGAAAAAAAATATAAAATTTACATGGGAATATCGGGATAAAAAGTAGCCAATGTCCTTTCTCAAGCTCTAGACTATCTGTGTACCGAATTGAATCGGTTCAGTAGTTTTGACGTAAAAGCAAGACAGACAGACAGAGTTACTTTCGCATTTATAATATTAGTATGGATTGTAGAAAGTACAGCACATGTTACAGTAAAGTGCATGTTACAAAAAAATAATTTCAATTACAATTCTGATTATTCTTCTTCACTCACGAAGACGATGACGACAAAAAAAATGTTTCTGTAATTAATGGTGACAATCATCGTGTACATTTTTATAATAAAACCCCATAAGAATGCTATGCGATGCATTGCGGCTTTCAAAATGATTGAAGTAACTACTCAGGAAACTATGTTTGAATGAATGTTGGATTAAAATATCCGTAGTTAAACTCTGTGCCAGACAAAGAGTGGCTTGTCGCCTTTGTGTTATTGTTATTGCGAACATTCGAACCGCTTCGTTGATTCAGTTATAATACCAACAACAACCTTAAGTATGAAAAGAATGAGATTTTCTAAGTAAAGCTGGTAAGACTTACTGTGTTCAAGATGAGACTCAAATGATGAATAAGGATTTATTTGTTGTTTAGCTGTTCAAAAAGTGTAAAAAGAGTTTAGCTGATCATATTATTCTATCATGATAATTTTTTTCCTTTTTTCCACATGATCCAATCATAAAAGAAAAATGGATTGCGGCCACGGGACGGAATTACTGATTCCCGGCTAAACACAGTACTATATGTTCAATACATTTTGAAAATATCAGTTACATTGCAGGGAAAAGTTTAAATTGTTAAAAAGAACCGCATACCCAAATATTGATAGGAGGAATAAAAAGCTAGAAAAGTTACAGTGTATAGTAATAACGAGTATATATGTGATACCAATAATTACCTACTCATAAATACATGATAAAAAACTAACAGTATAATTTAAACCTAATAGAGCGAGAGTGGAAGTGGAAGCGGAACAGACTAGTAACCCTTTTTTCATGACAAATTATCAACAAAAATATCTTATGAGGTATCATTGGCGAATTTAATGATTTTTCCTTTTATTTTTTAATTTTCTGTTTTCACGGCTTTGAAACAAAAGTAATAGGTACTTGTGTACAAACATCTAATTTAAATATGCTACTACTACTATATTTAATCGCAATTTTTTGTCTTTGTTTTCTTGTTGTAAAATTCTCCCATATAGGGAAGGCAAAGGGAACGAAGCCCATACAGCCAAGTCTTCAGTACTTTATTTCTTCAGTAGTTCGCATTAAAATGCTAGTGTAATGCATTTCAATGCATTTTGGGAGAGTTTGACGTCAAACGATTGATGGCAGACACTGTGGTGTTACTTAGATGATGTAGATTACCACGATAAAAAACTCATCACTTTTCACACCACTTGACGCTTATTTCGATAATCCTCCACATTGCACATCATCACAGACACTTATAACACAAAACTACATTGATTTTACGTAACAATATCCACTCCGAAACAATATTAAAATTATCGAAATAAAAATCACGTCCGCCATTAGTCAAATGCCGCCAAACTCTCCTATTAAATTTTTTTTAAATTCATTTGCGGCTCTTGTGGCTTTTGAGTGTTTTAGATTGTTTTTTTTTACATATTTTAAATTGTTTTCGATTGCTTATGACTGTTTTTTAAACAATCATTTCATGGCCAACGCGATTCGGATTCGAGCACGACTAACCTGATTATCATCAATCCTCTTCTTTTTACTACAGTAGTAAATAATCAATATAAACTACTAATAAAACCAAGATAATATGTAATAAATTTACTTAAAGCTAATGAACAATTCATTGTTTTATCGTTAAAATTATTTGGCAAATTTCAAATCGGCAGAATGGAATCGACGCGACGACATCGGTGTATTTGAATCGATTTATATTTCCCTTTACATAATTACGGCTGTCAAAGGCTATTTATATCACAGTTGATGCAAAAAAATTGGCACGCATGATTTCAGTACAAATTCATAAAGATGCGTTAACTAATGTAAAAGACAAATATATACATTATTATTTGTGTTCCTGCCTGTGGGTATTTGAATTTTTTGGGCTATTGCAGTTAATTATCACGCAATGAGGCATTTGTCTATATTTTCTCCGGCTCCGGCCACAATGACAGTTGCGCTCGGATTATAGCTAGCGGCGGCCAACGTCGTGAATTTGCCAACCCATTTGCATCTCCTATGTAAATCTATTTCTGCGGTTCATATCTAGAAGTAAGTACGGATCAAAAAAACTCATCCTTACTGTCTAGAAATGAACTCCATAGTCAGTTTCAGCTTCATAAAACATTAGAATTCGGGCCAAAATGAAAAGCACAGGCGTTATTACGATAATAAAAGTCTGCATAATTAATCCGTCAAGCAGACAAAGACCTATATCTACGAAATATTCAGTGAAGCGGACTCCAGCAAATAAACAGTTGCTTTAAAAACGCAATACCGAAGCGGGCTATTCACTGCGTGACAATACAGGCATAATAGCTACAATACTATTGTACGCTTGCTGCCACAATGGGGGAGATACTCAACGGGTTCGCAGTCGTACTCGGCCAGCAATATTTTTGTTCTCTGTCGCGAAAATGTGGAAACCTCTTTGGAAATAAGTTGAGGCTACATCTGAAATTTGTCGTCAACGCTACAAGACGTTATTGCGGTGGAAAAGTAACCTTTTTTGGACTGGCGATTCCATTTTAAAAGGTGACAACTTTGTTAAGTATATTGCTAATGTGAGTGAATGTGAGTCTTGATATATGTTGCAATTTTATATTATAATAATATAATGTTACACAATGTGGACGTGTTATACAGGTGAATTTTTAAATGGGTCTTCTGGGCCAAACCCTAATCCTAAACAATAAAGAATATCGAAAAATTTTTAAATGAGTCGCGAGCCCGACTTTGAAAAAAATCAGTAATCCTAGCCAGCAATCGAACCCAGTGATTTTAAAAAAAAAGAACACGCCTTTACTTTCAAAATGTATTTTTATCTTCTTTATTATATCCTATTACTAAACCATATAACATACACGTTTTAAATTATTGGCGCCAATTCGCCTTACGTTCTAATTTCAAATGTTGTCCTTGTGTCAACTGTGGCCCATAACCAAGAATTTTGGACTGTATGATGGATGCCAAACTCCCATACAATAGCATGAGGCAATGTTCTGTCTCGATCAGTAGGTGTTCCCTCCCATTCTATCACTATAATGAATGAGTTTGTCAGTAAAGCTTTCTATTACTACTAATGACGTCACACAAAAATACACACAAATTTCTCAAACAAATACTCTCATTTAATATAATTATGTGATTTTTGACTCACCCCTGAAATGATAAGGTACATCCAGGATATCACTCACACACACAACATAAAACAACGCACGTCATCACCAGTTTTATAATTTTTTATTTAAAATATTTAATTACAAAAATTTGTAAAAATTTTCAGTCTAGGTGTCAAAATGGCGTAAATATGACAGGTGAGACAGAAACTATGGATAGAAAGAGAGGAAGAGGATATCCCACGGATAGCCTTCAGTCATAAATAGTGATAGAATAAGAGGGATCACCTACTGATCGAGACAGAGCATTGCCTCATGCTATTGTATGGGAGTTTGGCATCCATACAGAGTACAAAATTCTTGCCCATAACCACTTAATAATATGTTCCCTGTAGATACAATACCTACTTCAATAGAAATTTGAAATCCAAACATAATGCAGTGAAGATATGTCGTACGCTCAGAGTAAACAGAACTGGAGTAGCCTTTGTCTAACATTCCCCTCTGCCAAATGCACAAGCATCGGATGCTTGCACGTTTAATAAAACTAGTTGAGCCGCCATTTTGACAGCCATAACATTGTAAACGTTGCGGCGAACAGAGCTCCCGCAAAAATGCCTGCCTGTGCTGTTTTTTGTTGTAAAAATAAATGGAAAACATCGAGTATGCTAAAAGATGGTGTCACCTTTTATTTGTAATTATAATTTTTAAGATTTCATCATTATTTACTTCATTATTTCATGTTTTAGAATTCTACGATTTCAAATTTCGAACGCTAGTCTCGTGGGGAGTGCGGCTGTGACGTTGTCAAAACGCACACCCCACGTGACTATTTTAAGCGTGTGTGTGCGTGAAATTTAAATTTGTGTGACGAATTATGCATGTGTGCATTTGTAAAAACGACTGGCTTTGAGTGTAGTGGTAACCTCACCCCCCGCAAGAAATGGCAGAAAAAAATGTTTGACAAATTGACTAATGGCTACTCCAGTTCTGTTTACTCTGAGGTCGTACGGCGCGCGGTGGGGGTGGTGTATTGACATAAATAATGATCATCGCTTTGATTATGGCCTAAACCAAGGTGGAACAACAAATTTTAAAATTTGACATTTTCTATTGTTTTCCCGCATATCATTAACAACACTATCAAAAGGTGTAATAATATAGGATGTGTATTTTTTCAAGTCATTGGGTTCGATTAATGGCTAGGATTTTTGGTTTTAAAAAATCTAATGATGCATTTTTTGCTTTTATCAAAATCGGGCTCGTGACTCCTTTGAGCATTTTTCCATATTCCTTATAGTGTAGGATTTCCAGAAGGCCCACTTGAAAAATTCAACCTGTATAATAATGATAATATTACATGGTAATCTGGATGCGCCTTTAATGTTGTCATTATTTACTTTTCTAATTTTCTTACAAGTTAAAGCTCTTCATTGTTTAAATGGTGACGATTCATCATTTTTTATTTCTTTTAATTAATTATTTTCACGATTGGCCGAGTGGTTTGTAAGTGTCAAGGGACACCATCTCTACGACCAATTTCGAGTCCGCCCAAGGGGATAATTAATGTGATAAATCACGCGAGCATCTATACAATAATTTATTTGTTCACCAATCATTATTTTTATAGGTTTCTTGAGTAATACTTATTTAGTATAATTATTATGAGTCCACCAGTTGAAAGTCGCTCAGCGGGCTATGGAAAGGGCTATGCTCGGAGTATCTCTGAAGAATTTTTAGGAGTGATGTGATACAACAGAGAACTAATGCCACCGACATAGCCTATCGTATTAGCAAACTGGAGTTGCAGTGGACTTATCACATTTGCCGCAGAACTGAAGGTCGCTGGAGTCGTAAAGTTCTTGAGGGGAGGGAGCAGCTCGGCAAAAGTAGTGTGGGACGCCCTGTGACAAGATGGGATGACGATATTCGTAGGTTAGCTGGAGTGGGCTGGATTATCATCCATCCTCCACAGCCTAAAATCAATAGCGGTGGCGTGCATTATGATGTACATACATACACACATAAAATCACGCCTGTAATCCCCGTAGGGGTAGACAGAGTCCAAGGAGCACTGAGTTCCTTAAGACCACATTTAGCCGTACGAAAATTGGGTTATGAGGAAATTGGGTTTGGGTTTGGATTGGGTTGGGTTGTTGGTTGGGTTATTATAATGTTGATGATGAAATAAATAGACAATGAGCAATTAATCCTAAAATATTCCAAAAATATATACAGTTCACAGACAGACTGTTATGAGCTATCTTATTATGGATATTACACTAATCTTTGGTCATGGCTGTCAACCTGTCACACACAAAACTGAAACGGAAACCATTGAATCTTAAAGAGGAGCATGATCTGCATAGCTGTAAATAGTAGCTCCAAAGTCTTGTATTCTGAGTTTGTTCTAAAATTTGTTCCACAATATACTATATTTTGGATTTGTTCTTCAATTCGTTCCACTCATACACTTCAATATCTGTAGCGAAGTATATTCGAAACTTTAAGAGACATACTTTAAATGGTAAGTAGTGGAAACAATAAAATTGGAGTCTTGTATTTGACGACCGTTGACATTCAGTGGCATTCAAATTAACTGAAGGCCGAAATCCATTAATGTTTCGTGTGTGTCTTTCAAACCAGTGATTTCAAACAGACCGGCGCGGAGAGGATTGAACCGCTTTCTTTCTTTTATTGAACCGAATTCTTTTGAGTAGATAAATCCTCTCAACAATATTAAAACCTAGGATCCATGGACCGTAATTAATTATTTTTCCATAAATGAATGACAATCTCTGTGGCCTAGCCTAACGAAGGTTCCATGACCGTAGCAAAAGCAGTTTTGTATCATTATCAGAATATACACATTTGACAGGTGACAGTGTATTCCCTCCTAATAAGAGTCATTACTGCTAAAAGTGTATACATATTTTTTACGTGACTGTACACAAAAACCCATTATTTTTGGCATAAAATTGCACCAACATAACTTTGAGCAAAACGGACTAAACGACAAAATAAACAGTGCACACGTTTAATTTCTGGTGTGGAGTTACTATTTGAACGTAACAATAAAAAGTGCCGACTAACAAAAAGCTACTGTGAGAATGATTAGGCAGTACGCGAACAAACCAGTTTGAAATACTTTTTCTTTTTGGGAAAGTTTCGTGTAAAACGCTGCTTGAAAATGTATGTCTAGTAATATTTTACACAGTTTACTCGCATCATTTATTATCCGAAATATATTTATGATATTCCTAAGTACTGACGTATGATCTTATACTGCTTACCCTCAGAGTCATCGTCGCCCTCAACCTACATTCGCCCCACTGCTAGGCACAGGTCTTCCTCATGGCGAAACACATGAGGAGTATGGGCCGTAACACCACCACGCTGGCCCAATGTGGGTTGGTAGGTAGAAATGTTTGCAAAGGTGACCGGTACCAACGGCATAAAGTGCCTTATGAAGCACGGAGGTGTTCGCGATCACAAAGGTTTGATCACCCATCGAATGCCACCGCGGTCCTCGTTCAAAGTTATCAGGCAATTATGAGGGGTAAAAATTGGCATACCGTTTGAAAATGTATTGGGCAGGAGTACGGTTTTTTCATCAAACGTAGCTGTAGTAGAGTAGCAGTAACTATTTAAAAAAATTAAGTTAATCCTCATCAGCACTCCATTCCCAACACTTTAAGGCACGTAAAAATCTAAGGCAAGCTCGACGGTTGGTTTTAATTTCCTGTCAATTTAAAACACAGGCCATCGAACGGTGCGCTCAATATGCAGCATTAATATTTTTACCCGACTAATCGGATCTGAAGTGAGCGACCTACATATGGAACCTTCGCGGGTAGCTCTAAATCAATTAACAACCTATGCAACCGCAGTCTAAGAAGACTGGAGCAGTACAACCCGCCAGAAATAGTTGCGGGCTAGAGTTAGTGGTATGTGATCTCATTAAACCTACAAGTATCGATCATCTATTTGTTCGGAAACCCTCGGATTTTTTTAGAGCTTATTGGTGATGTTGGTCAAATTATCTATGGAAAAACCTATAGAGGAAAACTGGAATTGATCTCAGCTTAAAAATTTAACCAGAAAAAAACGTGTCGTTCTGACAATGCCCAAAATGTTCTATGTTCAACAAGGTCTAATAATGTTAACAAGAAAATATTGAGTGCGATCATAATTCCTGATGCGAATGGCCAAAGAGTGGAATGATAGGAACCGAGCTCGGTGCGAGTTGTGTCGGAGACTGTAATGATGGGCCATGGGCTATAATCTAACCCACACTTCTTGAATGTGCGGTTAAACACATTGATAGCTCACCCTATCGGCAACCTC
Source organism: Parapoynx stratiotata (assembly GCA_910589355.1). NCBI lineage: Eukaryota > Metazoa > Arthropoda > Insecta > Lepidoptera > Crambidae > Parapoynx > Parapoynx stratiotata. The sequence goes on from OU342464.1 coordinate 15,974,113, forward strand.
ATCTCAGCTTTGGCTCAGATTGTCCTACTGCTGAGCACAGGCCTCCTACTAACACATGAGGAGTATGGGCTGTAACACCACCACGCTGGCCCAATGCGGGTTGGTGGGTAAAAACGGAAATCGACCGGGACCAACAACTAAACGTGTGAAGAACTTAAAGTGTAAAGTTCCTCGGCTCAGACTGTGGTCGAGAGTAATCCCACAAATTGTAAAATGGGTCCTCTGCAATTAGTCAGCCTGCCGCACTACAAGCTGCCAGTTATATGTGATTAAGAATGTGGTCTTATTGCAGCGCCGGTGTTTGCTGGAGCAGTTTCTGGTGAACCGAGCATATTCCCATCTCAAACAAAACAAACAATAAAAGCATTCAATGAATACAGAATTTCATGAATGTCATGTGGTTTGGAATATTTAAAGCGATGCTAAGCTACTGATATGTTCGTTTTATAAGCTTTGTTATTTTTATGTGTTTTCTAGCTTTTGTTCGGATGTTTATGCGTGGAATTTAGTACCAAGGAGTAAAAAGGAGGTCACATTTTAAGTTAAACAGCCAGCAGCGCAATCTGCATTAAATTTTCTTATTACTGGAGTATTCAGTTATTTTAGATTGTCAGCTTTTGATTGTCAGCAAATCTAGAGGTGACGTATTGTGCTGTACAATAACAATCTTTTAGCCATAGTTATTAAATCATTTATTAAATTTTGGTAATGACATACTTTTATGAATATATTAGTAAGGTGGAAGTTGCTAAGGAGTTCTGAGTAATCTCAACCTCATCATAAGATCAGAATTTGGTAAGTATTTAATTTCATTATTTTATAATTATCTTTCCGTTTAATAATAATTGCCGTGAATAAGAATGGATAATGCGGATTAGTTAGAGAAAATGAAATTACGAAACAAGCTAGACTACAAGAGCAATGAATGAGTGGAAAGAATCCTACTAACAAAATATGAATTTGTAAAAAGGTATTTGTATATAAAGTGGTCTGTCCTTCTTTACTACAAAAAATCCAATTTCGATGGTTCAAGACCTGGAAATAACCGCTCGCGTTCAGAAGCTACTCAATGTAACATTTTTAGGGAATCGCGCGCATTAATAGCGGTAACTTGAGTTATGGCGTCCATTCATCTTGCGCGCCCGAGCGTCCTCGGGTAAATGCCACAAAAATCACTTCTCGTATCTATTAGGTGCTTCAAGACAGTCCTGGCTAGTTATTTATAGCTGTGAATTAAAAGAAATGTGGGTGAAAAGGAACCAATTCCTAAACTTCATGATTCGGGGTTATATGCAGTTGTCTCTGGAATGAACTGCTAGATTACCTATGCTCAACGCAATTAGTAAAGCTTAATTACTAAGCTGTTGTTTTTAACTGAGCTGGTATGACGAAAGTAACATTTTACTCGTGTAAGACGCCAAGAGACCATGTCTTTGACGGCTCAGTTGATTTCTAGAAATATCATATTCCCAAATAGCTTTTATTAATTACTTTTGTGATTAGGCATATTCAGTGCTTACATTTCATTGGCATTAATTATGAGGAAATGAGTCTCGGTTTGGAACGTCAAAATTTATCGCAGGTCTGTAGCGATTCCTGTACCCTCATTTTCAAAGGAATTTCTCATCTATTTCAATTGTTGTGCTAATTATGAAGGCACTCTGACTAGGTGAAGGAACTTCCTATTGGTGCTAATCATGAAGCAGTCTAGAAAGTTGGAAAAAGTTGCAGCAAAAAACGACATGATGCAAACTTTTTTCAATGTGAACTTCAACAATACCCTACAAATAACAGTCAGCTTCATATCATATCGTGTGGTCATGCTAGACTCAAAAGCTGATCACATCAATTTGGCGATATCAGTTTCCGTGACAGCTATTTATATATTCTGCGTGATGAGATTAAAAATTTTAAATAGTCAATACAAAAGAAAATATTTATCATAAGATTAATAATAAATTCAAATTCCCAGTTTTAATCGCCAAAGTAAAGCGGTCATTGAGTCCCGCATAATCCTAGTTGTCGGTGGTTTCGGGGCCGCTTAAGACTAAACGACCTGACGTCTAACGGTAAGTATTCTATTCGTATTATTTTTTTCTCGAGCAACTTTAGGTTAGCTCTGAAAGAAATTATCCACATAACTTCCAACAAACACTAGAGACGTCAAAGAAAACGGTTTCTCTGCGGATTAAGCTTCGCTTTTTCCATTCATCGCGACATTCTCGTATTCGTTGGTTTTGTAGTTGTACTCAAAATCTAATTATTTGATAAGAATATTCTGAAACTTAATAGTTACAGACAAAGTACTAAGAGAGAAAAAATCGGCAATTTCATAGGTAATGACCTATTATATTGCAGATTATTTACTGTTTTGCATAATCTGAAGCCCTGTTGAATCTAGATAAGTTCGTCTGCTTACATACATAATATTGTTAAAGGTAATTTTCGAAAACATCATTATAGACATGCGTCATATAAATCTAACATATATTTACATATATCGCGTCTATATGTTCGGCAATAAAACGCGTCCCTCGTAATTCGCAGCTCCAACTATATGGGCATCATACGAGTATCGTCCAGTTTTTGGTCTTACTGTTTCTTTTTATTTGCGTTGTCACGTTATCAGGCATGGTGTGCATTACCCCTTTAGATTGTACCCTAAAACATCTGAGAAATATTAATGTATAAAACTTTTTTAATAAATAATGAATATAGTGTTGATAGATCTTTTATGTGTATCTTTGTTTCGCCAGCGGCAGCGGTAGCGGAGTTAGGACAGACGGGGCACTACTCGTTCGAGAGGCCGTCGAAAACGCGGGTTCGATCCCACCACATTGTGAATATCGATTGCCTTACATTTTGCCCGGTGCATGGGTACCTTGCATATGTGGCAAAATGTAGGTGTTTAACAACTCTGCATACACCTTCGGGGCAAGAGGCGTGAAGATATCTTATGTTATGTTATGTTGTTTCGCCATATTTATCATCTGTAAGATGATATTGTGAAAATAGAAGTGGTAACCTACCAAGTGTTGTGTTCTTGTATTTTTGTATTAAGTCTGAAATTGACGATTATAATAAAAAAAGAAGTAATTAAAATAACAGAAAGGTTGGCACTTTTACACTCATTGCTTCATACGACTGAGTTTGAATGACCCAGAATGAAGTATAGTTTATACTGAACATTTGCACATAGCAATTGAACTTCTGACCACTTCTGACTTCTGACAAAAGGCTGACCACTAGTGTCTGAAACAATTGTGTTATATATATGTATTGTGTGTATATTATATGCTATATTCATAAATATTATGGTGATTTATATCTTTTAGTGTAATTATTAGTGTATATTTCTTAGTATTCTATTTTTATTGGTTTTAGCTCTCCTCACTCCGCTTTCCGGTTGACTGGCAGAGAAAGGCATTAAGTCCGCCTTTGTACGTCGTGTAAAAATTAATAAATAAATACATACATATAATCACGACTATTATCCCCTAAGGGTTAGTCAGAGACTAAGCAAAAACACCGCAAAAGTAGCAGTGACTGTAAAATGTGCTCAACTGAAGTTGCTACTTTATATTCCAGTTATGAGTATTCGGTTATGAGTGGGTACGAAGCTGCTCACAATGTGAGGTAATCGACATTGATAATTAACCCTAAGGTAAATTTTATTTTAACTATGGTTAAGGTGTGCACATAGTGCATTTTTCTTAACTCGGCGCATCAGCTGCCCTAATAAATGAATTTTGTAAAAATTTTACGTGAACGTCATTGCCTTAATTTGAATACGAGACTTGAACAGTTAAATTTTATACTATTACAGAGACATACCTGTAATAAAATTCAGGAATGTAGGTTGATAGATACCTAGTTATTATTTCAATTCACTCTGAACACAACTCTACCGTTCGGCGATCCGCGTCAGAATGCTGTTGCATGGGCCAAGCATTCTTGTCGCTCCCCTCCCGAATACCCACAATTTTAAATTAAATCGGTGTTGCTAGTTGCGAAAACCAAAAGTTCCACATAAATTATAAATGCAAATTATATTTTATTTTCAATAAACCGCCAAGGTACCTACTCTAAAAAATACAATTTTTTTAAAGAGAGTGCCAAGTCTAGAACGTCTACTTAGTTTTCCAACTTGCTCATTGTAAGGAATGACAGTGAATACACCGATAATTTAACTATGAAATTAATATGTCCAACGTCTTACACAATAACGATAAAAATATAAAAAAAATATCAAAGAAAAAATACTTAGGCATTGTAAACTGTGATATCATTAAATCAAAGTTAACGTTTAGCATTTATATTTGTATTAATAAAAAAATCTTGGTGGAAAAAAACACCACAAAGACGTCTCTGGCTACGTAAGGATACAAAAATATGCAGAGAGTGGAGCATATTTTTTATTACGTTTTTTATGCGTAATTAAAAATCTCCGATCCGAGCCTGTGTGAACGAGCGCTTATGGAATACAGGCATAAAGGTAATTATAGCGCATGTATTGAACAAGTTTTCTTTTTTATTTCGTACAGACAAGTGATGCATATTTAACAACAACCGTAAAAGTAAATGACCTTTATACAAAACGCTTAGTTCTTCTTTTGAAATAGATATGTCCTGTCTGACGTTATAACACGAAAGTACTTTAAAATTAAATTGCGTCCGTTTATCTAAAAAAATATTTAGTACGTAAAGCGTAGATCCTCGAAATTTCTTTCCAAGTCTCTGAAAGAATAAATTAAACGATCAAGGGGAGGGAGGGATCTAATTAAATTCCGTATAAAAACATCAAGAACAGGTAAGTGTTTAATTCAGGGTATTTTCTTCGATTACCTGAAAAGAAATCCATCAAATGATTCGTAAAAAGGCTCTTTAGAGGCCAGAAAAGTAAAGGTTGCTAAGGCAGTGTATCATGTTTGTAGAAAAAGACAGCAATATAACATGACTCGTCTTCTACTTACGGTAGTATTATGTAATGTTTTTAGCAAATTAGGGATTTTCCTCAATAAAATCAAAATTAAGTGAAAATAAAGTTAAAAATTTTACTGAACACGTTCGCAGACACTCGTCCTGATGTTGTAGCCCCACTTTGACACAACATTTTTGTATGGAATGCTATAGGCGAACCGTCACGGGTAAAAAATTACTGCTATGAATTATCGCTGCTATGACAGTTGCGTCAAAGTGAGCGCGCAGCTGTATGCGACGAGAGGTAACATGTTCGAAAGTGCTAAAAGATCTGTTGTATGACACCTATCCATTTGAGAATCTCGGTTTGATTGATGAAATATACGGTTTCAGTAGAGAAAATAATAAAAAATATATGAGGCTATAGCCGGTGCGTCACCCTTAGTCATTCGCTGATGACTGCAATTACCTCGCGCCTCCGCGAACGTGTTTAAATATCAGGTCTGCCCTCTGTTATAGGATAAAACCTACCTTCGAGGAAGTAGGCATGATGATAAAATAAAGCGAACTGCTCTACTGCACGAGTTGCAAAACTTTCTCTTTTTCTTCTGGTCTTATTTCTTATTGATTCCTATACTCTGTCCTCAGCCTTTATACGTCCTACTGCTGGGCACAGACCTTCCTCATGAAGAAACACATGAGGAGTATGTGCCGTAACACCACCACGCTGGCCCAATGCGGGTTGGTCCTACTCACAGCAATGCAAATATTTTTTTACTCAGAGTAAAATTTGCGTAATAAAATGTTACGGTTCGTTATTATGCAACTTTTTGCTGTGTTCGCAAGCTGATTTATGCTTGCCGAAGCTAAAACATCGAGGTTGCTTCCGCTGGAGGTGTCATGTAACGATCTAAGTTCGATTCCCATAAACATTATCAAATTTAAATAAATACTAAAAAAACATTGGGGTTCAATTATATAAAGTAATAGATTTGAATAAAATAACATGACGACTAGCGCTATTTGGCGCGATCTCTCTACAGTCAACAGATTGCCCTTTCTTCCACGGTCATTTACATATTTCATAACGTAAATTAAACTTGCGAACAAACTTGGTTCATGCTCCGCCAGTGAAACTAATAGAATGAGAAGTTTTAGTAAGAATTTGGCTATGCAATTTTTTTAACTAAATTAATTTTATAGGCTTATCATCAAAATACATGAGTGTAATAATTTGGGTAATATAAATTTTATGGTAATTTTACGTAACTTGCATTCAATCTAAAGGGATACACTCGCACTTGATTACATTTGAAGCTGTGTGGCTAGTGGCATAAAAACCTTCAAAATCATTACTTTCTTTGTGTATAGATCAGCCATAGAAGTAGATAAATAGAATTCAATAGGTAAACAATTAAAAAAGTTACAAGGACATGATTTTACACCATCGAAATAAAGGAAACCTTCAACGTTACAAGCCTTAACTATTACGTCACACCAAAAAAGCCCTTTTGTATATTTCCATGAGTATTTATTCATTAGGCGGTGGTGTAGGGGGGGTGTCCTGAGTCTCCGGCCGCTGGCAGGTGAGCGCGCCGCAGCGGTTGGGGCAGCACTTGAGCTTGCGCGGGCAGTCCGAGTCGCCCGTACACGAGTGGGAGCACACCCACACGCCGCGCGGGTACTCCGGGCAATGGCCCGGCTTCACTGCAACAGAGAGGTTTTTATTATTATTAACATAAAATCACGCCTCCTTTCCCCGAACGGGTAGGCAAATCAAAAATCAAAATCAAAAATATCTTTATTTTATAGGCTTGATATACAAACACTTAAAAACGTCAATTTATGAATAAGTGAATCTACCACTCGCTCGGAACGCAGACATCCCCGAGAAGAGCGAGCCAGAAACTCGAGGGTTGCTCTTTTTTTCTCATTTTTTACAATTCTTGTTTTTTTTCTAAATGTTAGGCTAGTACAATCAAGTGGGTGAACATAGATATTATGATCTCAATCTGTCCACGCATTTTTATCGTCCAAATATTCCTGAACTGTATAGTAACCCTTTTTTATTAAATTTTGTTTGACACATAGTTTGAATTTGTGTAAAGGCAGTTCAGTTAAATTTGGTGGTATTTTATTATATATGTGTATACATTTCCCCATAAATGACCGACTTGTCATATAAAGTCTAAAGTTTGGAACAGCGAGTTTATTTTTATTCCTAGTGTTGACATTATGAACATCACATTGTTTTTTAAAAATGTGTAAATATTTCTGAACATATAAAATATTATCTAAGATATATTGGGATGCAACAGTTAATATGTTTATTTCTTTAAACAGATCTCTTAGTGAGTCACGTGGCTTAAGTTGGTAGACAGCACGCACAGCCCTTTTTTGCAAAAGATATGTATGTCCCCATGTAACCGCTGGCGAGCCTGTTGCCATGCATCGTGCACAATGTGAGGCAAGCGATATTCACAATGAACTATACATAAGATTTATTCAAACTTTACACCGCCTGTACCACTGGTACTGGCGGTGGGATCGAACCCGCGTTTCCCACGGCCTCTCGAACAAGTAGTACCCCGTCCGTCCCAACTCGGCTACCGCTGCCTTATTATAATTTTGATGTGAAAATAAGCATCTAATCAACAAAACGAAACGGCACTATGCAAGAGTCGTTTCACTCTCCATTGGGATTAAATCAAATTAGTTTGGGTGCAGTTCATTATGAATATCGCATGCTTCACACTCTCCCAGGAGTAAGCCAACAGGCTAGCCTCCTTTAGTAGTACAAGTCAACACATGGCGCTCCCACTGGCCGTGGGGCAGCACAGCTTTGTGCTGTTGGCGTAAACCTGGCTGCACCGGAGCTCGCAGGTGTATGTACTGACCTAAGTCAACGAAGTGCCGCTGCGTCACGGGATCGACGCACATGGCGCCCCCGCAGGCCGTGGGGCAGCACAGCTGCGTGCTGTTAGCGCAGGGGTTCGCTGGGCCACAGCGGGGTTCGCAAATGTCCACCGACAGGGTTGGGGGGCAGGAACCTTTCTTACATTGCACTGCAGCCACTATAAATAATATACCTGGAAAAAGACAGAGTTAGCACTAGTGAAAAGAGAAAAAAAATATCATCACTCGCATCGCATCCCATTTGTACGTATGTATTACATTATATCAGAAAATCAACATTGTTCAAACTGTAGAATACTTATCAGCATCGGTATTACGAAACACAAGTGGTACCTACTTGTAATAATGTAATAATTGCTTTGACATGTGCCCTTGCGATAACGGGATCATGGTTTTAAAATTATTAATATTCTTTTAAACATTTGTTCCAAAAGTAATCAATACGGCCTAAACTACGTTCGTTCGTTTTCAGCCTATACATCAAACGTCCCACAGCTGGGCACAGGCCTTCCTCATGGAGAAACACATGAGGTGTATCGGCCGTAATACCACCACGCTGGCCCAATGCGAGCTGGTGGGTAGAAACGGTTGCAATAGCGAACGGGACCAACGGCTTAACCTACCTTCAAGATCACAAAGTTTTAGTCCCCCTTCCAAAGCCTGACCATGGCGAAGATAGCTTTGTTTTCGGTATCGAAAGACAAAGCGTACTACTAACCAATTCGCCACCGAGCTCCCCAAACGTAGACTACAATAAAAGTTAACTATGTTGTATAGAAAGTAATACTAAATATTTACCTAGAAATCCCAACATACGAGAACATAGACCCACACATTTGTGACGTTGTTTTTGACTATAAAACTTTATATACGCAACTCACGTCCACCTCGGTCTTTAGAGTTTAGACTCTATCTGTTTGTATTAAGAACTTATTGGCGCGCACTTATAAAATGGTACATATATAATAATACAAAACTCGACTTATACCGGATATACCAGTACATTCAATATCACAATTTAAACCAAAATCAAGACGCTCTGCAATTACACTAATCCCGCATATATTCGTACACAAATAGCGACTCACCAATTAGAGGGAGGTATTGTCGCAGCATTTTGCCGACAATTACAAACTTGTGTCGCAGTCGGCAACTTTATGAAGCCCGTTCACACCAATAATTACTGTCTTGACACAATTATCAGGAACACTGTCGCAAAGAACGACGAACCGAACGATATACTTGCTCAATCCTCGTTAGCGGACTGCCCAGTAACACTGCCTTTTATTTTAAATAAATTACATGATATTGACCCTTGTGGTTAAGTCGTTCAAGTACGAATGACCTCAGTTATGAGATCATCATCTCATCGACAGTGATTTGTCAATACTGAGAATTCTGAAACAACCATCCATAACATCAGAATAATGATAAAATATAAAGTCACCAGGAAAATTGTGGTGATAAAAGTGAATTGAGATGAAAAATGAAGGAAGACTGAAGAAGTTAGATGGATTATGTGAATAATGCCACAGTGAACAAGGAAGAGAAATGTGACATCGCGAATGTTAATAGCTAGTGGAAAAAAATGTTGCACTGACCCCAAATAAGAAATGGCAACGGAGCAGGAAAAAGAAGCACACACGTGGTGTAGGTGTTTAAGAGTTCTAATCGATAAAAATAATTTTATATCAACACTGTTTAGTGTTTATAAAATTTTGTGGTCCAGGCTCACACAATTTCTATACCCATAGGAACTAATTTTCACATAGCTCTTTCTCTTTTCACAAGATTTACCAATTTTGTAGAAAAGAAAAGGGATGTTTGAATGTAATTTTTAAAGTATTGAGCCAATTTTCTTATACAGAGTAATTTATCAACTTACTGATTAAGACATACTGATTTTAATAAAATCTTACATAAATACATCAGTGTCTCGAAGTAAGAAGCCGTGTGTCACTCGAGCCATACAGATAACTGTGTCTGCAAATCAGACACATAATTAACAGATATTTAAAATACGTTCGTAATCAAAACTGTCGTGTTATAGGAGTTTATATTCAATTTAAAATTCCTATATCTTTTAAACATTTTGTAACTGCAGTATTCGCAATATTAGCCTTTTAATGTGATCTTATTTACCTGTCTTTCAACCTATAGTGGTATGTTCTACTACCATCCAATTATAGCTCTCATCATCTCAAGATTGTTAGCTTTTTGTTAATTATAGGAATTCTGTAATTTTATTAATTCATACATGTTGATCGAATTGAATAAATGGAGTTGTTGACTTGTGTACGAGATTAAGATAAAATCAGGAGAACAATAGATTATTCCGCCACATAAGCAAAGTATATTGAAACAAACTTCATAATCAATACTAACCCGAACCAATTAGTAAGCAATACTTGTTTAAATAAACACTTGAGGAAATACAAATAAATGAGGCAAACATATATTATCATTCTACTATATTTATCATAACAATAACAGCAGCACATACAAGTAACTTATTGTATAGAACACTACCGACTTGCTAGTGTTCTATATGCTTGCTTGAGAACTACAATTTCTGGAAAAGTTTTCTCTCTTTATTTCGACCAAAATAATATTTCAGATTAAATCTCGAAGGGCGAGTTTTTTGAACCGTTGTAATAGTTACTTCAGAAGAAAAAATCTAAACCAATAATAGCGTCAATGGAAACGCCAAAACGTATGACGAAGCAATATACATCAGATGTGCCGGCAGCCGCTTATTTACTATTCCCAGAATGGTGTTGTGGTTAAATTGTCTATCACTCAGTTGCACAAAGATTTTTTAAGGACGACATTTGTTAAGGAGACATTAAAACTTTAAAGTTAATTAAATTTAAAGTTGTCACACAAAACAGTTCTAGCTAATGTCTCTTTAGCATTGACAGGGTGCTAATGTCGTTTTGTGCAACGTAAAAACTACGCTAAGGTGTTCTTTTGTCTCTTCAATAAATAAATTTAATGAAGCATTAGGGATAATGCCGACATTAAATTTTAAAGTTCGTTTCTGCAACTGGGTGTATGACTATTAAACATCATTATACGTTATCGCCATTGGTCCATATTTGAACCTACTGGTCAGCCTGACCACGGATCAAAAAACCGACCCTAAGTAGTCATTGCAAGTGGTCGCAGATGCAAAGATATTTTTAAGGTCAATATGAAAGTTATAGCTTTTAATTTTTATCGTCACCATAAACCCGCAACAGTGTGTGCGCTTGTAACAAAAGCTGGGCCGTAAAACGGTACAAGAATAGAAAGCTACAATGTATTAAGCTAATAGTATTGATTTGGAGATGCAAGGCCGAAACTAGATGACTGTAACCAATCGTTTTTGCTTTAAACGCTATAAAGTAGGTAATACAGCTGAGTAAATAAATGAAGTCGGTTAAAAAATAAAACTTTACTAGCCGGCGGAAGCCCACTGATGAGCAAATGGTCTCCAAGAACTGTAATGGTAAAACTCATTGCGAGGGTTCTGGCCGTCTTTCACCACGTGGCACAGTGCGGGTTCATTGGGTGCGACAGAACCTTGTTTGCTGATGCGCACGATGTACAATGTAAATGAGGTTGACGTGGAACCATGAAGGTGTTTATCAGGACTACTTACACCTCCTTGACCCACCTAAACTCGCAAAACATAGAATGAACCATGAACTTCTGGAAGATGACTTATGATATCATCATCAGCAGCAACTTATGCTGGTCCACTGCTGGACATCAATCTCCCCTGCTAATGCACGTCACCGCTCTCGATTTTTGGCTGTCCGCATCCAGCCAACCTACGAATGGTCATCCCATCTTATCACAGGGCGTCCCACACCACGCTTACCGAGTCGCGGCTCGAACGACCGTGAGTTCTGAGGCAAACGTGACTAGCCCACTGCCACTTCAGTCTGCTAATACGATAGGCTATGACCACATCATTACTAATACGGTTCTTCAGAGATACTCAAAGCATAGACCTTTTCATAGCTCGCTGAGCGACTTTAAACCGGTGGACTAGTCAATCCGTGAGCCGTGACATATGATATGATAACCCAAAATCTCCAAACATGGACATGGATAGCCTTAAAATACGTCGAACTCATAGATTTGTTATCCGATAAGAGGTAAAACAAAAACCAAAATTTTAATAAAATTGACATATGGAAGAATAACCTAAATGCTTGAGCTATAGGTACTTGAGGTAAAATAACAGACTAAATTATTTATTTACAAGGAATAACAACCCCTGTTATTCATGACTTTGCAAGATAATTCAACCCGCTGGTGCTGCCCGCTGGTGCTGGTGCTGGTGATGCCCTCGGTGTTGCAGGCGTCCATAGGCTACGGTGACCACTGGCCATCTGTGTGGGCCGTATGCTTGTTTGCCACCCTGGTAGTTTTAAAAAAGAAATTCAACCAAATGGTAGACCCTCCAACAGCGACCACCTATACCATTTCATGTGGTCTCCATCAGGTGGTTGCTATGCAATTGCTACAGATTTTATAGAAAATATTATAATTCAATAACCAACCTATACCTGCTGCCCTACTTTAACGTAATGTTAACAAATATATATTGATTTAATGACACTTTAAATGTCATGTCCTTTGATAATAAAAAAAAAGTGTTCGTAATGGCAGAAATCCAATTCATATCCATTGAAATTTAGTTAGAGAGTTGGACAGCTGGCCGAATACCACAACGTCTATAGAAGAAAAACAGCTCAACAAATATCTCATTATTTTCCAATGGTAATTGACAAACTTTGAAAATGTTTAGTTTCATATAAAACTCTGGCCTTTGAATCTTCACTCCTCTTTGCTGCTCCTTACTTCAGTTAGTTTATTAAACATTGAACTCAAATTCCAATCAATTGAAGTTCGATTTTAAATCATCAATATTCTGACGTGAGCTTTGAAATTTAATAACTTTCCACTATCAATAGTGAACGAATGAGAATGATGGAAACAGTCGAATAAATTGCGTTAGTAATGAATACTGATATTATTTTGTAGTGTCACGTTACCGTAAATATATTTTGTACCCTGACCCTGCGGACCCGAAAGATCCCTTAATGCTATGCATTGAGATTTTGTGACTGACCCGGATTTATTTGGTACGGGTGTATATTTATCCGAAAGCTTTTAGGGTTCCTTGTAAAATCCGGGGCGTGTGCGAATGAATGTGATATCGTTATACTAAATGTCAAAATCATACAACTGAGCCCACCCTCATCTTTCACTCTTCCTGGCCACAGCCTTCACAGGAAAAAATCAAATTTTATTGCGTGTGGTACGTTAATAAATAAGTAAAGCTTTTAAGATTACATACATAGCATACCTACATAGTTGTCAGTAAATAAAAGTAAACCGAAATCCGTACTGGATTTCGTAATTCCTGTAGTTTGGGTAACGAACGCAAGTTGATTCATCAAAGCACCTTGAATTCAATTGACATTACGTCACACGCTTCACTCGTAAAAATAAAATATATATTCATTTCATAGGCCAAGTTTGGTACTGAAAATCGTCAAAATTGTACATATGTTATACAAAATGATTTGAAAAAATCGAATGATTATTGTTCATTACCGCGAGCGCTAATAGCAAGTACATCCACAGAAACTCAGTTCATTAATCAGAAACTCAGTGGCACCGGGCGGGCAAGTATTGAACAGACGACCTATGCGAGCGCTAATAGCAAGTACATCCACAGCGCATTGACTGTGGCTGTAATTGATACAAGCGGCCGGATTCAGAGAAAGCTTTTCATGAGAAGAACTCGGCAAAAAACTCAAGAGACACTTATTTTAATAGCCAATCACATAATTATTGTCAATATTAAATATATTTTTACATCATTCTTTTTAATCAAAGTGCATTATGACGCCTTGCATACCTGTTATTAAATATGAGTGAATGATAATGTCTCATTACTTTAATCTGGCAAATTAAAGCCTATTTCTATGTCTAGTTTTTAAATTGTGATAGACACTGCAATTTAAAAATGATTTAAAGTTTTTATAAACGTACATATTTATGTGTTTTTATACATATTGGGAATCAACTTTACTGTCAAAATATTTATTTCTTTAAATAATTCCCGTAGAGAATCACGTGGTTTTAATTTATAAATAGAACATATTGCTCTTTTTTGTAATACAAAAATGTCCTGAATATCAGCTGCTTACAGTAGTAGATCATACGACATAACACTATTAAAGTAGGTTGCTAAAATAGCAAGTTTCACCGTTTTTACATCGGATAATAATCTGACCTCTATTACAGCAAAAGCAGCCTCCATTGTAAACGAGAGTCTAAGGTACATACATACATACAATCACGCCTGCAATCCCCGAAGGGGTAGGCAGAGTCCAAGGAGCACTGTGTTCCTTAGGACCACATTTAGCAATACAAAAATTGGGTTTGGTTAGATGAAAAATCGTGAAAGAGTAGTAACAAGCGGCTAGCTCATCGCCTACACAATCACAGACCCACTGACTAGACTAAGTCTAAGGTGAGTCTAAAGTGATTCTTAATAACATCGTTGAATCTACACATTGAATTACTTCCTGATTAATTATAATTTTTGTATGACCTGCCTTACGACGAGCAAAGAAATTTTTTAACTAAGTTGTTATGAGTAAACCAACACATTACTTTTAGATAGGGTATTATTCACATCGTCAGTCTTCTAACTTTCTATTTATTTTAAAGATAAAAGATTTATTATCCGCAAATAATACTGTTGTTGTTAAAAGGTTGTTTACATAAGATGAAAGGTTATAATATTAGAAAAAGCAATGGTTCTTATATCGTTCTCAGCTCTGGCTCAGTATCCTTCTTGTTATATGATATTCATCCCTCCTCATCACATGTCCATACCGCGCTAACCTATTGCTCCTTGTCTTTTCTGTCACTGGTGCTACTTTCAAACTTCCTCTAATATCACTCGTACAATTAAACCCCATATATCATGCAAACCCAGTCATAACTTAAGCAACTCAATTAGAATCTAAGGCACCCTCGGGAGACAATGCTCTCATCAGAAGCTTACGTTATAGATTACGTCATACATCCACTGCAAAACACATGGGGCCATATGATCACCATGCTGGCAGAGAATTGGCGATAGACTTAGTGCTGAATATAATTTTCATTATAAGAACTTTTTCCCAGATGGGTTTGGTATAGCTGTTACCACACCCATACATACATATAATCACAACTATAATATTATCCCCTAATGGTTATTCAGAGACTAGGCAAAAGACCGCAAAAGCAGTCCACTGCCATAGTCCACGCTTCATCAAGCAGTGACTGGATATGTGCTCAGCGTGACAGGTGGTGAGCCCGTCGCCGCTATAAGCTATTGGATGGTTGTGCAGTTCTGAGTCCATTAGTCGCGCCTTTTACAACACCCAAGGGAAGAGATGGGTTGGTAGTATTCTTTTAATGAGCCGCGACCACACGGCTCTACACTAATACACCAACATTGCGCCTAATACGTTTTAAGCGCACCAATTTAAACGGGCGATCGATATATTTATATAATATACTATATTAAGGGCAAATTCGACCAAATTCCCGGGGGTTCTGTACACCAATACATGCTTAAATTGCATTGGTCGAATCCGCTCTAATGGTGGAGTCCTGTGTACATGGCCGATTTTTTGGTATCTGACAGCTAAAGAATTTTTTATAATACTACACCAGTTTGGCTACTTAAAATTTGGTCGAATACATCCATAATTAATCAGAAACTCAGAGGCACCGGGCGGGCAAGTATTGAACAGACGACCTATTGAAAAAAAAGCGTCATACTCACGGTGTAGGACGCTTTTTATTATATCACAGTATCTTTCTGCATAAGTGAATTATTGTGCAATGTTCATAAATGCTATTTTTCCAGGTAGATGAACTGACACAAAAAAATATATTCTGAAGAATTCATATACAAATATTTATTGCATAACCATTATGTATAAACAAGATTTAAAAAATTTGAAAAAGATCAAAATGGACCCTGTCGGGCCCGCAACAATTGGAAAGGAGAGCTTAAATAACAATAGAAATTGGTACGTACAATTATATAAGTTACAGCAATTTTAATAATCGCAATTCTAGTATTATTTATTGAAAACCATGTAAGTATATTCATCATTTCTCATTCTAATGTTTTATATTATTCATATTTTATTTACATAAATACTAATGATATAGGAAATGAGATTTGAAAACCGGAAACTTTTTTCATATAATTATTTTTACAGAACGTTAGAGAATGTCAGTCGTGAATAATTGACTATCGGGTCACGGGAAACCAGTGCTACCATCTCCCGCATAAGATTTATATTCGCAGCCGACCTTTCATTATGTTCATTTGGTCGTAATGAACCAAAATCCAAATGGATATTGGATATTAAAATGGTACATCTGCAACAGGCGACGACTTTCCGAGTTTAATTATGTAAGGGCCAGGTAACGTGCCATTTTTTCCCAGAAATAATAACCTTGGCATGGCAACCCTTGATGGTCTTTTTTTAACTAAATCTTTGTAGAGGGACTTAAGAACCCCGAAAACTCAGCTTGGAGATTTTCATTTTATATGAGTAGAATTTAGATTCATAGGGCGTTTTGCAGGAAATTTAAATCGAGATTTAAAACCAGATTTAGTTATTTTTTGACATTTTAGCCATAGTAAAATTCTAAAAAAAATTGGTAAGTCTAGTTTTAAACTAGATTTAAAATTTCCTGCAAGTGGGCCTTAAAATATAATGTAAGATTGTGGTGGTTTGGCTTTTGATATTGAAAACAAAACTACCTTCGCCATGGTCAAGCCTTGGATGGGTGACTAAAACTTTATGATCTTCAACTCCTCCGTGCTTTGGAAAGCACGTTTACCCGGTCCCGTTCGCCATTGCAACCGTTTCTTCCCACAAACACTTTGGGCCAGCGTGGTGGTGTCACGGCACATACTCCGCATATGTTTCTCCATGAGGAAGGCCTTTGCCCAGCAGTGGAACGTTTATAGGCTGAGGACGAATGTAACATATCATCACACCACTATTCCCGACGGGGTACCCACATTTCGACTGATAACTTTAAGTCCCCGTGTAACAGGAAGCAAACCTGTTGGCATGCACCGGATCCAGTGTGAGGCAACCGTACCAAAGATTTATTCAAACTCAGTTTACTCTCAGCTCAGGCTCAGCGCTCTGTCTGCTCAGGATACTCTATATTATTCAGTTAAGGTAATCCTTTGAAAAAAAATAATTTATGCGCATATAGGTAGGCACTTGACCACAATCTCACCTAAGTGCCGATGTGATCGACGGTGTTACGTGCTCACCTAGAAATTCACTATAGCCTTGAAGAGCTCCAAGTTGTTTCGCTCGGGGAAAATATCAGGAGACAGGATTTCCACTCCTTTGCTGTTCGCATTATAAAGGTGCTGGCGAAGCGTTTTGTGCGGATAAATGGAACATCAACAACGTAAGTATGATACGCCAATCGACGTCTGGATCCTCGAAAAACAAATTGTAAGACAAATCATAGAACACACCACATTTTTTTACCATTTATTGCAAAAAATATAAATAGTTCATTACATTACATGTAAATATAATACTTAATCATTCATTATTCTTTTCATACTATTTCATGACAATATATCGGCTCCCTGTAATAACTACGCAACTTAAAAACCTTAACCTAACTCGTAGATACTAGTTAATAAATTACAACCGCCAGCGGTCACATTAAAATTTTAATCTTATGTCATGAAAATGATAACAATTTATCCATGAAAGGATTATTGACGTTTGAAAATAGTTCATTACTAAAAATAAGACCATAATAAAAACATCATTACTGATTTAAATAAAAACTTTAGCTTAGTTGTTTTAAACACAAAAACATTTCGAAAGTTACTTTCCTTAGAGGCAGAATACAACAACAATTACATGCATGTAAAAATTACGAAACAAGACTTATTTGCAAATGTTTTGTATGAATTTTTTCATTCTATAATATCACATAAACTATACAAAATAATAATAGTAATTACCTATTACACATAAATAATTCGTTGCTAAAGCTTATGTTGATGATCATGGAATTAATTTACATGGATGATTTTAGGATCCTCCTACTTATCAATGAAAAATAGGCTTATATTTTTGAACTAGTTTAACAAAATTTGTATCTTTTTATTGACTTCCTTAACTTGTTATTGGTTTGTAAAGTAACCATTCCTTTTCTTTGACATATTATAAAAACCCCAGATTTTCTCTCACATATTAAATTAGCTTTCTTTTTTTACAAAATGACAAAGCTTATGTTTATTTGGTTATCATTGACATCACAATCTATATAACCTCATCTAAACAATCTGCCTGGCGAACTGGTGATGAAATATTTCTGCCAAAATTGAGGTTTAAGGCGGATCCCACACCGAGGCGTTGTGCGTTCATCCGTGTTCTAAAGTTGTACGAAAATATCTGCTTTTGTATAAAAAAAACGCAAGCACCTACGCGAGTACATTCGTTTCACGCGCCTACGTGCGGAGAAACAACGCACCTGTGCGGGAGTGCGGCAGACGCAAGATAGCACACTGAGTTTTTATGAAATGACAGCCAGCTCCGACAGCCGCAAAAACGCATCTACGAGGTGAGGTGCGTTTCAATGACGCATCCATGCACGACGCCCCGTTGTGCGGCTTAGTGTGGGAACCGCCTAAGAGAAACTTTTACAGAACAAAAGCATTTATCGTTTAATTCTTAAAATGTATCCATTCAGTCCTCCTCTCCAAGCCATTCGTCGACAAAGATCATTAAAAAGCAGAAGATCCTTTCCCTTCTTTAATTCCTAATAAAGCGATCGTCCTTTACGTCAGAGCTGGCCAAATATTTATCAAGCCACTGCTCAATGACGGGCAAGTTTTCTGCCGACCACTTGGCTTCTTCCCTGATGTTCTTCATGGATCTCTCGATGATCCTCTCAGCTGAACCAAACTCCCCTTGGTGAGCGACGTACAAGTTGGTCACCAAGTCGAGGCCGGTCTGTGTGGTGAAGTGGGAAGTGGCTGACGTGATCAAGTTGTCCCAAACATTGGTCTTGCTGGACAATCTGTTGAATTAAAAAAAATGTGTTTTTATAATATGTGCACTCAAATCTAAACTTTTAAAACTTACATATTTACCTATAAAAGAAACTCCATAAAACATCTTTTTATCTAGGAAAACTTAAAGAAAGCTGATAGTCTTTTTGTTTGTAGCACTGACGCAAAAGTAAACTATAAATAGAATCTATCAATTATAAATCATTAGTTCCCAAAGTGGTCCAGGTGGACCCCTAGGGGTCCGCGGGAAACTCGACGGGGGCCTTGTTGTCTTCACATCTTTAAATTTTTGTTGAGTTTTGGGAATATGATAGAATAGCTGCAGGAGGTCCGCCGGAACCAGATAAATTTTGAAAGTGGTCTTTGAGAAAAATAAGCCTGGGAACCTCAGTTATTAATCGTTTTGCACTAAACTCTATTTAACATATTTGTGCTCTACTTCATTGAACACATACTATAATACATGAAAAAAAAGGCTTACATAAGAATGAAATACATTTTGAAACATGTGAGTACAATGTTTTAAACAACATTGAACCAAACTTTCTTTTACCCGCCATTACTTTTAACTCCCCAATAATAGTGACAAAACTTCGATAGTCCGAAATTAAATAACAGTGGCAAGTTGAAAAGTTACGGACATTTAAAGTTACTCACTTCTCCTTCAAGACGTCCCAATTGTTATTCAGGAAGTCGAACAAAGTCGTGTAGCCCGTTGATCCGCCAGAGAGCATGCTGAATATTAAGAAGATATCCGTCTCAGTGAAGTTGCCATTGCCTTCCAGTAATGTTATATTAAGCAGCCTTATAATTTTGGACTCATCGTTGGGACAGCCAGCTAGAGTCTTGAGAAGGTAAGTCCGTTCGCTCTGAATCCTCGAGGGTGGGAAGTTGATGACTCTCTGAAGACCAAACTCCCACTCCTTATTCGTGCCCCATTTGAAGACTGGGCAGATGTATTGGTTTGAAATTCTGAAACAATAATCGTGTATTGAGCTATCGTGGCATGAAGAGAATGGGCCGTAACAGCAACACTCCAGCCCAGTGTGGATTGGTGAATGTTAATGCAATACCAATAATCAACGTAATTTCCGAAGAACATAGGAACTCGAGATGTACAAAGTTTAGTCACTCTACTAAATTCCTACTATGATGAGGCAGGTTAGAATTTTTAATGACGGAATAAACTACTACGCCAGGAGCTTCTGAAATCCCTAACTTTATTCCAGTAATAAAAAAAAGTATTGAATCAAACTTAATAAAAGCTTTTGTCACTTTATATTATATGAACAAAACTACACAATGGTTTGTTAAAAACATTCACTTCCAAAAGACTAATATTCGTCTCACTGCCATTCACTTGTTCCACACGTCACGTCTACATTATTTTGAGTTTACGAGTATATTATTTCCTTGCAAAGTAATAGGGATCAATGCATGTCAATCAAACATTAAATGCCCATTAGTTACACTAGTCATCAGAATATTTAATGAATCTGTTACGTTAATCCTCTTAGAGAATCGCGAGACATGGTGGCGTACGAAGTAGGGATGTTACTTAAATGAGTTGAGTTTATCGGAACCGAAGTTGGAACCGAAGTTTTTAAAATGTTTTTTTGGGTTCAGAATCAGATTCGGAACCGGACTTTAAACCAGAATCGGAGTCGGAGTCAGAGCCCAAATCTGGGTAGAAGAACCGTGTGTTCTTAACTAACATACATTTATAAAACTAAAGCGCGTCTAACGCAAAACAACAAAACAAACTTTTATGAAAACGGAGATGTGGCTATGAAGTGAATACAAATACCTAGAAACGTTTTATTGCAGACCAAGTGTAGATATAGACGTTATAATATAATAGCTTATTACTTAGAATACCCCGGCAAGGAGTTAAAACTTGTGAGCACACGCTATGACCATTCTTCTTCACTTCGTTATACATGTACGTCCGATTCAATTTTATCAGAACCGAATTCGGAATCGAAGATGTAAAATCAGACTTTTCGGAACCGGAACCGGAGCTCTGTAACATCCCTAGTACGAAGATACGAATATGAAATTACATCGGTATGTCTCTGGCTTACAACGTGTAACCGAAGGTCTAGCTAAAATGGTTATTTGAGACTAGGATATATACACTGGGACGTGTTATGTGTTAGTTATTTATAAATAACGCAAGATGTAATTTTTATCATAAACAACCATGTGGGTGGTAACACCTCTTCCTACCCCTTCGGGGAAAAGGGGTGATGATATGTTTTGTTGTTATAATCAACCATGTTTGTCACCGGTCTCGATTTTGGCCGTTCTCATCCAAGCCACTCTAACCAACCGATGAAATTATGTTGTATGAAATTCCATATCCATTGCGAAATTCTCATATCTTTTAATATTTCCTTCAATTGACATCTAGACCGAGTCCGAAGAAATATATTCTTTATGTACCTCGCCCCACTTATGGAATGTAAGTGGGACTCTCGGCCTAAAAGAGATGCTCGCTTGGTCTGCTTATTCCAATTCAATTTTTCCACGCCCAGTCATATCCTTTCCTTTGATGTCCCCACAACGTACACACTGGCTGTTTCACGATTCTTTGGCTAAACGAATTAAATAGGTCAGTGGTTCACACAGCGCACTTGAGTACTTTACTACGCCGGATGTTTGCCTGAATTAAAAATGTTGCAGAGTATCTCTTGTTTGCGGACTAATAGAATTTTAAGATGTTTGTTGGAAGGGCGAAGTAGATTTAATTATTTATAACGTCGATCCTTCTTCAAATATTATAATAGACTGAATAATGCGCCGATTTGGGAGATATATTATGGATATTCTAAGAACATTAATTTCGTCCTTCTAGAGATTGTATCGAAAAGTAAATCTTAAAACGCTTAACTACAACATTAATATTAATATTACAGATAATTTTCAGATAAATACCAGATCATTTGACGACTTCCGTGGTCAAGTGGTCTGTACGCCGGTCTCAAGGAGTCGCCAACTCGAGAGGTTCTGGGGTCGAACCCGGTGGGGGCAAATGTTTGTGTTATGAATACAGGCATATTAGTTCTCCAGTCTTAGATGTTTATGTATTGTATTCTGAATATTTTTATGTATTAGTAACTAGTAACCGTAACACAATCAGCATGAGTTGCATAAAATTGAGCTGGTTATTAGGTGTAAATTTAAAAACAAATTACATCAAAACTAAATTATTTATCTGATTAACCTGCATTTATGACCATCATTCGATCTACAAATAGTTGAATTATATTATAATCATCACATAATAGTCATAACTGAATTTGGGTATGAACTATAGGAGGTTACTGGTTTGTCCAGCTCAGTGGTGGTGTTATTATTAGTATACAGTATTAATTACAATGGTTCAAAACATCATCTACATACGGATTGCCCTCGTCAGGGTTCTTCGCTTGCATCCACTTGCTGAACTGCTCCTGCGCCTCCCGGATGCACGGCTTGTACCCTGCCTGGCTCAAGAAGTTCTTGGTGTGGGCGCGAAGGTTCTTACGCCAGTTCTCTTCATCTTCTCTCTCGTCTTTTATCAGCTCTTCGTAAAGAGGACTTAAAAGTATCCTTACGTAGGCCTAAAAAGACTTGAACTTTAAGTTTCTAATGTGCAAAAGGAACACAAGAGGCAGGTGGATATGTTTTAATTGCACTAGTTACCTTCGAATACGGACACATAGTGATGAGTCATTCATTTGCTGTACTTTTCATAAAAACATAGAAATGTTCTACAAGTACTGAATTAAATAATATTTTTATTTGTCAAAATTACTGGTTGCTTAGAGTTTAAATATACCTCTATTAGCGTCCAAAATAAGCTAGCACCTAGCAATCAGGCCCTTTTGCTATTAGAGTTTTCATTTTTACTATAAAATGTTTTAAACAATATCCTTACCTGGAATTTTCCCTGAATGTATTCACAAATATGACTGCCAAGATGGTCGATCATTGTGAATACTGGATCCCAAACTAGATGGTTCCTCTCGTTTTTCAAGAAGAGAGTCATGTTGAAGGCAGTAGCGAAGGACAGGTCCCCAGCATAGGCGAGGTTCCAGGCGTCGTGGAGAAGCTTAGCTCTGGTCAGTTCTGGGATCAGCTCGCGGTCCTTGCTCTGGAGATATTGGGATAGAAGGTTCCAGTTTTCTTGGTCATAGTTTACAGGGAACGGGGCTAAAAGAAAATATTAAAAAAATACTTAAATACAATTAAGTATGTGCAAAAACTTAAATGTTTCATGCAAGATATTACAATGCTGTCGAAAATAAAAATATTTCTGAACAGAAGGTTGTATATTAAATGAAGAGGTTGAGTAATTATATTAAATGATTAACTCGTTGGCGCAACTTCATACGCTTTAACTTTCAGTATTGAAAACAAAGGTAGGTACGCTTAAGCCTTGGGTGGATGACCTAAACAAAAATTTTTGATCCCGCGTACATACTTCGCCACTACGCCAGGCCACTCCATACTTCGCCTTGATCCCAGTCGCAGTTGCAACCGTTTCTACCCACCCATCCATGTGTAAGGACATTTGAACAAGCTTCACCATCTCACCCAGGATCATAGAAAATATTCAGAATATTAAAAATATTTCAGACAATTTTGATAGCAATTGTTTCTTTAGGAAATTTTGAAGTAATTAGGATTTTTTTTCTTACAGCCATCAATCAGTACATACAAACACACATATATCATCGTGCTTTCACCCCAAAAGCAACAGCAAATGAGTGAATCCATCAATTAGAACATTTTAATAAAAGCAACTATCTTTACCAATCTCCTCAGGGTTAACGATGACAAAGTGCTCCTTATCGGGCATGTTGTCAATTCCGAGCTCCTTCCTGTCCTTCATCCAGACGGCGGGCGTGGCGTTGGTGAAGTCCAGATGGTCGCTGCGGACCACCACGACGGGCGCCCACCACGACATGCGCTCTGCGTCGGGCACGTCGTGGGGACGTTCTCGGAGGTACACCCTCTACAGGGTCATCAAAAGAAATACTTATAAAAATTTGCGGTTTCTATGTAAGACTAGGTAGGAGAATTTGTTGGTCGTGGGATTCTAGGCGGAATACAGCAATTTTTTTTCCTTGGTCCACTAGGGTGTAGGAAATAATGTTCGCCTTTAACCTGAATGGATTAGAGCTAGTTCTTTTTGCCTTTACGAAGTAGGAAAATATTAGACATGTGAAAGTGGCAGTGCTTAAACTATCTAGTTTTATACCAATTGCCTGGCGTGCGTGCGTTTGGAATGCACCCTTACCTGTTTCAAGCACATTGTTTTGCTGTCATAGTTCCTGTGAGCGATCACTAGTGGTAATCTGTCCTTGTCTATCCACGAATTGGCAATCGTCTTGATGTTTGTATCCTTGGGGATCTTGCCGTCGGTAACGGCTGCAGTGTTTAGAGCATTCCAGATGTCATCACCAGTGAACGTTTTGAATTTCCTGCAAATAACAGCATGTGGATTACACGATGCGTCATTAGGTAGTACATACATACAATCACGACTATTATCTCCCAAGGTCTAGTCAGAGACTAAGCAAAAGTACCGCAAAAGCAGTCCACCGCCAAGTCCGCGCCTCACAAGCAGCGCCTGCACTCAGCGTGACAGGTGGTGAGACCGTCGCCGCTATAAGCTATTGGATGGTTGTGCAGTTCTAAGTCCATTAGTCGCCTTTTACGACACTCAAGGGATGAGATGGTTGGTAGTGTTCTTTTAATGTGTCGCTACACACGCCTCATTAGGTAGTAAGCAAAGTAAAATTACGTACAAAGCAAATGTACTTAGTTTTTATTATTTTCTCTAAATAAGAAAATTGTTCAGATAAGCCCAGTGCCTATACATCAATTTTTGTTAAAGTGAAATGGACAATTACGGGCTAACAAAATCAGATTGAAAATTTTATTCTTAATAAAAAAAAATCATCCACTGTTCTGTCTGATACCGATCGATACCGTTTTTATTTGTGTTTTTTGGTTGTGATCTTTACTAGAATATTTTTTTGTTATGATGCATTGTGATGAACAGGCATTTAATGTATTGTACTTTTCTGAATATCTATATGTATTTATCAATTAAATAATTTTAACCGTCATCTAGTATCCGTAGTAACCCAAGCAGCATTAGTTGCTTAAAAAGGGTACTAGTTGAATGTCAGAAGAGATTTTTTTAATTTTCTTTGTTTATCTCTCTACCTCTCATTTATTTCTCTAAGATGTATGTGAAGGTATATGCGTAGCAATGGAACATAGCCAGATGATCTTATTATGTATGCAAAAACTGACCTTGACTCGATGAAAGTCCTAAGCCCCTTCTTGAAAGTGTCTCCCCCGAGGGTGTTGTTGAACATGCGGAACAGCAGCTCGATCTTGGTGCACGCCGTCTCCTGCTTCATGCCTGTGATCCTCGAGTGGGGGTACCGCTTGCTGAACTCGTAGTAGATGGAGTACAGCACAGTCATTGGCCATTTGCCTTCCATTTCTGAGCCGTTGTTAATCTATCAACATCATAGTTTTTAAAGAAGCCAAACAATCTCTGCTAAATGACTAAATCTAAATGACTTTGCAGGAAATATTAAATGCAGTTTAAAACTCGATTATGTAATTTTTTGTCAATTTTACTATGGCTAAAATTACAAAATCTAGTTTTAATGTAGACATATTTCATATTTTGAAAATGGACCTAATAAAAGTTTACATTAGTAAAAATACATGTGTAGCTTTTAAGTGTAGCTTTAAACTTTGAGATAAATAAAAATGGAACAATTATTTACAATATTAGAATATAGGTAGTGAGCGTATAAACCAACTAATCACTCTAGGTCTTTCTTTGTCACATTATTAGCTTGACCGACGTTTTCCTTGACGCGTCATGTCATTTGCATTACAATTTAACTCGACAAGGTACACACAGTGGCTTGTCTACTTTGAAACAAGCTGTAGTAGATATAATGTTTTTATTCTAACTTAACTTTATGACAGACTAAAAGTTTCTAAAAATCAAGTTAACAACTACTTTATACACTGTTATGTCAATAAAAAGCAATGCCAAGATTATTTACTAAGACAGTTAGGATGAACGGATATCGATGTATGTACACAAATGTCCATCCAAATGGACAACTCTTATAACAACTACCCTATTTCTCTAAGAATCACCTGTAAAGGTAAAGCTTATACCTTGAACGCTGTCTCCGCAGCCAAGTACCCCACCAGAGCCTTGTTCAGATGGGCATCAGACCACCAGGCGGGCGTGGCGAAGGCGCCCAACCACTGGTACGTGATCTCTTGAGCCAGCTGAAGGTAACCCTTGCTGCTCAGGTCGCTTTCCCTGAGAAAAATTTAAAGAATTACGTAGTAAAAACTATTTAGCATTTGGTTCCCTGCAGGGTTCGGTCCTGATTTTCATAAATATGCTTAGTGGCGGCATCTCTTGGCGTAGCCTGCAACTAATTCAAATACTCCCCTGTCTAAATTCTTAGAAGTATAAATTATACAGTTGCATAGATTTTTTTTTTATTTTTTTGTGGATCTTTGGTAAAAAGACTACGTAAAATATTTAAAATAAGACGATAAATTATTGTCGACAGTGCATTTTTTCTTTTTTTGTGGATCTTTGGTAAAAAGACTACGTAAAATGTATTTATTTAAAATCAGACGATAAATTACTGTCGACAGTGCATTGAAAATTAGTTTTGTGAACTAATTTGGTTCACCTAATGCTTTAAAAACCTTGAGATTCCTATCTTCAGCCGACGTGGAAGCCTAAATTAACATAGATACCTGTTAATACCTTGAAACTTAAAATTTACATAGATATCTTCTTACTTGACACGATAACGACTACTTATCTACGGCGCCCTAGAGTTATAGACGGTGTAATTAAGTCTAGTAATAGCTCACAGAACTACTGAAATTAGCTACGTCTAGTACAGCAGTTACCCTGCAGTGGTCGCGTGGATTACATATGTAGTCTAGGGTGGCAAAAACACTCTGGGACAAGATATAAGGACGACAGGAGGAAAAGGCGACGAGTTCGACCCATCACATGATGGGTCCATTATGTGACGGGTCGACGATATCGAACGAGCCGCAGGAGAACCCTGGATGCGGTTTGCGCAAGACCATAGGGATTGGGCTTAGCCCTGCAATGGGCGATAACAAGCTGACATGATGACAATGATGATGATATCTTTCACATCATCAAACTTATATTAGGTCCTTACCTATGAAATTGGTGTTTTTATTCTGTCTTAGCAATTTGTCCGTAACTATTAAGTTTCAGAACATTCTTATAAAATAATTGCCTCTTCTAAAAATAGACCATATATTTGAGCTCGTATTATTTAATTTGAAAATTTTTTGTAAGTTTAATTGTGTTAAAATTAGACACAAAGACAATTATTTTTAACTGCCCCTATTTTTTCCCGAATACATCATTCGATTTGCATTAACATAAAAACGATGAATAATTTTTATCAAGCGTGTTCACACACATATTGCTAAAGCTTGTCTAATGATGCATGTCAAATATTATTATCTCTGGATTTGTCGTTGTGAAGAAAACTGATAAAATGTTAGTATGTAAAATGCAGACATCCCCAAAATCTCCATACAAAACACCAATTTCATAGGTAAGGACATAATATCTTCAATTAGATAGATAGATAACTCTTTATTGTGTACACAGGAAAAGAAATAATACTAGTAATCCAATCCTGTATTCCAATTAATATTGTTGTTGCCGCAATGTGTCCTATTTTTAAGATTTTAAACTTTCGCGTTGCATTGTATACTTTAGTGTCCTATTTTTCTCTGCATATTTTTGGAAAATGTATATGATTTGGCATGAGCGTTTGCTTATTGCAAATTAACAATTTACTGACTGCGAACTTGATGATTTAAGGTCGAGAGCCCCCAAATTGACTACATTAGAGGAAACTAATATCCAGTAGTGTGGGACGGAACAATTTTTTCCGGAAACCGATAAATTTTCTAAAGGCCCTTAATAAAAAAATCATTTTGTAAAAAAATAGCTCATTCCATAAGTTTCCTGTGTATTATTACTTCCCGGAAATCGATCCTAATTAACAACACTATCGAATCGTGTTATAATACAGGTGTGTTTTTTTATCATTTGGTTCGACTCCCGGCTAGGATGATTGATTTTTCAAACATCCAATGTTGCAGTTTTTGTTTCGATCAAAATCGGGCTCGCGACACCTTTGAGCTTTTTTTGATATTGACACACAAGGTCATAAGCTGTTAATTTTCAGGTTGAAAGACTAGTCTAGAAAGTTATTTATTAAAAACCAGTTAAGACACCATGCAAAGCGAAGCCCTTTTCCAATAGCAACTAATAAAAACATTAACATCAATAAACAATTGTAAGAATGAAGTTTGAATTCCTCTAATCCCCTACCTTACAAGGTAGGTTTACTACCAATTTGTATATCTTATTCATAAAATGGCTTCGGATTTAATGACTTTTTCACGTTCAATCTTTTATTTAGACATACAGAGTTATATGGGTTCATAAAATTTATATTGTATCGAATGTGGAATTTTATTTCTTAGACGCCTTTTGTTAGAGTAAAAAGACTCGCTTTTAAAAATTGAACTTGTATTATGTAGGTATCTATAAAAATACTGAATTATATTACATTGTACTACTACATTTTTTCACTTTCTTCCAGCAGTCAAGGTATGCATGTCTTGATAAAAAAATACACATAATTTATTTTACACCTAGTGTAGTGGATACTAAATCTACCCGAACTAACCGGCATTCGATTCGTGCTCGATGCCTCCCGATCCGTTATCGGGAGTAGTCGTTGGTTTCCGCTCACCCCGACGGACGACAAGCGAGAGTATGAGGTACCTAAAGCTTGCTTCCTACGGTCGGTGATATTGGTAGACCAACGCAGATTCATGGGGTCTGTTCGAAGAGTCCAGGCAGAGACGGACGAGGCTCTCCCCACGGTCGGCTGCACTGCCAGACCAACGCAGATTCATAGCGCGCGGCTGACGGCCACGGACAAATGTACCCCGCGCACGAGGCTCTTTAAACGGTGATCAAGCCATCTTGTCATTCCACAATTCAAAGTGACAGAGAACGCCTCGCCGCAGTTGCGGCTCTATTGGTATTAGTTATAATATTATGCCCTCAAATAAAAACAATTTAGTGGAATAGTTCCATTCCTCAAGTTAATTTTAATTCGGATCCAGGCATCACATCTATCATTTTTATTTTTGTGCTCTGGAACCGAAGAATTCCAAAAAAGGGGTTAATTTTTATATAGGATAAGGTCAAAAACTACGTCATTTGTCCATTCCATGTTACAGCAAAAGATGCGTGCACGCAAGGTTAAAGTCCAAATAGATTTGGTATGTCTGCGTCGGTGTGTACTGCCGACGCAGATCTAACGTACGCACTCGCACCTTTGAAGTTACCGCCTCGCCGCGGTTCGGCACAGACACGTCTGTGGGTTGCAAAAGCCACGGACACCTCTCTTCCCACGGTCTGCGGAGCGGGCAGATCTGCGTCGGTCTGCCAGCAGCACCGACCGTGGAAAGCTTAATGTGTGGTGGTCCACTCTGACGCTCAGTGCTCAGCTAACTACTAATTTTACTATATTCTAATAACTGTTTACTTTAAAGTGTAATTATGTGTATGCTACACTCGGGTGTTTGTGTGGTTTTACTGTTTTCGAAAATAACATAATTATTGGACATAAATCAACAAAAGATAGCTTTATTGTTTTATTATACATATTGTATGTTTGAGTGAACACACTATGTTGCGTTAATCCATAGTCAGAGCAACTAGTGATACACCGATGCAACAGACAGGCAGCGCCATCTAGTTGAGTAGAAAAAGACAAACATTTGGCTTGGAAGTTTTTAACAGGTCAACAGGGCCAGTTATTTGATCTATAGTCAAGCTAACCAAATTGACAAGTTAACGCCATTCCTGGGCCACTTTTTTGAAGGCTAAGATTTTGATAATTTACGCATTAGTAATAAGAATAAAATCTTACTTGAACACGATGAGTCCCCAGTTGTCAGCAGGCTTCACTCCCTGGTAATTCGGCAGAGCTACAATGTCCAGCTTCTTCAGGGGTAGCGCCACATGCCACAGGTTCGCTATCTCAGAGAATACGAGAGCCACCTTCTCATTGACACCTTCCAAAGCCTGCAGGTACTCCGGTCTTCCCCAGACGCGTAATTCTAAACAGATTTTAATATTTAACTTTGTATCAGTAAAATCATTTCGATGTTCGTGGGAGAACAATACCCATTATAACTTCAGCGCAATATTTTGAAAACAAGCTAGAAAAACTAATTTTAAAAACCAATAAGTTATCAGCTTGATACAGTCAATAACTTCATTTATATTGTGATAACTTCAAAAAATACAATAAAAATGTACATAAAACACAGCGTAATGATCATGTATAACTATGTCATCATCATATACAACATCAGTTAGCATTAATCTACTGGACATGGGCCTTCCCTAATGTGCGCCATTTCACAATGTCTTCGGCTTGTTAAATCCAGCATCGTTTAGCAGACCATCACTAGTTTGTCTATACAAACTTGTAGACCGCACTGATTGACGAGTAGCGGTCTCCAAGCTGGAGACTTCTCATTTAAGAACACATCTACCCCAATGGTTATTCGCTCTTCAACGATTATGGCCAGCCCATTGCTAGTTCAGAATGCTAATTTTCTGCGCTGTATCATTACTTTAAAGACCAAATTAAAGACGTTCTTGAGAAGGGTCAGGTCAAAAGTATCCGAAATCGCCGAGCATGTATGAGGACTGTAATGAGAGTTGATGAAGCGAAAGAAATATGCAGGGATCGTAGCAAGTGGAAGGATGTAATCTCTGCCTACCCCTGTGGGAAAAAGGCGTGACTTATGTTTGTATGTATCATTACTTAATTAGGATTTATGTTGCCTAAACAACCAACAAATGAAAGCATTTAACTAGGTAATATGAAATTCACGTTAATTGCTATTTACGATAGATTAAATCCTACGAAACGCTATTGAAGTAGTGAGAATTCCTAAAATTCCGTCAAAGGCCGTGTCGACAGTGTGTTTAGATTAATTAACATCGAAAATCTCTGCTTCGAAGTCTGAATTAAGTCATTCTGTTATAAGTGAGCCTGGCTCCGAGGAATGCTTTGTTCGGTACAAATTAAAGTTAATGGACTTCCTGCGATGAATAATATCTCCACGGAATCCTTTCGAGATCGATGTTTTAATAAATCTGAGGGCGACTTAAAGTTCCAAGAAGTGATAGCGAAGTAGTAAGTAGTTAAGTTAATAATTGAATATTATAATTATGAGAAATAGACAGTTTTAAATAATTAACCAATCGATAAGCAATTTATTGGGCAGCCATTTAATTATGGGAAGCAATTAATTCGGCTGCTATTTCATTATTTGGTCAGCAACAAATATTTTGTCGGCAATATAATTATTTTGAGCAACAAAATAATTATTTGGTCCGCAGAATAATTATTTATTCAATGGAATAATTTATTTTGCAGCAAGATAATTATTTGAGCACCAAAATAATAAGTTGAACTGCAAAATAATTATTTCGGCAGCAATATAATGTTACCGAAAATGTATAAAATCTAGGAAAAGGATCAATAAAGGATCAAGGATCAATTCCTAGGAAATGTTTTCTGATAGATATTAGGTTAAGGTTATTTTTTATGACCCTTAAAAACAAGGTTTGTGTCAATGAAAACATACATAAAACAATTTTTCAACACACTTCCTTATAAAGTGGCTCTAATCCCATGGCAATTAGGCACATAATGACACCTATAAACAAACTGTGACTTTTTCATTACTATTATTCACGAGTGAGTAATAGTTTTTTTTAATATTATTGGTTGAGTTACGGTTACATTTGCGCTTAAAAGCTATCCGCGAAAAGCCCAAAAAAAAGAAACCTCATTTTTTAGTCTATGGCCGATGCGCGCGCATAGGAAAACTAATTAATTTTTCCCGCCATTACGATATTTATTAGTCTATGGCCGATGCGCGCGCATAGGAAAACTGATTAATTTTTCCCGCCATTACGAAACATTTTTCACAACTAGTCTCGTTTTCTCTTTTGAAGTTATTTAGTTAGTTATTAATTAAGATGTCTGCAAATACAATTTATGAAGAAAATGATTTATGTTGTACACCGCCCGATATAAGATGTGAAGCCCAGAACGTTATGGAAAGTTTACTACCAGAAAACTCAAAGGAAAAATATCTATTATTCAGAAGTGTGTTGAAAAACGTTGTATGATACACGTGTGTATTGATGATTACCGTCCTCGGCTCCTTAAGACCCTCGCCTGACGGCTCGGGCCTCAATGCGCCTCAGCGGTAATCACCAACATTACACACTTGTACCATAATGTACTATTGCAGCAGCGAAAACATTTGAATTGCTGACAAATTAGAAATATCAGCTGCCCATAAGCTGCTGACCAATTACTTATTTTAGTTGACTGATAAAAAGTGTAATTGAACTATAAAAACCCTAATTTACAAATCCAAGGAAACAATAAAAACTGAGGTGCTAAAGTGATAAAAAGAAAGAATCTATAAAAATCATCAATATTAAAATTTGGTTTTCCCAAAGATGTGGGTTATCTTCAAGTCTATCAACTTTACGACTGTCAAGGATATTGAGTAATTTCAAACTAATAAAACGGTTACCGGGTTAGCCGAGTGGCAGATGGCAGGGGTCGGATACCGGTATATTTTTTATAGCGAAACGGTTTCAGCTTAAATGTCTAAAGAACTTTAAGTTTCGGTTATGTTCGAACGGAACGTAGTAAAAAACGTTTATGAAGAAAAACATCACGATTTCGTTCCTAAAACGTTTTTATTTAAACAAAAAGGTTTTTTTTTGTGCCCTTGTCTGGCGGTGATTTGCCGCCCGACACTTCTAAGTAGGTCATACATTTTTAATAGTTATAATAAATTGAAACTTACCAATATCATTGCCATGATCATCCTTGTAGTGCGGAGGCTCACCCAGTTGCTTCAGGTCAGCAATCACCAGGCCGAGGGTGAAGGTGGACATCGGCGGGGTCCTCTCAAAGTGGTCCCATACTGCGTGTGGCTCGCCCGTACTAGATAGCAATGAAGCGTGATCTTTAGTATTGAAAAATATTAGGGCTTACGTATGAAATTGGTGTTTTGTATGGAGATTTTGGGGAATTCTGCATTTTCCATACTAAAATTCTTTCAGTTTTCTTCACAACGACAGATCCAAAGATATTTGGCATCTATCATTAGACAAGCTTTAGTAATATGTGTAATATCACACTTCATAAAAATTATTAATCGTTTTTAAGTGAATGCAAATAAAATGATGTATTCGGGAGGCACTTAAAAAGAGTTGTCTCCGTGTCCAATTTTAACACAATTAAACATACAGCAAATTATCAAAACAAATCAAAAGAGCTCAAAAATATAGTCTATTTTTAGACGAGGTAATTATTTTTTAGGAATACTCTGAATCTTAATAGTTACAGACAAAATACTAAGAGAGAAAACACACCAATTTCATAGGTAAGGACCCAATATTAGGCTTTAGAAAACTCTTGGGCCCTGGAGGGGAACTAATTACCTTGAATCTTTAAAATCGGTAAGTAGTTAACTTATAGAAATTTCTGTTTCTAAAAAATTTTAGGGTAGCTTTCACACCCTCAAATGTAAGGGTCCTATTCTTTCTATTTAGATAATTAAAATATGGTAGTCAAACAAAATTATTTACTTTGTATCATAGTGTCGTTAAGCCGTTGGTCCCGGTCGCATTTGTGACCGTTTCTACCCACCAACCCGCATTGGGCCAGCGTGGTGGTGTTACAGCCCATACTCATGTGTTTCTCCATGAGGAAGGGCTGTCCCAGCAGTAGGACGTATCAGTGGGACGTATATAGGCGTATATAGTCATGAAAGGCTTTTTTATAATGGTCTCCACGATATCGAATGGCAAACAGAAATGGCAAACGAAGTACAAGCTATGAAGATTTATGGTCACTTACAGATACTCAGTCCTAGCGACGGGCGTGTTACGGGCGTGTTTTTTCTTTACTATATTTCTGTGTTTTTATTAGTTGCAATAAAGAATTTTATCTATCTATCTATGCGCCGGGCGTTGTTGGGTCTGATCTGAGTCGCTGCTATCTTTTTCTCATTAAACTACCACTTACATGTCCTCAGTCCTAGCGACGGGCGTGTTGCTCAAGGCCACCATGTGCCGCGGCCGCACCACGCTCAGCTCGAACGGGGTTTTGTACCCTGGCTCGTCGAAGCAGGGGAACATACGCCGGGCGTTGTTGGGTCTGAGCTGAGTAGCAGCTATCATTCTGCCGATAAATCAACCTCATACATATATTCACGCTTTCATAGTTGGGTAGGCAGAGATCTGACTGAGGAGAATTGAAGAGGACAGAATTTTATGCCGCACAAAAAGTGAAAAAAGGTGGACAATCTACAGCCGACATTTCTACAGCCTTCTACTGATGATCCTTTCATATACCTTACCAATAGCCATATAGATTTCTACAAAGTCAAACATGTTACGAGGAAGGATATATGTCACATAAGAAGACTCATACGTATAGATGTGTACCTCGACTAAAAAGAAGACCTAAAACGATGGATTGAACTTGTGAATAATGATAAGTATAAGAAGAAAAGAAGTTGTTGTCGTACTGACAAGTTACAGAGGAAGGGAAAGTTTTGTGTCAACCCCACTTAATAAAGGGCAGGACTAAGACGACATGTCTACTCAAACTAAGATGAAAAGGTACCAAGCCGTACATCAATTTAGAAGCCCTGTAATTTAAGCGTAGCCTTATATTCTTGTATTTCTCTTTACGGATTAGAGACGGTTCGTGACTCATGAAACATTAAAATGTCTCAGCCTCACTTTCTTACACCTTGAAAATTAATTCGAAGAAATGTTACAGGATGACATGGTGAACATAATGAGATAAACCTTTTAATTCATATTCAAATTGTAGAATGTATGGTGTTTTGACATTTTTTAAATAAATATTTCTTACTCATGTGCATGTGTAAGAAATATTTATTTAAAAAACAACTAAACAATACGTAGGTAAGTACGATTTTGCTAGAAATCCGGACTCAAACTCAAAACCCTGCCTTAATTTAGCTTGGAACAGGCGAAAAAATCAAACCAATTGACCACTACCTAATGTCATTGAATTGAAATTAATTTTTAAAATTACTACATCGTATCCATAGAAACTGTTTCCATAATGAAAAAAATGGAACAAACAATCATGCTACTCCGGAATCGGGTCCGCAAGATTCTCCACAATAACGAAAAATACCTACAATATTACAACAGAATACAATTTTACCTACGAATCGGGTTGCGGAATCGGATATTGCTCGCGAATGTTTGAACTACATTCTTTATGGAGCTGTATCCGTGGAGCAATTCCGGGCATTTCCGACCGTGATTGTAAGAGTATTCAAGATTTTGAAGGGGCAGTCGGATATTATTTCTCTAGAATAAATTAAAAACGAGGAAAATAGAATAGATGCAACTCAGATAGCTCGAGGCTATGTTGATTGTTCATCGGGATATACTTATCAGAACCAATTTGATAGACACGTTTAATTTTCTTCTAAATGTCTGTTAAAGGAAAAAAAGAAAGTCGTCAATGTAATAATATATTAGTACATACTCAAAATAGGATCTTTTAGCGGAGACAGAGCGTGGGTGTTAATAATCTAACTAGATCTTTCAGAATTTCTTAAATCTTAAAATAATTGTAAATAAATAAATATTAAATAAGTAGTAAATAATCTTAAAATAATTGTAAGTAGTAATTAAATAAAAAAATGAATGAATTAACAATAGTATAATATGAGCTTAAACATCAAAAAACTTAAACTATAATAAGTTAGTTGTTTTAAAGTCTTATATATATTATCATTTATTTAATATTATGTACATTTAAGTTATGTGTTTATTCTGAATATTTGTATATTTTGCGTCATCTGATCCGTAACACAAGCAGCATATTAATTTGCTTAATTTAAATCAGCTGATAGGTCAAATCAGCGTATAAGAACATATATTTACTTCTCACCTCTCAGCTTCCTGCTCCGTATAAGTGGTCTTGAAGAAGGCTTCAGTGGAATCTGTCTCCAGGTTCCCATTGAAGCTGATGTCAAGATGTCCAACGGAGGAAGCTGGCACGCTCCTCTCTAAACGGATTGTCACCAACGGCTTCTTCAGGTCTGTTATTATTTTCTTTATTGGAATCTTCTGGTGCATTTTTCTAAAATACGAGAAATCAGTCAACAGAAAAACATGTAAATTTTTTTTTAAGAACATGTGCCGCCATTTCTAAACTTCCTACAATATGATATATAAGAACTGCTATTATTTGTATTTCTAAAAAAAACTGATAATTTTATTGGTTGGTTCAGTAAATATTGCCAAGCATCGAGTCCTAAGTATCCGTCGTACACACTTTATTTCCCAAGAATATTTTCTTGTATCGTGTGGTAGCAGATCATTAAAAAAATACTACCAATCCATATCTTCCCGTGGGTGTCATAAAAGACGACTAATAGACTTAGAACTACACAACTATCCAATAGCTTATAGCGGCGACGGGCTCACCACCTGTCACGCTGAGCATATGTGCAGTCACTGCTTGGTGAATCGGACTATGGCAGTGGACTGCTTTTGCGGTGCTTTTGCCTAGTCTCTGGCTAACCCTTAGAGAATGATAGTCGTGATTATATGTATGTATGTATTATTTTCTTGTGTAATATCATTCATCATCATCATTATCAGCCCATCTCACCCCACTACCACAGCCACTACTGAGTTCAGTCCAAATATTTTTTAAACTTTAAGAAATGCGCAGATATCTTTATTTTATTTAAATACTATTTACATTCATCTACTGATAATATACCTGCGAGAACAACTTCTTATCATTTCTGAAACACCTGTTTTAAACCATTCACTCGGTCAGCGTGCCAATAACCTATCGCCGGCAAGCCACATGTGGCACAATTACACACAGTGTACACAATTATATTAAGTAACACTTTAAGAGTGCAAAACCAAAACCTGCAAATTGAGAGCAAAACCTGACAATCTTCAATATTATCATCTTCGTCGGCTGAGTAATAAGGTTGAGTAAGTGACATCAGTATTTAAAAAAGATGTTAATATATTATTTGCTAAACAGTTAAATAACAAAATAAAATCAAATTCAAACCAGTAAAAAAATAAAAATAAATTAAGGAAAATTAAGAGCAATACTGAATCATTAGGTATACTAGTTTCTAGAATCCTTGTCAACTTCCTTCAGACCACTATCGATAATTTAGATTACATACCTATAACTTGTATGGTCGTTATAGTGCACCTAGCAATTTAAATTATATATTATCAAACGAGCACGTTTATAAAGCTTAAATAAAATAATTATATTTTTGTGTCCAGCAGGGGCTTTCATAAATATTTGTATACCTATAAATTTTTACAGAGATATATATTATAATAAAAAGAATTTTTCACATGTTTAATCTCTCCTCGCCCGTCTCTGAGAATTATCACCAGCGTAGTTTTTTTAAATCTTTATTGAAATTAAAACTTAGTAAGATTTCTTGAAGTACAGACGCGAGACTTCTAATTCTATGATTTTGGTTTTATTTAATAAAAGGACCGGACAAATAACTCCACCTTGATATTGAGTGTGATGTTCAGATGCAAAAGAGAGTGGTGACATTGAATTTATAGAAAAGCGAGAAAGAATTGGGTGACTGTGGTATGCTGCGTGCTTTTCCCAAGTCATAGCAATCCTTACACCACTAAGCTTCTTAATCGCGCTTAAAAGTAATTTAAATTAGCGTT
This sequence comes from Parapoynx stratiotata, assembly GCA_910589355.1. NCBI lineage: Eukaryota > Metazoa > Arthropoda > Insecta > Lepidoptera > Crambidae > Parapoynx > Parapoynx stratiotata. The sequence continues at coordinate 16,012,068 of OU342464.1, forward strand.
TACTTACGAATCAGCCGGTATATGCGCTTTTACTTCAGTGCTTGTAATCTCAAGCTCGTGTGCACTATGGATGTTGATCTCATCTGATTCCTGAGACCACGTGATGTTGATACTGACATGTCCTTTGAACAATCCGTCTTCTAGGTAAGGTTCGAGCTCCAACTGGTAACCTGTTGGTATCACTGCCTTCTCCAATCGAGTTTCCATGGTAAGACCATGAGCATTGTTTAAGTCGATGCTTCTTGTTTTGATAATATGTACTGCTGATGCCTGGTGGACGACAATTTAATAAGCTTTTAGTGAAACAACAATCAAATTTACAGTTGTTACAATAAAATCAATCATTTCATTCAATATACGTAGCTGTTCTGCAACGTAATTAAAATTTCATTAGAGTAGCGGATTGATCAATGAAGATATTATTGATGGGGTTTGTAATGTTATTGTTAAAACATGTATAATTTAAATATAATTTTACAAAATAGTAACCTATAATTTTCATGAAAATCTTTCACAAAAATATATTGTACTAATTCTATAGCCTGTGTCTGAAACAATGCCTATCCTACTATTTATTTTCGTCTGATTACACTATGTTACACTTGTTTTGTAACCAGTTTGTACCAGAATATCAATCTGAAATCATCATTGAACCTCCTTAAGGAAAGGCTTTCGATAAATTAATGTTGAAAGCCAATAAAGACCCTTTGTCCACCAATAAAGGGACCATTAGCAAGGAATTCAACGTCAAAAAGGTATTTCAATATTTGCTGAGTTATCGGGACATTGGATAGGCTTCACATTGTTAATTATACTATAACATACCTAAATGACTTAATAGTTAAAATTTCTTTGTTCAAAGACGTGTTGTGAGACTTTATATTCCATGATCACTATTTTATTTTAATAGCATTATTACGTATTCTTGATGTCATAATTGATTAAGACCATTTAACTATTTTTTTTTCCAGAAAATAGATACACTTTATTGTGTGCGCCACATAGGAATTTACACAAGTGTAAACAACTACAAACAAGGAATATACAAGCTATAATATAGAAGTTTCTATAAGACACATGTCACAATTCAACTGAAATATTTAAATTTGTGTGCCTGATTCTGTCGTTACAATTCGACCATTTTTTTCATATGACATGTAAGCTCTTGGCCTTCATCTCACCTCATGGTGTTAAGTGATAAGGCCGAAGGTGGAAGCGAGCTTCACCTGTAATCCTGAACATTACATTAACATTCCCGGAACACAACAATGCTTTGTTATAATGCCGAAAAATTTTGGTAAGATGGTGGTAGCTAGCCAAACAGACTTAAAATCCCTACCATCAACCTAATCGAGTAGAAAAGCTTCTGTCCCCATGGGGAATCGAACCCAGACCTCCCGATCAACACCCGGTGGTGTGAACCACTAGACCAGAGAGGCGGTTAAGACCAAGGAGGCCATTTAATGTTTGTTACACTTTTCGCGTAAATAAATTGAATAATTTAATAGCTATCCTCTACATCCCCTTTCCAAGAGGTCTAATTAGAATTCAGTTACATGTGGAACACTAAATAAAAAAGGACTACCATTTATATTTTCTTATCTCGAGTTGCTACGTACTTCAGAAGGTACGTGAAGCCGTTCATTCAAATTATTAATTAACATCACGTGCCAAACTCACAAAATAAAGAATTATGATCGTTATTCCGTCCTATATTAATACTAATATCATATTTAACATTCCAAAGACCGCTTACATGTATAATTTTATAACTCATCGTCTTTTTGGGTGTTTATATAGGTGATATAATTAAAACAATTGGTAGTTTAACCTTATTGTTCGTATAGTAACTAACCTTGTCCGGAGGGAGGCAGTGCGCAGTCAAACAGAGACAGACGAACACAGCAATGGCGAACATCTTTAGCCTTGGATCCTGAGGAGGAAGAATCTGATGAAATTGTAGCTCTACACAACATTTTGGTATAATTGCAGACTGACTACTTTTTGAAGACTCACAGCCAGTTCTATAACTTCTAGACCAAGATCCCAGGCATCCCAGACCTACGTGATTTAAACAAAGCATATTTATTCTCATAACAAGATAGTATACTAATAATCCTCAAAATTTCAGCTTAGCTAAAATGGCTATCTGGGATATCAGATAAATATCAATATATATATCAACTAGATAATTCCATGTGAATTCTGTTCCATTTCGCAATTTATCTAAATAGACCTGTAAGTGATAAAACCAGCAACAAGCGTAATAAAATTGTACAGCCGTCCAAGTTAATAATAATCATAATATCAGCGAGTTATGTATATAGGCTAATATGTATAATATGTACCCACAGAAGATTCTTCCTTACCGAAAGGTCGATTAACTTTCGCTTAAGCGCTACCCAAATCAAAAGTAGACTAGTTAAGTGGTTCGTGATTTCTGAATATCATAGAAAATTCGATAACAAAGTAGTTTAAATTAGAGGCAAAAGGATAATGAATTTTATTCGAAAAAAAAATCTTTACTCCTCTCCCCTGTCTAGTTACCAAATTGGCGCTTTAACGATTTTTCCGTTGCAGCGTTGAACTTATATTTTATATCGTTAATTTACGACTCGTATAACTGCTCCATGTAGTACGTTAACAATTATTACTGTTCTTTACATTATCATCATTATAATGATGTCATTGTGTGTTTTTCCCTCAAAAGAAATAAAAAATAATTACTCATGATAATATAAATGGATCTATAATCATCATAGCTATGGTTACATTAGAAACAATAGAATCATGCGAAAAATAATTTTCGGCAGTGTGTGCGTGTTGTTCATAATCGTTCACTCTGATCTTACTAAATAATTGCCTACTTCATTATTTACACTTTACTCTGCTTTTGTATTGAATCATCAACGAACCGTTACTTTCCACGGAGGTCGTTTCAGTTAATTGATTATATTGGTAATTTACCTATTTAAGGTTATTAATTAATAGATTAACTTTTGATTAGGTCCACGGTCGCTCAACTGGTGATCTTCTCGTGTATCTCACTCACCGCTGGGCGCTTGCCATTGAGAGTCATGGAGAGGCGCTGGCTGTTAGCCTAGATATAGCGAAGGCGTTCGATCGGGTCTGGCACAGGGGCTTACTCTCGAAGTTGCCTTCATATGGACTGCCTGAGGGTTTATGCAGATGGGTCGCCAACTTTTTGTCCGGCAGATGCATTAGGGCCGTCGTTGATGGCAATTGCTCCGATAGCATGGACATTAATGCTGGCGTCCCGCAAGGCTCGGTGCTGTCCCCGACGCTTTTTCTACTGCATATCAATGACATGCTTTCTATTAATGGCATTCATTGTTATGCGGATGAAAGCACAGGGGACGCCTTTTATACGGGTTGTGCAAACATCCCTCGATCAGTTGTGGAGGACAGTCGTGAACGACTTGTGTCTGAAATCGAGAGTAGTCTAGCTAGAGTCTCTGATTGGGGACGACTAAATTTAGTCCAGTTTAACCCCACTAAGACACAAGTCTGCTCGTTCACCGCTAAAAAAACTCCATTCGCTGTGGCTCCACGGTTCCTCAATACACCTCTTCAAATCTCCAACAGTTTGGGTATCCTTGGTGTCGACATTTCCAGTGACGTCCAGTACCGCAGTCACTTAGAGGATAAGGTCAAGTTGGCATCTAAAAAGCTTGGTGTGCTCAATCGTGCGAAGCGGTACTTCTCTCCGGGGCAGCGTCTGCTTCTTTATAAGTCGCAAGTAAGGCCCCATATGGAGTACTGCTGTCATCTTTGGGCGGGTGCACCAGCATACCAACTTGGACCTCTTGACGTGGTTCAAAGACGAGCCATGAGAATTGTCGGCGATCCCGAGCCCACAAGCGGTATTGAGCCCTTAAGTTTGAGGAGAGATTTTGCTTCCTTGTGTGTGTTCTACCGCTTGTACAATGGGGTCTGTTCTGAGGAGCTATTTGACATGATGCCAACAGCTTCTTTTTATCACCGCACCGCTCGCCATCGCCAGGGAATTCATCCTCACACGTTAGAACCAAAATGGTCGCGTACCGTGCGTTTTAGGAGGAATTTCCTTCCTCGTACGCTTAGGCTGAGGAATGAACTCCCTGGTGAGGCTTTCCCAAGAGACTACAGCATGGAGTCCTTCAAAAAGGGCGTGAAAAGGTTTTTTAAGGGTCGGCAACGCGCTGGTGATGCCCTCGGTGTTGCAGGCGTCCATAGGCTACGGTGACCACTGCCCATCTGTGTGGGCCGTATGCTTGTTTGCCACCCTAGTTGTATAAAAAAATAAAAAATACTACTAATATTTTGCATTAATATTTTCAATACTTAAACTTTATAGCGATTTTGAGAAGTGATTTGAGAAAGCGGCACAAACTCAACATCAAAAATAATTTAATCACATTAGTCTGTAAAGGTCTGTACTACTCTTTCACAGTTTTTCATCTGACTAAATATGGTCTTAAGGAACACAGTGATCCAACCCCTTCGGGGATTGTGTGTGCGTGTGTGTGTGTAAAAGGATGCACATCTAACAAGACAAAACAAGCTCGTGCAAGAGGATCCTATTCGATTCCCAGCGGCTACCTATACCACGAGGAGCTCGTTGGGGCGTAGTGGGCTTTCGATATCGAAAACAAAGCTACCTTCGCCATGGTCAAGCCATGATTGGGTGATCAAAATATTGTGGTCTCGAAGTCCTCTGTGCTGCAGTAGGCACGTTAAGCCGTTAGGGCCGGTTGCTATTCAACTTTTTCTAGCCACCAACCCGCATTGAGCCAGCGTGGTGGTGTAGTGGCCCATATTCCTCATGTGTTAGGCTGAGGGTATAGGCTGAGGGCGACCTGTAGAACTGAACTTGAGAGAGACGCGCGATGATAGATAATGTTATGTTTTGTTTTAAACCTTGCAAATATTTAAGGAAGAATTTCTCAAAAACACCACAAACTAATTGTTATGTTGTGTTCGACAGACGGAAACTCCGTGACAATCCCTAATCCGACCAAAGACGCGAGGTTTTCCTGTGGCCTTAAGACAACAGAACCATCTTGAATGCTAGACACAATTGGATATATTATTATCTAGTATTATCTAGTTCATGCGGCGGTCTGCCCCGAGAATCAATTTAATGGATAAAGGTACTGAAGTCAATGTATCCTGAGTTAAGAGAAGGTCAAATGGGACTCTTGCAAAGGCGATTGACAAATAAGTATTTTGTTACATAACCGCAGATCTTTTATATTATTTAAGTTTATGTTATGTTATTCATGTTTGCAGTTACAAAGGTCCAGCTTTTTTGAGAAGCTGTGGTAGCTACGTTTTTGCATTATTTTTTTAAGTATTAAAGAAGAAGCCCTAATGTGCTTCCATCAAAACCAATACCAAGTCACTTATCACAAAAGACATCATAAAAGAATGATTCTTACGTCTGGTACTTTCAGTAAGGATTTTACTATTGTCACAAAATAACGAAAAAGCAAATCCCTGCCACATTTTCTCAGGTTGTGGAATGAACTTTATATAAAGGTTGTCCGGGAAAATACAGCCTTTTTATGGTATTTGATGAGCTTTGAGAACAAGAAAAAGTTTTTAAAATAATCATTTGGGCTGTGAGCTTGACTACCAATATAAACACCTGCTGTAAGAATTATAAGGAATCTTTAGATATTCGGTTGTACATAAATACTAAGCTTTTAAGAGAGGTTAAGAAATCCGACGAATAAAAGTGTCATTGTAAGAAATGAATTCAGTTTAGGTCCTGACATGACATAATAAACAAAAAGGCTTTGGTAAATCACAACAGAATTGACAGTAATGTATAAATATACTACGCAAGAAATCCGACGCGAATAAAAGTGTTATTGTAAGAAATGAATTCAGTTTTGTTCCTGACCTGACTTAATAAAGTGAGAAAGGAAACGAGCCAATTTGAATATGACTAGTATAAAACCCGATACTACAGAATACGCTGCCTTTACAGAAAACTATGTCACTAAGCAAGTATTACTCTTCAAAGGAAACTTCGAAGTTACACAAAACTTTTATAGATTCCTTTAGAAGCTTGAGCCAATATTTTAACAATAGCTTTTTGTAGGTATTCATTTGAATGAAAATCGCAAATAGGTACTAAAACGAATTATGTAACAACAGTACTTGAAGTTGTAGTAATCGAGAAAATAACAGTTGTTAAGAAAAGCTAGAATTACAAACCAAAAGTTTTAACATAATATTCAGATGTGTTTTATCGAGATCTTTAGGTATTTATTGAGAAAAAAATCAAATAATTTCATACGACCTCCTCCAAGCCACGCCCACAAAACGCCAAACCCAAATTTTACCCTAGATTTTCTGAGATTTTCTGAGTCAGTGCACTCATAAAATATATGAAACAGTTTCAAATACCTCCAAATCAAATCACGTCCACGCGTCACACCCTCAATTTGATCCTAGACTCCAAATTTACGCTTCCTTAATTTAGACCAAATTTTTGAGAATCAGCAAGGAATTTTGCAAAAAGCCTTTAGAACGATCAGGTGCACTCACCTGTAGATGTCCCGTCGGCGACCCACAGGCAACTGAGGGCCCACTGCTTCAATCAGCCCAATTGTCGCCAGGATGTCACTCGTTACCAATGACGATATGTCGTGATTGCAACAAGATAATTGTATTTACATGTGAAGATGGCGATTTTCGGAGGCACAAAGGGAGATCGATGGGCTTAAGGCCTTGACAAGTGGGCATACACTTTTTTTACTAACTTGATACGTACATTTAATAGTTAAATTGTCTATGCATGCTAGTGAAATTTGGTTCCATGCTAGTAAAAAATTTCCCAGAATCTGGTACACCTTCATATGCCAGATTCTGGCGTTTTGTGAGATCTCTTTAATCCATCCATCCATCAGCTCACTGAAGTCTACTGCTAGACATAGGCCTCCCCTTACGATCTCCACAACGGCCGCCCGCATCCAGCGACTACCTGCGACCTTCGCCAGATCGTCGGTCCATCTCGTTAGGGCCCCCCCTACGTTGCGCCTCCCAGTACGTGGTCGCCACTCGAGAACCTTTCCACCCCAACGGCCGTCAGTTCTACGAGCAATGTGCCATATCCACTGCCACTTAAGGTTCGCAATTCGGCTATGTCGGTGACCTTCGTTCTCCTGCGGATCTCCTCATTCTGATCTCTTTGATGTTTTCTTTTGTACACCACAGATTAAAATTTATGATTAAATAGTCAGTGCATCACGAAATATGTAATGTACGCATGATGAAAACGCAAACTAATGAATGCCTTGACCTTGAAAAAATGCACCAGAGCGTTTATTGAAATTTGAGAAACCATGTAGTGTTTTCATTATTTTTACTGCCTTAATATAACCGCTATTATACACAGTTTGACAAACATTAACATACAATTAAAGAATAATAAAAAAAGTATGTTCAAATTCTGTTCAAAAAGTAATCTTATCTAAAATGTTCACAAAAAGTTTTTTAGGTTTAAATCTTCACGCATTTCTCGCTCTCTGCTGATTCCTTTTCAATTTTCCTATTACTTTTCATCCTTATAGCAATGTTTCCTTATAACGTCCGAGAAAATACTGCATAAATTGTCAGGGAAATAAATAATTATGCTATTCACATTGATTTGTATACATTTAGCCAAACATTTTTCCCCAGTGCAAATGATAATATGTATAGGTAGATTATAGAGGTAGCATTGCAAAATCGTCACTAGCCTATTATACGTCCCACTGCTGGATTTAGGCCTTCCTACGTGGCGAAACACATGAGGAGTATGGGCCATAACACCACCACGCTGGCCCAAAAACGAGATACAATAGAAACATCTATAGCTCTAACACGGGTTCTCGCGATGACCGCCAAGAGGCTAACATTCTTCACTCAGTAAGGCTAGCACCACAGAGACGTTACATTATGACAAAAAAAATTATCGCTATGCATTGTTAAAATACGTAAAGACATAATTTCAAACGTGCTATTTAACCAATGTATTTCTGACAGTTCGTATAGAAAAAACGTTTTATCACTATATCATGTCGTTGTCGTACTAGCGGAGCACATGTTACTATTATCTATACATATAATAAAACTATAGTATAGATAATAGTCCTACCTAGAAAAAAAAGGCTTAAAATCCAGTCAGGGGGATGTAAAAAGTGGGAAATAATCAAAAAACCATTTTTAAATTTTTTTGTTTTACTGTCTGTTTGTCTGTTTGAACGGGCTAATCTCCGAAATGGCAGGACCGATGACAATAACCTATGGCATAGTTAAAAAATTGGCATAGGACGAAGTCGCGGGCAATAGCTACGAACTAATAAGCGACTGCGTTGATTATAGGAACCGACGTAACTAGATACCGACTTCCTGCTAATCAACACTAAATGACATGTCGTACCTTACCTCAGTGTAAGTTGGTACAAGTATTTAGATACTAGCTGTTGCCCGCGACTTCGTCCGCGGCTACTATAGTTTCTTAATTATCCCACGGGAACCCTTTAATTTTCCGGAATAAAAAAGATGTTGGCTAGGGATGTAAGGTATCACCATTCAAAATTTCATTGAAATCGGCGCAGCAATTTCGGAAATTAGCCCGTACAAACGGACAAACAGACAATGAAACAAAAAATTAAACAAAAACATTTTTTGGTATTTTCCCTCTTTTCTTTCTTTTGTCTTGCTTAATTTCTTTTGTCGCTTTCGTAGAATGACTAAAAGAATATATGAATCGGGTGTAAGTGGAAATACGGGATGAGGAAGACCTTCGAACTTTCGTAAGTCGAACGTTTCTCGATCAAATTAAAGACGTTCTTGAGAAGAGCCAGGTAAAAAGTACCTGAAATCGCCGACCATATATGAGGACTGTAATGAGAGTTGAGTTCTAATAGTGTGTAAACATTTAGAACTCTAGAAGTAAAAGGCAAAATATGTGACGTCACATTAGGACTGGGGAGTCTCACAAATGTGACCAGAACCAGAAGGCCTAGCACGGGCCGGAGAGAGTCCCCAGAGACAAAAATACTCATTGCCTCTCGCCTCCTCGCAAATGAAGAAGCGAGAGGCAATGACGACCTACGTGCGAGGCCTACAGCTGTGACAAGGATGGAAGACAAATTCATGTGACGTAATTGCTGGATGGCTTAACAATGTGTCCGGTTCATGATGATCGCCTCCTGTTAGGACTTAAAACTTATCAGGAAAAATTTGGATGTAACACCTTGACCTATGTTCAGTGACGTTATAAAATTAATTAGCAATCATGAATAAATAAGCAACTTGAAAACAACAACAGCAAATTGTAAATCATGTTGGGTATTTTTTTTTTGTTTACATTATAGTGAACTCCTTCATTTCTGCCTGGCTCAATGGTTGACTAGGAACGATGTTTTATCGTTAAGTCCGCCATATGTACAAATTTTGGACATTAAAGTTTAATTAAACTAAAATAAATAAGCTCGTACCTCCGTGCTTCGGAAGGCATGTTATGTTGGTCCCGGTCGCTATTGCAACCGTTTCTACCCACCAACCCGCAATGGGCCAGCGTGGTGGTGTTACGGCCCATACTCCTCATGTGTTTCTCCATGAGGAAGGCCTGTCCCAGCAGTGGGCGTATCCTATAGGCTGAACACGATGAATTATTAAGCAATTAATACTTTAGTTACTCACACATTATTAAAGAACACAATGACACATCAATAAAATGAGGAAATTGTTTCATAGGGCAACAACAGCTCCTTTACGGTCGTCGTATCTTCTGTTACCGGAAATTATGATTTATGTCAGCGGTGTTCGTTTCAATTTAGTTTGTCTTACACAGACCTATTCTAGATATAGAAAGAGAAAGAAAGAAAGAAAAACATTTATTAACCTACAAACACACATTAAGAATAAAAAAACAAAGAAAGAACAGACAAACACAGTTACAGTGAATAATTTTATAAGACTACACAATAACGGTTAATTAGGACCCGGCCTCAGCATATGCTGCATCAGGGACTGCAGGGACTGCAGGGGACAAGAAAGAAAGAAAGAAGGAAAGAAAGAAATAAACTTTATTAAGAACCATGATACACTGAATATAATAATAGATATCTTTAAAGATATCTAAGATATCTTCTAGATATCTTTAATCTTAATTTTATCCGTAAAAAGTTTACAAACGACACACAATAAAAAGTCTATGTTCGCGAACGCCAGCCTCCGCTTGCAGACGTATAAAACAGGTTAGTATGAAAACATATCATCACGCCTTTTTTCAAGAAGGTTTAGGCAGAGGTGTCTACACACCTCTGCCCCCCCCGAAGAAGAGGTCGAGTTCCCATGGAACAGGTGGTGAGCCTGTTGCCATACACCGGATACGATGTGAGACAAGCGACCTTCACAATGAACTGTACCGATTTATTAAAGCTCAGTGGTGACGACGGTGGGATCGAACCTGCGAGTCCCGCGACCTCTCAAACGAGTAGTGCCCCGTCCGTCCCAACTCGGCTACAGCTGGTTGTTGAATGGAATGGAAAAATAGTTTTGTACGCTATAATGTGATGCTGACTGTCTGTCATCTTACATACCACACAGAACATTAGTATTCTACACACGCACTGATGATTTTATGAAATACTTGGTCATAAAATCTATACATTCTATATACATATAATAAAACAGTAGAGGTCGAATGTCTGTACATAGAATAAAATATCTTAAATTCAAGTCAGGGGATTTAAAAAGAGGGCTAATCTCCGAAATGGCTGGACCGGTTTCAATGAAATTTTGCATGGTGTTACCTTATATCCTTGGTCAACATCTTAGATACTTATTATTTTGGAAAATTAAAGGGTTTTCGAAGGATAAAAAATCATAGCAACCGCGGATGATGTCGCGGGCAACAGCTAGTTTTTAAATGAGTACAAGTTTGGGAACCGCCTACGTATACGTAGGAACGCGATTAATGTGTTCAAAACAATAAAACCACTCGTTCTCTCTCTGGTGTTACCGAACACCTGCGCATCTGGCAAAACAGATGATTCATTTACCATTTTATTGGTTATTTTTTATTACAATCATTATAAGCAAAAGATAGATAGGTAAAGCCTTGTTCGGACTACGCTAGTATTTTAGTCGAGTGGCGCGTAATTTAGTAGCTAAAATACTCGCCACTCGTCCAAAATACTACCCTAGTCCAAACAAGGCTTAAAATTTGTTCTCTTACATACATACAAAAAATTACGCCTGTAATCTCCGAAGGGGTAGACAGAGTCCAAGGAGCACTGTGTTCCTTAAAACCACATTTAGCCATACGTAAAATTCGCTCAATTCATTTGTTCACTTCTACGCAGAAAACCTTGAAAAATCTTAAATGTTCTTAAGAGAAACTGGACTATTATATAGGAAATACTAGGAAACTGTTATTGAAATATTCATTTGATGCACCGTTGCCGGATCAAGCTCCACCGCTGACTGAAAAAAGTTAAGTACAGTCGCATGAACATGTATACCCTTTTCAGAGTAAATGGCTTCTATTTCAAGGGAATAAGTCGTTTTTTGTTTAAGAGTGTGTTCATGCTCATGTCTGTACATACCTACACAAAATGAACCCTTGCTCCCATCTGCCTTGACAAAGATTACTTTGAAAAGTAAGAATCGTAGCCATGGAAAAGTCCCTTTTCCTAAAGTCCAAAGGAAAAACTTTGTACGTCACACCTCCAAACTGTGGAATGAATTTTCGCCTACGGTATTTCCGGAACGGTATGATATCTATACCTTCAAGAAAAGATCGTATTCCCACTTAAAAGGCCAGAAACGCGCTCGTGACTCCTTTGGTTTTGTAGTTGTCCATGGGCTTGCTTAACATCAGGTGATCCATCTGCTCGCTTGCCTCCTAACCTTTAAAAAAAATTGTGTCTGGAGGTAGTGGAATTATAAAAATCATTCGTAACCAGCAAGCCCTTCTCCACGCTCAATCGAGCTCGTACTAAAGACGACAAAACAGTTTTAAGTAGGTGTTTATCACCAAGGCAAAGCAAGTAGTTTACACCTCATTACTGTATTAGTTGTTCTCACACCTACTAGAACTACAGGGCTCTTAGATAAGGAAAATACTTGTTACACACAAGGATTATGTTATAAGGTGGATCCTGTAATATTTTTTCATCTAGTTTTGTAGTACTGGCAGTAAAGACAATCGTCTTCTTAAATTTAAACTTTTTAAAGTTCTTTTTGGCAAGCTAAGTACGGGGAATTTGGACATGCAACCTATTCCATTGTTTAAAAGAGGAAAATAAAATTTAAATCATTAAATTGTCCTCAAATTTTTAGATAATACTATTAACCTTTGATGTAGCAACATAAATTCCATCAACTAATGTAAATTATGCTAAAATCCATAAAGATGCTTGGTAATCAAAATTACGAGTATTAGCTCTGTGGTTGTACTTGCTACAGGCGCTAGCGGTAATGAACCTTAATTTAGAGTATACTTTTTATTTAATTATATAAATAAATTTCTAAATTGTAAAATATTGACGTTTTTAAGTGCTAGGCTTGGCCTATGAAATAAAGTTATTTTTGTTTGTTTGTTTCTTATTAATAGAATGTATTTACTTGCCATGTGCATCAGTCAGGCATCAGTACATTCTTACAAAGTCCATTTAAAGATATAAGTTCACAATTGCACATGCCTCAGCAAATACGTCAATAATGTTTATTTGTGTTCTTCAATAATATTCTAAGATTTCTTAGAGCGAATCCGACAAAATTTAGATTACCGACACTTGGTGTAGTAAGACCAAAAATGCTTTAGCTGTCAGATGCGTAAGTACATGGCCAAAAATCGGCCGTGTACGCAGGACTCCCGCCATCTGAGCGGATTAGACCAATGCATTTTAAGCATTATTGGTGTCTGAACCCTGTGTATTAACACGGAATTTGGTACATTTTTAACTTTATTGCCTGGAATGTGTAATATACGAAAATTGAGTTTTAATTTGAAAATTATTGTCCAATACATTTAAAAAGATTTGTCATCGAAGTTCTTAATTAGAAGTACAAGTAGATACCTAACGTGTTTTCTAAGAGGAAACTATTGTGTGCCTTATATGTAGCTATAAAATGCAATACTCGTTAGATAATAGTAGTAAATCCATAATGGTTCTTCGCCGATAGAACAATCGGTTAGTTCAAGTAGAACGGTCCTCGGAGCAGTTAAAACCAGACATTACCTCCGGCAAGGTTAATGGTAGACTTTTCTTACCGTGCACCCGCATTCCAACATAAGTTGGTCCCCCACGCTCCTCTCTTCCAATGTCAAGTTTCATTTGACGGACGTTCCACGGAAAAACAACACGGTTCTCAGTAAATTTGTCACGTAATACGTAAAGTATTGGTCGGTGGACGTGCACATTACCATAGATTGTTGTCGCGTGTACAACTGTCGACGCACGATTAGTTTTTCTTTTTTTTTCTGTGCGAAAATAAAATAAAATTGGATTTTCGGCCAGTGCGGTGTTTTTATTCGACGTTGACTAAACTTCATGCTTAAATAAATTTATTTTTAATGTGAAATTTTTATAGCGAATTTACTTAGTTCTGTGAATAGTTTGCGTAGTTTGTGCAGGAATTAAAACTTTGATGGTTATGTGATATTGTTATCGGTAACGAACTCAAAGCATACCGGTGACTTGAGTCTGCGAGTGACCTACAAATTCGAACTCGGTTGACAGAAAACTAAATATTTGGTAAGTATTTTCTGTTTAAAAAATTTCTAAGAAATTTACGTGTTCAAATACATTTTATCGCAATTTTTTTATTCATTTTTCAATAACAACTACAATTGGTTTAAAGTTGCAATCGCATTAAAGTAAAGACATATACAACAGCATAGATATACCTACATTTGTAATTAAAATCATTTTATTTAATGAAATTGCAGCAATACAAACTAAACTATATATTATATAATTCAACACATGAATGTTGATTTCGATTTCGAAGAAAATGTGCATCGTAATCGTCTCAGCGACAATGCCAAAGACGAAACATGATACCTTCGATATTGTAGACTTGTAAACACAGTTACTTTTGAATATGAAAGACCAACAGTGGCACTGTTGTGTATAACTTATAGACTCTTATCAACAACTCTCACGATATTTAGGATCACCTAATCATATCTTTACCAGCTATTTGGAAATTGTTCCACCTAAAATAACAATATTATGTAAAATTTTCACACAATTTTTTTAGAAAATTAGATTTTTTAAAAAAGACTACATATTTTAGATATAATTGACGACCTCCGTGGCCGAGTGGTCTGTATGCCGGTTCTGGGTTCGATCCCTAGTGAGGGCTAATGTTTGGGTGATGAATTTTCAGGCATTTGTTCTCCAGTCTTGGATATTTATATATATTTATATTTATTCAGGAAATTTATATGTATTTAAAATATAGTTAGTTAAGTTAAATTTAAATATAATTAATTTATCTATTAACTATATTTATCCGTCATCTAGTGTCCGCAACACAAGAAGCATTAGTTGCTGAAAATTGAGCTAGTTGATAGGTGTGAATGTTTGAATATATTTATTATCATTTAATTTTTTATAATTTATATAATATTATGTATTTTGGAACATTAACTAATATACATCTCGGATAATTACGTAACGAAGACGACATTTTGTCATTTCGCCGAGTTACTTACCCAATCTTCTCAGAAATGGGCTCAGTAGTTTAGCGATGTAAGCGTAGCATGCACCCATTATTCTTGACAATCACTTATGATGTTTTTTTATACTATGATGGTGAACACAGGCATACGGCCCACCTGACGGTAAGCGGTTATCGTAGCCCATGGACGCGTGTAACACCAGAGGCATTGCCGACCCTTAAAAAATCTAATAACTTCCCGTTTGAAGAACCCCATATTGTACTCCTTAACTTTTGATCGTAGCCGGCTTAACCATTATGGTGTATGGCTTAATAAAGAAAAAAAAACTTTTGATCGTCATGAGTACATAAAAATAGTGTCTATTGTTGGAATTCAAGGTATTTCGATTCACAGATTGGGAAAGCTTGTCCCAAAAGAAAACTGAATGCAGTTTTGCTAAGAAAAATTAAAGAATGCCAAAAAGGAATGAATTTTATTGGAAGATAAGAAGATATTTTGTTTTTTTTTTTAATAATTTAAAGTTAAGCCTCTTTTATATAGAAGGTTATTCTTGGTGAGGTCCCCATGGATTTATTTTCACTTTAAATCTTTTAAACGTGAAAACTGCAATCATTATTAGCTATCATTGTCATCGAGCTTCTCCTAAAAGTAGCTAGTTAAAATGTTAAGAAGGTTTACTTAATTAATTATTATTCACAATCTTTCAGTAAGTTCCTTAGGCTAACTGTGGGTTTACTATAGAAATAATTTATATATTAATTTATACCACGGCATTCATATGCAATCTTGTAGTAAAATTCAGAATGCAAGAATTTGTTATGGCAAGGCGTTATCAGATGCAGTTCGACACAGCTGGATGTACACCTGCAATAATTTGGGTACACTTGTGTTCTTACAGTATTGTAATAAGGTTCATATTTGAATAAGATTGTATACATGTTAGTGCTCGTGACTGTATGTACGGTCATATTCGATACGCATGGCCCAAGGTGTGATAAGACTTATACCCAATGCTTATAGCTTTAACATCTATAGTTATACATATTAGGTTGGGGAAAAAGTCTTTTCGCATTATAGTATGTATAAACTTGTAATAAAATCTGGTTGGTTTTGGTATCATTGAAAGTTTAAATTTTAAAGAACATAATTCCAAATTCAAATTAGGAAAATGTGTGATTTTCATTTGTTTTTCGTACCGCCAAGATGAGTGAATCTAATGAAGAAATTCGATACATTTTAAAATTTTACTACAAAAAAGGTAAAAATGCAACGCAAGCCGCGAAAAAAATTTGCGATGTTTATGGACCTAGTGCAGTGTCTGTGAGAGTAGCACAAATTTGGTTGCAGCGGTTTCAATCCGGAAATTTTGATGTCAAAGATGCACGTCGCTCTGGTCGCCCTATTACAGATAAAATGGATGCCATTTTTGAAAAAGTGGAGCAAGATCGGCATGTCAGTAGTTACGACGTAGCTGAAGAACTGGGAATTGACCACAAAACAGTTTTGGCGCATTTGAAAAAAACTGGGTACACAAAAAAGCTCGACATTTGGGTACCTCACGAGCTCACTGAAAGAAACCTAATGAACCGTGTACTCATTTGTGATTCTTTATTACGACGTAATGAAACCGAACCATTTTTGAAGAAGCTGATAACTGGTGATGAAAAGTGGATCACGTACGACAAGAACGTGCGAAAAAGGTCGTGGTCAAAGGCCGGTCAGGCTTCACAGACTGTGGCGAAACCCGGGTTAACTCGCAACAAGGTGATGCTGTGTGTGTGGTGGGATTGGAAGGGCATTATTCATTATGAGCTGTTACCACCAGGCAGGACCATCGATTCTGAACTCTACTGCGAACAACTGATGAGATTAAAGCAAGAAGATTGAGAGAAAGCGGCCGGAATTAATCAACAGAAGGGGTGTGGTTTTTCATCATGATAACGCTAGACCTCACACATCTTTAGCCACTCAGCAAAAATTAAGAGAGTTTTTTAAGAGAGTATAGTCCTGACCTTGCACCTACAGATTTCCACCTGTTTCGGTCTCTTCAGAATTCTTTAGGCAGTGTCAGGTTAACATCACGAGAGGACTGCCAAAACCACTTGTCGCGGTATTTTGACCAGAAGTCCCAAAATTTCTATAGCAATGGGATCATGTCCCTACCTACAAGATGGCCAAAAGATATCGAACAAAATGTTACCTACATACTTTAGTTAAATGTAAATAAACTATATTAAAAAATTTTTTGAATTTTCTTAAAAAATGCGAAGAAACTTTTTCCCCAACCTATTATAATAAAACTGCAGAGGTCGAATGTCTGTACGTAGAAAAAAAATCTTAAAACCATGTCAAGGGGATGTAAAAAGAGGGAAAATACCATAAAAAAACCAATTCTGTGTCTGTTTGTACTGTGGGCTAATGTCCGAAATGGCTGGACCGATTTCAATGAAATTTTGCATGGTCATACCTTATATCCCTGGTCAACAACATCTGAGATACTTTTTACTTTTTATTCTGGAATATTAACGGGTTCCCGTGGGATGGTTAAAAAACCACAGTAACCGCGCACGAAGTCGCAGGCAACAGGTAGTTTTTATATAATTTCTACATTCATACATACCTACTATTATAACCACGCCTTTATAACTAAAAGGGTAGGCGGGATTTCATTACGTATATACACACCCACACCTTGTCAGTAATTTTGTTGATCCCACATAATAGGGGATAATCCCACCACCAACCCATGGTCTTACCTGCCTTACGGCATACAGACCGAATCACTGGAGAGCGCGGGGTACTTGCGAATGCTCATTCCCACACCGCGCTTGTTCTATGCTCCCTACAAATTCTATTTCCATCCCTATTGTTGCCACCTTTCCCCCTTGTGGGGCGTGACAGCGACACAGTCACAGGACTTCGCGTCGGGCTGCTCTTCTGCTGATACCCAATCAATCGAAAGCGTGCCTAATGGTGTGCCAGGAGTGCGCGAACTCGCGCAACGCGTTCCAATTGTTGCGGCTGCAAATGAGGTACTGGTGATATATGGGGCCAGACTCCACTGTTTGCACAAGATCCAACATAATAAGGGCTAAGCCTTATCGGACAGTATAGAAAATCTATCTATCAAACCACTCTGTAATTTAAACCAAAATTTAACGAGTAAAGCAGATGCTCCAGCCCACCAGAGAGAACTCTGATATCACTAAATATAATCTATACTCGTGTACTTTGCCCGTACGCATGTGTTTTCTATATATCTATACATATAAAAATCTGTAAAGGTCGAATGTCTGTACATAGAAAAAAATGCTTAAAATCAAGGGATGTAAAAAGAGGGAAAATACCAAAAAATATATTTTTTTAATTTTTTATTTCTCTGTCTGTTTGTCTGTTTGTACGGGCTAATCTCCGAAATCGCCATCTCGAGAGGTCCTGTGGTCGATCCCCAGTGGCGGCAAGTGTTTGGGTGATCAATTTTAAGACATTTGTTCTCCAGTATTGGATGTTCATTACATATATGTATAATATTATATATATTCTGAATAATTATGTGTATTTATATATTAAATATATTTGTCCGTCATCTAGTATCCGTAACACAAGCAGCATTCGGTTGCTTAAAATGGGACTGGTTGATAGGTGTGAATGTCTGAGGATATTTATTTATTATTATTATTTATTATCTTTTTATTCCGGAAGATTAAAGGGTTCCCGTGGGATAGTTAAAAAACCAGTAACCGTAGACGAAGACGCGGGCCACAGCTAATGGATAACAAATGGCGACCAACATTATAATAATACCTATTTATTGCAAATACAAAGTGACACAGTCAACCACAAAGTACAATGTATAAATGCTTTTGAACAGACCACAAATGATCGACAAACAAGAAGAAAATTACTTTTCTTATCACCATAATAATATACAAACATACTCGTAAGTATAATTTAATAAAGGCTTAAGAGCGGTGCGTGCAAAGGTGACCATGGAGGAGTGTTCGACCGAATATTCGGTTTTGGCCGAAACTGGAAACCGTTGCCGAAATGTTTTGGTGTTTCGGTCGTAAAATCAGTTTACCCTAGAAACTATATCCAACAGGGGACTAGTGTAATTAGGTTGCTGACGATGACGTTAACACAAAGTACAGTCTGAATAATTTACTGATCGTGGGAAGTCAGTTTACTAGGATTCTTGGTAGGATCATAGACTGTAGTTGTCTTGGTCTATGTCGATATTTAAGTTTTTGCTTTTTTAATCAACTTAATAACTAGTCTGAATAGGTGCAACACGACACCGTCGGTGATTAAATCTGCGTCGGTCGGCAACATTACCGACCGTCGGAGCCAGCTTGAGTATCATGTTAGAGTTAAAGTGTCAGTAGGCTCTTTTCCAAAATGATGTAATATCAAAGGTTAATTTAAATAAAATAAAAAATAAGATATTTTTTTATCGAATATTTCTTTAGGTTGTAGGTATATACTACGAACTTCTGTTGGTAATAAAATAAGAGATTGTGTCAGAAATCCAATTAACAGAGGGATTGGTGTTAAATATTTCATTAGCCATTTAATTGAAAATATCTTGAAGCAAAATTTTGTGCAAGGCGTGAATTCGTCGTCGTAATCGAAGCCAATTTGATTTCAAACAAAACAAGCTTGATAAGACTGAAAAAAGAAAATTTTCAGGGACAGGGCGTTGCTTAAATCATTGTCGCTCATTTACAAAACACACATAGCCAAAGTCAAAGTCAAATTATTCATTGCATTGTATATGTGACTAAAAATTTTACTTTGTCTTTTGCTATGTGTGTGTACATCGTAGGAAAGGTATTTTTGAGCTGAATAAAAGTTACTATGGCGCCTAGTTCCAAATCTTAGTCCGTTCAGAGTAATTCTTTTTGGAACCATGGGAGTTAAACGCCACGTGTAGATCCTGGTGCCACCTTCCAATAGCTATGTGTGTTAGATCGTTGAATAGGTATTTTTTAATATCTTTTTACTTGTGTCTGTACCCTCAACCCCTTGGCGATCAGCGTGAACACCTGTATTTGAAACAATATTATGTTTCTATCGCGTCTCATTTTCTGACCGTCGAGATATTAAGTATTATTATTTGCCACTAAATTCACTCAGCCACTAAATTGAATTATTTAGTTTTTGTGGATTACGTTGATTATGGATCTGAACGATCGCATGCTTACGACTTAGCAACTAATTTAATTTGTAAATACGTCTAATTACCTCTCTAAAATGATCGTGCGTGAGTAAAGTTATTGAATTTGAATTTATAATTGTATCGCTATCTATGCGGTTTTGGTAACTACCTATTGAGTAGTAAATACCGAAAAATTTTATGTTCATAAATGATGTAATTGAAATTACCAAGGCAATTTACAGTTTCGATGAGCTACTGGGCCAACCAGTCTATATTACGGCTGAAACTGATGTCGTATCATTCGTTTATCTGTGCCCTACTCAATCCCTGGTAAGTCTTCTATCGGATATTATAATATAATTATTTATTCTTATTAATAGTATATATGGTGCTTGTTATGTGACGAACAAATATACTAACATAAAAAATGTTTAATTAATATTCCGAATAATACCTATAAAAATTCTCAAACGTATTTTATTCAGTTTAGCCATGTGTATAAGCGCATGCTTGCGCTTAGACACATGTCAAAAACATTTTACGAAATTTCGTGACAGAGAAAAACTACGCCATCCGTTCGGTAATATTCTGCAGTTTACCACATTTTCCTACATGAATAATTACAAGTATAATCTAAAAAGTAGTATCTACATTACATTATATAAGTATCTTCACGCCTTGCCATGCCATGGTATAGTACTAGCAGATGAATGCCTATTCATCACAGACTTATAAAAGACTCGTAATGCTAAGCCGTTACCTAGATCCCATAGATCTAATATCCATAGTGTTATGACGGGATCTAGGTAACTAACACAATTAAGATTAGGGACTAGGGTTTATTCTGTTTTGTGGCTTAGCCTATCTGCCAGTCGTAGCCTGCCGTAGCCACCAGTACCTAGCCTAGGCTTATTGGGGCAGAAGAAATAGTTTTTTTGTATAATATATTTGCGTATCATCCGTCTCGATCTCCTTCGTGTGTATGCAATATTAGTAACATAACTACGTAAATAAAAATGTTTATCTGTACTAACAACATTAGACACACAGAATATTTTAAAAATCAGATGAATAGTAACGGAGATATACCAAACTGCTGGACACAGGACTCCCCTTATGTGCTTATCTTGTCTTATTCAAAATCAATTATAAGGTATCACCATGCAAAATTTTATTGAAATTGGTCCAGCCATTACGGAGATCGTACAAACAAAGAAACAAAAAATTAAGAAAAAAAACATTTTTTTGTATTTTCCCTCTCTTTACATTCCCTAGCTAGGTTTAAGCTTTTTTCCCATGTACAGACATTCGACCTCTACATTTTTATTATATGTTTAGATACGATGACTTCCACGGTCGAGTGATCTGTACGCTGGTCGATTCTGAGTTCGATCCCCGGTGGGGACAAAATGTTTGTGTGATGAATACAAGCATTTGTTCTTCAGTCATGTATAGTTAAATCATGTAAACTATACATTCTAGATATTAATACGTTTTATCTGTTATGTACATTTATCCGTCATCTAGGCGAACGTTACTCGACCAAATCAAAGACGTTCTTGAGAAGGGCCAGAAAGTACCCGTAATCGCTCCGATGACAAAGTATATACTGAGTATAGTATAGTCCAATTGACCCGTTTTTCGGCATCGATAACTTGCTTAGATGAGCACAGGTGTGCTAATCAACGTCTCGAGGACCTGTGTCAGCGTTTAACGCTACACTGTGACCGTCACGCCATGCATTTCCGCTGACACAGCAATTGTACCCGGTCACCCGTGCGCCTTGTTGGAATGCGGTACCTTTCTTAAATTACTTGATTAGCAAAATTCCTGTCCACTCGGACGGTATGTAAGCAGTTTGGTGTTGCTAGTAGCTGTTCCTATCCTAGATTTCACTCCCGAAGCTCTCACATGGGTCTTTCAGATGGGTCATTTTTGTCAGCGATAGGCGACTTAGGAAAAAGACTCGTGGTTGAGGTCGCCGCTTTGATCCCCACGGACCACTTTATGTAACTGAATAGACTAACTATCGTTTATTAGATTAAATACGTCCCACTACTGAGGAAGCCGTAGATTAATATTTTTTTTTTAACAAAAAATAAACCGGCTCCAAAAATAGACCAAAACAAAAAGCACTCAAAAGTAATAAAATAATTGCTGCTTTCGTAAATACGTTAGTAACTCTGTTGTTGGAACAATTAATTTAAACAAAATCGAGAAAAATATATATTAATTTTAACAATTTATGAAGCTGTGAACATTTTATTCTAACGTAACGTTTATTTGATGCAAATTCATTTCAATATTTATCGTTTATGATTTCATTCCCTGTTTATTTTCTTAGTATGCTCTTTTAGTTTATTACTTTCATGGTCATTCATTGTTTATGTTTATGTTTATTTGTTTTGTCTTTGTATTTACAGAGAATAATATACATAGATAGATAGATAGATAAAATACTTATTATACATGACGTAACATAACATATCATCACGCCCAATCACGCCTCTTTCCCCGAAGGGGTAAGTAGAGGTGTTAAACACATACATCTCGCCAGATATGTATTCATACTTATTATACATGACGTAACATAACATATCATCACGCCCAATCACGCCTCTTTCCCCGAAGGGGTAAGTAGAGGTGTTAAACACATACATCTCGCCAGATATGTATTCACATTGTATTCATAATGAACTGTACATAAGTTTTATTCAAACTCAATGTGATACAGATACAGCCCCCTTATTCTAAACTGTCGGAAACTAAACGAATCACGGAATCTCTATTCCTGTCACTTTTTATTGCGTCAAATTAGAGCGAGATGGGACGTGACTTCCGAATCCGTGAACCGACAGTTTAAAATGAGGGTGCAGGCAGCCATATAGACTAATAAAAAAACAAGAGACTAGGCGCGGCCTACGAGATGAGAGAGGGATCGAGTTGGTCATGCAAATTTTCCAGAAGTAATTTAGATGTTGACGTGAATACATGGTGAATACACGTAATATTTATTATTTTTTGAAATACAATGAAATGACTTAAAACCATCTTAAAACTGAAACGTGTAAAAGATGAGAGAATTTATCAATATAATATTGCACATATCCTATTTTAATGAGAATTCTTATTAGGTACATTGTTTTGTTGCGCTACATTCTATTATTTTATATAAATTTCTGTTAGGTATATCTGTTAGGTTAGGGGTTGTCTGTTAATCTGTTAGGTTTTATGTATGTGTCTTTAAATTGCAATAAAGAGTATATATATATATATATATATATCTTTGGGTGTTTTGCTTACAGTTGGGTTGCGGTGGTTTTTTCTTTTCTTTTTTGATTTTCTCGTTAACGTAAGTTTTTTGGACAAACTTTTTTATATGGAGCGTTGAAATAACGCTTATCTTGTCACCCTTCAAACTTTTATTGGGAATGCAAGAGGTAGTTTCAAGAAGCCTGATCCTGTCTTCTTCTCTTAGCCTGTCTTCTTCTCTTGTGAAGACTGGATGGATGCAGATTTCGTGAGGACATTGTTTTGTTTTACTACCGCATCTGTATATAAGTTAGTTTTAGGTCATAGTTAATACATTATACTGGAGAGGGCAAAGCGTATGTATTAGGAACCCGTCTTTTGCTCTATCGACAAAGTTGTTGTTATCAAAATTTAGTTCTTAAAATTAATACCTTGTCTTTAAATTATCTTTCTTTCATTTTAATTGTACACATATTTCTGCTCTCAACGCTTTCCTGTCTCAGTCGGGCCAGGAAGTGTTGTGACAAAATTTTGTTATAATATATTTGGAACTTTATTATAACAATCGGTGAGTTGAGGGATGTCGCTAGACAACTCTTATAGAACGTTTCCTGCATTTATGCTTTGCAGATACGCAAATATAAACACGATTGTTCACATGTGTGATATCTGCATGTAATTTTCTATGGAAAGATGTTATTTAAAAACAGTTAAATCACAAGGATAATCTTTATACCTATATTCTAAAACAATAACTAGGTATAAACATACCAATTAACATAATACACGTTGTTAGGACTGTATTCAAATACCTATAAGAGCTGGTATAAATTCTCTGACGTCTATTACATAAAGATTCTACTTTGAATTGAATTTGTAGTATATGTACGCTGAGAGTGTTTCCAAAAGCAGCGCTCACGCCTGGTAAAGCAGGTAGGTGCGTGCCGCGTCGACCCCAAGCCGCTCCATCAGCGGCAGCAGCCGCCGCCGCCCGCAACGCAAACAAACCATATTGCAATTATTCAAGTCTCTGTTTTAAACGTGACAAAAAATGCTCTCTTCTCCATGCCGGTCTATGTTGAAGGACTCTTAATTTAACGTTTTATCATCGTCTTTCGATGATCATACTTAATGACTTGACAGAGGTAGACGAAAGATGACTAAAAATATATTTTATGTATTTACAGAATGAAAGCACCATGACGTTATCAACGAGCCGGCAGCAGTTCTTGGCGTATGAGACGCACGGCGCGGAGGACATCCAATATGGCCGCCGCGGGGGTGTGTTCCTCTCCACCTGCGTGTGCGTCACCTTCATCTTGTTCGCTCTCGTCCTGGCTGTCATAGTCGGCGTTCTTGTTTATTTTATTACTTATTTTAAGGTGAGCCTTATAATCACCAACTCATAAACACACACACTAAAACCTATGTTCGACCCAGTGCTTGACACAGGCCTTCGTTTGTGGAGAAGCACATGAGGAGTTTAGAAAGCTTTAAGGTAGGCATTTGTATGGCCTCCGCGCCATTGCATCGGCTCGATAGTCGACGACAGTCGACGACGACGTCGCGTCAATCAAGCCAAATTCGTGGCATTTACGGACGCGCCAGAGCAGCGAGCCGTTCCATTAATCATTTTAGTTATCCATCGACAGCAAAGGATGTATTAATCATAAACTTTAATTCAGAATAAGCAAATGTAAAATAAATACCCAAATTGCTTAAGCGTACATATAAAATTAAAAGATTTCCCTCCATTTCTCAAGGATTCCATCATGAGATCCTTGCCTGATGACTATGAGATGGGACTACCTAAAAAATATACCCTTTAAAACAAAAAAAAACGTATGGCTCGACCGACGGCTCACGACCGTTGGTTTTCCACATCCACGAGGCCGCCGGCGGATGATTCGGCACTTTCTCGGCGCAATAGATTTTTGCGCGGTAGGAAATCAATCGTGCCGAGCTACTCCATTTGGAGCGACAGTGTTTTCACATTCATGGACGAATTTTGGTTCGACAGCGTGCCAAATGGATCGATGGAACGCCCGAGAATGGCGACCTTATTATGCATATAAGTAACCGCTAGGTCCCACCGAGCACACGAAAAGAATGCTTTACACAACGCAAGATACACCCCTGTGCGTGCGCATATTATGTGCGTATAGGTTCTCTACTCTGTGAACTTAACTACGAACTATTTTGAATATCTACTTAAACAAATTTCACATAAACTATGAAGATAAAAATGATACCTACAAATTTATGTGCTCATAAAGAATAACAGTTTTAATCTAATTTGAATTGTTATAATTTTTATGTCATTTATCAATAGTGAATGACAGGCTAATTATATTAAGATTCTGCCATCTGTATTTAAATACTCATAAAATTAATTTATCTCTCACGCGTCTCGTTATCATTTTCAGAAACTTCGCATTATAATATAATGTAACCTTTGACACGACACGACCTAGGAAAACGAAACGAAACGTCAACATTTGACTGCCAGTCTGACCAAATGGTGTAGGGGCAGACTTCTTGTTGATAAATATTTATTTGTTTTTATAATTTTATCTAGTCAATAACCAAAATGAACGAAGTTTTACTGTAAAACATTAAAGTTATTTAAAAATTGTGCATTTATAAAACTGTGATAGCCATTTCGAGTGTTAAAATGTTTTTAAGATTTTTATTTAGCTTTGTTTTTTTAATTAAAACTGATATTATTGATGGATTTACTATTGTGAGTATTATCTAAAACATGCTTATTGATTGCTCGAGTGTTGAACTAATAATTGAATGCAACACAAAATGAATTAAATACTGAATCATCTCTTCACCATACATTACACCTTTTATGACATAGATAATTACAAAATTTATGTTTTATTTACTTAAATGTAATATTTTATAGATTTTTTAAAACTTAAATATACTGAAACATAATACATAATTTCACCAGCACCATAAGTACCATAACTAAGCGATAAATGTAAACAAAAAAAATTAACTAAATAAATAATTATGTACTTATAAAGATTGAGAATGGAATATAAAATTTGTTGCACACATATTTTATAAAGTATTAAACAAGTGACTTTAAATTAAAGTTTTAAGTGTCAAATATATTTAATTTATGCCAAAGAATGACTGCGAAAGATGAGAAATAAACAGAACAGCAACTTACAAACATTTTTTGAGCCACTAAAAATACAAAAAGGGGAAGCTAATATTTGTTTGAGCTTTATACTGAGGAGCATTTTATCATAAATAAAGTTTTTTTAATACAAAATCTTTTATGTCTACTTAATTTAGGCAATGTGATTATTGACACAAATATTGTTTATAAGGGTCAAAAAACATAATCTTAACGTATGATAATAAATCTATGATAATTATACATTACCTAGGAATTGTATACAAATTAATTGTAGTGCCCTCTCTGTATTTCTAGTCGCTCATTTAGTTATGTATTCGCATGGATAGAATTTGAGTATCTGAAATGGATTAATCACAACCCTCATTTTGTAAACTCATTCTGGATTTAATTTTTTATCAATATTTGTTGTAAGTTAAGGTAAAATTTTGTTTACTCAAATTCATACCACTCAAGTTATTAATAAATAAAAAATATCTTCAGACATTCACACCTATCAACCTAGTACCCATATCACAAGGGGCTTCCATTTTAAGCTATGAATGCTGCTTGTGTTACAGATACTAGATGCCAGATAAATATATTTAATAGATATATACTTTTACATATAAATATTCAAAAAATATACAATACATATATAAAACATCCAACACCGGAGAACAAATGCTTGCATTCATCACACAAACATTTGCCCCCACTGAGATCGAACCCAGAACCAGAATCTTTTTTTATTCAATTATTTTAAAATTATCTTTAAATGTTTCAAATACTCAATTGCTTATTCATTAAGAAGTTTATGTAAAATGTACACTATTGATGTTGTTAAAATTTCATTTAAATAGAAATTAAGTTCCTTCATTCCAACCCCTTGAGGGTCAGCACGAACACAGTTGTTCGCAAACAATAGATGTTTCTATTGTGTCTGGTTTTCTGGCCATTGAGAGGCTTATAATGAGTTTTTTACTCTTCTCTTTCAGCTATCTCAAAATACTTCATCAGAGTTCTGGGATGAAACTGAACCATTTGGTAACCCTTCTCAACCATCACCAGACTTGAGGCTTCCTGCATATGTGGTGCCCAGCTTTTACCGCATCAAACTACACACTGATTTAGAGAACTCTAATTTCACTGGAGAAGTGTACATTACAATAAGAGCTAGTAAACCTGTCAAAGAAATTGTTTTACATTCCAAAGATCTAAATATTAAAGATGATGCCAAACTTATTGAACAAATATATGAAAGACTGGAAGCTTTTAACACAAGATCAAAACGTCAAGTAGAGAATAGTGAGAACACAACAGTATCTGAGGAAAATGCCATAGCGAACACTACTATGGCACTAAGTACAAATGAAACAGTGGATACAACTGTTGCCAATGCTGGTAATGAAACTATAACAGAAAGAACAGCAATAGTCGACACTACTGCAAAAGTTGAGACTACAGCAAAAGTTGTTACCGAACCCATCAAGCCTGTAGAGACTCAAGTAACACATAGCAGTTTGCGTAACATTAAAATTGTATCAATATCTCATGCAACAGGTGACAGATTAATTCTTAGACTTGCATCGTCCCTGTCCTCCGATGTAGATTACACTCTACAACTGTCTTTCAGTGGTAAAATATCAAACTCACTGACTGGATTCTACCAAAGCACCTACAATAATAGCAAGAATGAGGTCAAGTGAGTATTTATTTTTATTGTATTTCAGCAATACCAAAGGTGTTTCCTCCAATCTTGGTTTTAATTGGGAGAGAATTTTAAAATGTGTTTAAAATGTTTAAATGGCCAATTCATGCTAGAGCAGAGACGAAGCGTTAATCTGAAACTTCACATGGCATATTCACCTTTACCTCTACGACATAACTTACGTTCACCAATCAGTGTTGGTTGCGCTTCGACGCGTCAATGCTGTCGAATGCGCAGGAAATCGCGCGACCCCTTTTTTATCTTAGTAGAAATGTGTGTAATACGAACATGTGTGTATGTGTGTGTGTGTGTTGTGGAGATACGAATGAATTTGCTATGCAATTATTTAGTTTGTCGCGACGATGCGCTTTGAGTACTATAGTATAAATTGATCATAACACTACAAAACTGGCCCAATGTGAATTGGTGGGTAGAAATATATTCACCACCCTTCACTCTTTAACTATTTATTCACTTCTACACCATTAGAAAGATGTCGATATATATTGTTTTGCAATAGTAATGTAATAGTTTGCTTTTCGAGAATAAATTATAGAAATTATCTTTATTATTATAGTCCTATAACTTCACAATTGCCTATTTATTACAATTTATCATTTATGAATGAGTGCGATTACTTTGAATTACGTCTGAATAGAGTAATTATCTACAGTCAAAGGTGTCTCGCAAATATTATCACTTTAATCTATTTAAACAACTTCTGGTGTAAACTTCATAAGCATTCAGTATTTTTATTTGGGTTTACCCTTTAAGGCAGAATTATTTAAGTCATATTTTTGTTTTATAAAATTATGGCATAAATGTCCTTAATAATCATAAGGTAGGTATTTAAAAAACACATAGTTTCAAAAAGCAAAGTTATCATGGCTTATAAAGCTTGTAGTAAAAATCATCTTTTGGCATAGTTACCAAACATTTCTGCATCAATAACAATTGTAAGACTAATGTCTCATGTTACGGAAAATTTATTACTATTTTTCAAATTACGCTTACAAGGAAGAATGCAAGCAATCATGTGAACATGCAAGCATTCAAGCAAGCATGCAGCATGCATTATTTCTGTCACGGCTTCGGCATTGCGGGGCTCCGGCAGACCCACGTGATCTTACCGTCGCAGATTGTCGTAACCACAGATATTCACTCACATAGATGACGCAAATGCATGTAGTGCGCGTGTCCGCAAACCCCGACAAAACGTCGGGGTTGGCCGCTGCTAACTAGACAGCGCGCATCCGAATGGCTGCAAAATCTAAAAAAATGCCTCGTTGTGAGATTATTAGTGGAGGGGCATCGGCGGCATCGGTATCTTTCAATCAGTTAAGATCTCCCGTCTCAAAATTACGGCTGTGACTGTGACGTCACCGCAGACGTTAAAACGTTGACACGCTTGGTTTCAATACAAATCGTTATACTTGCGTTATCATCCATGTAAATATATATCTGCGGCTTGTAGCTTAAACTAACTCAAGGGGAAAGGCAGACAAGACTAAGTGGAGTCAGTTTTGTAGCGCGTCGTTTCTGTCACAGATTTTTGTTGTACAACATAAGACTATTTAAATTTTGATTTATGCCGATATTAGTCTAAAGCCTTGTACGGGCTAAGAATTTCAATGTACGCGTACAGTATACGCGTAACTATGCGTATACTGTACACGTACCTAAGCGTATCCAACAAACCTTAGTCTGACATTAAATAAATAAATAACCAAATAAAAAATTCACCACTTAGGATTTTAAAAGTCTTGAATGTTTAAGGTTTAAGTCATTGACTAATATTAAGCCCCCTATTCCCGCAGAAAGCTAGGCGTGACCCAGTTCGAGCCTACGTCCGCAAGGGCAGCGTTCCCGTGCTTCGACGAGCCAGCGTTCAAGGCGATGTTCGAGATCAGCATCGCGCACCCGCAGAACGTCTCCGTACTCTCCAACATGAAAGTGTCTATGCAGGAGACTATGTAAGGACTTGTTATGTTTTTAATTTCCTTTCGGACCGACAACTGACGGTCGTATGAGTGGCTGGATGCGGGCCTCGCAGAACCGGCAGTTGAAGAAATCCGTGCCTATGTCCAGCTGTAGGCGCTTCGAAGCTAAATGAACATTGTCCATTTACTTATGTTGCAGTGGAACTTCGCAACCCGATCAATAGACAACATTTTTTTCAATGTGAACTGGTAAAATACCAAGGATAGACTCGCTCTAAGAAATGTTATAGGACCTATACAGTGCTATTCAGCTGTTTAAAAAATGCTACTGAACATTATTCCTAAAACTTTATCTATAGTAATACTATACGGAAATATGGACAAAACTTTTGTTCTCAGCGTATGTTTTATAGGTACCTAAATATGATTGTTTTTTTGAAAGAGAGCACAGCAAAAAAATTTCGAGACCTAAAACTAATAATACAACTCAAACTTTTCTAATTAAACGGTTGTATATAAAATTCTTCATAAAACCGATTACAGCGTAAACTCGTGATTAGAATTATGCGTTCAAAACGTGTTCAAAGCGAACGCCACGTGATCTTTCTGCGTGTGTTGCACTTTCACTTTCGAAACCAAACCAGATTTTAGTCAGTACAAATATCGGGGGCGTAGCTCAGATGGTAGAGCGCTCGCTTAGCATGCGAGAGGTACCGGGATCGATACCCGGCGCCTCCAATCTTTTTACATTGGTTTTTTGAGAATTTTATTTCACTAAATATATCTTTCAACTAGCTGTTGCCTGCGACTTAGTCCGCGGTTACAATGGTTTTTTTAACTATCCCATGGGAACCCTTTAATTTTCCGGAATAAAAAGTATCTAAGATGTTCACCAGTGACACAAGGTATATAACCATGCAAAATTAATTTAAATCGGCGGAGATTAGTCCGTACAAAGAGGCAGAGAAACAAAAAATCATTTTTTGGAATTTTCCCTCTTTTACATCGCTGACTTGGTTTTCTATGTACATTCGACCTCTACAGTTTTATTATGAATAGATTAAATATTAAAACTACTAAACATTCTAAACTACAAATAATAAATTTTTTGCTATAGATTAATAATTACTACATAATTTGGTATGCTTATAATAAACAATGGGAAGCAATTGATTAGGCAGCCATTTAATTATTTGGTCAGCAACAAAATGGTCAGCCCAAAAATCATTTGGGCATCAAACAAATATTTTGTCAGCAATATATTATTTGGGCGGCAAAATAATTATTTGGGAAGAATAATAGGCAGAATAATGAATTGGCCAGCAAGACCATTATTTGAGCAGCAAAATAATGATTTAAGCTGCAAAAAAAACCTAGGGAATGGATGAATGAAGGATCAAGGATTAATTCCTAGGAAATCTATTCTGATAGATATTAGGTTAAGGTTTTTTCATGACCCTTAAAAACAATATTTGTGTCATCAAAACTTATATTTAAAGAATTTGACAGCAAGAAAAACATTTAAGCTCCTGCCTCATGATTTATTTTGCTGACAAATTAGAAATATATGCTGCCCAAGTTGCTGACCAATTAGTTATTTTAACTGATCAATTGAATTTTTTGTTGACAAAAATTCGAATATTTTGCTGACCGTTTAAATAACACTCATAAACAATTTATATCATCTCGCTTGATGATGTGAATTGAATTGAATTAATTCTAACTTTATAACAGATATTGAAGCTTATTTAATCAATAACGCGAAGATTGTTTACTATAGGTATTACATAACTTTCTAGGTCCTTCCTGCTCCATACTTAGCATTCTGTTTCGTTATGGAATAGTATCGACATACAAGAAAAGTATATTCTTGATAGTCATATTAAAATCTTCATTAGATAAATAAAACCCCTGTTTTTGGCTCACATACTGGCTTGTAATTGGCTTTATTTTATTTAAACTGTAATAAAATCAGTTAATGTATCTAGCTGTAAGTTTTCCAAATAAATGTAAAATAAAATAAATACTAAAAAAACTAAGTTGACAAAGGCGAGTTTTGTTTTATTATTATCACTACTCTTTACTTATAGGGCTATCAAAATGTTATACGACTGTTAGATTTTTTAAAACATAAATTTTGTTTGCTTTTTAATCGTAAATGTCTTAAAATATTCACAGTCCCGAAGAGCCAGGGTGGAAATGGACGCACTTCGAGAGATCCGTCAACATGTCGACCTACCTCGTCGCGTACGTCCTCTCAGACTTCAAGTCCGTTGAGACCTCATACCTGAGCACCGACAACGTGACCAAGCCTATTAAGATCTGGACCAGGCCCGAGCTGATTGTCCAGGCCAACTACGCGCTAAACATAACACCGAAGTTGTTAAGATATTATGAAGATGTCTTCGGTGTACCCTACGCTTTGGACAAGATCGATCTGATAGCTATTCCGGACTTCTCCAGTGGAGCTATGGAGAACTGGGGATTGGTTACATTCAGGTAAGTTTATTAAAGACTTCACAGACGGCAGCTATAATGTTGATTAATGTATACATTACATCTCGAGATGAATAGCTTTCAATTGTCTTAGCATAAGATATGAAAATGTAAAAATATACATAACATTTACCTAGCTGTGCCGTGTGTGGTCTGCTGATGATTCCAAAGAAAGATTATGTTCATTAATGTATTATACTCGTAATGGAGATCGCAACTGGGCAAACGTAGTATATTATGACGCCTTCCATCAAGATGGAGATGTTACTGGCAGATGATGATACGAAAAATTGAAGGCGGGATAAAATGGCACACATTGGAAGACGCCTATGTCCAGCAGTAGAATTTAGGTATATGATCTGAAGTTATTATACGTCTTTTCGCGTGAGATAATTCCTCTGATACCATTCAAATTAAATTTTGTACTGAATTATATAATAAAAAAATACTCGTAACGTATTGCGATTTCTTATGTTTTTTGAATATATGCGAGAAAACAATACACAATCGCCAAACAAAAGTCAAGGTTAAACTGCACTGGCGCCGCGCGGCAGCGGGAGGCGTGGCGCGGCGCGACACGAAGATATTCTTTCCACTGTTTTCTATATAGAATAAGAAGCACATAGCGGCAGCGGCGCGGTGCGACATATTTTGATATTTGGGAAATTTGGCGAATCTGTCACGCCTTTATACAGTATAAAATTATCATGAAAGGTTGAATTATTATGGGAAGTAATTAATTCCGCAGCCATTTATATATTTGGTCAGCAACAAAATGGTCAGCCGAAAAATCATTTGGGCAGCGAACAAATATTTTGTTAGCAATATAATTATTTGGTCTGCAGAATAGTTAATTAGGCAGCAAAATAATTAATTGATCCGCAAAATAAAAATTTAGGCAGCAAAGTAATTATTTTGTCAGCAGAATAATTAATTAGGCCGCATGATAAATATTTCGCCAGCAAAATAATTAGTTGATCTGCAAAATAATTCTTTGGACAGCAATGTACCTATATGTTACTGGAAATGTATAAAATCTAGGAAAGGATCAATGTAAGATCAAGAAGCAATCCCTAATAATTGTAATATAAGATACAGATAAATGATTTTTATGATTTTTTTAAAATTTAATCAATGTGGCAGCTGAGAAAACATTTTATTTTCTACCCATTTGTAATTATTTTGCTGATAAATTAGAAATATCTGCTGCCCATAAGTGGCTGCCCAATTAGTTATTTTGCTGACCGTTTAAATAACACACAATTATTATTAGTCTCCTATTATGAGACATCCCAATTGTGTTTTCCACATTAAAATACCATTATCCTGGAATTAATTACATTGATTATTTTCCTTAAAGTTTGAATAAATATATTTACATTATTTAAAAATATACCTGCTTACTTATATCTGTAAATTAATGTCAGCATTATCTCTAATGCTCCATTAAATTTATTTATTTAACACCGTCAAAAGAACACTTTACCGTAGTTTTACGTTACACAAAACGACATTAGCACCCTGTCAATGCTAAAGAGACATTGCTAGAACTGTTTTGTGTAACAATGTCGTCCTTAAAAAATCTTTGTGCAACTGAGTGATAGCCAATACCGATTTAAACGTAGGTACTTTATATGAGTCCATTTAAGTTTAGAATTTATATTTTATTTGGTCATAGATATTAATCATAATGATAATGAAGCAAGTCGTGTGGTAGCGGCTCATTAAAAGAACACTACCAATCCATCTCTTCCCTTGGGTGTCGTAAAAGGCGACTGATGGACTTAGAACTGCACAACCATCCAATAGCTTATAGCGGCGACGGGCTCACCACCTGTCACGCTGAGTGCAGTCACTGCTGGTGAAGCGCGGCATCGCAATGGACGGCATTTGCGGTGCTTTCGCCTATAGTCTGTGACCAACCCTTAGGGGATAATACTCGTGAATATATGTATGTATGAAGGAATGCAAAGCCCGAACTTCTTTACAGGGAAACAACGCTACTTTTCGATGAAGTAGAAGGCATTCCTCGCGAGAAACAAAACGTGGCGATCGACATAGCCCACGAGCTGGCGCACCAGTGGTTCGGCAACCTCGTCACCATGCGCTGGTGGACGGACCTCTGGCTCAACGAAGGATTTGCTACTTACATTGAATATGTTGGAGTCGACTATGTGAGTTCTGTTTTTTCTTTTTATAATTTATCTTAATCCTGTGCGAAGGACCATTTTTTTCTAACTTAAAGGGACTTAAACTTTTACCAGTTGAATTATGTAACACATAATATCTAACGAATTATGTTTCATTATTTAACTAATCATCTTGGCTATCTGAAGGTAGCGAAACCGGCGCAAACTTTTTTTAAATGGTAGGAACAAAGTTATAAGTTATTCCGGTAATAAAATAATCAACCTTTTAGTATTGCCGTGGTGTGCAAATTTTTGGTTTTTATTTTTTTATTCCATTAAAAGCCGCGCCAATCAACCGGATCTACAGTTACTCTGAATGTCCTCTCCAGGCGACAAATGATGTTGAGGACTTTTTTCACCCCACTAGATAGCCACACAGAATTCCTATTAAAATTATATCTGCTAGTTAGTATCGATGGTGAAGCTTGCTGTAAAAGTCAATTCAATCTATTAATGTAAAAAATTCTAGATCGAACCAAAATGGAAGATGTTTGACACATTCATTCGAGATAAAATGGACTTGCTACGATCCGACGCACTGAAAAACACGTCGCCAGTGTCTCGCCGAGTGATCGACGCGTCGGAAATATCGCAGAAGTTCGACGAGATATCCTACACCAAAGGCGCTAACCTGATCAGGATGCTCAACCACACCATCACCGAGGAACTGTTCCATAAGGGACTAGTAATTTATTTGAACGAATGGTGAGTACTGGTTTATTTGAGTATTTTTTTATAAAAAGAACAGTAGGTTACTAACTCTGCAAGACAATCTCTGCAATGATGGGTGACATCAAAAATTGTAGTCTTGCTAGCCTTTTAGATGCCTTTTCACACCATTCTGTACGTTCGGAGAGAAAACGAATCCTGCCCCCATATTCTAAACTGTCAGTTCACGGCTTCGATTCGGAAATTCTCGTCCAGTTTCGTTCTAATTTTCCGCAATAAAAAGTGACAGGAATATTCCGTTATTCGTTTAGTTTCCAACAGTTTAGAATAAAGGGGCAGATAGTAGGTAGTTAATGTGACAAAAAATCACAAACCGAATCAGCTACCGAATCTTGCTTATCTTTGCCTTTTTTCTGTCAATGCGTGTGTGGGTGTGGGTCTCGCTCAGTAGAACTGATAATACTTACTAAAACTCCTTGGTATAAATATTTCTCTCCTTCCGTGAGGCGACCGAGCTCTACCGAAGCAATTCTCCGAGCAGGCAAAGGCTTACCCAAGTCAAACTACCTAACAAAGCCTAATAATTTTAAAACTCTGGATTCAATGATGATAATAGATAATAAAAGTTCCTTAATGAACCTGATACTTACAGGAAATACACAAACGCCGAAGAGAACGATCTGTGGAAAGCCATGGCCAAGGCGACGGAGTCAGATCCCTCCCTCAAAGATCTCTCTGTGGTGGAATTCATGAATTCATGGACCCGGCAAGCTGGTTATCCCGTTGTAAAGGTCAACAGGAACTATGAGAAGGGCGTCGTGGAGATTGAACAGGTTTGTTTGTTAACAATTACAGACTATCTTTGGGTATGAGGTGTCATGAAAATAATTCATTTCTTGTCGGGTGATCACAGACTGCAAAATTTTAATTAAAAAATGCACTTTATGTCAAAAGCGTTAAGGTTGCAATCCAATGAAGAATTTTGATAACACGGAAAGTATGAGGAAACCGCTCTTATTACGTTGAAAATAGAAGCTCATGGCCATCATAATATTGAGCATCGTGTACAATCACAAGCAACAATATATTCAAATCTGACACTTACCGTCAAGCACATTAAGTTTACTTTAGGTCAAATTCCAGTGACCATTTGTTCCAGCGTCTGTTCTCAAACTCCAAAGAGCCGTACCAGAAGATGGTGGACCAGCTGTGGCACATCCCCATCAGCTACGCCAGCGCGGCCGGCGCCGGCGACTGGTCTTCGAGGCCCAAGGCTTGGCTGACCAAGAGACTGATGGCCCTCCCGCTGACACTTAACAGTACCGACGCATTGTATGTCAATGTTGATGCTATCGGTAAGTAGTTATAGTAAACCCTTATACATACTATATGTGTTATACACATACATACATAGAAAGGGTCGGGGTAGAAAAATGCACGACACCATAAAGCTCACATTTATTTGCACGAAGTAATGTAACTCATGCATGTCAACGTTTGTCTTCAAATTAAAGTAAGTAAGTGTGTGATGTAATGGCAACGTTTTTTTTACAATAACATTAAGCCAGCGTAACGTCAGCTTATTCAAAGAGAAAAAAAAACGAGAAACTAAAAGAAAAATTAAAATGGCGCCTCAACCTGAAACAAAGGAAAAATACTGATATACATCAAAACTAAAAACAACTTTAGAAATACATTACAATTCCCCAATAACACAATACACCAATGCGGCATTCACGTTCGCAATAAGCTACTTAAATTGCTATAGTAAATAAAAAATTGTGTGATATATCCAATGATTAATACAGGATACGGTATTATCTTATTCTAAATTGTGATTTGATTTAATGTTATTTTATAGTTTATTTAAAGTATATTTAATTGTAATTGGTTGCAAGCTTACATCATTTGTTTATGTATTTACTCTGAGATAAAATACTCATATCATTATGTTTTGTGGTTTGTTAACTGTAATTGTGTCTAAATAAATGAAAAAAAAATGTCAGATCCACTTCATAATTGCCTACCACAAAAAGGTTTTATGCAAAGAATATAAAACTAAATTTCTAAATTGAAGTCGTTTTTATCCTTAACTAGTCAAGGGCCACATAACGAGAGAATAGAAAAATCTATTGTTTGCGAACACCGGTTTTCGCAGCACCCGCCAAAGGGTTAACATCGTAACAATCAAACATAATTTCGTATGCAGTCATGCTCTCAGCTATTCAGCTTCAAAAGATATTAGGTTTCTAATTTCTATGTCTTATAAATGAAAACTGATGAAGGATTTTCAACCCCGACTGTACATATTGGTGACTGGTCCTCAAGACGTAGGGCCTGGCTCACCAAGAGCCTGATGGCTCTCCCGCTAACACCACTGGCGTGGCATTGTACATCAATGTTGATGCTATCGTAAACGTGGCCAACTGAATTCCTTTCCACCAATTTTCTTTTATTATTTTTGATACGTTCCATTCTCATTATATTTCTTACACATTTGTTTACTATATTTCGCTTGATATTGTTTTTATATGTTGTGTTGTGTTGTTTTGTTGTTGGGGGCAAGTGTTTGGGTGATGAATTTTCAAACATTTGTTCTCCAGTCTTGGGTGTTCATTATATATGTATTATATAATGAATATTCTCAATAATTATATGTATTTATCTATTAAATATATTTGTCCGTCATCTAGTATCCGTAACACAAGCAGCATTTAGTTGCTTAAAATGGGACTAGTTGATAGGTGTGAATGTCTGAGGATATTTATTTATTTATTTTATTTATTTATTTATATCAATAGTCTTTGATTCCCCCAGCAATGCGCAGAGTCAAATACCTTTGTCGTCATGTAGTTACTGCTATACTCTGATTTTTGAAACAATGGATCATTCTGACATTTGGAGGGATACCATTTTAGGGAAAACGCAAAATCTTAGAAAAATATAACATTACATAATATAACACATTTTGTCTGCAAAAAAATACAATTGGTCAGCTACAATAACTAATTGCTCAGCAACTTATGGGCAGCAACTATTTCTAAATTGGTCGGAAAAATAACTAATTGGGCAATGGGCAGCCACTTTTGGGCAGCAGATATTTCTAATTTACCAGCGAAATAACATTGTTTCATATAATTATGTTTTGATAACACAAATATTGTATTTAAGGGTAATAAAAAAATAACCTTACCCACCCTAATATCTATAGGAATTGATCCTTGATCTTTCGTTGATCCTTTCCTTAGATATTATACATTTTCGGTAACATATATTGCAGCCCAAAAAAAATTTTTAAGCTCAACCAATTATTTTGCTGCCCAATTAATAATTTTGCCGCTCAAATAATGTTGCTGACAAAGTCTTGTTTGCTGCCCGAATGATTTTTCGGCTGACCTTTTTGTTGCTGACGAAATAATTAAATGGCTGCTCAATGAATTACTTCCCTTTTATAAGCTAATGAATTACTTCCCTTTTATAAAGTATAGAGTACCTCCCCTAATGAAAAAATCGAACTCATACAAAATAAGTTCTTTTAAATATAATAGTCTTCGCCCAACACCCGTTTTAGGACTTTAAGCTAGGGAAACGAAAAAACTTTCAGCTTAATATTTATATTTCATGTTATGGACATGACAGTAGATGACACTCATCTACTTTACACAGTTTAAGGAGAAGACTGGAAAAAATAACTAGGGATTGAATGAAGGTTGACATGATGACAGGAGTGAGTGGTGATGAAGGAA
This sequence comes from Parapoynx stratiotata, assembly GCA_910589355.1. Taxonomy (NCBI): domain Eukaryota; kingdom Metazoa; phylum Arthropoda; class Insecta; order Lepidoptera; family Crambidae; genus Parapoynx; species Parapoynx stratiotata. The sequence goes on from OU342464.1 coordinate 16,051,063, forward strand.
ACGAACAGTGATGGCAAGTAACAGGGATGAAAAAATAGGTTGCGCCAACTACAAATAGAATTTAGAAAAGGGCAATAAAAGAAAAAAATTGTTTTATAGTTTAACAATCACCCCCACTCTCACCAGGCTATTACCGAGTAAACTACGACAAGAAGAACTGGGAGCTCCTAAGCGCAGCCCTGAAATCCGGCCAAATCAAATCGCCCATAGCGAAAGCGCAGTTGATAGACGATGCCTTTAACCTGGCCAAGGTCGGGCAGCTGGACTACAGCTACGCTCTAGGCCTGACGACGTGCGTCGCGGACGGAGAAGACTCCAAGCTTGTGTGGGAGATGGTCCTAAATAATATGGGATTCTTGAAGCATAACTTGAGGACTACTGCGGGATATGTCTACTTCCAGGTGAGGTTCTTTTGAAAAAATATAATTATAAACTAACATATACACATTTGGTGAGCTCGGTCTTTGACTTGCGATAGTGAAAACAAAGCTACATTCGCCATGGTCAGGTCGCTGATGGATGTCCAAAACTTTATGATCGGAATATTTATTACGCCGAATACCAAATACAAAATGAACATTCGGCGTATCTATACTTAAAATGGAGCTAGTTGATAGGTGTGAATGTTTGAAGATGTTTTTAACAACCGCGGACGAAGTCGCTGGCGACAGCTAGTTATAAATACTAGCTGTTGCCCGCGACTTCGTCCGCGGTTGTTATGGTTTTTAACTATCCAACGGGCACCTATTAATTTTCCAGAATAAAAACTATCTAAGATGTTGACCAGAGATATAAGGCATCACCATGCAAAATTTCATTGAAATCGGTCTAGCCATTTCGGACCTTAGCCCGTACAAACGAACAAACAGTGAAACAAAAAAAAAATTTGTATTTTCCCTCTTTTTCAACAAGGGGGACTTGATTTTAAGGAATTTTTTCTATGTACAGACATTCGACCTCTACAGTTTTATTATATGTATAGATAAGTTTATATCAAATCTACTTCTCTTTTTCAGGACTACATGAGAATAATTCTGAAGAAGCAGCTCGAACGGCTGAACTACGGGCTGGACAAGCCGAAGGACGACAACGAGGCGTTCCTCATAGAGAGCCTCGTCATGTGGGAGTGCTACGTCGAGTCGCCGCGCTGCCTCGACTGGGCCAGGAACCAGTTCACCAACTGGATGAATCAGACTGACTTTAATAATAACCCGTGAGTTCATACTGTCATATTTTAATACTGTTAGCGCCAAGAACTTTGTACTTTATGATGGATGCCAAACTCCCATACCCCCCTCCCTCCCTCCCTCCCTCATTCTATCATTATTTATGAATGAAGGCTATCCGTGGGTAAATATGACAGGTGAGACAGAAACTATGGATAGAAATAGAGGAAGAGGATATCCCACGGATAGCCTTCATTCATAAATAGAGATAGAATGAGAGGGAACACCTACTGATCGAGACAGAACATTGCCTCATGTTATTGTATGAAAGTTTGGCATCCATCATAGCGTACAAAATTATTGGTTAGCACCATCTCATACATTATTTATATTTTTATCTACACTCATGTTATAATGTTCGAAATATGAACTCAGACTCGAACTCATAATGACATAATTTTTAACACAGATGATAAAAACGAAAAATTTAAAATGGTAACTGTAACATAATGACCATTATGCAACAGGTTGGACTCATTATGCAACACTTATTTTCTTAAAATCACACCAAACCAAATATTTGTGATCTCAAGCTCCTCCGTGCTTCGGAAGGCACGCTAAGCCGTTGGTCCCGGTCGCTATTGTTCGTTTCTACCCACCAACCCGCAATGGGCGAGCGTGGTGGTGTTACGGCCCATACTCCTCATATGTTTCTTTATGAGGAAGGCCTGTGCCCAGCAATCAAAGTTGCCCTAAAGGTAAACAAAGCGAAGGTAATGTCCTAAATGCTTTCTAATGACAATATGTAAGTAAAATAAATTGAAACGGACAGCAGTTGTAACAGTTAATTTTTATGTGCCAATGCCTATGTATAAGTATGATTATTGAATAACAAATTCTTTCTTTACTCTTGAACAACTTTGATTGAAAGAGACTATACAAATTGTTTAATAATTAATTTCAGATACGCGCACGACAGTGCTAGTATCCGCTACAGCTATAAGAGCTTTGTGTACAGTTGCGGAATTTGTACTTCAGTGTGTGTGTGTTTGTGTATGTTAAATAACATGAAGTTTTTATTCCAGTATACCAAGCCACCTCCGCTCACTAGTATACAACGTGGCGCTGAAGTATGGCGGGCGACGCGAGTTCGAGTTCCTGTGGAAGGTGTTCGAAAAGTCTACAGATCCCAGCACTCGCAGCCTCGCCATCAACAGCCTGCCCGCTACTAGGAATGGGGAGCTTATCACCATGTCTGTATAACACCTTATATATATTTTTACTGTTATTACTTTTTGCAATCTTTTTGTCTGTCCAGATCTGTCCAGAGCCTATAACGTCCCACTGCTGGACCTTCCTCATGAAGAAATACATGAGGAGTGTGGGCCGTTACACCACCACGCTGGCCCAATGCGGGTTAGTGGGTAGAAACAGTCCCAATAGCGACCGGGACCAACAGCTTAACGTGCCTTTCGAAGCACGGAGGAGCTCGAGATCACAAAGTCTCGGTCACCCATCCACGGCCTGACCATGGCGAAGGTAGCTTTGTTTTCGATCGAATGCCAAAGCGTACTAACTACTACGAGCGCCATCGAGCTTCACCAGTATCTTGCAAAGGTTATATCCCGTCTTTTTCCCCACCAGGCTTCTGGAACGCAGTGTGTCGTCGCTGCCGAAGCAATACGCCGTGGCGGCGTGGAGCGTGGAGGCGGGCGAGGGCACGCGGCTGGCGCAGCAGTTCCTGAAGGACAACTTCCGGCGGGCGCTCGACACCTTCACCGGCATGGACGCCTTCATGTTCCCGGCCGTGCTCAGCGGCGCCTTCGGCCTCATTGCTGAACAGGAAGAGCTGCAACAGGTATAGATCACGTCACGTAAAAAGAACGCTGGAAGAAAGTGGAGAGGGTGTGTTTTGCGCATGGGTACACTCGCGCACGAAAGTACTGAGCCTATTATTTATATATATGATATAACTAACTAGGGACATGCAATTCATATATAACAAGATATAGTTATTTCGAGTTATTAACATGTTTTTTTCAGTGTAGAATGTTTAATTACTAAAAAAACTAGTCTTATTAGATATAAAATAAAATCCATTATGTCGTTTCGTAATAAAAACACTTTTGTGCGCGATGGTATTTGGAGAATGAACGGAACGTGGACACAGTGCGAGATGCAAAAGTCGACTGACGAACCAACAGCGCGCCGGCAAGCATGTGCGTGTGTCCCGCCGCCCCGCACCGCACCAAATAGACCCATAAATCGCCTAGTGCGCAGCTTGACCGTCAGCGTTCTTTAAACGTGACGCGACCTGTAACGATGAGGCCCGACGCACATTATCGGCAAGGAAAAGAATCCTTCGGCATCCCTACATGCGAGCGCACTGTCGGTAACTATGCCTTGGCATGCTGCAACGTGCTTAGGTATGCCGAGGCGTCCTTAAGCATGCCGTACCGTCCAAACTACCCCCGAGTTGCCTTGGCGCCTGCAAGGATGCCGAAGTATCCCGGGGCATCCTCAAGGCTGCCTCAAGCATACCGAAGCGGTATTTTTGTTCCTACGACCATAGTATATCATGGAAATTTCTACTTTATTGCCACGAAGTTAATGTATAATGCTATGTATCACCTAAAATCCTCAGCCATATAATGTGCGCCGGCCCTAAGAGTGTTATATGCATAGATGGAAACGTATGGCAACCAGATGACGGTTTTGTGGGGGTTTATCGGTCGATGGAAAATGATGAAAAATTTATCTAAATTAAAAATTGCTCTGAATGTCTTCTTGATTTATTTCTGTGACCCCTGTCATCCTTCCTTTCTAGATGAGTTCGGTGACAGCTATTTCATATCCTGACAATCCTAAATAAACGACCCCCAAGGAAACCCTTAGGGTCATGTATTTAGGATTGACAGTAATGCTACAAATATGATATCTGTTTATATATCACGTTCATACTATTGGTCCAACTCCAGCATTTAACAAACGATATGCATCTTTAATTCGATTATTAAAATTTTGTTCGCAGCTCAAGGCATTCGCCACCGAGCACAAGCAAGACCTGATGCCGATGTCGCAGACGCTGCAGAAGCTGATCGACACCGCCACGCTGAGGATCAGCTGGGTGCGCAAGTACTCCGCCGACATCAACGCCTGGTTCCAGGACCACGCCACCAGTGAGTATCTGATCGTTCTGTGATTACATAACTATCTCGAAGGCCAACGAAAACATTCTATTCGTTACCCGTTTGAACATTTGCCCCTTCGTGTTTAATAATGTAACGAAACTTAACTCTATTTCTTAACACCAACGTCTTTTTTAGATTCCACACCACGCAACACTTTGACAACATCTAAAGCGAGTAGTGACACAACTATCCCCATAGCAGACGCTCCAGTCAGTACTGCCAACACGACCGCACCAAGCGACGCCACAGCCGCGAGCAGTAGTGCCAACCCAGACAACTCTACTGTCGCACCAACACCACCAACACCTACTGTGACGGAAGTATCTCCGAGTACATAGTAAGTATTAGAGTTTATTGGACTGTTTACATCATTTGGAGAGGTTGTCTCTTATACTACTTACGTTCAACAAGATATTACTTTGAAATGTCAACCGCGCGAGTTGCGGCAAATATTTACTATCCAATTCCTTGGATATTGGATGAATTTTGACTGTTCATAGTGATAATTGTTAATATCATGTTATGTTTTATTAGTTGTAATTACCGACTCGCGCGGTCAAAGGGGTAACGAAATACCGTAGATAAAATCCAAAGACAAACTAAACTACCAAAGATAATTTGTAAAAGAATTTCAACTCAAAATCTCAAGGAATTAGGTCGTAAATTAGATTCGTATTTTTGGAATTACCACACATCAAAGTGCATCTTGTGGAATCTCTGCTTTACTTCTCAGAGCGATATTGCATTGTTTGTGTAAATAGTTTGATAATGTGTCAAATGTATAGAGATATATAAATCTTGATTATGACTTGAATAATACAATACATCGTCGTCTGTGCCTTTAAGCATATTTTGATGAAGACTTAAACTGTATCCCACCAATAAAAATGTAAAATGGAGACCTTACTGATGCGAAGAATCAAATGATATTAATGTTTATTACTGGGTATTAACGCTCATATTCCAGTACAAGTTCGTTAAAATTTTCGGTAGACGAAGGGAAATAAATATTAACAAATATTTTTACTTAAATATCACGAAACGTACAAAATTTCTACGAGATTCATTAAAATCCTATGATCGCTATTCACTGTGAATAAAATGAAGACCAACTGATTTGCCATCGGTTAAAATTATTGTCATCAAATGACACTGTATCAAAATTACATCTCATGTTAATTGACGTAGGCATGTATATACTTTATTTCGTTCGAATATCACACTGTAATACTTATTATAGTCGACGCTTATGTTTTTGGTTCCATGTGCAGATAGAGATCTCATGACACTTGGACCTTTTTAGAGCACAATTTCTGATTGGTTTGATATGTGAATTTGATCCTTAGCTACTTGCAATACAGTTTGATTAATAATGAGTTTAATTCGAGTTTTTAAAATCATCATAATAAACATAATTTATCAAATTTTAATAAATTGCAATACCCAAGATCACCATATTTTTTTTCTTTTCTTTCATGGAATTAAAAACATAACTGTATCTATTAATTGAATGTACATATTTAAAAAAATAAAGAATATATTTGATAAGTAAATGTATACTAATAATTGTACCAAAACTAGTCTAATTCGCGTACTGTTTGATATTTTATATTTTAATACGATAAAACATAACAGTAAGCTGAATATTTGACAGTAATTTTAGATCTTTATTTAATAGGAATATTGTTTTGTTATAAAATGTTTATGTAAATGATATAATTAATTGTTTTCACTTTTAAGTATAGAAATATAATAGCGTTAATACTTCTTAAAATATAAAAAGTAAATATCAAACCATATTTTTTTTCTAATCTAATAACGTTAATTTTATGTTTGTATTTTAATTGTTATACCAAAAAAAACTATATTTTTAAGTATGTGTCGTTCTGTTTTTTCGTGAGTATAAATGATCCTCTTTCACAAGATATTAAAGTTATTAGAGTGAGTTAAATCATATAATAACTGTAATTTCGATTATACTATTGATCCCTTTGCCTAAAAAGAAAACCCGGCAATTTCATGAATTCAAGTATAAAAGATTTCGCACTAAAAATCTCAGACACTAGAGCAGTAAGTTATTCAAAAAAATATTAATTAAAAATATCAGACATACAATAAATCAATTATAATTATGTAGATGATTTGATTGTTAGTAAGTCGATTAATTTATTGTAAACAATTTTTACTTAGTAATATATTGCATAATTAATTTTAGAGAAAAATGTATTCATATAAACTTATGCTCTCTCAAAATATCCTGGTAATAATATCAAAAAATATTTGTGTTTTCCGTTTAATACATCACATTATTAAACATACTTACATTAAAAATAATAATTATATTGGCAATGTTACATTTAAATAGAATCAAATTCTTACTCGTGTCGTCAAAATGAATCACAAAAATGATTTTATTTAGATATTTTGCATAGTTCCTATTTAGCTAGTTCTGTTTAGAATTATTCTACGTTAGATTTAATTCCTAAACCATGCTGTGTGTTGATTAATAATGTTGTTATAATTTTAGCTTTGCATGTGTGATAAGCTTAAATAACGTTCTACAATAAAATGAGATTTATAAAAGTATTAGCGTTGGTTCTTTTTTTATTTAACCTATACGAGACTAGAGAGAGATCTTAGAAAAGGCCAGCGGGATTCTTGGGCAGGAACACCCACCAAAACTCCACGGTATGCGCAAAAGCTCTTACGTTAGACTCTGGATAATTCGAAGCAGTTTTCTGAGCGATTCTACGCAAGAATAAGGGGCTTCGGCAGCTATAACGTATATTTTTACATTTTCGTATCTTAAGGATGCTAAGAGAAATGAAAACTGACGACGCAAGTATATATGGCATATATTGTACGTGACTGTTGTGTGTTCATGGCCTAACCTGATGAGGCTGGCTGGTCGAAAACCAGAGACAGCTGACATTTACGGTGACGGGACGGACACGACGGTTCTTGGTTCTGAACGTGACTTGACGGTGACGAAAACAGTCTATTTTACCAACATCAAGAATAGGTAGGTTAGGTATAGGTACATATTAGGTTGGGGAAAAAGTCTTTTCGCATTATAGTATGTATAAACTTGTAATAAAATCTCTTTGGCTATACTATTTGTATCTGGCTGGTTTTGGTATCATTGAAAGTTTAAATTTTAAAGAACATAATTACAAATTCAAATTAGGAAATGTGTGATTTTCATTTGTTTTTCGTACCGCCAAGATGAGTGAATCTAATGAAGAAATTCGATACATTTTAAAATTTTACTACAAAAAAGGTAAAAATGCAACGCAAGCCGCGAAAAAAATTTGCGATGTTTATGGATCTAGTGCAGTGTCTGTGAGAGTAGCACAAATTTGGTTTAAGCGTTTTCAATCCGGAAATTTTGATGTCAAAGATGCACGTCGCTCTGGTCGCCCTATTACAGATAAAATGGATGCCATTTTTGAAAAAGTGGAGCAAGATCGGCATGTCAGTAGTTACGACGTAGCTGAAGAACTGGGAATTGACCACAAAACAGTTTTGACGCATTTGAAAAAAACTGGGTACACAAAAAAGCTCGACATTTGGGTACCTCACGAGCTCACTGAAAGAAACCTAATGAACCGTGTACTCATTTGTGATTCTTTATTACGACGTAATGAAACCGAACCATTTTTGAAGAAGCTGATAACTGGTGATGAAAAGTTGATCACGTACGACAAGAACGTGCGAAAAAGGTCGTGGTCAAAGGCCGGTCAGGCTTCACAGACTGTGGCGAAACCCGGGTTAACTCGCAACAAGGTGATGCTGTGTGTGTGGTGGGATTGGAAGGGCATTATTCATTATGAGCTGTTACCACCAGGCAGGACCATCGATTCTGAACTCTACTGCGAACAACTGATGAGATTAAAGCAAGAAGTTGAGAGAAAGCGGCCGGAATTAATCAACAGAAGGGGTGTGGTTTTTCATCATGATAACGCTAGACCTCACACATCTTTAGCCACTCAGCAAAAATTAAGAGAGTTTGGCTGGGAGGTGTTAATGCATCCGCCGTATAGTCCTGACCTTGCACCTTCAGATTTCCACCTGTTTCGGTCTTTTCAGAATTCTTTAGGCAGTGTCAGGTTAACATCACGAGAGGACTGCCAAAACCACTTGTCGCGGTATTTTGACCAGAAGTCCCAAAATTTCTATAGCAATGGGATCATGTCCCTACCTACAAGATGGCAAAAAGTTATCGAACAAAATGGTACCTACATACTTTAGTTAAATGTAAATAAACTATGTTAAAAATGTTTTGAATTTTCTTAAAAAATGCGAAGAAACTTTTTCCCCAACCTATTATTATTATTCTTTCTCTAAAAAACTAAAATTTTCCACAATCGTATTTTTCAATTAATATATAAACACCCTGAATATTACACATACATATAATCACGACTATTATCCCCTAAGGGTTAGTCAGACACTAGGCAAAAGCACCGCAAAAGCAGTCTAAAACTGCCATAGTCCGCGCTGAACATTACAATGGACATAAACAACGGAAATGGAATAAATTAACTATACTGAATTTTATATGATGATTAGACTGGAACGGGAATAAGCAAGAAAATACGTGACAGTTGACATTTCAAAATGAAAATGACGGATAAAATTACTGTTGCCATTAAAATACATTAGTTCCATCATTTCTCCGCAATATGGCGAGGTTTTTTCAATCCAGGGTTTTTTCAACCTTTATCAGTTGTTTGCTCAGAGTAAACAGAACTGGAGTAGCCATTAGTCAATCTCTCAAACATTTTTTTCTGCCATTTCTTGCGGGGGGTGAGGTTACCACTACACTTAAAGCCAGCCGTTTGTACAAATGCACACATGCATAATTCGACACACAAATTGAAATTTCACGCACACACACGCTTAAAATAGTCACGTGGGGTGTGCGTTTTGACAACGTCACAGCCGCACTCCCCACGAGACTAGCGCTCGAAATTTGAAATAGTAGAATTCTAAAACATGAAATAATGAAGTAAATAATCATGAAATCTTAAAAATTATAATTACAAATAAAAGGTGACACCATCTTTTGGCATACTCGATGTTTTCTATTTATTTTTACAACAAAAACAGCACAGGCAGGCATTTTTGCGGGAGCTCTGTTCGCCGCAACGTTTACAATGTTATGGCTGTCAAAATGGCGACTCAACTAGTTTTATTAAACGTGCAAGCATCCGATGCTTGTGCATTTGGCAGAGGGGAATGTTAGACAAAGGCTACTCCAGTTCTGTTTACTCTGAGGTTGTTTGTCTTAATCCAATCTGAGACGCTACCCTTTCGACAGTTGTCCTCGGTCTATAAACGTCCCACTGCTGGGCACAGGCCTTATGTAACACCACCACGCTGGCCCATTGCGTTGCGGGTTGGTGGATAAAAACAGTCGCAATACCGACCGGGGGACCAACGGCTTAACGTGCCTTCCGAAGCACGGAGGAGCTCGAGATCACAAAGTTTTGGTCACCCATCAACGGTCTGACTATGGGAAATGTAGCTTTGTTATCAATCGAAAGGATACAACCACTCCGAGCCGAGCTTTTTTCTTTCGACACTAAAAATCCAAATTCTAATGCTGAATAATGCACCCATTAGCTCAAGTTGTGCATGCCTTATATTTTGTCAAAATCACGGGTACCCTCAATGGACCTCTCAAATCATCATGGTGCTGGCGCCCGAACACAGCTCGTCATATGCTTATCTTATCTCCCTATCTGCAAGATCGACAATACATAGCTGCGTAGAACCAATTGATTTCAATGTCGATTACTCTATCTTACTGTTTAATATCTTTATTCACAATAAATATTGATATGACTAAAGCGTGTTGATGAGTTTACGTACAGAAAAAGAACAGTGCAGATTTTGTACTCTTGTAGATATATGACAAATTCGTTCCACTGCTGGACACAGAACTTACTATATACAGTAATACTTGAGGAGTATGGGTCCTAGCACCACCACGCTGGCCCAATGTAAATTGATAAGTAGAAACCGAGATCAATAGCATATCGTGCCTTACGAAGCACAAAAGATCTCGAAAACAAAAATTTTTGCCGTCCATTCAAGGTAAGGACCATATTAAGGTAAGGACACATGCGGTATAGCAAGTGAAAAAGTAATCTCTGGCTCCACAAGGGACGTGAAATCGAACTAAAACATTGAAGTACAGTAATATACTAGTAAAGTAGCATAACATGATGACTCCTATTAGAAGAATATAATATTGTTTTACTTGTCAAAATTGTTCCAATCCATATTTTCGCACGTGACTGTACTTAACACTACGCCACAGACACAAAGAAGTAAAAATATGTACTTACCAATCACTCTACGCGTATTTAGAACGTACCTAATAGTAAGTATCAAGTTACAAGTATTTATTTCACAATCTACGAACTTTTACTCAACGAACGAAGAGAAGGTAATAGGAAACGAAACAGACCTGAATAAATTTTCCTATTATAATATAGTTTTCTTTTCATTTAAAACTAGAATAAAACGAATTGATATTTTCAATGCTTCCACGTCACATTATTTCCCGCTTCCAACCCCAACGTCATGGCAGCACCGTCACTTCGCGCTAAAATCAATAACCTGCTTGTAAACAAGCCCCTAAGTGGGGCAAACAGTTTTTTGTTGCTATCAAGTTTTTATACACAATAATTTAAGTTATGTGTGTTTATTTCGTGTAGTCAAAGTATTCCCTTTATTTATTTAGTGAAGTTGTAACAAAGTCTTATAAAATAATAATATAACCATGGATTCGGCTAACGTAGGATATTCGTACCATTTACCCACTGGCGGATGGAATTACAAAATTCGAAATACTCTATCGCAGTTCAGTGACTTATTTAGTGAATTTAACAAATACATCGCTCCCGCATATCACCACGATCGATGTGAGAGGTAAACAAACCCGCCTATGTAAATTACACATGAATTTATGAACTGCGTGATTTGTTGATGAATTAATATTTTCATTATTTTTAGATCCGTTCAAATGAGGATATACTCCATGCACAAAGGGGAATTTGTAATGGTTTTTATAGCATTTTTTGCTTGTTTTGGTTTGGGTGTATTCATAGGACTTGCAGGTAAGTAAATTGCAATATCAATAGTTATTCAATGATTTCAAGGACTATCGAATGAACTTTACCTATTTCAGTTTAACGTTTCACAATTTTTAAATAATTTTATGCATAATTACTTTGTGTATTTTTAAAATTAAAAGTTTTTATTTCCATTTCTTTGCAAATATTAAATAAGTACTACGTTTTATGATATATTTTTTAGGCCCATCACCAACAATGACTACGTCAATAGCAGCTTCCACATTACTGTCCAATGCAAGTACGATATATGAGGGTCCATTTCACCTGCGAAGCCCAGCGCTTGGTACGCGCGCACAACAACTTTGGCTTCTCGCTGAGATATTAACAAACGACGACGACGGTGAGAAACCTAAATCCAACCTTCATTTCTTGAAATACTCTAGAAATTCTTAACATGAAATACTTAGCTATTGTAATAATTCGCTGTAAGAGCTTGAGCGTCAATTTAGTGAAGTACTATTTCTTTCCAGAGGAAATATTCGATAAAAGTTTTCAAGTGAGCATATCTATAGATGGGGTGCTCAGTGACCACAGTACAATAAACTTAGTTCCAGAAAACGCATCCACTAACAGGTATCAATTAATATTAATTGCCCTACATGCATATAATCACGACTGTTATCCCCCAAGGGTTAGTCAAAGACTAGGCAAAAGCACCGCAAAAGCTGATTTATTGCACTAAACTTACAAAAATCCTAACTAAACAGTTTCAAACCACTTATCCCCTTGAGGGTCAGCGCGAACACAGGTGTTTGCAAACAATAGGAATATTGTGTCTGTTTTTCTGACCATTGACACCATTGACTACCGCATAAATTAAAAATATTTAGGAAAATGTTGAGTTCATGATAGGCTTAGCCCATTGTTTTACCAATATTTTTATGAAGCATTATGTCTAACACTTAATTTTTTCAGAACTCAACATCTGAAATGTAAGAAGCAAGTGTGTGAACAAGTAATGATTCTTCATTTGGGCGCATTGGAGTACAAGCACTACGTACTTAACGTACGTTTTTATGACCTCAAAGAGTTTCATAAGCGGTACTTAATGAAAGAAGTCGTTTTCTACGTAAGTATTGTATAAAATATATATCGTACAATCCGCTGTAATAAGAATGAGCTTTTATAAAAAGGATTATTTAAAAATTTATAATCGTCTTAAATCAGACATTTATAAGAAACACGCATAACAAGCCTATATCCCCAAAGGGGTAAGAGGTGTAATACACCCACATTTTGCCTGATATGCCTAAATCCCGAGTAACATAACAAAGATGGCGAGCCTGTTGCCATGCACCGTGCACAATGTCAAGCAAGCGATACATAAGTTTATTTAAGTTTCTATTCATGCTCAACAAGCGATACAAGCGGTGGGAACGAAGCCGCGACCTCATAAACTAGTAGCGCGGTCTTCTCAAGTCGGCTACTACTCCCAACTCGCTACCGCTGTCTTTTTTATATGATAAAATTTATTAACTTTACTGTCTTTCTTTTTAAGTAATTTTTTATTTATTTGTTTAGGAAACAAACAGTTATGTAATGATTTTGATTGCCAATATTAAATTAATAAAAAAATCGACATAATTACAGTTCAAAACTTACAACCCGGCGTTCACACAAATGGAGACTTGGTTTCGTTTCATTTTTTTAATGACGACCTTCACCGTAGCCGTGAGTATTATTTTAGTATTTCTATTTTTGCTTAAACTACGTTCAGTTTTAATAATAAAATATCTGGGTCAGAATCATTGTCACCCTATTGAACATAGTTTTTCTAGGGATAAAATTAATTGGGCAGCTATTTAATTATTTCGTCAGCAATAAAAAGGTCAGCCGAAAAATCATTTGGGCAGCAAACAAATATTTTGGCATCAATATAATTATTTGGCCGGCAAAATTATATTTGGGCAGCAATATACTTAATATATGTAAGGTGTAAGGAAATACATATATAAAATGTAAGAAGAGGATCAATGAATAATCAAGGATCAATTATTAGGAAACGTAGATATTCTAATAGATATTATTCGGTTATGGTTATTTTTTATGACTCTTAAAAACTTTATTTGTGTTAAAATCACTTTGTCTAAATTGAGTAAAAATTAAAATATTATTTTTAATTGGAATAAAAAAATAAAAACATATTATACAATTTGGCAGTAGAGGAAACATTTGAGTTGCTGCCCAATTAGTTATTTTGTTGACCAACTAGAAATATCTGCTGCCAATGAGTTGCTGCCCAATAAGTTGTTTTTCTGACCAATTTACCCACAATTATTTGCTGCCCTTAAGTTGCCTACCAATAAGTTACTTTAGGTGAAAATTCGCATATTATGTTCTACATTTAAATAACTTTTTTTCTAAAATAATTAAAAATCTCTTGTGTTTAGTGTTAATAACGTTATTATCTTTTCAGTGTTGGTTTGCGCACACTCTCAGAAAATATTCCACTCACGATTGGGCTATAGAACAAAAATGGCTTTCCCTCCTGCTGCCATTGCTTTTGCTCTACAACGGTATGTACGTCATCATTACTACAATATCAGTGAAACTATACCTTGTAGTACCTGTATCATACAACCCTTCGTTTTTAATGTGCTCACTGAAGAAAACTTATCATGCTATTTTCTAGCGCTCACTGGGGCGGGGCGGTAGGCGTGTGGTACAATACACACTGCTCTGCGAATATCTATTTAAAACGAACTATATAGTGTTAAATTGCTTGACTACATTTTTTTACACATGACAGGTAAGCCTTCATCTCACCTAATGGTAAGTGACGATAAGGCCGAAGGTGGAAGCGAGCTTCACCTGTATTCCTCAACAACTGAGGAACTGGCTATCTTACCTCTGATAGCCGGAACACAACAAAGCTCAAAACATTGTTACCTTATTTATGGTAAACTAAGTTACTGTAGGTACCTAATAGGGTACAGTCACGAACACGGGCAAATAGATGTACCCATTTTAGTAATAAAATGGTGACATCTTGTTTTCGTGACTGAACATTGCTGCCTCCTTTGATAAAAGTCTACTTCCGACGTTAGTAAGTCAGTAATGATAATAGCTCGTGCTACAGAACCAAACTCTACCGTATTGTAGCGGCTACGTCATAGCGTGCTACAATATCACAAGTAACCGAGAAATGGTTGATCCGCGAAAAGTACAATAGTGAATAAATAATATTGGAGTCAAGATAAAACTAGACCTACTGTATACAACAATAACGCGCATACAAGATTGACGAATCTGAATCACGATGACAGAGTTTCTCAGATAGATTAATATATAATATACAAGTTCCGACGAATAACAGTCGGTCCCCGAGCTCGGCGGAAGATCTTCCTTTTTCGCTGAAGATGCGAGTGGGGTGCGGGAAAGGTATATGCAGATATACCTTTCCCGCACCCCACTCGCATCTTTTCTTCTTGAATACAGTCAGAAGAGTGCTATACAATACATTCCACATAACGCCGTCCCTTTCTAACTGTGCTCAAGCAGATATTATATACCTACGAGTGAAAGTGAGTTTGGTTCTGTTCTAATATTGGCCTAAGGGTGCCTTTCCACCAGAGGTAAAGGTAAAGGTCTTCCTAGATGGAGGGGTAAGAGCCATAACACCACCACGCTGCCCCAGTACAGATTGGTGGGTAAAACCGTTTTTAAGTTTGCAATAGCAACCGGCTAAACGTTGCTTCCGAAGCTCGGAGGAACTCGAGATCACAGAGTTGGTCACCCATCCCAGGACTGACCATGGCGAAAGTAGGTTTGTTTTCGATTTCGGAAGCGTACGAACGACTAGGCCACTGAGCTGCTCGCCACGGCGCTCGTAGCCCCCACTGTAACGAAGCGTTGGCTCACAGACCCGCTGTTCCCGCTGCGGCTGGTGTCGAGCAGCTGCTTCGCGCCGCTGATGGACACGGTGTTCCAGACCACGTTCTTCGCCTGCGTGCTGCTGTCCTGGCTCGCGCAGTACCATGGGCTGCGACAGGTAAGCAGAACCGTCAGTTTTCCGTCTATAGAGAAACCTCTTTCTTAATTTAAATACCGCAGTATACAAAACTCGCATACTTATCTGTAAACTACGCGATGGATTTTGAGGCAGTTTTTTTTTTGTGTATTTAGTATTGCATTAGTATGAAGCCGGGGCAATTCGCTAGTATTTTACCACGTTTTTATTAGGTCACTTTCTTGTTTGTCTTCTTGACTCTGTCTTTTTGTTTGTCTGGTTTGATTTTTGTAACTCAATTTTGAGGCACATCCGGACTAGCGGGCTGAAACTTTGAGAATAGTTCAGAACCCGGTGATAATGCAACTTGCAACTACTTTCAACTTTCTAAATTTAAATTTAAACAAGTAAACAAAACAGCCGGTTCACCGAATTATAATCATACTAAATCGAAAAGAATCATACTTTTACATAGGAATCGACACATAAAAATTTATTGTTACAATTGCTATCGTTTCAATTGATTTTACTTACCTACTGTCATCAGAAATAAATAAATATCTTCAGTCATTCACACCTATCAACTAGCCCCATTTTAAGCAACTAATGCTGCTTGTGTTACGGGTACTAGATGACGGATAAATATATATATTTAATAGATCAGAATATATCTGGAATCTGCGCGTGCCCATAGATTTCCGAACAACATATATTAAATCCAAGACTGGAGAACAAATGCTTGTATTCATCACACAAATATCTGTCCCCACCGGGGATCGAACCCAGAACCTCTCGAGATGGCGACGCCTTTAGACGAGCGTACAGACCACTTGACCACGGTGGTCGTCAAAAGCATTTAGTACATTAAACATTACCTTCGTTTTGTTTACCTTTTGGGCAACTTTGATTCAAAGATACTATCGTTCTCAGTCTATATACGTCCCACTACTGCTGGGCACAGGCCGTCCTCATGAAGAAACATATGAGGAGTATGGGCCGTAACACCACCACGCTGGCCCAATGCTGGTTGGTGAGTAGTCGTAATAGCGACCGGGACCAACAGCTTAACGTGCTTTCGAAGCATAAAGGAGCTCGAGATCACAAAGTTTTGGTCAACCATCCATGGCCTGACCATGGCGAAGATAGCTTTGTTTTCGAAATCCAAAACGTACTAACCAGTACGCCCCACCGAGCTCTTCCGAGGTCCTGAGTCTTCTGTATGAATACAAAATATCCGGTCGAAGGACCAATTTTCATAATTGTATGATGCCGATACCTATTCAATAAGGAAGTCATATATTTCAAACAGTGGATAGTCTAGTGTTACTTATAAATATTACAAAATAATTAACAACTTATCTAATAAAATATTCTACCTAATTGGGTCCAATTTTTTTTTTCAGAATGAAAGAGGATTTATATCGTTTTACTTGTTCAAAGTAATAGTAGTTGGTCTAGTTTGGACACCGGCCATGATCATCACAGTATGGCAGAAATATTACGCATTCTACGACCCCACGTTCAATTATATGATGAATCCTAATTATCCTGTGAGTACACACAAAATTGAACTCTATTGTTTTTGACAAAATAATGATTTTAAATTGAACCATTTTTGTTTCAGGTTGTTAAAGTAATGTTCTTCAGTGCTGTTGTATTATATTTCCTGTATTTACTCGTTCTTATTATAAAAGCGTACAGTGACCTGAGAAATATGCCTTTCTTTGGTGAGTAGACAAACATAATTTTATTTGTAACATTTCACAATAATGAATTTTATTTTTTATTCTATCTTTTTCTTTTCCGTTTTATAATGCAGACCTCTGGGCTTGTGTTGTAATAAACGCTGAACAGTGACGTCATGTCGGAAACGTGAGGCATATTTCGCGCTCTTTAAGTTGCGCATCCTCACGTCTTTGACGCCCACACCTGACTTCACTGTGCAGCGTATGCTCTGTCCCTGGACACGTAAGGTGAGACTGAGATGTAAGCGTTGTCGGCAGACGTGCGGCTGCGCTGCCTGTCGCTGGGGCTGGGCGCGGCGCTGGCGCTGGGCGGCGCGGCGCTGCGCGGCGGCTGGGGCGCGGCGGCGCTGCAGGACCACTGGGCCGCCGCCGCGCCGCCGCCCGCCACCTCCGCGCCCTTCATGGCGCTGTACGGGCTCTGCAACGCCTACCTCTACATGCTGGCCTACCTGTACGCGCCCGCCGCCTCCGCGCACGGTGACGTCACTGCTACATGCCCCTCACTGATCTAGCGCTGCAGGACCACTGGGCCGCCGCCGCGCCGCCGCCCGCCACCTCCGCGCCCTTCATGGCGCTGTACGGGCTCTGCAACGCCTACCTCTACATGCTGGCCTACCTGTACGCGCCCGCCGCCTCCGCGCACGGTGACGTCACTGCTACATGCCCCTCACTGATCTAGCGCTGCAGGACCACTGGGCCGCCGCCGCGCCGCCGCCCGCCACCTCCGCGCCCTTCATGGCGCTGTACGGGCTCTGCAACGCCTACCTCTACATGCTGGCCTACCTGTACGCGCCCGCCGCCTCCGCGCACGGTGACGTCACTGCTACATGCCCCTCACTGATCTAGCGCTGCAGGACCACTGGGCCGCCGCCGCGCCGCCGCCCGCCACCTCCGCGCCCTTCATGGCGCTGTACGGGCTCTGCAACGCCTACCTCTACATGCTGGCCTACCTGTACGCGCCCGCCGCCTCCGCGCACGGTGACGTCACTGCTACATGCCCCTCACTGATCTAGCGCTGCAGGACCACTGGGCCGCCGCCGCGCCGCCGCCCGCCACCTCCGCGCCCTTCATGGCGCTGTACGGGCTCTGCAACGCCTACCTCTACATGCTGGCCTACCTGTACGCGCCCGCCGCCTCCGCGCACGGTGACGTCACTGCTACATGCCCCTCACTGATCTAGCGCTGCAGGACCACTGGGCCGCCGCCGCGCCGCCGCCCGCCACCTCCGCGCCCTTCATGGCGCTGTACGGGCTCTGCAACGCCTACCTCTACATGCTGGCCTACCTGTACGCGCCCGCCGCCTCCGCGCACGGTGACGTCACTGCTACATGCCCCTCACTGATCTAGCGCTGCAGGACCACTGGGCCGCCGCCGCGCCGCCGCCCGCCACCCCCGCGCCCTTCATGGCGCTGTACGGGCTCTGCAACGCCTACCTCTACATGCTGGCCTACCTGTACGCGCCCGCCGCCTCCGCGCACGGTGACGTCACTGCTACATGCCCCTCACTGATCTAGCGCTGCAGGACCACTGGGCCGCCGCCGCGCCGCCGCCCGCCACCTCCGCGCCCTTCATGGCGCTGTACGGGCTCTGCAACGCCTACCTCTACATGCTGGCCTACCTGTACGCGCCCGCCGCCTCCGCGCACGGTGACGTCACTGCTACATGCCCCTCACTGATCTAGCGCTGCAGGACCACTGGGCCACTGCTGTTCTAGTGGGCTTTTGACGGCATTTCACTATGGCGGACGTGATTTTTACTTCGATGATTGTAATATTCTTTCGTAAAATTTGTGTAATAAGTGTCTATTATGATGAGCAATGTGGAGGATCATTGAAATAAGCGTCAAGTGGTGTGAAAACTGTTGAGTTTTTTTCCACCTCATCGAAGTAGCACCTCAGTGTTTAACGTCGGCCATTTGGCGCCAATTTCTTCTAAAGACGCATTGAAATGCATTACACTAGCATTTCAATGTAAATTACTTAGTTCCCTTTGCCGTCCCTTTATAGGGTGAATTTTACAAAAAAAAAAAAAAAAGAACTGTCATGTAAAACAGAGTACTTATTGCACGAACTTTTGATAGTAAAATATTGTAATGTCTAACTGTAATAAAATTATTCTATTGGAAATGAAAACTAATCTTTACTTTTTACAATTTCAGACACGACCATAACCAAAGACAACCCCGCATTCTCTATGATCAACGATTCAGATGAAGAGGTAATCTACGGCTCCGACGAGGAAAGCCGCCGGCCCCTAAACTCACACCATAGAATCAATAATGAGGAGATATGATTCCATAGATAAACATATATTTTGCTGATATGCATGTTTTTTCTTATTACAAAAGTAACTGGAAGATTTTGTTTTATTTTCTCAATCAGTGTAGATACGATCATGAACACTATGGAAAAACTTATGCGGGTATAATTAGGACTGATATCTTGGTTAATACGCCAGGTATTTAGAACAATTGAACCAAGATAATATTTATAAAACGTTTTTTTGAGCACTAAGGTTGCAATCAAGTAATCTACCCACATAGTAGGTAAATTACCATAGCCTATGGACGCTCGCAAAATATCTACGCGCGAAGTCGCGACAATAGCTGAGGTAGTGGGCAAATGAAGAATGATAACTTACCATGTTTTTCTCCAAATAAATAAGCAAGTAAGTTCTTTCTCTTAGGGCACAAAAAAATTGCCAACTTATAAAGGCGCTTAAATAAATATTTCGACGCTTTATACGTACCAACTTCATTATGTAATAGGCTTTACTACACCGATTGTTTATTACCGAACTAAAATCTTACGGAGCTAAAGAAAAACCCTAAAAAAATCCCGGACAAGCACGGATGCAATTAGTCTCTCAAAAAAACGTATGACTGAATGAATAACTTCAGCCTTGGCTACAATAATAGGTATAGGATCAGGGGCCATTCGATTCCGAAATCATCCCGGAAACAACTGGCCCGTAGATACTTTGATTTCGCTGTCCGGTTTCATTCCGAACGCTTTTAGGTACACCGAACCTTTACTTTATACCTGCTTTACTTTAAGTAGGTCCACAGGCGTCTGAATTGGAAAATTTCTCTCAGGCAAGCGTCCCCCTAGGGGACTCGCTACTAGTCCCTTGGCACTTGAGCTTTGTAGGTATCCAATTTGGAAAGTGCGTAAAAAAATGTTTATTTTAAAATTGGCAATCTAGTGGCAGTCCTTTTCTCTCTTTAAACACATATCTGTACCTAAGTTTATATTTTTTTTTGCTTAGAACGAATTTTTCTATTATCTTTTATCACGACCTTAACATAAAAAGTTTCTAATCTTTATTCATTAAATTCTTATGTCTCCTTATATCAGGCATCTTTAAGTAGCTTGCAAGCCGTGCACTCAGTCGAATCTGATTACAATACCCACAATGCAAGTTATGCAAGTATGCTCGGTAAACATTGCAATACACCTCATATGTACAGTGCTTGGTTTTATTCGTTTTATGTTGCTATACGGAGTATTTATATTTTAAGCTTTTTAATTCTCTTCTTCTTGCCCTTTTCCCACTTTAGGTGGGGTCGACACAACGTGTCTTCTTCCAATCTCCTCTGTCACTCGTCAGCTCAGCATTCACTTCTTTTATTCTCATATCATTCTTCAGGCATTCAATCCATCGCTTCTTTGGTCTTCCTCTCACTCTAGGTCCGTCCACATCCATGCTCAGCATCCTTCTTATAATGTGACATTCATCCCTCCTCATCACATGATAATACCACGCTAACCTATTGCTCCTAATCTTTTCTGTCACTGGCGCTAATTTTAAACTTCCTGTAATATACTCATTCCCGATCTTGTCCATTATTAGTTAGTGACATCATCACACATCCATCGCAACATTCACATCTCTGCTGAGTGCAGTTTTCTTTCATCCATCGCTTTCGTTGCCCAACATTTTTAATAATAAACCGAAAATATGTTTAATATCTATTACCTACTTTCGAAAACCACTTTCTTGGTATGGACATGTAATGAGGAGAGAGAATGACTAAGTCACCAGGAAAGACCAAAGAAAAGATGGATGGATTGTGTGAATGATGATATGATGAGGATGGGAGTGAGTGTTGACTTGGCGGGTGATGGAAGAGAGTGGAAGAAGAAGACACGTGGCCGCCCCTTAATAGAATTGGGAAACAAAGAAGATTAATTACGTACTTATTAACAGTTTTTGGTTTTGTGCCATTCGGAACCAACCAAATAAAAGTGGACTCGAAAATCGCATGCTTGAATAGATTTTGCATACGAGTAAGTATATCGAGAAGATGAATTAAAGAACGCACTTAGTAGGTAGGTATACCTACTAAGCAAATGTAAATGGGAAGGTTGGAGGTGGATGACGTAAACATGGGTACCACATTCAAATCGATGGTGCTCTACAGTAAGTAGGTAGGTATTAACTTTGGGTGGTAATACCTACAAAAGTAAGTATAGTTTTGGGTGGATCTCAATTTGATGGCAACCTCAACCATTAGTATAGTAGCTTTTTGTTTCATTAATCATCTCTCCTTAGAGTCAGATCCATTGGTAGCTGGTTCAAATCCCGCTCGAAGGACCATGATTAGAGATGATGTGGACTGTATTGTAGATATATTTTAGGCTGGTTGTAATAGAGAAGATCGCGAGTTAGCTTAAGTGCGTGTTAATTTCTGTGAAGTCTAAAAAAGCGAGAAATTTCGATTTTTATTATAATTACGATTTCGTGTAAGACATTCGCCAAAAGCCCAAACATTTTTTAAAATTTATTATCATACGTATTACACCTATACAAATATGATGACTCCAATTCCACCACTGAGAACCCTAAAAATCCTTTGTGTGCGTGCGTACAACGCGCACTTACTACAAGCACGTGTTCTGTTGAGACTTTACAGTACAACCTATCTAAATAGTACAGATTGTGAAGAAACACGTCATTAACATTTTGAATCACGCACAAAGAAGGTACCTAAATATGTGTTGATAAGTGGAAAATAACTGCAATAGCAATTATAGCAAACAACATACGTTCGAACAAATAAAAAGCACATGCGGAACTTCAATATAAAGTGTTTGATCCAACCAAGAATCAATAATGGTCAAAATATTTCTATATTTGAAAAAAAAAATCGAGCCCTCGACTGCCTACACCACAGTTCGGTGCAGCTGGTGCAGTGACTTCCCCCGCGATGTGACAACTCACTCTATTAATAGAATCTTTTCTTACAACCACATTTTTAAACTGAATCTTGGTTTAAGCTACTTCAAATACCTCGACGACAGTAATTCAACTCAACTACATGAAGAGGTTCATCTGGTTGAGAGTCATATTACTGCCATTTTACTCTTATCTCATAAACGCTACAAGACAACGATAACTAATTAATAAAGCTATTAAATACCTACATTAAATTAATTCAGGCATTATAAATGCCGATGAACAGGAAAATTTATAAATTGTGATCCTTGTGAGGTCTTCAAAAAAAAAGTTACTTAGTACCTATTCAAGGAAATCTGCCAATTGACAATACGGTTCGTCGTTCCCTTAAAGAAATGTTTTTGCAATGTGTGCCCTGCATCCCTTCTATAAAATGACCTGATTTCATTGTCCCCTATGAGACCAGAATAAGCAAAACACTAGGAACTCCATAGAAAAAGAGACTAACGCATTCAAATCAGGCATCTCGCTTGATCTCTGTAGGTTTACTAGAACAAAAAGAACGAGACGAACACAAACGACGTCATTTCTAATCTTTTATTAATGACTCAACTTCACTCAAGCAGGCTAGGTAGTACATAAACTCAGAATTTATTCGAAATAAAATACAGGGCATTATTAAGAAGAGACACAAATTACAATATATTAGTGTTATGTGAAAATAAAACCATTTGCGACCCTTAGAAGAATTAGACATAGAAGACAAGATTATTGGGAATGTTACTCTACGCATGATAAAAACTTAAAAGGATACAGTCAACCGCTCTATAGAATAATACTATCCTACGGACTGTGTACCATGGCATAATTATCACAAACTGACTGCGCTGGCGCTGCCAACCGCGAGTCGCGTCTACGCCCATCTGTCGGCCATTTTGTGGTGTCTATATGTACATGAAAAATATTTCAATTTTGATACTACATGCCAATGGTGCAGTCGTCAAATTTTTTTTTTCCGTTTAATGTATTCAGGAATAACCTAAAAAACAATCTTACTATCAAGGCGGACATTCTATCTTATCAACAAAGAGTTTATTCAATGGACTACAAACTGCCTCTTTCCGAGTGTATGCAAATTACGACCGCGAAGTTTGCCACGAACAAAGAGAATATAGTCACTAGCCACGAAGTCGCTGAAATGATGATGGAAAAAATATGCATAGATAAAGAAAATGTAAGTGTGTTCAGCAGTAAAATATTCAGAGGGCTTTTTCTCAGATTACAGAATAAACCAGATAGAGCAAACGCGCTTAAAAGTGAAGCAGTACAGTTGTTATTATTTTCATTCTTAATGGCAGACCTTCGTACCGTTTATCTTTTTCTTATACTCAGCCCAGCAAATGATTCAACACCACCTGATTGTAAACAGTAGATTAGTCCATACGCGAAGGATGCTAGGGCAACACCAAAGAATGCAGGACTAGCCAGCTAGCCACCTCCACCTTGCTGGCTCATAACATGCCTTTTTACGCCTATTTTGAAGGAACCCATGCTGAAGGATGGAGGGAACACGTGTGCTTGTAGGGAAGGCCATGCTCTGGATGTAAAGTCTGTTCATCCTATTTGGTAAACAATCTTGGCACTACTTTTTATTGAAAACACTCATTTAAATATAATATAATAACAAAGTCAACAATTTTTATTAAAAAATCCTTATTACAGACAAACCTTGGGAATGTAGAAAACAGTTGATTTTATATTGTGCTATATCAATAAAAAGTAGTGCCAAGATTGTTTACCAAATAGTACAAGTTAGGATGAACAGACTCCAATACCTTTTAGTATGCGCTGGCAAAGAGGTCGCCTTATCAGCCCAGCAGCAATGCGTGGCTCCGCAATCCGGCACCCGTGCTGCTTAGCACGAAAGGGGAGGGTACATCCGAAAAAAGGCGCTTAACGACACAACGTCGCAACGTAGTTGCAGATATTCAAGGGTATTTGTAATCTCTGCAGCGCCAATTATACGAACAGCTCGCCATTGCAATCTGTCCAGAGTATCGAGGAGTTATTTGTGATTACAATTTCCTTTTTAAATAATATTGTTGTAAAGTTTTTATCAAATTACTTTTACAAACATAATATCATTTTTGCCAAGCACTTCGTGATGCACAGGTGAGCGCGGGGCGTTTACTTTGGTAGTGCACAGTGCGCTCCGTACAAATATGACTGAATGCCGAAAGTTTCATGTGCTTGAAATATTCAGAACGATTTCAGTATTTCTAAACATAGAGCACTTATAGGGCTTAAAATTGCAAAAATTTTGATGCGCATCGGAGCATCGAAGGCAGTACCTCGATTTTGCTGCTGATTGAGCAGCTCATCTTATTGCTAAGCTATTAGGTACTGGAGAATATTTGCTTAATCAGCGAACCTATAGTTTCCTGATCAGACTTCTTGGCTTCTTTGGTGCAAAGGGTTTTTAGAGTACGCCGAGAGCAACGAGGAGACAAAGATGTCTATGAAAGAATCGCGACATGTACTGCGCTTGGCGACTCCTGCTCCTGTCCCCGTTTACACTGCATACCTTGCATCGTAGGTAGCTAAGTAAAGACTGCTATGAATCACCTTCGAGAACCCTTGTAAATAACAACCGACGTGAAAATAATCAGTGTAGTTATTATTTTGATATTTGAAGCTACAAAAAGAAAATTAGAATTTAACAGCCACTTTTTATAATTCGTAATAATAATTTCCATTCTGTTGTACATACTTTCAACTTCTTCATACTAGTATTAGTAAAAAAGGAGTTAATTGCGTAATTATGGTTGGTTCCGTCATTAAAAAAAGCAACTCTTGTCATAGTTGTATCTTGGATGAAGTGGTAACTGATACCTAATCAAATCTTTGTGAATTCAAAACTAGTGTTCTTCCTTCGAAAGAAGTCGACCTGTGCTGATAGTGTTGGTACGCACCCATCGACATTGTGCAAGTATTTCGTAAACTATTTACGCAAATTGATTCTTGTAAGCGTTTCATACATTTTATAACACAGACTTATTATCAGGTCCCCTACATTTTCTTCAAAGCACAGCAAAATAACACAATTTATTTTATGAACTGAGAATTTATGTAGGTATCAGTTAATTTACGACCTTGTCAGTGGTGATGCTAGATTATCTCAGAGTAAACAGCTGAGTAGATTATCCAATACTAATACAGTGAATACTAATATGATGCTTCCTGTTTAGTAATCAATTACATTAAATATAAAGGTGCTAGGTGAAAGGGTGCAAAACACAAAATCTGAAATGATATCATTTAATTAAAGTGCTAATAGTCCGTTCTGTATGAATGATATAACATGATCTTCTGCAAAGCTAGCATGTACTATACAAAATTAATAATAAATTAACTGGAGCATGATAATAAAGCATAGCAAATTTGACTTGTCTAATTTTAAACAAATAATATGAAGGCAAAAAAAATCAGTCACAACAACTTGGATTGAAGAAAGAACAAGTGCAGTATAAATATATAGAGCATGCTAACTTGCTGCAAGACAAACAAAAATGCTATGAATCAATTCTATGCGAAATTAAATTAGACTAACTAAAATAAGAACATAAAATTAAGCTACTTAATAACTATTTCACCTGCTCAGATAGCTAAATAATACAAAATATCACAGCAGACCGAGTATAAGTTTACCTTTAAGTCAGCCATTTTGTTAAAATGTCCCTACTTGGGCGCCATGTTATATCATTATTGTATTATGTTGCTGATCATAAAATCATAATAACACATGGTTCATGCTTACTTATAAATTAGATTATCTTTTCATTAGCCACTTCTCATTTGATCAAAACTCATTTAAAACAATAGTATGTGTTTTGTAATTATGGAAGTTAACTAAACAATATAATACTTAATATAGTATTGTGCAAATATTGTATATACCTACATACATTTATGATGCTATGTAATTTTAAAGGTATTTTACAGTTTGTTTTTTTTTATTTTTAATGAAAATAAGTCGCGTGGATAAGTAGATTAAATAATATTCTTATGCTATATAATAATAATAGTCATTACAATGGCAGTGGCTGTCAAGATTACCCAAGGACACAGTTGTTATAATGTTTAAGAACAAGTCTTCCAGGACAAAAAGTTAAATGTGGTTCTGCTTCTGAAACAAATTTTAGCCTGACCAGGAAAATTTAAAATAAGGGCCCCATTTTAGAAAAAAAATCATTTTCTTAGTTATCGTTAATTTGATTAATGTAATGTTAACTTAATTAATGCAACATTACATTAATCTTAACTTTGTTAATGTAATGTTATATAAAAAATTAACATTAACTAACATTAATTAATATTAACTTAGTTTAATGTAACATTACATTAATGTTAACATTGTTAATGTAATGTTATATTAATGAGAACTTAGTTAATGTAACATTAAGTTAATGTTAACGTCTGATGCATCCTATTGCATAAAAATAGATAAAACTAATTGAAATAATGGACATTTGACAACAAAATACAATTACATTGAAGATTAAAACATACTATTAAAAGAATTTCATCATCATGATCATTTCAGCCTACAGAAGTCCACTGCTGGAAGCTGCTATTTCTTAATTTTGATTATTAACTAGTCAACAGGCACAAACCGAAACATAATAGAAACATCTATTATTTGGGAACCTATTGAAGCAAAGGAGTTAATAATTTTTTTTAATATTTCTGGTCAGGCTTTATACTCTGTCAATTGAAATTTAAATTAAAAGCGACAGTTGAAGGTTGCAAATGTGATGCAAAACTTTTAGTTCCTTTTCCAACTAAATATAAAATTGAAGGCACAACATAATTAACATCCTTGCTTATTTTTTGCCATATACTTTCCCTGGAAGAATAAATATTTTATAATTTCTAGGACTTATATATATAAATCTTTGATAAATCTGTACATATTAATTACATATCTGGCATCTGCTCTGCACAGATCTTCTCCGCTAAAAGAAAACAGTGATCATCTATCAAATTGAAACTCCTAATACAGATCCAGGCTTTACGAGAGAAAGGCCAGCCTGTTGCTTTATACATTTTTACTATTTTTTGTATATGTCACACAAGCTACAAGGTAACTTTCTAGATTTTGCTCATTTTCTCCGATAGAAGTGTCTCGTAGGATCTATTGTCATAACTTTTGAAAAGCTATAAAAGTCGTGTGATAAAACCACATTCAATACAAAATCTTTATCAAATGAAACAGTGCCCAACGGGAATGGAACCATGCGAAACATCACAAACACCTCGCTCAGTCCACCAGCACTCTCTTTATTAAAAATGAAACATTACAGAACATTAAAATTTTTTAATAGATTAAGGATAATAAATAATCAGTAACATACCTATCACGGGCACATTACAGTCACTCTAGAGAAATAGTCTGTAGGTGGTTGAGCGTGTGCGCGATGAGAATGACGGGATGCGGGTGCGGCTGCAGCACGGCGGGCGGCAGCGGGCGGCGCGGCGCGCAGTGCTCGGCCGGCAGCGGCAGCGGGCGGTGGCGCGCGCCGCTGGGCTCGGCCGGCAGCACGCGCGGCGTGGCCGGCGGCGCCCGCCGCAGCACCGCGCCGCCGCGCATCACGCACGCCACGCCCGCGCGCGGGTCGCAGTTTTCGTTCACACTTCCGCCTTCGTCGTCCGAACACAAGTCGATCACCTCACACTCCGCCTCCACGCGTCGCAGCGGATCGTGGCTCTCCCCCAGCGCTGCCTGCTCGCAGTCCGCACTGTCTACGTATATGATATCCTTCTCCGCCTTCTCCTCCGCCTCCTTCTTCAATTTATCGATGTAGTCCTGTATGCTCCTCTCGGACATCTGCTCCACTTTCACAGTGATCGGTCGACACTTTAAGAGAAGGAGCTGACCATTCAGATCTAAAATCTTTTTGTTCCTCTGGTCCGGAAAGGTGTGCTTTCTGTGCCAGTAGTCGATGGGTCTCCGGTATCGGACCGGAAACTGTGGAGTTCTAGTTTTACTGGAATGGGGTTTGCTTGCGGGTATTGGTTGGCAACAGTACCTCTCGATTCTCTCCCTGGAGTAGCTGGTGTCCCTCTGTATGTTCGACTTAGCATTTTTCATATATGCCAGGGAAGAAAATGGATAAGGAGGGCCTCTATCTATGTTGGTGACAGTTCTTGAATTTCTAGGTCTATTATCTATTTCAACTTTCCCAGTGCTCAAGGCTTCAGCATTGCTTCCTAATGGTTGCAATTTCAAAGCGGATAAAAACTCTTTCAGACCACCACTGCATGTACTAGATGGCAAATTATCATTATTGCAGAGCCTCTCATGTGCTGTTAGTACATCAAAGTTGTCAAAATGACTGTCACAGTTGTCACACAAATAAATATCAGCAGATTTAAGAGGGGGCTCTTCTGCATCGAGATCTATTGCTGAATCTCTGTCATAGAATAAGTTCTCATTTCTAAATGTGACAAGAAGGCGACTACTAGGCCTGTAATAGAGAGACGTGGTGTGATCACGGTTGTCCACGTACCTGAGCCGGTTGCGTGGGTATCGCGCCAGTTGCGCTGAGAAGACCAGCAGGAACGTGCTTTTGTGATAGTCGTAGCATTTTTTCACCAGATTTTTCAGCCTTGCCGCCCAATCCTTGGGAACCTCTGCAGGTCTTATAAAAGGATGTGTGAAAGCTACATCCCGCGGCCACCAAGGCGGCTGACGAATATCTTTGGCAGTATCATGGCCCCAGGAGCATGTTACCATAAACGTAATAAATTTCTCTAGGTCTTCGGCTGTGATCTTTGACAGCGCTGTTGGATTGCCGTTGGCGAAAAGAAGCGGTAAATTGGCGATCATGATTCCCGCTGTCGTTTATGGTCATCGCAGTCTAAACGCAGTCAGCGCTTGCGATGTTACTTTGCGCGTTAGTGCCATAACGGTTAATGCAAGGCAGTCCATCTTAGAGACAGTGTTAGAGAACATTTGAAACACATAAGGATTGATAATACAAAATCACTATAAATCAATTGAAAATTATTTTAATCGCACTCCAACAAATTCACAATTAAACTTGATGAGCGAGAGCGTTCATTTACTAAAAAGAGAAAGACACAGATTAGAGAGATATGTCTAAAGACAGATAGGAAACAGACCCAATAGAGGGCAAGCGTTAGTGAAACGTCAAACGCCCAATCGTGGTAACGTTCTCAAATTATCGACTCGTGATTTTATCGATATCGATAGTATTGTGGTTATCGATATAAATAGTACAGCACTACTTACTACATTTTGTATTATTGGTAGGTATTGGATTATAAAATAAAATTGCAACAAATTTTATATTATAAATTATATTTAATATAAAAACAGTAAAACAAAAAATACAATATCATTGTGAACATCAAAAGCTATGCTCCTTTGCCTTAATTATTTTGAAAAAGAAAATCTTTTAAATTTAAAACATTTTCTTGCTTTAAAATAATACACCTGTTATTCTGATATCAGGCTGGCGGCTCACTAACTTTCCGAAATAACTCTGGATTTTGAAAAGCACTCAACTTTAAATGTTTATGCACAATCATCACATTCCTTTCATAGGAAAAGAATCACTTTTGATTGTGGTACACCCGTCATTCTGATGTTCACAAATCTATCAAGTAATAATTACTTATATAATATGAAATGTAATAATTCAGTACTATATAACAAAACTTAGCATTGTCTGGTATTACTGGTTACAAAATTAATTATAAAATTCCCTAAGCTATGTATCTATACATATCTATCCTATTTATTCTACAATACAATTTTATTATGAACAATTAAAGTTACTTTTCATTCTTCTTAACTGGTTGTAAAAACAATAAAAAATAAAGTTATATGTGTAATATTCTTGTCCTGATATACACATAATTGTTTTTCACCCCTCTTCTATGGCAATGATGATTTGTTTCTCCCGCCATACTCTGAAAAAAACATTTTTTTATAATTTAACTATATATCAATAGAATCAATCAAACAGTAACTAAACAAATATGTAAATAGTACCTGTTGTTTATATAAACAGCCTTTTAGTCGAAACATTTTGCACGTTCCTCTTCAATATCAACAATGAACTGATGATTCTGATTAACCCCCGCAGTATACTTTAGCATAGCGCATACACACTCACTTAGAACCTGAGTGCAAGTTTTGACCTAAAACAGAAGATTTTTTTAAAAATTTCTTTCAAGCAGAATTAAATGGTTTCACTTATTATTTCACCAATATTAAAGTGCATTATAACTTGCCTTCATCCGTTGCGATGGTGTTGGTTGGATGTGGGTGTCAGTCATAGTTAAGGCATCAGTCTAGTATCATCCAGTTAGCAGTCTGCATTATACACTTCAACTATGTTACTCTATCTGGCAGTTTCGCCAGAGAATGAATGACAGATATTTGGTCAAGAAGTTGTTAATGCCTTTTATAAGGGGTTCATAAATAATTTATGCCCACCAATGCTGATTTTATGTCCTGAAAATGTAAAACATAAGTCAAAATAATAACAGGTAATATTAGTATATGTATTACCCAGCTTTTCAATTATTAGTTAAATTAAATTAATCTAATGATAAGTAAAGTTTGTATAAAAAGTAAGCAAATAATATTAACCCTCAGGTTCGCCATTCAATAATTGGTCTCATCTGATATCTGTTTGGAAGCTCTTCAGACAGGTTTGAAATGTGGATCCTTGTTCCTTGGTGGTTTGGATATAAGAGCCATTGGAAGCAAACCTGTCTGTGCTACAGCTTCTACAACATCCTGCAAATTTGAAAATATTTAAATTGCAACATAAATATCACACAATTCTGATCAACAATTTTACAAAGTTTCATGTCACAATCACTAGGTGTAAAGTGTATAGTATTAATATGTTTTTACCTTACCTGATATATATTTTTCAAAGTGGCAGCAGGGATAGAACTGCATAGCTTGCCTCCAAGATGATACTATTCCTCATACCATAAAAACGAAACTATGATCACACAGCATTCACTGCTCTTGCCAAAGTTGTCAAAACCAGTCACTTTATTCTCTGACTCCACATATTTAAGGTGCGCTGCAAATGCCATTTCATCAAATACAATAGCACAAGCCCTCTTCATGGGGTCCCATGTCTTCAGACTCTTGTCAACTGAGCTAGAATGTTATTGTTCAGCCCTGGATACATCAGATATGTTTGAGTGAATAAGGGAATACAAGGGAAATCAAGCAAATTTTGGGATAGCTTTGAATAAAATTGGAATTCGGAACAACAAAAACCGTTAACGCAAGTCCAAGGAGTGACATTTTGATTTTGAATAATTTGAATTAAGTTAGTTGTTTATCTAAATCATTCGACTTTAGACTCTATCCTAAGCAAATACAAGCGTAGCTACTCGCATTCATAAAATGTAACAACTTATACCTCTACGAATAAGGATTATAATTTAAATTAGGTGCGCTTACATCGTTTTATCATCTGATTGCTCAAGACGCTTGACCAATCACACATGAATGGGCGTTTGACATTTAATAATTGACTAAGGCAAAGAGTCTTGTATGGGAGATTCTACGGGCTGGAGAAAGATCCACAGTATTCCACAGATCACAGAACAGCGATTTCGCGCACAGATAAGTTCACTCAAATGACTCAATCACGGTGAGAAAATGCGTCACTTGACTGATTAACAAATCGATTACTCAAAATAATTTTAGATGCAATCCATTCACTGCAATCCCCAAATATCAGGTTTTTATTTTTAATAAAAAAAAATTTAAGAAGCCACTTCCATTATCATGTTAGCCAAAAATGCACTTGAGGTAAATATTCATCCGAAAAATCCGAAGGCTAGTTAATAGCCTCAAAATAAAAAATAAATTTTTTTTATGGTAATGAATTATCTGGGGCCCAATAAAAAAGAGTCAGAGAATTTGGCGGCATCCAACTATGGCGGACGATATTTTTATTTCAGTGATTGTAATCCACCTCATCGAAGTAGCACCACAGTGTCTGCCATCGATCGTTTGACGCCAAACTCTCCCAAGATGCATTGAAATGCATTACACTAGCATTTCAATGCAAACTACTGAAGATATAAAATACTGAAGACTTAGCTGTATGGGCTTCGTTCCCTTTGCCTTCCCAACATGGGAGAATTTAAAAAAAATTAAAACATAAAAGTCAAATAGAATTTATGAAAATTTTGAATTAAAAACATTAAAATCCCTCTTAAATTTTCTAAGCTCTTAAAAGAAGGCAAATTACTCTGTGGGTTCAACCCATTGGGTTGGCCCCACAGACTTATTATCCTCTAACCTTGATAACAAAAAGTCATCGCGTCGTTGAATCATAAAAAATAACTAAAAAATTATAACTCAAAAACTACAACAAATCGTAGAACATACATGGGGATTGAATCGATAGGTAGCTTCTCTACCTGCACGCTTTGACTTAACACCTTACATGAAACAACCTCAAACAATCTATTATCTCAGCCTATAATCGAAAAATAACATCAAATGGCATAGATTATTCATACGATAGACGCCAACTTTCACTCCGACGAAAACGACGATCTTACTAAGACAGAGTATGAGCTCAAGCGTTTAATTCTTAATTGACCTAAATCACAGAGTTACTCTAAGGCCCGAGTTCACCAACATTTAAATCAACTGATTATAAGATAAACAGCTGTTTAAAATACATTTTTGTGTTCACCACACGTTAACCATCGATTACAGCTCTTAACCAACCGATCAACTTAACCGAGCCTGACAGCAACGTTTAACCTCCGTTTTACTTACATTTACTACATATTGACATCAAAAGTGTTACGAAAATTTATGGTTATTTTCGATTAATAGGTTGTTTTAGTAATGAACTGGGACTTCTTGAAAATCTTGAATATTTGGAAAGAAATACAGGGTGGACGAGAAAGATTTGCGAATTTGAAAAAATTATAATAAAAAAACTAAATACAATTCAAATACAACTTTTTATTTCAATTAAAATTGACATCTGGGAAATTAATTTCTTAAAAATAACATCATCTAAATGTGCACCATCGCGCTGCAAACATTCCTCGAATCTGAACCTCAAATTAGTAAGAACTAGCTGACACATTGCGGGGGGAATAGCTGCCATTTCTTCTCGGATATTAGTCTTCAACTGGTTAATCGTAGCTGGGTTATTGGAGTAGACCCTACTTTTCAGGTATCCCCACATAAAAAAGTCCGGTGGCTTTAGATCCGAACTTCTAGGCGGCCATGCAATGTCACCTCGGCGCGATATCAGTTTCTCAGCAAACATTTCGTTTACGACCGCCAAAGAGGCATTAAATTGTGTCTTCCGTTCTTGCTGACCTTGGGCATCCCGGAGGCTTCTTGAGAACCGAACCAATTGCTTCGAACTTTCTGACCCACGATCGAATCACACTTTCCGTCGGACACTAGGTCATGTAATCCAAACACACGCCGAAATAAACGTGTGCAGTACTGCTTGGTGAAGCGCGGATTATGGCAATGAAATCCTTTTGCGGTCCATGATAATAGTCGTGATTTTACATAAGTAAACAAATCAACATGAATTTCTTTTTGACATTGACAATTTGACAGTAACCGTTAGTTACGAAAGTTGTTATCCGACCAAAATTAGAACAACGTCGTAGTAAAACGTTCTTATCACGTCATTGCACTTTACAAATTGGAAGAATTTTACGTTATAATACTAAATTTAGATGTCGACGTATATTGCGTCCGTTTAATATGACAGAGCTGCTTCGAAAATAAGTATCCTTATAACATTCGTTCATTCATTCTAAACCATCGTTAAACAGCCGATTTCGTAACCATGGTAAAAATGTTTGCGGTGAACAGTAAAAATTTGAATAGTTGTTTAAACGATGTTTAGGAATTGAACGGCTGATCACTAAAACGTTGGTTAAACAATTATTGGTGAACTCGGGCCTTAGACCTAAATAAACTAATGCCTCTGACGGCGACTCAGCTATCATCGGATTTTTAAATAAATTCAAGATTCATTTGTCCCTCTCTTCTTTGGCCGTATTTAGTCTTGCTCAGAGTCGTTTATTAACTTTAATAGTTACCTAAGTTAAAAAATTGACACTTATTTAATTCGCTTAAAGACGAATTTAAATTCGTTAGTGGAACTTAAGCATAAATGACGTCTCTGAGTGCGGCCGTTAATATCCTAAGTTTATGTCAGAAATATGTGTATTATTTTTTTTAAACTCTTATCACAATATTATACGTTCTTAAAATACTCACATGGCGACTACATACACAATGTTTTTGCACCATTTTAGAGATTTGTAGTTTGTGTTATACCTGCTTCAATATCAAAAATTACCTACGAATATTACGCTGCAAATCGATTTGCAAATACTCGGTTGGAACAAAACTTACAAACACACAGACCTAATTGTCAATGTCAGAATGTCTACTTTTGATAACTTTTGTGTCAGATGTTTTTATCACATTAATAAATCTACCCGAATTTGACTTCACGAATCTTCAAATTCTTATCAGAAAAGCCTAACAAACATTTCAAATCCAATAGAGTTTAGCAAAAAATGTGAAAGTGTCCACTGAAATAAGTTTTTGTTATCTGTTGACAATCTTCAGGTTATGTTTCATTTTAAGTAAAAACAAAGTTTATGAGACAAAATGGTTCGTATGACCCTTTGTGTTATTATTGTGTATTTCTTAATTTTTTTTCATCTTATAATCTTTCTAACAGGAGTACAGTTCGACTGACGACTCCACGAGTTCCCCATCTCACACAAATTCTGAACTAGCAGACTATGAGTGAGTATTTGCATAGAAATTATGAGTAAGTTCCTACCTAAGTTCCTAATAAGTTCACAGTCAGTCATCTTTAGTATTAAATTATTCTAAGAATCTTTTATGTTAAACTGAGAATGTAGTTCAGATGAATTTGAGCAGTTTATAAACTACCCTGGAGTTTTATTTATTTCAGTTTCTCTTAACTTTGTAATATTCATGAGTGTTAAGTTTGTTAATATAAGGTATTATTAGTAAGATAGCTGGATATTCAAATTCTTCATTCTTAATAACAATAAACCATTTTTTTTTATTTACCAGATAAAGTGGTTGAATTTTTTAAACCACATCTTGACAAAAGCATAAAACAAAGAAATACTAAGATTTTTAATTTTAAAAACTTTATTGGTACTACATTAATTACATAATAATAATGTATGTATTTAAGATGAATAAATTAAAAATCAAGTTTCAATGCAATTGCTTGTTTCCTAATGACTTTCCATTAATTTAATTCTTCATTTATATAACTTTATTACAGTTTGGACCCATTGGATTGGAATTTGGAGTCTCTCAGACACGCTGCACTGCACCAGAGACTTGTGCGGCCCCACGGCCTAGCTTGGGCTATATTGTTGTATGCAGTGCCTTACTCACAAGGAAACATTATTGAAAGGTTTAAGTTGTCTTTTATCCCGTTCTAACTGCTCACTGCACACTTACTATAACTTCCATTTTTCTAAATACCAGTTTGGTGTAGTTAGTTAAAAAACCCAAATATTAATCTGTCCTTTTCTCTCTTTAAAAATGTCTGTTGATTTGTACTGACAAATTTAAAGGTCATTGACCTTATAAATTTGATGGAGATTTATTTTACAAACTCTAATCGCCTGTTGAATTTATACAACGAATATTTCCTTGTCTGCCATTCAATCATATAATTACAACCTTAGAAAAATAAAGATATAAAATTTTGTGTCGCAAAAATCCAACATAGGTGGTTAAGGGGTTATATTGAACAAAGCTAGCTTATATGTTGTACATTAAAGATAAAATTTATTTGTTTCAGCTTCAATAATCATAGGAAATTCTACAATGAAATAAGGACAAAACTGTCTGCAGACCCTCGGGCTGTAGTTGATGACGATCCATTATCACAAAGTGATGAGGTATTTAAAAATACAATACTTACTATTGATATTTTTGAAGTACCTACCTTAAAAATGGCTAATTTCTATTGTATCTTATATTACAGAGTGTATGGAAACAGCATTTCTGTGATAATGAACTTAAAGCAGTGATATTACAAGATGTTGTCAGGACATCTCCTGATGAACTGTATTTTCGTGACAAAGATGTTCAAGATGTCATGGTGAGTTGTCATAATGGTAATTTAGGAAGGAAACCACTGAAAACCTAAGATTTCCGATAAAAGTAACTTTTTACAACAGTAAGTAAAAATTACAAAGTAAGCAACTGAAAGTACCTAGGACACTTAATAAAACAAACTACCGACTGCACCACCATTAATTATTTACTAATGTACTCAATTTTAGGTACGAATATTGTTCTTTTGGGCGCGTTCGCATTCCTACTTGGGATACAGACAAGGAATGCACGAAATACTAGCACCAATTCTATTTGAATTATTCCAAGACAGGAGATTTGCACCTAGTAAATTAAGGTAAACATGAATATTGCCAAAAATAGCATTGCTTTACATTAGGTTTATATACTAAATTGTGTGATTTCAATACCAAGAAGGTGTTTATGCATATGTAATCATTCATTCTTTGAAATCTAGAGAATTACTTTTGTATACCAACACCAAGAGAGTAGCATAACTTGACAGATGCCATTGACACAAAGATTCTGATGGGGTGGCATTTTGTAATTCTCTAATAATATATTACTATGTTTTTTGCAGTGAAATTTTAAAATGTGTCTTGGATGAAGATTATCTTGAACATGACAGCTAGTAAGTATAATAAGTTGTAGATATGTGGTATTTTTTTGTTCTAGCAAAAATTAGATTTTATTAAAGATAAATCGTTAAAATGCAAATCTGTCTGTCCTCAGCCTATATACGTCCCACTGCTGGGCACAGGCCTTCCTCACAGAGAAACACATGAGGAGTATAGGCCTTAACACCACCACGCTAGCCCAATGCGGGTGGGTAGAAACGGTTGCAATAGCTACTGGGACCAACGGCTTAATGTGCCTTCCGAAGCACGGAGGAGTTTGAGATCACAAAGTTTTGGTCACCCATGCACGTCCTGACCATGGCGAAGGTAGCTTTGTTTTCGATATCGAAAGCCAAAGCGTACTAACCACTACGCTACTGAGCTCCATAAAATGCAATTGAAATTCAAGTTAGTAGCACGCGTATTCGTGTTCCAAAATAGTTTAACCCTTTATATGACGAAATCGCATTACAATCATTATTTGCTTGCCTTTTTCCCGATTCTCGTCTATCACACGTCATATCAACGTTCAATGCCAGTCCCACACTTGGACTGACTAAATGAGGACGTGCCTCATTCACACAATCAATTTCTTCTTCGGTCTTCCTCTCTCTGCATTACCATCCACTCTCATATTCATAACTCTTCTCGTTACATGCTCATTTTCTCTTCTCAAAATATGACCATATCACGAGAGCCACTTTTCTCTCAATTTCTCTATCACTAGAGCATTTTAGAGCCCTAATCTTCGTCAGTAAAGTCGTATTATTGTAACAATTTTATCGTGTCTATTACGTAATCATCCGACAAAATGCAGTTTGTTTTGTAGATTTTTTTTTGTTTTATTGTTGTGCTTGTGTTATTATAAGTTAAAAGGTTTTTTTTTTCTTATTTATTTTCCGGGACATTGAGTCGTTCGTCGACTATGTCAGTCCCATAGTACACAAAGATAAAATTC
Source organism: Parapoynx stratiotata (assembly GCA_910589355.1). Lineage (NCBI taxonomy): Eukaryota > Metazoa > Arthropoda > Insecta > Lepidoptera > Crambidae > Parapoynx > Parapoynx stratiotata. The sequence goes on from OU342464.1 coordinate 16,089,218, forward strand.
CAGTATCCTCTAATAGCCTATAGGCGTGCAGACAGATCATCCTACTCGCATCAGATGCTGGCACGGATAGAATACTCTAGAACACCCCTACGTCTATCCAGTTAACATTTAGCACTATCATTGCTTGTTCTCTTAATGATATGCTCCGGACAAAGTTAAAAGGTTAAATACAGAATTCTATAATAAAACATTTATTTGTTTCAGTTTGCTTTTTAGTACCATAATGAAGGGTATAGAAAGGTTTTACACGACCGGCGATGTTGTCCCTTCTTCATGCGGAAGACTGCCGACCTCTAAGACTGTACATGTAAGTCTAAACTTTTGGATTACTTACTCAAATCATAAGCAATCATCGAATGTTATTGAGGGAAAATGCGGCAAGAGCATTACATTCAAATAATCTTTTTTCGTGTTGACGTCAGCGTCAGCGTAAGCCGTTGGTCCCGGTCGCATTTGTGACCGTTTCTACCCACCAACCCGCATTGGGCCTGCGTGGTGGTGTTACGGCCTATACTCCTCATGTTTTTCTCTATAAGGAAGGTCCGTCCCAGCAGTGGGACATATATAGGCTGATGACGCACGCAAGTCTAGACGAAGTGCAGTCGTATTTGTAATAGCCCATTCAGGCGAAAGACCTTTGAAGAGATCCTCTGAAAAGGCCAAATTGTACTCTGATAAGAAATTGTTACTTTAAATGGTGTACAATAAAGTTTATTTTTCATTTCATTTCAAAAATACCGACAACGATCGGAGACAGGCGAGCGCTAGAACGAATCGGCGAAAAACTTCTCACATTCACACTTCTCGGGTGTTCCCCCGAACATCTCTCGCCGTACTGAATGGACCATTACATTGTAAAGTTTCAAATTATACACTTTTCTCGATTATCATTTAAACGGCTCAACTTTGCTTGTTCTAGAATCCAAACGAGGTAATCAGATATCTGGAGCAGTTGAGAAACGAGTTCCTCGTGCCATTGGACCAGGAGTTGGCCGCGCATTTGTCTTCTTGCAATATCACCATGGAGCTGTTTGGAATGTAAGTTAGTTATCAATTTCTCAGCTATTTGCCTCAGACGGTCCTCACAGATGTTCTTCAGAGCTCAAACGCGTAGTGGTTATGATGCTCTGGCGTTCGATATCGAAAACAAAGCTACCCTCGCCATAGTCAGGACTTGGATGGGTGACAAACATTTTGTGATCTTGAACTCTGTGCTTCTGAAGGCACGGTAACCCGTTGGTCCCGGTCGCTATTGCAACCGTTTCTACCCACCAACCCGCATTGGGCCAGCGTTGTGTTGAACGGCTCATATTTCTCTTGTGTTTCTCCATAAGGAAGGCCTGTGCCCAGCAGTGGAACTTATATAGGTTGAGGAGGTTTTCACAGTTTCATCGGATTGTTGAGGAAACAACTTTGGAAGGCCCTCAAATTGCAAGCCCTCAATACCCATGTACCATTAGGTGAGAGCCACAGATATTCACTTACATAGATGACGCAAATGCATGTACTGCGCGTGTCCGAAAACCCCGATCAAACGTCGGGGTTGGCCGCTGCTAACTAGACAGCGCGCGTCCGAATGGCTGCAAAAACTAAAAAAAAATGCTTCGTTGTGAGATAATTAGTGGAGGGACATCAGCGTCATCAGTATCTTTCAATCAGTTCGGATCTCCTGTCTCAAAATTACGGCTGTGACGTCACCGCAGACGTTAAAAGTTGACACGCTTGGTTTCAATACAAATCGTTATACTTGCGTTTATATGTCAATGTATATCGGTGGTGAGGCAGTATGCTAGTTCGCCAACATGTTGAATGAAAAAATGGTCCTTCCAGCCGGTGGCTGCGACTACTGTTCGGGCGGGAGTTCCCCCGGACCGAGCTCCCGGGCCTGTGGGGCTTCCTGTTCGCGGATGGGCCCTCGCTGCCGCACCTACACTACGTCATCCTCGCTATGCTCATCTCAATACGAGATAAATGTACGTTTTAATGATTATTATTTGAAATAATTATAAGCTGCCCAAGTTACTGCAATGGCATTTTCAGTCGGATAGAATTTTTATTAGCGTTGCTTGAAGCGTTGTTTCTACGAGAACCTTCTGTTTTGGGCTACAAAAATAACTTATTAAGCATTTGCTCATGAAATATGAAATACTGTAAAGACCACCATTATAGAGCATGTGATGTGATCAAATGTTTGTACGTTTTAAAGATACATGGCTCTCAAGCTATCTGACACGACTTTTGTTGAGAGATCACGTGATGGACAGTGTGTGTGCGCGTGGATGATGCTTGTGTGTGTGTGTGTGTGTGTGAGTGTCTCATGCGTGTGTGTGAGTGTGCAGTGCTGGACGCGGAGGCGGGAGCGCTGGCGCGGCTGATGCGCGCGTGCCCGCTGCCGGCGCGGCACGTGGCGGCGCTGGCTGTGTGTGCGTGTGTGTGTGTGTGTGTGTGTGTGTGTGTGTGTGTGTGTGTGTGAGTGTCTCATGCCGTGTGCAGTGCTGGACGCGGAGGCGGGAGCGCTGGCGCGGCTGATGCGCGCGTGCCCGCTGCCGGCGCGGCACGTGGCGGCGCTGGCTGTGTGTGTGTGTGTGTGTGTGTGTGTGTGTGTGTGTGTGTGTGTGTGTGTGTGTGTGTGTGTGTGTGTGTGTGTGAGTGTCTCATGCCGTGTGCAGTGCTGGACGCGGAGGCGGGCGCGGCGCTGGCGCGGCTGATGCGCGCGTGCCCGCTGCCGGCGCGGCACGTGGCGGCGCTGGCTGTGTGTGTGTGTGTGTGTGTGTGTGTGTGTGTGTGAGTGTCTCATGCCGTGTGCAGTGCTGGACGCGGAGGCGGGCGCGGCGCTGGCGCGGCTGATGCGCGCGTGCCCGCTGCCGGCGCGGCACGTGGCGGCGCTGGCTGTGTGTGTGTGTGTGTGTGTGTGTGTGTGTGAGTGTCTCATGCCGTGTGCAGTGCTGGACGCGGAGGCGGGCGCGGCGCTGGCGCGGCTGATGCGCGCGTGCCCGCTGCCGGCGCGGCACGTGGCGGCGCTGGCTGTGTGTGTGTGTGTGTGTGTGTGTGTGTGTGTGTGTGAGTGTCTCATGCCGTGTGCAGTGCTGGACGCGGAGGCGGGCGCGGCGCTGGCGCGGCTGATGCGCGCGTGCCCGCTGCCGGCGCGGCACGTGGCGGCGCTGGCTGTGTGTGTGTGTGTGTGTGTGTGTGTGTGTGTGTGTGAGTGTCTCATGCCGTGTGCAGTGCTGGACGCGGAGGCGGGCGCGGCGCTGGCGCGGCTGATGCGCGCGTGCCCGCTGCCGGCGCGGCACGTGGCGGCGCTGGCTGTGTGTGTGTGTGTGTGTGTGTGTGTGTGTGTGTGTGAGTGTCTCATGCCGTGTGCAGTGCTGGACGCGGAGGCGGGCGCGGCGCTGGCGCGGCTGATGCGCGCGTGCCCGCTGCCGGCGCGGCACGTGGCGGCGCTGGCTGTGTGTGTGTGTGTGTGTGTGTGTGTGTGTGTGTGTGAGTGTCTCATGCCGTGTGCAGTGCTGGACGCGGAGGCGGGCGCGGCGCTGGCGCGGCTGATGCGCGCGTGCCCGCTGCCGGCGCGGCACGTGGCGGCGCTGGCTGTGTGTGTGTGTGTGTGTGTGTGTGTGTGTGTGTGTGAGTGTCTCATGCCGTGTGCAGTGCTGGACGCGGAGGCGGGCGCGGCGCTGGCGCGGCTGATGCGCGCGTGCCCGCTGCCGGCGCGGCACGTGGCGGCGCTGGCTGTGTGTGTGTGTGTGTGTGTGTGTGTGTGTGTGTGTGAGTGTCTCATGCCGTGTGCAGTGCTGGACGCGGAGGCGGGCGCGGCGCTGGCGCGGCTGATGCGCGCGTGCCCGCTGCCGGCGCGGCACGTGGCGGCGCTGGCTGTGGGTGTGTGTGTGTGTGTGTGTGTGTGTGTGTGTGTGAGTGTCTCATGCCGTGTGCAGTGCTGGACGCGGAGGCGGGCGCGGCGCTGGCGCGGCTGATGCGCGCGTGCCCGCTGCCGGCGCGGCACGTGGCGGCGCTGGCTGTGTGTGTGTGTGTGTGTGTGTGTGTGTGTGTGTGTGAGTGTCTCATGCCGTGTGCAGTGCTGGACGCGGAGGCGGGCGCGGCGCTGGCGCGGCTGATGCGCGCGTGCCCGCTGCCGGCGCGGCACGTGGCGGCGCTGGCTGTGTGTGTGTGTGTGTGTGTGTGTGTGTGTGTGTGTGAGTGTCTCATGCCGTGTGCAGTGCTGGACGCGGAGGCGGGCGCGGCGCTGGCGCGGCTGATGCGCGCGTGCCCGCTGCCGGCGCGGCACGTGGCGGCGCTGGCTGTGTGTGTGTGTGTGTGTGTGTGTGTGTGTGTGTGTGTGAGTGTCTCATGCCGTGTGCAGTGCTGGACGCGGAGGCGGGCGCGGCGCTGGCGCGGCTGATGCGCGCGTGCCCGCTGCCGGCGCGGCACGTGGCGGCGCTGGCTGTGTGTGTGTGTGTGTGTGTGTGTGTGTGTGTGTGTGAGTGTCTCATGCCGTGTGCAGTGCTGGACGCGGAGGCGGGCGCGGCGCTGGCGCGGCTGATGCGCGCGTGCCCGCTGCCGGCGCGGCACGTGGCGGCGCTGGCTGTGTGTGTGTGTGTGTGTGTGTGTGTGTGTGTGTGTGAGTGTCTCATGCCGTGTGCAGTGCTGGACGCGGAGGCGGGCGCGGCGCTGGCGCGGCTGATGCGCGCGTGCCCGCTGCCGGCGCGGCACGTGGCGGCGCTGGCTGTGTGTGTGTGTGTGTGTGTGTGTGTGTGTGTGTGTGAGTGTCTCATGCCGTGTGCAGTGCTGGACGCGGAGGCGGGCGCGGCGCTGGCGCGGCTGATGCGCGCGTGCCCGCTGCCGGCGCGGCACGTGGCGGCGCTGGCTGTGTGTGTGTGTGTGTGTGTGTGTGTGTGTGTGTGTGAGTGTCTCATGCCGTGTGCAGTGCTGGACGCGGAGGCGGGCGCGGCGCTGGCGCGGCTGATGCGCGCGTGCCCGCTGCCGGCGCGGCACGTGGCGGCGCTGGCTGTGTGTGTGTGTGTGTGTGTGTGTGTGTGTGTGTGTGAGTGTCTCATGCCGTGTGCAGTGCTGGACGCGGAGGCGGGCGCGGCGCTGGCGCGGCTGATGCGCGCGTGCCCGCTGCCGGCGCGGCACGTGGCGGCGCTGGCTGTGTGTGTGTGTGTGTGTGTGTGTGTGTGTGTGTGTGAGTGTCTCATGCCGTGTGCAGTGCTGGACGCGGAGGCGGGCGCGGCGCTGGCGCGGCTGATGCGCGCGTGCCCGCTGCCGGCGCGGCACGTGGCGGCGCTGGCTGTGTGTGTGTGTGTGTGTGTGTGTGTGTGTGTGTGAGTGTCTCATGCCGTGTGCAGTGCTGGACGCGGAGGCGGGCGCGGCGCTGGCGCGGCTGATGCGCGCGTGCCCGCTGCCGGCGCGGCACGTGGCGGCGCTGGCTGTGTGTGTGTGTGTGTGTGTGTGTGTGTGTGTGTGTGAGTGTCTCATGCCGTGTGCAGTGCTGGACGCGGAGGCGGGCGCGGCGCTGGCGCGGCTGATGCGCGCGTGCCCGCTGCCGGCGCGGCACGTGGCGGCGCTGGCTGTGTGTGTGTGTGTGTGTGTGTGTGTGTGTGAGTGTCTCATGCCGTGTGCAGTGCTGGACGCGGAGGCGGGCGCGGCGCTGGCGCGGCTGATGCGCGCGTGCCCGCTGCCGGCGCGGCACGTGGCGGCGCTGGCGCTGCACCTGCGCGCGCCGCTGCGGCATGCGCGCCCTCCAGCGCCCAAACTTCGCGATCATTACACGTAAGTGTATTTTCTGTACATAAAAAAAAGTAACGATCGAATGTTACGTCACCAAAGTAGAATTTAATGATTTGCCAAATGTTGTTGTCGAGACTAGATAAGACAAGTGAAGGTAATTACATTAGGGGAGGTCTATGTTTAATAGTGAACAACAAATAACAACAAAAAAAAGTTAAGTTGATTCTGATTCGGTTTAAATTTTAGTACAATTCAAATTTTCTCACCGACCGTTTATAATGTAACAAGCTGTCGCATCCGCCGTCGCATCATGTCGAGAAACGACGACTCAACCCTGCTCGTATTTCCAAACGCGTAGCAGCGTGCAGTCGGTGACGGAGTCGAGCTGGTCGCTGGAGCAGTGCGCGGGCGTGGAGCTGGAGCTGGACTCGGGGTCGGAGGGCGTGGCCGAGGGCGGGGACGTGGCGCGCGAGCTGGCGGCGCTGGCGCTGCTGCGGGCGCGCCTGCCGCCCGCCGCCGCGCGCCTCGCCGCCGCCCTGCCGCGCCCGCCGCGCGCCGCCGCGCAGCCGCTGCGCCAGATACTGCAGGTACACGCACGCTGCGGGCGCGCCTGCCGCCCGCCGCCGCCCTGCCGCGCCCGCCGCGCGCCGCCGCGCAGCCGCTGCGCCAGATACTGCAGGTACACGCACGCTGCGGGCGCGCCTGCCGCCCGCCGCCGCCCTGCCGCGCCCGCCGCGCGCCGCCGCGCAGCCGCTGCGCCAGATACTGCAGGTACACGCACGCTGCGGGCGCGCCTGCCGCCCGCCGCCGCGCGCCTCGCCGCCGCCCTGCCGCGCCCGCCGCGCGCCGCCGCGCAGCCGCTGCGCCAGATACTGCAGGTACACGCACGCTGCGGGCGCGCCTGCCGCCCGCCGCCGCGCGCCTCGCCGCCGCCCTGCCGCGCCCGCCGCGCGCCGCCGCGCAGCCGCTGCGCCAGATACTGCAGGTACACGCACGCTGCGGGCGCGCCTGCCGCCCGCCGCCGCGCGCCTCGCCGCCGCCCTGCCGCGCCCGCCGCGCGCCGCCGCGCAGCCGCTGCGCCAGATACTGCAGGTACACGCACGCTGCGGGCGCGCCTGCCGCCCGCCGCCGCGCGCCTCGCCGCCGCCCTGCCGCGCCCGCCGCGCGCCGCCGCGCAGCCGCTGCGCCAGATACTGCAGGTACACGCACGCTGCGGGCGCGCCTGCCGCCCGCCGCCGCGCGCCTCGCCGCCGCCCTGCCGCGCCCGCCGCGCGCCGCCGCGCAGCCGCTGCGCCAGATACTGCAGGTACACGCACGCTGCGGGCGCGCCTGCCGCCCGCCGCCGCGCGCCTCGCCGCCGCCCTGCCGCGCCCGCCGCGCGCCGCCGCGCAGCCGCTGCGCCAGATACTGCAGGTACACGCACGCTGCGGGCGCGCCTGCCGCCCGCCGCCGCGCGCCTCGCCGCCGCCCTGCCGCGCCCGCCGCGCGCCGCCGCGCAGCCGCTGCGCCAGATACTGCAGGTACACGCACGCTGCGGGCGCGCCTGCCGCCCGCCGCCGCACCAGATACTGCAGGTACACGCACGCTGCGGGCGCGCCTGCCGCCCGCCGCCGCGGCAGATACTGCAGGTACACGCACGCTGCGGGCGCGCCTGCCGCCCGCCGCCGCGGCAGATACTGCAGGTACACGCACGCTGCGGGCGCGCCTGCCGCCCGCCGCCGCACCAGATACTGCAGGTACACGCACGCTGCGGGCGCGCCTGCCGCCCGCCGCCGCGGCAGATACTGCAGGTACACGCACGCTGCGGGCGCGCCTGCCGCCCGCCGCCGCGGCAGATACTGCAGGTACACGCACGCTGCGGGCGCGCCTGCCGCCCGCCGCCGCGGCAGATACTGCAGGTACACGCACGCTGCGGGCGCGCCTGCCGCCCGCCGCCGCGGCAGATACTGCAGGTACACGCACGCTGCGGGCGCGCCTGCCGCCCGCCGCCGCGGCAGATACTGCAGGTACACGCACGCTGCGGGCGCGCCTGCCGCCCGCCGCCGCGGCAGATACTGCAGGTACACGCACGCTGCGGGCGCGCCTGCCGCCCGCCGCCGCGGCAGATACTGCAGGTACACGCACGCTGCGGGCGCGCCTGCCGCCCGCCGCCGCGGCAGATACTGCAGGTACACGCACGCTGCGGGCGCGCCTGCCGCCCGCCGCCGCGGCAGATACTGCAGGTACACGCACGCTGCGGGCGCGCCTGCCGCCCGCCGCCGCGGCAGATACTGCAGGTACACGCACGCTGCGGGCGCGCCTGCCGCCCGCCGCCGCGCGCCATTCCGTACTATTCACTGCTGTACAGTCCCTATAGAGACCTGCAACAAAATGTATACATTTTATTGTGATGCGATAAGATTTATATTTGAGGTTACAACTTCAAATATAAATCTTGTCGCATGTTAGTGCACGTGACTGTAGAGTACACCTATCAAGCACTGAGTACACTCTGCACGCGTTGAGTACACTCTGCACTCACTGAGTACACTCTGCACGCATTGAGTACACTCTGCACTCACTGTGTACACTCTGCAGGCACTCAGAGTACACCTATCAAGCACGTAGTTCACTCTGCACGCACCGAGTACACTGAGAGTACAGCTAACTCTAGACAGCTCAAGAATCTGGATTCGCTGGAAACAATACACACGATAACGCCGTGAAATGCTAATAACAAAATATGTGTTATCCAACCCCTATCTCATTGCAGTTAGCGGCTCTGTTGCAATGCCGTAACCACGCCCTCGTCGACGTTGAGACAGCGTTAGAAGCGGCTGAAGGACAAAGTTCAGAGCAAGTCGGTCGTCGGCAAGTGATTCCCGTCGCCGTAGTACCCAAGCGCCCTCCCAACAAACAACCCAACAAACTAAACCCTAAAGTCAAAGAGGTACCTCTAAAAGTGTTCCACCACGCAGAGTGCAAGTCCGCTAGTGACCTGCCCTTCTTAGACCCCTTACGACTAAGGACAGAGTGACTAAGACGCAAAATTATGCTTTACAGCTATTATCATTGAGTTGGTTTTCCTGTACAGTTAAAAGGCGCCGCCTGCGCGTGCATGATAAATTATGTTAGTAGGCTCCCCCAGAGAGTAGCCCTGGGCGGCAGCGTGACGTGAAGTGAGACCCAACACGGTTAAAATCCGGTTTATTGATGCTATTGTTTAGGTATATAGAGGATTACTTTTAATGAATAGGTATACAACCTCAATATTAGGTGGCTAACATCATAAATAAATAATAATAACATCATTAATAAATAAAAAAATCTACGGCTATTAATAATTTGATACATTTTACTTACATACAAAAATAATATCAATATCTGAATGTTCTTAGCTCTGTGCGCATTGTGAGCGCGAGCTTCGCGCGTCACACGAAAAGGTTACCTATTCGTATGAACGGAACATAGACTTACTAATGTCACGACAGTACATTATAAGCTACTAAAATCATTTTTTAACAGTGTATTGAGTTATGATAAGGCTATTACGACTCGTAGAACTAATGTTGTTATTGAGGTATGATTTTTTTTTTGAGAGTAGCTCGGTGGCTTTGTGTTAAGTACGCTTTGGTTTTCGATCGAAAACAAAGCTACCTTCGCCATGGTCAAGCCGTAGATGGGTGACCAAAAATTTGTGATCTCGAACATCTCCGTGCTTCGGAAGGCACGTTAAGCCGTTGGTCCCGATCGCTATTGCGACCGTTTCTACCCACCAACCCGCATTGGACCTGCGTGGTGGTGTTACGGCCCATACTATTCATGTGTTTCTCCATGAGGAAGGCATGTGCCCAGCAGTGGGATGTATATAGGCTGAGGACAGGTATGATGTTAGCTAGTCTTGCGAGGTTGTTAATCAATAAAACTAACCCTGCATACAATTCTAAGTAATGTACACATTGAAAAGTATTGGGTCCTTACCTATGAAATTGGTGTTTTTATTCTGTCTTAGTATTTTGTCTGTAACTATTAAGATTCAGAGTATTCCTAAAAAATAATTACCTCGTCTAAAAATAGACTATATTTTTGAGCTCTTTTGATTTGTTTTGATAATTTGTTGTAAGTTTAATTGTGTTAAAATTGGACACGGAGACAACTCTTTTTAAGTGCCTCCCGAATACATCATTTTATTTGCATTCACTCAAAAACGATAAATAATATGATACATGCCAAATTTTATTATCTCTGGATTTGTCGTTGTGAAGAAAACTGATAAAATGTTAGTATGGAAAATGCAGAATTCCCCAAAATCTCCATACAAAACACCAATTTCATAGGTAAGAACCTAATATTTGCGCATGGCCCGGCGGTGTACGAAGCTGCTGTTCATGTTGAAAGTAAGGGTCCGTTCACACAGACCGGCTTGGCCGGAGCGGAGCCGCCAACTATTTAACCGATCGGCTACGCGAGCGAGAAAGAACACGCAATCGGAGCCGGTCGGCTCCTCTTATTATTTTACACGAAGCGCGTTCAAGCATTTTTAACGACAAAAAAAGTGCACATGGAAAAATAAACTTTACTACAATTACTCAAAACTCTGTTTTCAACGTTATAAAAATCTGCTCTCCTCCGAGCCGGTCTGTGTGAACAATATTTTTTAAACCCAAAGATGGACATCGCAACATGATAATATTATCTTTAAAAAAACTCTAAAAAGATTTTAAGGCTTTCACGTAGTAAAATTTTCTTTCTACGTAGTTAATGTTGAAAGCATTATATTGCTATAATGAAAAAGTGAATTTACTGTTTACGCTTTAAAATGTAAGTTAGATAGTTTAAATCTTAATGTATAAATATGACTTGTTAATTCTATTACTTGTTAATCATGTAAGGAAAATATACGTTTTTTCTGTAAATATTTTTCTTTGAAAATACCTAAATAAGACAAAAATTTTAATTATAATTAGCAAATATGAACTTCCATACTATGAGTTATATTTACAAGATCTCGGTTCGGCTAATAACCAGAATGTATTTAATTTTTACGTTTAGAGGTGTTTTTCAAATTCAATAATTGGATTATTGTCATGTGCTGTGATTTGCTAAGGAAATTTGGTTCCAACCTAGTTATAATTTAGATTTTTTGCATTTTTTGTGTAAAGGAAATTTAGGATATAGTGTGGTAGTTACAAATATGTGAGATGTTATATAGTGCAATTAATAGTAAGTTGCATAGATAAGATATAATCTTTTTGACTTATTTTGGATTCTAAATTATTTTTTTTATTTTATGCAATGTTTTTGAGCAAGATAAAATTACTATACAGCGTGTTAAAAAAGTGTATTGAAAACTTTAGGGAATGGATAGATCCCTTAAATTATTTAAAAAACGGAATAGCTATCATACTATTATTTTAAGGCAAAGAAAAGTCTATTAATATTTTTTTTTAATATGGTACATTGGCAAGAGGATGTGTAGTTTTGTCTTGCAACATTACGATGGTACTTATTTACCTAGTATTTATCCAAAAGCTTTTAGTTTTTATAAGTTCATGATACCTTCTTTGATATTCAAGTAGCTAGGAATTGAACTTAATGTATTTACTTTGTACGTTTTAATGATTATTATTTGAAATAATTATAAGCTGCCCAAGTTACTGCAATGGCATTTTCAGTCGGATAGAATTTTTATTAGCGTTGCTTGAAGCGTTGTTTCTACGAGAACCTTCTGTTTTGGGCTACAAAAATAACTTATTAAGCATTTGCTCATGAAATATGAAATACTGTAAAGACCACCATTATAGAGCATGTGATGTGATCAAATGTTTGTACGTTTTAAAGATACATGGCTCTCAAGCTATCTGACACGACTTTTGTTGAGAGATCACGTGATGGACAGTGTGTGTGCGCGTGGATGATGCTTGTGTGTGTGTGTGTGTGTGTGAGTGTCTCAGCGTGTGTGTGAGTGTGCAGTGCTGGACGCGGAGGCGGGAGCGCTGGCGCGGCTGATGCGCGCGTGCCCGCTGCCGGCGCGGCACGTGGCGGCGCTGGCTGTGTGTGCCGTGGTGTGTGTGTGTGTGTGTGTGTGTGTGTGTGTGTGTGTGTGAGTGTCTCATGCCGTGTGCAGTGCTGGACGCGGAGGCGGGAGCGCTGGCGCGGCTGATGCGCGCGTGCCCGCTGCCGGCGCGGCACGTGGCGGCGCTGGCTGTGTGTGGTGTGTGTGTGTGTGTGTGTGTGTGTGTGTGTGTGTGTGATGTGTGTGTGTGTGTGTGTGTGTGGTGTGAGTGTCTCATGCCGTGTGCAGTGCTGGACGCGGAGGCGGGCGCGGCGCTGGGCGCGGCTGATGCGCGCGTGCCCGCTGCCGGCGCGGCACGTGGCGGCGCTGGCTGTGTGTGTGTGTGTGTGTGTGTGTGGTGTGTGTGAGTGTCTCATGCCGTGTGCAGTGCTGGACGCGGAGGCGGGCGCGGCGCTGGCGCGGCTGATGCGCGCGTGCCCGCTGCCGGCGCGGCACGTGGCGGCGCTGGCTGTGTGTGTGTGTGTGTGTGTGTGTGTGTGTGAGTGTCTCATGCCGTGTGCAGTGCTGGACGCGGAGGCGGGCGCGGCGCTGGCGCGGCTGATGCGCGCGTGCCCGCTGCCGGCGCGGCACGTGGCGGCGCTGGCTGTGTGTGTGTGTGTGTGTGTGTGTGTGTGTGTGTGTGAGTGTCTCATGCCGTGTGCAGTGCTGGACGCGGAGGCGGGCGCGGCGCTGGCGCGGCTGATGCGCGCGTGCCCGCTGCCGGCGCGGCACGTGGCGGCGCTGGCTGTGTGTGTGTGTGTGTGTGTGTGTGTGTGTGTGTGTGAGTGTCTCATGCCGTGTGCAGTGCTGGACGCGGAGGCGGGCGCGGCGCTGGCGCGGCTGATGCGCGCGTGCCCGCTGCCGGCGCGGCACGTGGCGGCGCTGGCTGTGTGTGTGTGTGTGTGTGTGTGTGTGTGTGTGTGTGAGTGTCTCATGCCGTGTGCAGTGCTGGACGCGGAGGCGGGCGCGGCGCTGGCGCGGCTGATGCGCGCGTGCCCGCTGCCGGCGCGGCACGTGGCGGCGCTGGCTGTGTGTGTGTGTGTGTGTGTGTGTGTGTGTGTGTGTGTGAGTGTCTCATGCCGTGTGCAGTGCTGGACGCGGAGGCGGGCGCGGCGCTGGCGCGGCTGATGCGCGCGTGCCCGCTGCCGGCGCGGCACGTGGCGGCGCTGGCTGTGTGTGTGTGTGTGTGTGTGTGTGTGTGTGTGTGTGTGAGTGTCTCATGCCGTGTGCAGTGCTGGACGCGGAGGCGGGCGCGGCGCTGGCGCGGCTGATGCGCGCGTGCCCGCTGCCGGCGCGGCACGTGGCGGCGCTGGCTGTGTGTGTGTGTGTGTGTGTGTGTGTGTGTGTGTGTGAGTGTCTCATGCCGTGTGCAGTGCTGGACGCGGAGGCGGGCGCGGCGCTGGCGCGGCTGATGCGCGCGTGCCCGCTGCCGGCGCGGCACGTGGCGGCGCTGGCTGTGTGTGTGTGTGTGTGTGTGTGTGTGTGTGTGTGTGAGTGTCTCATGCCGTGTGCAGTGCTGGACGCGGAGGCGGGCGCGGCGCTGGCGCGGCTGATGCGCGCGTGCCCGCTGCCGGCGCGGCACGTGGCGGCGCTGGCTGTGTGTGTGTGTGTGTGTGTGTGTGTGTGTGTGTGTGAGTGTCTCATGCCGTGTGCAGTGCTGGACGCGGAGGCGGGCGCGGCGCTGGCGCGGCTGATGCGCGCGTGCCCGCTGCCGGCGCGGCACGTGGCGGCGCTGGCTGTGTGTGTGTGTGTGTGTGTGTGTGTGTGTGTGTGTGAGTGTCTCATGCCGTGTGCAGTGCTGGACGCGGAGGCGGGCGCGGCGCTGGCGCGGCTGATGCGCGCGTGCCCGCTGCCGGCGCGGCACGTGGCGGCGCTGGCTGTGTGTGTGTGTGTGTGTGTGTGTGTGTGTGTGTGTGAGTGTCTCATGCCGTGTGCAGTGCTGGACGCGGAGGCGGGCGCGGCGCTGGCGCGGCTGATGCGCGCGTGCCCGCTGCCGGCGCGGCACGTGGCGGCGCTGGCTGTGTGTGTGTGTGTGTGTGTGTGTGTGTGTGTGTGTGAGTGTCTCATGCCGTGTGCAGTGCTGGACGCGGAGGCGGGCGCGGCGCTGGCGCGGCTGATGCGCGCGTGCCCGCTGCCGGCGCGGCACGTGGCGGCGCTGGCTGTGTGTGTGTGTGTGTGTGTGTGTGTGTGTGTGTGTGAGTGTCTCATGCCGTGTGCAGTGCTGGACGCGGAGGCGGGCGCGGCGCTGGCGCGGCTGATGCGCGCGTGCCCGCTGCCGGCGCGGCACGTGGCGGCGCTGGCTGTGTGTGTGTGTGTGTGTGTGTGTGTGTGTGTGTGTGAGTGTCTCATGCCGTGTGCAGTGCTGGACGCGGAGGCGGGCGCGGCGCTGGCGCGGCTGATGCGCGCGTGCCCGCTGCCGGCGCGGCACGTGGCGGCGCTGGCTGTGTGTGTGTGTGTGTGTGTGTGTGTGTGTGTGTGTGAGTGTCTCATGCCGTGTGCAGTGCTGGACGCGGAGGCGGGCGCGGCGCTGGCGCGGCTGATGCGCGCGTGCCCGCTGCCGGCGCGGCACGTGGCGGCGCTGGCTGTGTGTGTGTGTGTGTGTGTGTGTGTGTGTGTGTGAGTGTCTCATGCCGTGTGCAGTGCTGGACGCGGAGGCGGGCGCGGCGCTGGCGCGGCTGATGCGCGCGTGCCCGCTGCCGGCGCGGCACGTGGCGGCGCTGGCTGTGTGTGTGTGTGTGTGTGTGTGTGTGTGTGTGTGTGAGTGTCTCATGCCGTGTGCAGTGCTGGACGCGGAGGCGGGCGCGGCGCTGGCGCGGCTGATGCGCGCGTGCCCGCTGCCGGCGCGGCACGTGGCGGCGCTGGCTGTGTGTGTGTGTGTGTGTGTGTGTGTGTGTGAGTGTCTCATGCCGTGTGCAGTGCTGGACGCGGAGGCGGGCGCGGCGCTGGCGCGGCTGATGCGCGCGTGCCCGCTGCCGGCGCGGCACGTGGCGGCGCTGGCGCTGCACCTGCGCGCGCCGCTGCGGCATGCGCGCCCTCCAGCGCCCAAACTTCGCGATCATTACACGTAAGTGTATTTTCTGTACATAAAAAAAAGTAACGATCGAATGTTACGTCACCAAAGTAGAATTTAATGATTTGCCAAATGTTGTTGTCGAGACTAGATAAGACAAGTGAAGGTAATTACATTAGGGGAGGTCTATGTTTAATAGTGAACAACAAATAACAACAAAAAAAAGTTAAGTTGATTCTGATTCGGTTTAAATTTTAGTACAATTCAAATTTTCTCACCGACCGTTTATAATGTAACAAGCTGTCGCATCCGCCGTCGCATCATGTCGAGAAACGACGACTCAACCCTGCTCGTATTTCCAAACGCGTAGCAGCGTGCAGTCGGTGACGGAGTCGAGCTGGTCGCTGGAGCAGTGCGCGGGCGTGGAGCTGGAGCTGGACTCGGGGTCGGAGGGCGTGGCCGAGGGCGGGGACGTGGCGCGCGAGCTGGCGGCGCTGGCGCTGCTGCGGGCGCGCCTGCCGCCCGCCGCCGCGCGCCTCGCCGCCGCCCTGCCGCGCCCGCCGCGCGCCGCCGCGCAGCCGCTGCGCCAGATACTGCAGGTACACGCACGCTGCGGGCGCGCCTGCCGCCCGCCGCCGCCCTGCCGCGCCCGCCGCGCGCCGCCGCGCAGCCGCTGCGCCAGATACTGCAGGTACACGCACGCTGCGGGCGCGCCTGCCGCCCGCCGCCGCGCGCCTCGCCGCCGCCCTGCCGCGCCCGCCGCGCGCCGCCGCGCAGCCGCTGCGCCAGATACTGCAGGTACACGCACGCTGCGGGCGCGCCTGCCGCCCGCCGCCGCGCGCCTCGCCGCCGCCCTGCCGCGCCCCGCCGCGCGCCGCCGCGCAGCCGCTGCGCCAGATACTGCAGGTACACGCACGCTGCGGGCGCGCCTGCCGCCCGCCGCCGCGCGCCTCGCCGCCGCCCTGCCGCGCCCGCCGCGCGCCGCCGCGCAGCCGCTGCGCCAGATACTGCAGGTACACGCACGCTGCGGGCGCGCCTGCCGCCCGCCGCCGCGCGCCTCGCCGCCGCCCTGCCGCGCCCGCCGCGCGCCGCCGCGCAGCCGCTGCGCCAGATACTGCAGGTACACGCACGCTGCGGGCGCGCCTGCCGCCCGCCGCCGCGCGCCTCGCCGCCGCCCTGCCGCCGCGCCCGCCGCGCGCCGCCGCGCAGCCGCTGCGCCAGATACTGCAGGTACACGCACGCTGCGGGCGCGCCTGCCGCCCGCCGCCGCGCGCCTCGCCGCCGCCCTGCCGCGCCCGCCGCGCGCCGCCGCGCAGCCGCTGCGCCAGATACTGCAGGTACACGCACGCTGCGGGCGCGCCTGCCGCCCGCCGCCGCGCGCCTCGCCGCCGCCCTGCCGCGCCCGCCGCGCGCCGCCGCGCAGCCGCTGCGCCAGATACTGCAGGTACACGCACGCTGCGGGCGCGCCTGCCGCCCGCCGCCGCACCAGATACTGCAGGTACACGCACGCTGCGGGCGCGCCTGCCGCCCGCCGCCGCGGCAGATACTGCAGGTACACGCACGCTGCGGGCGCGCCTGCCGCCCGCCGCCGCGGCAGATACTGCAGGTACACGCACGCTGCGGGCGCGCCTGCCGCCCGCCGCCGCACCAGATACTGCAGGTACACGCACGCTGCGGGCGCGCCTGCCGCCCGCCGCCGCGGCAGATACTGCAGGTACACGCACGCTGCGGGCGCGCCTGCCGCCCGCCGCCGCGGCAGATACTGCAGGTACACGCACGCTGCGGGCGCGCCTGCCGCCCGCCGCCGCGGCAGATACTGCAGGTACACGCACGCTGCGGGCGCGCCTGCCGCCCGCCGCCGCGGCAGATACTGCAGGTACACGCACGCTGCGGGCGCGCCTGCCGCCCGCCGCCGCGGCAGATACTGCAGGTACACGCACGCTGCGGGCGCGCCTGCCGCCCGCCGCCGCGGCAGATACTGCAGGTACACGCACGCTGCGGGCGCGCCTGCCGCCCGCCGCCGCGGCAGATACTGCAGGTACACGCACGCTGCGGGCGCGCCTGCCGCCCGCCGCCGCGGCAGATACTGCAGGTACACGCACGCTGCGGGCGCGCCTGCCGCCCGCCGCCGCGGCAGATACTGCAGGTACACGCACGCTGCGGGCGCGCCTGCCGCCCGCCGCCGCGCGCCATTCCGTACTATTCACTGCTGTACAGTCCCTATAGAGACCTGCAACAAAATGTATACATTTTATTGTGATGCGATAAGATTTATATTTGAGGTTACAACTTCAAATATAAATCTTGTCGCATGTTAGTGCACGTGACTGTAGAGTACACCTATCAAGCACTGAGTACACTCTGCACGCGTTGAGTACACTCTGCACTCACTGAGTACACTCTGCACGCATTGAGTACACTCTGCACTCACTGTGTACACTCTGCAGGCACTCAGAGTACACCTATCAAGCACGTAGTTCACTCTGCACGCACCGAGTACACTGAGAGTACAGCTAACTCTAGACAGCTCAAGAATCTGGATTCGCTGGAAACAATACACACGATAACGCCGTGAAATGCTAATAACAAAATATGTGTTATCCAACCCCTATCTCATTGCAGTTAGCGGCTCTGTTGCAATGCCGTAACCACGCCCTCGTCGACGTTGAGACAGCGTTAGAAGCGGCTGAAGGACAAAGTTCAGAGCAAGTCGGTCGTCGGCAAGTGATTCCCGTCGCCGTAGTACCCAAGCGCCCTCCCAACAAACAACCCAACAAACTAAACCCTAAAGTCAAAGAGGTACCTCTAAAAGTGTTCCACCACGCAGAGTGCAAGTCCGCTAGTGACCTGCCCTTCTTAGACCCCTTACGACTAAGGACAGAGTGACTAAGACGCAAAATTATGCTTTACAGCTATTATCATTGAGTTGGTTTTCCTGTACAGTTAAAAGGCGCCGCCTGCGCGTGCATGATAAATTATGTTAGTAGGCTCCCCCAGAGAGTAGCCCTGGGCGGCAGCGTGACGTGAAGTGAGACCCAACACGGTTAAAATCCGGTTTATTGATGCTATTGTTTAGGTATATAGAGGATTACTTTTAATGAATAGGTATACAACCTCAATATTAGGTGGCTAACATCATAAATAAATAATAATAACATCATTAATAAATAAAAAAATCTACGGCTATTAATAATTTGATACATTTTACTTACATACAAAAATAATATCAATATCTGAATGTTCTTAGCTCTGTGCGCATTGTGAGCGCGAGCTTCGCGCGTCACACGAAAAGGTTACCTATTCGTATGAACGGAACATAGACTTACTAATGTCACGACAGTACATTATAAGCTACTAAAATCATTTTTTAACAGTGTATTGAGTTATGATAAGGCTATTACGACTCGTAGAACTAATGTTGTTATTGAGGTATGATTTTTTTTTTGAGAGTAGCTCGGTGGCTTTGTGTTAAGTACGCTTTGGCTTTCGATCGAAAACAAAGCTACCTTCGCCATGGTCAAGCCGTGGATGGGTGACCAAAAATTTGTGATCTCGAACATCTCCGTGCTTCGGAAGGCACGTTAAGCCGTTGGTCCCGATCGCTATTGCGACCGTTTCTACCCACCAACCCGCATTGGACCTGCGTGGTGGTGTTACGGCCCATACTATTCATGTGTTTCTCCATGAGGAAGGCATGTGCCCAGCAGTGGGATGTATATAGGCTGAGGACAGGTATGATGTTAGCTAGTCTTGCGAGGTTGTTAATCAATAAAACTAACCCTGCATACAATTCTAAGTAATGTACACATTGAAAAGTATTGGGTCCTTACCTATGAAATTGGTGTTTTTATTCTGTCTTAGTATTTTGTCTGTAACTATTAAGATTCAGAGTATTCCTAAAAAATAATTACCTCGTCTAAAAATAGACTATATTTTTGAGCTCTTTTGATTTGTTTTGATAATTTGTTGTAAGTTTAATTGTGTTAAAATTGGACACGGAGACAACTCTTTTTAAGTGCCTCCCGAATACATCATTTTATTTGCATTCACTCAAAAACGATAAATAATATGATACATGCCAAATTTTATTATCTCTGGATTTGTCGTTGTGAAGAAAACTGATAAAATGTTAGTATGGAAAATGCAGAATTCCCCAAAATCTCCATACAAAACACCAATTTCATAGGTAAGAACCTAATATTTGCGCATGGCCCGGCGGTGTACGAAGCTGCTGTTCATGTTGAAAGTAAGGGTCCGTTCACACAGACCGGCTTGGCCGGAGCGGAGCCGCCAACTATTTAACCGATCGGCTACGCGAGCGAGAAAGAACACGCAATCGGAGCCGGTCGGCTCCTCTTATTATTTTACACGAAGCGCGTTCAAGCATTTTTAACGACAAAAAAAGTGCACATGGAAAAATAAACTTTACTACAATTACTCAAAACTCTGTTTTCAACGTTATAAAAATCTGCTCTCCTCCGAGCCGGTCTGTGTGAACAATATTTTTTAAACCCAAAGATGGACATCGCAACATGATAATATTATCTTTAAAAAAACTCTAAAAAGATTTTAAGGCTTTCACGTAGTAAAATTTTCTTTCTACGTAGTTAATGTTGAAAGCATTATATTGCTATAATGAAAAAGTGAATTTACTGTTTACGCTTTAAAATGTAAGTTAGATAGTTTAAATCTTAATGTATAAATATGACTTGTTAATTCTATTACTTGTTAATCATGTAAGGAAAATATACGTTTTTTCTGTAAATATTTTTCTTTGAAAATACCTAAATAAGACAAAAATTTTAATTATAATTAGCAAATATGAACTTCCATACTATGAGTTATATTTACAAGATCTCGGTTCGGCTAATAACCAGAATGTATTTAATTTTTACGTTTAGAGGTGTTTTTCAAATTCAATAATTGGATTATTGTCATGTGCTGTGATTTGCTAAGGAAATTTGGTTCCAACCTAGTTATAATTTAGATTTTTTGCATTTTTTGTGTAAAGGAAATTTAGGATATAGTGTGGTAGTTACAAATATGTGAGATGTTATATAGTGCAATTAATAGTAAGTTGCATAGATAAGATATAATCTTTTTGACTTATTTTGGATTCTAAATTATTTTTTTTATTTTATGCAATGTTTTTGAGCAAGATAAAATTACTATACAGCGTGTTAAAAAAGTGTATTGAAAACTTTAGGGAATGGATAGATCCCTTAAATTATTTAAAAAACGGAATAGCTATCATACTATTATTTTAAGGCAAAGAAAAGTCTATTAATATTTTTTTTTAATATGGTACATTGGCAAGAGGATGTGTAGTTTTGTCTTGCAACATTACGATGGTACTTATTTACCTAGTATTTATCCAAAAGCTTTTAGTTTTTATAAGTTCATGATACCTTCTTTGATATTCAAGTAGCTAGGAATTGAACTTAATGTATTTACTTTGTTTAAAGGTTATAGAGAGTTTTTCAATATTTCAGAATCTCCTCCTATTCATGTCAAATAAAGTTGTTTGGGTTTTAATTAAGAAACTACAATAAAAAGGTTTATTCATATGTATATATTATTGTAAAACTAAAAGAACAAATCTGTAAATATAAAATAAATATTTTGCTCTCAAAATAAAAACGTTTTTTATCTTTATCGTGATAAACTTATGAAGTTGATGCCTCGAGAGTTGATATGGTGAGGGCTCATTGTAGCAACAACTTTGTGGTTGCATTTTTCCACAGCTTAGCTCACAAAAATTAGTTAGGATTTAGATAAATAAAATGTCATATAAAAATGTGGTGGTTTATTCCTTCATAAGGACTATAGACAATATGGCAGTCGCAGCAGAGGTTTACGCCTGCTTTGAGTAGTTTGGCCAAAACCAAGTTAAAAAACTTAACGAAATAAGTGTTATTTTATTTTTATTGCCACGTTTTTATTAACTCACTTTCTTGTTTGTCCGGTTGGATCTATGTAACTCAATTTTGAGTCATTTCCGGAATAGCTACCGGGCTGAAACTAGGAATAGTAGGTACAGAACCCGGTGATATGCAACTTTCTTCATGCACTTCCAGTGGATGGATGAATAGAGATTAGAGAAGACTACGCACGACGCCGTTTATTGATTGGTGTTAAACCACCAATCAAAAGATGGCGCTGTGCGTACTTAGAATAAAATAATAATATTAGATTAATCTACCACCACCACCACCATCTATACCACGTTTTTGAAAAGAGTAAAATAGTAGTTTGGCGCCATTCAACTATGGCGGACGTGATTTTGCTTAATTTTGATTGTAATATTGTTTCGGATTGGATCTTGTTGTGTAAAATCACTAGTTTTGTGAAATAAGTGTCAATAATGATGAGCACTGTGGAGAGGCGAATTTTACAAAAAAAAAGTTACACACGTCAGATTAGGACTGATTAGGTACCTACCGTACCCCCCTATAGTACCCATTACCTTTAGACGTATTCTGTCTAATCTGTGTGCCCATCTGTCTTTAGCTCAGAGTAAACAGAACTGGAGTAGCCTTTGTCTAACATTCCCCTCTGCCAAATGCACAAGCATCGGATGCTTGCACGTTTAATAAAACTAGTTGAGCCGCCATTTTGACAGCCATAACATTGTAAACGTTGCGGCGAACAGAGCTCCCGCAAAAATGCCTGCCTGTGCTGTTTTTTGTTGTAAAAATAAATAGAAAACATCGAGTATGCTAAAAGATGGTGTCACCTTTTACTTGTAATTAAAATTTTTAAGATTTCATGATTATTTACTTCATTATTTCTTGTTTTAGAATTCTACGATTTCAAATTTCGAGCGCTAGTCTCGTGGGGAGTGCGGCTGTGACGTTGTCAAAACGCACACCCCACGTGACTATTTTAAGCGTGTGTGTGCGTGAAATTTAAATTTGTGTGTCGAATTATGCATGTGTGCATTTGTAAAAACGTTGTGCGTTGTGCTGGCTTTGAGTGTAGTGGTAACCTCACCCCCCGCAAGAAATGGCAGAAAAAAATGTTTGAGAAATTGACTAATGGCTACTCCAGTTCTGTTTACTCTTAGGTCTTTAGACGTATTTAGACATATCTCTCTAATCTGTGGTATTCTTTAGACATATCTCTCTAATCTGTGGTATTCTCTCTAATCTGTGCCCATTACTACCTTAAATAAACATTTTGTTTTGAGAGAAATTGCAAATACAAGTGTATATTAAATTGTAAAAACTAATGTCATAATGTATGATATTATTATTCTCTCTAACATAACTGTGTTTGGTATGCACTGAGCAGTTTGGGTAAATAATCACCGTGCTAATATACAATTTACATTCTACTAAATTGTACTTCGTTTTAAAATAATTAGTTATCTACTACTTTGTAAATTATTTAATCAAACATACAGGTAGTTCATTGCATTAAAATCTTTTCATTTGATTTAATATCTTCTTGAATAATTTTTTAAATTTAAGAATTTCCATGTTTATTTTTTTCTAGATATAATGGCGGAGCCTAGTGAAAATGGTGAAAATCCTCTTGATATTGATGGAAGCAATTTCAATTCAGATGCATATTTGGAATGTATCATGAAGCATGCTACTTTGAAGCAAGTCATGGATAAAGAGGCGGAGATTGTAACACAGAGTCAATTTCTTCAATCAGAAATGCAAACATTAGTTTATGAAAACTATAACAAATTCATCTCTGCTACCGAAACTGTGAGAAAAATGCGCTCTGATTTTAGAATAATGCAAGATGAAATGAATAAACTGAGTGAAAACATTAACAAAATTACTTCTTTCAGTGCTCAGATTTCAGAATCTTTAAAAGACAGTGGAAATAATGTTAGTCGCTTGTGTGGCACCCGGCAACTGCTGGACAAATTACAGTTTTTGTTTTTATTACCCTCGCAGCTCAATACTGCAATATTGGAAGGTAGATATGTTGATGCTGTTCATGACTATACCCATGCCCAAAGAGTTCTTCAGAAGTATGGTAACCAACCCTCATTTCAGAGCATACAAACTGAGTGCTCAGAAATTATATATGGCCTGAAGAAAACTTTAAGAGACAGGTTGCTTAACCCAGATACATCAGCTTCAGAGTTAGCAGAGAGTGTTGGCTTATTGAGACAGCTTCAGGAGACCGATTCTTCTCTGAAAGATATATTCCTGAGCTGTGCAGAGAGCAGACTTGACCAGCATCTACAAGCACTAAACTCTGTGGTTGAAAGCACAGACATTATTGAATGGGTTGAAAAATGTAACAATTCCCTTTTGGCCGATTTAGGCATCATAATATCTTGTTACCATGAGATGTTTCAAGACATTGACGATACTAACATTCCAGAGTTTGCTGATAAAATTTTGTTGCAGGTCTTTAACCTCTTTGAAGAAGTATCAAAGAGACCTGAAAATGTTGGCACAGAAATCTTAATTAGGGGGTTAGATAAATTCTTTAGAAAATTACAAGCAATGACTGAAATAATCCCTAGTGATACTATGTCCAATAGGGCTGTTGATGTGGTTATCCAATGTGTTAGTAACAAAGCAATTATTCAATACCAATCCATTCAAATGCAATTCAAAGAAAGTCTCATGAAAGTTAGGCAATCTTTAGCCAGCAAAGGATCAGAGAACAGTGATCTCAGGGACATACTGAACTCCCTGCAAGTTTACCTAATGCAAAAAGTGCAAGCATCTCTTCTAGATCTAATGGCATTCCTACAAAATACCTTATCATTTGGCCTCAAGCCATGGTGTGCTAAAGCTGTTGCTGACTCATGCTGGAAAGTAATCTCAGAAACAATGATCAACTTATCAGACATGGTAAAGAAGATGGCATGTCTCCAAACATCCAACAATAACATTCCATTTGAACTATTACTGATTTTAGCTAAATTATGTTTGGAGATGCAAGAGAATGGGGTGACAACATTACACAGTCATTTATCTAAGCTCTTAGAGGAATCTGCCCCAGGCTTGGCGTCAGAAAATAAAGACACTAATAGTGTAATGGTGAACTTATCTACCGCCGCCCAGGCCGCCTTGGATTCAGAGGTAGTTTTCATTGGGCAAACAGCAGCTCAAATGTTGCGCGTCTCAGTTCTTGCTCGGGATTGGTTGCGCGCCCCAGAACCCAGAGGGCCCAGGGCGGTATGCCGCAGGGTCGTGGAAACGTTAGCTAGTGCTGATGGAGCAGCCTCGCAATTGTTCCCAACTAGCATAAAACCCTCTAGTGACTCCAGCCGACGAACAATATGGTCTCGGGCACCGTCATCTTTCTCACCTATCAACAGGATTTTTTCAGAAAGAATAGAAGTATTTAGTCCTGCTGGCGCGGATCGAGCAGCTCTATCGAATGGTGCGTTGAAAGTAGCTTTAAAAGCCTTGGTTGAATGTGTCAGGCTCCGTACATTTGGCAGGCATGGGTTGCAGCAGCTACAAGTGGATGTGCATTTCCTCCAACAAAGGTTGTCATGCATGGGCAATGATGAGAGGCTACTTAACGCTCTTTTAGAAGACGCATTAGCATCTGCTCAGCTCAGATGTGTTGATCCACAACTAATGGAACCAAGTATTGTGGACATTATTTGTGAAAGAGGATAGTTAACTAATTTAGTTTTGTGCTATATTTATTTAAATGTATAGGACAATGTGCTAATAAAACATTGTATATAACAATATCTACTTTTATTTTCTAAAATATTAATAATGACGTTATACAAAGATATAAACCTAGTACCTAATAAAGCGTATAAAAATAATTATAAGTATGCTAAGACGATAAATAAAATTCTACTTTTCATGTTAGATGTCATTGTTATTGGACGAGCTTGCTAAAGGCGCCTTATTGTCATTTTTTTGTAATTACCTACAAAGGGTATAAAAATAATACAAAAGCCTTTGTTTTAGACAATTTATTTATAACCCATTAATGAAAATTGCATCATCATATTAAAAATAATGATATCTACATTTATAAAATTTATGTTAAATGCTTCTAAAACATAAATCTCACGAGACGGTCTACTATTTTAGCCATTTTACAGTTAGTCGCGAGAATACAATAAACATATTTAAAATTAAAAACAACATAATATATTATTACCATTACAAACAGAGAAATTGATAAAATATTTTGGTCCTAGTTCACTATAAAATTGAATTGTCGCTCACTACATTCCGAATATCAATTCTCTTGATACCTACTAACAGAGCTGCATTCATAGACTGATACCTAGTTACAATTGGTGTTTTGCACACTTTTTTATTTAATGTTATAATTGTTCACAAATTAAAGTGGTAGCACGGCCGAGAAACTTACGTAAAACAACATACTATTAAACCACTGAAAAACTTTGACATCATACAATCAAATTTTTCCCGCAGTGGAATCGATTTTCTTCTGAATTGTTATAAATTTGGACGACGCCATAACCAGACAAACTCCTAAGGTGCTATAGCGTGCTTTAGCATTCCAATATTTAATTACATTTTTGTGATACTACAATCAAGAATAAATATTTATTTACTCATCGAAAAGTGGCACTAAGTAATGTTTGGCACTGTTATTATTAGATTATACTTGGTATAATCTATCAATGCAGCTAAACTTATATAACATCCAATGATACTTCCACGGGTCCTCAAACATGAACAAGTTATCAACAAACAGATACAATCGAAATATTTATTTCATCATACCCATTTAAACTACAATGGTCGATAAACTGTAATTAAAAATACGAAATATCAATTTTTGGTCTGGTGCCTAAAATTGTATCAATAACATCTCACCGTGTCGTGTAATTTTACTTCATGTTGAAACATGACTAATATAAGTATTATTTTCCCTAAACCCTCATTATGATCAAAACATATTATGAAGCACTAATAATCCCGACTCCGGGAATCAGGAAGCTCGTATAAACGTAACTCTAACAGCGTACTACGTCACAATTCCATCAACATATATCCAACGTAATTTCCATTTAATAAGCTCATTTTTCTTGACTATATTACATTATTAAAATGGTAAAAGGAGATATGTTCGACGAAACTGATACACAAACAATTACTACAACTAATATATTATAGTCATCAATCAACAACTGATAACTGTAATTGCACTGTGCGAAATCATAATGCCAAAATCAAATTATGTCCTATTTATTACTTAACACTAACAAAACATAAATATTTCATTAATCTTATAATTAATTATTTAGATTCTAAAACAAATTGACAAAATATATTTATTTCTTAAGTTCCAATTTACATATAGACAATATCAACGCTTTATAAACTCCATAAATTGTATGTTGGTAAGTTAGCCGTCAATATGTAAAAATATTTCTATGTTACAATGGTCCGTTTGTTACTTTATTTAGAGCGTTGTGATGCGTGATTTCATCTAGATTTATAACTAGCGAGTCGTCTAAACTAGACTTATTTTAAAATTTCTCTTTGCATGTGAGAAAATATTAGTCAGTCCAATTCAATCTTAAATCTGAATTACTTTTTAAATTTTTCCATATATTTTCTCATTTTTTCTGGTACAGGCACTCCTTTGTGGGCAACGCTTCTCCTGATTTTCAGGTTATGTTTTGCTGTATCCACATTATCATTAGGTTTACGTGTTTTGCGCGCGTCAGGATGTTTAACATCTGATTTTTGGACTTTACTCTTGCGTGAGGCGGGACTTTGTATTTTGGAGTTTGCATTAGCGCCTTCATTTTTAACGCTCGGTGATTTCGCCTCACTCGGCTTAGATTTAGAGGTGCTAACTTTTCGTGAGATTGGCTTTGTCACCGGCTTATTCTCCGGCAGTGGAGACCGCCGCCTCCGTATTCTGGGCGGCGTGTGCGCCAGTGTGGTGTGCCTTGACAACAAAGCTGCACTACTGAACAGTTGTCCACAATCACACCTATGTTCAATTTCAGCGATGCCTGTAAACAATAATACCCATTAGATTCCAACCAGCTTTTGAATTTCTAAAGAATCTTGACCAAATAAGCAATTTAAGAATAAATTTCAAGATAAATAAGAATACTTAACTAATTGTAAAAAAAAGTTAGAATTAATCGATAAACATTTACTTACGTTTTTTATTTATAAGTTTTACAGGTATTGGTTGCACTTTGCTTTTTGGAGACATTGTCTTTCCCATTGATTTTCTTTTTGCAATTCCAGTGAGTAACTTGTTTTTCTCTGCCAATGATTTCCTAGGTTTTTTCTTTTCTGGTTCTGTTAAGGGTTCATCTATAGCAGTTTTATTAATTTTGTCCGCGGTTTTTGGAAAGGAATATTTTACGTCGCTATCATCTGAATCTGTAGAAGGCACTAGCTCTAACTTAAGTGGCTTAACGTTTTTTATTACTGTTGATGTACTATTTAAAACAGATTTTTGCTTCAACCTGGGAATTTTAGGAGGATGCTGTAAAGATATTCGCCTTTTGACTAGGTCCTTTGAGTTAGGCCGTTCTATTTGAAGCGAATTGCGTTTGTTAGCTCTGACTTTCATAAATGTTTTAACTTCAATGGTATTGTCAGATTTAAAATCTGGGTTTAACATGTACCTAACATCTTCGTCGTCGCTCATTTCTGTAATTTTAACGTCATCGACAACAGCCAGTGGCGGATTTAGTTTTTGTCGTTTGGTGACAGTTGGGGCGACTTTATCTTTTAACGGAGTTTTCTTTGCTTTTTTAATATTTTCCTTGGGTGTATCTGTAATTTTTATTGGATCTACAATTTCTACTTTATTTACGTCTTGTGAAACAACAATAACATCTTTGTGAGTCTTGGTTTCAGTATTTTTTTGTTTATGCTCATTGTGTATTTCATGTGCGTTGTCTATATTACTTATTTTAGGAGATTCTTTAGATAAATCAATGGCATGTTCATTTACATGAACAATGCTATCGTTTTCGTCTTTATTAAGTTTTTCTATATCTCGGATTTGCACGACTTCTGTTTGAGTTTCTTTGATTTCAGAAGTAATTATTATAACCTCATCCTTTTCCATATCATCGTCTGCTTTTAATGATGGATTATCTTCTTCAGTTGAATCGTTTTGTTCCGTTTGATTAGTTTGTTTTGTAGCAGATTGTCGTTTCTTCCGTTGACATATTATTGTATGTTTATTTAAAGAATGTTCGTTGGGGAAGACCATATAACAAAGGGAACACTCGTGAATTATATCCTTAGTAGAGAGAGAACTCTTGATACTTTTATCATCGGATTTTTCAGAGCTTGTTTCCAGATGTTGTTCTTTGTGTTCGATTAAATGATGTAGCTTCCTGAATGTTTTCTTACATATGTCACACTGCGGAGGTTTTTCAACGGGAGCTTGTATGGTTGTAGTTGTTGTACTCTTTTGTCGGTTAATACCATCGTGAGTTTCTCTATGCTCCACCAAATGATGTAATTTTCTAAACGATTTGTCACACGGCTCACAACGAAAACCTGCGCTTGCATCATCATTTTGCTTCGTTATAGTTTCTTTTAAAATTTTATTTTCACTTTGCTCAGAAGAATTCTTTCTTTTAGCAGAAGTAGGATTACTTATATTGTGAATTATTCGATGCTGAACTAAATGATGTAACTTTCTGAATTCTTTTTGGCAAACCTCACAACTAAACACAGATTTTAAAGATTTCACATCAGTTTTAATTCTCTTTATATCTTCTTTTTCATGTTGAATTTTGTGATTAACTAAATAAGACAACTGTCTAAATGTTTTTCCACAAAATTCACATATCAAATTATTGACTTTAGTTTTATTCATAACAGATGTTCGTGATTCTATGTGTTTTGGTTCTTCACGTTTATCCGGTTTGGGTTTAATCGGGGTGTCTTCAATCACAATTACTTCACTTTTATCATTGGTAGGTTTTGGATTTGTATCTCTTGACTTCCGTTTTTTAAGGACTTCCTTTTGTAAGGGTTCGTCGTCCTCGAAGTCCATATCGTCTGATTTGTTGTCCAAATCTTGCGACCCTCTAGAACGTCTTGGACTATTGTTTCCAGTTTCAGATCTGTTTGGTGAAGGTCCTGTGCAGTGCTTCACATGTTTAAAAACAACGTTTTCTGATCGGAACAATTTGTTACAAATAGGGCACAGAATATTTTCATTTATTTTTCCCATGGTCCAATTTTCTTTAATCAGTTCTCCATCACTACTATCCTCATCGTCAGTTTTCTTACTTTTAACCGGTTTGGTTTCGACAAGTCTTGGTTTCTTTTGGGGACTTGGTATCTTGGCTTGGTTGGTTGATGTTTTGACAATAGCCGCTCCGTCCGGCAATGGATATTTTCTCGGTCGTCCTCTTCCTCTCTTTGCGGGGGTATTTTGTTGGCTGTCAGAATTTTGGATTTCGGCTGAACTTTTATTAATAATATTTCCTGACTGTGTTTCAAGTAATTCGGCAGCTTTGACCAAATTGTCAATTGCTGAAGCAGCGTCTTTATGGGGCGAACTTTTTTCTTGACTCAGTAAGTCTTTATTAAAAACTTGGGCTACTTCAAATGATTTTGTAGTAGTGTCCTCTTTTACTGTTTCACGACCAAGTAAGTACGACTTTTTAGGAACCACAGGTCTTGCACTTCTTTCAATTTTTTCCTCAGTCTTTCTTTTCTTTTTTGGAGACACTTCTATACCTAAATCATCTGGTTCAATAAGCTCTAAGTCAGGTGTTTCAACTGGTGTTAATACCTGTTTTCTTTGATGTTTTGATTTACTTTTAGTGTCTTCTATCATTTTCCCATCCTCGATTTCTAATATGTCCGAATCAAGTGAATCACTCGTAGCAATCAAATCAACGTTGATAGTTTGTTTCTTTGCTGGAGATAATTCTTTTCCTTGAGCATTTAATTGCTTCGGAATGTATTCTGCGTTACTGTCCATATAAACAACCTTCACAGGTTTGTCTTCTATAATGGTGATTGGACGTTCCAGTTGACGTTTTGCAGTCATTGCAGTTTGATATGCCATTTTAACTTTAGACTGGTAATTCTTATTTATGTTTAGTTCACTACGTGGTATGCAAGGTTTATTTAAATTTTGTATTGGTATAGTAACAGGATTTTGATTTTGTAGCTCATTAGCGAGTGATTTTGTTTTACTTTCTATTTTATCATGTATTGGGTAAGATTTTAAAGCACTATCCTTTTGTACAACGGTATTAATAACATTTGGCGATTTCGCAGTGTCGAAATTAACAGTTATAAAGTTGTCGTAACTTATAGAATTTCTTCTAGCAAATTTATCGAAGTCTTTTTCAGTAATTATTGGTTCTTTTTTAGCAATGTCACTTGTGATTTGAGCAATTGTTTCGGACTTTTCGATTACAAGCGGTTTAGCAATATTTTTATTCATCACCTCCATGTCACCTGTAATCGGTTCGTGTTCAATTACGTCGTCTTCAGAATCAACGTCAATAATATTTTCTTTGACGCCTTTTTGTTGATTTTTGGTTGCGAAAGGAATAAGGTTTGGTAGTTTGCTTTGTCGAATAATGGATGATGATTTTTGAGATTCAGATTTAGAATATGTTTTTATTCCAGGGTTATTAACTCGTGGCAACTCATGAGCAGGTCTTTCAATAAAGGGGATTCCATGTAACTCGTTCATTTTCATTTCTATTTCATCTAGGCCAACCGGTTGTCCTAGTTTAGCATTTTCGGATTCCACATTTGTAGAAGACTGGACAGTTTCTTTACTATCTTCATGAGATTTTGATGGAACTACTCGATTAATAATTCCCTCGATAGTTTTATCGATCAAGTCTTGATTGTTAATTTCTTTTCTTTGCGAAGGTTCTTTTTTAGATAGGGTTTCTGATGATGCTGTCGAAGTATTTGTGTTTACTACTGGCTGTGGAGTAGTAGTTTCTGGTTTAAGTGGCCTTTTAATACCAGTTGCATTAGCTTTAGACAAAAAAGTTTCTGACTTAACTGGCAGCTTACTCTCTTGTGTAACCGGTTTATTAGAGGAAAATACCGACGCTTCCTTTTTCACAACTAATCTATTACTGCTACCAAAATCTTGTACTTTAGTTGTGTTCGTATTAGATTGAATTGGCCGTTGAGTATCGATTTTCTTCAAAAAATCTCTTCTGTTTAAGTCATTAGAATTCTTTATTTGTTTACCATTAGAGCTATTTGAAGGTACTTTCGATTCTTTAATCTTGTTCAAAAATGCTTGTCGATTAGCTTCAGTCCATTTACCAAATGGCACAGGGGCGTGACTATTATTTGTTGACTTTGTGTCTGTAATTAAACTTGCTTTGATATTTCTTTTGTCTGTTGAGTTATCTTTATTTTGTGCAATCTTTTCAACAACAGGTTTTGGTTCTTTATTTTTTGTCATTTGGCTTTCTAAATTAACCACCGATTCTGCTTTAGTTTCCGTGTCACCCATTATAATAATTGGAGGTGCTTCTATTTTTGGAGTATTTTTATTAGACATATCTTCCTTTTCAGCACCTGTTACTGCAGCTGACTGCTTATCTGTGTTGTTCAAGAATTCTTGTGATGTTATTTCGTTCTTGGTAGGATGAACTTTTTCCATTATTTGTGTCTTGGTGATATCTATTTCACTTGTTTCCTTATTAGTAATGTCAGCACCTGCAAATTTATTCTTTAGATCTATTTCGTTCTTAGGAATATCTATTCTCTCTGTTAAATCTTTCTTTCCAGCACTATCATTTTTACTGTATTTTAATGTTGCAGATTCTTCCATTTTTGATATACATTTTTCATCTAAAGAGACTTCTTTAGCATTATCAATACATTTTGATTTTTCATTTGAAATATTGACTACTATTTTATTCGTCTGTATTTTCTTACCCTCCAACTCTGTTGGTACTATAACGTTACTTACTTCTTTAATCGAAGTATCTAATACTTCAGTAACGATTTCTTTTGCAGTTTCTATTTTTTCATGTAATGAGATATCCATAATCTCAGATTTATCGTCCTTTGCTTTTATTTCATTTGTACATCTATCGAGCACATTCTTAAACCCATCATCTTTCTTTTCTATTCTGTCTCTTACAGGAACGACATTCTGTAATGTGTTAACATTTTCTGGTAATGGTGACATTTCTGTTTTTTTCACATCACTGACCGAGTTATTTATATTAGAATTAGACTCGATGACTTCATTTATCTTCGCCCTATCACCCTCAATTTTAACATGTCCTGTATCGGTCTGTACATCATTTAATTCTTCTTTATTAATCCTATTACTAGTAATATTACTTGAATGTGGCGTTAATTTCTTAACAGATTTATTATCAGTGTTGCTTACACTGGCTTCCCGATTTTTATCTCCTTCAATATTAAGGCCTTTATCACTTTCAACATTAAGGTCAATGTTTACTTCATCTTTATTATTTTCTTTTTCTTCAGCATCGTCTACTGTGCCTACATTTTTAATTTCATCACTCGAACTTTTATCAACCGTCTCAATTGTATTGTTTTCCACATCAGGTTCAACTTTCTTTTCATTATCAATATTAATATCTTTATTTGTGTCTACATTTTCCATGTCAACTTTATCAATTTCAAATAAATTGGTAACATCGGTTATTTCAGATTTTTCTGTGGGTAACTGGTTAATATCTATGATAGTTTTATTTTTTACATTTTCACTACATTCATTACTTTTTACAACATTGTCTTTATTTTCCTCAACTTTATCATTACCTATGTTATCCTCTTCTTGTGAAACAGTTTCTGCATTGATACTTATTTCTTTGACACTATCTTTTATGTCTTCTATGTTACCCTGCTCTTTTATTATTGACATTTTTTCCTCAGAGTCAGTTTTATTTTGTGTTATTTGCTGTTTGTTTTTATCATCAGTAAAATCTTTCATAAGATTACGCTGAGGTTCAATTTTTTGTTTTAAGTTATCTGTATGTACTTCTATTGTTTTCTTTACATTATCAGAATGTCTACTTGGATGAAGTTGTAAATCCACCATTGTTTTTGTGAGTGGGATTCCCTCTTTGTTGGGTGTTGAATGAAACGTCATTGGAGTGAAACTACCAACAACTGGAGATTTTCTCGATTCACTGAATTTCATTAGCTTTCCATTTACATCTGATTTGGAATCAGCTTGTTCTTTACTTGACTCTTTATCTGATAGGTTTTCAACCACTGTGGGATTTTCGTTTTCTATAATATTAATATCACTTTCAAGTTTGTGACTTGCATCACTAATAATTTTATTTGAATCTTTTACAGGCACACACAACTTATCATGGCCACTTGATTTGCTGTCTTTTACAGGCTGAAAATAAAGTAATACAGAGTAAATTATTGAAGGAATATGGAACATATATCTACTAATTAAAAAATAATTGTATTAATCATTATTACTAGAAACCATACCGTTTCTTTTGGGACCTCAATCTGGATTTCTTCATATACTTCTAGGTTTCCTTCAGCATTTTCCCTATAAATAAGAAAAATATGTTATTTATTTTTATTGCAACAAGTCTATTTATAGATTTAAAGTCAAACATGTTACAACTGAATTATTTTCTTATTCTTAATTAAATTATTATTAATGTGTCTTAATTGATATTTTTTATTTAGGTATTACATGGTAGTGAAGTAATATTGTCATTTTGATTGATTAACTTATTTTCTATAATTTACATTTTCATGCAATCTTTTGAAAATAGTAAACATTATTGTACTGCGTCTATAACTTTACATTAAATACAATAGGAAGAAAGTACATCTTCTTGTACTTGCATGACGTCTTGGGGTAGAGTCTATAAATATATACAGTGTCTGTGAGACACTGCCCAATTAATTTTTGCTGATTTTCCTACTACTACCCAACCAAAGTGTCTCTTCTTCTTAATAGCTAGAATTGTGAAGATACATATTAAAACTGGCTAGATATACTTTAGATGACATTCTCAGCCAATATAACAATTGCATATGATATTGCATTCTATTATTAATTATTTAACTGTGCATATGCAATTATAAAAAGCTATTGTGTATTTTTATTGTTTCTAAATATAGTTGTAATGCCTGATTATCAAAAATGGCAAAATAATAATTGAAATGTTATTATGGGAAATTTATGAAAGCCTAAGATTTAATTTTACTATGAAAAAGGAATCCAAACAGTCTTAGGATCACAGTGAAATAAAAAAAAAATTAGGAATGAAGTGATCATGCAAAATTTATGGTTTAATGAACATATATATGCCTAAAATGTTAACTTTTATGGTGCGGCTACATATGCTCCTAGATACAGTTTAATTAATGATTCTTATTTTGGATAGATAGATACCTAATCTTGTAAATAAAAATACCCTATTAAATTGAGAAACATTATTCAATTAGGGCTACTTGCAGGATTTTAAACCTAGTTTAAAATTTCGATTGATAAAAGCTGTAGTAAAAATTACTAAAAATGTCAAAAACTGAGAAAATCGAGTTTAAAATTTTTTTTTTTTTTTATGATTTAAATTTCTTGCAAGAGGCCCTTAGTAATCAAATAAAATATTAAGTCTAACTACAAATATTTTAAATTTTATTTAAAAAAAATATTTTATAATATCATTTATTATTGAGATAACTAACTTAAAGAGATGCACTATCATGTTACTTTACTGAGTAATATTCTGGGAGCTGTTTCTACCATACAAAATTTCAAAATATACTGATAAAATTTGGTAGAAATTGTTCACTGAAAATTACTTAGTAAAGTAAGCAGGAATTGTTTTATTGTATGAATACATTTTTAAATAAATTTATTTGTTACATTCCAATGTTACAATAATAGAATTGATCACAATAAAATGTTCTATACACCACCTATGGCAAGCCGGTCAATGACCTTATTCTTATCAGATATAAGTTAAGCAAGCACACATTTATTTTGAGAATCAAAATATATGCAAGTGATAAAAGTTTTGGGTTTTATAGATTTAAAATTGTCAAACAAAAATTATTAAGTTATTTTAAGAACTGACTCTTTTAGAACAATGAGAGCCCATAAATAAAAGTATTATATAGAAAGTATTAATATTTGGTTAATAACATTTCAATAAATAAATAAATTTAATTGTAATAGGTACATAATAGCTTTATAATTACAGCATAATAGGTCAAAAGAATTTCAACTCACCGGACTTTGAGAAACTTGAATGTTGGCAGCTGCTGGTCCTCATCAATTTGAACAGCTGCTAACTCATCCTGCCCTTCCCGCCGGTACAAATACAAACCATTGCCAATATCTATAGCATCAACATTCTTCCCATCTATTTGCAATATCACTTCTGTATCTTTACTTGGCACAGGTTCCTCAACAAGTGTAGCTTCAGTAATATCATCTTTTAGTTCCGCCTCTGCAATTTTTAAGTCAGTGTTCCCTTTATCATCAGTTACGGCATTATCATCAATTACAAGTTCATCACCATCATATGAATTGTCATTATCATCAAAAATATCAACACCACCTGATAAAATATTTGCTGCTTCAATCTGTTTACCAATTTTGTAGCTATCAAGGAAATCCGTTTTCTTTCCAATAGGAGACAAATTTGATATCAATCGGTCCGGTTCAGATCTTTCCGCTTCTATAGCAGACGAGGTAAGAGACGTATCTTTTATTGGAGAAATATCAAAAGTAGAATCAACTTCTGAGAGAGAAAAATATTTTGAGGAGCTTTCATTCGCCGACATGAAGGCTTCGCTCGGCGGAGACGAGGTGTCGAGCGTGGAGTCCCGAGAAGGCCCCGCCTCTCCTCTCAACTGGTTCAACCTATCCATTTTCACACTTCATCTGCTGAAACAAGAGTATATAGTTATCAGATTTGGATAGCAATCTATTACAAACAATATAGTTAAATATCTTGCATTGTAAAATATAATGAAAACAGTTATTGATGGGTGATCAATTAGCACGTAGGTCAAATGCAAAGAATTACTGTGAAACTTTTTTGTGGAACAAACGTTGTGATACTGTGACACTTTTGATAAACATTTAGGAACTTGTTTTATACCTAGTGATAGTTTATTCCAACGTCAAGAGAATAAAATTCTGGAAGAGATTTATCCTGTTAGAATGTTTAAAAGATATATAAAGTGTTTTTTTTACAATTTTTCCTAACAACACAACACATCAAAGATTAAAGATGGACGCCAAATAGCGATGTTGCCGTTATTCCGCGTGTCACTTTATCCATCTGTATTTAATTTTTGTACTTATTCATAAATTTATTTTTTATGCACGCTTTGTTATAAAGTACAATAATTTATGCATATTTGTTTTAAAAACATTAAAATAAAAAATAATTTTCTATGTTGATTGAACGCATAGATTTTTTTTTGTAAAATTCTCCCATGTAGGGAAGGCAAAGGGAACAGAGCCCATACAGCCAAGTCTTCAGTATATATTTCTTCAGTAGTTTGCATTGAAATGCTAGTGTAATGCATTTCAATGCATCTTGCGAGAGTTTGGCGTCAAACCATCGATGGCAGACACTGTAGTGCTACTTGGATGAGGTGGATTACCACGATAAAAAACTCATCACTTTTCACACCACTTGACGTTTATTTCGATAATCCTCCATATTGCACATCATCACAGACACTTATTACAGAAAACTACACTGATTTTACGTAACAATATCCACTCCGTACAATATTACAATCATCGAAATAAAAATCACGTCCGCCATAGTTGAATGCCGCCAAAAAACTCAGATTTAAAGCAAAGGGAACAAAGCCCATACAGCCAATACTTTTTATTTCTTTAGTAGTTTGCATTGAAATGCTAGTGTAATGCATTTCAAATGCATCTTGGGAGAGTTTGACGTCAAACGATCGATGGCAGACACTGTGATGCTACTTGGATGAAGTGGATTACCACGATAAAAAAGTCATCACTTTTCACACCACTTGACGCTTATTTCGATAATCCTCCACATTGCACATCATCACAGACACTTATTACACTGATTTTACGTAACAATATCCACTCCGAAACAATATTACAATTATCGAAATAAAAATCACGTCCGCCATTAGTCAAATGCCGCCAAACTCCACTTTTAATGTTTGAACATGGTTTGAACGCATAGAGTTTGAAATATGTATATCTATGGTTTGAACCAAGTTTGAACGGGCCAAACCTAAGGGCCAAACGGGCATAAGCTTTCATAAAGAAAGCTACATTTCTTTAAATGCTTTAAATATATATCTAAAATCTGTGATTGATAAATAATAAAAAAACATTGGGAGTTTTTGGCGGCATTTGATTAATGGCGGACGTGATTTTTATTTCGATGATTGTAATATTATTTCGGAGTGGATATTGTTACGTAAATGATGACGTAATAAAAACGTGATGATGTGCAATGTGGAGGATTATCGAAATAAGCGTCAAGTGATGTGAAAAGTGAGAAGTTTTTTAACGTGGTAATCCACCTCACCCAAGTAGCACCGCAGTTTCTGCCATCAATCGTTTGACGCCAAACTCTCCCAAGATGCATTGAAATGCATTACACTAGCATTTCAATGCAAACTACAGAAGAATTAAAATACTGAAGACTTGGCTGTATGGCCTTCGTTTCCTTTGCCATCCCTACGTGGAAGAATTTTACAACACTAAAAGAAATTGTTTGTCGAGTTCATTATATTTATGGTAGTGTTTAACAGTAATTAATCATTTGGTGCCCAATAAAAAAGGGTGAACATGCTTATGATTCACTCGAATAAGAAATCGGTAATTTGTGAACGTGATCTCAATTCTCATCTCAATGTCAAGTCAATCTCAAATCAAGTGTCAGTGTTTTTAAAACCAATTGTGAGGGTTTTTGGCGCCATTCAACTTTTTTTAGTTTTATTTCAGTGAATGTAATATTGTTTCGGAGTGGATCTTGTTGCGTAAAATCAGTGTTGTTTTGTGTAATAAGTGTTAATAATGATGATCAATGTAAAGGATAATTAAAATAAGCGTCAAGTGGTGGGAAAAACGATGAGATATTTATTGTGGTAATCCACCTCATCGAAATAACAACACACACAGCATCTGCCATCGATTGACATGTATTACACTTGCATTTCAATGCAAATACTGAAGACAATAAAATACCGAGGACATGGCTGTATGGGCTCCGTTCCCTTTGCCTCCCCTACATGGGAGAATTTTACAAAAAAAAAAGGGGTTTGGCGGCATTTGACCTCAGAGTAATCAGAACTGGAGTAGCCTTTGTCTAACATTCCCCTCTGCCAAATGCACAAGCATCGGATGCTTGCACGTTTAATAAAACTAGTTGAGCCGCCATTTTGACAGCCATAACATTGTAAAAGTTGCGGCGAACAGAGCTCCCGCAAAAATGCCTGCCTGTGCTGTTTTTTGTTGTAAAAATAAATAGAAAACATCGAGTATGCTAAAAGATGGTGTCACCTTTTATTTGTAATTATAATTTTTAAGATTTCATGATTATTTACTTCATTATTTCATGTTTTAGAATTCTACGATTTCAAATTTCGAACGCTAGTCTCGTGGGGAGTGCGGCTGTGACGTTGTCAAAACGCACACCTCACGTGACTATTTTAAGCGTGTGTGTGCGTGAAATTTAAATTTGTGTGTCGAATTATGCATGTGTGCATTTGTAAAAACGGCTGGCTTTGAGTGTAGTGGTAACCTCACCCCCCGCAAGAAATGGCAGAAAAAAATGTTTGAGAAATTGACTAATGGCTACTCCAGTTCTGTTTACTCTGAGATTGAAATGCATTACACTAGCATTTCAATGCAAACTACTGAAGAAATATATACTGAAGACTTGGCTGTATGGGCTTCGTTCCCTTTGCCTTCCCTACATGGGAGAATTTTACAACACAAAAAAATTGACGTTTCACTAACGCTTGCCCGCTTGCCCGCTATTGGGTTATCTCCACAGATTAGAGAGATATGTCTAAAGGTTATCTCTCTAATCTGTGTATTGGGTCTGTTTCCTGTTTTCTATCTGTCTTTAGGTCATTAAACATATATCTCTAATCTGTGGTATTGTATTTGTATTTTTGTACCTACTCGTTACCTACTACTTTGTGCTAACGCTATCGTAAAAACACGGCTTTTTGCTTCCTTCTGTTTACATAAAGTTATAGATAATAAGCAATGGCACCACGAGAAACGCCTAAAGTTACGCCTAAACGAAGTATATTAAAAACAAGCGAAACTAAAAAAGCAATGTCTTCAACTACAAAAACTACCACGGCGTCGGTTAGAAGAATCCAAGAAAATGTACCTAAGCGTAAGTACTACGTGATACATAAGAGATCTCACATCAAACGGAAAATACAATGGTATTTTTAATGCTTTCAGCGAATAAAGTGACTGTTGTGGAAGCGAAACAACAAACGAGCGCAGATAAAAAGGAGAATAAGCCTGTGCCTGTACCTGGCAGTGTGACCAAAAGTGCTAAGAAGCCTACATGGAAGCGCCGACCAAAGCCTGCCCACTCTGGAGTGCCAGTCCCCGAGAAGATGAAGAAATTACTACAGAAACGGTTGCAAGATTTTGACTGCAGTTTGTGATAGTGTTGTGAGAGCGTAATTGTGTCAAAAACAACAAGACGTGTATATTTACCTGCTTTATGTCTATAATGGCTTGTTTTACTTTAGTTTTCATTAATTTGTGAGAAGATTATAGTCCTTGTTTGAATAGGGAAGTAATTAATTGGGTTATTTAATTATTTGGTCAGCAACAAAATAGTCAGCCAAAAAATCACTTAAACAGCAAACAAATATTATGTCAGCAATATAATTATTTGGGCAGCAATATATATTTTATCAGAAATGTATGTAATCTAGGAAAAGGATCAATGAAGAATCAAGGATCAATTCCCAGGAATGTATTCTGATAGATATGGTTAAAGAACTTTATTTATTTCTCATTAGACTTACATCACTTATTGAGAAAATATACATAACATACAAATTAAATTATTTTTCAAACACATACATATAAACAATGATAGGGTAGATAGAAATAACACGCGCAACAATTGTCCATCAGCCGTCATAATGAGCAAGTATACCGTACCGTACCAATATTAGGTTAAGGCAGAGGTTCCCAGACTTATTTTTCTCATAGACCACTTCCATAATTTATCTGGTTCTGGTGGACCCCCTGCAGCAACATTTCTAGCAAAACTCGACAAAAATGTGAAGATGTGAAGACAACAAGACCCCCGTCGAGTCTCCCGTGGACCCCTGGGGGTCTACCTAGACCACATTGGGATCGAATGTGTTAAGGGAATTTTTTTTATGACATTTAAATTAATATTTCTGTCATCAAAACGTAATAGTAAACAATTTGACAGCAGAGAAAACATGCTGCCCAATTAGTTATTTTGCTGATAAATTAGAAATATCTGCTGCTTAGTTAATAGTTATTTTGCTGACCAATTTAGAAATAATTGATGCCCATAAGTCGATGACCAAATAGTTATTTTAGCTGACCAATTGTATATTATTGCTGACCAAAATTTAAAAATATTTTTTAAAATTGTTTTAAAACAATGTATTTATGTAAGTTAGTGTTCATAGGGACCAAGTTAACATATTAAAACTTTCAATAACATTCTGATATGAATTATCACCTACATTGACCCTTGCTGTATTCAAATTAAACTTGGGTTTAAAACTAATGGTATTTCTTTAAAGGACAGCATTAATTAAAGGATGGATTAGGTGTTAAAACACCTAAACACTACATTCTTTCCAATTATTATCTTTTAGAATAATGATTGTGATAGATAGTTGTTTTTAGTCTTCTTAAAATTATGTTTTTAACATTGCTACTCTGTAGTGATAATATTTTGTAATTTTATAAATTGCAATTAGTGTGAAATTAAATAGCTACTAATTTGTCTAAAGTGTTCATAAAGATTAGGATAATGCTAATCTAGTGATATACATTTATCAATTAAAATATGAAATATTCATATATCTCATCACCTGTGATGTTTGGAGACACAATAGTAAATTAAGTGAGTATTAAGTGCTACTGTGTAGGCTGTGGACTCATAATTATAATTTGGCAACATGGAATATCCTGTGAAGGTTGTAGTTTTAATTTTTACAACAAGCATCTCATGTTAACTAGGTGACTAAAGCCATTTACATGGAAGTCTATTACTGAAAAGACTTTAAATGCCAACTATTTTGGTAAAGTTAGGGGTAAAGCAGGTATGGCTGACATCCTGAAGGAATCCTTATTAAGTGGTTCATTATTTGAGTTCATAACATATTTGATTGAGTGTTTTATTATAAAAACATATATATTTTTAGTATGTAACTGTAATTTAGATTATTTTTAGTTTTGAGAGTAAATACCAATTAAGACAAATTGTGACAAAGCCATTAATCAATGTCTGATTAATGTAACGATTTAATATTTTTATAAAAAAAATATAGTAGTTTTAATAAAAATATGTGTTCAGAACTGCATGTTTTTTTACCTATTCTTACATTATACCATCTAGCTTTTCTTGGTCCGAGCCACAGATATACATTTACGAGCTCATGTCTGTGTCATTGTCCCTTTAACACCTAAGTATTGCCATTACTATCTAAACCAGAGACATAATACATCTAAACCTAATGTTTTGGGTTGTATTATAGGACATAGGTTCATATATATTGATACCTATGCACAAAGCTGCAAACAAAAACATCTACCTTTACCGAGACTCCAACCCAACTCCAAATCTCACCAGTAAATTTCGTGAGATACTTTTCGAAGGTTTTCAATAGAGGGCGCTGATTTTAAGTGCATAGAGCTTGCAGCCCATGAAACTGCCATGAACCTATTCGGCGTGTAGCGTCGTGCATTGACGTGTCGTCAATGTCACAATGACAGCGCAAATTTTATGTTTTAATGTTTAAAAAGTTGGGCAAAGGGTCCAGGGAATTTTTGTGGACTTATAAAAAAAAAAAAAAAAAAAAAAAAAAAGAGAAAACTCTTCAGACATAATATGTATGTTTGGATGAGTCCTTTATTGTTTGGGTCAAAGATATGAGTTTGGGTCTTCATTCTTTGGGTTTTCCACAATTAAAAGTTATTTTCGCCACATAAGGCTATTTTCATTAAGGTGGGTTCGAACCTGGGTCGTTCCTACTATACAACGGTCATATTTGTTTTTAACTTAACGTTTCATTATGTTTTTCCACAAAACTAAAATTATAACTGTGAATGTGAGTTCCGGCAAGGCTGTATGTCTTAAATTCCTTTGCGTTCCCACAGATAGATTCGGTCAACCAATAGGAGGGCTTGTCAGATGCTGGTGTGTGAGTGAAAAGAGGTTCGAATTTGGATCGTCTTCCCGTTCAGTTCTTTAATTTTTTACGCGTTCCTTGTAGTGGAAATCATATTGTTTTTTAGTGCGACGTGTCTGGAAGGCATAGTAAATACGTCGTACGGTCGTCAAGTGGTGAACTCGTGCACGCAAACTGCGATAAGTGTGCGATTCGTTG
This sequence comes from Parapoynx stratiotata, assembly GCA_910589355.1. Taxonomy (NCBI): domain Eukaryota; kingdom Metazoa; phylum Arthropoda; class Insecta; order Lepidoptera; family Crambidae; genus Parapoynx; species Parapoynx stratiotata. The sequence goes on from OU342464.1 coordinate 16,131,513, forward strand.
GGGACCGTCAGTGACTTGCGTTTTCAGCAATTAGACATTTCAAGTGTTTCTTTCAAGCAATTTCAGTGTTTACGTACGTCCTACGTGGATTATCGGGCATACATGATTCTGCTCATGCCCCATTAAACCGTCGGAGTAACGGTAAAAAAGTTAAAGTTTGTGAGGATACCTTCGAAACCGAGTGATAATATTTCGTGTCTTAATTTTCTAATTAAATACTAGTCTGGTATCTACGATAACCAGGCATATTATTCAAACATTATAAAGCTTGAATACTGTGTATTCCTTTTAAAACTACATAGCAAATACTATCAAATCTACTTTTATAAATTATTGCAGGTATCTCTGTAATTTAAAATTTATATTTTAAAATACAAAGATATTGTTGTACTATAAAATGGTTCAACTGTCAAATAAATAGAATATTATAAAATAAACCTATAAACAGATGAAAGAAGATAATAACATAATCATAATAAGAGATACTTTTCCAAACAGGCTACCTACACCCCGGCACCCTTGGCCGGTCATTATTATTTCGGCACTTAGTTTCCGATGAATAGTGGCAAGATAAATATTAAGTATTACAGGCGTACTCGGCCGTGTACGATTTGTCAGCTGAAGCATTATTGGTGTTACTCAAAGGTGTGACTACACCAATGCTAATCTAATCGAAAAGCTATCGAATCTTGGTCGAACTCTGCCTATATAAGCTCCATTCTACCGCAGGCCAATATTTAATTGCGATTAAATATTACTTGTTAGTTAGTTCTTATAATATGTCATAGATGGCTCTGTTTACGATAAAGAGTATAAGGCCTCGGCCAGACAGACGCGGTGGCGGTGGCGGTCTATCGCACGCAGGCCGCCACCGCCACCGCCACCGCCACACCAGGTCACACAGGCGCGGTAAGGCCGCGCGGCCAGGGTTGCCAAATCTGGTACAAATACGAGATTTTCAGTTACTCAACGAGACAAATTGGCATTGTTTTCATAATATCACAACAATTTTTTTTCAGGCGAAAACAAAATGTAAACAACGCTTGATAAGTCACTTGATAGATGACCAAAGAGTATACAGTTGGGGTGGCTTAATGAAAATAATAATTTTATGTTTTTTAAAAATGTCATGAGATTCTGGGAGACCTTTAGGGCCACTTGCAGGATATTTTAAACCTCGATTTAGTCTTTTTTTGACATAAGAGCCGTAGTAAAAATGTCAAAAACTGATAAAATCCAGTTTAAAATCTCGATTTGAATTCCTGCAAGTGGGCCTTAGTTACTTAGGTAATTGTTGTATTTAATTAGTAAATCGGTCAATGGTTTGAACAACATTATATTGTTCAAAGTTAAGTTGCAAAATTCCATGACTCTCTGCATGTTAAAAAGGATTGTAATAAAATTGTCATATTTAATTAATTTTCTATTCATGTTTTCAATTTATGTTCTTGCTGTTTCATTCTAAAGAGTAGTTTTATATAACTGGGCGAAAATTGATAACCCTAGTGCGATCGCCGAGCTTAGAAACGAAAAGTAGTAAGTACAGTAGGTACCTTGTCATACATGGATGTCAAAGTGACAAGCAGCCGCGGCCGACCGCCTCATGGCCGCGACGCAGGCCGCGCCTGTGTGAATCGATGTTCAGACATCCATACTACGCAACTGACCGCCACCGCCACCGCCACCGCCACCGCCACCGCGTCTGTCTGGCCGAGGCTTTACATCGTTCTCATCCGACTGCGAGATAAAAACTCCTAGTTTGAAGGTAAAGAAAGAAGAGCAAATTGTAGGGTAGGTACCTGCCAGCAAAAAAAAACATAATATTATTTAAAAAAATATAATAGGTTGGGGAAAAAGTTTCTTCGCATTTTTTAAGAAAATTCAAAACAATTTTTAATATAGTTTATTTACATTTAACTAAAGTATGTAGGTACCATTTTGTTCGATAACTTTTTGCCATCTTGTAGGTAGGGGCATGATCCCATTGCTATAGAAATTTTGGGACTTCTGGTCAAAATACCGCGACAAGTGGTTTTGGCAGTCCTCTCGTGATGTTAACCTGACACTGCCTAAAGAATTCTGAAGAGACCGAAACAGGTGGAAATCTGAAGGTGCAAGGTCAGGACTATACGGCGGATGCATTAACACCTCCCAGCCAAACTCTCTTAATTTTTGCTGAGTGGCTAAAGATGTGTGAGGTCTAGCGTTATCATGATGAAAAACCACACCCCTTCTGTTGATTAATTCCGGCCGCTTTCTCTCAACTTCTTGCTTTAATCTCATCAGTTGTTCGCAGTAGAGTTCAGAATCGATGGTCCTGCCAGGTGGTAACAGCTCATAATGAATAATGCCCTCCCAATCCCACCACACACACAGCATCACCTTGTTGCGAGTTAACCCGTGTTTCGCCACAGTCTGTGAAGCCTGACCGGCCTTTGACCACGACCTTTTTCGCACGTTCTTGTCGTACGTGATCCACTTTTCATCACCAGTTATCAGCTTCTTCAAAAATGGTTCGGTTTCATTACGTCGTAATAAAGAATCACAAATGAGTACACGGTTCATTAGGTTTCTTTCAGTGAGCTCGTGAGGTACCCAAATGTCGAGCTTTTTTGTGTACCCAGTTTTTTTCAAATGCGCTAAAACTGTTTTGTGGTCAATTCCCAGTTCTTCAGCTACGTCGTAACTACTGACATGCCGATCTTGCTCCACTTTTTCAAAAACGGCATCCATTTTATCTGTAATAGGGCGACCAGAGCGACGTGCATCTTTGACATCAAAATTTCCGGATTGAAAACGCTTACACCAAATTTGTGCTACTCTCACAGACACTGCACTAGGTCCATAAACATCGCAATTTATTTCGCGGCTTGCGTTGCATTTTTACCTTTTTTGTAGTAAAATTTTAAAATGTATCGAATTTCTTCATTAGATTCACTCATCTTGGCGGTACGAAAAACAAATGAAAATCACACATTTTCCTAATTTGAATTTGGAATTATGTTCTTTAAAATTTAAACTTTCAATGATACTAAAACCAGCCAGATACAAATAGTATAGCCAAAGAGATTTTATTACAAGTTTATACATACTATAATGCGAAAAGACTTTTTCCCCAACCTAATATTATTTTAATACAATATTCCTTTCATGGGAGGAGAGAGAAAAAATATAGCTTCGAATTCGATATGCATAACAACCCTCGCCATGGTCGGACCCAGGATGGGTGACCTCAACATTTTCATCTCGAGTGCCTGCGTCTTTTAGGACGCACGTTATGGCGTTGGTTCCTGGTACCCCCTCGACGCCTAAGAGTAGCGTGGGATTATTACGTCTCTTATATGTACCTACTTCTTATGACTGTGCGTTTCCTTCTAGGTCACTCCTTTCCTTCTAAGTCTCTGCCCAGCAGCGGGACGTATGTATTCATAAATCTCAATTTTAAATTCAACATGTTGACATGACATGCAGTAATATTACTTGTTCTTATAATACTTCGACACCTCCTTTTCGTATAAGTGATTTTTATAAAGAATGCCGACTGCTTGCAGCAACAGTGATCGTAATGTTAGGTAGGTACTGTAAGGTTCTTCCGTGACTTGGAAGCTTCTACTTGAATGAAAGAAGATTCACTCGACTTGTTTGACATATTTCGAAAAAGTTACAAAAACACATTCGTTTCACATCGCGCCCCCCACGTAACACTGTTTTATCCTATGCTTTTTCTAGTCTTTCAAAGGTTTTCAATTGAAATTTTAACTTTTTTTCATCAACCCAAGTCTAAGTGCGTACGTCGGACCGACCACTGTGTGATACGAAATGTGTCTTTGCAGTTTTATCAAAGTTTATATACATACTTACCTACTTATAAATTTTATGACGACACCGATAGCAGAGATGAGATGAAGGCCCCGATCGCGCTAAGAATGCATTTACTACAAGCAAATCATAGTCGAAAACGTTATGGCTCATTCACACTGCATACTCTCGTACTCGCCTCGCCTCGTGTCGCTTCTTCGAGTGTGGAAGGGGGAGTGTTCTGTGTGTGGGTAAAACGTTTTTATTTAGCACGAAGGCCTGTGTCCAGCACTGGCACGTATATAGGCTGAGGACGAGGGACATTTTTTAGTGAATATCGGTAGCCTCACATTGTGCTCGATGCATCGCTTATTCGCATCACACGTAGGTCCCTGTGGGGACTTATCTGGCGAAATGTGTGTTAAAACTCCTGCACAAAGGTATGATAGAGCTACCAGATGTAGCCTTCCGAGTGTCTGTAATTCGTATGACATGCATTTATTATTTTTGCTTTATTCTTCAGCTATTTATGTCACGTTAATACTACCTTATTATTGTGATGCCTAGATACTCGTCACGCCTAGACTTCTATAGGTTATCTTAGGATACAATCAAAATACTTAAGTATCCTACGCCGAAATTAAACCTATCTTAAATCTATGTCAGATTTACATAAATTTTAAGAGGGTTTAGCCGAATCGTATGCTAAGAAACCCCCTTGAAATATCGATTAGATTGTGAAGTAGTTATAAAATCTTTTTGGGAGGAATTCGCTATCTATAGGTACTGTTCAGTTTTTAACGTTTTTTATTTACAAAATATTACACAAATAGCAAAAACCCTATATCAAGAATACCTTCAAGCTTTGCTCTTTAAGTTTTTTTTTGTGTTACAAGAAGGTACACACCCAAAAAAAAATTTCAACTTTGACCGCGTCTTTCTCAAAACTGTTCACTTGCTCTTTACTGCATTCATGAATTTTGCGGCAGTATACGGCTGGACAAACGTTTTAATTAGAACGTTGTGTCGATTAAAACAAAGGAAGGAAGGAAACTCATCGTATGTAGATATAAATTAAATTAATGAACACCAATATAAACTTTGATAAATCTAATACATAATTATATTACTTATGAGTGCACCGAGCTTTTAGCGCTATATCTGCGTTCATTGGTTCCCTTGCTGTATTGTTATTACTAAAGCTATAATTATGTGATTCACATGCAAAATATTTAAGTATTCACTCTATAAATCATATTGATTAGAAACACGATTACTCGTAGTTGGCTCGATAGAAAAAATACCAATGATACCTCTAAAATAATATATAAGCCCTTAGTACGGCGTAAGTGCTTCACGGAGAGCAATCAGCTCTTGAATACTAATAAAACTACATGTTTTCTATAATGTATGTATACAGCCTGTGTTGTCTATAAGGTATACATACTAATAAAACTACATGTTTTCTATAACGTAATTAATTGGGCAGCCATTTAATTATTTGGACAGCAACAAAAAGGTCAGCCAAAAATCGTTTGACCTGCCATTTAATTTATTATTTGGGTGGCAATAATTAGTTAAGCAGCGGAAACAAAATTTGGGTAACAAAATAATTAGTTAAGCTGCAAAATAATTATCTGGGCAGTAATAATATGTTACCCGAAACCCGAAACGAAATTTTTAAAATGGATACTGTAACATAATAAGTTATTATTATGTAACATTGTGTTACAGTATCCATTATGCAACAGGTTGTATTTATTTTTCTTAAAAACGCACAAAACTATGGCAAATGTTTTCAAGACAGTACAATAAATCAAATAATTAATTTTTTTGTTTTATTTCTTTGAATAATTTGTGTACATAAAGTTGTGTATGTAACTGCACATAACTCGGTATTAAAACGCTCGCGTGATACTATTATAAGACTCACCAAGGCTCGTTTTTTAAAACCACGCTCGTGTTTTAATAACCTATATTATGCGACAGTTACATAAACAACTATTATTGTTTCCCTTGTTGTATGGTTATTTATTACTAAAGCTATAAATATGTAATTCACATTAATGATATTTAAGGATTCACACTATACATCATACTGATTAGAAACACGATTACCTGGTTGGCTCAATAGATAAAAATACCAAAGATATCTCAAAAAAAAATATAAACCCCTAATTAGTACGGCGTAAGTGCTTTACGGAGAGTAATCAGAGGCATTAGTGTAAGTTTTAAAGTATAAAATTCGTTACTATTGTAGTTGCGTTAAGAGTCCAATTTGTATAGGAAACATGAATAGCGCCTCTAGCGGAACGTAACGCATACTAAGTTTCCCATACAAATTGAGCTCTTAACGCAACTACAATAGTAACGTATTTTATACTAAAAAACTTACACTAAGGCCTCAGCTTTTGAGTAATAACAAGACAAGGTACAAAAAATATAAATATATCCTCAGACATTCACACCTATCAACTAGTCCCATTTTAAGCAAATAAATGCTGCTTGTGTTACGGATACTAGATGACGGACAAATATATTTAATAGATAAATACATATTAATATCCTGAATATATATAAATATATATAAACGTCCAAGACTGGAGAACAAATGTCTGAAAATTCATCACCGAAACACTTGCCTCCACTGGGGATCGAACCCAGGACCTCTCGAGATGGCGACGCCTTGAGACCGGCGTACAGACCATTCGACCACGAAGGTCGTCAAACATGTTTTCTATAGCATAATTATATTGGGTGTTATTGAAGCGATTAGCAAACTATTATAAATTTTGGTCAGCAAAAATATATATGTAATATCTAATCGCGCTGCTCATGTTACTTCGGCAAGAAGGTGAGGGGTTCTGATGGTACTCGTATTAAGGTATTATCTCGTGCGCACTGCAACCCTCACTTCTAGACTCGACTTGGTATAATGACGGTGTCGTTTGTCTGGCCCTTAAAAAAATAAGTTTTTCAGAAAATATTTTCAGAAACTCACTATTCAGGAAATATTTTGAGAATATTCTCAAAATATTCTCATATTTCAGAAATCATTGATACGTAATAATGTAATTTGGTGATTGTCGCAACGTTTTATTTTCATTATTAAAATTGACCAGAGATTCCAATTGACCTTTGAACTGGCGTTCATTTTGATTCTGTGCTTATAAGAGATGTCAATTATCGTTATACTCGGAATTATAATCGACTGAATTAAAATATACATAAACTCCAATTTGTACCCTATTTGTAAAATAATTATAATAATGTATTACTTTCACGAACGCGTTAGCTCATCAAATCGATACTATATTTACATGAACACAATCGGAAATGCCTTGTTTTATTGCAGATAAAATTACTATTTTATCTGTTCGTCTTTATTTGTCCGACCGAGCTTCGTTCATTATCGAGGCAGGTGGCATTACGTAATAAAGGTAACTTTGAATTCAGCATGGGAGACACGTTCTATGTGGCGCTTAACAATAAAGTGTTTAATAAATATATTCGTGAGCTTAAGGACTTCTATCTTAACTAAAGATAGATAATTAAGGGGCATTGCTAATGATTTTTTTACGATTCATATTCAACAAGTTATTCATAGCATACAGGTTGAGGCAAATTTAGTGCCTGTATTTCGATCGTAGAATCGATAATATAAATGAAAAATCATTTGCTTTACTTTTATTTGAGTGCGTTTGACCACAATTTCGCCTAATGGAAAGCGCCGAAGTGGTCTAAGGTGGAACACGCAAACTTCATTAAAGGTAATTCCATTATTTTGCGGTGCGCATTAGAAAAGTTGAGGCATATCGTTTGGTGCGAAAATGTGGAATATCGAGCCCATACGGATGGAAACCCATACCACGTCGCGTCGTCCGATGATGGAACGGTGCTGGTGGAATTAAGTGGTTGCAATTCCTGCGCGCACTCACCGAAATGCAGTCTGTAAAAAACCGAGAGACAAGAAAGAAAGAGAAAGATAATTTATCATGTACAGCGACCTTCAGCTCCTAGCCAGCTCAAGGGCCCTATCGCGCTAAATATTGTTTACCATAACCAAATCACAATCGAAAACGTTAGCCCATCCACACTTCATTCTCGCATTCCCTTGCGTCGCATTGTGGAGTGTAGAGGAGCTGTAGAGGAGCCAGCTGAACGGTTATTTCTGGTACGAACTTTCCCTAACCAATACCAAAACCAAATATAAACTTCTGATGTTTTTTCCCTGTAGATGTTATTTTGTACTAACTGTTTTTAAAGCAGAGTTTCCCCGAGTCACTTTGATATTTGGTTTGTATTTTTATAATAGAACTAGCTTTTGCCCTTTGTCCGTGTAGAATAGTTACTTTGAGATGGTATGTAGCTATGACACTGAAAGATTTTTGAAATTGGAACAGTAGCCTCAATTGGTGGAATTGAAAATTTACTCCTACTCTATTATTAGAAGCAAAGTTCATAGTGGCGTAAATTTCCCCTTCATTTTTTGAGAGGCATTATTTAATTTTTTTTCTCTCGCCTGGCACCTGTTCACATGGGATAAAAAGTAGCCTACGTCCATTCTCAGGCTCTAGACTATCTGTGTACCAAATTTCGGTTAATGGTTCAGTAGTTTTGGCATGAAAGTGAGACAGACAGACAGAGTTTCTTTATATAATTTATAAATTTATAATATTAGTATGGGTAAGATATTATAATATTGGGTCCTTACCTATGAAATTGGTGTTTTTTTTCTCTCTTAGTATTTTGTCTGTAACTATTAAGATTTAGAGTATTCCTAAAAAATAATTACCTCGTCTAAAAATAGACTATATTTTTGAGCTCTTCTGATTTGTTTTGATAATTTGTTGTAAGTTTAATTGTGTCAAAATTGGACACGGAGACAACTCTTTTTAAGTGCCTCCCGAATACATCATTTTATTTGCATTCACTTAAAAACGATAAATAATTTTTATGAAGTGTGATATTACACATATTACTAAAGCTTGTCTAATGATAGATGCCAAATATTATTATCTTTGGATTTGTCGTTGTGAAGAAAACTGAAAAAATTTTAGTATGGAAAATGCAGAATTCCCCAAAATCTCCATACAAAACACCAATTTTATAGGTAAGGACCTAATATATTTTAAAGTCAGCGAATCAGATCCAAGGATTATGAGTCACGAAAAGAGCAATGGGTAGGGCACTTTGATCGTAGATTATCAGAACTTCAGTCCGATCATCTTAAAAGCCCATGAAGTTCTTATGATATGCATATACACATAAAAGAAAGCCACCAGCCCCTTATTCTAAACTGTTGGAAAACAAACGAATCGAACAAGTAAGGATGAACCGACTTTGCTTACTTTTATTTCCGTTGGTAACTTTTATTTGTAATGTATTTCTAAGTAAGGTAGGTTTTTTATCTAAGCAATCGTTTAATAATTCTGATCTATTTGATAAGATATAATAATCCATTGACTTTCTTAGAACACTCTTCTGCTTACCGTTTCGGAGAAAAAAGGCAGGATGATGTTACGTGTTACTTTTCACGTTGACTGTACCTCCCTTTTTTTAGATCAAATCCATCCATTTACCATTGTCATGTACATTCCGCTGGCTGCGACTGTACCTACCTACTAAATGAAAACTAATATTTCACAAGTAACTAAAATACTATTCCCCTTAATATACGAGAACTAATAAAAAAATTAGCAAATGCGTGTAGGAGACTAGACCATAGACTATAAAGCATCATTGTAGTCAAATGGACGCTCATTCGCATTGTTTTATAGGGATGTAATAAAATAAATCATTGTGCCGACGAGTGTTTATTTACATCGCTTATTTTAATAAATTATCTAGCTTGGCTGAAGGAGTGACTGAGGGATGTCTACTACATTACATATACGTTAAATGCACTGTCAAAAAAACCGTTTTTTTTTTCGATCGTTCGACCATGTCGACCAATGCGATTAGGTAGAGTTGGAAATAAATTTGAATGCCATTATTAATTTATACAAAATCGATGTCATGGTTCGTTGGTTCTTATAAACTGATTTCGCTGTATCTCATAGTTACAGATTTCTCCCCCCCTGACCCATTTTGATAGATCAACTTGTATAATGTGTTGTTATGGTAAGGTGGAGGTAGAGTTCCTTGAAATTACGTGATTATGGGTGTAGCGGGCTCATCCCTCATACTTACTACGCATAACGATTTTTCTTGATTCTTACGGTAGGGTAGGTGACGCGTGCGTTGTGCCCTACGTGGTAGGAGCGACTTCGTGCTACGGTTACTGTTTTGTCAACCATCAGGCAGCATCAGACGGTCAGGCAGTCTAAGGCTGAAATTAGAAGATTCTTTAACGATTCAATGCAAAAATTAATCAATTTTAAGTATCGAAACCGGAACAATCAGTCCGTCTGTCACCAGTGTTGTAAAGAAGTTATCTTCTTTAATTACTTAAATGCTTAGGTACTAAATGCGCTTGATTTAAGAGCACACACAACACTACTAAGTATTATTACTTAGCTATGTAAAATTTTTAAAACGTCAAAATTATGTCATCTTTGCAGTTTTATTAATTACAATCAATAAAAACACAAATATATCAACGATATACAAAACCCCGCCCAAGCCTATAAAAGATATAGATACACTGGCGCTTAATTAGAATATGGCGGTATCGGCGGCGCAAGCGCACAGAAGAAGGCTCTATTGTATAATAAACGCGTCTACATACTCAATTAACAATTAACTTAGTACCTCGTGATTTATAGGCGCCAGGCTCCGCCTGTCCGAGTGATGGATGCTTTTGACGAGACACATCACTTGAATACTGATTTTGATGACAGTAATGTGTTTGTTAAAGGTTTACGAGGTTCCATTATCATAATTTACGATCGGGATATCCAAGGGACATAATTTACTTCATAAGGGACTTAGTATTCTATTCGTATTTAAAATAGGCAGTTGCTCTTAGAATTTTTGTATTTAATTTAGGAGTCGGGTTGATATTGCAACTGTCTCTACCAGTCTACATTAGGCCATCAGTGTTTCCTGTATAGGCTGACGAACGCGGTATAATACTAGAGACTGCTATAACATAGTGAAGTATGCTATCTTTGTCCTTTGTCGTAGCTCGTAAGATTACATACATACACATGCATTCATAACATCACGCGTGTAATCCCCGATGGGGTAGGCAGAGTCCAAGGAGCACTGTGTTCCTTAACACCAAATTTAGCCATACAAAAATTGGGTTTAGTCAAATGAAAAATCGTGAAAGAGTGGCTAGCTCATCGCCTACACAATCACAGAACCAGTACCCAATACGCTCTTAGTCGCCTTTTACGACATGCTAGACAAGAAAAGCAGTTGATACATTCTTTTTGTATCCCGGAAAACACGGGACAATTACTCTACATGAAATAGCATAACAAGACAACAACAAAACTCCTGCGTTAGCGAGATGCCTACTATCGACCTTAGTAGATTTACATAATTATAATCACGACTATTATCCCATAAGGGTTCGACAGAGACTAGGCAAAAGCACCGCAAAAGCAGTCCACTGCCATAGTCCACGCTTCATCGAGCAGGATACAATTTGTAGCATAAAGAGGTCTCACGTCACGTCCCTTAAAATCACTGGCAATATCCGGCTATAGTGGTAAATAAATCAGCAAAAAAACCGGCTGCTACTCTATACGACGACCTCCGTAGTCGAGTGGTATGTATGCTGATCTCAAGGCGTCGCCAACTCGAGAGGTTCTGGGTTCGATCCACAGTGGGGGCAAATGTTTGGGTGATGAATTTTCAGGCATTTGTTCTCCAGTGTTTGATGTTTATATATATTTAGGATATTTATATGTATTTATCTATTCCCACATCTAGTGTCCGTAACACAAGCAGCTTTAGCTGCTTAAAATGGGGCTAGTTGATAGGTGTGAATTTTTTAAGATATTTATTTATTTATTATTTATTTATACACTAGGGGGCAATTTAGGGCGCTCCCCACCACTGCCCCGATATTGCCCCGATGTGGCCTTTGATTTAAGGAACATGAGTGGGCCCTATTTAAACCTTTAATAAACCTCGTATAAGTTCTTTGTATTATTATGTGCAAAAAAGTATATATAAATAAATAATAAATAAACCTTCATACTCGGTATCGCAGAGCTCAGAAGCTCGGTGGCGTAGTGGTTAGTACGCTTTAGCTTTCGACTAAAAACAAAGCTACCTTCGCCATGATCAAGCCGTGGATGGGTGACCAAAACTTTGTGATCTCGAGCTCTTCCGTGCTTCGGAGGGCACGTTGAGCCGTTGGTGCCGGTCGCTATTGCGACTGTTTCTACCCATTGGGTGGTTCATTACAAACCATAAATAAAGACAATAGGTCTTTACCTATGAAATTGTCGTTTTGTATGGAGATTTTGGGGAACTCTGCATTTTCCATACTATAATTTTTTCAGTTTTCTTCACAACGACAAATCCAAAGATAATAATATTTGGCATCTATCATTAGACAAGCTTTAGTAATATGTGTAATATCACACTTCATAAAAATTATTTATCGTTTTTAAGTGAATACAAATGAAATTATGTATTAGGGAGGCACTTAAAAAGAGTTGTCTCCGTGTCCAATTTTAACACAATTAAACTTACCAATTTTAATATATAATATAGTCTATTTTTAGACGAGATAATTATTTTTTAGGAATACTCTGAATCTTAATAGTTACAGACAAAATACTAAGAGAGAAAAAAAACGCCAATTTCATAGGTAAAGACTCAATGTTTACGGTAAGATGTTTATAATTTTTTATCATTATTAATACTAAAAGAAAACTAAACAAAAAAACAGCTTATCTCCTAGCGAAACCAAAAAAAAACATAAATCTAACAGTAAATTTAAAGATGGCAAATACAAAAGATATTAAATGAAAAAGCCAGCAAGTATATCCATCGCTGAAAATGTACCAAAAAGGCTGGCTGAATTACCTCTCTGAATAGCAACGCTTACTCATTGAGCAAAATACACACCAGCCTTTTTGTCACCAGATTTGTCGCAGAGCCGCTACTAATAATTAATTTCATTAAACAAGTAAGTATTTACAAGAAGTTTATCTCAGCAGCATAAAATAAAATAATAACGTCATGCGTCTGATGACTTAAGTCATTTAATTCATTAGATTTAAATTACATATTTAAATCATTAGACGCAGACGCAAACGTTCTACTGGGTTCTATAAAATTTTTAGAACTAACTTCTTTCCGAATAAAATCAACGAATAAAACTAATAGCTCTATAACACGAATTTAATAAAAATAGTTATAAAATTATAAATACATAATGTATTATTATGAAATGTATTAATTACTAAAAATTAAGCGTTCACTTCATTTGTTATTGAAATATACTGTAAATTATAATATTGTATTATGTAATTTATATTAATAAATTACAAGTAATATTGTATTATGTAATTTATGAATGATCAAATGTACCTAAGTTCAACTCCATTTATCTGGAAAACGGGTATGTCTGGGGTAATACTTTGTATGTGGCCTCGTATACAAAAATAAGCGGAGACCTGCCAAGACTTGGAAGTTAGAACATGTTAGATAAAGTTTTTTTTTTCTTCAATTTTTCTCGTATAAGATTCACAAAAAAACTGCCTAATATCATCTCATCACCATCATTAGCAAATATAAAAATAATGATATTTGACAAACTAGTAGTTTCTCTTCTTTTTCGAAATCATTCCCACTGTGCGGCGTGTTGAGATTAATTTGACGCATAGACTTTTGGTGTTTAGATATTTTTGGCAGCGATTGGCTATTTGTGGCTATTTATCATATTGTAGATAAGCAATTCCCTGAGAGGGAGAGAGAATGAAAGAGAAAAGAGGTTACAAAAGATCGAGAGGGAGTCGAGTTTACTTCTGTACTGAGAGCAAATTGTCTCGCTGAAAACATTACATTTTAACATTAATTTCTGGTCCAATTTTATGTGATTATTATTGTATTTGTGTGATAAGCATTTTAGTAGTATTTTCCTTATAATTAATGCTTCCCTTCCTACATATGAAGATAACTCTTGAACGAGGTCAATCTAGGCAAATACACCTTTAATTTTTATATCTATTATTATTATAACATTTATATTTATTTATGAAGACTAGGCATACCCTGCGAAATGTCGGTGCAATTCCTCTGCCTTACCCTTCGGGGAAGAAGCGTGATGATATGAGAAATTAGATACCTATATTTATAACTACACGTAGGTTGGATATGAAATTAGAACCATACAGCTAGCCAGTTCCATTTCTAAATAAATACGACACTCAATAGGCAAAGGAGTCGTTAATTTTTTTTTATGAAAATCGCCCCGAACCGCTTACGGAACGAGCCCTTTGTGCGGAAATCGTTCAAGGTCTCTCGCGAGCTGGAATCCGCCGTACTTGAGGAAACTAACAGTTTTGTTAAAAACAGACTTTAAGAGCATTCATCATATCATATTGCATTTATTTTTATTGGATTCTCGTCAAGTATCAATAGAGAACCTAGGGCTATGAGGTAAGCTTTTGTGGATCTCATCAGAAATGCCGCACTACCCACTAAGGCCCGTATTACGGAACTAAACTCAAGCGTAAATCTCTGTTTGAGCACTTTTAGAGAGGGATGGCGCTATTGATCCCTCACAGCGCCATCCCTTTTTAACGGCGCTCAAGCAGAGATCTACGCTTGAGTTTGGTTATGTTATACGGGCCTTAAACTCGATATACCCATCCAACCACGGGAACGACTCGGGTCTTGTCCAGGGCCAGGGCCGAGCATATCCGGGACATCCTTTGACGTGTCAGCCGATGCAGTAAGTGCGTGTGTGGAAAAGAAGCGGTACCTAAATAAAAATATGCATTTATTTGTTCCTCTGTTACTTATCGTTCAATTAATACGTAAAATAATTAGTTCGCCATTAGGTAACGACTATTTTTCAATCATTATTATTTAATGACTGATTAAACCAATGTTTGGTGGTTTGTGTTTCTTGAGGTCAGTTTGTTTTTAGTATTGAAAGTGCATATACCACAAAAACATCAAATAAACCTCAAAATAAATATACCTCAAATAATAATTAAACATGAGGGCTTTTAAACTAATACTGTCCTGCTTCCTTCCTGCATTGGCATTTGGTATGTTTTGTATAGAAATCATTGTCTTTAATAATTATAAGTACTTAATATTTAAAAATAAGCGAATTTTTGGGAGGGTAATTATGTGTATTGATTTTTTATACAAAAATAAATACAGATTTCATTTAGTTACTAAGTAAGTTTTAGATATATGCACATATTATGCAGTTTTTAAAGGCTCTTTTAGTGAAAACTACACTTCAATCAATGGCTGTCGTCTCTTGACCGCTACTTTTTTCAAATATTAAACTTAACACAACCTTTTTTATTTCAGGAAATTGCAATCTTAATGTGCAATCGATGTAAAAACTTTATTTTTTTTGTTGCCGATCGTGATGTCAAGGATGAAAAAATATTTTTTTTTCTTTCCATTTATGGTTTATAGGTATTATAAACATCACCTGCACATAAAGCACGCTTTATGTGTCATGTATACGGAGTATAAAAAATAAATCAAGATTTATTGCCCTAGGGAATAAAGTTATTTGAATTTAGAATGTCAAAATATCAACAAAAATAAAAGAAGTAAAATTTAAACGAAACACGGTTTAAATTTCAATTTAATTCAACTCTTAACAGCCTGCAAAATTCTCAAAAAAATTGCCTTAAAAAGATTTGTACCGATTTTGCTAATAAAAACCAAGATGAACTTTATGTGTACCATTTAAGAAATTATTGGCTTTTACTTTTAATTTTCTGTTTTCACAGCTTTGGAACAAATTTAAGTACAACAGATATATAAATACATGCTACTGAATTAAAGCGCGATTTTTTTGTCTAATGTTTTCGTTTATAGTTCGCAATTTTTAAACATTTGATTTTTTTGGTGTTTCTTGTAGTTTTTTAATGTTTTGGTCGATTTGGTGTTTCTTGTAGTTTTTTAATGTTTTTGGTCGATTTTTAGTTGCTTTTGTTTTTTGTTTGATAATCTGTCTATACCTATGAAATTGCCGTTTTTTTCTCTCTGAGTAGGTATTTTGTCTGTAAAAAAAATCATTACCTCCTCTAAAAATATACCATATTTTTGAGTTCTTTTGATTTGTTTTGATAATTTGTAGTAAGTTTAATCATGTTAAAATTAGAAACGAAGACAATTCTTTTTAAGTGCCTCCCGAATACATCACAGAACAATAACCACATCATTTGATTTGCACGATTAATAATTTTTATGAAGAATCATATCACATTTGATACATGGCAAACATTATCTTTAAATAAAATCTGAAAAAAAGGTTAGTATGGAAAAGGCAGACTTCCCTAAAATCTCTAACTTATAATGTATAATGTACTTTTTTGTTTCTGCGAAGCATTTATATACTTAGTAAAATGTGATATTATTTTATTTTTACTGTGATCAATAGTAAATTGATATCATGTTTTTTTAAAAATCAAAATAATAACTGTATAAATATCATTATGATTCTAGTATATTAGTCTTATATTACTATACATTGACAGAAAAGGGATATAAAAAAGACGTGTGGCACTCGGGGACTGCCGCGGTAAAGCTATTGCATAGCATTTTGTATCAACTTATGCAATTATAATTTTATTTATTTATTTTATTCATGCAGTATTTCTTTTTCTTTGATATTAATTCAAGTTACACTTTTTGAGCGTGGTGACCGATAAGAAAACAAATTATATAAACTGTTGGTAGTTTGCATATACATTATTTCGTTCGGATCACTTATAAGTAAATTAAATCATAAAATAATTATCTAAAATAAACGTTAATAAACTAATTAATAAAATAACAAAACTCATAATAAACAATGTGTAATAGTTAGCTTATAAATAAAACCAAAGTGGCGTCTTTGTTAAAATTAGTTCTTTGTTGTATCACTAGATGACGCCACCTATCCTTTAAAACGCACTATTGTTTACTCTCATAGACTTATATGGTCAAACCGATGTTAATTAAAATATGTATTCGCCTTGGACACGGTGTTTCATTTTGGTAACCACCTTGGGTTTTAACATGCACGGCCTTCAAGCCACACCTCCTTGCGCATCGGAGTGGGGAGCGTGAGGTTTTTTCGTTACGGAATTTCTGGATTCGGTCCCCGCGCTCAAGGCCCGCGATAGAAGCTATGCAATAGCTTAATATATTATCCCTTTTCTGTCAATGTAGAGTCATTATTTCTTTGTTGCAGGTTTAGAACCAGATTATGGACAATGGGGTAGTTACTAACACATTAAAAATTTATTTATGTTAAGAAATAAACGACAAGTATACCAATAAGATGATAAACACAACAACTTTATCAACATACCGATATTTCCGATTTTTTTTTTCATTTTGTAATTTTTGTAGTTTTCATGGAATTTGTCAGGAACTAAAAACATCAGATGAAATGTGGGTGCTAACACCTCTGCCTACCCCTGAATGTTACTCTGAATTTTGGAGAAGCTCCTAGAGTAAAAAGGGCAAGCCACCACAGTATTAACTTCTTTTTCTGATAGTATACAGCTTGTGGTGGCGTACTAGGAGGCCTAATGTTGGAAGGCCCCCGACATGGTTTTTTTTTATGCACCGCACTCGTAGGATAAGGGTTCGAAGACCCGGGTCACACTCGCGGCGCTCCGTGCGCAACTCCTCCACGACACGGCATGTCTGAGCCGAGGTCCGAGGCCTTTAGAGACACCCTCAAGTTCACTGCCCTCAAGACGTCTACCAATCCGAATCCAGGTTGAGTGTCCAGCCCCTTTATCCTAAACTGTCGGAAACTAAACGAATCACGTAATCTCTATGTCTGTCACATTTTATTGCGGCGAAATAGAGCGAGACGGAAAGTGACTTTCCGAATCGAATCCGTGAAGCGACAGTTTAGAATAAGGAGGCTGGAGACTCACTGGAAGCGGGAACCCTTAGGGGGATGCCTTCCAGACAGAAATCCTCCCGAGGTGGCTTGCCACTACAGGCGCGAGGACTTACCAAAGTTCTCGCCTTCTTTAAAATAATCAGGTGATAGCTGAATGCCACTACACACCGATCAAAGTAATTATCAAAACCTTTAAATTATAATCACACATTTAATGCTCTCAGTCAAAAACTAACGTTACTTGAATGCAGTTAGCCGTCAGAGGTGTCAGTTTGGGTCATTCAAATAAATAAAAAGGTCTACCTTTTTATTTATTTACCTTTTTATAACTCGAGTAACACCGGCCAAAGTCACTAGCTGCGGATAGTGCCAGGCCATTCTGGAGATCATTGACGACGCCTATGTCCAGCAGTGGGCTTCTAAACAGATGGTGATGAAAACACAGCTGGGAACGGTTTTCTTGTACGTCACGAGCATGAACATATACACTTTTGAACAATTAACGTCTTTATTCCCCTGTAATAGAAGTCATTTACTGTCCAAAGGGTTTACATGTTTATGGTCGTGGCAATAAAAACATTCAGACTATTTTTCTCATATACATACATAGTTTTGTAGTATTGGTTACTCTATTTAAATAATAATTACCTTAGCTTAATCATTTAAAATAAAAAGTCTTACAAAAACTTTCATGTTGCAGGATTTGTGAGTGAATATGAACCTTGGGGTAAGTATCTTTAGCTATCAAATCAAATCAAAATCTTTATTGCGTTCCTTAGCCTTAGCCTTGCTATGTGATCAGCGTATATACGTCCCACTGCTGGGCACAGGCCTTACGCATCGAGAAACACATGAGGAGTATGGGCCGTAACACCAGCACGCTGGCCCACTGTGGGTTGGTGGGTAGAAACGGTCACAAATACGACCTGGACCAACGGCTTAACTTGCCTTCCGAAGACCGAGGAGCTCGAGATAACAAAGTTTTTGTCATCCTCCACGGCCTGACCATGGCGAAGGTAGCTTTGTTTTCGATCGAAGTCAAAGCGCACAGACCACTACGCCACCGAGCTCCTCCATGAGCGGCGTTATATGCTATGTATCACGTTTTTATCGCGCCCAACTGTCAAATTCCTTAGTACTTTGACAGTTGAAAGTGATAAAACCCGGATATAATTATCATAATTCGGTGTTCATGCTAAGAGGACGGAAGATTGAATGCTGCATATAATGTGTCAACAAATATAGAGCCAATGATACTGTGTACTTGCTATGCTTTTTGTGTATATAATTATTATTTTTGTGTGTTTTCAGGAGAGGACCACGAACCATGGCGTAAGTACGACACAGTTTTATTTTGATAGTTTTAAGTATTGTAATAATAACATAACCATACAAGTGTACCTAGGACGTTTTGGTATTGTCATTACTTTGTTATTATTCTTACTAACGACTACTAGTGGACTTAGAACTGCGCAACAATCCAATAGCTTATAGCGGCGACGGGCTCACCACCTGTCACGCTGAGTGCAGTCACTGCTTGGTGAAACGTGGACTATGGCAATGGACTGCTGTTGCGGTGCTATTGCCTAGTTGTCTCTGACTAACCATTAGGGGATAATAGTCTTAATATTATGTATGTATGTATAATAATAATATTAATTGGCCACAGCCCGTAAATGTAGTTGAAACCAGCATTTTAGCTGAGAAATTACCCCGAAATAATAATAATAAATATCCTCAGACATTCACACCTATCAACAAGCCCCATTTTAAGCAACTAATGCAGCTTGTGTTGTGTGTGTATGTGTATGTATCCTTACTGAATATATGATTTATGATTTATATTATATGTCTAACTAAACTTTTAAAGCATTGTTGTTATATCAACTAAAATATAATGTGGCAACATAAAGTAAGCTATATGACATAGAGTGATAATATTTGAAACCATAATAGTAGTTTATATAACTGTTACATAATAAAGGTTATTAAAAGACGAGCGTGGTTTTAAAAAACTAGCCTAGGCGAGTTTTTTAATAGTATCACGCGAGTGTTTTAATACCGAGTTATGTGCAGTTACATACACTACTTTATCTACACTCATTATTCAATTTTTTTTTGTTTTATACAAAAAAAATAATTAATTTTATTTACTTACTTATCTGGATAACATTTGCCACAATTTTGTGCGTTTTTAAGAAAAATAAGTGTTGCATAATGAGTCCAACCTGTTGCATAATTGCAACGTCATTATGTTAAAGTTTCCATTTTAAAATTTTCGTTTTTATCGTCTGTGTTAAAAGGTATGTCATTATGAGTTCGAGGCAGAGTTCATAATTCGAACATTATAACATGAGTATAGTTAAAGTAAGATAGGACATAGAGAGAGTGGATTAGCTGCTGTTGCCGATCTAAGTTCGGGTAAAACAAAACAACTATTACAACAAACTTGCTTATAAATTGGCCGAGCTAATACAAGCGTTTACCTTAATTAAAATTATTTATTTGAAATACAATGAAATGACCTATAATCGAAACATTTTAAACAGGAGATTAATAATTATAATATTTGTAAGTCTATACATAATCTGAATATATATAAAACAAAGGTGACTGACTGACATAGTGATCTATCAACGCCTGATCAACGCACAGCCCAAACCACTGGACGGATCGGGCTGAAATTTGGCATGCAGGTAGATGTTAAGGCGCAGGCATTCGCTAAGAAAGGATTTTGATTAATTCTACCCCCAAGGGGATAAAAAAGGGGATGAAAGTTACCTAATTAATAACAATACTTACTTCTTAACGCGAGCGAAGCCGCGGGCAAAAGCTAGTAATAAGTATAATAAAACTGTAGAGGTCAAATGTCTGTACATAGAAAAAAAATGCTTAAAACCAAGTCAGGCGGATGTAAAAAGACGGAAAATACCAAAAAAAAAATTTAAATTTTTTGTTTTTTTCTGTTTGTACGGGCTGATCTCCGAAACGGATTTTATTTAAATTTTGCATGGTGACACCTTATATCCCTTGTCAACATCTTAGTTAGTTTTTATTCTGGAAAATGAAAATATTTATTTGGTCAGCGGAACAATTAGTTGGTCAGCGGAATAATTAGTTGAGCTGCAATATAATTATTTGGGCAACAATATATATGTAACCGGAAATGTATAAAATCTAGGAAAATAATCAATGAAAGAGATAGGATTAATTTTCTAGGAATTGTATTGTGATAGACATTTGGTTAAGTTTTTTTATGACCCTTAAAAACAATATTTGCGTCATAATCGCTTTTTCTAAATTGATTAGACATTATAAATATTATTTTTAAGGGTCTTAAAAAAAATTAAAAATTATATTACTTATACAATTTGGCAGCAGAGAAACTTTTTAGTTATTTTGCTGACCAATTGTAGGTATTTTTTGTTGACCAAAATTCGAATGTTTTGCTGACCGTTTAAATAACACCCATTTGTTTATATTTTACGTTATTTATAGAAATTACTTACTAATTAATACAGTTACAATTTTAGATTCAGATATAGTTTTCAAACAATATCGCCTTTTGATGTAGAACTCTCTAAAATGCAGTGTTAGTTATTTTTATACTTAATCTCAACTTTATTGCATAAAATCCACACACCACGTAGCTTTGACGTCATAAAATAAGCATTACAACTACTTACGGTTTTTATATTATTTCACGTGATTTGTGTAGCTAAGAGTGAAACAAACATTTGTTTACCATTTCCCTACATAATACACGTAGTAAATTTATTATTTGTATATTTTTAGTTATCTTTATCTCTATTAAAAGATTTTAATTATGCTTACGTATACGTTAAATATTTATAGTCAGTTAACCCAGTCCATTTTAAATTTGGTGCGAGTTTAGAATTTAATCATTTATTTTATTCTACGACCGTCGCGATCTATTTTAAAAATATAAAACGGCCATGATTTGGTTTGAGCCAAATTTTGTTGTCCTCAGCTTATATACGTCCCACTACTGGGCACAGGCCTTCCTCATGAAGAAACACATGAGGAATATGGGCCGTAACACCACCACGCTGTCCAATGCGGGTTAGTGGGCAGGAACGGTCGCAATAGCGACCGGGACCAACGGCTCAACGTAAAGCACGGAGGAACTCGAGATCACAAATATTTGGTCACCCATCCGCGCCCTGACCATGGCGAAAGCAGTTTTCGATCGAAAGCCAAAGCGTACAAACCACTACGCCACCGAGTGGTTACCCCCTGTATAAAAATTAAGAAATCGTGCAATCAACGTTTTGAATGACACGCTTTGAAAAATAACGTTATGAAAATCATTAATTATACGAAACTCGTATTGTAGATAACTCTTCTCTTCATACTTGAGGATTTTCAGCGACGTCCTCACCTCAAGTTCACCACTATAGAAATATCAGTTATAGAAAAGTCCACAAATATTACCTACTGCCAATGCAGCAATATCTTTGTAATATTAGATATAGTTATATCAGAGCATCGTTTAACAATAGTGACTATTATGACTACTGAAGTAATATTATTTTTTATTTTGTTCCTAGTCAATGGGTGTTTTATCAACTAGCCCAATTATTTACATCATCCCCGAGTAATGTTATTAACAATTGTTCGGGAGATTCGAACATTTCGACTTAATCCGTGCAACGCTCTCAGGTATTGATGAGGATTTTTTTATACGCAGACGGTCTTTTCGGCCAAATCGTTTAAGAGATAGGCAGAAAAAGATAGAGTTAAAATTAAACTTGTTAGCGGGCTAAAAAAACATAAACTTAAACGAAAAAGGATATCTTGCGTAAACTTAAATAAAATGGATGGATGGATGTAACAATAAATTGTGCATATAAAATACCTTTTATTCTTCACTTGATGCCGGGCAGGAACAACCATATTTGGAGTCTAATTAAAAAACTGTTTTGTATCTAGTTAAAATTTGGGACACACACCTCATACGCCCCAAAAGAATTCTAAATGTCACCATATTATTTTTAATTCATTAATAGCTGAGATAATTAATAGATGATTGAATATCTAGAGATTCATTATTAGAACATAAAATTGTGCTTATGCCCATTAAGTACATCACCCATTAATCCCATAATAATGTAATGGAGCTTTTGTAACGTATACCTACCTATGTATGTTGCCTATAGGTATGTATACATATTATGTCTTCATACTTAGGTATGTGTTTCAAACTTCAATGTTTTTTTCATAATCTGCCTTGCGACTCTACATTGGTTCATCCTTTTAAGGCTTCCTGTTAACCGTTAAAGCATCCCTTATCAGACTTTTTCACCATACCTTCCGTCGAGTTAAAACTTACTCTTTGCTTTGACAATAAAACTCTAGATTTTGATCCTTTGAGTGTTGTTGTTTTTTTGTTAAGAGTTTTGCTCTAAGTGCTTGGTAAGAATATCTCAATTATTTTCTGTAAAAGGTAGCATGTCATGTGAAATTAATCTATGGAGATGCATATGCTCTATGTTTTTGCAGCAGAACAGTTTTACGTGATTTTAAAATATTAGATAAAACGGTTTCTCAATTCTAATCGTATCAAGATACTTGCGATAGAGAAAGATTTTTGATCACAATTTTTTACCTCTAAAGAGGTGTGTTTGTATGATCCCATTCCAAAATCATTGCTGAAACAGTACTACAATAGGGGTCACAACCTCAAGAAAAGGGGGTTTTGACGCAAGTGAATTGGAATTATTACTTATAAGTAGCAAACTGCAACGGAGTATATTATTACACCTTCATTTTAGAAATAAGCCGTGAGCCGTGTGGTAAGAGGCGATTAATGGATTTAGAACTGCACAACCATCCAATAGCTGATAGCGGCGACGGGCTCACCACCTGTCACGCTGAGTGCAGTTACAGCTTGGTGAAGCGCGGATTTTGGCAATGTACTGCTTTTGCGGTGCTTTTGCCTAGTAGAGACTAGGCAAAACTAACCCTTAGAGGATAATAGTCGTGATTATATGTATACAGGGTGTCCAAGAAATAGTGCGACATACTAAAGGAGGTAATAGCTGGGATCAATACCTACCAAAATAACATAATATATGTTCAGCGAAATTTTTTATGGTTTTAAAGATATTCAAAAATTTCCCAAAAATTTAAAAGTCTCTACCTTGAAACGATTTCTTTAGCATATCGGGATGAGAAGTTCCTTTTTAGTGTTTTTTTACATCAAATTATTTGTGAGTAGTTGCTCTACGCATCGATAGGTCTCTTTCTTATCAATTTATTTTTAAGAAAATAATGATTTTCTTATCACTTGACAAAGCTACAACATTGGTGTGTTTTCATTAAAAACTAGAAAATAATGGTACTTTAGTACCACAGGAGTCGATTTGGTTGAAAATGTACGTAGCGTAATTTTTATTAAAACTATTGTGAGAGCAAGTTATTGCTGCATATTTACTTATTTTATTATAAAACAAGTTATGATAAATAATAAGGGACCTGAAAAATGTGCAAGTGTTTCGAAATAATAATATCTGAAACTGTTCTAGAAGGAATAGAGAAAGTATTACACACGTTAGAAACGAAGAAAAAAACTCTAATAAATTACATAGAAAATTAGTTAAAAAGAATGAAAAATGAAGAGCACTTTAGCAAATTTTCTATATTTTTTATGTGTGGCATAAATCCAAAACGTAACGTACTTTATTTTATATTCCATTCCATTTTTTATATTTCATCGCATAAGAGGGACAACTGACGTGGATTTCCCTTCATGATTTAAAGTGCATTTTACATGAGCTAACAATGACATAGTAATAAAGGGTCAGACCTATATCATAACCAGACTTTACCTTGACTAAAATAGAGCAATTGCATTATTTTCCCGTATTATCAAATAACTGTAGGTAACTTACGTGTTTAATTTAATGACGAACTAGGTATGCTACTCTATGTCACAGATAAATGTTGAACATGGGAAGGAAAATGGTAAATCCACTGGAACGAACTGAAACGTATTTGTGTGTCACGTTGACGAAGAAAACCTTTTATGGAGTAGGAATACTTGCGACGTCACGGGTTTTAGAGAGAGTTTTGACTAAAAAGAGGACGGAATTTAGAACCTGAAAGTTCACAAGATATTTTTATTACATGCGTGAAAGGAAAGTGTAAGGCAGAAAAGTTGGAAAGTTTCAACTTTCAACAACTGAAAATTTTACACTTATATATTGGTATCTCGTTTACAAAAAATAATGTTAATATATTTTTTAAAAGACGTAAAATTGGTTTTAAGGAAATCAGGGAATTTAATGTAACCTTGAATTGCCTAGTGTATTTTTTTTGAGTCCCGTGTTGGTCCGGGTTACAAAAAGAATGTACCAACTGCTTTTCTTGTCTAGCATGTCGTAAAACGCGACTAAGGGCGTAATGGGTACTCTTGTACGATTTTTCATTTGACCAAACCCAATTTTTGTATCGCTAAATGTGATCTTAAGGATCACAGTGCTCCTTGGACTCCCTTCGGGGATTACAGGCGTGATTGTATGTATGTATTTTTTAAGTATAAATACATGATTGACATTAATATTAATTTTCATCATAATTGAATAAAATTGAAATTAGTGATTTTTAATCAAGTATTTAATTAAATAAATAAAATTTATTAAATATTAAGAATATCGCCTGCCTCCCTAAAATTACGTTACGCGTTAGGTAGTTGCGTATTTCGTAGTGGGTACTTTGGGCCAGCTCATCAGTCGCGGCGGTGCGAGGGTTAGTTCCCACAGCGATGACGCGCTACTCCATTGAAAATGGTTGAGCACTTGAACAGCTTGTGTAGTATTTAAGCCACCGGCATCGGTATAGGAAGCATCAAATCCATTGATCTTTATAGTATATCATATTACATTTAATAAATACTTTTTATAATTAAGTGTAGTGAAACATGAATTCGATCACATTTCCAGCGGTTTTCGCCATTTTGGCAATAAATGGTAAGTTTATTTATCTAATTAAAAAAATACAATTGTTAATTAAAGAAGAACCCAATTTAAACTATTTAATATTAATTAATTACTAAAAACATAATTAAATTACAATTACAAAATTTTATTGATAATGATTGATTCTTA
Organism: Parapoynx stratiotata; assembly: GCA_910589355.1. Taxonomy (NCBI): domain Eukaryota; kingdom Metazoa; phylum Arthropoda; class Insecta; order Lepidoptera; family Crambidae; genus Parapoynx; species Parapoynx stratiotata. The sequence goes on from OU342464.1 coordinate 16,157,451, forward strand.
ATGATCCAAAATTTAAGTACCTATTATCTAAGTATTACTTAAAATTTTATTTTTACCATAAAAAAAGTATTTAAACCAAATAGTATCGATCTGTTTAGTAAATATGTGAAATATTGAAGATCTAAAACTAACATTGAGCGTGAAACATAGGTATAATTAATATTCAATATATTTAATTAATTCGATAGTTTATATTAGGTCCTTACCTATGAAATTGGTGTTTTTCTTCTCTCTTAGTATTTTGTTCGTAACTATTAAGTTTCAGAGTATTCTTAAAAAATAATTACCTCCTCTAAAAATAGACCATATTTTCGAACTCTTTTGATAATTCGTTGTAATTTTTATTGTGTTAAAATTGGACACGGAGACAACTCCTTTTCAGTGCCTTCCGAATACATAATTTGATTTGCATTCACATAAAAAAGATAAATAATTTTTAAGAAGTGTGATATCACACATATAGCTAAAGCTTGTCTAATGATACATGCCAAATATTATTATCTTTGCATTTGTCATTGTGAAGAAAACTGAAAAAATAGTATGGAAAATGCAGAGTTCCCCAAAATCTCCATACAAAACGCCAATTTCATATGTAAGGACCTAATAAAGTTAAAGATACCTAATAAAGTTAAAAAAAAGTAAATATTATAACTTCAACCGTCTGCAAAGCATTTAAAAATCTTTTCAGAGATATGTTTCGTGTCTATGAAATGCCCTGTAATAACAATTTCGAATCCAAACAGTTGCATCTATTTGTCATCTTAGCATCTGTAAATAGTAGTTAAATCACGGCAAGACATTCGAAACACGTGGGTCCTTCCTTTGAAACATCGTTGGATCGTAATAACATCCGCCAAAACATTTCTCGATTCAATTGCGATCATACAGATTGCATAAATAGTACCTAATAGGTGTCTACTAACACACTTTTCTTCTATTTTTTGACAGTCCAAAAAAAGATATATACGAGTATACTTACCTACTTGTAAATTTTCTGAATTTAATCAGCACTGATAGATGAATAAATATAATATTCCAAAATATTTAATAAAGACAATTATCACAAGAATACTTTAAATACCTAAATTTCGCAAAATTCAAACTCGAATGCTACTCTTAAATTGTATAAAATCGCCATTATTTTAAATAAATTGCATGACATTTATTTATCAACAACAGTAATTTAATGAAACGGTTGAGTGAAAATATTGTGTTAATTGACAATGTTATTAAAGTTAGATCGCGCAGAAATCTGTTTGGATTCAGTTTTAGTTACGGAACATAACAAATGTAATTAAGCGACGCAACCACGTGTTTATATGCAGCTCGATACAAATAAAACTTTGATAAGATTCAAGTGATAAATTATAGCGTAATATTAATATTACATATTTTCAATCGCCTCTCTGGTCTGGTTGACACCACCGGGTGTTGATCGGGAGGTACGGGCTTAGATTCCCCACGGAGGCAAGGGTTTTCTGCTCGGTTTGGTCGGTGGTAGGGCTTCTAAGCCCGCCTGGATAGCTACCACCGTCTTATCTAAATCAGTCGCCATAATAACAATGTTATAAATCATTGTTGTGTTTCGGAAATCAGTTCAGCAGTTCCTCAGTTGTTGAGGAATACAGGTGAAGCTCGCTTCCACCTATGGCCTTATCGTCACTTACCATCTGGTGAGATAAGGGCCAAGAGCTTGCCTGTCATATGTAAAAAAAACATAAAGAAACATTTATTTAATTTAAAATATGCAGTCCCTAGGAGGAGGCGCATTTAATTCGATTATGTAAGTTTATCAGACGCCCCGACTTTACCTGGGAAAGTAAGATGGAGTTTTTACCCAGCTAGACAAAAATTTTCAACAGTTTTATACTACTAATAAAATAAAATCGTTACAAAAATAGTAAACCGTTACTTGGTATTTTATATCAATAATGAATAAGCGAATAAAGAAAAATACTTATTAAGCATTGTAATACGATCTAATAAATACATTCTATTAATTCAAGATCGGCCTAGAAAATGTCCAAATTATAAAATGCACTAGTTCTATCACCAAAAATATTTCAGCAGTATTACTATTTGTATGTAGAGGTCAATTTATTAGCTTAATTCAAACTCCAAGTCTTTATTTGAATGGTCGAGTATTGCTGGCACTTTTTATAGCCTAGACAATAATGGATTTGAATTATGCATGTATATTTTTTAAGACTTCAGCCAACATGCTAAACCATCTTGATTACCGAGTTTAGATTTATTCGATAAAAAGATACATTCATTAAATATTATTGAAACGTTTAGTTTGAAGTTCAATCTAGAAGTTTGTTCAAATTTAATAATTAATATATTTTAGTTGTTGTTCCAAAACTTCCCACCATAAGCGAAGGGTTACAAGTTCTGTACTATAATGATGTGAGACAGTAAATGAATAAATATAACTCTCAAATAAATTGACCAATGCGTAGATTTGATGCATATTTTAATTAAGTAGGGCCATTAATAACAATAAAATTGAAACAATTAGTTTGGGGGTCGTTTACTCCTAAACTCATATTAAACTATAAAATATATCATCCGTTTGAACCGTAATATTATTGATAAGCCTGACAAATCGTCAGCGTCATTGATTGATTGAATACGCGATCACTTAGAATCGCAAATTAGAAGTCGTTTACAACTTTTAATTCATTCGCGGACATTCGAAATTTGGGAGGCTGGACACGTGTGATGTTAAATAAAAAATTGATCTTATTATACGCAAATGAACTCCTGAACGAGGTCGTTTGAGAAAAAATTATAATGTAATTAATATTATTGATCGGCGCAATGACTAAGATTCAGACGCGGGTGGATCTGAATTGATTAGAACAAAAAGCTGACAAGTCATGGTTGTTAACAACTATTACAATATATTAATATCACTTTAAAAGGTACATAATATCTTCATCCTCATACCTATAGACACATTCGTTCACCTTATTTATACCATTTGTATATACAATGCTCAATGAAATTAAATAACAACTCTCGGACACAATGCGATAACTGTAACAATGTCTTCCAATCATAAACATTTATCCATAATCCAATTAATATACTGGCTGAATTTTCAATGGTTGTTTTCCCGCAGAAAAAAGATTTACCTTTATTAGTAATGTCGAATCACGGGAATTATTTTTGCAAATAAAAATATTTTTGTTCTCAAGTAATCAAATAAACCGCACCAAATAAGCCGCAAAGCCGCACGAAATCAATGTTTAAAGCAAAAGAAGCTCTACAGTTAAAGTAATACAGCATAAACCACACAATTTCCGCGCGCGCGCGCCGCGCCCCGTGCGCATGCGCGCGGTGCCTCTGCGTAAACACCAAGGCCGCTGCCGCCGCCCAGTAGTTCACAGATTAGAGAGATATGTCAGTAGTTAAACCGCGAATGCCGCCCGCGCAACACTGCAAGCAAATGCGCTATTGTTGCAGTGAAAATGAATCGCCATTCAACTGTGAAGTACGTTTCTATGTGTAATTGTAAACGTATGGGTCGGCATAATAAACAGCTGCTCAATTGGGGCCCATTTTGTGACAGGTCACTTGACCGGTGAAACGTACTTACGAATGCTACGTATTGTTATCCCGGATAACTTGTATTACCAGCACGATGGGTGCCCATTATCAGCGCGCTGTGCGAGAGCACCTCGACTGTGTTTCTCCAGCGCTGGATCGGTCGCGGCGAGCCAGTAGCGTGGCCACCGCAAAGCCCAGATTTTACTCCGTAAGACTTTTATTTTGTGGTCTGAGTTCAAACGCCTTGTGTATTGCGAAGAACACCAAACTCGCGACGCGTTAAAAATGTTTAAAAATGCGATAGTGGACTCTTCTGATGTAATAAGACGTGATAGAGACATATTCTTAAAATCAAAAGCTAATCAAGTAAAACGTGCATGATTGTGTGTGGCACGCAGTGGTTTACACTTTGAACACTTACTCCGTTACCGTGAAGTGTAAGTATTTGTAGTACATTTGTAAATAGCGAACATTTTTGAGGTTAGGTAAATAAAGTCATTGTAAATACGTTGATTCCCATTTTTTAAGTATGCCATAAATACTTTATTACCTAATTCAGTAGATAAATAATCATTTTAAGATAATAATTATAATAACATGTTAAACAAACCATTAAAAATTGTGTTTATGCGTAGTTATGTGTAAATAAAAGTATTTACGACGGTCCTAAGCCCGTTAAAGTATGAAGGGAAAATGGAAATCACTTCTTAGTCAATGGTGAGTTATCAGCTGACAGCGCGAGGGGCGATGACCCCAGCCGGTGATCGGACGCGGCGCGCGCGGCTGATTCCTACTATTGGTTCGAGGTTGCTTTCGAGTTTCGTTTATCACAATCGTAAAACTGGTATTCTTTTATTTGAATTAAAAAAGAAGTGCACCAATCTATAATAATACTAAGATGGAATCATTTTATTGCGGGAAAACAACCACGAAATTTTCAGCGTGTATATAATATAATATATATTATAATATTTTTTTCAATGGGAATTAGTCCGGTTGTTTGATAACAACAAGTTTGGCAGAAGATATTGTTGGGCCTGTCCGAGTTCATATAGGAAGAATATTATTAGAAAATAAAGAATATTCTTTAGATCACTATTGAAGGGATAATAGAAACAGAATATATAGTAGTAAGCAAAGTGTTTAAATCAATAAAATCCCAGTTAATAAATAAACACTGGGCATCTCCAATCAAAGACGTTCTTGAGAAGGGCCAGGTCAAAAGTACCCGAAATCGCCGAGCATGTATGAGGACTGTAATAGAGTTAATGAAGCGAAAGAAATATGCAAGGGTCGTAGCAAGTGGATCTCTCCTACCGCATTGGGGAAAAGGCGTGACTTTATGAATGTATATCAACAAACTATATTTGCTCACTGCTGGACATAAGTCTCCACTAATACACACACTGCTGTTAATTTTCAGCTGTTTCACCCAGCCAACTCCATAAATCTTATAAATTACGCATTATTATGTCGCTTTTCTTAAAACATCTAAAACCAACTTTTTTTTTCTTTCACTCTAAATAAGTTGGTACCAGCATGTCATTAAGCGATTATATCCTCTTTTATTGTATTTGTATTACATGCCAGTATTTAAATCACCGTATTAGGACATGACTGATATCCTTATTTTGTTCTGTATTGAATATATTATTACGTATTGTATTATCGAACGTGTGGTTTTATTTTTATTTTCACTTTTATAGTGATTTTGCTACTAAGGTGGCGATCGCGCATTCGGCTCACCTGTGGGTTATTGATTTTGGATCAAAAGCTGTAATTGGACGATTCATCAAAATCGATAGATTTTTGCAATGAATTGTGGATGATGATTTTATTTTCGACGATAGATTGTGGATGATGATTTTATTTTCGACGATTTTCGACGATAGATAGATAGATTCGAACTTAGGTGTAAGGAATGATGAACTAGCTGTCGATAGCAATCGGTGCAATGAATGATTAATACTTTATTCTATCCACAGTACCCTTGGTGTTCGGTTGGGGCTACAGAGCCTCGGACCAGAGGCGATGGGCCGTCCTGCACCCGGCGTGCGGCGGCCGGCAGCAGTCTCCCATCGCCATCTCAGCAAGACAAGCGATTCCAATCTCTATTCCAGCGATGGAACTTATTGGATACCAAAATCCTCTGCCTGGACCTCTTACTATTACAAACAATGGGCATTCTGGTGTGTTATATACTTAAATACCTAAGCACATGTGCTTGTGTTGTGACACTTATCAACTAGTCTAATGCAGCAGTGAGCAGCCTTTGGGCTACGTTTATGATACATAGACATAATAATAATATTAATAATAATAGGTCTGTAAATATTCAAATTACAAATTAAACTGTTTAAGTTTTACAAGCAGTATATCTATCTACATAATGTTTAAGACGCAGAGATTATCCTGTCAATATTTTCATAGCAATACACCAAATAAAACATTGCTATTCCATTCACAGTGGCGTTAACGATACCGAAGTACAGTTCCGAAGAAGAAAAGAAAGGGTTCCGTCTTCCGTACATCTTCGGTGGTCCATTAGACAATGAGTACGAGATCGAAGGTCTGCATTTCCACTGGGGGGACAAGAACAACCGCGGGTCTGAGCACACCCTGAACGATATGCGTTTGCCTCTGGAGATGCACATCATCCACAGGAACAAGAAGTACAGGAGTCTGGCCGAGGCTCTTCAGCACCCTGATGGTCTCTGCGTGCTCGCTTTCTTCTACCAGGTAATTTATAAAACGAATTCTTAATGTGCAACAAAAGAACTGTTAATAAAATAGTCCTCCTTAGTGCGGATATTGAATGAAGAATAACTAATAATAATCAACTGAGCGCGCGCGTCGGTCAAATATTGCGCCTGTGAAAGTGCTCGCACTGCATGTCTTTCAATTATTTAGATAATGAACCCTTTTTTATCCCGTTAAGGTAGTAGAATTCGACGCCAAGCTGTTGACTCCGATTGTCAAGAACCTCTCCGCCATCGAGAACTACAACTCCAGCATGCAGCTCCCGCACACCTTCTCGCTCTCTTCTATCCTGTCCGGGCTCGACACCGAGAGGTTCTACACCTACAAGGGCTCCCTCACCACTCCCCCTTGCGCTGAAGCCGTCACATGGGTCGTCTTCTCTGACTACCTCCCAATCTCTGTGTTCCAGGTATGTACGAGTTACAGTTTTAAAGAAAGACTTTTCTTTTTATTTTTAAATTAACAATATCAAAGTACAAACAACATTAACCTACCTACATTTAAAAAGTGGAAGTTTTTTTCAAAGAACTAGTCTTAAATTCTTAATTTGTAGTTTAACAAAATTACTCATCATATATCAGTCGGGAGACGTCTAATGATTGACATAGGCCTCCCCAAAGGTTCCTTATAACAAGCAGCATAAATCTACGTATTTCTAACGAGCTTACCTCCCCCAGATGGACAACTTCCGCGGCCTCCTGTCCAACCTGAACCTGCCGCTCGTGGACAACTTCAGGCAGCTGCAGCCCCTCTTCGGGCGGCGCGTCTTCGTGCGTATCACCTCCAAGAACCCCAAGTTCAAGAAGACCAAGCTCCACTACTCCAAATGGGACTGGGTTGGCCATAAGAAAGCCGAAAATGACGTCGCCGAGTTCGACGAATAAACGACAGCTCTCTACCGACTCTTAACGATCTACTCTACGGGTACCTAATTATTTTAATATACCAAATGACTGACTGTGGTCCTCTTGTTTATATAAACTCAATATGGTTGTGTGCACTATATTTTCTCTATTATATTTAAATAGCATTAAGTTTTTTATAAGTTTGTTATAAATATACTAAAAATAAACTTTTGTATATAATTTTTTGGTTTATTCATTTCACACATACATGATTAATGTTCAAAAAAATAAATAACACAATACTCTTTTGGAAAAGTAGCAATTAACATTACAAATACATAATACGATTATATCACTTTATGTGCTGTAGTTCTCAGCTCCAAACATTGACTGAAAATTAAAGACAAAATATTAATAACGGCACTGTAACGATTAAAATTAGATAAAATTTATTAGTGATAGGTTCATACCTGGCATTTAATCATAAACAGGATACACTCACAAACTCATAATGACGAAATACCAAAATGGTTTAGTACTGCTTTACAAAGAAACAGCTTTCATATCACAGAATTCACAAATGCAATAACCAGTGCATTCAATAAAAATATGTACAAATTACGAGCAAATAACATGAGATAAAGGCAAATGATTTTAATTTCGTCTTTCGGAAGAATTTTGACCTTGTTACAAACGCAATAAGAGCTATGTAAGATTTGTTATTAAAACTAGTGCTTAATGTCTGAAATGCACTTTGATATACATTAGAGATGTATCACAGAGCAAAGAATCTAAGAAGTACACACAGTGATATGGTGATTCCTTACTCTGTAATCAGCAAAAATTAAAATGTAAATGTTAATTAAAATGTACTCTGTAATCAGCAAAAATGCCTTATCAAGTTATTTGCTGTGGTTTCATGAAATAATTAGTTGATGACAAAATATTTCACTTTCACTCTACAACACACAAGACATGCTTATGACAAAGAGAAATAAAACAACACCTTTGTTTTTACAGTCTATATTACAATAATAGAAGTTCAACAAATGTATACACAAGATTATTACTCTGTATTACATTTAAAATTTAAATTGTATTATAATAATTTAATCAAATATATTAACTGTTTAATGTTTGTATTATTAGTATATTGTTTTGGTATGTGGAATGCATTAAATATCAAGTAATTATTAATAAAATTGCACACAGAAACAGATTTAGGTAGATGTAGGGATGTATTAGGTGTTAGTTGGTGTTTCCTGCTTGGCTTATTTACAAGGGCCAGAATCTGGTTCACAACAGATATTATCATGCAGTAAATTAGAACTCGCGTACCAAGTCTTCTGGGTTGAACATGCCCTGGAAATAAAAAGTTTATGAATAATTTTTATTATTAGGGTTCACCAAGTCACCAGACAAAATAAAAAAGAAATACAATTTATGAAATAATCAATCTTCATTAGGTAAGTGTAAAACCGTTTGTTTTTATACCTATTTTTGGGTCTGAAGGTGCTGAAGTGGCAGGTCAATTCAGCACTTAATAAATAAAATAAAATAAAATAAGCCTTTATTACTGTACCGAATTACAATAGTTTCTTACTTATTACGCTAGTTTTAACCTTATTATTATTTCCATGCATATTAAATGTTACATTCTATTTTTTATTAAAAAACTTATCTTTAAGTAGGTACAGTCTGTCTTCCGACAAAGGCCTCCTCTAGAATTTTCCATTCCTGTCGGTTTTTTGCATTCCGACTCCATGTTGATCCTGCCACTTTTTTAATGTCATCTTCCCAACGTTTCAGCTGTCGTCCTTTTTTCCTTTTACAACTTCTTGGATACCAATCTGTAACTGTTTTCGTCCATCTATCAGTATTGTTTCTCATTATGTGCCCTGTCCATCGCCATTTAAGTTTCTTGTATGTTTTTTCAACATCAATAACTCGTGTTCGTTTTTTAATTTCATCCAGCCTTATCCTGTCTCGTCTTGTAACTCCCAAAACACTTCTTTCTATGCTATTTTGACATACTTTCAGTTTGTTTGATAATTTTTTAGTCAAAGCCCATGTTTGGCATCCGTATGTAAGACAGGGTAATAGACATGTATTAAAGATCTTTCTTTTATTTTCAATTGGTATTTGTTTGTTTTTCATGACCTCACTCAGTGACCAAAACTTTTTCCAAGTATTGGCTACTCTTCTATCAATTTCCTTGTGCATAGTTTCTGTTGTAGATATCAACTGTCCTAAGTATACATACTCATTGACATATTCAATGGTTTCGTCATTTACTTTTATAGGAATTAAGCCATCACAGTTGTTATTAGACATTATTTTTGTTTTAGAAATATTAATGGTGAGGCCTGCTTTGGTGCTCTCTTTTGAAAGTTGTTGAAGCATTTGTTCAAGCACCAATGCGTCTTCGCTAAACAGCACAAGGTCGTCAGCAAAGCGAAGGTGGCTAAGCTTCTCGCCGTTGATGTTGATGCCATATTGGTGCCAAGACTCAATATTTCTAAATATTAGTTCCAGAACTGCAATGAATAATTTCGGTGAAATAGGGTCGCCTTGGCGGACGCCCCTCTCAATCGAAAAAACATCTCCTGTAGACTCCAACTTTACTTGTGCCGTACTCTTTGAGTATATATTTCTGAGTATTCGTATGTATTTATCTTCGACACCTTGAGTTCGCAGTGCCTCCCATATGTAAGTGTGCTCTAAAGTGTCAAAAGCTTTGTTGTAATCAACAAATGCTATATAGAAAATTTTGTTATATTCCTTGTATTTTTGAAGTACTTGTCTTAATACATGAATATGGTCCACAGTGGAAAAAGATCTACGAAATCCAGCTTGTTCTTTTGGTTGATTTTCCTCTATAGTATTTGTAATTCGGCCTAGTATGATTTTTGAAAAAATCTTGTAAATGTTCGACATAAGACTTATCGGTCTATAGTTACCTATATCCCCTTTATCTCCTTTCTTATGTAAAAGAATTATTGTGGATTTTGTCCAATCATCTGGAATAATTTCAGTGGTAATAATACTGTTGAATATATCTGTAAGTTGTGATGTGATTGCATGTGTTGTAATTTTCAGAAGTTCATTAGTTATTTGGTCAGATCCCGGGGCTTTGTCCGATTTTTGTGAATTTATTGCTTTTACAGTCTCAACTTTTAATATTTTTGGGACAGTCTCTGAGTCTATGTTCATTTTTGTTTCTTCTATTTGTTGATTTGCATTGGAACTTTTATACACATTTCTATAATAATCTGTTGCAATTGATAGTATTTCTAATCTCTTTGCTGCCCTTTTCCCATGTTTGTCTATCAGACTAGGCATCCAATCTTTTTTGTAGTTAAGCTCTTTGATAGCCTTTTTAATTCCACCTGTTTCTTTTATGTATTTATTTATTGTGTTATCTCTGTTTTTCTTTCTATCGTTCCTAATATTTTTTGAAATTTTCTTACTAAGCACTTAATACATACATTTTTTTTTTTTTTTTTTTCGGCTGTCAACTGTCAAACAGAAAAGTCGAATAATTTCACTTCTTCAAAATAAATTACAAAAAAGTGGAAAAAGTGCTCAAAAACCTAATATTACCAGTTACGTGTAATAAACAATTAGTGTGTTATCTACTAAACTAATAAGTATTGTGAAGTGTGCACAAAAATACCAGAAAAATTAATTGAAAATTCAACAATCATTTTGAGGTTAGGAAACCATAGACTTTGGTCAGTTCTTCCTGTCACGGAAAGGCAAAGGGAACTAAGTCCACCCAGCCGAATCGTTGTCGCATAATTATATAATAAGAATTTCCTAAAAAATATATATATATATTATGGAGGACCAAATAAAACACCTGTGGACGAAAATAAAAGAAGAACTGCAAATTCAAACAAAAATTATCACGGAAACAGTTCAAAAGTCAGTATCCTCTACAATAGAAGAACAATTGAGGCCAATTAAACAAGAAAATGAAGAACTTAAAAAAGAAATCAACAAAATCAAGGAAAAGGTTAGGAATTTAGAAATTGAGAACAGGAAAAATAATTTGATTATACAAGGAGTAGACGAAAATGAACAAAACAATGCTGAATTGATGGAAGTAGTTCTTAAAACTCTGAACAATGTGAACAAGAAGGCTATGTCAAATGACTGGGACAAGTGGGAAATAAGTCAAGTACAAAGATTAGGGAAGAAAGAATCGAAGATTAGACCAATAAAGGTGACCTTCACACTCTTCTGGAGGAAAATGGAACTGTTAAAGAACAGGAAGAATTTTCCTAAAAATATAAAAATAATGGACGACTATCCAAAAGATGTTCTCGAAAGCCGGAAAGCTCTAATACCGGCAATGATAAAAGCTAGAGAAGAAGGAAAATATGCAATAATTAAAAACAACAAACTTATAGTGAGGGAGAAGTTTGAAAAAACCAATGAAAAAAGGAAGAGAGTCCCTTCATCACCACCCAAAACTCCCCCAAATCAAGTCAACAGAATCCCAGAACACCATTCAAACAATTATTCCCAACCGAAAAAAATTTCTAAATACAATACTAACTCCAAAAAGGAAAGTGCACATAATGCCGCACAATCAAAAAACTAATATGTAACGACAGCCGGAAGAAGAAGGAAAATTTTGAATCAAGTACAACAACAAAACAAAAAATAACAGAAAAGACATTCCCCAATCCGGCTGGTCCCCGTGGGGAAATAGACCAAAACCCCCTAAAACCTAAAAAAGATAGCGAGAAGACAATGCCACTCAAAAATCAAAGAACAAAATTCAACATAGCTACACTAAACACGAGATCAATTAAATCGCATGAATCTCTAATGGAACTAGAGCATGCATTAGAAACAGTAAATTGGGATATTGTTGGGTTAAGCGAAACTCGACGGGCAGATGAGAAAATCGAAGAGCATGGAAAATACATACTGTACTACAAAAATGTGATAGCAGGATTATATGGAGTAGGATTCATAGTGAAAAAACACCTTAAAAATAATATAATCGAATTCAAGGGAATATCCGACAGAATCGCCGTTTTGAATATCAAGCTTCCAGGCCACAAGCAACCAACATCAATTGTTCAGGTCTACGCTCCAACAGAGATCGCCAAAGAAGAAATTAAAATCGAATTCTACAGTAGCCTCAGCAAAACGATGACAGACTTAAATAAAACTGTAATCTTAATGGGAGATTTTAATGGCCAACTCGGGAACAGAAAGAAAGGCGAAGATAAAATACTTGGACCTTATTCTACAGGTAAAAGAAATAACAACGGACAAAAATTAATTAATTTTGCTCTGGAAAACGACCTACACATAATGAACAGCTTCTACAAAAGAAAAAGCTATAGAAAATGGACGTGGGTGTCACCTGATGGGAAAACGAGGAACGAAATTGATTATATTGTAACGAACAAACCGAAATTGTTCTCAAATGTAGATGTTGTCAACCAGCTCAACTACAATACCGACCACCGAATGTTAAGAGGCCAAATGTACTTGGTGGAACTAAAAAAATCAAGAAAATCCTTTCAAAATAAAATAAAACAAATAACTTTGCCAATTCCAGATAGTATTCTAAACACGCTAGAAGCTAGTCTTATTAAAGTAACAAATACCAACAATGTTCAAGAAAAATACGATACTCTAGAAAAAGAACTAAAAGAAATAGAAATTAACATTATAACAAATAAAAATACAAAAGACAGACTTGGGTCTGAAGCTAGAAGCTTAATGGAAAAAAGAAAGATCTTACTGAAACAAAGGAAGAACAATAAATTAGAAATAATTAAATTAAGCAAGGAAATCAATTTGAAAATACGTTTGCACAGACAGAGAACAAGAACAGAAACAATCAAATATCACATAGAAAAATCAGGTGGAGTTAAAAAAGCATGGAAAGAACTAAAAAATAGCTTAGATTGGATTGGAAACATGGCACATAGAAGCACCAAAAGAAATAAAACCAACAGAATAGAAATATTAAAGATAGCTACAGATTATTACCGCGAGTTATACAGCGATGAGGAATCAATATTGAAACCAAATAATTCAACCGTCCACGAGGAAGAAGAGATTCCTTACATATTAAAAGAAGAAGTTCTTAAAGCAATATCATCCCAGAAACGCGGGAAAGCACCTGGCGCAGACTGTATTTCTAATGAACTTCTAATTGGAACATCTACCAAAACATTAGGCATCATCAATGAAATATTCAACGAAATCTTACATACAGAATATATACCTCATCAATGGAGATCCTCTTCCATAGTACTCCTACACAAAAAAGGGAAAACAAACGATATCGCTAATTATAGACCTATCAGCCTGATGTCCAACATATACAAAGTATTCTCCAAAATACTCTTAAGCCGTTTAACCAAGATCTTGGACGAGAACCAGCCAAAAGAACAAGCCGGCTTCCGGAGTGATTTTTCAACACTAGACCACATTCACACAATAAAACAGGTCATCCAGAAAAGCAACGAGTATGGCATTATCTACTATCTGGCGTTTGTAGACTACAACAAAGCATTTGACTCCCTCAAACACTTTAAAATATGGGAAGCATTAGACACTCAAGGTGTAAACAAAAAATATATACGTCTCATCTACAACACATACAAAAACATGCAAGCAAACATTAGAACAGAAAAGGTGGGCGAATACTTTCCAATAAAAAGAGGAGTAAGGCAAGGAGACCCTTTATCACCTAAACTCTTCTCAGCAGCTCTTGAACATGTTTTTAGAAATTTTGAGTGGGATAACTTTGGGCTAAATATAAATGGAACACTACTAAATCATCTCAGATTTGCAGATGACCTAATAATCATCTCCAGAGATGCAGGCAACCTGCAGAAAATGTTAGATCAGCTGCTATATGAGAGTGAGCTGGTTGGTTTGTCAATGAATGCATCTAAAACAAAACTAATGACAAACGGAGATAGAACACCTATCACAGTGAATGGATCAACAATTGTATATGTAGACGAATACACGTATCTTGGTCAAATAATATCACCAAACGATTTGTCAACAAAAGAAATAAATAACCGAATTAATTTAGCTTGGAAAAGATACTGGTCACTAAAAGAAATAATGAAAAATCCACATATAGAACTCAAAGCCAAAAGTAAAATATTCAATTCATGTATATTGCCCGTTTTAATATATGGATGCCAAACATGGAGTTTAACTGAAAATAACTTAAACAAGCTAAAAACCTGCCAGCACAGTATGGAAAGAAGCATGCTTAATGTTAAGCTACATAACAAAATCAGATTAAAAACCATCCGTGACCAAACCAAAGTAGTGGATGTAATATTTTGCATAAAGAAATTGAAGTGGAAGTGGACAGGTCACATGATGAGGAGTACAAAGGACAAATGGGCGAAGGTTGTTACTGAATGGTGCCCTAGACAACACAAGAGAAAGAAAGGGAGACAACGTCGGCGTTGGGAGGACGACATTAGGAAAGTGGCGGGAACTGCATGGTCAAGGAAGACACACGATCGGATCCTATGGCAGACTTTAGGGGAGGCCTATGCTGGAGAGCAAGACAATCATTCAAATAGAAATGTTAAATTTTTTTAAAGTGATATTGTAAATGATTGTAAATAAAGGCTATTATTATTATTATTATTATTATAATAACGACTATTATCCCTCAAGGGTTAGTCAGAGACTAGGCAAAAGCACCACAAAAGCAGTCCATTGTCATGGTACACACTTCACCAAGCAGTGACTACCTGCAGCTCTTAATGAATTAGCAAAAAGTCATGATGAAAGAGGAAAATAGCACATTATCAAGTAAAAACCCCTTCAGGGATAGAGTTGTGATATGGATTTAGAAACTTCTCACACATTAGTAGGATGTGATTCTTCATTAAATCCCTATATCCCTCAAAAAAGCACCACAATTAACTTAAACTGTATAAAACTTAAACATAGAATATTTTATTTGTTTACAATAATGAAATGAGTCTGTACCTTTGCACGACGTAAAATAGAGTCCTTGCTAGCATCGTATGGGTGGTCTTTAGACGGGATCTCGAGCACGGCGGGCACGGGGGCTGTGTGAGCGTCGATCACGTGCCGAACCATCTCCGCGATGTTCTGGTTAATCAGGATAATATCAATGTCATCCCGTTTGATGAATCGCTTGAAACATTCCTCAATTTCACTCACTGCTGTATCTGTGATTGGAAAAATTCTTTAACTCACTGTTTTTGGTACTAATTTTAAAATTATAATGAAGTTCTACTCTGTATTTTTAATGCGATGGTTCATTTTTTGTTAGACAATGACTGAACTTACTTTTGTCAACAACCATAAAGTTAGGGTGTCTGTTTTTGTTGATCTCACCAATACCACCCAAAAGGAATCCAACGCATGTATCCTGCAAGAGTAAATTGAGATTAAATGAAGCAAAATTGAATACCCAACATTGTTAAATGACGAATTTTCTAAATAATACTTTTAATAATCCCGACAGATACCTCGTCACCGATGACACTTATCAGTTTTCCTTTAACAGCCGCCTGTAAAGCCATTTTGCTAGATTTTTAGACTATTTTATGGACTTATTTTTGTTGGGTGAATCAAATAAATATCACAAGGGCTCGTCACCTGATTATAGATTTTTTTTGTTACATTGGCAGTATTGGAAAATGTGTGACATAGAGCTGCGTTCAGTTTTGTTATTTTTGTTCCGTATTCAAATCGATATCATGGTACAAAATATTTTCTATTAAAATGGTTAATTACCATTTTAATAGTTTTAGTTTTAGTTTTGGTTATAGAGTCCACGGAAGACAGTGGTTCCAAGTTCCAACTCATACATCCATTATTGATTACTCATCGAAGAATAATGTCATTGAAAACATCTCAATGAAAGTATGAAATAATTGGATAATAATTTATGTTTTTTTGCGCTCTAGCGAAAAAAATTATAATACTTATATTTCTTATTATATTTTTTTTTTATTTCAGAATGAAAAATATTTGTTGAGTCCACTTGACAAAGTCAGCCTCCCCTTTGATTAAAGACACATCACTGTTAAAAAGTAAGAACCACAATCTGGGAATTAAAGAACATACATTTCGAGGGTTTTTTGGCGCCATTTAACTATGGCGGACGTGATTTTTATTCCAGTGATTGTAATATTGTTTCGAAGTGGATCTCGTTACGTAAAATCAGTGTAGTTTTGTGTAATAAGTGTCAATAATGATCACCAATATGGAGGATCATTGAAATAATCGTCAAGTGGTGTGAAAAACGTTGAGATTTTTATTGTGGTAATCCACCTCATCGAAGTAGCACCACAGTGTCTGCAATGCATTGAAATGTATTACACTTGCATTTCAATGCAAATACTGAAGAAATATATACTGAAGACTTGGCTGTATGGGCTTTGTTTCCTATGCCTTCCCAACGGGAGAATTTTACAAAAAAAAATGTCCAATTGTCAGCTGTCATGGAATGTCACTCTGTTGTCAAAACGAGTATTGTAAATGCGTGCCTGTTTATTTTTGTCAGAAAAATTAGATTATGTATCGATAGTAAGTTAATAACATATTTTAAGTTATAATAATATCAAAATGCTTCAATTACAAAACTATGGTAGTAGTTCCGAAGACGAAATTGAAAAGGATACAGAAGATATCAAGCAACATAGTAACGAAAGTTTGTTAACTCATTTAAAACCTGTTGATAAAAATTATTCCGTAGCAAAAACAATGCAAATATGTGCTGCTCCTGTTGTAATGCCTACCGTGAGTATAACTGTTAATTTTTCTGGCTTAATGGTTAATTAGACTAATAAAGGTTCATGACTGTAATGCTCAGAGTAAATAGAACTGGAGTAGCCTTTGTCTAACATTCCCCTCTGCCAAATGCACAAGCATCCGATGCTTGCACGTTTAATAAAACTAGTTGAGCCGCCATTTTGACAGCCATAACATTGTAAACGTTGCGGCGAACAGAGCTCCCGCAAAAAAGCCTACCTGTGCTGTTTTTTGTTGTAAAAATAAATTGAAAACATTGAGTATGCTAAAATATGGTGTTACCTTTTATTTGTAATTATAATTTTGGCTCACATTTACAATAATAACCCACGATTTACAACTTTGGATGTTTATGATAGTATAAAATATATTTTTTTAAGTATATTGGTGAAGTTTCACATGTCGGAAACGTATAGTTTTTTAATAATATCAAATTAAAGTTTCTATGAAAATTATCGATAATTGGCGTTATGACGTGTGTTGCGTTTTGTTACCAATGGTTATATTAACTAATTAAAAGGTATATATATTTCGCATGCGATTTTCCCGCCAACCTCGATTGGGCTGGAAACCACAATTATCATTTCTAGGAAATAAACTAATTAGATAGTCACAGACGATATTTTTACATGATTTTCAAATTGGCACTGTTGGAAATAAAACGCAATTCTGTGACGAGACGGCGGCCATTTTGTGACATTGACAGCCAACTGTCAAATCAATCAATACGTCAGTCACCTTCAATCAAGTAAAATGTATTCGGATAGATTTTAGGTTAAGGTTATTTTTTTTTATGACCCATAAAAACAATATTTGTGTCATCAAAACATAATATATTAAACGATTTGGCAGCAGAGAAAACATTTAAGTTAAACCAAAATTCAAATATTTTGCTGATCGTTTAATAACACCGTTTTTCATACATTTTGAGGTTAGGTGTAGTCAATTTTCAAAAATTCATATCTCAACAACTATACATTTCCGAGGAAGGAGGAGTGGTACGGGGGTAGTCTTCCCCCCGCCCTTCCTCCCCCTCCCCCTTTTATTACGAAAATCGTGGGTTATTATTGTAAATTTCTACCATAATTTTTAAGATTTCATGATTATTTACTTCATTATTTCATGTTTTAGAATTCTACGATTTCAAATTTCGAACGCTAGTTTCGTGGGGAGTGCGGCTGTGACGTTGTCAAAACGCACACCCCACGTGACTATTTTAAGCGTGTGTGCGTGAAATTTAAATTTGTGTGTCGAATTATGCATGTGTACATTTGTAAAAACGGCTGGCTTTGAGTGTAGTGGTAACCTCACCCCCCGCAAGAAATGGCAGAAAAAAATGTTTGAGAAATTGACTAATGGCTACTCCAGTTCTGTTTACTCTGAGCTGTAATGTTGCAAACTTGTCTATTTTTTTCAGTTTGTTTCTGTGATTACTATGAAAATGTATCATAGAAATAAACTAACATGATCTCATTTTTCTTTATTTCAGAAATACTCTGGTTTAGAAGAATTTAAGTAATGTAAGAATTTGATTTTTCTTTCAGAATAATGATGATACTAGAGTATTAATACCTGCAAATCAGGAACTAATGCATAATCCAAAGTATGAAGAGCTTTTTGCGCCGACATTTGGTCCAGAGAACCCTTTTCAGACTCAACAAATGAAAGCAAACAGAAACATGCTCTCTGGCTTTGTGGAGAAGGCACACATTAGTGATTTTCAGTTTGAGAATCAGCGGCGGACATTCACAAGTTATGGTTATGCTGTAGACCCCTCAACAGAGAGTGAGACTGGGAGTACAGACGCTATTGTTGGTGAGTGTATTGGTGTTTTGACTGTCAAGCTACATACAATTTAATGCTACAGAAGAATATATTTTCAAATTGAGTTTATACTTTTAGTCCCATATTCCAAAATCAATATCAAGATGCTTGGGCAGAGCTAGAAAGAGACGACATTATGTGGAGATGTATAGCACCATTTCTTTCTAACATTACTCAAAGAGGCGATCTACGTTTGAGTTTGATTCTGGAATATGATTAAGAGTACTTAAAGTAATTTTTAGATCTTGTATGCCAGAGGCTTCTGTCCACTGTATCTAGCAGAAAGAGACAGTAGGAGTCTAGTCTGGATGCAACCCTTACTTGAATTCCTGTGTTGATTATATTTATTAAATAAGATAAGCACTTGCGCTTGTACATTTAAAATGTGTTTTCTTATGTAATTTATTCATGTCATTTAGATCCTTAGCTAGTATATTTTTCAAGTTAGGTTATAATGTGTTTACCGAATATAAAATATTTATTTATTATTTTTCAGTATCAGCAATGGTGGTACCTCCAGTAGAAGCAGAAGGAAAATCTGTATTTGAGACAATAAAAAAGAGACCACATGATAAAAAGAAAAGAAATAAAAATGACAACCCTGAGGACATAACTGGCTTCTTAGGTCCATGGGGAGGCTTTGAGGGGGAGAGAAGGTAAGTCAACAACATAATACGTATTGAAATTTTTTTTTTTTTTTAACATTTTACAAATTTGTCTAAGTGACATGATGTCATGATTTCAGGGAATGGTGTCTGTTTGTCAATTTAAAAAGTAAAAATTTAAATGTATATTTTGTAGATTGATTTTTTCTTTTAATGTTAATAATAATAATAATAAATTTATTGTTTCAAATTGTGCAATACAACATACAATTAATACTTATATCTAACTATAGTACAAAAAGTAAATGTATACCTAAACTAGGTTGACAAAACAACCTGTATCTTAGGTGAAGAAAAGGTGCTGACATAACTAGTTACAATACAAAAAACATTACATAGCAAATAAGTAATACAACTATAAGGATCGAATTGACACTAAAAATTGTGTGTAAATATTCTATCAATTTTCACCTCAATTAAAAATATTTGTCAATGCTCCAGGGTTATGAAGCCAGAAGGTGACGAAGCCAAAGAACTAGAAGAAATACTCGCTAAAAGACAGAAGAAGGGCAAAGTTGATGATGACAAGCCCTTGGAAGAGAAATCTATATTCCATGGTAAGGAAAGAGTCACTTGTTCATTGACATGTTTTTCAAGCTATCATGGTTCTTTTTTGTACGAATTATTTTGTTTGTTTTAAGGCATCAACAAAACAATTTTCGTTTTTCTTATTGAATGAATTTTGAAATTTTAAACTGAATAGATATAAAGACGTTTATGTGTATGTTATGCTTATAGTTGAGCTTGTATGCTATATTGTATTTTAACCTACAATGCCTATACTATATATGACTATATAGATTAATATTAAATACTTAACTAACATAGAATAAGTCTGTACCTACTAATATGCTATGGATCTTTGTGTGGTCTGCAATAAATGATTATTATTATTATTTTACAACGATGCTGGCGCCGGTTACATGTTTGTACGGTTGGGTAGCAGAGTTTCACTGTCATTCAGTTTAAAACGCGCCGCTCGTATCGAAATCTCGCGCTGTTGAGACGCGCAGGCCAACGGCGCCAGCAAAAAAATGTATTAATTTGAGTTCTTAGACTGATACAATAAGGTTCATATTTGTATGGTATTGTATACATGTTACATTTTTTTTTAATATGATGGTTTGGATGTGCCAGTGGACAAGGCCACGGACTACCAGGGCCGGTCGTGGGTGCAGGCGCCGCGCAGCGAGACGCAGCTGCGCAGCGACATGCCGCCCGACAAGTGCTTCTTGCCTAAGGTACAGTACATATAGTACTAAAACAAAACGTCTTATGATAAGTAACCGAAAAAACATTCGCGGCTGGAAAAAACATTCATTTCTGTATTTCTTTCAATCTTGAATTTTTTATGAACACCTTCTCGTGTACCATATTTCATGTGAAATAAAAAGTCCTTATCTTTTGTCTTTGTCTCGATCGAGAGGCCGCGGGACTTACGGGTTTGAGCCCACCTGTACTACTGAGTTTGAATAAAACTTACGTACAGTTAATTGTGAATATCACTTGCCTCATATCGTGCCCGGTAACAACAGGCTCGCCACCCGTTACATGGAGATTTGACATATCTAGCGAAATGTGGGTGTTGTCACCTCTGCCTTCTCCTTCGGGGAAAGAGGCGTGATGATGTGTCGATGTTTGTTGAAGTTGAAGCCTAACTTTTACAACCGTACATCAAACTATACAAAACTGACAAATTCCGCAATTATTTTTGATCCTTATGATTACTGTGTTAAAGTTAAAAATTCATTACGATTTTAAAGACTTTTAGTCTGACTTCATGTTGGGACCTAGCATCTCTGTCTAAAATAATTTATTTACTTTAAATATTGGTGAGCCGTGTGGTAGCGGCTCATTGAACGAATATTACCAACCCATCTCTTCCCTTGGGGTCGTAAAAGGCGACTAATGGACTTAGAACTGCACAACGTCCAATAGCTTGTAGCGGCGACGGGCTCACCACCTGTCACGCTGAGTGCAGTCACTGCTGGTAAAGCGGACTATGGCAGTGGCCTGCTTTTGCGGTGCTTTTGCCTAGTCTCTGACTAACCCTTAGGGGATAATAGTCGTGATTATGTGTTTATATAAATATTATTTATTGACAACGTGATTTGTATGCGCAGGCGCACATCCACACGTGGAAGGGCCACACTAAAGGAGTGGCGGGAGTGCGCTGGTTCCCGGGCACCGCGCACCTCTTGCTGTCGGCGGGCATGGACTGCAGAGTTAAGGTAATTACATTATATAAAATAAACATTTATTTCAAACAATCAAAAACATATCGACTTTAAATTACATATTTTAATCGATCAAATAGTTTGTATGAGCAAACTTGAATTGATTTATCGCGAGTATCGAGTACCGACTCGTTTGGTTACATAACAAATAACGTCACAAAGACACATGTCAAAACGAGCTTCTTGATTTGTGATGAGTATAATAAACATTTTTAACCTCGATAGTAAGACGTTCTTGAGAAGGGCCAGGTCAAAAGTGCTCGAAATCGCCGATCATGTATGAGGACTGTAATGAGAGTTGATGAAACGAAAAAAATATGCAAGGATCGTAGCAAGTGGAAGTATGTAATGGCCTACCCCTGTGGGAAAATGGCGTGACTTATGTATGTCACAAGAATGGACAAGATCAGGAATGAGTATATTAGAGGAAGTTTGAAAGTAGCGCCAGTGACAGAAAAGATTAGGAGCTAGGTTAGCGTGGTATGGACATGTGATGAGGAGGGATGAATGTCGCATTACAAGAAGGATGCTGAGCATGGATGTGGACGGACCTAGAGTGAGAGGAAGACCAAAGAAGCGATGGATTGAATGCGTGAAAAATGATATGAGAATAAAGGAAGTGGATGCATTAAATATTTAATAATGCATATAATAATAAATAATAACGTGACATCTTTTATCAATTTGCTGAATTTGCAAACTTTGCATGCCATTAGGCTAAATATGGAATTGTACTGGATTTAATACCATAGTGTAACACCTCTGTATCACCTGTATTTGCAAATAAATGTGATTTGATTTGATTTGATGCTGAGTTGACGAGTGACAGAGGAGAATGGAGAAGGAGACATGTTGTCCCGACCCCACCTAGAGTGGGAAAAGGGCAAGAAGAAGAAGTATGTACACATACTTCTACACATTACAATGTGTAGTGAGCTGTGTGCTGTGTAGATCTGGGAGGTGTACGGCGAGCGGCGCTGCATGCGGACGTACTTCGGGCACCGGCAAGCCGTCAGAGACGTCAACTTCAACAACGCGGGCACGCACTTCTTGTCTGCGGGTGAGTTACACACATTATATTGGGTCCTTACCTATGAAATTGGTGTTTTTATTCTGTCTTAGCCATTTGTCCGTAGCTATTAGGTTTCAGAACATTCTTATAAAATTATTGCCTCTTCTAAAAATAGACCATATATTTGACCATATATTATTTAATTTGATAATTTTTTGTAAGTTTAATCGTGTTAAAATTAGACACAAAGACAATTATTTTTAACTGCCTCCCGAATACATCATTTGATTTGCATTAACATAAAAACGATGAATAATTTTTATCAAGCGTGTTCACACACATATTGCTAAAGCTTGTCTAATGATACATGCCAAATATTATTATCTCTGGATTTGTCGTTGTGAAGAAAACTGATAAAATGTTAGTATGTAAAATGCAGACATCCCCAAAATCTCCATACAAAACATCAATTTCATAGGTAAGGACCTAATATTATTTATTATTTATTGATTTATACTTTATTGTACATACAACATAATTAAAGAAACTAAATAGACAATTTAAGAAAACTCTAATGTACAATGGGCGGCCTTATCGCTAAGAGCGATATTTTCAAGATCACCAAGAAAGGAAGGCTGTAGGTATATCTTAGGTATAGATTAGATAACATGGATGCTTACATAATAATCAAATACACATAAATCAATTATATAATATAATAAATATAATGTTCTTACATAAAATTGATGCATACATATAATACTTTACAAATATATATTCAAACATACATACAAAATAACATATATAAATACGAATAATAAACTTGAAATAAATAAATATGATACATTAATAGACCCGAACATTATGACGAAATGGTTGGTATTTGTGACAAATAATATTTGGACGCATCCGATACCGATACCGATATATCGGCGATATTTTGGGGGTTTCAGATATATCGGCATCGGCGATATTTCTATTGCCGATTATGTGTATATCAAGTTTATCATCATACTCTACAATTCTTGTCTTTTTTTTTCTCTTTTACTTTTTTGCACCGTCATTCTAGATATCCTCGCTTTGCTTTCCGGTTGACTGGTAGAGAATGCCCTATGGCATTAAATCCGCCATTGTACTTTTGTGCAAGAAGAATTAATAAAATAAAAAAGACGTGTGGCACTCGGGGACTGCCGCGGTAAAGCTATTGCATAGCATTTGTATCAACTTATGCAATTATAATTTTATTTATTTATTTTAAATTATTTATTATTTATAATAATATGACAATAATAAATATTATTATAAAGAAAAACAAGATATAAAAATACTATAAAAAAATTTAGACTATTAATAGTTGAACTAAAACGTCTAAAGATTAAAATTATAAATATCCTTGCGCATCGGAGTGGGGAGCGTGAGGTTTTTTCGTTACGGAATTTCTGAGTTCGGTCCCCGCGCTCAAGGCCCGCGATAGAAGCTGTGCAATAGCTTAATAAATAAATGATACTTTTCAAATCACGTGCTTTTTTCTAATATGACAGATAAGCTTTGACAGGTAAGTTTTTAATATGACGATATTTTATAAGAGTATCGGTATCAGTATCGTATCGGCAAAAAGACGTATCGGTGCATTCCTAGTTAAGACCATAGATTTAGGATTTCTCCACTACGCCAGAAAGCTACATGAAGCGTGGAAGCGAGAAATCCTAATCAAGTACAAACCGCCCAAGAGAAAAGGAGAAAGTGATTGAATGACAGTTATGTTGTTTTCGCGAGTAGTAAGAGGCCATAGCGTCCCGTTTGTTGTACGAGACGAACAAATTTGATATTTACCAACACAATGACATTTTTTTTGTGATGTCTCCAAGCCGCTTAAGTGCAGTACATCCTAAATCTATGATAAAAACGTTCATAGACAAATTTTGTCCTTTTCTCTTAGGAAGAAACTTTCCTGTTTGTTGGGTGTGGAATGTCTAAAATGTACTGTCGAACCAACTGATTCCAGACCCAACAAGATGTCATTTTGCCGAAGCTTTTGCAATGTAATAGGTACTTGATATAATCATTTTATTAGACGCTGACATTTTACAGGCGTTTCCCATTTCCCAACTATGGTAGACTTGAAAGATGATGAAATAATGCTTAAAACCAAGTCAGGGGAATGTAAAAAGAGGTAAAATACCAAAAAAAAAACTTTTTTTTTTCATTTATTGTGTCTCAGTCTGTTTGTACCTACGGGCTAATCTCCGAAATGGCTTGACCGATTCCAATGAAATTTTCCATTGTGATACCTTGTATCCCTGGTCAAGATCTTAGATTCTTTTTATTCCGGAAAATTAAAGGGTTCCCGTGGGATAGTTAAAAAACCATAGTATCCG
This sequence comes from Parapoynx stratiotata, assembly GCA_910589355.1. Lineage (NCBI taxonomy): Eukaryota > Metazoa > Arthropoda > Insecta > Lepidoptera > Crambidae > Parapoynx > Parapoynx stratiotata. Next base: position 16,182,528 of record OU342464.1, read on the forward strand.
CGGACGAAGTCGCGGGCAACAGCTAGTGTTACTATAACCTTTTTTAACCTCTGTTCGCATTGCAGCGTACGACCGGTATATAAAGCTGTGGGACACGGAGACCGGGGAGTGCGTGTCTCGCTTCACCTCGCGCAAGGTGCCCTACTGCGCCAAGTTCAATCCCGACCAGGACAAACAGCACCTCTTCGTGGCAGGCACGTCCGATAAGAAGATCATTTGTGTGAGTCTAAACCCTCATTTATAACACCGTTTGTGTAAATGTGGACTGCTTGAGGTTCACTGGCCTTTATATTTTTTCCGCTATCAACTAGCCCGATTTTAGCAACTAATGCTGCTTGTGTTACGGAAACTAGATGACGGATAAATATATTTAATAAATAAATACATATAAATATCCTGAATATATATAAACATCCAAGACTGGAGAACTAATGCCTGAAAATTCGTCATCCAAACATTTGCCCCCACCGGGGATCGAACCCAGAACCTCTCGAGATGGCGACGCCTTGAGACCGGAATACAGACCACTCGACCTTGGAGGTCGTCAAAGAGAGGTGTTATAATTTTGAAGTGTTTGTGTGTCTGTCAGTATCCGCTTTTCTGACATTTCACTAGATTTTGTTTGGTGAAACGACTTATCACTAAACATTTTCAGTGAGAAGTGGTAAGAATCAAGACTATTTGACATCTTCCGGGATTTCGTGATATCTCTAGGGATTTCGTGAAATCCCCAATATCCTCATTTCCCTGCGACATATATTTCCCACAGCCTTCCTACACGGCGAAATATCACACAATAATACACATAACCCGTAAAATCTTCTCATAATGCAACATCACATGATTCAAAATTGAATTGCTAAACTGTTATTTTTCGAAGTCAAAGTTATTTTTATTATTGTTTTCTATTTGTCTCTCTCGCAGTGGGATATTAGAAGCGGTGAGATCGTGCAAGAATACGACAGGCATTTAGGCGCCGTCAACACAATCACCTTCGTGGACGAGAATAGGAGATTTGTGACTACCTCAGACGACAAGAGTTTGCGGGTTTGGGAATGGTGAGTTCAATCAAGCGGTTTTGTTTTATAAACTCACTAGCTGTTGCCCGCGATTTCATCCGCGGTTATTATGGTTTTTTAACTATCCCATGGGAACCCCTTCATTTTCCGGAATTAAAAGTATCTAAGATTCAACATCATAAGGACGGGGGTATAAGGTATCGCCATGCAAAATTTCATTAAAATCGGTCCAGCCATATCGGAGATTAGCTCGTACAGACAGACAAAATAATTTTTTTTTGGTATTTTCTCGGTTTTTCCATCCCCCTGACTTTTTAAGCCTTTTTTTTGACCTACGACCTACGACCTCTAGAATTTTATTATATGTATAGATTTATACGGATGTGGTTTTATTGACTCGTATAATATGGAATTGGTTTTGTTTTCTATGAGTGTTGAGCATATTAGCTCAAACGAAAACTTTTTCTTGTCAAATTTGACAATCGAACGTGCGTGCGTGCGTTCAACGCACTTTCGTTTTAATGTAAGCAACCAATAAAAAGACCATAAACGCAAAAAAAACGCCAATTGGTAACAGCTCTAAATTGGCTATATGGCCAATTCGGCGTTGTATTTCGTTTTTTTATTATACGGATGTCCCGATGTATTCAGCCAGCTACCCAAAAGAATCAAGACAAACATAGATACGGTTTTGACATTATAATGCATAAACAATTCTTGCAAGTCTGGAACTAGTCAAGATCTTGAAAGTATTTTTCTGTTTCTGTTAAAAAAAATTTGTTCAAAATATTTATAAACTTATAAATATATGCGATTATATTTCGTAAATTTTTCGACGTTTTCGGACATTTTTCCGCTTATTTGTTTCATTTTAAAAACGCAATTAATCATTACGTAATTTTAATAGAAACATAGAAAAATACTTTCTTAATCCGAATAACAGCGATGATATGTCCATATATTCTCAAATTGAAAATGATTTTGGTATTGCGTTTGTATGAAAAATTCACTGTTCGCCGGACCCTTAACATCCGCATTTATTGAGTATCATCCCCCAGGGACATCCCGGTGGACATGAAGTACATCGCGGACCCGTCGATGCACTCGCTGCCGGCCGTGACGGCGGCGCCCAACGGCAAGTGGCTGGCGTGCCAGAGCATGGACAACAAGGTGGTGGTGTTCAGCGCGCTCAACCGCTTCAAGATGAACCGCAAGAAGACCTTCACCGGGCACATGGTGGCCGGCTACGCTTGCTCGGTCGACTTCTCGCCGGATATGAGGTGAGGACGGGGCTTGCATTGTTATTATTATATTAGGTCCTTACATATGAAATAGGCGTTTTGTATGGAGATTTTGGGGATGTCTGCATTTTCCATACAATTTTTTTTTTAGTTTTCTTCACAATCCAAAGATAATAATATTTGGCATCTATCATTAGACAAGCTTTAGAAATATGTGTAATATAACACTTCATAAAAATTATTTATCGTTTTTAAGTGAATGCAAATAAAATGATGTATTCGGGAGGCACTTAAAAAGAGTTGTCTCCGTGTCCAATTTTAACACAATTAAACTTACAACAAATTATCAAAACAAATCAAAAGAGCTCAAAAATATAGTCTATTTTTAGACGAGGTAATTATGTTTTAGGAATACTCTGAATCTTAATAGTTACGGACAAATTGCGAAGACAGAATAAAAACACCAATTTCATAGGTAAGGACCCAATATAAACTGTTGGCAATCTCTCAGTAATCTCTCAGAAAACTGCACTCAGCAGAGATGCGAATGCTGCGATGGATGTGTGGAGTCACAAGAATGGACGAGATCAGGAATGTGTATATTAGAGGAAGTTTGAAAGTAGCGCCAGTGACAGAAAAGATAAGGAGCAATAGGTTAGCGTGGTATGGACATGTGATGAGGAGGGATGAATGTCGCATTACAAGAAAGATGCTGAGCATGGATGTGGACGAACCTAGAGTGAGAGGAAGACCAAAGAAATGGATTGAATGCCTGAAGAATGATATGAGAATAAAAGAGTTGGATGCTGAGCTGACGAGTGACAGAGGAGAATGGAAGGAGAAGACATGTTGTGCCGACCACACCTAGAGTAGGTAAAGGGCATGAAGAAGAAGAAGAAACTGTTGTCAATCTTCCGCCTGGTAGATTTAGATGGTGTGCGTGCTTGTTCGTCGACTCTGAAATTGTAATATGCGCCATCTAGTGGCGGTTGGTGATCATCTTTTGTTATTTCCATATGTTTTATAGTTAGTGGTTCATTAATCATCGCGCTGCTAGATGTCTCTGTTTGCATTTCATTGGTATTTTCGAATATTTCCATGGGAACGGATGCCATGCGGGGTGATGTTAAAAAATTTAAATAACGCCTCCCAGAAAAATGAAGGACAAATTTACGCCACTATGAACTTTGCTTCTAATAATAGAGTAGGAGTAAATTTTCAATTCCACCAACTGTTCCTGCCTATTTATTGAGGTAGGCTTTAGGCTACATACCATCACACTATCTCAAAGTAACTATTCTACCCGGACGAAGTCGCGGGCAAAAGCTAGTCTCCCCATAAAAATAAACAAATGGCAAATCAAGTGAGCTGTCCTCACAAAAAATTGCAAGTCATAGTGATCTTTCTGTTATCGCAAGTTTTTAAAATTGCTATGTTCGATAATAACTGTGGTTATCAGAAATATGAGGCGTTTTTGTTTTATTTTTAAACTGCTTTGTCATTTTTTATTACATAACAATTTGTGATAATGAATATTTTTGGTTTGTGTTATTAGCACGTATGCTTGTACATATTGAAGTTGAGACACTTTAATAGGAAGATATAATTAATATACAAAATCAATAAGTGTGTGGGTTGCGTGTGCGAGAAGGCATGCCAGGCCTCGTTGCAACCCTCAGCATAGATCCGACAAGTTCCGACGAATAATGGTCACCGGTCGGACCGAGGTCCCCGAGCGTACACCTGACTCGGCGGAAGATCATTCTTTTTCGCTGAGGGCATAGATAAATTAAGTAGTATAGAACGCTATTCCCATACTATAATCCCCGGAGGGGTAGGCAGAGTCCAAGGAGCACTGTGTTCCTTAAGACCATATTTAGCCATACAAAAATTTGGTTTGGTCAGATGAAAAATCGTGAAAGAGAAGTAACAAGTGGCTAGTTCATTGCCTACACAATCACAGACCCAGTACCCAATACGCCCTTAGTCACCTTTTAGTTAGTTTAGCCACCTTTAAGTTATTTTTCTCATGACAACCTCATAACAGAAACTAAAGTTTTAATGACGTAATATCTACTTATGTGTATGTATAAGATTTTTATTATTCTTCATTCTTGACTTGTTATCAAAGTACAGAAACCAGTTTTATTTGGTATTTACCTATTTACAAATTAAATGAATAGTCTTATGGAGTTGTTTACAATACCTTTGAAATTATTTATAAGTACTTACGTACCTAATTATTTATGTATCATCCATTTATCCATCAGCCTAAAGCTGAATTCCCACGGTCTGTGATGTTGCAGACATTAATGAGACAGATATTCATGAATGATATTCATTCAAGAATCTGAGTCCGTCTACAATACCACAGACCATAGGAAGCCAGCTTAAGACGTCCACTCCCCCCATGATCTCCTCAACACCGGTCCTAATGTCCGGTCAATCAAAATTAAAAAAAATCAAAACGATTGTACCGTTTAGATGCGTCTTAGAGAATGCTTATGCTATGAATGTCAAAAGTATTTTACATAAAAAAGAAAAAACTACACCATAAAAAAATACGCTGTTATTAAAATAAATAAAATAATAAAATAAATATCATCAGACATTCACGCCTATCAACTAGCTCCATTTAAAACAACGATTGCTGCTCGTGTCACGGACCCTAGATGACGGATAAATATATTTAATAGATATGCTTTAATATGCATATCATATGCTACTTTTTAACGATTTTTCATCTGACCAAACCCAATTTTTGTATAGCTTAATGTGGTCAGGAACACAGTGCCCCTTGAACTCTGCCGACCGCTTCGGGGATTACAGGCGTGATTGTATGTATGCATATAAATATTCAGAAAATATCCAATACTTATATAGACATCCAAGACTGGTTAACGAATGCCTGTATCACATAAACATCTGTCCCTACCGGAGGATCAAACCCAGAACGTCGAGGTTGCGACGCCTTGGGACCTGCGTACAGAACTACAGACCACTCGACCACGGAGGTCGTCTATATATTCATATTTAATTACCAAGAAAAACGAATTGACTATCTCCAGTATTAAATAAATTTACCATTATACGTGACATCATCATTCCAGTGTTGGTCCGGGACACAGAAAGAATGTACCAACTGCCTTTCTTGCCTAGCATGTCGTAAAAGGCGTCTAAGGACGTATTGGGTACTGGGTCTGTGATTGTGTAGGCGATAAGCTAGCCACTCTTTCACGATTTTTCATCTGACCAAACCCAATTTTTGTATGGCTAAATGTGGTCTTAAGGAACAGTGTTCCTTGGAATCTGCCTACTCCTACGGGGATTGCAGGCGTGATTGTATGTATGTGACATCATCACGTCAATTTCAGCTTGAATTTGTAGGCACTGAGTACAGAGACGAAGTGAGGTCTTACGTAACATACCAGGGCCGCGATTGCGCTAACTAAATAAGAACGTATAACTACGACCAAATCAGTCGAAAACTGTATGGCCGTTCCACACTTCACGAGGAAACGCCAGTTCGTGAGTAGGGGATGGATGAGCCTTTACATATTTTGACTGTGAGTTGATAAAAACACAATCTAGGCCTTGGTGCATGTTACGACACACCGGGTACTGCAGATTTGCGATATTCATGATAATTCTGTGTATTTCATCTTCTGCCACTCTTTTTCATGCAAAAACCATTTTTTTTCTTTAATCATTCAAGAATTCAGGCATTTGTTCTCCAGTCTTGGATGTTTATATATATTCAGGATATTTATATGTATTTATCTATTAAATATATTTATCCGTCGTCTAGTGTCCGTAATACAAGCAGCGTTAGTTGCTTAAAATGGGGCTAGTTGATAGGTGTGACTGAGACATTTATTTATTTATTTTAACCTCAATCGGAGCCGTAAATAAGATTAGCTCTATGATGTAGCCAGATTTCCCAGAGAGTGTATTTTAAAATTTTTCAACCTTTCAACCAACTGCGCTGAAACAAAAATGAAAAAAGTTGCTTATTGTTGTAATAATGAACTAAACATAAAACCGTTATAGTTTTTATGTGGACGTAGAACCGGTTACAAATAACCACCGTTATTTTTAACTGGTTCTAAGTATACTTTAACGAGTGGTAGTGCCAAGGTGACTGCGATCCATGTGTATATCAAGGCCTAAGTTCCCAAGACTAGTCAGATTTTACTGAGATCATCTGTTATTACATAGATTCAGTATGCTCTGCACGTAAATCCATTGTCTCCAAATCCACACCATATACAGAGAGAATTAGATCTTAAATGTGAAGTAGGTACCTGTTCGATAATTCAGTTTGGAGAATAAAATTATGAATTTTTTATGTTATTATTTTTACTTACTTCGTCTTGCCAGTGTGTAAAAAAATCAAGTGGCCTTATATTGAGAATATAATAAGAAACAAAAACACCGATAATATTTTGTAAGCATGTAGTTAGGAAAATGAAGGTCAATTTTTTGTTACAGTGGACGAAGTCAAGGCATGTTTTTCGTACGGATTTCTTAAAATTAAAAATAAATGAATTAAATTGACATAAAATTGACGATATTCGTTAATAGATAGAAACCTTATCTCATTAGACATGAAAAAAATGATTTTGATACGTTGTGGTAGTAATACTGAGCTGATACGACTGTACGGTGTCTATAGTCCCTTTTAATTCATTTACCCAATAATATTATTATACCATTTTTATTTCTCCTCTTCAAATGTAATTTCTAACTAATATATTTTTTAATTTTACTTTTATTAAATTTAAAGCTGGTTGTCCCCTTGTCCATACACGTTCGGAACGTTCATAAGATGCAGGATATAACTCTTCTAAAAGGTTAAAGCGGATCGCCAGAGTGGTTAGAGTGACATCATTTGCATTCGGAACGTTACTGCTGCGAATACGTAGTGGCCATAACAAAATATTGACACTTGACAAATTGCCCGACAAGATCCTTGAGTTTAGTCGTTGAGATATACAAAAAATCGGTTCTAAGAACTTTGAAAACACAAAATTTCGCTGAACATAATATTGAGGTATTTTGGTAGCTATCGATCCCTGCAAAACCCCCCCCCCCCCCCCCCTGCAGCATCTCGTACTATTTCTTGAACATTCTGTATAGAAAGAAACTTTGTGAGTATGTGACGTTGTAGGTGGAAATCTCTGGATCTACTGAAGCGATTAGAAAAAATCTTTCACTGTTGGGAAACTACTCTATTCCTGAGTAACGTAAGGTACATTATGTTGGGTTCTTACCTATGAAATTGGTGTTTTTATTCTGTCTTAGTATTTTGTCTGTTACTATTAAGATTCAGAGTATTCCTAATAAATAATTACCTCGTCTAAAAATAGACTATATATTTAAGTTCTTTTGATTTGTTTTGATAATTTGTTGTAAGTTTAATTGTGTTAAAATTGGCCACGAAGACAACTCTTTTTAAGTGCCTCCCGAATACATCATTTTATTTGCATTCACTTAAAAACGATAAATAATTTTTATGAAGTGTGATATTACACATATTACTAAAGCTTGTCTAATGATACATGCCAAATATTATTATCTCTGGATTTGTCGTTGTGAAGAAAACTGATAAAATGTTAGTATGGAAAATGCAGATAAGGACCTAATATTTTCAAAACAATAACGGATCCTTACTGAAACTCCAATATTGTAACCCAGGGTGTTAAAAAAATACACACTTATTCTCACCATCGCGTGCGCTGCAAAAACTATTGATGATAGAATAAAATGACGACTACGACGACGACTTTGACCGCGACTTTGTAAAACACATTATTATGTACAAAAAAAGTCGCGACAGCATATGTCCAACTATTATAGTTTAGCCCGTGATTTAGCCATATTGATACTGTCTATAGGCTAGTTGACTCTTATCAAAAGTAATGAAAATAATGTTTAATTGACATAGTATTTAGTACAAACAAGGGTCCGAAATATACTATACCAAGTTCATTAAAAATAATTAAGGGATTGCTGTACAAATTCAACTTAAACATGTTTAAGATATTTATTCAACAACAACATGTCTGAAGATATTTATTTATTTTATTTTATTTTTATTTTAACTTTTTTTTCATCTGTCAAAAACGCTATCCAACATGTTAGTGAAATTTGTGAAACTATTACTACGCGTGGTCAAAATCCGTTAAACGCCAGTCTCAACCAATCAAGCATAACTGTCGGCTGTGTCAGCCTGTGTCACGCATGCGCGGGTACTACTTTTTGTTTAAACATACAGACTGATAAAAATTCTACCCCTTTTTGGCTTCTCGCTTAACAAAGCCTCCCATATACTTAAGTAAGAATAGACTTCATATCTATGAGGTACATACATCCTGTAATTAATTTAGTATATATATGTATAAAACTAAAAAGGTAAAAGTCTTATAATAGGTTGGGGAAAAAGTTTCTTCGCATTTTTTAAGAAAATTCAAAACATTTTTTAATATAGTTTATTTACATTTAACTAAATTATGTAGGTACCATTTTGTTCGATAACTTTTTGCCATCTTGTAGGTAGGGACATGATCCCATTGCTATAGAAATTTTGGGACTTCTGGTCAAAATACCGCGACAAGTGGTTTTGGCAGTCCTCTCGTGATGTTAACCTGACACTGCCTAAAGAATTCTGAAGAGACCGAAACAGGTGGAAATCTGAAGGTGCAAGGTCAGGACTATACGGCGGATGCATTAACACCTCCCAGCCAAACTCTCTTAATTTTTGCTGAGTGGCTAAAGATGTGTGAGGTCTAGCGTTATCATGATGAAAAACCACACCCCTTCTGTTGATTAATTCCGGCCGCTTTCTCTCAACTTCTTGCTTTAATCTCATCAGTTGTTCGCAGTAGAGTTCAGAATCGATGGTCCTGCCTGGTGGTAACAGCTCATAATGAATAATGCCCTTCCAATCCCACCACACACACAGCATCACCTTGTTGCGAGTTAACCCGGGTTTCGCCACAGTCTGTGAAGCCTGACCGGCCTTTGACCACGACCTTTTTCGCACGTTCTTGTCGTACGTGATCCACTTTTCATCACCAGTTATCAGCTTCTTCAAAAATGGTTCGGTTTCATTACGTCGTAATAAAGAATCACAAATGAGTACACGGTTCATTAGGTTTCTTTCAGTGAGCTCGTGAGGTACCCAAATGTCGAGCTTTTTTGTGTACCCAGTTTTTTTCAAATGCGCCAAAACTGTTTTGTGGTCAATTCCCAGTTCTTCAGCTACGTCGTAACTACTGACATGCCGATCTTGCTCCACTTTTTCAAAAATGGCATCCATTTTATCTGTCATAGGGCGACCAGAGCGACGTGCATCTTTGACATAAAAATTTCCGGATTGAAAACGCTTAAACCAAATTTGTGCTACTCTCACAGACACTGCACTAGGTCCATAAACATCGCAAATTTTTTTCGCGGCTTGCGTTGCATTTATACCTTTTTTGTAGTAAAATTTTAAAATGTATCGAATTTCTTCATTAGATTCACTCATCTTGGCGGTACGAAAAACAAATGAAAATCACACATTTTCCTAATTTGAATTTGGAATTATGTTCTTTAAAATTTAAACTTTCAATGATACCAAAACCAGCCAGATGCAAATAGTATAGCCAAAGAGATTTTATTACAAGTTTATACATACTATAATGCGAAAAGACTTTTTCCCCAACCTAATATGTATATATATATTTGTAAAGTATTATATGTATGCATCAATTTTATGTAAGAACATTATATTTATTATATTATATAATTGATTTATGTGTATTTGATTATTATGTAAGCATCCATGTTATCTAATCTATACCTAAGATATACCTACAGCCTTCCTTTCTTGGTGATCTTGAAAATATCGCTCTTAGCGATAAGGCCGCCCATTGTACATTTGAGTTTTCTTAAATTGTCTATTTTGTTTCTTTAAAATGTTGTATGTACAATAAAGTATAAATAAATAAATAATAAATAATATTAGGTCCTTACCTATGAAATTGGTGTTTTGTATGGAGATTTTAGGGATGTCTGCATTTTACATACTAACATTTTATCAGTTTTCTTCACAACGACAAATCCAGAGATAAAAATATTTGGCATGTATCATTAGACAAGCTTTAGCAATATGTGTGTGAACACGCTTGATAAAAATTATTCATCGTTTTTATGTTAATGCAAATCAAATGATGTATTCGGGAGGCAGTTAAAAATAGTTGTCTTTGTGTCTAATTTTAACACAATTAAACTTACAAAAAATTATCAAATTAAATAATACGAGCTCAAATATATGGTCTATTTATTTGCCTCTTCTAAGGCAATTATTTAATAAGAATGTTCTGACTCTTAATAGTTACAGACAAATTGCTAAGACAGAATAAAAACACCAATTTCATAGGTAAGGACCCAATATATCTACAGTTTTACTGCGGCATACGCTTGCACGAGGTGTTCAGATATTCGCGTTAACTTTCTCTTGCGCGTAACCTCGCCTCGGCAGTTTATGGCACCAACATGCTATTCTACATAGATGTTTTGTTTTTATATTGCGAAGAGGTGAATTGCAATGCAATTCGTACATGAGTTACTTCAACATAACATCATAACATATCATCACGCCTCTTTCCCCGAAGGGGTAGGCAGAGGTGTTAAACACCCACATTTCGCCAGATATGTTACGTCCCCATGTAACAGGTGGTGAGCTTGTTGCCATGCACCGGGTACAATGTGAGGCAAGCGATATTCACAATGAACTGTACATAAGTTTTATTCAAACTCAGTGGTACAGGCGGTGGGATCGAACCCGCGTTTCCCGCGGCCTCTCGAACGAGAGGTGCCCCGTCTGTCCCATCACGGCTACCGCTGCCTTTTTCCTTCAGAGTCCCTAGCTGTCTCTGCTTATAGACTCACCTGCAGCAACTAGTTTAAAATACCTACTCTAATAGAGTAATGAGAGTGGTCTGAATTTTATCAGTTGCTGAGAAAATTAATATACATGTAGGAGGAGTAAACAACGGTGTTTATAGGAGAGCCGGTCTCATGCTCCAAGAGCAAAGGCAAGCGATATCCATATTGTTATGGGAAGTAATTAATTGGGCAGCCATTTAATTATTTGGTCAGCAACAACAAGTTCAGCTTAAAAATCATTTGGGCGGCAAACAAATATTTTGTCAGCAATAGAAATCTAATAAAATTAAACATATAGGGAATAATTATGCATACTATTAATGATAGACAAAATCTTAAAATAGGAGAAAAATAATAAGGTAAATATTTATTTTTGCGGCAAAATAATTATTTGGCAGGAAAATAATTGTTAGTCAGCAGAATGATTATTTGGTCAGCAGAATAATTAATTGGGCAGCAGTATTTTTAGGCTGCAAAATAATTATTTGGACAGCAATTATATATTGTATATAATCTAGAAAAAGGATCAAAGGTCAAATCCTGGAAAATATATTCTGATAGATATTAGGTTAAGGTTATTTTTTTATCACCCTTAAACAATATTTGTGTCATCAAAACATATTAGGTTGGGGAAAAAGTCTTTTCGCATTATAGTATGTATAAACTAGTAATAAAATCTCTTTGGCTATACTATTTGTATCTGGCTGGTTTTGGTTTCATTGAAAGTTTAAATTTTAAAGAACATAATTCCAAATTCAAATTAGGAAAATGTGTGATTTTCATTTGTTTTTCGTACCGCCAAGATGAGTGAATCTAATGAAGAAATTCGATACATTTTAAAATTTTACTACAAAAAAGGTAAAAATGCAACGCAAGCCGCGAAAAAAATTTTCGATGTTTATGGACCTAGTGCAGTGTCTGTGAGAGTAGCACAAATTTGGTTTAAGCGTTTTCAATCCGGAAATTTTGATGTCAAAGATGCACGTCGCTCTGGTCGCCCTATTACAGATAAAATGGATGCTATTTTTGAAAAAGTGGAGCAAGATCGGCATGTCAGTAGTTACGACGTAGCTGAAGAACTGGGAATTGACCACAAAACAGTTTTGGCGCATTTGAAAAAAACTGGGTACACAAAAAAGCTCGACATTTGGGTACCTCACGAGCTCACTGAAAGAAACCTAATGAACCGTGTACTCATTTGTGATTCTTTATTACGACGTAATGAAACCGAACCATTTTTGAAGAAGCTGATAACTGGTGATGAAAAGTGGATCACGTACGACAAGAACGTGCGAAAAAGGTCGTGGTCAAAGCCGGTCAGGCTTCACAGACTGTGGCGAAACCCGGGTTAACTCGCAACAAGGTGATGCTGTGTGTGTGGTGGGATTGGAAGGGCATTATTCATTATGAGCTGTTACCACCAGGCAGGACCATTGATTTTGAACTCAACTGCGATCTACTGATGAGATTAAAGCAAGAAGTTGAGAGAAAGCGGCCGGAATTAATCAACAGAAGGGGTGTGGTTTTTCATCATGATAACGCTAGACCTCACACATCTTTAGCCACTCAGCAAAAATTAAGAGAGTTTGGCTGGGAGGTGTTAATGCATCCGCCGTATAGTCCTGACCTTGCACCTTCAGATTTCCACCTGTTTCGGTCTCTTCAGAATTCTTTAGGCAGTGTCAGGTTAACATCACGAGAGGACTGCCAAAACCACTTGTCGCGGTATTTTGACCAGAAGTCCCAAAATTTCTATAGCAATGGGATCATGTCCCTACCTACAAGATGGCAAAAAGTTATCGAACAAAATGGTACCTACATACTTTAGTTAAATGTAAATAAAGTATATTAAAAAATGTTTTGAATTTTCTTAAAAAATGCGAAGAAACTTTTTCCCCAACCTATTATATTAAACAATTTGGCAGCAGAGAAAACATTTAAGTTGCTGCCTAATTAGTTATTTTTCTAACAATTTAGAAATATCTTCTGCCCATAAGTTGCTGACAAATTATTTATTTATTTAACAATTTATTGCACACACAAAAAAAAATACAATAAGCAATACAAAAGAAGACAGGTAACTGAGTACAAAAGGTAGGGCTTATTCCTAATAGAAATGTTTTCCAACCTACCTGCGAAGGAAAAATGCTGAGGAGTTAACTGAGTCGCGTGTCAAATTAGTTAGTTTAGCTGACCAATTGTATTTCTGTCCTGACCAAAATTCGAATATATTGCTAACCGTTTAAGTAACACCTATTATTATTGTAAATGCGAAAGTAACTTTGTATGTTTGTCTCGCTTTCACGTCATAACCTACTGAAACGAATTGAAATGTGTTATACAGATAGTCTAGACTTTGAGAAAGGACATGGCTCCTTTTTATCCCGCTATTCCAATGGGAACGGTATACGCGCGGGTGAAACCGCAGGAAGCCACCAGTTCATAATAAATTGTAATTGTTTTAACATTGTCGAGATTGAACTTGGGCCAACTCTTACACGAGTAGTGATATAAATGCCTTTACGATATTAAATGTGTATAAAATAGTTTATATTTTGTTTACTACAATCACTGCTTTATTTTACACGTGTGCAAGGCAATCTTCACATGTTGACGTTAGTACCACCTCTATTGCCTACAAAATAAGAGTGGTTCTTCGTAGTTCAATATATCATAAATGTGTTGGCGTCTGTACCTATATTAAGTAATATTATGGTTCCAGTTTCTTCGTTTAAGTAAACACCGTGGCTAGTTATTAATAATGTGGTTTAATGTAATGTCAAGTCATCGTGATTGGCAATTTTTTTTATCCGGGTTATCATAATTACTTTGTAACAATGTTATACGCGACACGTGTGTATGCATTTTCCGAATGTAAGTAAACTATCTGGACTTAAACAAATTTTGATGACTGTTTCATATGTTTTAAACTCCAGTGGTAAATGAAACCTTTTAAATGTTTTTTTATTCTATGGTAAAAAATAGTAAAAATAAATTATGATCAAAATCTGTGCGAGTTTGAAAGGCCCCAGTATACAATGGCTACCAATGGGCCATGCTAATCAATGCGCAACTGTAGGTCACGTTCACTTTCGGCGGAGGATAACTCTCGTTGGTGGAGGATACCTCTCGCTGCAACCTTGATAAGGGTAATAATTGGCAGCAAGAGAGTGTGGGAAGCTGCCGCCGCCTCCGAGAGCCTGCTCTTGCAGAATGAGGCTGCGGAGAGGGAGGAAAAGAGGATCGCCTAGCACTTCTCTCCCGCGTAGACGGGTGGGCAGGAGAAGGCAGGCGCCATAAGCCCGTCCCTCTACTTATCCCGGAGCAGACCGCGTTTCATGTCTGGCGATTTTCCGAATATGCCCAGAAATTCTATGTTGTATACTATGTTGTTTGTTTGTGTAATCTAATCTACCTCTTGGTGACATTGGTTATATATAGAAACAGGATAAGTATAAATAATTATTTCCCTAATGCCTGTAGCTCTTGTAACCGATATATTAGGGGTAATCACGCTGAGTAAGGCTTCTGGGCTCGTTATAACGGCTATTATGGCATCGTAACTAGTGATGTTGAAATGTCGATTTTTGACCATATTAATTAATCCTTGTTCATTATCATCATCACATCAACCAAGGAAAGCATAAAAGTTGAGAAGCAATGGATTACTTATCAACCAACAATCGCTCTTAAGCATTCCTTTTGATAACTTTCAAAATATAGGTCTTTTCATGTGATATAATGTAATGTAAAGGTGGGGTTAAAACTACCTGAGTTCCTTACCCGTTCTTAAGGCCTCCTGGTAGTTTTTGTGAACGGATGGCGTAGTTTTTCTCTTTCACGAAATATTGTAAAATGTTTATGACATTCATAAGCATGCGCTAAGACGCATTTAAACTGAATAAACGCTTTTGAATTTTTTTTTTTTATATGTGAATTTGACAAAATTTCGAGAGTATTTTTCTAATTTACGTGAATTGTATCTTAATTCTACTAAGGTGTCACCGACGAACTCAGGCGCAAACAAATATAAGGTCAAAAGTTATGGACCATGTCCATACTTTTTGACTGAGAATGATTGGAAAACTTAAGAAGCGATTGAATGTGTGAAATGTGACGTAATAGTAGAAGAAAGTGGATCATGCGTGAGTGACAGATGAGATTGAAAGAAGATGGAAATGATAATTTTTACTAGTTGTCGATATAGTTATTGAGACTTGAGATTACTAATATATTTCTAATTTAGTGTTTCTATGGTGTTTATTTACGTTATTACGCAAACAGATTTTATCTTGAGGAAATATCATGTTCATAAATCACATAATTTTCGTTAAGTCAGATTACTAGCCGGACGTCAAAACTACACTATCGATACTATCGTTAGTGCGTTATCGAGTGGCATCACTATCGGGAACCTGATATGGTATCGATTTACTTAAAACAAGCCACTTTCCATGATAAAATTACTTCCAGAGTAATATTACATTGTATGTATTTGTTAGTCAGTATCTACTGATTCTAATCTTTTTTTCGAGGTACGTATTATTATAATATTTTAATTATTAAAGTATATACCATATAACAGTATATTTGTGAAATGTATAAGGTGTTATATTATTATCCGTTATGGTCATGGTGTCCAAAATGATGACCACATTTACACACGTGAGGTCCGCGACCGTGACCCGGCCGTGCTCTGTCAGGAGTTATCTTCTCCTGACGACGGACCTGACCCCTGACGGACCTGAAAAATGTATGCACTGGTGCACTTCGTGTTCTATACTTACGTCTATATAATAATGTTAAAAAAACCTATTAGGTTGGAGATTCAATAATTTTAGTCAACTTCTTGAAAATTACATAAAAGTAAATTACTTTGATTGTCTCGCTTTTGCCCGTGATTTTCGCGGAATTAAAAATCATATGGTACCCAAAATGGAAGCTGTGGAACCTCGAAAATTAATATAGGTATGTTTTAGAGAAAACTGCGTTCAATAAGTTTGGATGTGAATGAAGCTAGAATGAAGGACTTAAGATGAGTGTACGAAGTTAGTATCTAATGAGACAGAAAGTGAACGCTGAGCTGACGAACAACAGAAGAATGGGAGAGTAGGTCTATTCTATATAAAACGAGTTTAATAGGCAATTAATTCTTTAGAAACATACATACATTCAATCATAAGACAAGTTGTTATGGTATGATCACATAACATGACGGAATGATCGGAATGTCGGGCTATGAAAAAGATGGATGAAAAAGTTTGCATCTTGCCGAAATACTTATGTTAAGATGAATGTGTGGGGTGACGAGGATTGATAGAGTGAGGAATGAGTATATCAGGGAATGCCTGAAAGTTGCTCCAGTGATAGAGTTGAGAGAAAAGCGGCTATTGTGGTATGGATATATTTTGAGAAGAGAGAATGAGCATGTAACGAGAAGAGTTATGAATATGAGAGTGGATGGTAATGCAGGGGGAGAAAGACCATAGAAGAGATGGATAGATTGTGTGAATTAGGACATGGCTAGAATGGGAGTGAAAATTCACATGGCGTGTGATAGGGGAGAGTGGAGGAGAGTGACTCGTTGCGCCGACCCCAAATGAAACGGGAAAAGAGCAGGCAAATGATGATGATGATTCACGTCACCTGAAAACTCTTAAGGCCTTTACCAGACGCGGCCTAAGTTGGCGGTCAGGGTCGCGGCCTGTTGTGTACTGTCTAGTATGAAATTCTCGGTGTCTCAATCAAGGTATTCATACTAGACAACAGGCCGCCACCCGCGAGTGTAGGCCGCGTCTATCTGGTAAAGACATCAGGAGTATTTAAGGTATGCGTGCGTGGGTACCTTTACTGTAAGCATAATTTTGCTTTGATTTAAATACTTGAAACTTGAACCATATTCTAATAAATGATTTCATGGTTTAATCTAGTTAGTTTTTATTACCCAATGCATTGTTATTGTTTGTGGAGCGAAGTTTTGTGTTTCAAGATACTATTATGTTAATGTAAGTCCTTGGCCTTCTGCCTCGTATTATTATTGCAGTTTTAATTATAACTGCACGCCAATATCGCGCTTATTTGTTAATAATTATTATTTTAATCAGAAATTATTGATTCAGCTGAAATAGAGTAATAGATTAGTGACTATGTTAATGTATACACCACATGCGTAATTTTGTAAGAGACTAATGTGTGAATAGCTTAGATAATACCAAATTAAGATAATATTATCCTATTTTGCATTTGCAGTTACAACATGTAATGTAATGTGTGTATAGGTACATATACTACACTAATAGTCCTCAAAGACCTTACTTTTCGCATTGACAATACATTTTATGAGCTTAGATTTGACAAGTTGCAGATGTTATTCGATCTGCTCCAAAGATTCCCTCGCGTGTTCTAAAAATATCATTAGGTATCATAATTATCAGTTTGGGGATCCACTGCTGAACAAAGATCCCCTCAATGATGGCAATATCGTCGGTCTAGCGCTTGCGCTGCCCACGTCCGGCGCTGGCGGCTTACAGCGACCTATGAAAGTTTGGTTGAAAACAAAAATCCTTCCTATGTTATACCACGCTAACTTAAGTCCATAAATACAAAACAGGTATTTATTGAGGTCATTTGAAACATACGCTGCCTTGTGTGGTCTTTGTTCAATTAATATTTTCACTTCTGCTCGATGACGTATGCATTGTTGACGCAAAAACATGTGTTATTTATTATACGAATTGATACATATAACCATGCATTATGCCCTTTGCCTTTAAGGTTCTTATCTATACATATAATAAAACTGTAGAGGTCAAATGTCTGTAGATAGAAAAAAATGCTTAAAATCAAGTCAGGGGGATGTAAGAAGAGGGAAAATACCAAAAACATTTTTCATTTTTTGTTTCTCTGTCCGATTTCAATGAAATTTTGCATGGTGATACCTGGTCAACATAATATATACTTTTTATTCTGGAAAATTAAAGGGTGGGATAGTCAAAAGACTATAGTAACCGCGGACGAAGTCTCGGGCAACAGTTAGTTTTCAATTAGAAAGCCTTTTTGTCCCAATTTAAGACTTGATTTTTAAATGTTCGTTTCAAATGTAGAGCTGTTTAGAAAATACTCTAGCCTGTAGATTTTATGTTTGATTTTTTTACCATCATATATGATGTTCCACATATGAATGATGAATCATATGAAGTTCCACCTCCACAAGAAGACGATGACAAACTTTGCCGTTGGCCGTTCCCATTTAGAATGAGTAAAAGGTAGTATGAAGAATATGAAGTTGGTCCACTTTTAGTCCATGTTCTGACGATCTCTAATAGAAGCTTTTGCCGAGCCTTCTCCACTTATATCAACTATTCCAGTGAGACTCATTTGCCTGTTGAAATCACAAAAGTAATTTAAATTTTTTGCTGTCAACGTTATTTCCTTTATTTGTATTCTATGGTTTATTTTTATACATATTGCCAAATAAACTGCCCGCCTAATGAGAATGGCTACAATCGCATAGACTTGTGATATTTGTAAGAATATTTGCTGCACCAGCAATGGTCACAGCGGAATGCTCAACAGTCCTTATTACAAAACAGGTGACCCTACGAGATAGTACCTCACGTGATGATCCACGTGATAATTAGAATGTTTATAACTGAAGTCACGTGATGACGGTCGAGGTCGACCGACATGCAGCATGCGGCCAAATGTTTAACAACATACCAGCTAAGTTGTACGAGACTCAAGAACGAGGGCGAAGTACTTGCCATATTAATAATCAGTAATAAAATGATGTATTTTAGTAAACACGGATAAGAATTGGGATTTTACAAGAGAATAGTACATACATACAATCACGCCTGTAATCCCCGAAGGGTGGGCAGAGTCCAAGGAGCACTGTGTTCCTTAAGACCACATTTCACCATACAAAAATTGGGTTTGGTCAGATGATAAATCGTGAAAGAGTAGTAACAAGTGGCTAGTTCATCGCCTACACAAGCACAGACCCAGTACCCAATACGCCCTTAGTCGCATTTACGACATGCTAGGCAAGAAAAGCAGTTGGTACATTCTTTTTGTGAATAGTAAACTGGTCTTATTTGAGTCTGCGGCCGCATTTCTTTTTCTATCAAACGAACTTACGGTCAAACGCACTCAAATTTGGCACACATCATCACGCCAACATTCCCCAAGGGAAGAGATTACACCTACATTTTGCCTGGTATGATAAATGATGATAAAAATTTCCTCTGCTTCTCTTGTTTAGACTAGTGCTTTCCCCGTCTTTTGCCAGGGTATCTATCTCTATATAAAAATATCTGCCAGTTTATAATTTCCGTTCAGTACAGCAGACTGGTGTTTTAAAGAACCCCAAAATAACCTCACAAATTCACACGACTACAAATAGATAAAATAAGGAACGACTTTTAAAAACGACAACAAATAAGGATAAATACTCCTTTCTGAAGGGACCCCAACGCATTTGCGACGTCGCCGCTGGTGTTGGAAATGTCTATGGGCGACGGTGATCACGATTCATCAGGTGAACTGCCTGGCTATTTACCTCATGTTTAAAAAAATCACTGCACTGCCTTTTTTGTTAGTAACTAAATTCGGTACTGCACTCAGTGCACGTGTGTTTGATTGTTATCTTAATTCCGTAGTACGTTTGTCTGTGTTTTGGTTGCCTGCTCGCCTGCCGGCACACGTGACCGTCACCTGACCCATCTCTACCTCTTCCAAAATACAATACATCACATCTAATGAAATTACTTAGCATTATCTATATTCACAAGTTAATGTTCACTCTGTAATGAGGTCTTTTACTTCCATTAATTAGTTATTTCATTGAGTTTATTACATAACTACTTAGTTTTTACACGTGGAATGAAGTAGTTATTTCTTCACTACTAAATGATGCAAGTAATATAAATATTTATAAACTTTTAATCATAAAAACAAAGGCAGAATAGGCAAATCAAACGATTCTGTGCCTATCGAGTCTGTGAAAAATTCGAATTAACCGAGAAGCAAAGTTATTTGTTATTTCTCACCGTTACAATCTACAAAATTTACAAAAAACACCGTTACAAAATTTTTGTGTAAAATTCAAAGTTGCACTTGAATAAATACAATGTTTTGATTCGAAATAATTACTTAGTTTTCTTTGAAATTAACTTGAAAATTCAATTTTTAACTTTTTATAATCTTTTTATAATTGAAATTAAATTTTAGTTGATACATTATCTACTAAAAATGTAACAGGCCAATGTGTGTACATTGTTATAGATTTTGAAAATTAATTCATATGGTTTTTTTAATGGTACCTACGCTTTATCTTACTTTCGCCGTGGCCAGTCCTTGGATGGGTGACTAAAATTTTGTGATCTAGTAGTTTCTCCGCGCTTTGGAAGACATATATTTTTGTTTGTCTGTTTGTACGGACTAATCTCCGAAATGGCTGGATCGATTTCAAAGAAATCAACATCTTAGATACTTTTATTCCGGAAAATTAAAGGGTTGCCGTGGGATAGTTAAAAAAACATTACCCGCGCATGAAGTCGCGGACAACAGCTAAGAAAGAATAAAATTAAAATATGTTTTTCAGAGTGTACAAAAATGAATATTTTATAAGTTAGCTCCCCTGACGTCGGTCTCCTCAGCCTGTGTCATGCATAATGGAGTGTTTGTGTCCTGCCCTTGTTCTTTTAATGGCCGTATAATGTATAATTCCCGGTTTGATGGAATACTTACGTTGCCGTTTACGGTCGGCCATTTCCTATTACACTGGTGAAATGTGTATTAAAATTATGCGTTCATTTTATATTATAATAACATTAATAACCTAATTGGTTATTTCTTAATTAAAATACCACTAGAAATTAAATTATAAATAAACATTTTTATTTATTTCGTTTATTTAGTCCAGTGTTGGTCCGGGACACAACAAGAATGTACCAACTGCTTTTCTTGCCTAGCATGTCGTAAAAGGAGACTAAGGGCGTATTGGGTACTGGGTCTGTGATTGTGTAGTACTCTTTCACGATTTTTCATCTGACCAAAACCAATTTTTGTATGGCTAAATGTGGCTTTGCCTTCCTCTTCGGGGATTTCAGGCGTGATTGTATGTATGTATTTTTATTTATTATATAAAAACCGGTTTTAAGAAAGTTCAAAACTTGCAACAACATTTTAACAAATCTTTTGTAAAATTTAACATAAGTCATTATAATATCATTAATATTTTATTTAAGTAGGTCTGTATTATGAATTGAACGATGGACAATTTGATTGCAAATATGCCATTTAAGTTTATGTAAGTAGGTAGGCCCTTTTAGGTAATTAGGTACATAAGATTGATCAATAAAGTTAATTATAAGCAATTACCCTTTTTTATGTATATATATTTATGTATATATGTATTTGTGCGACTTTAGTTAGCTTTAAGTGGTACACCACTGGTAAAAAATAGCTTTAACCCTTTATTGGGTTTTCTCAACCATATAAAGTTACCGGACCCCACATACCCATGGTTGGTTCCTCAGGGACAATGCGTAAATTGATAAAAACCGGCAGACAAACGCCAATAAAAACCCAATATCGCTGGGCCAAACTTGACCGTGGACCGAGGCTTCGACCCCGAACCAAATGACGACGGCGTCGACGGATGGCGGACATTATTTTATCATTCGTGTCCCCTTCATGTAAATATTCTCACTTATCTGTCTGCCGTCGTCGGCCTGTTGTGTCAGCGCTGACTTGGATTAGAATACTGATCTGAATTCAATAAAGGATTTTATCGTATTAATCTTAGTTTATGTTCAGTAGATAAAAAAGCTTGCTCAAAACAAAGAATCTTTAGTCTTTTTTGTTCATTGATTTATTTCCAGAAATTTTATAAGCGTTAATTAATTTTTGTAGGATAATGCGTAATCTTATGACTGAAATCAAACAAAATCTTTTTTTCTACCTCATACAATCTGTGTATATACATGCCTTTTGTCTCAAAGTCATTGATATCTAGCTGAGTTTGCAAGCCACCGGGGCTGTAGGTCAGTTGAAGGAGATTGCGATACTTACAATAATCTTAGGATAAATGTAGGGTTTTGATAACAATCTCCGATAGTTTACTCAAGTGAATATCTTTAGTGCGGTCAAACGCACTCAAATTTCTTCAGCGAATTTGTACCGTTTTGAAAGGATTTTAAGTGGGTTGTGAAAGGAGCCAATGAACAAATAGATAATGTAGTTGTTTATTAATACAGTGATAACATGAATTGGTGTCGGCCTGTCGGGTCAGCATAGAAGAATGAAGTCTTATTTTTTGTTAAAAAAAATTTCCCATGTTGGTCCGGGACACAAAAAGAATGTACCATTTGCTTTGCTTGCCTAGTATGTCGTTAAAGTCGACTAAGGGTGTAATGGGTACTGGGTCTGTGATTGTGTAGGCGATGAGCTAGCCACTTGTTACTACTCTTTCACGATTTTTCATCTGACCAAACCCAATTTTTTTTGTATGGCTAAATGTGGTCTTAAGGAACACAGTGCTCCTAGGACTCTGCCTACCCCTTCGGGGATTACAGGCGTGATTTTATGTATGTTTGTTATTTTTTTAAATTACAGAACAATAAATACTTATTTAATTTATTACTGAGGTATTTGATGATTGTACTTTCGGATGCCCTATTTAAAATCCAGCGATATAAAGCATAGAATTCTATGGCCGTTTTATGCTTGGATTGCGATTAGCCTTGTTTTCTAGTCAAAGTTAGAGTTAGATGCCAATATTCACGTTAAGATAATGAACTCAAAACAAGGCACGTATACGAGTAGTATCTGTTATTTTTGCCAAGTCGCTACTAGGTCACGTAACGACTAACGTAAGAACGTATTGAATCGAACGAGGGCGTGAGATCGCACGTGATTCAGCCTCGTATCTTTAAATACTTCCGGTCCATTCGCAATACACACGTAATACTCAGTTCATTAACATTGCATTGCCGAGACTCATCTTAATTCTTTAACTACAAATTGGAGTTTACAATGCACTCGCTAGTGTTAAAAAGGTCATATAATATTGGCAACTAGGTATGGAATAGTTTCTACACAATATACGATATAGCCCAGTCCTAAATAAGTACCTACTTCAAGATTTGTGACACGTTTACCAGCCGTGAGACAGGTTATGTTTTGTTAACTAAAATAGACATATCACTCTTAGAAATTTATTTTGGGAATTGGTTAGATGATCCTACGATACATGAAATGACCTCATCAGCCCACTCCTGTCCAATGCTGGACACAGGCCTCCCCTAATGCACCTCATCCAGCCCACTACAGTCAACCTACGAATATCGTAATCCCATCTTGTCACAGGGCGTCTTACTACGTTTACCGAGTCGCGGTCTCCACTGCTGTCAATTCTACGGGTAATGTGAGTTATCAGCCCACTGCCACTTCAGTTTGGTGCCGGTGGGCTATGTCGCAAAATGAGAGAATGAAACGACAAATTTTTCTTTATTTAAAATGTGTAGTATTTTAGTTTTAGTTTGGTGAGTACTGAAGACATGGGTTACCTACCTGCTCAGCAATAAGTCGTCACACAATCCAATATTGGAAGAGCGTAGTCACCCGATACAGGCATTATTTGCTTATAAGGGAACTTCGACTCCTAATTATGGAAGGAAAATTTATTATTATTCTTATAATTAAGGTCAAGATTTAGGAACTTTCTATGTGAGTGTATTCTGTGTGTCTTGGAAGTGCCGTAAATTTTCGTCAGTTATTTGTTGCGGATGTTATCTATGACAAGACGATACAAAAAGCACTTCATAAACTTGTTTGTGTAAAAGGGATTTAGATATCAATTGATTTATGCTCAATGAATTATTTTCCTTGTTACAGTTACTTAGTGTCCGGTGACGCGGACGGCAAGTGCTACATCTGGGACTGGAAGACGACGAAACTGTACAAAAAGTGGAAAGCGCACGACGGGGTGTGCATCTCGACGCTGTGGCACCCGCACGAGCCCAGCCGCATGCTCACCGCGGGCTGGGACGGCCTCATCAAGTACTGGGACTGAATAAAACGATCAAACTGCCGACAAGTATTTTAATACCCCTAACATGAACCACGAACCGTAAATAAAGCAACAAATAAACTATACAACATCTGTTAACATTTTTTAAAACTTTTGTTTTTAAATATTTGTAGAATTTCCTAATTTCATGGCCACTCCCAGTGTTTTTTTTAAGCTACCAGCATTGGGTACTTGTAGGGCTCCTCATAGGCGATGTCGACCTTGTACTCCATACTGCACTCTCTGCAAGTGCCATTCTTCATGAACTCATTGAAACTTATATTGTTTTCGTGGAATGAATCGATAAGGGCAGTGACGAGGCTGTCGATCATGGTGGGCGTGTGGTAGGGGCCGGGCGCGAACCGCAGACGCTCCTCCCCGCGCGCCACCGTCGGGTAGTTGATGGCCTGCACGTAGTGCCCGCGCTTCATCAGCGACTCCGCCACCAACGCCACTTTGTCCGCACCCTTTATGGGAACTGGTACTATGTGACTGACCGAAGGCAGCTGTGGAAGACCTGCCACCAGCAGTGACAGTTTAAAATACCGTACCATAGCTTGATGCTTCGCTCTCAAAATTCTTCCTTCTTCACTTGCAAGGAGTCTAATGGCGGCCAGTGAGCCTGCGAGCGCAGGAGGGGGAAGGGCAGTTGTAAAAATAAACCCTGGTGCCAGAGATCTTATAGTGTCCACCAGAAGGGAAGATCCCGCTATATAGCCCCCCACATTGCCATAGGCTTTTCCCAATGTTCCAGATACAATATCTATCAAATGTTGTATCCCTCTTTCTTCAGCAATACCAGCACCATGCTGTCCATACAAGCCAACTGCATGCACTTCATCAACAAACGTTAAAGCTCCATATTCATGTGCTATATTGCACATTTCCTCCAGTGGACAGATTGCTCCACTCATGGAATGTACAGTCTCGAATACGACTAGTTTTGGAACACCCGCAGGGGATTCAGACAGTAGTTGTCTGAGATGCTCTGGGTCATTATGCCTAAATATATGCTTGGGTGCCCTACTGTTCCTTATCCCTTGAATCATAGAGGCATGGTTGCCAGCATCTGAATACACAATACATCCCGGCAAAATCTTGGCCAACGTTGAGAGTGTAGCATCGTTCGCTACAAAACATGAACTAAATATTAAAGCTGCTGGTTTTTTATGGAGTTTGGCTATTTCAGCTTCAAGTTTTTCAGTCATTTGTGAGTTTCCAGCGATGTTGCGCGTGCCGCCGGCGCCGGTGCCGTACGCCTTGATGGCGTTGATGGCGGCGTCCTGCACGCCGGGGTGGCGCGAAGAGCCCAGGTAGTCGTTGGCGCACCACACCGTCACGCGCCGATTCTCGCCGCCTTCCAGCGCCTGCGGGTAAACCCCCTCCGCGGCCAGCCGCGACACTTTCCTGAACACACGGTATGAGTAATCCTTCTTCTTCGCACTGATTTGCTCGTTGAAGAACTTCTCATACTTGTACGGTGGAATGCTCTCGACGATATCTTCAGACATCTCCTTGGGAGCGTCGGCGATGATCGCATTCTCCTTGATGAAAGGGCACTTGGTCTCGTCGTTGCCGAGGGAGCGGAAGCCGCGCGAGATGACCGGGCAGAAGCTGGCGTATTGTTTCATCAGAGCCCCTCCGTAATTTCTTACGAAGGCTTGGTTGAGCGATCCCAGAAACGGACAAGGCATTTTATGTAATTCTCGATGACAACACTTGTTCGAACTTATGACACTCGTTTACAGTGATTAGGGATTTCGTTGTAAGTTATCTAAGAAAAACGTTGGCTCACACGGTAGCCGAACGTTTTACAGACTAAAGTTCAACTGGTGGCTCTGACGAAGGCACCTTTCATTTATAAAGTTTGTGTCGTCATATCGATTACGTTTGCGAATACTTTGCTTGCACACTAAATTTTGATGTCGAAATGACATTTGGAGTTGCTATCTCTGTGCAGTCAAAAACTTCTTGAGCATTTTAATGAGCATGTTGAATATACTTATAAATGAGCTTTATATGAAAAAAAAAACATAAATTATTTATTTTCATACATATATACATACAATCACGCCTGTAATTTTCCCAATGTTGAAAACGCTACTATTATACCAATGATTATACTGAAAAAACGAAACGTACTTGTTGGTCCGAAATGTTCACTAGTCCTCTTCATAGATTGGAGAGATTCACAGATTTTCTGGATCAGAATAAGCTCGTGTATATAAAAATAATATTGAGATAATATTGATAATATTAATAATATTGAGATATATGGTATTTTAACTGTTTAGTTGCATACAACACGCATTAGAGCGACGATACACGTTGAAAATTTTTTTACAAGTTGTTATTTAGTCAATGTGTCGGTAGTTCGGAAAACATATTTATTGAGCTTAAAAGGTAGGTTTACATTAGACCATTCTTTTATAGTGGAGTTCATTGACTAACCAGTGTACTTTTTCTTTGGTTTAAATAAACATATGAACAATTTAAAACTTTGGTGAGTCTCAAGTCTGTAGTCGCAGCTCGCAAGCATGTCGCGAGCCATTCACCACTGAAAAGTTAATCGCTGCCAGAACTACCTATCGATTTGGAACGTTCGATTTGGAAGCATAATTCGACTTAGTCCGTTTATTAAAAATATAAAATTATGCGACTTCATGGATTAACGTGGTGCGAGGCGAGCTACAGAAACGAAAATTCGGACAATTGACTGTGTCAATTTGAAATGTCAATGTCTACTGTCAATAATTATTGCCAAAAATTGATAACAGAACAGATTGTCAGATAACAATGTCACATCGACTTACTGTTTTAAATTAATAAAAATAACTAGAAACGCCTCAAAATGTTCTCACTAAATAATCAATTAGAACTTAGAAAAGTTACTGTTTCCAGTCTCCTTACTTGTATTTACTTACCGAGTATAGTGACATTTATATCGTACAAAGGTTTACTGTATTCTCTTGGAAACGGATCATCATTTTATGTTTTAGTCTTAATATTCCTGGCAGAATTATTGAAGTCATTCTATTTGAATTATACCAACGATGTACAAACCAAGAAAACCAAAGCGAATAAAAGCAGCGTGGGTGATGTTCTGAAATCGTTCCTTTTCTTACTTGTTGTTCTGTTTAGCTATTTTGTGGGAATTATTTTATTTGGTGCTCCCATAATGGCTTGTCACGAAGAAACTCTTATGTTGTCGGCCCTGATGACTCTACTGACTATATTCCCATTGATTGCACACACTGGTGTTGAAACATCTATGCAACTGCTGTTTGGTATGAAGACTTACGGGAAAAATACTATAATTCAAATGCTGATAAATAATTCTCTATTAGCTTTGTGTGGTGCTTGGTTGGGGGCTGTGGTGATACCTTTGGACTGGAATACTCCATGGCAGGAATGGCCCATACCTTGCTATCTCGGTGCAGTCAGTGGGTACCTATTGTCTAATGTGCTAACAGTAGTCAAAGTTACATTGATGACGGCGGCACAAAATTATCCTGCACTGAATTTTGTAGTGAATGTTATTAATAGTTTTCATACACCTAAGAGTATTTAGAAAAATAGATGTTACCTATTGAGTATTATTTGGTTTTAAATTAAAAGTTTAAATAAATAATTTATTGGAATGTTTCATTTTTCATCCTGTTTTTATATTAATTTGATGATTCTCATGATGACTTTTATCCCAGTTTGTTAAAAACAACCAAGGACCAAGGGGCTGTCTATTTTCCACAATAAGATTGTGTTAGCTGTCTTCTTTTCTTACTTTCTTGTGTGCCTGATTGAAGGCTGTTTTTCCTTGCAAACCATTTAGCTGCCCAACCTGGCCCTTGTGGAAATGCAGTGATGAGCATGGTCAACTAATCATAATAATTCCTAGTTGTAAATTATACAGTTATAACCATAAAAAAAACTGATTTACTATTATGTTTCATAATTTTTATATCACTATGCTACTGGAAAGCCTTGAAAAAGTGAGCTTGTCACTAGCTTTTGCAAGGTTTTCCAACCACCCTTTGCATCAATTTGTTTATTGTCTATCCAATAAACTTATAACAACACACTGTCACATTGTTAAGTAGATTGAAAACAATAGGTATTTTTGTGAAATTACTGATGAACTTCTAGTTTATCTTAAGAAATGTAAACTGCACTAAATTGTGTAACTAAACAAAATTACCACTGACTGATTCTTTATGGTTAAAGCTCCAAAGCCTAAAATAATTATTCCAGTATTATTTTCTAGAAAGCAGCATTACATACGTACATACATATAATCACGACTATTATCCCCTAAGGGTTAGTCAGAGACTAGGCAAAAGCACCGCGAAAGCAGTCCAATGCCATAGACCGCGCTTCACTAAGCAGTGACTGCACTCAGCGTGACAGGTGGTGAGCCCGTCGCCGCTATAAGATATTGGTTGGTTGTGCAGTTCTAAGTCCATTAATCGCCTTTCACGACACCCAAGGGAAGAGATGGGTTGGTAGTACTCTTTTAATGAGCCGCTATCACAAGCAGCATTAGCAAGGTATAAACCATTGATGTATTGTTAACATATACATCAATGGTATAAACCGCATAATAGCATGCATAAACTTATAGAGAATGATGCCATCGGAAATATTATGTCCCATTGCATCCTTTAAAAGATGAGTATCTACCACCACCACCGTGTCAACTCTTTGGCGCTTTACACTTGGACTTGAATATCCTGAAAATTTATAGGGCCACTTACATCTTCAAGGTCTAGGCTCATCTAGAAAAACATACTATACAATAGTGATTTTTCAATATAAACTATTAAAAATATGTTGGATATTTATTATGAATCATTTTCATTACATTCGTTCCAATGGTAATTTGCTTTATCTTATACTAGCTGTTTCCTGCGACTTCATTCGCGGTTTCTATGGTCTTTTAACTATCCCACGGAAACTCTTTAATTTTCCAGAATAAAAACTATCTAAGATGTTGACCAGGGATTTGGTCATACAAAATTTCATTGAAATTGGTCTAGCCATTTCAGAGATCACCCCTACAAACAGAAAAACAAATTTTCCTCTTTTTACATCTCCCTGACTTGTTTTTAAGCATTTTTTTTTTCTATGGAGAGACATTCGACCTCTACAGTTTTAATATATTAGGTATATAATATTGTGAAATAGAAATAAAGCTGACTTTGACGATGTAAATAATGCTATATCAAAAGTACTTGGCTGGTTTGAAAATAATAATTTGTTATTAAATTCAAAGAAAACGAAATGTGTTAAATTCTCTTTACCAAATGTAAGACAGGTCAACCCTCAGATTAAAATAAATCATGAAATTATTGAATGTGTAGATTCCACAGTGTTTTTGGGTATTACATTGGATTCAAGATTACAGTGGTATCCTCATATTTCTTCCCTCTCTGGAAGACTCAGCTCCGCGGCTTATGCTGTAAAAAAAATCAGATCCTTATGTGATGTGGATACTGCAAGACTTGTTTACTTTAGTTATTTCCACAGTATTATGTCATATGGTTTACTGTTGTGGGGGACAGCAGCTGATATTAAAGATATATTTATTTTGCAAAAAAGGGCTGTGCGTGCTGTCTACCTACTTAAGCCACGTGACTCACTAAGAGATCTGTTTAAAGAAATAAACATATTAACTGTTGCATCCCAATATATCTTTGATAATATTTTATATGTTCAAAAATATTTACACATTTTTAAAAAACAATGTGATGTTCATAATGTCAACACTAGGAATAAAAATAAACTCGCTGTTCCAAACTTTAGACTTCATAAGACAAGTCGGTCATTTATGGGGAAATGTATACACATTTATAATAAAATACCACCAAATTTAACTGAACTGCCTCTACACAAATTCAAACTATGTGTCAAACAAAATTTAATAAAAAAGGGTTACTATACAGTTCAGGAATATTTGGACGATAAAAATGCGTGGACAGATTGACACGTCTTTATGTTACATATTGAGCTGACTCGTAATGTGGGATGTTGCCAGTCGCTTTTTAATTAATTAGTTTTTATCTTAATTGCATGGCGAATTTCAACATCGTTCATTGTTTCAAGTGCTCATATAATGATTATAATGCTAAAAATCTATGTTCATAATATCTATGTTCACCCACTTGATTGTACTAGCATAACATTTATAAAAAACAAGAATTGTAAAAAATGTGAAAAAAAGAGCAACCCTCGAGTTTCTGGCTCGCTCTTCTCGGGGATGTCTGCGTTCCGAGCGAGTGGTAGATTCACTTATTTATAAATTGACGTTTTTAAGTGTTTGTATATCAAGCCTATGAAATAAAGATATTTTTGATTTTGATTTGATTTGATTTGTGGTGTGCATTTGAAAAACTCGAATTTTTTTTTTTATTAAATTGGGTAATATAAAAACAAATGTATAGTAAATTAATAATTTTATTCTTTTATTTGTTAAATATTTACATAGCCTATTTAACAATCTATTTAATAATAAAATATGAAACTTAACTAACATTTGCTTGATCACATTTTCCATGTAACACCTAAATTTAGCATCTTATATAGTTGAACATGATATTTACTGTATCTATACAGATTTAAATGTCAACAGCAATATAATATGCAACTTAATGTTTATTGAGTACAAAATAACAATAGTTAACACATCTAAGGCCTTGTTGATATAATTTCATTACATTCACTAGTGCGTAAGTGGATCACTAAAACACATCACAAGTTTAGACGAATCCGAGATTATGTTGAAATCTACGTTTGAATAAGTTCTCTTGGAATTAAACCTCGTTCTAATTAGTTAAGCCAAATCCACACTTGCAGTAAATTGCAGGCTGTATTATGAAAATAGTTTGCCACAGTATTTTAAGACTTAGTTCCCAAATACTTTGGTGTGCAACTGTGAACCTGTCTTAATAAAACTACTTCATATAAAACACCGGCGAAGAAAGACTTATATGATACGATTGTATTAAAAACGTTACATTATTTCATTTATCAACAATACTATAAATACATACCACACATGTCATAATCGCATCTACAATATCACTGATAGGGTAAGGTGTGGCACAATTATTTGGTTGACTGTTTATTAAGAAAAATATACTGTTTCTACACTTATTTCACTGTTATTTGTACCATGTATTCAGCTCCGTATTGCGTAATGGTCGA
Source organism: Parapoynx stratiotata (assembly GCA_910589355.1). NCBI lineage: Eukaryota > Metazoa > Arthropoda > Insecta > Lepidoptera > Crambidae > Parapoynx > Parapoynx stratiotata. Next base: position 16,213,997 of record OU342464.1, read on the forward strand.
CAGGGTCGCACAGTATACTAACAGTATTAAAAATATTACAATTGGAAATATGAAACTTTGATTGAAAATATTATATACTTTATACAAGATTTAAGTACAAAAAGGGGAGCGCTAATTTTCATATGCATCCTAATGGGACATTCTCACGAAGCCAATAAGCAAGACAATAGAATTGAGTGATTTTCTTGTTTATTCGCCTGGTGTAAAAGGTCCATGATTTCGAATTAGTTCCTATGCTGCTTTTTTTAGTTTATGGCTTTGGGTTTCACATATTCAGCCACTGCAGACTAAAGAAACTAATTCTTCCACCTACTTGCAATTGCACCCACAACTAGCAAGTATGGCAGTGGTCATTTACATTTAAATTGGCAACACTACCATACGAACAACTACACGGAAAGTCGTAACAAGAAACAGTTAGAGGCTTAGAGACTATAGCACAGTACAATATGAATATATTGATAAAGACAGCGCAAATACATTTGTGAACTTCAAGCGTACAGTGCACTGTTTATCAAAATAAGAGTTTTTAATTGAATAAATAAATAAGTATCTTGAGACAATCAACTAGCTCCATTTTATGCAATTAATGCTGCTTGTGTTACCAGATGACGGATAATAATATTTAATAGATAAATACATATAAATTTTCAGAATATTTACAATACATATATAAAAATCATATTTACCACACAAACATTTACCCCTCGATATGGCGACGACGATGCCTTGAGACCAGCTTAAAGACCATGAGACCACGGAGGTCATCAATAATTCTGTTTCCAATCGAGTACAAGATTAATATTTTTCTAATACAATTTAATAAAAAAAATACTCCCACTCAAAATAGCCACATAAAAATAAACGATAAGTTCAACGGATTATGGTTTTCATTAAATTTATTTTGGTAGTATAATAAAAAATATAAAAAAAAAACATTTAAAATAGCAGTATCTACATAATACATTTCAGCACCGATGTAGAAATCTAAAAATGCTAAATTAATAAGTCATTAACAATGGTTTAACGTACTTTCTGACAAAAAGGAACTCGAATCCTATATTAAGATATGGGCTACATATAAAACGTCATAACCGACCTCGAATTGCCATACAAATTTTGACTCAGCAAAACTGTATTGGTTGGAGAATCCAATCAACGACCAATATTATTGGAGGATCCGTTCGTAGTTTTTGACAAACAATGCACTGTGCTATTTGCTCTAAATCTATACCAATACTAATATTGCTGTTACACCTATTCCATACTACGTGCTTGGAGCTTCAAATCAGTGCGTATATCCAAAAGTTACATCACCAACGCCGCGTGTGACCCAACGGCGTGTGTACAATACCCTATCCGAACGTCTAATAAAAATAAAATTTCTTGCTTAAGCACCTTCAACATGAAACAACACTCCCATCGCTGCCCGGGCAGTGGACGTTTATCGGTCTATGGGTTATGATCATCTGTGATAATAGAGTATGAACCTTATTAGTCGGGATAGGCGTGTGTTTCCCACTATAATCCATTTGCAAAAGCCTAGCTAACCAGCAAACTGACCTTTTATTGCTTGCAACTCTCTGGGATCCCTATGGATCACAGTGTATGTCAGCCAGTGATACTAGAGTATGAACCTTATTAGTCGGGATAGGCGGGTGTTTCCCAATATAATCCATTTGCTATAGGCTGGCTAACAAGCAAACTGACCATTTAAAAGGCTATCGTTGCTTGCAACTCTCTAACTATGTCAGCCAACATGCGCATAAGCTGTTAAATCACATTACCCGTCAACCTCACTGTATAATAATAAAAAGTATCTAAGATGTTGACCAGGGATATAAGGCATCGCCATGTAAAATTTCATTGAAACCGGTCCAGCCATTTCGGAGATTAGCCCGTACAAACAGACAGAGACATAAAAATTTTTTTTTTACATACGACAGGTAAGCTCTTGATCTTCATCTCACCTGATAAGTGACGATAAGGCCGAAGATGGAAGCGAGCTTCACCTGTATTCCTCAACAACTGAGGAACTGGCTATCTTACCTCTGATTGCCGGAACACAACAATGCTTAAAACATTGTTATTATGGCGACAAATTAAAAAAGATTTAAAATATATTTTTTTTGGTATTTTCCCTATTTTTACATACCCCTGATTTGGTTTTAAGTATGGAGATTAACATTGTATGTATGTTTATCTCCAATGACGGGTTTTTATACGCCGCTTAGGCCCAATTGCGCGTTCGAGAGTTAGCACCTAACCCTGGGGCAAATATATGGGCAAACCCTGGGTTAGGCGCTAACTCTCGATCGTGCAATTGGGCCTTAGGGGTCAATTCAAATGCAGCGGTTTCTTACCAGCATGTTCAAAAACTCTAATACTGAGTTTAAAACCACCAGATGATCATAAAGCCGTAGACCTCTTAAACAACTAATACGAACTGGTACACCATTAAAACAAAATCTACACGCTAAACCAATACCCTGTCGCAGGTCAATGAAGTACCGAGGTAAGTACGCGGTTACGGGCTACAAATCGAAATAGGGTGAATTTATTTGCGGTAACTTTGTGGGATACTCATGAAGTGGTTAGGAGAATGAGTGGGAAGGAGAAGGGAAGAGATGGAAAACGAGAGAGACTATTTCACTTTTGGTAATTTTCTCACCTTCCTCTTTAGTCAAGTCAGTCGTGGTCATCTATCGCTTTCTCTACTCATGATTAGCTTTATGTTGTCGTTTATTAGCTTGCCTGTCTCTTGACAAGGCCTCCCGGTAGTGAACAGGAAGAAAAAAAAATTGAGGTGAACAAGTAGAATTGTATAATTTATTTGTTAATTTTCTGGTTTAGGGCGCGTCATAAGTGTAGTTACCTAAATGATTAAATAAAGCCTTTATCTCATTTAATTTCATGTTCCATGTACAGTCAGCGTCAAATAATTAGTGACACTCGGAGTGCTCAAATAAGTAGACGCTACCAGAAATACAATAATATCGGTACAAATTAAGTGTTATTATATACTTTTTGGTCGTGTCTATTTATTTGAGCACTTTAAGTGTTACTATTTGACGCTGACTGAACATGAATCTATTATCTCATTAGTGTAGTAGAGAAAGCGATAGATGAATGTACCCACGCGGTTTGAGGATTTGAACTTTGAAACGTCCTCGATTTACTCATGGTAGGTACTTGCGAAGGTCCTGTTGGGGTCTTATATAATGGAGTTTATGTTGCTGGTATGCCAATACTGAATTGTACACGAGAGAGCGATAAATTAGGAGGACAAGTTAAACCACCATTTTGAGAAGAAGAAGAGAGTTTTTTTGTCACAGACAATAATGTTAATGTTGCCATAAATATTTAAAATTGCACGCAACAGGTCCAACTTTCCCATTTGTATGTCCTACATGCCTCGCGAGTCTTCTTTCATTCATGTTCTCAAACCAATAAATCTCTTCCTGCAATCGTCACTGCATCTATTACACCACACTTTTTTCTTATTTTTCTATATATAATACTGTCTTTCAAAGATCGATAAAAAAAAAGGTATCTGATGATGTCTAGGGGACGGCCTAGAGGGTTTAGGCAAATATAATCCACATATTTCGACTTATAAACCAACTAATACCGAGAAATAATAGCACAAGATTAAAACAACGGTGACAAAGCCAACGTAAGCACCTTGAAGTGGTATTTCGAAAATGTCCACAAATATGTACACATATTCCCTGTTCTTAACAGTATAATAAAAAAGAACGCCGTTCCGTTACAATCTTAGCCCTAATTAAAATTAAATTATATAAAAATGCATCTCTAATACTATATTACATGATAGACTTCCAACAATATTAAAAAAACAGTTTTGAGTGAGATTTTCAATCGACATTTTTTTTATAAACTTTCACAGGGGTGGCTGTTAAAATATTGTTAAAATGCGTCATTGATTTATTATTGCAATCTGTTGACCGAAAATTTCTCTCAAAACAATAACAGCGGCTTGAAATAACATTTCTAATCGACGACTTTAATGTTTCTTTATCATCGTAAAGACGAAACACACTACAATCACATAATATAATTAATATTTTGTTATTTTATGGTCTCCAGCCTATTTTATATCCCACTGCTGGGCACAGGCCTTCCGATAAAAAACATGAGGAGTAAACTGTAAAACCACCAGTATATAAATATAATTATAACTGTAAAAATCGACTAAATTATGTGCAAAAACTCGGTGAGCTTGTGCACTTAATTTGTAGTTTTACTAAATATAGGTACAGCCAAGTGCGAAAATACATATGCACATTTGACAGGTGACCGTCTTTATTCGCTTGCAATAAGAGTCATTAACTGTCAAACGTGCATATATATTTATGAATTCGACTGCAACTACAATTATCGTAAATAAATATTGCACGAGGAACAAGAAACATTAAAACTCGTCGAATCAAGCCTTAAGTAGCAGTCGATTGGTCGAATATTTGTGATATCTCTACACAGCATTATAGCTGTGACGATAAGGTTCATAATCCTTTGTAATGACGTTACATTTTTGATGGTTAGCGTTACCGGAGAGAGACAGAGATGGCATGATGATTGTTACAGCTTTACGTATTATTCGTGTCCGGTTGGAAGTAGTGAAGCCCGTTTATCTGTAAACAAAAAAAATATTACTTAATAGAAAAAGTATCAGGATTTTTTGGCGCCCTTTAACTATGGCGGACGTGATTTTTATTTCAGTAAAAAAATAAATAAATATCTTCACACATTCACACCTATTCACTAGCCCCATTTTAAGCAGCTAATACTGTGTTACGGATACTAGATGATGGATAAATATATATAAATATTCAGATTTTATATAATACATATATAAACAGCCAAGACTGGAGAACAAATGCCTGTATTCATTACACAAATATCTGCCCCCGTCGGAGATCGAACCTAGAACCTCTCGAGATGGCAACGCCTTGAGACCGGAATACAGACCACTCGACCACGGCGGTCGTCAGTGATTGTAGTATTGTTTCGGAGTGGATCTTGTTGCGTAAAATCAGTGTAATTTTGTGTGATAAGTGTCAATAATGATGAGCAATGTGGAGGATCATTGATATAAGCGTCAAGTGGTTTGAGATATCTTCTTTAACGTGGTAATCCACCTCTTCGAAGTAGCACCACAGTGTCTGTCGTCGATCGTTTGACGCCAAACTCTCCCAAGAGGTATTGATTTCAATATTACACTAGCATTTTAATGCAAATACTGAAGACATAAAAATACCGAACACTTGGCTGTATGGGCTTAGTTCCGTTTGCCGTTACTTTAGTATATCGATAACAACAATGTTGGCCCAATGCGGATTGGTGGTTAGAAACGGTTGCAATAGCGATCGGGACCAACGAGTTAAGGTGTCTTCCAAAGCATGGCACTCCATTTTTTGTTCACCTATTTATGGGGTGACCATGGCGAAGGTAGCTTTGTTTTCAACATTGAAAGCCAAAGCGTCCGAACCACTAGTATACAGAATGCACTGGCATGACGGCGAGCGCGGCATGACGCTGTACAGTATACAGGGTGCACTGACCGTCATGTCGTACTCGGTCACGAAGGCGGGCAGCTCCAGCTGCGAGCGCGGCATGACGCTGTACAGTATACAGGGTGCACTGACCGTCATGTCGTACTCGGTCACGAAGGCGGGCAGCTCCAGCTGCGAGCGCGGCATGACGCTGTACAGTATACAGGGTGCACTGACCGTCATGTCGTACTCGGTCACGAAGGCGGGCAGCTCCAGCTGCGAGCGCGGCATGACGCTGTACAGTATACAGGGTGCACTGACCGTCATGTCGTACTCGGTCACGAAGGCGGGCAGCTCCAGCTGCGAGCGCGGCATGACGCTGTACAGTATACAGGGTGCACTGACCGTCATGTCGTACTCGGTCACGAAGGCGGGCAGCTCCAGCTGCGAGCGCGGCATGACGCTGTACAGTATACAGGGTGCACTGACCGTCATGTCGTACTCGGTCACGAAGGCGGGCAGCTCCAGCTGCGAGCGCGGCATGACGCTGTACAGTATACAGGGTGCACTGACCGTCATGTCGTACTCGGTCACGAAGGCGGGCAGCTCCAGCTGCGAGCGCGGCATGACGCTGTACAGTATACAGGGTGCACTGACCGTCATGTCGTACTCGGTCACGAAGGCGGGCAGCTCCAGCTGCGAGCGCGGCATGACGCTGTACAGTATACAGGGTGCACTGACCGTCATGTCGTACTCGGTCACGAAGGCGGGCAGCTCCAGCTGCGAGCGCGGCATGACGCTGTACAGTATACAGGGTGCACTGACCGTCATGTCGTACTCGGTCACGAAGGCGGGCAGCTCCAGCTGCGAGCGCGGCATGACGCTGTACAGTATACAGGGTGCACTGACCGTCATGTCGTACTCGGTCACGAAGGCGGGCAGCTCCAGCTGCGAGCGCGGCATGACGCTGTACAGTATACAGGGTGCACTGACCGTCATGTCGTACTCGGTCACGAAGGCGGGCAGCTCCAGCTGCGAGCGCGGCATGACGCTGTACAGTATACAGGGTGCACTGACCGTCATGTCGTACTCGGTCACGAAGGCGGGCAGCTCCAGCTGCGAGCGCGGCATGACGCTGTACAGTATACAGGGTGCACTGACCGTCATGTCGTACTCGGTCACGAAGGCGGGCAGCTCCAGCTGCGAGCGCGGCATGACGCTGTACAGTATACAGGGTGCACTGACCGTCATGTCGTACTCGGTCACGAAGGCGGGCAGCTCCAGCTGCGAGCGCGGCATGACGCTGTACAGTATACAGGGTGCACTGACCGTCATGTCGTACTCGGTCACGAAGGCGGGCAGCTCCAGCTGCGAGCGCGGCATGACGCTGTACAGTATACAGGGTGCACTGACCGTCATGTCGTACTCGGTCACGAAGGCGGGCAGCTCCAGCTGCGAGCGCGGCATGACGCTGTACAGTATACAGGGTGCACTGACCGTCATGTCGTACTCGGTCACGAAGGCGGGCAGCTCCAGCTGCGAGCGCGGCATGACGCTGTACAGTATACAGGGTGCACTGACCGTCATGTCGTACTCGGTCACGAAGGCGGGCAGCTCCAGCTGCGAGCGCGGCATGACGCTGTACAGTATACAGGGTGCACTGACCGTCATGTCGTACTCGGTCACGAAGGCGGGCAGCTCCAGCTGCGAGCGCGGCATGACGCTGTACAGTATACAGGGTGCACTGACCGTCATGTCGTACTCGGTCACGAAGGCGGGCAGCTCCAGCTGCGAGCGCGGCATGACGCTGTACAGTATACAGGGTGCACTGACCGTCATGTCGTACTCGGTCACGAAGGCGGGCAGCTCCAGCTGCGAGCGCGGCATGACGCTGTACAGTATACAGGGTGCACTGACCGTCATGTCGTACTCGGTCACGAAGGCGGGCAGCTCCAGCTGCGAGCGCGGCATGACGCTGTACAGTATACAGGGTGCACTGACCGTCATGTCGTACTCGGTCACGAAGGCGGGCAGCTCCAGCTGCGAGCGCGGCATGACGCTGTACAGTATACAGGGTGCACTGACCGTCATGTCGTACTCGGTCACGAAGGCGGGCAGCTCCAGCTGCGAGCGCGGCATGACGCTGTACAGTATACAGGGTGCACTGACCGTCATGTCGTACTCGGTCACGAAGGCGGGCAGCTCCAGCTGCGAGCGCGGCATGACGCTGTACAGTATACAGGGTGCACTGACCGTCATGTCGTACTCGGTCACGAAGGCGGGCAGCTCCAGCTGCGAGCGCGGCATGACGCTGTACAGTATACAGGGTGCACTGACCGTCATGTCGTACTCGGTCACGAAGGCGGGCAGCTCCAGCTGCGAGCGCGGCATGACGCTGTACAGTATACAGGGTGCACTGACCGTCATGTCGTACTCGGTCACGAAGGCGGGCAGCTCCAGCTGCGAGCGCGGCATGACGCTGTACAGTATACAGGGTGCACTGACCGTCATGTCGTACTCGGTCACGAAGGCGGGCAGCTCCAGCTGCGAGCGCGGCATGACGCTGTACAGTATACAGGGTGCACTGACCGTCATGTCGTACTCGGTCACGAAGGCGGGCAGCTCCAGCTGCGAGCGCGGCATGACGCTGTACAGTATACAGGGTGCACTGACCGTCATGTCGTACTCGGTCACGAAGGCGGGCAGCTCCAGCTGCGAGCGCGGCATGACGCTGTACAGTATACAGGGTGCACTGACCGTCATGTCGTACTCGGTCACGAAGGCGGGCAGCTCCAGCTGCGAGCGCGGCATGACGCTGTACAGGAACTCGACGCCGGGCAGGCTGTGCACCTTGGCCTTGATGGGCGGCGCCATGAACGTCGTGAACCACCACGTCATCATCTGGAGTTTAGAGAGGAAATCCAGTTACTTTATTTATTTATAAAGACATAATCAACATTCTCAGAGGAGATCCCATTGGGGGATATAAATCGTGACAACCGAGAGAGGTAGCCGTGTTGGTGTGGCTGGATGGTCTAAGGAATCCTGTGACTTAAGAACATTTAAATCCCATCTATTCTTAATCTGGGATTTTTCTCTCTCAGGGTAAGATTGATTAGATCGATAAAAGAAAAAAGGGATTTATTACCAACTGGTTAACCACATTATTTGAATCTCATTTTAGAACTATGATTACGACATAACTAACTCTATCGTGATCGTAGTGACAAGTTGAAATATTGATTTCCAATTTAAAATTAATGTAAAATTTCATTTGGGAAATAATGTAAATAAGCAAGTGAACATTTTATACAGAACTTTTATATGTACTTACTTTTGTCCAGAACGTGGGGTGAACTATATAAAACGCTTTCAAGTTCTTCTTATATCTGAAAATAAGAAAGAAAACAATAAAGTAATTACTAGTTACTAGTAATTGCATAAATGGTTGAAATAACATACATATATTAATTATAAAGATGTTGAGTGAGAGCTCAATTGGGATGTAATAATAATCCTAAAGAGGAGCTCGGTGGCGTAGTGGTCAGTGCGCTTTGGCTTCGATCGAAAACAAATCTACCTTTGCCATGGTCTGGCCGTGGATGGGTGACCAAGACTTTGTGATCTCGAGCTCCTCCGTGCTTCGGAAACCACGTTAAGCCGTTGGTCCCGGTCGCATTTGTGACCGTCTCTACCCACCAACCCGCATTGGGCCAGCGTGGTGGTGTTACGGCCCATACTCCTCATGTGTTTCTCCATGAGGAAGGCCTGTCCCAGCAGTGGGACATATATAGGCTGATGACGAATCCTGAAAAATCTAATTTAGTAAATAATTCGCTCCATCATCGTCTTGTCTTGGCAAACAAACAAAAACAACAAGTTAATAATGATCAAAGTTACGAAAACTCATAACAATCAGATTCAGTTCCTAGATAAAACATAATTATCTAGCACAGCCACTGTCAACATTGATCGTTGAGTTTTTGTTTGTGAGTCTAACATCCAGTTGCAGAAACGAACTTTAAAATGTAATGTCAGCATTATCTCTAACGCTCCATTAAATTTATTTATTGAAGTGTCAAAAGAACACCTTAGCGTAGTTTTACGTTGCAAAAAACGACATTAGCACTCTGTCAATGCTAAAGAGACATTAGCTAGAACTGTTTGATGTAACAACCTTAATTTTAATGAACTTTAAAGTGGGTAAATGTTTGTGCAACTGAGTGTAAGTCTACTATGGAATTACTCATTCTCATTTAGACTATAAAGAGAATTTTTTTTCTAAATGCTGGTCAACAAGCAGACTAGACGGTAAGTGGCCACATAAGATTAAAATACAATGTCATAACTGACACACCACAACATGATTCTGACATGGCATGGGCAAAATATGCACGACAGACTTTCCATTTTATATTCGGAAAGATACGTCCAATCTTGTTCTGACACCCCGAAACAAAGTAACAGATAGAGAACCCGTTTTGTTAAGCAGGAATCACAAGGTACGTTTTCAACCAGTAGCCAGCAGAGGACTCACTTGTAAGGCAGCACGGTGTACACCTCCTTGAGCCAGGAGAAGGGCGGGTGGTTGTTGGCGGCGGCCAGCGTGTGGAAGTACGCGATCACGTAGTCGCCGCGCACGATCGGGTCCAGCAACTTGATTAGGTACAGGAGCGCCTGGAGACATGACATTGTTTTTAGCAAAGGCGATATCATCTGACCACCCACAGACCACTGACCTTAGCTATGCATCATAAAAATCGGTTTAGGCATTTGAAACAGATGAGGGAATGAAGACAGGAATAAAAAATGGAATAGTTACAAATCTGCCTGTGTTCAAATGAAAGTTCACAACTTTAACATCACGATACAGAATTATGAAAATACGTTTAGCCATTTGAAATATATGAGGAATGAAAGTGACAATGAAAAATCTAATCTTTACAAATATACCCGAGTGGGTGGGTACACCACTTGCTACTATACTATATGAGAACGCTGGCTATAGATCGTGGGTGCTACTTACCCAACGACCATCAGTTCACGAGCACTGTCATTATCGTCGGGGGTTACCGGTCTAAAAACCATTCCGGCGCCGAAGGGCTATGATGAGATCTTCAAGTTAAACTTCTAACCTCGTCGAAGCCTCTTTCTCAATGAGGGAGAAATTATTAGAATAGAAGTTTCACGTGTTGTGAATTTATTTAAATTATCGTCCTCAGCCTATATACGTCCCACTGCTGGGCACAGGCCTTCCTGCACGGAGAAACACCACGCTGGCCCAATGCGGGTTGGTGGATAGAAACGGTTGCAATTGACAAAAAATCTCACAATTGACTGACCTGATTTCATCTTACATGAAGTTAAGCAACCCAATACATAACAATCTTCTTATCAACGAATCCAGTAGTAGAAGGGAGTCGTACCTTGTCAAGATCGATGTCGCCGATGGGGAACCACTTGCCGATGAAGATGACAACGGGCCGGCCGAGCCGGTCCACGCCGCTCTGGTACAGGCAGCCGATGCCTGACACCTCACTAAGGTCCTCGTTATGCGCGCGCCGCAGGAGCCTCTCGTATCTATGGCAATACAGTTGGGTTTTAATAACTAGTCAACGGGCACAACGCGAGACACAATAAAAAAATCTATTGCTTGCGAACCTATTGGATCGCAGTGCCCGCCAAGTATTTATGGGATGTTTATAAACTTCTTAGTGAAATAAATAAATCTTCTTAGTGAAATAAATAATTCTTAGTGAAATAATAAATAAAAAATAAAACTTTCTGGGAAAGCCGCTTCATCGTAGATTTCATAGGTTGTAATCTCATACAATGTAAAAAAACCTAAGTTTAAAGATATGGATTGATATAACATCTTCCAATTGTGATTATTCATAATTCCACAGTTTCGAGGGCTACCTCCGCATTTTGTATTTTTGCTGCATATCTATACATATAATCAAACCGTAGAGGTCGAATGTACATAGAAAAAAAACGCTTAAAACCAAGTTGTAAAAAAAATATATTTTTTTAAATTTTTTTGTTTCTCTGTCTGTTGTCTGTTTTTTCTTATTTAAAAAAAAGGACTTTTATATTAAATACATGTCAGTCCCATTGTTTGTCTGTTTGTACGGGCTAATCTCCGAAATGGCTGGACCGATTTCAATGAAATTTTTCATGGTGATTCCTTATATCCCTGATCAACATCTTAGATACTTTTTATTCAGTAAAATTAAAAGGGTTCCCATGGGATAGTTAAAAAACCAAAATTAAGACGAAGTCGCGGGAAACAGCTAGTTAGGAATAAAATCTCTGACATACGGAAAAGTACTGTACAAAATTCCTTGCACACTAATCAAATATCATTATCAACAAAACAGTGTTACAATTTTAGTATATTATGAGCAATATTTGAGCTTCACTACATACATTTACTTGCGTTTCTGGTAATTTATGACGATACGTTAAACTATTTAACACGTCTCGACGTATACAGATAGGTGTGTTGCGACAGTGATAATTATTATAAGTAAAAAAAATGAATACTTATTTACCTGTTTCTTTATCTAGCAATGTCAGATATAACTTTGTTGAATCTTTGTTGACGTATGTTAAAAATTCAAACGCTTTAGACTGAATTTAACTCTCAAAATTATCATAAAATGAATAAAGATTGATTAGGAATATGCTTTGTTTGATATTAATATTAAAAAGAATGGAAAATCTAGGACCAATCCTCTTCAATTTTTAGGACAAAAGAATCTCTTCGAAGGACGTTACTATGTGGGTTTTTATAATTATTATGAAAGTGATCGATTGGTTTTTATTATTTACACTATATTCAACACGATTTATTGTGTAGCCCGTTTCAGATACCATCGGCTATTTGGGCCAAGGGCGGTTGATCGTATAGAACCGTTATTTATAACTCATGCTCGATCAGTCTAATGTCTAAACGTAAAAAAATCATCGAATTTTTCAGCCGATCTGATGGCTACATCAAAATAAGTTTTCTATTTTGAGAAGAGTCCTTGACATGGTTTGCGAATTTACAGATGCGATGTCACGTGTTTATAATTTACTTTCAGCTTTAATGAATAATTATAAACATTCATCACTGTCGATATAGATTGTGGAAGGAACGGGGGTTTCTAATATAGGCCACCCATCAGTCCAGCATAATAATAGTAAAATTCAAAATTCAATATCGTTTATTCAATTTAGATGCGTCTTTGCACATGCTTATGAACGTCAAAAGCAGTTTACAAATTTTCGTGAAAGCGATAAACTACGCCATCCGTTCACAAAACTACCAGGAGGCCTTGTTCTGAGAAGAACAGGCAAGAAACTCAGCAAGTTTCTATCCTCCCTTTACATCGTTTTCCTTTTTTTAAAAATGTCATAAACTACAACGTCATTGATGTTTTAGAAGAAAAAATAAATAAATATCTGTGTTATAAATTCTGCAGTTTACCACATTTTTCATTACAAATGTACACAATACATATTATCATCACGAGTGTCTGCTCGAATGTAGGTAGAGGGTATAATAACCAAAATTCACTTCATATGTTTAGATCCCAATTAGTCCCGATAAATATCTTTATACAGCTAACGGAAGGCAAGACATTCAGAATAACTATACACAAGTGTAATTCCTACTTAATGGTAAAGGTGACAGAAAAAAGCATTGACAGCGTTTAATGTGCTCTATCACCTCTCTTTTGAGGGAATCCATGTTGTAACTCAGAGGGTATAAGTCTTATCTGTTATAAAAATGATCCACTGCACCATTTTGTTATAAAAAAAACTAGCTTTACAAATTTTCACTTCATCACGATTTGTCGTAGTAGTAGTTTTACAATCGCGTATCTTACGTTTTCAGTCGTTATCAATGAGTCCACCGATCGAAGAGGCGAACCTTATATTATGTCAAAGCTAATTATCGGTGCCAAGAATGAATTCTGACGTAATATATAGTGAACAATCAACCAAACGTTATTTTTAAAACAGAATATGTCAATTCGGCTCCGAATCTTGCAAACCATTTAAACTTTAGTGCGTAAGATGAAAGATTGATGGGAAAGGGATGTTTGCGAAGTAAAAAGTTGATGTGTGTCGTTCAGACAAAGAATTTTACTCCCTATTTACATCAAGAGACAAACATTATCTGGACTGTGACCCCACTATGTAGGTATGTGATTAATATGAGAATGGAAAGGGTTTAACCACGGTCGGTACAAAAATAGAAGCACAGTTTTCAGGTCACCTCATTAGGAGCTAAAAGAAAGCCAAGTGAGTCCCAGCATCTCACTAACGAGAATTACTCGTGTGCCCTTAATTGAGCGCTAGCTATCTTTTTTATGCTATAAACCGCTGTATTGTTTATTAAACTTACAGGTTATCATAGTATCAAGGCACAAATCAAATACAATATACTTTGATTAATGATTTGGAATTGGATTTATGATTCCGATCACTGCATTACAAAAACGTTAACGATATTCCTGTGGAAAAACCTTTGTGAAGGAGAAATTCCTGTGAAATAAAAACTCTGTCTTTATATAAAGAACACCTGCTTAGTTTCGCCAGTCTCTCCTAAAAATCTTGATTTGGGCTTTATAGTTAACTCGGTACAAAAATGGTAAGAACAATTCAGATACCATTTTAGCTTTTTTAAGTGTATACTTTAAACATTCCGACCCATCGTAGGTGTAGGTATGTTAAAATATTTTAAATTTGATTTATTACAGCCATAGATAGGTAAAATGGAGCTGTTCACAAATGTGTTATGGAAAAAGTCAAAATGAAAAAAAAAGAAAAATAAACAAAGAAAATGAAAAATGTCACTTGTATTTGATCACACTAACACTGTGATGTGCTTAAATTTTTTATCTGTTGACGTCACAGGGAAAGCATGACGCGTTGGCGGAGGAACCGCCCACGAAGAGACGACTTCATTAATGTTCACAGAAAAAAGTTTTAATGGAAAACGGATCGGCGAAACAAATTAAAAGCCTTTGTATTTATTGTCTTAAACAGTTTATAAGCTTAAGCTACAGATAAGGTTTCTCGTTTACTGAAGAATAGCTATCACTTCTCTTCTTAGTACATTTATGATGAAAAGAGCTTTAACATCCAAAAAAAAGAACAAAAATAACAAACAAAATTTTGATTGGTCCCGCTAATCGGTTTCAGTGCAAAAGCACTTAGAGAAAAAAAATATGGATTATGGTCAAGTCTTGTCAATATAATATGATAACCATGAAGTATGAATAACCATGAAGTCCCTTTTGAAAGAACCCAACCCATAATTGATAATCTATTTATAAAATACTTTTGCTCAGTTATTTTAAGTGGGAATTAAACATTAACATCGTTGTTACCTCTGATTGCCGGAACACAACGTTGTTTTTATGGCGACAAATTTAGGTAAGACGGTGGTAGCTAGGCGGGCTTAGAAGCCCTACCACCAACCAAACCGAGCAGAAAACCCCCTGCCCCCGTGGGGAATCGAATCCGGTCCTCCCGATCTACACCCGGTGGTATCAACCACTAGTCCAGAGAGGCGGTTAATTAGTCCATGAATTTTATAGATATTTATTTACTCATTTACCAACCTTTGATCTGGACTGTATAATGTTTCAGACAGACACGTGCCAGATATTAGGAAGCTTGCTAATTTAGTTCCTGTAATCTCATCCATAATGTTTACAGCACTTGTATGTATCATCATATATTTAGTTAGTTTTCCGTTTTCGTGTAACAGTTTTAGTGTATAAATAGCTGCGTGGTTTGTGTCGTTATTGACGTCATACTCACGTCATGAAATTACTGAACAAACGTTTGGGCTGGCTAGTCCAGGGGTCTAAAATAACATTACTTTGTAAATTATAAAAGTCTTGTCGCCATCGTTAAGAGCTGCAACTCGGACTATAGTTATTTTTTACATATCTTAGTCACAGTAGGTACACCTTGGCCTTGATATGAACAAATAGTATCTTAAATGGTATCGAAGTGGAGATCAGTAACGTGGGAACTTATGTCAATCACAAAAGGGCTATAAATAAACGTGCATGTAACCTTGTATTAACGACACCCTTGATAATTACTGTCTACAGATAAACAAAGGGATTCAACCATTCTGACGAAACAACAAAAGTGTTAAACATCTTAAATTACCGAGCTCCCCTTTAGGAAAACTCGGTGGTTGCGTAACTCGCACGTAAAACGTATAGAGCTGTAAATATAAGGTCCTTACATATGTAATTGGCGTTTTGTATGGAGATTTTGGGGAACTCTGCATTTTCCATACTAAAAATTTTTCAGTTTTCTTCACAACGACAAATCCAAAGTTAATAATATTTGGCATGTATCATTAGACAAGCTTTAGCTATATGTGTGATATCACACTTCTTAAAAATTATTTATCTTTTTATGTGAATGCAAATCAAATTTTGTATTCGGAAGGCACTGAAAAGGAGTTGTCTCTGTGTCCAATTTTAACACAATAAAACATACAACGAATTATCAAAACAAATCAAGAGTTCGAAAATATAGTCTATTTTTAGAGGAGGTAATTATTTTTTAAGAATACTCTGAAACTTAATAGTTACGAACAAAATACTAAGAGAGAAGAAAAACACCAATTTCATAGGTAAGGACCCAATATCTTGTGACACACACACCTATTAACTAGCTTAAAGGAAACTTACGCATTTGGATGATATACGGAAAATAATTGTACCCATCCATGACTCCACAATAAATATGTCCCTACAAAAATATCTCCCACTTATCAGGACTCTCGAACCAGTGACCTCAGAGGCGGCGATGCTACGGAACTACTCTACTACGAAGGTCGTCCCATCCTATCTATACTGAGAGTATGTACAAATATCTGAGTGTATTACCGCGATGAGCGATGGGCGGGCGGAGCAGTCTGGCGCCGGCCACTCGCCGTGACGTCACCGCCCGCCCTGCACCGATCGCTGTCAATTGGATGAAGGTCTTCTCGGTCTTATGACCCTCTTTATCTTTCAATAATTGCGAAAATTTATTAGTCGGATGGCTAAATTTGTTAGCTTGAATATAGGTGTAGGTTTTATTATAGAGGTATATGAAATATGGTGTAACTTTCGATGTTTACGCTCAGTTCTAATTGGGCAAATGTGACACAAGATACCGGCTTTAATAGCTCATATAGGGGAACTTATGTTCCTGAAAAATAGAGTAGTAAAGAAGTATAGGTTGAGAAAATCCATACTAATATTATAAATGCGAAAGTAACTCTGTCTGTCTGTCTTGCTTTCACGTCAAAAGTACTGAACCAATTCAATTGGAATTTGGTACAAAGATAGTCTAGAGCCTGAGAAAGGACATAGGCTTTTTATCCCGATATTCCCATGGGAACGGGTACCGCGCGGGTGTAACCACGGTGATCAATATCTGCTCGACCGAGTATTATGTGACATGTTCCGTCAAAATGTAATTTCATTTCGAATTTAAAAATTTCTCGGCATTGTTAAATATTGACACGACAACAGAGATTTATCAGCATGACAACAATTAATCAGATGACACTGACAAGAAATGTTATTTTCATTATTTCAATAATTAGAGGTTTTAGTTCAACTATTTACAATCAACATTTTGCTAACAAGAGGTATGAATGTAATGTTGAGCACTTTGTAAAAATACTATGCAGTGTTAACAAACACACAAGTCACACAAAAACTTTTTGTAAACTTTTATCTGCGTTAAATCAATAGCTACGCGAACGGCGTCGCGGGCACAGCTAGTATTCAATAATTTTATTATGTTTTGTACATTTTAATACTTGTCTGAAGAGATTATGTTTAAACAGGTAGATAAAAACATATTAATTGAAAGGAATCACAATATCACGCCCATTACCTAAGTACCCCAATATCAAAGCACCGATCGCTAAATAAAAGGATGGCCCTATGATATTTTTAATTGAATGAATAGCAACATTTCTATAATCAGCATTAACTCGCTACATTTGTTTTTTTTTTCTGTTTATATAAAGGCTTCCGCAGCACACCAGTGTCGTGGCAGGGTATCTGCCCCGACACTGGTTTGCTGCGGAAGCCTTATACTAAGCGGAGACCTTTTTGGTACAAATAGTTGTAAGTTATTTGCATGTGTTGCTTACTTATGTCTTCCCTATTTCTACCAAATAAACATTTATTCATTCATTCATATAATTGGATCGACAATGAATTGCAACAGTTTGGACGTTTCACCATAATCAGATACATAATCTCAGTTGATTAGGCGAGCCTCGGCTAATTGAAGGTGAACTTGGCAAGGACACCGAACCCACACTCCGATTGTGTTTATCTACCCAACATTTGCGGACCGTGAATCTATTTCAATATTTTTGGGTACATTGATCTTATAATGGTTTGTTTGCAAAACAAATGTACTAAACTATTAGGAGTATTAGTTCAGGTTGAATTATGTATCGGCAGTGAATTAATCTCATCCACTGATTAACTATCGAAACTATCATAAGTTTTTTGCTGCATGAAGTGCCAACGATCAACGAATAACATGATAGTTATATTTGTAAAACAGTACAAGATTATTCTGATAAACTAGCATTGTGTTAATACTGCGGGATGCATTTTAATGGCCGAGGCGGCTATTGTAGAAGAATATAAGTATATTGTAGAAAGAAACATTGGTGGTCCTCAATGAAGAGCTTACCGTTTCTTATTCACTGGCTAAGATTTCCAATCGCATTCGTAAGTGATGAGACGAATAATCTAAGAAATAAATCGCGTCTGTTAACGATTCTCGATATAAAAATAATTTAGGTAACAATTAAACTTCACAGTGATCATCACAAGCGATTTCATTTCGGAAAGCTTGGAAATAATTTTATACATCTATGTTATTTGCGCTCACAAAAACTCTTTTACAAATTTATTTGACGGAAGCATAACTAACTTCATTTATAAACTTGAAAATGCATTTATGATGATAAAACGAATGAATTTTTTATTATGAAATATTTAAACGTCCTTTTAAATTAACAGGAGAATACGATTGTAATCTTCCATTTTGAATTCACGGTTGGCTAGTCAGTCGTAAAATGTTGATACTTAAGTATCAAACTCGGCGTAATAGCGAATATATCTCCTGTCGCAAAGGAAAGAAAGGAAACATAATATTTCATTGCAAAGAATTATCGGCTGTAGGCATCAAAGAATCTGGTTGGATGGTATTAGTGAAAATATATCGACATTATTTTCCTATTGTTGTTTAGTCAAATATCCTTTTTATTTGTTTTAAATATTTTTATGAAATGTAAAAACCACGAGAATATTTTGATACAAATAAAAACTATATTTGACTCAATATCAAAATATTGAATTTGCAACATTATTTGTCTATCGACTTACAGGCATGCCGAATTTAAATGTATTGGTATGTACGTAATGATGATGGTATTGGTAAGTACGTACTTATATATAAAACTTATATATTGAAAAATTATAAGCGTAAAAACTTGCAATTGAAACATTCTTCCATACTAAACACACCTGGAAAAAACATCGATATATTAGCAACTAGTCCATCCTCACTAGTGAGTGGAGCTTTTATTGGCACTCAACTATATGTGGTGGGTGTCTAGACGCTCCTAGTGAGGGGGTATTATAGTGCGCCGTAAACATTAACGCGTCCCCATTTATGGGTCAAGTTCGACGCAGTTGTTTGTAGTTCGAGATGTTTTATACGACTAGCTGTGCTCAAATATTCGACATTGATGTTTTTAAAGGGAGTAAAAGTTTCACTGTTTAGATATTGTCTGTGCATTTCTCTCTTCGTTAGCACAATTATCAGTTATAAGGCAACGCATAGTGCACTCGAAGGAGATGCAATATATGACGACAAAAAAAAATAGAAATAAAGAGGTCTAAACAGTGTATAGATAAGGCCCACAAAGGGAATAAGAGATCTTAAAGATACACGTGAAGAGTCAAACCAATCAAACAAACAATCTCTGACCACAAATGGTCAAATAATAACAATGGTGAAACTCGATCTATATTATTTTCAATTTTCTGCGCCAGAGAATCATTTACGGTCCCTTAATTTAACCTGCGACGCGAGTTACAAAAGCTGGTTTTACTGTCACGCTGATCGTCGGCGTTGACATGACAATGACAGATCAATATGTATGCAATTAAAGGGAACGTTCTCGAGCGGCGCTGAAAGGTCGGCGCTAACATGCGTAGTTTTACACAAAAATACCACGCAGCAATAATTTTCAAACCAAACGATGACACGGCATAGTGCACATGTTTGTTATGCCTCTGATGAAGTACCAAATTGTTGACGCGTACTACCTATTGTGGCGTTTAGCCATACCAGTGGCGAAGATGACTCTTTGACATGACACGAAACCAGGTGTTGTCCGAAGTTCTCAGGGGAACTCGGACGTCTATCTGTTATTCAGCAGGGTGAATCGTAAATAGAACCTTCTATCTTTTGTTTAAAGAGAGAAATGGAGAGATGCGATATCAATTGATATATTACCACCCAATTGACCACTCCAAGATGGCATTGCTCTTTAGTGGACTTATTCCTAATTCGAGTAAGTAGTTTGCATGATGAGATTGACATTGTATGGATGATTTAAGGTCGTTTCAATTATTATGAGAAGCAGTCTACCATATTGCAATTTTTATATTGCACCGACCAATAAATTTCATTTGTTAATACATAAAACAATATAAGACTGCTATCAAGTGTAGTGCGTGATCTAAATCATGGTCGCGTATGCCTACGACATTGACCCAGCGTCTAATACGAGGCGACAGTACTGACCACATGTCACCGTCTAATGGGTGCACTGCTTGCATGGTGCTCATACGAATAAACAGGTAGGGCATGTTAGGATATATTACAAAATTGGATTAACGTAAGTAGCTACTTAGTTTAAATTCAAATTCACTTGCTTCGCATTGTCGCAAAGGACTCGTCGATGCAATATTCAGACATTAGATATTGTAACAGTTTCATGATTAAAGATCAATTAATGTGTATGTAGGTAGAAAGTTTAAATTGATAAATGAGTTACTTTCTTGCACATCATTGATGTTAAAAGTATCAACTCGAGCACTGATTTCCTGTACATCCTGAGGTTGACATCCTACATGCAGAAACACATGAAGAGTACGGCCGATAATACCCCGCTGGCCTATTCGGATTGATGGATAGAAACTTACTTTTCTTCCGGAGTTTCCTCCAAGGGGCGCGGGTGCGCGTGCGCCGCCAGGTCCGGCAGCTCCACCGCCATAGTGTCCATAGCCATGACTACTTCGCAGAAGTGCTCACTTGAGTCCTCACATGCACAAGAATCACTATGATCACTTAACTTTTGAAGAAACGTTTTGCACGTTTCTATGTAATGTTAATTATGAATTTTTTCTGTGAATGTAGAAGTTGTGACTGATGAAGAGTTTTCTTTTAATTTGCTATTACTTTATAACATTTTATAATTGTTTTTAGTGCTGACGTCAGCTTTCCCGATACATATAGTTATATAGCTGCATCGTAGCCCTCATCTCAGCTATGGCTTAGATTAAGATCAAGAGCAACCCTTTTTGATGTAAAAAATAACAAAACTTGTACGTGTTCCCTCCCATATTACATTAGATAAATTAACTAATAAGATTCCTGGATTCAATAAGATTCGCTTAAAGTTTCAAATCCACTATTGGTTGGTAGATGTTATTTGGAATTCTCTTCTTGGAATGCAACCTATCTAACCCCTGGCTATTTTGAAACGCCAATATGCCGAATACGTGAACTTTAAAGGTTCTGTGAAACAGAGACCGTACATACTATCATAATGTATAAGTAACATCAGACAGGCATAATTGAACCGTGTTCTGCATATAGTGTGATCATATTGAACAAAAATTGCGTGCCATGAAGCATTAACGATTTGACACCATTGAAACATAAACCAACTTTATTACAAGACCAAATACTCAGAATGCAATTTATAAGAAGAACGAATCTAGCTCCTATCTACGTTCGTCTGTGTTTTATCCCGAAGGAACAATACGATCATTGTTATTATAATTGAGTATTGTAGTTCAATGCTCAGGGACAATAAATAGCTCATTAATCTAAAACCAATCTTTATTTTCATCATATTATATTGATCTTAATATTGGGTCCTTACCTATGAAATTGGTGTTTTTATTCTGTCTTAGTATTTTGTCTGTAACTATTAAGATTCAGAGTATTCCTAAAAATAATTACCTCGTCTAAAAATAGACTATATTTTTGAGCTCTTTTGATTTGTTTTGATAATTTGTTGTAAGTTTAATTGTGTTAAAATTGGACACGGAGACAACTCTTTTTAAGTGCCTCCCGAATACATCCTTTTAATTCACTTAAAAAACGATAAATAATTTTTATGAAGTGTGATATTTCACATATTACTTAAGTTTGTCTAATGATACATGCCAAAATATTATCTCTGGATTTGTTGTTGTGAAGAAAACTGATAAAATGTTAGTATGGAAAATGCAGAATTCCCCAAAGTCTCAAAAGTTTAAAGTATGTTTAACAATCAATAATTTCAACCAGCCATTGACTGGTATGACATTAATGTTAAATATTATGATTAGAATAATTTAAACAATAGACTATGCATAATATGTTTGCCATTACAGTACCAAAAAAATGGAGCTTGACATTTAGAATTACGTAATAATTATCTTTGGAATGATGTACAGCTCTCTTAGCTCTCGCTCTCAGCTGTCACAAATTGTCAAATTATTTTGTCTTGCATTTTGTGTCTAACGCATTATCGTTGAAAATATACCGAATGTCGATAATTTTGAATCAAATATAAAGGATATATTTCAATATATATTAATTGGCATTAAAGAAAATGAAGATATAAAATATAATTATAACAAAAAAATGCGCAGTATGCAAATCTGTGAATAAGCCACAAACAATAACTAGTCATAATAATCTGACATTTTATAACTATATTTAACATAAATAAAAGTGAGTCAAAAGTGACTAAACGTATGCGAAGTGGATGACGCAGTAATCATGCAACGATTGCAAAAGGTGAGTATCTTTCGGCATAGTTGGTGCGATTCGTGAACCGTTAAAATCGTAACTGTCGCCTGGTACGTCGCATACGCATCGCATGAATGTATCTCACGGGAACACAATATATGTAAAAAGATTGTCAATTTTAATACAATTACTTATATTATAATAAACTTATAGGCTTTGGCTTTGGATATTGAAAAAAGCTACATTCAATATAGTTTTTTTTTACATATGACAGGTAAGCTCTTGACCTTCATCTCACTTGATGGTAAGTGACGATAAGGCCGAAGATGGAAGCGAGCTTCACCTGTAATCCACAAACTGGCTATCTTACCTCTGATTGCCGAAACACAACAATGCTTAAAACATTGTTATTATGGCGACAATTTTAGGTAAGACGGTGGTAGTTAGCCAGGCGGGCTTAGATGCCCTACCACCAACAAAATTAGTCAGTCCTTGGGTGGAGGACCAAAACATTTTGTTCGATGTACTGGACGTTAGGGTTATTACGTCCCTCCACTGTATACGTCCATGGAACACATGAGGAGTACGTACACCACCACCACACTAGCCCAAAGGCGCATTGGTGAAAATACTGTTTTTATGTGTCATGTTGACTTGAGAACCATAATCGGTCTCTTTATTCATATAAAGTTACCTATCGAAATGTCCTTAGCCGTGACTGAGCAACTGATTATTGTAATTTTTTAAAGGACTCCAAATTGAAGCAGCAAAGACGTGGGCCATAAAAAATAAGGATTTTAATTAAAATAATGTATATTAAAATGCAATTTAAGTGAGGGATCTACCTAACACAGATAGATAAATAACTCTTTATTGTGCACACAGATTGAATGTGGTGAATATTGTAGTTTAATTCAATACGTTTTATTTAATTATTTTTTTTGCATATAATTAATTGTGATTCAATAACAATATCGTAATAAATAATACTACGAACTCGAAGACGCAACCCTACGGCGCTCCGCTCGCCACTGCATTTGAAAACATCTACCCGCGCCGCTGCCCGCAAAATTCGAGAATGCGGCCTTAGGGATTGATCGAAACCCGGCAAAGTGAAGAGCAAAAGGTCGGAAAGCGAATCTCAGTACGACCGAGGATAAACGCTGAGCTAATGATGAATAACTGTTGGAACTATCATTGCCAGCTAGCACAATAAATGATGTGTAATAGTAGTCCAGTGTAAATCCAAACGGAAGGGTTCCTTAAAGTGTTGACTTATCAAAAGTATTAATATTTAATACACTTTCAATTTTAAATTAAAATCATAGGAATAATTCCGAAAATAACACATTAAGATCATAATTATAGCGGCTGTCGAAAGCCAATAGATAATTTAAGGAAATGACAACGCTAACGTGAATAATTTATTTGTTCACAAATTATTCAGATAACTGTCATGTCCTGGTAAAATTTACAGAACGGTACTAGACAATTGCTATCCTGCTAATTACAGTTCCATTCCACATCGTATTCTATGAGATTCTTTTCTAGTTCATTAATTTCATAGTCTCCATGCTTTTAAGAGTTAGAACTACTTAATATTTGAATATAAATAAATGTTTTCCAACAACCTTTGCATAAAACATTGTGGACAATATAAACGCACCATACAAAGCGGTAGTCACTTAAATAACAATGTAATTGTAATTAATCTTGTAATACGTAGTATTACGAGCGGTGACTACAGCGGACAGTGACTAACGATACAAGTAATGTATTTGTAAACTAGTTAGTTTTGAGTTCAAAATACGAAATGAGAACTTCGCGCTCTGACTCGAATTTCAATAGAGCGTAGAAAATGTTAGGCTTTTTTTCGCGTGTTTAATCACAGTAAAATAAACTACAACCGCCATAAATAATATGAAAACAAAAAACTATACTTTAAAAATTATTTTAATACTTTTTCCATTTTTCTGCATTAATTTTTTAAGACATTAAATAATCCAGAATTCGCCCGTTAAAATTCAAGAAGGACCTTACACATACATAGATACGTATAACCATGACCACCACCCCCTAAGGGTTAGTCAGAGACCAGGCTAAAGCACCGCAAAAGCAACCACCGCCATAGTTCGCGCTTCACCAAGCAGCGATTGCACACTTGCTCAGCGTGACAGGTGGTGAGCCCGTCGCCGCTATAAGCTATTGGATGGTTGTGCAGTTTATATTTATTTATTTAAGCTTTCATGTCCATTACAAAAAAAATGTACATATGGCGGACTTAACGACAAATATCGCTCTCTAACAGTCAACCATCAGGCAAAGCAGAGATCTGTTGGCGGCATAATAAAATTAACATATGCATCAATTTAATATTAAATAAAATTACATGTAACTACATAAATACGCAATATATAACTACCCGAGGATATATTGTCCATTAATCGCCTTTTACGACACCTAAGAGTAAGAGCTGGGTTGGTAGTATTCTTTTAATGAGCCGCTACCACACGACTCAAAAATTTACAAAAAACAAAATTAAGCAAAAGGAAGAATAATTTAAAATAATAATTTCTCCTTTAAATAAATGAAGTATTGTAACTATGTCTAAAGACAGGAGAAAAATTTGATCCCAAAAAGACAAAAAATACTTGGAAGAAGATCTTTAATTATATACAATATGCAACTAACCATGTGGAAACCTCTGAAGATCGTGTTCATGTTTAACACGTAGAAATCTGCGTTCAATATTAAGATAATTGAAATAATGAAGTGTGCTAACTCAGTCCCCGAGAAAGGTATAACGGAGGAGATTAGTATTATTAATACTAACGAGGATCACCTAGAAGCCCTTATTAGTTGAATAAAAAAACCGGTAGCGGTGAAGCGTAAAGCTTAGAGAAATGCGGAGTTTTGTACAGGGATAATCTTATTATTAACACCAAACATTAGAATTGTGTTATAATCTAGTAGTGATAGAATTTTGTTTTTTTAGTTAAGTTGTTTTTTGATATATATTTCTTTACTGTAGAGTTGTGTGATGATAAAATAATGGATTTACAATAAAGAACCGTCAATTTCTAATTATGTTATTTGCAAAATTAAAATTGCAGAAACTTGACTAAAAAACCAAAAAGTAATACACAAAAGAGCAAAAATATAACACAAACTAAATAAAAACATTGCTGATATTGTGTGTTAAAGAATAAAATTACGGCGCAGAAATAAAACTGTTTACTTCGAATAAAAGTTGGGGAGCTCGCAAATACTGACGTTTCTGTCCACATCATTCTTTATCTGACGAAAATGTATTTTTAATCATATTTTCTTGTTCTACTTCGTATAAAACTATGACAATCTCAGAAAGAGGCATATATAATTAACGATTAATTTGTTAGCGAATGACATGCGTTTCTAGATAATTATAACGAGGTTTGTATAAACATGTATGAGTAACAGCTTGATGCAATGTTTCCGTTGTCATATTTAAAGGACGCGAAATATCATTATTTTGTTTTACTTCAAAATGTTTGAACGGCTTATTATGTTCTGGCGGTTATTAACTTGATTTTTTTCTTATTTGATAAATGAATTTGTATTACAAAGTCTAGGTGTTATCTAAAACTAAGTAAATGATAAAAAAATATTTTCTTTTTTGATCCTTGATACGTCCTTATTAGAAGCTTTTGTGCATTATACATAAATCACAACTAAGAAAGGTCCCAACAGAGATCCCTGAGGAATCCCAAAATTTTTATCATACGTCGTATCACAACAACTGCGTTCGAAAGAGAAGTTGTCAACAATGAAATATTGCAAACTATTCCTTAATGTATTTACAGATTAAATATTTGCCATGACTATAATATTGAGCAAACAGATTCATTATTGTCAAAAATTATTTGCGTTCACACATATCTGAACTTGTTTATGTCGAACGTACAGGTGAAATTCATGTTTGTTTACAACAAGGAAAACAAAATTGTTCTAGTTCAATCAAGTTTGTTAAAAATGTACACGTTCCCGGTATCTCAGAAAACAGTGTTACTAATTTATGTAGGAGAATAAAAGTATTAAGATACCTTGGATTAAAGCAATATTTATATCTTGTTCTACAATTTTATCAGGGAATGCAATTAAAAACCTAATAAACTTAAGTTTCTTAATGATGAGAGAAAGAGATGAGTACGGATTAACGATTTTATACTAAACTCCTAAGTCACGTACGTTGTTTCTGAGTTGGTTATTAAAGATGTTGTATTTGTTATCGATAAATTCATAAGACAATGCTGATCTCGTGTCTCGACTGGCAACCAAAACATCGATTGCACTGTAACGGCTATAGTTGTTTTGTTTTACTACTCCATTTCAGCTTATTGTTTAAGGTTATCGGTCGGAAACCCTCAACATCAGTCACATGTTCAAAAAACAATTTTTATATACCTGATTATGGATAGAGGTATTTTTAAATTGCTTTAGTGTTCGCAATTAAGACGTTACATACGTCTGCACTAACACTTTCGGCTTCCACCGGCGTTTGCACAAATCAATGATTTTTCGCGAAAAACTGTACCAAAATGGCTACAAAAGTATATAAACTTGGTTGGAGTACAACTTGAATATTATTTTGAAAGTAGATACTTGGTACTAGGTTTATAGACAGTCGCGGTAAGGTCTGTTTCTAGCGAGGCGCGGTCGATAGAAGTCGTCAGCCCTGCGCAGTGATCGCGGTACGACTGAGAGGGAACTCGCAGATGCCTGCAAACAACGTTGCTGGGGTAAATTACCCGGATAATTGGGAACTTTTACACGCGTATTTTGAAGAGAAATCTTTGTTTTTAGAATATTCTTTAATGTTTTAAATGTATCGCATTGGCGATAATATTATGAAATTGATTTATTTTTAATTGCTAATAAAAAAAATCTGTTTTGTTACGGTATTTAAAATAAATGATTTTTTTGAACAATTTTTCTATAATAGAATATGGCATTAACTTTTAATAATAAAAACTTATCACAATAAAAAAGATACATGAGTAAAAACTATGCATTACAAAAAAAATAACAAAAATAAATTATTAAAACAAGTAAATTTTCCTATAGTGCGTGGTAACACCGATGTAAAAGAAGGAATAATACAAAGTCCCTCCCTCCTGTTCCTAAGTCGTAGGGGGTTCAGATCGACCGCGTCCATGTGGAGACGGCCGGTGACGTCATCAAGTCACCGAGGACCACTATGACGTCACGAGATTGACTATATAGCTTTAATTAATGGACGCCGATAACATGGAAATGTTGGTAAATAGTGATCGGAGTTGAGATCATTTCAGATTGGGATATTTATGTTTTTTTTACGAAAACAGGCCAACAGCTTATCTAAAGCTAAATTATTTGTTTTTTATTTTTTCACTTTAACTATATATTCTACGCAGTTTGACTTTAGTTAAATGTTTTGTTAAAATTACGTTTAAACTTTAGAATTCTATTAATATTAAATAATAAAAAAAGGATAAACAATGAATTACTGACATAAAATAGGAAAAAAACTGTTTCTGTGCCGATATCACTTGAATAAAGTAAAGAATTACAATAATACAACATTACCTCTTAAAGAACACTAAAAAGACAGTCATTTTTTAAACTCTATTTTTGGAAATTCTAAAAGTATCTACTTTGTTTACGTTGAAGGGATGTGTAGGTGTTATAGAATTTTTTTTTTATATAAATGGTCAGTATGGTCGTTACCTCGATAGTTTGACAGTAGTATAAAAGCTGCTATTTCTGTGCAATCTATTGACAGAAGCTTACACAAGAAGTTACATAGCCTTAATAACAAACAGACACGGAATTGTTTTTACCAGCAAGTTGTACCATACATGTCATTTCTTTGCTGTCACTCGCTCAGCAACATAAGAGACTGCATCCTGTGCTTTGTCGCGTTAAGAACGCTTGTGTGACGGTTTGAGGGCGTGTTCACGAGAAATGGGGACGAGTGGCTAAGGCAATGTTATACTAGAGAGTTTCATAGAACACCCTTAATAATGGAATTTACATGTTCTCTCTTATTAATTTTCTTACTTTAATTAGATATTTTGTTATCATGCGTCATTATAACCATTCAAGTATTAAACGTTAGACATTAATTATCATTTTGCCTACATCCCAGCAGTAGTATATAAAGGTAGTGAAACTGTTGCAAAAATACTGAGCACATCGTGAGGCAAATAAATCTATGTACTCTGGCTTTGAATATACTACAAAATGCCGGAACTACTATTTACCGATAATTAAATTAGCAAGTAATCTAAAATATGAATAAACTTGTCTCGTGAAAAAACGTATACTTTTGACTAGTAAACTGTTTATTACTTTCTAATAAAAGTCCATTTCAAAAGCGTTACAGGTTATACTTGCTACGTAACTACGACTGCAAAACTTACCTACGGATACGTGAGTATACCCTCGTAGCCGTAGCAAGAAGGGTCCAAATTCGTAGCAATTGCAGAGCGTAGATGTTTCGTAGCCAATAAGCTACGTGTTTTGAATATGTCCATTTCAAAACTTTTTTGCTTCGTAATTGTCAGGAGGTTCTTCATAAGTGTTATTGTTCTATTATTAGCGATGTCATGAAAATTATATTCTTTCGACAATGACTTGCATTATCACAAAATATAAGATTATTTATAATACAAACACTATGCATTATGTATAATAAAATACTTAAGAAAAACTAACAAAGTAAAGGAAATTAAATACGTATGAATTTAATATTTAAAAATACAACGCGATCTTTATCAAGTAATAAAAAAGTATGTTTTCTACTATACATGGAGATAAAAGAAGTTCAATACAACTGACTTCGTTTATAAAATTTAAATTTCAAAATTTCATCCATAGAGTATAAAAGGCGAGAAAGTTCTAGATGGATTTCTAGCTTCTTTCAAACAAATTCTTTGTTCGGAATAGTATACATTTTAATTAAGCCGTCGCGTGTCTGGAGGCGAATCAGTGCAGCGGAGACCGTTTATAATAAATTTAGACATCGAAGACAAAGAAGGGTCGCCTTCAAGGAATTCCGTTGGATTTTAGAATCTATTTCAAGGTGCTTTACATTTAAATTTGCAAAAGAAAATATTTCCTTTAGAAGGTCAAGGTTGTATTGTTATGACAATATTTGCACAAGTCAGATACTGCAGTAGTTTATTTCTATCAGTCACGATGAGTTTTATAATGTAACGTCATAAGTCGGTAATGTTTTAATTAGGACAAGAATGTATTTCGTAAAAAATAAACATGCTATATAAACAATGACAGCCTTTAAATCCTATACAACTTAACTACACCAATGCGACAGAGTAGGGAGATGATAAAGGTGTCGTCACACTGCGGATGAACTGACGGTATCGCTGAGCAAACTTAGCTTCTGACATATTTGATGACGGCTTCTAAACTGAGATGGGCAAACATAAAGATACGCAATAACAATCGTAATCTATTTTAACATTCCGAGGTTGAATATTAAAAATATAATTCGTTCAAAATGTGACCTATTTGTAAGGTAGTACTGTTCAAGATTACATTTTCACTGTTTTTAAATATCACAAAAATATTTAATTTCCGGGCGAATGTTAAGCATGTTTGTAGTTTGTGCAGAATCATTATTATGTATTTTGGACAGGGTCACGTTTAAACAAATGATGTGTTCTGAATGTCACAGACAGGCAACGCGCACTTTGGACGCGTTTTCGTACGAATTTAGCTCGTGCGTACACGTACGAACAATCTACTATGGAAGTATACGTACGTCTAACTCGCACCCAGTCTGCGCGCTCCCATAATACTTGGAATATCGGGATATCGCCAAAAAGATAATATTGATTAGGTATATTTAGATAATGTTTATAAGGGTGTTAATAGTTTTGAAACAAATAATTCTAATAATAGGCATGGCAAGGGCGACAGGGAACAATCAGTCAGTGACAACGGATATGAATACACAAATTGACGCGCGAGCCCGTACGGGGCAAGAATATTGAGAGCTTTAGGCCCTGTGGGACGACAAACGAAGGTTTAACCAGTCAAAAGTACTTTTGACTGAACAGATTGGTCAAAAGTGGTTTTGATTGTAAATTAATGGCTAGAAACTCAGTTACGCCCGCGATATGCATAAATGACTATATTCATAATTTTGCGTTAGGTTAAGGTTATTTTTTTTTATGATCCTCAATAACAATATTTTTATGTTGCAGTCAAAAGTAATATGTAAGATTGTAGCTTCTGATTATACAATTAAGAAAATCGTCTTGTATAGACGATTTTCTAAATTGTTTTTTAATTCTTGTCAATAAAATAAAAAAATAAAAAAGGAAGAATACAGCACTTTTTGTCAAAATTTTCTATGCATTTAATATTATACATA
The DNA here is from genome assembly GCA_910589355.1 of Parapoynx stratiotata. Taxonomy (NCBI): domain Eukaryota; kingdom Metazoa; phylum Arthropoda; class Insecta; order Lepidoptera; family Crambidae; genus Parapoynx; species Parapoynx stratiotata. Next base: position 16,245,017 of record OU342464.1, read on the forward strand.
CCAAAGCGTTGGAATAACAAAAACTTCTTAACGTATTAAAATTAGTTATTACATATAATCAATATTGAGTCATTGATTATTAAGTCGAAACGTCTCAAATATTTTTAACTCTGGACCGGATCTCGTCTTAAAAAGCTTTTAGACGTAAATATGAGATGAGATTGAATTCTTACAGAGCTCATAATCAATATTTTTATTACGATGATACATATTTCTATTTAGAATACAACAGGGAAGCGAATGTACAGTACGTTCTTTTCAAAATTAATTGTGTCTACAAGCATATCTCTCTATTTTGTGGTTTCATATCAAATAATTATTAGTTCAGGGTAGGTATACCGACCAGAAGCGAGGTAGCGATAGTTGATCGGGAAGAACGTTAGATAAATCCTGTTTGCACAATTGAGAGCGATTAGATAATTTTGAAAAGCGTATTTTGTTTGTAAGTGTTGTGTGTCTTCCCTTGGGTGTCGTAAAAGGTGATTAATGGACTAAGAACTGCACAACCATCCAATGGCTTATAGCGGCAACGAGCTCACCACCTATCATGCTGAGTGCAGTCACTGCTTGGTGAAGCGAGGACTATGGCAGTGGATTGCTTTTGCGGTGCTTTTTCCTAACCCTAAGGGGGTGATAGTCGTGATTATATTTTTGTATTAGCATCCGTTCGTCTTACAGTATGTCCAATGTAAGAGCATCGGGTTAACGTCTATCACATTCTAAACATATCAAGAGTTACAGCAGAATCACCCAACTCTTCAGGGAAATGTAAGAGCATCGGGTTAACGCCTATCACATACTTAACATATCAAGAGCTACAGCAGAATCGACCTCAGAATACCACCTCTTCAGGGAAAAATGATCTTTTGTTTCGAGATGGTATCAATAATGTATTTTAGTAGGTACTCTCTTCCCAGGGGTATGTAGCATCTTGTGGGATATTTGGTCCATGCACTCCCGACTACCCAACAAACATCCCCTAAGCACATGGTGCACAAATCCTTTTTAGGTGAAAGCCCTGTGGTACCTGATAAGTGATTATTACACAATATTCCGGCGGACATTACCTTCAACTCGTTTCCTCGCTTCTTGCAAAATCTAATAGAATCGATACTCGGAATCGGGATGTTAATCGATACCTAGTGCCATATCAAACCCATTTATAAGACTGATTATATATATAGTTTCTACATTCAAACCTAGCGTGATTTCAAACATGTTACAAGTTATTTTATATCATAAAGAACTTTAAAATATTTGCAGACTTCCGTGTACTTCAAACGTATTCGTTTCCACGATTCTCACTATATTTGAGTTTATTTAAACATCCGCCCAGACTCGACCTTTGCAAGTCCTGAGTTCGGTGAACAACTATTTATAGTTGAAAGGATCTGCGAAAAGTACACAGCATTTCTCGTTCACTGAATCAATTACACTCTGATATATTGCGCGTTCGTGGGCAGCTTTGATAGACATGTTACACTTTAAGGATCACTAATAATATCCGATGATTGGTTTTTGTTTATTAGAAATATTGTGTGGGTGTAGTTAAATTAACGGATGCGTCGGCGCATGGAGGGAAATAACGTTAGTACTCACTGCACTGATATGGCCAATCAAAGCCATTTATTTATTCGCTAAGTATTTGCATAGGATGCGGCGGTAAGAGTGGGTATTATATATGCCTGTCCTACCTTCTCGTTAGTGGTTCCACTGAACTGTATGTAGTGCACTATCCAATGTAATGCGGTTTGTCTTTCCCTATTATTCTAAGTTAGGGTCTTAGAGTCCTAAATTTTCAGTTTTCAGCCGGATTTCTTCATGGAGAGCAATCACCTGCGATTCCCGAGGAATCACAAGTGCCTCATACGTACCTCATAATTAATAGTTCAGAAGTCAAATCCAATCGAATACTTAAAACACAATATACTTTTAGAAGGAGCATTCTCCTGTAACGTGTAATTTGGTATAGCTAGTGCACTCACTGCTCATGGTCGTGCAGTATGCTGCGCGCGGGCGGCGCGGGCGCCAGCAAGCGCTGCGTGTCGGGCGCTCGCGGCCGCCGCCTCCCCTGCGTATAGCTAGTGCACTCACTGCTCATGGTCGTGCAGTATGCTGCGCGCGGGCGGCGCGGGCGCCAGCAAGCGCTGCGTGTCGGGCGCTCGCGGCCGCCGCCTCCCCTGCGTATAGCTAGTGCACTCACTGCTCATGGTCGTGCAGTATGCTGCGCGCGGGCGGCGCGGGCGCCAGCAAGCGCTGCGTGTCGGGCGCTCGCGGCCGCCGCCTCCCCTGCGTATAGCTAGTGCACTCACTGCTCATGGTCGTGCAGTATGCTGCGCGCGGGCGGCGCGGGCGCCAGCAAGCGCTGCGTGTCGGGCGCTCGCGGCCGCCGCCTCCCCTGCGTATAGCTAGTGCACTCACTGCTCATGGTCGTGCAGTATGCTGCGCGCGGGCGGCGCGGGCGCCAGCAAGCGCTGCGTGTCGGGCGCTCGCGGCCGCCGCCTCCCCTGCGTATAGCTAGTGCACTCACTGCTCATGGTCGTGCAGTATGCTGCGCGCGGGCGGCGCGGGCGCCAGCAAGCGCTGCGTGTCGGGCGCTCGCGGCCGCCGCCTCCCCTGCGTATAGCTAGTGCACTCACTGCTCATGGTCGTGCAGTATGCTGCGCGCGGGCGGCGCGGGCGCCAGCAAGCGCTGCGTGTCGGGCGCTCGCGGCCGCCGCCTCCCCTGCGTATAGCTAGTGCACTCACTGCTCATGGTCGTGCAGTATGCTGCGCGCGGGCGGCGCGGGCGCCAGCAAGCGCTGCGTGTCGGGCGCTCGCGGCCGCCGCCTCCCCTGCGTATAGCTAGTGCACTCACTGCTCATGGTCGTGCAGTATGCTGCGCGCGGGCGGCGCGGGCGCCAGCAAGCGCTGCGTGTCGGGCGCTCGCGGCCGCCGCCTCCCCTGCGTATAGCTAGTGCACTCACTGCTCATGGTCGTGCAGTATGCTGCGCGCGGGCGGCGCGGGCGCCAGCAAGCGCTGCGTGTCGGGCGCTCGCGGCCGCCGCCTCCCCTGCGTATAGCTAGTGCACTCACTGCTCATGGTCGTGCAGTATGCTGCGCGCGGGCGGCGCGGGCGCCAGCAAGCGCTGCGTGTCGGGCGCTCGCGGCCGCCGCCTCCCCTGCGTATAGCTAGTGCACTCACTGCTCATGGTCGTGCAGTATGCTGCGCGCGGGCGGCGCGGGCGCCAGCAAGCGCTGCGTGTCGGGCGCGCACGCGCGGGCGAACGCGGCCGCCGCCTCCACTGCCGCCTCTTCGTCACACAACGAAGCGTCGTCTTCCGCTGTTGACAAATTAGTAGCTTGAGAACATTGTCTCCATTACACTCTAACTCCCTTACTATAAACTGAGTTATATGGAAGGAATAGTTATTTAGTGTTTTGTCACTTTCTGACAACTACTGTCTTCTGAATGTCTGACGAAGACAAAACACTGAATAACTATTCCTTCCATATAACTCGTTTATTAGTAAGGGTGTTAGGATCTTAAAGAATGAGTTGATAAAAAGTACTCCGAGTTGCTAGGCTCGGTACTAAGATAAAAATCATGGCATTGATATGGTCCGTATTTTTAAAGTAATGTAATTGTGTTATTTGTTTTCAAAAATATTGATTATAAACTTTTTTCATATTGTCGATTAATGGTAGGTTATATCTCTTTAGCTACGAGTCTGTGTCAGGCAGAAGCATCGGCACCTCTGTTCCATTAATGAGCTTGCTGTTATAATATGGCATATGTGCAAGTGCGACTAAAATATGTGTAGGTCCTATAGGTAGGTAAAATCATATAAACGAATGTGCGTGTGTGTGTGTATAATATGTGTGCATTATAGTCCTTGCAGGCTAATCTCGACATACACAAAAATATTTAATTAAAAAACCATTATTACATACTCAGAGATTTAGGCAAAATTCTCCATATTTGTAGAATATTAATTGATATTAGTTCGTCTTAATCATGACATGAGACATAAAGGGCGAGTCACATCATAAATAATTAAAGGTCAGACACATTAGTGGAATTAATCAGTATGTTACTGACCATGTCACGGTCACAAATCAGTTGTCTTCAATTACCCTTTGCTCCAATTATGTGTGAGGCGGAGTGAAATTGATACAGACATTACAATTCACGCGGATGCTTCAATCATTTAAATTTAGACTCTATATTAAAGCATTAAGAGCGTAGCGAACCGTCATCATAAAATGTCACAACTAAACGTGCTAAGGAAAAACTAGACACAACAGTGTGCAAATAATGTTGATTTTCGATTGTACCAATTAACTCTGATCATATTAACGGAAAAAATAATAAGGCAAATTTTCAAGAGCGAAATAAAAATGAAACTCTAAGTAACTTTAAACATGACATTTATACGCAAGTACGTGAATCACTGTAAAATACCTATTACTAAACTTTATCGTGGGAATGTGATAAAATTCTATACGTTTAGTAATACGTAGGTACGCATTAGATAGTAAACTCTGCAATGCGCAAGACTAAGTATAAGTTTATTTATAAATATTTTAAGAGGTTATCTTTGATTTAAATGGAGTACTTCCATAAGATTGCGATAGATATGAACTAACATTTGCATGGGATATTACAAAACCTTTATAATAAGAATTGGTACTTAACTAGATAACTCACAATCAACTAGCTCAAAGAAATCAGTTTACACGCTTTTGTTATATATATTATCAGTTACCGGATAAAAATAATTATGCATTATTTTATTACCTAGGTAACACTGAAAATATTTAGAACGGGCCAGCAAAATTGCAAATGAAAACTTTTTTGTATTTCAATTATAGAACTCTTTGGTAACCGAATGTAATATATTGCATTCATTTGTCACTTGCTTTTTTTTTGTGAATTGGCGGCAAATCTAAATACTCTTGTTACACGTGAAAATGAATGATTTATTACGACTTTCGTTGTGGGCTTACTCAACAACAAAGCTATGATATGAGCATTTTTTAATGAAGCCCCATCTCGTGCTACTATTTACAATTGGTTTAACGTGTTTAAGCGTGGACGTAGCAATCTCAGTGATGATCCGCGTGAGGGACGTCCTTTAACAGCGACTACTAAAGATAACATCAGTGCGGTGCGACGGATGATAGAGGAAGATAAGAGAGTGACCTATCAGCAGATACGGGCAAGCCTAGGCATTGGTATGAGTTAAGTTCAAAAAATATTACACGAACAATTAGGCGTCAGGAAGCTCTGTACCAGATGGATTCCCCATACTTTAACCGACGACCAGAAACGCCTTCGTATGGACTGATTTCGCGAAATGTTAGATAAGTTCAACGGCGTTGACTCAAATGCTGTATTTGACATCGTCACGGGTCATGAAAGCAGGATAAATTGCTACGAACCCGAAACCAAAAGGCAATCAGCTCAGTGGGTGTTTCCTTTTGAGGTTCAGCCAACTAAGGTAAAGAAAGGAAGAAGTCAAGGAAAAAAGATGATTGCCTCGTTCTTTGGTCGGAACAGTCATTTCGCGACAGTTATGCTAGAAGATGGAAGGACGGTTACTGCAGACTGGTATGTCAATCGCTGTTTGCCTGTTGTCTTGGAAAAAAATCGACAGCAGCGCCCTCGAAGCGGGATCCTCCTTCACCACGACAATGCTTCAGCGCACTCCGCAAAACGGACTTTTGAATATTTGACTATGGCAGGTGACGAGATAATGCGTTATCCGCCATACAGTCCCTACCTGGCGCCCTGCGACTTTCATTTATTCCAAAGACCTAAAGATAAACTTCGAGGTATTGGCTTTATGAGCCCTGAAGATGCGGTGAAAGCGTACGAAAATGCCATAGAAGAGACCCCTAAGGAAGAATGAGCCCACTGCTTTTCTCAGTGGTTCCATCGAATGTGACGATGTGTAGAGAGAAACGGAGATTACTTCGACAAACAATAAAAGTATTGGCAACATTCTACATTAAGCCGTTTTTTTTATTTTCTAAACATTTTCAGTGTTACCCACGTACAAATAGAGATAACAACAGAACTAAATTAGACATTTGAACATCAAAGAGCAGTTAGGTATTGTGTTCGCCGCAATAACTTCTGTCTGCCCTATACAGAGACTCTAACAAGGGATCTCAGAGGTCGTAAAAAGTAAAATTTAAAAGTAAGTTACCTATATTGTAAAAGATATGGTGTAGGACTGAATGTAATTTTGTTAGATTACATCAATTTTTTCAATTTTTGCTTTAAATTTAAAAGGTAACCGGTATCCACCAATATCTTTATATACATTTATAATACTCGTACATTATCCAATTCATTATATTTCTTTGTGTTGGCATTGCAATCGATATGTGCAAACAACTTTAAATAGTTTAAACAATAAAATTCCATAGAAAAATCAAGCGAGGATGTGAGAATATTTATTTTGGGAATTCGTAAAGTAATACCTCGCAATATTTTTAAAGCTGAAACCTGTTTTACCAGCTCATAATCAATTTTTATAGCTTAAAATGGTTAACAGTAAAAAAATAATAGCTTAGAAATGAAAATGGCACTACTCGGTTGTTGCCGGTCAATCCGGGTTATTCCACTAATCTTCATCATCCTCATCATCAGCAGTTTATACATACACATTACCACGCTAATATTCCCGAAGGGGTAGGCAGAGGTGCATTATACACCGACACTTTGCGAGTCGTGTGGAAGCGGCTCATTAAAAGAATACTACCAACCCATCTCTTTCCGTGTGTCGTAAAACGTGTGTCGACTAATGGACTTTGAACTGAGCAACCATCCAATAGCTTATAGCGGCGTGAGGCTCACCACCTGTCACGCTGAGTACAGTCACTGCTTGGTGAAGCGCGGACGCTGGCAGTGACCTGTATTTGCGGTGCTTTTGCCTGGTCTCTGACTAACCCTTAGGGGATAATAGTCGTGATTATATGTATGTATGGACTTTGCGAGTAATTTCGTTGGCCCCACGTAATACGGGACAAGCAATGCAAGAGTTTATGGGAATGGTTTTGATAAGCATTTTCACAAATTATTCGTAGTATCGCTTCCCGGTTACTGTGTTTTGTGCATGGCAACAGGCCTCACAAATAAGGGCTTAGAATTAAATTTGTAATACCTTTAGAAAAAAAATTCTAGCATAAGCAAAATACACTTTAAAAAGAGAACCGATTCTCTTACGTACTAACGTCATAATATTAGATCCTTACCTATGAAATTTGTGTTTTGTATGGAGATTTTGGGGATGTCTGCATTTTACATACTAACATTTTATCAGTTTTCTTCACAACGACAAATCCAGAGATAATCATATTTGGCATGTATCATTAGACAAGCTTTAGCAATATGTGTGTGAACACGCTTGATAAAAATTATTCATCGTTTTTATGTTAATGCAAATCAAATGATGGAGGCAGTTAAAAATAATTGTCTTTGTGTCTAATTTTCACACAATTAAACTTACAAAAAATTATCAAATTAAATAATACGAGCTCAAATATATGATCTATTTTTAGAAGAGGCAATTATTTTATAAGAATGTTCTGAAACTTGATAGTTACGGACAAATTGCTAAGACAATAAAAACACCAATTTCATAGGTAGGGACCCAATATACGTATCACAACTTCGCTTTGCTCTCTGAACAATGCTTACACGCAACAATACATGCCACGTCACTGTATCCAACTGACAGCTTCTACACGAGTATTATCACGAGCAGTTTGACATTCTTTGACAGCACACCAATACTCACTGTCAAACTCGAAGCCTTCGTTGAACATGCTTCCGACTTGTTCCCTTCGTCTTTTGAGCTTCATGGCTTGGATACACTCAAAGTTTAATTAATTGTGGAACATTTTCTAAGTCCTCAAGTTTGCTTATGACATTCCATACAATAAGATGCTAACATTGTATATATTATTATATTTTTATTTTTTTCGCAACAGCGAAAGCAAATAAATATTGTGGGTTGACGTATAGTCAAAGGATTAAAAATGTTAAGATAAAATATGATAATATCTTTTAATGCCGATCTTTTGCATTACTTTTATTGTGAATAAAGTACAACAAATGACAATGCAATCTAACGTTGAAAGTTATCAGTTTCTCTAGTTTAAAAAAAAATAATTTTGCTCATTGTCTAAAATTTTTGCCCATGGGTCTAAAAATGCACTTCACAAACAAGCACAAAGAAAGTCCAGAATAATGTCAAATGTAAATCCTTCAGTTTGACAGATGGGTGTTTATTTGAACATAGAATAGCTACACACCACCTAAATACACAACATTCACAACACAGCACGTTATTTTGTGGTTTTAAACACGCAACAACTTGTGCAAGGGTTACTTAGGAAACTGAGCGACGACGCCCGGCACATTGTGTGTACAGATAAAAAAATCGAGACAAAAATTCGTCGACTCGAATATTCAGATGGCAAATAATAATAAGGCCGCTGTTACACTGGCAGCTGTCTGTTAGATGATTATGATGATGTTCTATCAATTTATTATTTTAGTTGCACGATTGAACGACACTACACTACTACTACCCCTTCAGAAATATAGCCATGATCATGTGGTATGTTTCATATTAAATAACTAAGATGTTTTAGTGATTTTGAGGAGCTTGGTGGCGTATTGGTTATTACGCTTTGGCTTTCGATTGAAACAAAGCTACCTTCGCCATAGTCAGGCCGTGGATGGGTGACCAAAATTTTGTCCCGATCGCTATTTGCGACTGTTTCTAACCACCAATCCGCATTGGGCCAGCGTGGTGGTGTTTCGGTCCATACTCCTCATGTGTTCCTCCATGAGGAAGGCCTTTGCCCAGTAGTGGGACGTATATAGGCTGAGGATATAGATATATAGGCAGTGATATCATAGTTTAAATATTGTACCAGTACTGAGAGGCGCCGTAGTGTAAACGGGTCCTGATACTGTTAACGTAACAAAACAACCGTGTGTCAATTGCTGAAGTTGCATTTTGTGAAGTTTTTGTTAATAAAACACAAAATAACAAATATACATATATCTCTCTAGGTACATTATCTTATCAGCCTGTGCTAGTTTTACTAGTGTTTATACTAAAAATTATAGAATCTTTCGCTTGCTCCGTAATCAAATTATGAATAGTTATTTGTATAACAAAAAAAATTTTTTTTTATATCACACCACAGCAAATGATTCAGCAACATCTAATGGGCAGTTAAAGTTTTTCCGATTTTCCATTTCCATTTACTTTGTTTAAATTTGCATTAACTTATTTTTTTCTCATATCTCGTTAATGACCTTATTATACTATAAAACTGGGCCTCGCGAACAAAAACAAACCTTAAACATTGCCCCGTCTTGGACCGTGCCGATATATCATTAGGTAAATTAAAATAAAATCAGGGCTGTCTAACGTACACCTTATTACCATAAGTATGATGTGTGATTTTATTTGTCTCAACATGCATGTCCAAAAAATGCATAAAAAAATAGAAATTAATATTCCTTCTAAATTGGACTTTAAAACGTAAGAAATAAGTTATGTATTAAATTGGAAAATCCATTTTCAAAAGAATTTAAATTAAGAATCTCATGAGTCGCCCAACTTATGGAGAAGCATTGGCAATATTGGCGCGTAGGTTGGAATCAAAATTGGACCACGAAACGCGACGACGGCTGACGGCGAAACGAGTAATTCGAAGATTAGCTGGTCACATCATCCGTCCGGCGCTGAAGCTAACGGAACGTTTCCGACAGCTGCCGAACGGCGCCGAAGATGGTCGAAAGGCGTTGGGCGGCTGTTGAATGATCCTCTTGCATGCCTTCATCTCCGACGATAGCAGAACGGCGCCGGAGACGGTTGAGTACCGATGAAACACAATGAAACTAAACATGAAATGCCAAAAGGTCCGTACAACTCACTCAACAGTGAGTAAAGCATTTCTGGAAATTTTCGTGGTCACGGCACGACTACCAGCCATTCGCGACGGCTATTCGGAAGTGTCGATTGCCGAACGGATGTGATCAGCTGTCGCGACGGGCTATCCGGAAGAGTAGACTGCTGAACGTAAGTGAAGAGCCGTTGTGACGGACGTTCGGAGAATTGGAATGCCGATCGCAACATTTGGTCGGCGTTAAGTCGAGTAGTGTGGTGATACGCATTCGGCTAAAGCCGATAAGTTTAGGGAAACCCTAAGGGAGTTTTTGGCGGCATTTGACTATGGCGGGCGTGATTTTTTATAGCGATGATTGTAATATTGTTTCGGAGTGGATATTGATGAGTAAAATCAGTGTAGTTTTGTGTAATAAGTGTCTATGATGATGAGCAACGTGGAGGATCATTCAAATAAGCGTCAAGTGGTGTGAATATTTTTGAGTTTTTTATCGTGGTAAACAAATGGGGAACAAATGCCTTAGCATGCCTGGCGCCAACACAGGGAGGCCCAGAAAGCGCTGGCTTGATGTTGTTAAGGATGACATTCGTGTAAACAACCTCACCGACAGGAATACCGAATACTGGGAAAAGTGGAGTAGCCGAAGTAGGAAATCGGACGCCGGGTTCTCTCGCCAAGGGCGAGGTGATCGACCGGGACAATGCTAGGATGATGATGATCGTGGTAATCCATCCTATCGAAGTAGCATCACAGTGTTTTCCATCGATCATTTGGCGCCAAGCTCTCCCAAGATGCATTGAAATGTTTACAATTGCATTTCGTAATAATATTTTCAGTATTTGAAAATATTATGACAAAAGACATGGCTGTCCCTTTCTAGGGAGAATTTTAACCACAAAAATTGTAGCATTCTGAATATAAAATTACATATAATTAATAAATTATTCGCATTTTTGATGTGCGCAATGTTGAATTTGAAGTGATTGACTTCTAATTGATGATGATGAAATATATCACATAAAGGTTTTACAGCAAAAAAAGATAAGGTTCTTGTCTTGATCAAAGAATTTGGTAATTTCTGGAATCAACGGGTTTAAACAGTGAACTGTAAAGGGCTGACACTAGTGATGACTTGCTGCTCGATGCGGGATGCATGGGGGTCGGGAAAGGAGTTAATAATAATAAGATTCATGGGTGTAAGACAGTATGATGATATGAACACAATAACCGGTTATTTGAAAGAAAATTAAGAGCGAGTAGCCAATTCATCTTCATTGATGAAAGTCAACAAAACATTTAAATACAATGGCGACAATAAAATCGATTGAGTTAATTTATTGCAATATATGAATAAGGCCATAGACTTTATTCAGGAGGCATATTTACCAGTCGGTCGCGGTTTCAGCTCCAAATTGATTGATACACTTTCAACGGCCATTTTCTGATAATTCCTAATGAAATAAAATAATATTTTAAAACACTAGTCGGTCAGCGTTGAATCGATAACACTGAATGCGTCAATACTCGATAACCGAGTAGTTCTGTTATCAGAGATAAGCGATTGCGCTAGAGCTGCATGAGGTTCTTCCTGTCATTGTTATGTTTAATTTGATTTATATTGTTTGATAATCATTCGTCTGATTTGTTTGGGTTGATGTCCGTTTTATGTTCCATTTTTGTCAAAATAGAGACACAGTACACGACAGCAATATTATAGACTAGGAATAAAATGAAAAGCATCTGGTTTCGCCGTACTAGTGTCGATCTAGTTCGGGGCGCCCTGGGAGCGTTTGGAGAATTGGCAAAACCCGCGAGTCGCTCTCAGGGATGGGGTTGCGCCAGCGCCACTAACATTTGACTCTGGGTGAGTCTTACACAATACTACGGTACAGGTCTCAAAAACTTTTCTTTCCGGTCAAAAAAGGTAATTTTCGCATTCATTCTTGGCATATGGGCTCATGTTCATTTGCATTTCACAATAATAACATAGCCTTACCCTTTTTGAATGTATCATTAATCATCAACATATCATTCTCCCCAACAAAAAAAAAATGGTTTAGTCAGCAATGACTATGAGTTTACAATACGATTAAGTGTAAAATTGATAAATATCTAATCAGTTAGTCAATATAGAACACTGTTATCATTAATTATATTTGCGCAATTATTTACATATACTAATTAGGATCATAAATAAAATCAACAATTTTGAGTATGAGCGCCGCCTTACTTAACGACGCATATTACCAATATTGGTAATTTGCTATACAAAAAAAAAGCAGTGGCACAAATCAATTTTAAATTTTTCATCGTTATAACCAACCTACATAAGGGTCCCATTCCTTTGAACTATTTGTGACTGTGACCTTAGTTTCTCTGATATATTTATTTAACTATTTATTGTACACAAAAGAAAAAATTAGAATATACAACACATAAAATAAAATAACGAGTACAAAAGGTAGGGCTAATTCTAATAGATATATGTTCCAGCCGACTTGGTATAGGAGAAATGCATATAAGTAGACTGAGTCGCTTGTACTAAATAATAAATAATTATATATCGAATAATATATAATAATTAAATAATATAAATAAATAAAAGTAATATATGCATATACAAATTTAAGTACATATCAAATTACATAAACAAATGATACGGATGTGAAAATATGGTGATTAGGAAACGTCAAGTGAGAATCAGTGAAGCGAATAAATAAATAATGAAGTAAATGTTTATTTAACAATTTATTGCACACACAAAAAAACACAAAAGCAATACAAAAAAAAACAAAAGGTAATTTAGTACAAAAGGTAGGGCTTATTCCTAACAGAAATGTCTTCCAACCCACCTGCGAAGGAAAAATGCTGAGGAGTAAACTGAGTCGCGTGTACTTAACAATATATACATATGAAATAATAAATGAAATAATATATATAAATATAAAATAAATAATATTATACCGATATATAAATAAGTAACAACACATAATACATAAATAAAATTTTATGGATGTGACAAAAACGATGATCGGGGAACGTAAAATAAATATAAGACAAGTTAAGTAAACAAAAAAAAAAAGTTATGTTGAATTGAGATAGTATTCCTTAAGCCGTGCCTTAAACAGTGAGAGAGTCTGACAATCTCGTACTGATGGAGGTAATGAGTTCCAGAGATTGGCCGCGCGAACCGTGAAAGAGTCTAGGAAAAAGTCGGTGCGAAGAGGCTGGGGTGGTAGCTTAAGTAGGGAACGGAGATGTGATCTGCAGGGAACGTCTGTTGGGCGAGCATACTGAAATCGCTCACGAAGATATGAAGGGTAGGAAGGGTTATGCAAAATATTAAAAAGCAACGAAAGAATGCGGGAATTTCTTCGGAGGCGAATAGGTAACCACTTAAGTTGTGATCGGAATTGTGAAATGTGGTCGTATTTGCGGAGTCCAAAAATAAACCGAATACATACATTTTGCAGGCGATCTAACTTATTCAACAGGTCCTCGCTAATGTCTAAGTAGCAGGCGTCAGCATAGTCTATAATTGGCAGTAATAATGATTGAGCCAAGGAGATCCTCGTCGGTATGGGCAAGAAATACTGGAGAGACTTAAGTGAGTGGAAAGAGGCAAACACCTTACGACTTACTTCTTTAACATGTGCTTTCCAACTCAGACCGCTATCAAAGATGACCCCTAGGTTTTTCGCTGAATGCGATATCGGTATAACAGATCCATTCAAAAGGACAGGTGGAAGAGTAGTTGAGTTAATCCGATCTAGCATGTAACGGCTACCCAGGATTACTGCCTTAGTTTTAGTGGGGTTGACAAGAAGACCGAAAGATTTAGCCCAGTCGTTGACCCGCTCCAGATCCTTATTTATGGCAACAACAGCACCGTCAAAATCAGATGCAGCTGAATGGCGATAGATTTGTAAGTCATCGGCGTACAAATGAAAGCTTGAATCAATTAAACCGGTCACAGTGTTGATAAAACAGGAAAATAGAAGTGGCGACAGTATACCACCTTGAGGAACTCCAGCTGATAGATCACACCACTCAGACTGATTGTCACCATCGCGAATAGATTGGGACCTACCGTGAAGGTATGACTCGAACCAGGACAATGCAGAACTAGAAACATTTAAAGACCCAAGTATGCCAAGAAGGATGTCGAAGTTTACAGAATTGAACGCATTACTGAAGTCAAGAAGTAATAGGAGAGTCAACTGTTTGTTTTCCATTGCTAGCCTTATATCATCAGACACTTGGATAAGGGCAGAAACTGTGCTGTGGCCGGGACGGAAACCTGACTGGAATGGACTCAGCAAGTTATTAGAAAACAAGAAATGAGACAGTTGCTTGTGGGCCAAGTGCTCAATGACCTTGGATAGGAAAGGAAGAATTGAAATGGGTCGGAAATCAGAAAAAGAATTAGGATAGGAAACTTTAGGTACGGGTATGATGTTAGCTTGTTTCCAAGCAGAAGGAAAACAACAAGTGGAAAAAGACGATTTAAAAATGTGAGTCAAGACGGGAGTCAGTTCATTAAGTAGGGGAAGTATCATTTTGGAATTGATTTTATCATTTCCGCAAGCAGCAGAAGAAATTTTCAAAATGGCCTTTCTTACATCGTCATTGGAAATGGAACCAAATACAAACGGAGTACAGGAGAGCGAAGGAGCTTCGTGAAGATGTTGCAGAGTTTGAGCCTTAACATTAGGGTCCACTGAAGTAAGAGGAGAAGAGAAATGTTTGTTTAGGAGGCCAATATCAATATTCTGAGAAGTCTGCGAACAAGACTTGCCAATGCCAACAGATTTTAAAAATTTCCAAACTACAGAAGGCGATTTTCCAGTCAAGGAATCACGGAAGTATAATCTTTTCGCATCTCTGCACAAGCGATTGCATTGGTTCCTTAAAAGCTTAAAACGACTTAAGTTGGCTTCGCTTGGGAAGCGCTTCAAGCGGCGTTTGGCCCTGTCCCTATGACCCATAGCCTCTTTAATTTCAGATGACAGCCATGGTGCAGGATTATGTTTGACTTTAATTCTTTTGACAGGAGCATGTTTATCATACAAGTCAAGCAACATTCTATTAAGAATTGAGACCTTCTCATCCGTTGATCCACATGAAAACATTTCAGACCAATCCAACGCAGATGCATCAGACTGCAAAGCATTTAAGTCTAAGGACTTGAAGCTACGATATAATTCATATACAGGTCTGCGTTTCGGTGGTCGAACTTTAAAAGAAAGGTAGACAAGATCGTGGTACGAGAACACAGCAGCAAGCTGGCCGTGCACCGCCACCTTGTCTGGAGAGGATACAATTATGAGGTCCAAGAGAGAGGGTACACAGTTAGGAAAAAAATGTGTAGCAGAAGAAGGAAGAATGTGAAGATTGAAAGAAGAGACAATGTCCTGCAAGAGGTGAGAACGCTTGTTATTTTTAATAAGACAAGTATTAAAATCCCCCAGTATCAGGACATCGCTATAGATGGGGCAGATGTCATTTAACAAACGTTCTAAGGTAGGAAAATAATCGATAGTAAGATTAGGGCTGTAAAAAACACCGAGAGTAATTTTTTTATGATTGACGATTATTTCAATAAATAAGTATTCAGCAGATTCGGAATATAAGCTAGGAGAAGAATGAATAATTTTATAAGGTAAGTCCGCACGAAGATATATGGCTACACCACCACCACCCTTCCCGGTTCTGTCATTACGTATGAGGACAAATCCTGGGATAGAATAAGACGTAGAAGAAAGTGACGGCTTCAAAAAGGATTCAGAAACAAGAATAGCATCTAAGCAAGAAATGGAAAAGGAAGTTAGTAGGTCCGCATAGTGCGAGGGAATACTTTGAGCATTGATGTGCACAATATTAAAGTTGTTTTCGACACGGTCAAAAGCGGAACCTAGCTGATCATGTAGTGATGAAGAGTCAGCGAAGGAATCATTCTCAGCACTCAAAAAAACCATCAGACAAGGAAGAACACGAGAAAAAACTATCATCAATATTCCCAATATCATCCATAAAATAGAATAAATAAATATAAATACAAATATAATAAAAATTATATATATATATACACAATAAAAATAAAGAATATTTATAACCTTTAGGCTAGTTTACACCATAATGAAACCAGCACTCACCACAGCAAATAAGTTGGAGAAATTAAAAATTAATAACATAATGAAAGTAACAACATACATAACACTTAATCCTGTAAAGCAAAATTAATAACAGTACTACACATATTAATAGGCACCATTTAGTAATTAAAGGCAAAAATGCAGAATAAAAATAGAAAAATAAACAATAATTAGCAATGGCTGTATGAAATAAATCCCTCTGTTTTTTTATGACAGATTAAAAACAGTGATGACAGGCGCTGTCAATAATCTATGTGACATTGACAGACGGAACAAATACAAATAACGTTCGAAATCGTTTTCCGGGATTTTAAAAATAATAATGCAATAATTGATTTTGCAAGGTAACATAAGAAAGATTAACAATTATAAAAATGTAGGTAAATGTTACTAGTATACCAAGCACAAATACATCGATTGCTGACAAGCTACAAAGCATATTATTTCGAAGATTTGGATTGCACCCTGCCAGATGAATTGGAGGACTTCACCATCCTTCTCCTGCCAGGGACTTCAGCCGCAATGCGGCTATTACCGGGTCTGACAGCATCCCCTTCACCAGACACAGGTGGAAATTTCATCAAGAAAGGCTGCAGCTCATTCAATGTCTCCACTGATTGCCGAGAGTTGTCAGGAAGAATAATGTGAATCTTACCCAAGGAAGACCAACACTTGTTCACACCAAAGTGTGTACGTGCGGCAAGGAATAATCTGTGCCTGATCTTTGTGAGGAATTCTGATACAGTGATTCCGGAACCCTTAAGAGCACTTTTGCTGTCCCAAGCCAGACTGCGGTGCTCATAACTTGCAAACCGTACGAGCACAGGCCTAGCTTTACCAGCCGATCTACCCAGACGATGGCAACGAAGTATGTCAGATTTATTCATGTCACTCAGTTTCATTTGTGTGGTCAAAGTTCCCAATATGACATTCTGTAAACGTTCTTCCTTGGTTTCAGGGATCCCATGAAAGAGTAACACCTTCCTTCTCATGGCAGTTTCATGACGATCATATCCGAGCGACAGAAGGTCCAACTGATTTTTTATGCTAGAAAAAGCCTGCCACATAAGTTTTTTGAAATCAGCAAACTCACATGCCAACGAAGAAATCTCAGGAGGAGCTGACTTGGTGCTGGAAGTAGCTTGTTGCAATTTAGCTTCATATTCCTCCATACTTGTCTTAAACAGCTTGTGAAGTGCGTCCAAATTGTTTGCCATGTTCGTGTCCATAGTTGCAAGATTGATTAATGTGAATAAAATTATTGATGATGTTGTTTTATTATGAGTGGTGAGTGCAGGTATGATTTTAAAGTAATTAGTGCATAAATAAAACTGTCCTTCTAAATTATTAATATTAAAATTTAAAATAAATATCCAGAGCAATTTCAAATATGTGTTGCCTGTTCAACTACCCGCGAGCGAATGTTGTTAAATTGAGATAGTGTTCCTTAAGTTTTATAAAAAGCGTGAGTGTCTGACAATCTCGTACTGATGGAGTGAATGGCCCGTATTACAGAAACCAAACTCAAGCGTAGATCTCTGCTTGAGCGCAGTTAAAAAGGGATGCGCTGCGTGGGATCAATAGCGCCATCCCTCTCTAACAGTGCTCAAGCAAAGATCTACGCTTGAGTTTAGTTCCGTAATACTGGCTAGAGTTCCAGAGTTTTGCCGCGCGAACCGTGAAGGATTCCAGGAAGAATTCGGCGCGAAATGATTCGGGCGGAAGCCTGAGCAGGGAGCGGAGGTGTGTTCTGCAGGGAACATCTGTTAGGTGAGCATAGTGAAAACGCTCGCGAAGATATGAAGGATAGAAAGGGTTATGCAAGATATTGAATAATAAAGAAATAATGCAAGAATTTCTACTAAGTAACCACTTAAGTTGAGATCGAAAGTGTGAAATACGGTCGTATTTACGCAGTCCGAAAATGAAGGGAATACATAAATGTTGCAGTTACGTTTAAATAACAGGCATCAGCATCGATAATTGGCAGCAACAATGATCCTCGTCGACATGGGTAAGAAATACTGCAGGGCTATTTTCAAAATAGCCTCGGAAACTTTTCGAATCCTAATGTCAAACCTCAAATGTCTCAACATCGAAAGCCTCGAAACGTTTCGTTAGCTCTGTGCTCTGGTTAGAGCGAGATGCGACAAGAGACATGATAAATAATTCAAAACTAAATAACTCAATAAACTTCAGTAGTTTTGATGTAAATAAGTATAAAATGCTATGTATGTCATCACATCAATGTAGCTCAAATGAAAACTATATCAGTTCTTTTTTTTAAGAAAATTGTCAAACAAAACGGCATGACATAAAGAATCAATGTTCTTATATAATGACTAGTGCAAATACTACTTACAACATTAGTAGAAATTCCAATAAAATAAATTAATATCTTATCAAACCTTTTGTTCCTTAAAAATCTTTGCATGTTTTCGAATAAAAAAGGTATTTGTGAAATATTAGAACAACAAATACTAGAATAAAATATGGTAATTGTGTCATCATAAAATATATGAACAAAAGTTTGGTTATTAACTACTAAATTCAAAATTTAGTAGACACTTATTGCAGTAACAACACTGTTAGAGAGGGACAATCGGTACACGTATGCTGGCCTTCTCGGAACAGTTATGAATTTTCTGACTTATGATTCCTAAGGCCTTACGAATAAAGCCGAAATTTGAATGTGTTTATTTTTCAGTACTTATTCCAGTTTATGCAAAGCATAATATTACTTCTATAGATGCGACATGGCTTTCTTACTTGACTTTGACAATGACAGTTAAGAATTGATTTTGACATTCGATTCGGAAAACGCTATTTTGAAACGCTTTCGGAAACGGTTCGGAAGACTTTCCGTATAGAAATGTCAAACATGCATTTACAAAGTATGATAGAAAATGGTTGGTTTGGTAGAAAACAAAAATCTACCAAATTATTTTTAGTTTAAACCAACAGAAATATTATAAAATTATTATATTTAGAGTGTTCGATAAAAAATACTTTACCAAGCAAAAACACAATAAATGACGGAGTTTACAAAGAAAGTTTAGACAGTCTTCCGTCTAAAGTTTTAACTATCCTTGTAAAAGGTTTGGTACGTTTGATACTTTGTTGGTGTTTGATGTTTCACTTTTGATTTCAAACAATTATTATTGTGTTTTGATTGCAAAAGTACATAAAATACACTGTAATATTATTCCCCGACTATGCATCTGAAATTAACAACTTTTTATAACACCTAACACCAAACGACATAAGGCATTATATTGCCGAAGCCGTATTTTTCGTTAAACTAGGCATAAAGTTATTCTTAGTTTATTAATAAAGCGGTTAGGTTAATAGGTTATAAACTTTAAAGGAGTTTTTGTAATCATGCTATTCATTACAATCTAGTATGCTATTGTCAATTCACTATAGTTAATCAGTTAAAGTTTCTAAATAGGATGCACTTAACCATCTTCACATTTTATGAGAACATTTGCCATAATTCGATAGCCGAAATAATGTTTACTGTCTTAATTAACTAATAAATGCCAGAAAAGCATTAAAATGTGTTATTTTTGTGAAATCTTGTGATTCGGATGAGATTCCGATAGCAAATTGTTCGCGGAATACTTTCCGTATTGAATTGTCAATTTAAATGACAGATTCTCTCAATCCGATAGTTCAAAATCGCTCTTGTTTCGAATTCGAGCGGAATGTTCGTGTCCGCGGTTGCTGATTGGCCTAGCTAGATGCGTTGCAAGGTCAAACGGATTCGTTTCGGAAAGAATTCGAAAAGTTTCCGACCTTTCAAAATAACCCTGCTGGAGAGACTTAGTGAGTGGAAAGAGAACACCTTTCGACTCACTTCGTTCACATGGGCCTTCCAGCTCAGATTACAAACAAACTGAATCAACTTCGACAGAAAGTTTTTCGCTGAATGCGATATAGGTATGACTGAACCATTCATGAGGATTTCTGAAAATCAGTCAATCAGTCAGAAACTCCGAGGATATCTTTGTTGCCCTTTGGATAACCTTAAAACGTTAGCTTATAAAAGATGATAAATAACAATTGTGTTGAATGTTTATTTTAAGCTCATGTCATTCGGTTCCATCTGCCTGCATATCAAGTGAAATTTGATTCGTCCCTAGTCGATAGGAATAATAATCATGTTATATGGTGAGGAGCTCGGTGGCGTAGTGGTTAGTACGCTTTGGCTTTCGATCGAAAACAAAGCTACCTTCGCCATGGTCACGACGTGGATGGGTGGCCAAAATTTTGTGATCTCGAGCTCCTCCGTGTTTCGGAAGGCACGTTAAGCTGTTGTTCCCGATCGCAATCGCGACCGTATCTACCCACCAACCCGCATCGGGCCAGCGTGGTGGTGTTACGGCCCATACTCCTTATGTTTTTCTCATGAGAAAGGCCTGTGCCCAGTAGTGAGACGTGTATATAGGCTGAGGACATGGTTCCATATTATTATTATATTCCATATTATTATAGGTTATGGTTCTCAACATTTCCTTTCCACTGAGGGATAAGCTCAGTCCAGCCGCCAAAGTACAGGTAAGTGGCGCGGCGTGCGTGGCGCGGGAAGTGCGTGTGTGTGTGCGGGGTGACTGACCTGGCGCGTGGTCGTGGACGCCGTGGTCGCGCGGGTTGTTTATGATGCGCATGCGGTCGTGGCGCGGGAAGTGCGTGTGTGTGTGCGGGGTGACTGACCTGGCGCGTGGTCGTGGACGCCGTGGTCGCGCGGGTTGTTTATGATGCGCATGCGGTCGTGGCGCGGGAAGTGCGTGTGTGTGTGCGGGGTGACTGACCTGGCGCGTGGTCGTGGACGCCGTGGTCGCGCGGGTTGTTTATGATGCGCATGCGGTCGTGGCGCGGGAAGTGCGTGTGTGTGTGCGGGGTGACTGACCTGGCGCGTGGTCGTGGACGCCGTGGTCGCGCGGGTTGTTTATGATGCGCATGCGGTCGTGGCGCGGGAAGTGCGTGTGTGTGTGCGGGGTGACTGACCTGGCGCGTGGTCGTGGACGCCGTGGTCGCGCGGGTTGTTTATGATGCGCATGCGGTCGTGGCGCGGGAAGTGCGTGTGTGTGTGCGGGGTGACTGACCTGGCGCGTGGTCGTGGACGCCGTGGTCGCGCGGGTTGTTTATGATGCGCATGCGGTCGTGGCGCGGGAAGTGCTGGTGCGCGAGCGCGGCGTAGAGCGCGGCGTCGGCGGCGGACCAGCACCACGCCACCACCAGCTGCGGGGTCGAGCGCTGCTCCAGGTGGCGACGGATGCTGCCTGTAACAACATACGATACACTAACAGCCAGCTCTATACCTTATTCTTTTCGCTTCATATGACTCTTTTTTTTTGTAAAATTTTCCCTTTCTCGGAAGGCATGGGAAACTAAGGCCATACAGCCTTGTTTTTCAATGCATAGACATTTTGGTGCTACATCGTGAATGAATGGTGAGGTGGATTACCACAATAAAAACTCAACATTTTCCACACCACTTGACGCTTATTTCAATGATCCTCCACATTGCTCATCATTACAGACATGTCCCATTTACAGATTTCACCCGAGATTCGAGAGAAATACAATCGCTAAAAATGGAAGAAGTTTTTGCCCTGCAGCTCCAGATCTAGGACGACGACCAATAGGCCAAGAAAGACAACCAAAATATGAAAAAGGCTTACGTCCTCTACACCAGAGCACACCATGACTGACCGTGTAAGGACCGTTATCGTAAAAAAATATATAAGTATCATCATAATATGCACTTATATGTTTATCTATGGTTTATCATTAAAGCAATCACTTCATAGGATTCGTTAGCTGCCATACACGTTGTTTCTTAAATTTGACATTTTTAATTTCTATCGTACTGTAGTGCGTGACACTGCAGTAGTATAAAATATTGGTAGATATAAAATATTGCTTATCAGATCCGTTGATTGATTATAACGCTTATGTGTGATAGACACCATTAAACTTTATAGACGTTTATTTATTTTAATAGGTTCAATAGCCAATTAGGTTAATTGACAGGCGACCATGACTCGTGAGAAATATCTAAACTTTATTCTGAAATTTAAAACGATGGATCTAACTGACAGCTAGCAATGCTGTTTATTTTTTTTATGTTGGCTGGTGATGAGCGAAGTCCTGTGGTACGAGTAAGGGTCTCCTCAAACTTATCAATGCGGAATCGCCATAAGCCGGTCGTCTACGAAATAAGGGTGTAAGTGCCATCATTCGCATCGGCTTGGCTCAGACGACGCAACGCGACGTTGGCCGACGCCGAAACTAGCAGTTTGTCGATTATCTGATCACATCCGTACGGCGCTGAATCTAGCGAGCGGAACGTATCCGACAGCTGCCGAACGGCGCCGGAGACGGTCGAAATGAGTTGGGCAGCAGTTGAATGATCCGCTCGCGTGCCTTCATCTCCGACGGCAGCCAAACGACGTCGGAGACGGCCGAGAACCGATGAAACTAAATATGAAACGCTAAAAGATCCACAACTCAGAGCGCACATTAAATCTGCAATGAAAGCATTTTTGGATATTTTCGGGATCACGAGACGATATGACTACCAGCCCTTCTACCGCCTATTCGGAGACTGCCGAACGTAAGTGAACAGCTGCCTGTTGTGACGGACGTTCGGAAGAATCTAACGCTAATCGCATGTCAACAGGCGTCGCAACAGCTGATCGGCGTTAATCCGAGTAGTGTGGTGATACGCACTTGGTTTAAGCCGATTCCGCGTTGATAAGTTTGGGTAGACCTTTATGGTATTCATTTCCCTTGTCGATGTTTTCGGTGTCATTCATGTTTCCCTTTTTCGCTAGTTTAAAGTAGAGGATTTTGATTGTAATTCAGGAAGGCAGTGCAGTAAAACCAGATAATCTTTTATTGAAAAGTCTTATTTCGCGCATACGTCTTACACCGTCTTGTCCTTAAAACGGTAAACGACTCTGTTTAACTCTTCATTCGATCTCGCTCGAATGACTTATGACTGAGTCATTCGCTGTGTTCTTTCGCTACTAGCCTTATCGTGCTCGTCTTAATCTTCGCTTACATTCATTTTCTTCTGCAAAACAAAGTACAAAACAGAACAAATAATTAAAATTGAATAGATTCAATTGTTTGTCTAATACGATTCAATTTTTCCTTCATTTCTTTTTTTACAATAAAGAAGTACAGGCCATTAAGAGTTCGTTAGTAAGGTTGGGAATGTGCGTATACGCTTAGATTATCTGTACTCCTTCGTCGATCTCATGACGAAGGCGGGGGCGGCCGACCGGGCAGGACGACCATTGGATGTCCCGTTCCGGATCCGCACTGGAATGCTCCCGATCTCGGGCGTGATGTGTAGGGTTTTTTGTGGGTAGTAGCGATACTAAGCCGTGGAGCCCCACATACCCTTACATGCCCTTCTCCACTTCTGTAGGGGTTTCTTAAATGCATTTTGATCCATCAAAAAAGGTCGATCAGTGTGATTGCAGAAGCCAGAGTCCGGCTCTGCACCGGTCACCGTTCACACCGACCGGCAGAGAGACCATTTTTTTCGTTATTCTTACTCTATATATGTCCCGCTGCTGGGCACAGACATTCCTCATGGAGAAACACATGAGGAGTATGGGCCGAAGCAACACAACGCTGGTCCGTTGCGGGTTAGTGGGTAGATACGGTACGAATAGCGACCGGGACCAATGTCTTAACGCGCCTTCCGAAGCACGGAGGAGTTCGAGATCACAAAGATTTGGTCACACATCGAAGGCCTGACCGTGGAGCAGATAGTTTTGTTTTCCATATCGAAAACCAAAGTGTACTAACCACTACACCACCGAGCTCCTCGATCATTATTATCACATTAAAAAAGTTTTGAATCATTGCAATAAGGTTCTTTTTACAAGCTTTTATTTTACGTGCATTGTATGTATTATGTTCGGGTAAAATCTTGCAACTCAATTTTGAACAGATATCTTTAACCAATTAAGCAGAAATTTTGCATGCATGTGTAAATCGGATGATAATGTAATATTATTAAGACTTGGACCTGATTTGATGATGGAACTGGAAGGTGGCCATAGGAACACAGTAACCAAGCCAAAGTACTCCTTAAGGTGATTCAATCGAGCCCAAACTTGATGGCATTGTATCGTTTAATTACTGTTTTGTTACTTTTTTTGTTATTGGAAATGCTCATGTTAGAACATAAATATCCCAACGCACTTTATGTGAAATAATAAGCGCAACCGATCGGCTGCTTTTAGGACGCACTCATTTGCGGTCGGGAACTGATCTTTTCTTGCTTTTTAGCCAATCTATGTAAAGCGGCTTGGTCGGCCCCGAGTATATAATCCGCGCCTGTCGGTGTGAAAAGAAAAGCTGTGTGAACGGACACTCAGTCGCCGATACCGTCTTGTCCAAGGACACCACCGATGTCCTTTTTTTCCTTTGAGAGAGGTTCGCTACCTACGAGGTTACCTCCTCGTCTGGTAGCACGCATGCGGTCGGCGCAACGTCTTCGTCCGGCGAGGACGGGCCAATCGCACGGGAGTGGACCCAAAGGACCGTCGCCTGTTCTAAGTGGGTATGCCCTGCAGCTCGGACGGAGGGTCTGACATACATATATAAGGTCACACCTTTTTCCCACAGGGGTAGGCAGAGGTTACTTCTTTCCACTTGCTACGATCAATACATATTTACTTTTGCTTCATGAACTGTCATCACATTCTTCCCAGGTGTAGGTGTAATGCCGTAACTTATTTTCCAGCATAAATAAACAAGATAGACGTGAGGTTGACACGCTCTTCGAGTTTTTAGCTTTAGACAGTTTCGGGTAAATTTTACCGGCTTCCGATCAACAGAGAATAGTACAGATACAGTCTCACGAGCTACTAAAAAGCCCTAAAACAGCACCGAGTCACAAAACTAATAGAAGCACTATTTGTATTAGGCGTCCATTTGTGATCTTTTTCGCGGGTAAACTGTGGTTGAACATTGGAATTTTGTAAAGAAATTTTGTAAAAAAACTCACGCAACGCGATGTGCGCGGCGACGTCCGGCGGGAAGTTCTTGCGCGTGGTGTTGATGACGCACAGCGCGAGGCTGCGCACGCCCAGCTCGCTCGCGCGGTTCAACACGTTTCTGGAATAAGTACAATGGGTTTTCACTCTTGCCGGCTCAATAGGTACTCTATAAGCTTGACAATGATTCGAGAATTGGGATACAGGTTTTATCGGTTGTTTCAACTGCTTATCAGTTTATAACTTCTTACGATTTCGTCCGCCTGGAATATAAGTATTTAGCGTAATGTCATATAGCCTATAGCCTTTCTCCATAAATGAGCTATCTAACACTGAAATAATTTTTCAAATCGGACAAGTAATTCCTGAGATTAGCGCGTTCAACCAAACAAACAAACTCTTCAGCTTTATAATATTAGTATAGATTATTAAAAACCTCCCGATCGTCTCCTAGTGGTTCATACCACCGGGCGATGATCGGGAGGTCCGGGCTCGATTCCCCTGGAAGCGGAAGTTTTTCTGCTCGGTTTGGTCGGTGGTAGGGCTTAAGCTAAGCCCACCTGGCTAGCTACCATTATAGGCATTGTTGCGTTCCGGCAATCAGAGGTAAGATAGCTAGTACCTCAGTCGTCGAGGTGAAGCTCGCTTCCACCTCCGGCCATATCGTCCGTCAGTGACCACCAGGTGACTAGGTGTGAACAAGCCGTGTAATGTAAAGCAACGTACTTGTAGCAGGCCTGCAGCGCCGCCTCGGGCAGCTGGTGCTTGGCGGGGCGCGGGCACACGGTGTGCAGCACGGCGCCGCAGCGGAGCCCGAAGCCGCGCGTCACCACCACCTCGCCCGCGCGGCACTCTGCCACACGCACAAGCGTCACCACTCTCACTCCCATGCATCATGCATCGCCCACCATGTCACACACTCTATTCACGATTGACCCCACTTCAATTTTCTTCAAACTCAGTGGTTTAGTAGGTGGGGATCGAACCCGCGACCTCTTGGTGCTGTAAAACGTGCCGCGTCAGCCACTCCGGCCCCTGTCGGCTTGCAAGTACCTTTTATTTACTCTTTTTAAGGTATTTGTACTAAAGAGGACATTTGTCGGTGGCGAATTTCATGTCGCACCTACATTTACCTTTAAAACGCTCATTGATGAACAGAGCCATCCCCCAAAAAAATAGATATAAAAATTCTTACAGCTTTTTCAACCACAAAGGCCAAGTGCGGGTCCTGCAGGTTATTGCGTAACGAGAAAACTTCGCCTGTTCTCTAGCACTTATTGAATATCAAGTCTACGAGCTAAGTCTACACTCGCAATTATTATTCCGAGATGAATGAATACCGAAGATCTAATGAATACTGAGGGAAGTGTTGGACCGACCATTGAGAACATCCTTCAT
Organism: Parapoynx stratiotata; assembly: GCA_910589355.1. Lineage (NCBI taxonomy): Eukaryota > Metazoa > Arthropoda > Insecta > Lepidoptera > Crambidae > Parapoynx > Parapoynx stratiotata. The sequence continues at coordinate 16,271,517 of OU342464.1, forward strand.
AGAATGTTACACCCAGCGCCTCAATGGACGGTTCAGCGTCTTCGGTTTATGTGACTTAAAATCGATTTCTTAAACCGAAACAAAGCTTACCAAGGCCTCTGGTGATGATGTCCTCCTTCAAGCCGCTGCCGGCCGCGGCAAACAGGCGGTCGCTGACTGGGTTACACTCCAGCAGCGTCTCATCTGTGGTGTTCGTTATTGCTTCCACGTCCAACGTCGCTATGTCACCTTGCCTGGAACATGGACATTTGTGGCACTGTGAAAGCTGCATTGGAAATGGTGGGCTCTTTAGATAATCGGTATGTTTCTATCCAAAACGAGGTACAAATTGTGCCTACCTATGGTGTTTGATTTCCAGCTTATTAAGGTTAAGTTTTTTAACAACAGGCTGGGAAACCAATCACAGAAAAATCAAACCATTTGTAACAACTACTATTGTGTTTTTTAAGGAAATATTCAGTACTTTGACCTCAATCTTACATCGAGGCCTAAAGTTGAGCATGCAACCTCAAAATATACCGTTACTTTCGTGAAAATCTCCAAATTATAAAACAAAGACGCAGGATGATTTGCATTTTGTAAAATATTGACGCGAATCCACTGTAAACTCATCGGGGGTAGAGGTCGATGATATGTTGTAATTTGTATGCTTATACTCCGAAAAGGGTTGACCAGAGATGTAACAGATAGAAGTAACTGATTGATAGTTCGTCTATATCAAAGAATACCTCTTTCATTCTAAAAAGTAAATTGAAACAAAATCAGACTGATGCAAAATGCAAAATGGACACCGGTAAGAGAGCAAAAAAAAAAAACAAAATGGCGTGAAAAATACACATTTTTATAAATGACGGTTTGACGGTCTTCAAGCCTCTTAGCTTATTACTGTTGACATTTAAACTATCAATCTGCACGCAATACATGACAAATAATTACCCTAAGTCTTTGTATTTCAAATCCGAAATAACTGATCATGAAATAATAAAGCCATACCACACCAAATTCGAGGAGTATAATAGGTACTATTGGATTTAAAGGATCTTGTAAAACAACAGACGGGTTTTTTGCTATCGAGGGTAACCCAGATGTATAAATAATGTAAATATGCTAACGAAGGCAAAGATCGCTTTATCTGCAAAACCAGTATTGCTATATTGGCAAAACGGGTTCCGTTCGATGCAAGACTTACAAAGATACTTCAATATGTTGCGAAGTTTTTACGTGTTTTAACTAAATCACAAAAACTAATTCTTATTGAAGGAAGGATGCTGTATATTGTAGTTTCTCTGGGATTTTTATCCTCATTCGTAAATAAAGAGCAGATAACAAAGACCAAAAATATATTTAGTGGTATGCTAATGAGAGAGGTGATTAATGATGAAAGATGATTACCTCAGGGAGGTTTAATGTCATGCTCTCGGTTTGTCGTAATATTTTTCTCTAAACTCTTTATTGTAGGTAATGCCAGAAACTTAGTGATTTGGAATGCTTCAAAAGGCATATCAGGGCTATCAAGGCTTAATCCATGATCAAAGTTACGATTGCAACGGTTTCTACACGGCAATCCATATCAAATCAGTGGTGGCATACTCCATGGTTTCATCCACAGGAGTGGGATATAATCACCCTCTATAATGATGATGATATTTAACAACTTCCAGATACAAAACGACTCCCTTTAAATTAGTATTAGTTTAGAAAGTCCCTTGTACGAAAGAGTTAGGAATTTAAAAGAAGGATCCTTTTGAGAAATTTGCATCTGGCGTTCATTTGCTTTTCTAATATGAACTCGTCTGACGCGATTGCAAAACAGTTCGTTGCAAGTTTCCAACGATTTGAGTGTGACTAAAAAAGTTGTTATTTCTAACGGGGGAAATATGTTGACCCTGAAGAATACGATTTGCGCATTTGAATACATATTTAATAGCAGATTATGAATGATGGAACTGGCCTAAAAACTTCCGATGACAATAGTTGGAAGTTTATTGAGTGTCTGATTTAAAAATGTATTCTTATATGTTTCTGTTTTGACGTTGTGACTTTGAAGGAAGTATTATCTGAAGTTCATCACCCGCCTAATACGTTTCACTGATGGACACTGTTGAGCTGAGTTTTCCTAGTTCCTTGGACATGGAAGAACACATGAAAGTTTAAGGGTCGTAACACCAAAACGTTGGTTTGTAACTGATGCATGCTAATTGGTTTATGGTATATAGAATATTGTTTGTTTTTATTATTATTGTTATTAAGGCAGACCTAGGTGAAAGTTTCTCGACCACATTAAAAACGTTCTTGAGAAGGGCCACGTCAAAAGGACCCGAAATCGCCGAGCATGTATGAGGACGGTAATGAGAGTTGATGAAGCGAAAGAAATATGCAGGGATCGTAGCAAGTGGAAGGATGTAATCTCTGCCTACCCCTGTGGGAAAAAGGGCGTGACTTATGTATGTATGTGTAATAGACAAGAGATACTACAGCACGCACAGTCTTTAGGTGTTCGGTGGTATTTCATTGAAATGCGAGCGTGATAATCTTGGGTGAGTGGCACCAAGTAGTTGGTGAAAGAATCTATAGGGCCACTGTGAAGAGGTGAATCATCACCATCATATTGATCTCAGCTCACAGATGTCCATTGGTGGACCTATGTTCATCCTCCAAAGATCTCCACAATGACCGGTGCCGCCCGCGCGTCTAGGGAGTTCCCGCAAACTTGGCCAGATCGTCGGTCCATCTCGTTCCAACGTTGACCGGTAGGAGGTGGACACTCAGAATAAAAATCTCAACATACCTATATTATATGTCCAACACTAGATAGGGATGATGATGATATAGTGAGGTTACAGTAATGGCAGAAGGAAGTCGTGTTATTTACCATATAGCGAATCTGTGGTTGATGTCATGGTCGGTGGGCGCGGCGGCGGACAACGGCGGGGGCGCGGGCGCGGGCGCGTGCGACCAGCGCCGCACCGCGCCGCACGCCGCCGGCGCCGGCGCGCGCATCACGCGCCAAGACGGCTCTGGGGAAACGAACAAAACATACGTTTATTGACCGTCATCGTCATCATCATCAACATGGACATAGGCCTCCTCCAAAAATTTCCATAACAATTCCGCGGCTTCCCGCGACCTCCACTAGATCGTCGGTCCACTTCGTGGGACCCACCAACGCTGCGCTTCCCAGTACGTGGCCGCCACTCAAGAATTTTTCCCACACCACATACGCACAAAATATGATTTAGATCACATTGGTCAGATTCCTCTTTCATCAGAAGCAGATTATTTTTTTATTTAGTCTGTTTCATCAGGAATGACGGTTGAAGATAACGTCATCATAGTTCGTCAATTCCCTCTTTGGGAGATAGGAGATAGATGAAAAATTCTAAACCGATTAAACAAAACTTTAAAAATATACTGCCTATATCGAAATAAGACGGTATTTGACAAAATCACAATCACGAGAATTGAGATTTGTCCAACAGTTTCAAAATTCTGAACAATACGGATAAAATAAAGGATCTGAAAACCTGAAGTTTGTGATCTGAATACAAAATATAGATGAAAGACATAATAGATGGGAAATTTGAATTCAACCTCTGTGTAGACTGCATCCAACTGGGCTGATAATGCAGAGCTGGTACTTTAACCAGGCACACAAATACACATTTAAACAAAAAAATCACTAATACAGTACAATATCAACAACAACATGAAAATTTAAGGACTAACAATGGCTTTGTTAACATTTACCTCATAACATAACCTACAACATCAAATACAACAACTTTATTCTAATTACTAAGAAATCGTCAACCTAATAGGCGGTCCATTAACACGTTGTGTATTTTGTTATAAATTCCGCGAAAATCTATTTAAGAATAAGTTTTATAGTTTTAGATTTAGTTGTTTGTTCTGAAATAGCCGCAACAAGACAAAGGAGATGAAAGAAGTAATGTTAATTCCGGTACAACACAATAATTATATAATAATAATTTTCCACAATAATAAAAGAAATAATGTAAGTTTTGATACGATAGAATCATTTACCAAGTTATAACAAGTTGTAAAAGAACAGCTAATTTTTATATACGATAATAATCTTGTTCGCTTTTGTTTCAGCGGTTCAACCACAGGCGAATCGACCCACATTTCCACATTTTCTGCACAGTAGCGTCGAATAGCTAAACAAAAGAAACACTCCCGGACGTGCTTTGATCAGAAGGGTAATCTAAATCAGCTATTTAGATCAAAGTCATTGAGATCTTTAGAGGCGCTAGTGAAGCCATGGAAAGTGTAAAGAGATTCGTTTTCAAACGACAAATATCTAGGCCACGACCCGTGACGTCAGAGATGCATTATCGCTATCCCGTTATTTGCCTTTATCCCAATAGAGACAGCGTATTCATTGAGTGTGAGGTAGAACTTGTATAACAATAATTTAATAGAGGGCACGTGACAAGTAAAATATTCACGACTAGACTTGCGGCATAATTTGCGTGACTGACATAAAACGTCTGCGACAAAAAGGTTTACGATTATAAAAGCAGAACTAAAGGTACTAGGGTACATGGAACTATTTGGCGCCTGAAAGTTTAGAAATAAAGCTTTATGTAACTCTGTTTCTGGAAAATTATTGTTCAGGAAATATTATAGACTCAGCTGGAAAGTAAAAATTTAAAATCTGTGTCTTTTATTATTGCAATGGAATGGCCAATTCAGCATTTGGTTTGATGACCCAACATATCAATGCATTATATCCAAGCTATTATGGCATGAAACTATGAGAATATCCAATCCCATAAAAGCTTCTCGCAATAAAAACAAGCATGTTTTACTCCAAGCACGTGTTCAGTTCAAAATGCAAATCACATCACGAACCATCGATTTGTAGAACAAAAAGAAACATGCTGATCAAAATTCAAGGACGGAAATCCCGTGTACGAAGATTGGTTAAAATCTACACTGTTCATTTTTCGAAGGTCAAGAGAAAACTGTTACATAACAGGCGATTAGCGATAGCGGAGGGAGCCTTACCTAAAATGGTCATCGCTTGTTGGCACGAGAACGAAGATCACTATCACTGGGATTCAAATTTTACAAATAGAGTTTAGATTCGTGGCACACATCCACTCGGCTCCAAATACGAATGGCATGTAACCTCGGAGGGCGGGAACACACCCCCGTTCTGACGTGGCAGGCGGGGAGGGGCGGGCGCGTCGTGACGTCACGCGGTCGACGACCTCGGGAAGTGGGTCACAGGATCGGAATAGTTGATCTGTGCTACTGTTCCAGGAAGTGTGCCTTTGTGCGGACCACTACCTTGGGAGCTCGACCTCGCACTTCACCGGCTACGGCTGTCTGATTCGCTTGACAGCCATTTAAGTTCCAAATGAGGCCTCTCGGACCGCGCTATTGATTTCAGCCTTACGTTTTACTCGATTTAAGTTCCACTACATAACCTTATCAGATTTAATAATGATTCCTAGGTCACTTTAACAATTCATTAATATTGTATGTAGGCGAGGCAGTAGAATTTTCCTGAGGAAGTAGCATATTATAAGTGGAAATGGTATACACAAAAACTATAAATATTCGATTCGATAAAGCACAATAGTCATGAAGGATTGTGAAATGTCACCTTATACTGAAAGTCCTATATTTATCAATATTTGATATTAATGATATGAACGGTCTGGTACTAATAGAACACAAATGAATGGATCTATAAAGGGGACAGAACATGAAGTACAAGAGACCATAAATGCAGCAAGGTTGTTCAATTGTGTAAAAGTGACGTGTTGGTTGCTTTATTGTAAAAATATAACATGGCACAGCACCGGAACAATGACATACATAGCATAGTTTTTAATTCAGATAAAAATAAAATTACTTAAAAAGAAGAGCTACTTCAAACTTTGTTTTAAGTTCCAAAAATGTACTAAGGAAGTAAGGATAGTAAGTGTGTAAGTAAGGATCGCATAACACCAAAGTTTAAAGTAAGGTTTGATTAAAAAATAAATCTAGGCTTCCATAAATAAATTGGGTAACGGCATTGTTTCATTCTTCGTAAATGATCAAGTCGAAGTTTTCTTATTTAAGTTCAAGTCGTTTATTGAACTTCGCGTGCAAACTTGTGCCGTACTGTTTGCAGTGACATCTGTTTGCAAGTACACCGCAATGTGTAAAAAGGAAGCTTTATTGTCTTCTGCATCAACGTTAAGAGATATGCCAAGAATAAAATCTCTTTTGAAATATTCTTCTTGGTTTCTTTTTCGTATTTTTCTTCTTTGAAGATACGTTCATAGTATTTGAATTTCTTTTTACTGTTTGTAAGTTCTAGGACATATTTGCTTTTGATATAATTTAATATCGATTAAGCTGAAATTAGATGGTTCATTTTTGCTTTCATTTACGATTCATCATCGATGAAATGTCAAAAATGAAATGTCTTAAAAGATCTCTGTTCACCATTCACTATTAATTTAAAAATGAATAAATTTTCATGAATCGTCTAATTTCAGCTTTATATATTATTTATACTTAATAAAGAATGTATTACCGACATCTAATCACTGTTAAAGGAGGATTCAAGTGTAACTGTCGTTTAAACATTATACAACGTTTCAATTAAAATTCGATGAGTTTATTGTTAAAGAAATTATTGATGATATAGAACTGATCAGTTCCTTATTGTAACGCAAGATTTTGAATATCAATCATTAGAAGTTTGTTCTAGTTTGGATGAATGTTTATACTTACGTTTTTTTTACTATGACAAGTAAACTCTCTCATCTCACCTGATGGTAAGTGACGATAAGGCCGAAGGTGGAAGCGAGTTTCACCTGTAATCCTCAAGAATTGAGGGATATAATTAGGAAATGGAATTTATAGGCTACATTCGGTTGTAGAAGGAAATTTAAACTGTATTCTAAACGTTATTTTGCGTGTGGCCTCATTATATACTCATTACATATAGACATGCGCCGGAGAAGATTATGAATAAACAAAGGCGAACAGTGATAATGAGCCTAAGTCATTGTTTTGAACACATAACAATGGGGGGATTTTATGGATAATCTCGATTCACACCACAGTTAACCTCGAAGATATTGTGAAATAATAATATGAGAAAGGTAATGCGTTGAATACAAGATTGATTCCACTAACCCAGACTAAAAGAACACATTTTATCGAAATCGATGTAATACCTGTGACTTTAAACATTGAAATTTTGATTTTGAAGTTGTCTTAAAGATTAAATTGATGTTGCATTTTTCATCATTAAATATTCGGTATTTGTGAAATATTGGGTCCTTACCTATGAAATTGGTGTTTTTATTCTGTCTTAGCAATTTGTGCGTAACTATTAAGTTTCAGAACATTCTTATAAAATAATTGCCTCTTCTAAAAATAGACCATATATTTGAGCTCGTATTATTTAATTTGATAATTTTTTGTAAGTTTAATTGTGTTAAAATTAGACACAAAGACAATTATTTTTAACTGCCTCCTGAATACATCATTTGATTTGCATTAACATAAAAACGATGAATAATTTTTATCAAGCATGTTCACACACATATTGCTAAAGCTTGTCTAATAAATGTTGCCAAATATTATTATCTCTGGATTTGTCGTTGTGAAGAAAACTGTTAAAATGTTAGTATGTAAAATGCAGACATCCCCAAAATCTCCATACAAAACACCAATTTCATAGGTAAGGACCTAATAATTTATTAAAACTCAACCTATACCAGAACTCGTAAATAAACTATCGATAAGAAAACGAAAATAAAAGAAAATAAATTATGTAATGTAAATGCCAAATCCAAATCTTCAATTAAAAAAAAATCATTTAATGCACTTATTGAAAGACAATACATTTTTAAGTAAATCACGTCACTGTTTTGGTATTTTACATCTCACGGCTGTGCAATAAAGTAGGACACGAGAAATATCTGAAATAAAACCACCACGTTGGCTGGAGAGGTAACGGCCGCAATAATAACTAAGAGTTCTGCTACGAAGGATGAAAGAAATGACAGTAAATTCTGGACGGCCGGCGCCGGCGCCCCTCTAACCGAGCAAATGCATGCGAATACACAACAAGCATCTCCTTCTTATTATTTAACTTTTAAGTCAACAATGTTAGTGATTGCTAATTTTCATACTAATATATGACTGTATATTATTTTACGTCAAATTCAGTTTATAACATCGCGACGTTATGTTAAACCGCGCAAGGATATTGGTGACGGTGAAATAACTGTATCCAACGCTTCTTCGGTATTTCTCTCATTTTAGGTCCAACCACATCTACACTTAACAATATTCTGGTTATCAGACATTCATTCCTCCTCAGTTACATAAGATGTCACAGAATAAATCTTCAGTTCATGGCTTTAACAGGCTAACCTATCGCTCCGTATCTTTTCTGCCACTTATCCGTATCTTTTCTGCTACTTTCAAACTTCCTTTAATATACTCATTCTTGAACCCGTCCATTGCTAGTCACTACACATCCATCGCAACACTGCGTGCAGTTTTTTTTGTTTCTGTGGTGACCATACATTATTAGAAACCTAGGGACGACTTTATAGATTTTCCAAAAAAAAATCATCACGCCTCCTTTCCCGAAGGGGTAGGCAGAGGTATTAAAGACCCGCATTTCGCCAGATATGTTAGGTCCCCATGTTATAGGTGGCAAGCATGTTGCCATGCACCGGGGACAATGTGAGGCAAGCGATATTCACAACGAACTGTAAATAAGTGTTATTCAAACTCAGTGGATAGATTTACCCTTATGCTTAAGGGGCCATCTTGGTTCGCAGACTGCCCCAGAGATATTTTTTTAACGGGGATAAAATCCGGTCGCCGTTTCATTCATTCTGCATCGTTTTGGATTAGTGATTCAAGGTAAATACAGGACATCAGAGCAGACCGGTAGTAGTGATGACGCTAGGCAACATCCGATAAAACGTGATGTTCCACCAAACCACAAGTAGATCGTTTTCGTTCTACCTACTGTCCTGTAAACCGACACTCTCCAGATTTGTATGCTATTTTAGAACAACATACCAGGGTACGATGTCTTGTATATCTGCTATAGGGCATCCATAGAAAGACATGAAACAAGTACGGGCTTAAAGCCGATCCCTGGTGCAAACGACAGCAACATTGAACTCGTCGGTTATTCTGGCTCCGGACCTCACTTGTGTACTCACTCTATCATGCGCCGTCCTTACAAGTTCTTCTTTTTGCACGGTACACTTTCCACATTCAAAGTCCACTATAAAACCTCGCGGAGTACCCTGTCATATGACTTTTAATGTTTAGGGAACACCATTATATGCATGTTTTAGTTCTTAGGTCGATACTTTACGCGTAACTCCGAAGTGCGCATATGGCGTCTATAGTCCCCAATTCGGGCATGGACCGAAAATAATCATTCGTCTCTCAATCATCTCTTATTTCTCTCACACCGTGTGTCTTTGAGGTATTCCAAAAATCATCGTATCAAAATCCTCTCAAAATTTCTCTTTTATACTCTCCTCAACTAACCAGTGTGTGGCGCATAACTATTATTGGTAAAGTTATACACTAATCACATTAATTAAAAATTGCCAAACAGTATTTTTATAAGAACCATCATTCGTATCTTACTCATTACAATTTGTTGGCATTCGAAAAATTTGGATTTGATTTTGAAATCCGGATTTGGAAGTCGATTAAAAATTTGCGGAAATCCAGAGTTTTCGGATTACGGATTATCCGGATTGCGTTCCCTACTTCATCTATTAGCAATTGGTCATTAACACTGACTGTTAAAGTATTAAACTAAAAATCAACATTACGTAATATTGGTGAAAAGAACAAAGGAATCCTAAGGAAGACTCTCTTGAATAGTAATAATTTGTCAGATGGCTTAATATGTTCAGTCGTTCATTTCTTCATGTTTACGACCATAAAATGTTATGGTATCATTAAAATTGATTGTATTGTGATGCAAGTCAATTACAAGGTAACGACACTTTATTTTTTACAAAAGAACGAGTTATTGTTCCAGCGGATCACACTTTTTCAGTCGTCCCGTGAAATCTATATTGGTTTAAATTCTGCTTACCTACCATAAGGTAGGGTGAAGTCATCGCGTCTTGATAAAAGCAGACAATAATAATAACATAACGAATGAAATAATGGAAGGTCACATAACAAAGCTGACTAATCAGCTTTGCTATATGGTAAACACAATCCGTTATAATGACATAAGTTCTACTGCAAACAAAGATTTGATACTGATTAAGTCTACGATAAAATGCTAGATACAACCCGATACAGGTTTCTTCGATGTTGGCATCCAATGATGGCTTACTTATACATTGATTTGTCCTTCCTGTGCGGATAATTACACTATCAATTACCATAACCTATATAGTAATATCTACTATAATTCTAAGACTTGCAATTCTTAACCTTTAATGCAGTAAAAGAGTAAGGGGTATGATAAATAATGCCGTTTAAAAATCTTCCACCTTTTGAAGATCGTTTTCGTTCCATCAAAAGAGGATGAATGATTCCAACATATTAAGGTATCGAACAATATAGCGTCTTATTAAATACACATTGAGAATAAGTAATTACAATGCATAAAGATTGTGTTCAATTATGGTTTTGTTAAAACTTTTAAAATTTTTCATACAGTTTAAAACGCCTTCAAATAAAGTAAAAGCAAGATAAGAAACCGAAGTAAAAACATTTTCGTTCTTTAAAATAACACTGATGCAAGCAAGAGGTTCTGTAAATGGTGGTTACTCAATAGTAAACTTTGGAAAAACTAAACAGCTCGGCGCCTCAAATGTCCGGTGACGGTGATGTCATTGTCCTAAGTACGCGGCGTTCAAGGCTACAAGAAGCTGACGCTTTGATTCTTGAGGATAGAGTTATTGTGAGTGTTTGTGGTCATTTACCGCAAAAATAAATAGAACATGTTGACTTCGTACTAAAGTTTCATTTTCCTTCTATAGCTTTTGAATCTTTGAGTGCTGGCCAAGACATAACCCATTCATATAATAACACTCGAACTTCAAACGAGGTAGTATCAGCAATATTCTCTGAATCGATTTCATCAGCAAGAACTAAGGGTACTTTTTATGTTTCTAGGGCAGTAGAACATTTCATACGACGATAGTGCTGATTACTTGGATGAAGTTAAGCTGTTAAGCAGCGTAGGTAATTACGAAAAAGTTCTGATATGTTTTAGTATTGTTTGCCTCGTTCTGGTATTGGCTCATGGGTCGTGATCAGTCAATAAATGTTGACAATACACTATATAAGCATTTCTATTTACAATAACTGAATGGAGCATTCTATGCATTATCTGCGTCGTTAACAATAGATGACGTAAATGTGTTTAGAGTGCCGTTTAGTTTTCATATTATAGAAATTATGGTAATTTCTGGTGAAGAAACCATGTTAATATTTCAACAAATTATAAAATTCCTTGAATTTTTAGCAATTACAGGGATTACACGGACTGTTTTGGTAAAAAAATTAAGAGGATTATTAATGTTCAGAAATAACTAGAACCATTTTCGGACTCATAGTAAGTTAGTATTGTGGTCTTCACTAATTGATCAGATTTTATTTCAAAGTTTTGGTAGTTCTTAAGTCACAAATGCTGATGTACAGTCGCGGTCAGATAATGTTTACCACCCTAAGTATCAACATTGCTTGCATACATTGAAGTCAAAAAAGCCGAAATCACGAAATGTCTAATCAATTTGATTGATTCAAAGATTATACCTATATTTTTTAATAACACGAGAATCTATCGACGATATTTAGACGTGTATTGATAACTTTTTAAAGAAAACTTTTTTTTAATATTTCAGTTTTTTTTTAACTATAAATAATTTTAAAAAATAAACTCAAACAATCTTTATTTTATTAAATATCAATTTCTCATCTTATTTTTCAAATTTCTGATTATAATTTCACTTTTGTCCGAATGTCGTTCAAACAATCATTTTTGATAACTGTCATTTCTTTATTTGTCTTTTCCATACTTCATATTGTTTATTAATTTTCAAAGGGTAATAAGTAACTTGATATGTCATAGTCTTTATTGAAAACAGAGTGATAAAGAATCTAATTTGAAAACTGATAAAAAATTTCTGACCGCGACCGTACAAACAATATTGTATCTATACTATCCAATATTGTACCTTTTCAATGTACAGTCATTATAACGGAAGAAAGAGGAAGGAAGATAAAGAAATAAATTGTGCGGTATGACACAAAAGAAAAATACCAAACATTCAAATGAAGGCACATTTTGAAACAGTTTCTAAAATGATCAAATCTACGAATGATACACTAAGGGCTGTTAAGTGGGTAATTTTGCATTTTGTTTGGCGTCTATCATACGGAAGATGCCTAAAGAATATTCAGAGTTGCTGGATCTACAAAACTTATCTCGGCCAATTCATTATACGATATTGTCGTCATAACGTTTTGCATCTAATCTGAAATGAAGTTTTGCAGGGTTACATATTTACTATAAACATTACGGCTCATGTGTTCCTTATAATAGGTTGGATAAAAAGAAGTCTCATCTCTTTTGTTAGTATACCTTACCATTTAAGGTATGAAAATATTTGGATAGAAAACGCTCAAACCAATTTGTGCTATTTTGAGGTTGAGGTTCTAATAGTCACAAATAATTATCAAAAATTGTAAAAAAAATATTTCTATTTAAATATAACATTTAACTACAAATATTTTATCAATTTTAGCAACCGAAGAATCCGTTGGTAAATCATATTCAATCTGCGTTCATGAGTTGTTTGCTGCGAATGACTACTTCATAGGCTCCAAATATTTATTATTTAACAAGCAACACCGTACATTCCCTCGTGTTCGTTGAACAAATAGCTTGATATGGTATATTTGATTTTGTTGTATAATATTCTCAAAGTCAATATCAATATTGCATATTTGCGTATTCATATGATTATGAAGATGAAAGTCTCATTGATTGCTGACTTTTACTTTTACTATAGAATGACCATTTTCTAAGGAAGCCCACTTTACATATGACGTTTGCAAGGGCCTGCAAAACGTTCAGTTCTGCCACAAGAGGTTCTGAGCTGTCCGCAACCAGCGACCAATGGTCCACCACGAGGGGCCTACCGAGTACCAAAGTTGCGCCTTCCATTACGTAACCGCCACTCAAGAATCTTTTCACCATCGTCGTCAGTAGCATAATTGTATGAGTAGTTCCGTGTGACGATACTTTAACCTTCAATTGCGCAACATTGGATCATTAATCTGATATAGGCATGTGTGGTATTGCATTACAGGGGCTTCTGCGGCCACGAAGCCCCGTCGGATTTGCGATACTATCCTATTTCGAGACGACCGTTTCCACCAAGCATTATTTTATGAGTCAAGCCGACTGCTTACACATATATTTTATAGAGATTCAATCCATTTTTGAAATGTATTAAATAGAAATCCAAACTATTTTTGGAATGTAGAACACTGTAATATTTATTGATGATAAAAATAATAGTGTGGAACCTTTCGCATTACAACCAGATGATTTAGACAAATATGAACTTCTAGCGACATAATTACACGGATCTTGCACATCACCTGTATCACTTAAATTATATTTTATCAATTAAGAGTAATCATTTGAATAGGACAGCAGACCAAACACAAGTACCTTAGTGGTTTAAAACAAATTACATTTTAATCGACTAATGGCCTAAATAGCGTTACTTGTTATCTCTGTTGTAAGATGCAATTTAGTTGGAAAATAAAACTGACTATACACTTAAAAGTAATTAATAAAAATATAGCTGCTTTCAGAAATACATTTTAAACAAAACAAGAATGCGGATCACGCTATAAATGTGTTAACCTTTAGACATTACGTTGATGATTTTTAGATCTTATTAATAGACAGAAGACGATCAGGACCAATTAGACAATTTCTAGCATAGAAATTACTATCAATTCATAATACTCGGGCCAGAAGAATGACGCAAATCGTCCTAAATTCGAGTATTCTTAAATATCTACGAGTAAATTTACATTTTCTATTATCTCCCGTCTATAAATTTTTGTTCTGCTCGAAATTGAGGGCTCGTTCCTTTGAGTGGGACAAAATTAGTGTGATTTGCGAACCATCCTAGCCGAAGTGTAACGGTACCTGTGGTAGAACTTCACGGGCCACCGCGTCTGCACAACGCGGCTGCACTAATATGCCGCCCGCCTATTATGCAGACCCATTCTAAACAGATAATAAAGGGTTCACTGATGATGCTAGAATTCAATTAGAGTTCTAACGCTATTTTCAGTCTGTACGATGCTGCAAAAATGTGGAGCTTTGAGGATAAATTTAGACTTTTTACATTAGATAGATAGGGCCACGCTTGGCCGCTGATGGGAAGCAATTTAGAAGCCATCAAAATTGGGATTGGTATATAAAGGTTATGAAATATGTATTTAACTAGCATAACATATTACAAATCATTTTCGTTTATATTATCTCTGCTTACAAAAAAGGTCAAAAATATATAAGCATCCGTGCCATGAATAGTGTGAATAATACAAGAGGGTGTGAAAATAATGTACATACATAATGATGGGAATTATGTCATAATAATCACGCAAACCTCCCAAGGACAAAATTGAAAATGTTATTCAGATTTTAAAAAGTCTATGATAAAATTATAACGCGTAAAGTTCTGTTAAAAGACGCAGCTATATCATGAAAGGAAAGTATTGCTTTATCTGAAGTTGCCGGACTGGTAGAGCTTATTACATATACGAAATCGAAGCCAATTAACACCAGTGGCTAATACTATTATCGCTACTTGAGCGAACAGCCGATATCAGATTCCAGGAGAATTAAACAGTTTAGATTTAAACATCAACGTTTCTGCAAGATCTGAACTGAACTGAACTGCTTCTGCTTATTGGTTCTACTTCTAGCTTTGGCGAGGCGGACAGTATGGTAGTTTAACAATGAGTTTATAATGTTGTGAAATATATAATACAGGAAGTAATGTGAACAGCCTTTTTTCGTTATCATTAACCCAGACGTGTTCACAGCTGGATAAAGCCTGTGGCAATCAGATAGCCGGTTCACCTGGTATGAGGCTGCAAAGTACGTCTCTCCTATTTCGTGATCGTACTCTAGAACATTTTAAACTAGCGGTTATCGATTTAAGTATAGTAAGACCTGCTCACTGTTACTTGAAGTTAGGAACTCCGTCAGCTATGTCAGTGATATGAATTTTTCTTATTCAAGATTCTTAAGAAAATCTTCGAGGACAACATTGCTCTTTGAGTGGGGCAAAGCTTTTTATAAAGTAAATGTGAACGATCACGTCCATCCAAGTGCTCCTTCCATGATTAAATGCCTGGCATGGATTGTTTTCTAGGAATTTATCGAAACACATACGTAGAAGAAAAACTACTAAGTTACTTAAGGCTAACCCACGGATTGCGAATTTACTATAAACAAAAACAATACCAGCCAAGTATAGAATAGTTAAGTAATAATACACACTCCGACCAAGATATAGAGTTAATAACCGTTTGCATGTTACAAGTAGTGTTCGTCTAAATTCATCCCAGAGTTTCTTGTCTAATCGATGCCAAGCACGTATCTAATTGACTGACTAACTAGTTTCAGTCAACTAGTCCAGCTGTGTATGGAGTCAACACACGAGATAGACTTAGCTCGGAATAAGTTTGACTAACTACATCAACAGAGTAATCTTTACATAAGTATCCCAAGAAGACATAAAGCATGATAATAAAATTCTTAGATACACCCATTTGTCTTGCCTATGCTAAGCAGTGTTTGTGTTATGAACGCTAGATAACAGATAAACATACACAGCCTTACACGTGAATATACTTTGATGAACACGACAAGCCATAGAACGGTGGTACCAAGGATCAAGGATCGTGTTAATGTCGCAAACTTTGACATGAGCCTGCCTATGATATCAGTGTTGTAACTAGGACCCCAGATTTTGGCAGAACCAACATTTGATGCGGCTACCTTGGTTTGCCGAATGGTTCAAAAACTACGTCGTCAATGACTGCCGCTCTGGGTACATTATTTAGGATAGTATTTGTTCAATTTCGTATCATTAGGGTACGATGGGACTGACATGTCTAAAAGGCAAAAGTCCCTAAATTAAATTGAAAAAAAAATAGGACCCATTGGGAAAACCCACAAATCCAATCTAGTTTTCCAGAATCTATCTCTTTGCCTGCGAATCCCTACACTTAGAATTTAGAGAAAATAATAAAATGGAGCTTATATTTTAACATTGACAATGTTGGTCCCCTAAGCTTTAAAATTTCTAGTGAAATTGAAATTTTGCTGCAATTTACTATAACGACTTCATCAAATCCAATAAATGTTTTAAAAATATAAAAAATAACGAAACGAACGGTGACCAAAATATTTTGATTAGAAGAAAAGAAGTAAATGTGCAATATACTGAAATCATTTCTAATATACACGACTACACACTATCATTCTTGTGATTATAACAATTAAGAGAAAAATACCCCAGAAAAGCCACATGCAATATTCCACTAAACACTTCTAAGACAAAGAAAATATGAAATGAGTAAGTAACAAAATGTGCCTCAGCCACCAACTATCGCAGTAACGAACATGCATGGACTAACAATGAAGTTGAACCAAACAGGTCAATAAACCTTCAACATGTGATAGAGCATTATTGTGTTTACCGTAATTCTGATATAAGAGACAATATACAATTGTCCCTAGCTATATTACTTTATAAACATTGTTGATCCTAATTCAAGCAATAATATATACATTGAAGATGGAGACATAAATTTTGTTAGATAGAATTGCAAGAAAATTGCTAAATTCAAAAAGGAAATCTTCTGATAGATAAAGTAATGCATAAAGAACTTCCAACAAAACACACACCTAGGTCGTAAAATGTAATAAAATTACAATAAAATGAGAAACCATTGGTTATCAAAACACGATTCGTCAGCGGATATGGCATCATGAGTTGTCATTGTAAATCTTATAGTAAGAAACGCTATTAGATGACTAATAGTAATCATTAATACCTGTGACTATATAAAAATTTATATAACAAGTTGCTGATCTTGTTTACTTGGTTGTTGAACGCGTTTACTAGAATGTCATTAAATAAAGTAAACAGTCTTCTTGTACAAAGTTTCACAATATTCGTAGATGCATACGTATTAACATATTTAAATTTTAATGATTATTGCGATGTTTTTAAAATCTAATACAGAAACTGGTCTAATCTCAAAATTAAAACCACAATGCTTTAATTAAGTTCATTGGAGCGTTGGATTTATGTGGCGATAATTTTTAATTGCTGTGTGGAAAGATTTCCGAAACATTGCTTCATTCAGATTTTTCAAATTCTTTACAAGTCCAAGGAAACAAAGAAGCCTTAGTTGTATTAAGTAGGCTCCTAAAAATAAATATCAATCCTTGTTTTGTCGAAACTGCTACAAAAAAGCTATAGGAAAAACTAGGCCTTATAATAACAGTTCGCGAAAATGTAGCTAACATAAAAACTTTGAACTAAGAGAAATGGTAAATATACACATACCATCTGATTCGGAATCCAGGTTGATAGCGTTAATGAAGCCTTGGGTAAACACTATCACTGTCTCACTTGCACACTAAAAGTTTAATGACACAGAAAACTTAATCCGTAAAAGTGACGATAAAGCGCGGCACAAGCGCACCGCACGAAGGTTGGATAGGGACTGGTGGTGATGAACGTAAACCATTCAAACAAGATGCAATACTAATAGGCGACTTCCGACTTCATTTACTAGAATCTGTGCTTTATCCAGACGATACAATGACTATATTTGAACGAGCAAATAAATATACCGGCGGCGGCGAAGGCTTGTGTAGGTACTGCAGTTTTATAGCAAATTTGCCTACGCCTACGTTAGATCTGCTAATGTTGACATTTGTAACATTTATATAGGTTTGTGATTATAAGGATTATTTATTAAAAGCTAACCCGTCTACGGTAATCTAAATACTTTAATTGCTTTTAATAGTAGTCAAAAGTATTGCTTATTGCTGATTTCACTTTTTCTCCTTTATTTTTTCATAATCAAAAATAGTGACTTTGCTTTATCTCAAAACTTTACCATAATATTTTTATAGATTCGACTGAAAAAAACATTATTATGCAAAATATTAAACATCTACTTACATTTTTATTCATGAATTTAAAAAAACATAGATATATGAATGGCATCGTGTGTTATGTGCACAATAAGTGTGTTAGTGTCATAATATTAGAATCAAAGAACAAAGAATCTACAGGCGTACAAGAGGTGTAAACTTTAATGTGTTAGCCTTAGTGATGACAAAGACGAAATCCATAGAAATCTCGGGCTGGAGCAAGAACCCACCGCGTCTTGGAAAGTTTGCAGGGTGACAAAATAACATGTCTTAACAAGCAGGAAACTTGTGTTGGTGGTGGTGGGAAATGAGCCTTAAAGGAATAAGGATATAAGCGGCAAGATACCTCGCTATCGTCGAGGAAAACGTTATCTTGTCAACAAGCATCATAGAGTTAAGCTTGTTATGAATGGCTTGATTACAAATTCTTTGTGTTTATCGTAGAAACATCTGTCTTACATACATACATATAATCACGACTATTATCCCCTAAGGGTTAGTCAGAGACTAAGCAAAAGCACCGCAAAAGCTGTCAATTGTCATAGTCCGCGAATTACCAAGCAGTGATTGCACTCAGCGTGACAGGTGGTGAGCCTGTCGCCGTTATAAACAATTGGATGATTGTGCAGCTCTAAGTCCATTAGTCACCCAAGGGAAGAGATGGGTTGTAGTATTCGTTTAATGAGCCGCTACCACACGGTCTGATTTCAGAAATGAGTGGGGGATAACATGCCAGCATATATGCCACCAACCTCAATGAAGAAGAATGTACTTTAATATCAGTCAAGTACTTTAATATGCATTTCTTTGCTACAAAATCATGTATCCATTATGAAGTAGGTACCTTAAATTACATAAACTTGTAGCCGATTACTGCGCCAATTTTATGTGAGCGTTCAATAGGTATAATGTACTCAGCAATGAGGACATTAATTAATGTTTACTGTTTTTGATAAATTTACATGTCAACATATCTGTTACCTTGTAATGTTATGTACCTACTCTTACAAAGTTTTCGATTAAGATGTATACATTTGATGCCAAAGTCGGTGTAGATTGTTGTTTTATTTATCGTTTTTAAGTGAATGCAAATAAAATGATGTATTCGGGAGGCACTTAAAAAGAGTTGTCTCCGTGTCCAATTTTAACACAATTAAACTTACAACAAATTATGAAAACAAATCAAAAGAGCTCAAAAATATAGTCTATTTTTAGACGAGGTAATAATTTTTTAGGAATAATCTTAATAGTTACACACAAAATACTAAGAGAGAAAAAACCACCAATTTTATAGGTAAGGACCCAATAAAAGTTATTTCGTGCTTTTCAGTAAATGTTAATTTTTTTATAGGTGCTTCCGATTGGTGCGTATTTTTTTGAGGAAAAGCCAAGTTCTCATGACAATTCTTAACTATTCTTACAAATTGGTTGTTTTAAATTTTTTGGTGGAAAGAAAGAAAAACATTTATTGACTACGTACCTACACATGCTAAACAAAAAAGAGAAAAAAAGGAACACACAGGATACAATGAAAAATAAGCAATATAACAAATACACAAAAATGATCCATTAGGACCCGGTCTCAGCATATGCGGCATCAGTCTAGTTGCTATAATTACTTTCAGATGATTCATGCAAATGCAAAATGTTAGCATTTTAGATATTTTAGATAAACACTGTAATAATGATTGCACTATTAAATCCCCAGCTTAAAGCGATGTTTTTTACTCCTGTCAAACCTTGTTTATCAGATTTGCCCCAAAGCTGAGTGCCAAATAAGGCATTCTAAAGCGATTTTCTCATTGCGCACACGCACGAGTGTGAGGTCATAATTTGTGGTTAAAATGTTCTTATATTGAAATACGTTTTGTGAAAAACCCACGAAACACCAAACTTTGACCAATTTTATAAAGGCTCAATTTTTTTTTTAATTTTGTCCTAGATGAATCTTGAAATTAGTTGAAAAAACTTAACTTCATAATTTCACAATTTCGCAAAGCATTACAGTATTCTATATTACATCATAACGCACAATAATTAAGCACTTAACTTTCATACAATCATGTTTCTGTGTATGTTCATTGCCTACATACAAAACTGTAACATGTCATACAACATAGGGAAAACAGCGATGAATGTAACTTTAAAAAAATGTTTGGCACGATTTGGCAAAACTACCTCATAAGTATACACATACAAAACTGTACCATGTCCTTTGAAAGCCAATTATAAAGATTGACGGTTTTATGTTAAAACCGTTTTGTATTAATATTATTTATATTAAAACCGTCAATCTTTATAATTGGCTTTCAAAGGACATGTTACAGTTTTGTATGTGTATACTTATGAGGTAGTTTTGCCAAATCATGCCAAACATTTTTTTAAAGTATCTTTTGATTCGTAATTTTATAGCTCATTAATTTCATAGAAGATCTTATTTAGAATATGTTTTTTATGTTCAAAAGACAACTTACACATGCCCGTAATTACGTGAGTGGATGCGTCATCATCCAAACAAAACTAGTCAGACAGTACGTGACTTGAACAAACCACAGAAAAAACATAATTATTTGCTCAAATTATAATGGACTGAAAGTTTTACGAGTAGGTACAACAAAGTCTACAAATATTGGTCTACGTCGAGCGTCGTATTAAAGGCTACTAAAATGAATAAGTACAAAAAAATAACTGATAATTAAGTCAAAATAATTAATATGAGACGTTGTAATCTACGAAGCGAGTGTTTTTTTTCCGATCTTTCATGTTCACGTATCTTGGAATTTCTCAGAAATGTTGACAGACATCTATGGAATCAGATGTGGACAAATGTATTTACGAAATAATACGAAAAGAGCGTATGTAACTGTGAAAGTTAGGTGTTGTATGTGCCTCTGATGTTGCTTGCCTATGGTCATGGAGTGAGCGAAGCTGCGATCAAAATGTAGTGAATTATAATACCATTCCTCTGAAACAGGAGGCGACCCTGTTGCCATTCACCCCGTACAGTTATAACGGGGTGATATGTCAAGATGTGAAAATCACGCGACATTCACATTAAAATTTCCTAAGTTTTCCGTAACGGCAACCTCATACACGAATGGCATCGTTATCCCAATCTGCCATTGCTGTCCAAATTATACACTTATTTGTAGTTGTTGCGAAGGCACAGAAACTTTAATATGTTTCACTGGCAATTGGCAAGCGCAAATCTGTATGTTGTAAGCAAAATAAATGACACGACTTCAGTAGAATGTATAATTATGGTATTAGTATTAGTACCTTTACGTGAGGGTAACCTAGACTATGAGGCGGTGGGAAAATCCCCCATATGCCTTCCGCTCCCCGCAAAACAGTTAGTAAGATCCGTAAGATTTCTTCCCGTTTAAAAAGTTATTGTACATTACATTAAATTGATAGAACTCATTTGTCTATCACAATAATTCATATTAAACTATATACCAATCATTGGTTCTTGATAACAAAAGATTCAAATATGAATTTGATCACTTTGAGGTAATTAAAAACAATTAAGAATAGAATAACATTGCATGTAAGTACAATAAATTGATAGAACTATTTTGACTATCACAATAATCTATATTAAACTATATGCCAATCATTGGTTCTTGATAACAAAAGATGCAAATATGAATTTGATGGCTTTGAGGTAATTAAAAACAATTAAGAATAGAATAACATTGCATGTAAGTGCGTGTATTGCACGAGCGTAGTATTTTTTATTGTCCAAACTAAATGGGTTACAGGGCGCAGCTCCCTTTTCTTTAAATGGATTTGTATAAAATCTTAAAAATATGAGTAAAACATGATTGGAATGGAAATATCGTATAAAGCATCAAGTAAGCACTACGAGCCTTGCATGAGAAAATCCCTCAAAAGACGTTTGTGGATTACCACCTTAGTGAAAGAAACTTCATCCCAAAGAGGCAACCTACTTACAAAGACTTAGCAAAAGTGTCGTCTAAGTATCTCCCAAGGAACATCCCTTCTAAGTCGATTCATGCAGTTTGCATTCGCAGTACGGCCTTGGTGAATGGAGTAGTGATCTAAAAATAGGCCCGACCGTGTGCAGAGATTAAACCTGAATGGTGCCCCTCCCGCACCCCGAGTATATAGGGCAGTGTGTCAGCTGTGACGTCGACAGCTGACGTCACAAACGCATCCAGGTGAACCCGGCGAATTAGGTCATGGGTTTTTGAGATCCTTCTCCTTCTGCCCCCTTGGCAGGATACGCTCCTGCTATCCCTTTCTGGACAATAACATTAGAGAGAAATGAACAAAAGAGTTATGAATAGGGAAAACAGCGATGAATATCTACTTAATATGGTGGTTGTGCCGTTTGTTACGTTATTTTCTTTGTTATTGTATATTATTTGACATAGATTTTTATTTTCCTATACGGCGAAGAAAATTAGCACTTATTACTTTTTATATGGCAAGTCAAACAAGCATTTACAGGCCGAAATGGGTACCTAGCGGGCACAAAGTGCTACGGTTATGGCATTAACGCTCGTAGCTCTTTCTACACTACTCGTGTTAATTATACAGGAGACAAACCACTGATATGCATTTACTTAGATAACGCAAGTATAACGATTTGTATTGAAACCAAGCGTGTCAACTTTTTAACGTCTGCTGTGACGTCACAGCCGTAATTTTGAGACGGGAGATCTTAACTGATTGAAAGATACCGATGCCACCGATGCCACTTCACTAATTATCACACAATGAGGCATTTTTTAGTTTTTGCAGCCATTCGGACGCCCGCAAACTAGTTAGCAGCAGCCAACCCCGACGTTTGGTCGGGGTTTTCGGACACGCGCAGTACATGCATTTGTGTCATCTATGTAAATGTATATCTGTGAGACAAAACCTGCCCCTCACACAACCTTTCTGTATGAGCCATAACGACCTTACCCGCCAAATAAATACAACACCATAAAGTATTGTTATTTAGCTGTGAACTGCTGTAAAATGGAAGTGCAATGTTAGCCCAGTTAGTGTGCAACATTAGCTCTAAGGTACACGCGATAACGGCTGAAGGGTTCGCCTTTTTTCTTGTCGAGAACACAGGAAAAACAATCGAAATATCTTGCCTGCTATTTTAATGTGGCGTATCAAAGCAAGACAGGCGTCTTCCCGAATTACATCCGTGATCCGACAGAAGGCGATCACCGTCCATGGACAATGCAACATTTGAACAATTGCGTTGCTAAGCTTTCAGAAAAGACATTTAATTCCTGAATTGCAGATCGTATTGGTCCGCAACCGGAATTACCAACTAGGGAAGATTCACGGATCCCCATACCTGGTACTTGATTTTTTTAAATGTGGCGAATTAAATCGAGACGGTACGACACTTTGCAAATCAAACATGTGAGATAGTTGTGATTTTGGAGGCTAATTATCTCTAACATTGTCGGATTTTATTAAACCAGACGCAATTAAGCGTTCTATGAATTTTTATGAAACCTTTCTTTCAGAAAACAATATTATGTTTATATTAATAAATACTAAAACATAGAACATAACGCACATTCGTACATTAGTATTAACACATGGTGAATTCCAATGTATATAAATACATACAGTTAATAAACACACACGACACGGTTAAATAGGCGGAAAGATTCAGTTTGCAGGCCATTGTATGATTTTAGTGGGAATATTAATCTTCGTTTGCAAAAATTTATAGCCATAGAAACACTTGTACAGATGAGTTCTAAAATATGTATGCACATATGACAGGCGACAGTCTTTATTCTCTTGTAATAAGAGTCATTTACTGTCAAACGTGCATACAATTTTTTTATGACGTATTTTAGACATAGTTCTGGGTTCATGGAAGACATCTTAGGTATCCCGTCCTTGTTATCTATTACAATGGAGTCCATTATCAAAAAGCCAGCCCACAAGCTGATAAGTGACGCCATTACAGAATCGGTCAGGGTCGCTCAGCTTTTAATATTCTAGTTTTTCTGACACATCATTGGGCAGAGTGAGACCAAAGGGGTGGCTTTGGCGGCCTGTTTAAATGTCGCGAAGACCTTCGATCGGGTATGGTTTCCCAGGAAATTGTGCTGCAGGATCACCAATATTCTTGTGGATAGATTCATCAAGGTTGTAGTTGACGGTGCATGCTCAGATTCCTTCTGATCAGTAGGTTGAGGCAATATTTCATAGCAACCCACCGCCTCACATGGAGATATTGCGGTGCTCCCACCCAGAATGAGAGCAATCATCTCTTGGTGTGAACGAAAAAGCAAAAGCATATTTCGTTCACTCTTTCTAGCACAGTAAGCACTTTGTGTATTTAGGTAGCCAGCACAGAAGAAAATCATATTATTATTTTATAATAAAATTTACAGTTCTTTTATAACCCAAAACCTAATTTAATTTTTTTTTCTATGTAGTTAACCTAACAGAAGGAAAACTCACATAAAATATAAATTACAATACATATTTTAACTCATCAGTAATGCGGTACCTTTCGTCCGTCAGAAATTTGAATTCACATCGTAGCGACTGCAGAGAAAGGTGAAATAAGAAGTGGCACACGTAACATTAATAAGAAGAGCATCTCAAATATGCGCTCTCATCAGCGACATGATGAGGTCGCGGAACGGGGGCTCGTACAAAGGGTCGCGGTATAAAGCAGCCACGGGGATTTAAAACGAACTGTTACGTAACTTGAAAACTGGCATGGTTCGTAACGTGGATGTTGCAAGAGTTACTTTATAATAAAGAGTTCGTTATCATGACTGCATGATAAATAAAGAACCAAAACACTAGTTTTACATTAATAATAGTGTTCGCTAAAAGTTACGGTGAATTGTAAGGTAAACATTTTCTAGAGAGTAAAAGCATGGATTGTTAAAGGGACGAAAATATGCTGCTCCTTCGAGCTTATTTCGGAAAATATGGATAAATAAAAAAAAAAATAAGTATGGTAATACTTGCCAGGTTTCGCAAAAAAAAAGTAAAGGGCAAATGCGTGTGCAACTAAAAACACATCTATTAGCGTTAATAGACATATTATCCTCGTGAGTGCTTATTCTGCCTCCTCTACACGTAGACAGATGCGTCTACAGATGTCGCGTCCGCGAACAATATGGACAAACATGGAGAATTACAAAGGTCGTACAAGAAGTCGCTGGATACGGGCGGCGCAGGATTGGTTGTTGGGGATATCATAGGGGGGGGCTACGTCCAGCAGTGGACGTCTCTAGGAGGCTGATGGATAGACAGTGTATTAATTATATATATTCTATTCTATTATTGCGATGGGGCTGAGATAACTCAGGGCACTTCGACCCTATGGGATCTTTTGTGTTTCCCCTTTCCTATTCATCCCTTCCTCCTCACCCAAAATGTCCTGGATGAACGTTATGATGTTGGCTGGGGGCATGCCTATAAATTCCTCAGGTTTGGGATAAGCTGCCCCTAGAATCCATAGTCGTTTGTTTCCTAGAGCATCGCATTCACATATTAGTACATTAGTTCTATATAACGAGAACTCTATATATAACTCTCTATATATCGCGATTCATTATGAGGTTTTGGATTCAACGTCACGGCGAGAAGGGTGAATATAAAATCACAGAAATATTAATTATGAATCGAACAAATATCAGACAAATTGTGGTCCTTCGTTCTCCGGATAAACTTTACGGACAGTTGGAAGCATTACATACTGAAGCACGTAGATATAGTTAACAGCCGTCGCTCGAGGTGGTAAAGAGCACAATTCTCCTACGCCATCCGCACTCATCCAGCCCCAGATATTACTGGAAATTCGACCGTTTCTCTATTTGGGATAACATGCTCAACTTCATACCGTGTTGAATTATAACGCCAAAGATGTAGACGTCCGTGCTAGCTGGATTTGAATGATTTTTTTGAAAGAAGACATGTTGTGCCATCTACACTTAAATAAGGAAAATGGTCGGGTTAAGAAGAGGAGGAGATATGAAATTAAAATGAATAAGCTAATTTTGAAAAAAAAATCACGTTACTAACCGTTATATTAAAAATACGCGATATCTGCGTAATATTGAAGCCCATTTGAGAATGGGCAACAATTTGTAACGTTTTGTACTGCTCGAATAAGCAGGCATTATTGTTGCTAAAGGCAAAGATGTAAAATTACTAAAATGTAGTTGACAAAATGTCAATTGTTTAGAAACATTAAAATATCCATGTATGATGGATATCCAGCATCTGGGCGTTTATCCCGAAATATAAATATTGAAAATAGACTAATGACGCTCAGACAAATGACGCTCGCTACTATACTTTTTGAATTTAAGGCTCTTGGAATATTGCCGTGCGAATATTAGTATACCTTGTTACCTCTGAGACATTTCCCTCCAACTATGCACTTTTCAATTATTGTTACATATCTGGTAATTACATAATGGTGTATGAATAGGATGGTAAGTTGTGTGTAATCCATACTAATATTATAAAATGCGAAAGTAGCTCGGTCTGTCTGTCTGTCCTGCTTTCACGTCAAAACTACTGAACCAATTTAACCAAAATTTGGTACACAGATAGTCTAGCTAGAGCCTGAGTAAGGATATAGGTTTAATAAATAAATAAAAAATAATAAATAAAGAGAAAATAGCTTATTAGGTCCAGTAAGGTACTTGAAAACTGAGGAAGCCTGTTCACGTGCCTGAGACAAACACCTTCTAACTTGATCTAACTATTTCAATAGATATCAGTGAAGCTCGTTTAAAATAAAGCAAAATCATAAAACATAAAACAATATTTTAAAGGAGTTTAACATAACTGCAAACCATTACCAGCAGACTTTGAAAATGTTTTTTCTAGAATATATCACACACACAAAAATTTTTTTATAATAATTGTTTATATAGGGCTCTATTATAACCAAGGATTATTAATTGAAAAATATTATGTGTGAACTCATTTTATAGTTAGCTTGCATGACAAAAATCATAAATCATTATGTTTCCATCTTACACAAATAAAAAAGGAAATGATATCATTACTTATTTAAATGACTTAACCCAGTTATTGAAATAAGTAATGATATCATTGGGCATTGGTAGGAAAATAAAACCAAACATTTTACATTCTTTATGTTGAGATCTATTCAACCTATGTTTTGAGCTACATGAAACATTCATTGTTCCTTAAATTTATTAGGCATGCCACCAATTAAAAACTGCTTTTCAGTTATATTTCTAAAGGTGGAAGAAGAATTATTGACACCCACATTTTGTATAAAATGTTAAAATAAATATATTATTTTTATATGAGGTAAATGAGCTTTGTGTCTATCTATTGGGATTTTTGATGTTAAGATTAAGTAATAAAATAAAAAGTTGATCAATTCAAAATTTTGTAGATAACAAGACCAACATTGTTTTATTAAAAGGAATGTAATCTGTAAACAAAAATGAATAATAATTAATTATAAATCTATGGATCAAAGAGTATGCTGTGTTCCACTTAAAATAAATACATTATGTTGCTGATAAATTTTTAACAGATTCCAATAAGAAAATGTAATAAAAATTGAATAAGACAATTATTCTGAAGGAAAATATGAGACCCTAACTGCCGCACTCAAAGTCCTTCAATAATTTTAATGGTAACTTAGAACAAAAATTGAATACTTATTTCAATGCATATAAAGACGATATTTAAATTCGTTAATGAACATTAAGTTAAATGTTACATATAAATTCGTTAATGAACATTAAGTTAAATGTTATAAATGTTACATTAAGTTAAATGTGCGGCCGTAAGTTTCCAAAAAGAGTTACGGATACTTTAATGTATGTGGATCAAAACAAATATTTCCCAGGCACCTATCATTGATAAATAGGTCAACTTTCCCGTGTGCCGCAACTGTGACATTGGCCTTCCTTTTGAAGGTACAAAGTTATACCGAACACAATCAATACAAGAGTATAACACAGTTTTCAAGAAAAATACACTAGATACTTACATGTATGAAAGACGAGAAGGAGAATATAGCACCGGCACTTTGAATCTTCAACACAAATCAGAAATAAGAATGATAAACACTGAAGAATTGGAGAAAAGTTAAAAGAAACAACCCAGCCCGACGATTATCGGCCGCCCATTTTGTTTTGGAGCTGTCAAAGTCAAATAATTGCCAGCCTAAAAAAGAATAACTGAAAAAGTCTGAAAAACTCGGCAGTTTAATTTTCTATTCGTGTTAAATAATTTTATGGTCGGTACTTACATAGTTTTACATTTTTAAATATTGTTTTCAAGTTATATAAATATTAAGGTAGAGATAAGTTGATATTAAAAATATATTTTTACAATTTTGCAATAACTGCCATCTATGCTTCTTTGATGTTAAGACTAGCTAATACTACCAACAGCAGTGATTTGAGTTGCTTTTATGTAAACGCAATAAGTTCGACACAGCGGCACTAGGTGTCACTGATTACAATAATTTCAGAAATGTAATTAAAATTAGTCAAACCTTGAGTCAAACTTAAATAATTTAACAATGTCAATATTTAATATAATCAAGTCAGTCATTATTCAATACCTCAAAAAAATACAATGTTAAAATTATTACAATTATAAAAATCAAAACAAGTCCAATACTGTCAGCAAATAAATCTAAGTCATATTGACTAGCAAGCATGTTGTCTCCAATTATAGTCGTAGCGCACGGGCTGTGTAGGTGCGTAGGCCGCGAATGTGTTGCGCGCGGGAGGCCAGTATACGGTCGACGACGAGGCGTCACCGCTCCCGCCTCATTCTGCCCCATGCGGTTAGGAACCAATTTTTTTTGACCCGGTGTAATAGCCGGCCCATACCCGCCTTCGGGGGAAGGACGGGTAATGTGGAGCTCGAACCCACTAAACCCCCCGGGAGCATTCCTCCGTCGCGTTTGCGTCGGCATCGACATCGGCAACTCGGGTAGGCACCGATACCGACCGCGGCCGATTGCTGTAAGAAACCAATGGCCTAACGCCTTCTAATACATATAAGTAGATGAACTGTCAATGCGCTCGAGAATTAATAACCAAAGATTTATGAGAAACTGTATAATTCTCTTAATTTGATAGATTCCATGTCCACCATATCTGATACAAATAATGATAGATATAAATCAATTTTATTCAATCAAAATTTGTTTGAAGTCTACTAACACTAGTTCTGTAAGCCAGTAAATTTGTACTAACAAATATGGATGAATGTCTGAGATAAATAAATAATTATTATTATTATAAAAACGGATTATATCCGGCAGCCAGCCGCTGCACTCTTTCAACACTAAGGCTATATTTTGCTTCCATTTAGATGCCAAATCATAGTTTACCACCGAACTCGAGTTTGCTATGAACTTAGGCATTGAATAGTACGATTGAAACCTAAGAGATCGCAACCCTCGAATCGTTAAAACTGTGTTGAGGTTCCAATAATAAATCGAAACTTACTATCCTACACAACGTTGTCACATGTTTGTGAATGTCTAAATGAGAGTCCAAAGTTAAACCTAAATCCCTTAAGTTAGTTCTTCTTTCCATAGGAGCGTAAAATAAATTAAAGGTTGTATTCATTGGGCATTGTTTTCGGGTAAACGTAATAGTCATATTGAAAGGAAGGTGATTAAATCGGGTTCAGCAACAGCATTGATATCAGTCTATAGAGCTTCGGAATCGGATGCTGCGCCAACTCCTAAGCACTCCTAAGCTTTAGGTCATCTGCAGACAGGCAGGCACTTCGAAGAACCGACACAATCCTGTAGGTCATTGATGAAGGTCGGAAAAGTCGGTCGGTCCTAAGGTGCTACCCTAGCTTAGGCCGGATCTAGTGTAATATTAGGTCCTTACCTATGAAATTGGTGTTTTGTATGGACATTTTGGGGAATTCTGCATTTTACATACTAAAATTTTTGTCAGTTTTCTTCACAACGACAAATCCAAAGATAATAATATTTGGCATCTATCATTAGACAAGCTTTAGCAATATGTGTAATATCACACTTCATAAAAATGATTTATCGTTCTTAAGTGAATGCAAATAAAATGATGTATTCGGGAGGGACTTAAAAAGAGTTGTCTCCGTGTCCAATTTTAACACAATTAAACTTACAACAAATTATCAAAACAAATCAAAAGAGCTCAAAAATATAGTCTATTTTTAGACGAGTTAATTAGTTTTTAGGAATACTCTGAATCTTAATAGTTACAGACAAAATACTAAGAGAGAAAAAAAACACCAATATTATAGGTAAGGACATAATATATTATTTACTCGACTCATATCCCTCGAGTGGCCGCGGGAAACGCGGGTTCGATCCCACTGCCTGTAGCACTGAGTTTGAATAAAACTTATGTACAGTTCATTGTGAATATCGCTTGCCTCATATTGTGCCCGGTGCATGGCAACAGGGTCGCCACCTGTTACATGGGGACTTTACATATCTGGCGAAAAGTGGGTGTTTAACACCTCTGCCTACCCCTTCGGGGAAAAAGGCGTGATGATTTGTTATGTCATCCTCGTCATATCCCTCTACTCTTACAAACTGACATTCATTGCTAAGGTAATTTAGAAAGTTTAGAAAAAAGTTAAGGTGTTTGGGTGTAAGGTGTAAATTTTTATTACGAGTATTCTCCATATGGTATATCATAAAAAATTTTGCTGCTTAGGGTCAGGATTTCTAGGGCATAAAACAGTGGCACTGCAAGAGAGTTTACTGTTCTTCTTGATCAAGATTACATGGATATCTTGATAAGAAGAAGAACAGTAAACTCTCTTGATTGATATCTAGATAGCATAGCTGTAATGTGTTCATTTTCATGATTATGAATACAATAAGTTTTTACCTACTTACAATAAAATAATAATAATAAAATTGTTTTATTTAACTAAAAAAACGATGAGCTTTAGGTCATTTTAAACTTTATTCAACATATCGGTTTAGAAAGTTTAATAGTAAAGTTAGGGAACACGAACTGCTTCACATCGAACCGCCTGCCGGTGTAGAAGGTGTCGTACTTGTCGTAGGCCAGCTTGGTGCCGATGAACGACACGGTGAAGATACACACGAGAAGCAGCGCGCACGCCGTGGGGCACAAAATGGCGGACAGCTTGTTCACGCGCCGGGATCGCACCGAACCTGCTTCAGAGTCGGTGCCGCTGTTCGCTGCTTCTTTGGGCATTACTGCTGATAATAAAAGTAATGACTCGTACTCCTCATGTGTTTGTTTCCGTGAGGAAGCATTGTGCCCAGCAGTGGGACGTATATAGGCTGAGGATGACGACGACTACTTCCTACCTTTAGTAATACTATTGGTTGGTGTAAGTACTTAGTTGGATCCCACCAAATCGGATTGTCTGGTGTTACCAGATAGAATCTATATGTATGTGGCGCGACAACTTCGCTTTTTTGCCGCCAGCATAGCTATACTTGATAGACTAGACCATACCATCTGATTGTAAGTAAGCAAAAGGCGAGTCTATTTGTGAAGAGTGGAAGTGGAAGGAGTGGTAGGAATGGGGAATAGCTGACCAAGCCTCCTACACTTTCTTGGGAGCTTGTGGCGTGACTAAACGTCCCACCACTAGGTTAGTCGCGGAAGGTTGCCGGCCTGCTCAAGCCGCTGATTGGCTGGCAACCTAAAGAAAAGTACAATACCCGACAACCGTTCGGTCTTCTTCACTCAGAACTCGTATATCGGACGCCTACGTGTATACTATGTGTGGTCATGTTATTTCATAGTGTATATTGTAACTTATGTAACCTGTTTTATAAAGTCAATTACACGATAATCTGGAGAAACATAGTGTTATTTTCAACTCAACCACCTACGCTATCCCGCCACTCCAAAAGCTCATGTTGTAGATCGATATATCTGTCTACGTCCCTCTGCTGGGCACCGGCCTTCTAGCATGGCTTACGTGTTTCGTCAATCCATGGATCACTCATCCAAGGATTGACCATAGCGAAAGTATTTCAAGGTTTGCAATTATTTACAAAGTAGTATTTCATACCTTGAAGATGGCTTTTCCTGTAGGTACTTTATTTGTATTTATTTCGTATAAAAAATATAAACTCCTAATTAGTTTATTTATTTTTTCATTCTAATAGAAACACCTTCACGTATGTTTTTACATTTATTGACATAAATAAATGTCATTTGTTAGAAAATAGAGGAAAATAGCAAATTTTATGAGAAGGCCATACATTACTATTATCTTACAAGACAATAATCTTTGTATTGTTCATTTAAATACTTCTTGCATTACTCTCTAGTTAAAGAGATCGATTTATAATTATACTATTTATTCTTTTTGATTCATAAAAAAATTTTACTAAATTGTCTTTGCTTTTGACAATTAGGCAAAGTCGGCCTTGAGTCAGTCAAAGGCTTTAGCAGGCTTTATTGCTTACAGACGATAAAATGAAGATAATCCTCTACATGATAGCGGGCTCGTCCTTAATCCTCGGGTTGTTCTCCTCGTTCCTGTACCTGATGACGGTGGTGGACCCGGACCTGAAGCAGCTGCACCGGAAGGCAGCCGCCTTCATGCTGGACGACGGGCCAAGGCTGCCGGAGGAGGCTGAGGAGTATGACGAGATTTCTAGCATATTGGTAACGTATTTGTACTATGATCTTAGTAGTATAGGAAGAAGAAGACCGAAGAAAAGATAAATGGTGAATGATGATATGATGTGGAAGGGAGTGACTAGTAGACCGCTGCCACAAGTACCTTAAATATTATTAAGATTATTTATCGATTGTCTCATATCCTAAGAGCCGTGTGGTAGAGCCTCATTAAAATAATACTACCAACCCATTCCTTACCTTGGGTGTCGTAAAAGGGGACTAATGGACTTAGAACTGCACAACCATCCAACAGCTTATAGCGGCGACGGGCTCACCGCCTGTCATGCTGAGTGCAGTCACTGCTTGAATGCTTGGTGAAGCGCGGACTATGGCAATGAAGTACTATTGCGGTGCTTTTGCCTAGTCTCTGACTAACCCTTAGGGGATAATAGTCGTGATTATATGTATGTATGTATATCCCATAGGTTATAGAGTCACTTATTTTAATTTCTACAGACACTGCAGTATCACTTTCTGCGTATAAAGGTTTTAAATATTGTTTACACTCCGTTTGTGTTTATATTGCAAATAAAGCAAAATGTTAAATACATTTCATTGTCCATAGTGAAAACTGAAAAGAACATACTTAAACAGAATAATTGTTTTTTTTTTCAGCCAAATGAAAAGTATATAGACTTCAATGAATTACTAGCTAACATCACAGCTGGAAAGTATGTAGAACTAAAGAAGTAATTCATTAACAAGAAATGACTATATATTCGGACTTTAAATGACTATATATCTGGTTATTGGGTCGAGGAGCCTCGAGAGAAGTCAAGAATGGTATAGAGGCGGGATCGAAATTATATTTTTTATGTTAAAATAATATCATTTATAAACTAGTAAATAATATGAAGATACGAAATTACGAAATAGTGAAAAGCCTAATTATATAATTGAATGGTGTTGTCTACAGTATTTTGCTCAGAGTAAACAGAACTGGAGTAGCCTTTGTTTAACATTCCCCTCTGCCAATTGCACAAGCATAGGATGCTTGCACGTTTAATAAAAC
This sequence comes from Parapoynx stratiotata, assembly GCA_910589355.1. NCBI lineage: Eukaryota > Metazoa > Arthropoda > Insecta > Lepidoptera > Crambidae > Parapoynx > Parapoynx stratiotata. Next base: position 16,305,439 of record OU342464.1, read on the forward strand.
TAGTTGAGCCGCCATTTTGACAGCCATAACATTGTAAACGTTGCGGCGAACAGAGCTCCCGCAAAAATGCCTGCCTGTGCTGTTTTTTGATCTAAAAATAAATAGAAAACATCGAGTATGCTAAAAGATGGTGTCATCTTTTATTTGTAATTATAATTTTTAAGATTTCATGATTATTTACTTCATTATTTCATGTTTTAGAATTCTACGATTTCAAATTTCGAACGCTAGTCTCGTGGGGAGTGCGGCTGTGACGTTGTCAAAACGCACACCCCACGTGACAATTTTAAGCGTGTGTGTGCGTGAAATTTAAATTTGTGTGTCGAATTATGCATGTGTGCATTTGTAAAAACGGCTGGCTTTGAGTGTAGTGGTAACCTCACCCCCCGCAAGAAATAGCAGAATAAAATGTTTGAGAAATTGACTAATGGCTACTCCAGTTCTGTTTACTCTGAGAGTATTTTGTTACAATATTTATAGATAAGTTTATTTTTTGCAAATAAATATTTTTTTAAGTTCACTTTTTATTTTCATTGAGATATTTTTTTCTTTCTGCTTATTGTCATCATTACCATCCCGCATTGGGCCTGCGTGGCGGTGTTACGGCCCAATATCTTTGTGTTTCTCCACGAGGAAAATCTGTGCCCAGCAGTGGGACGTATATAAGTTGAGGAAGAAATTTTCTGGGGAGCGAGCGGGTAGCGTAACCATTAAATCATCCTCTGAGATTTCATCACCTAACATGTTCGCAACGTAAGCACTACACTGCTATTCGAAAGACAAGCGTTGAGTCGTCCGAAAAACATAGCCGAAACGTGGAGGTCGGGTATACTAACCCGACCTCCACTTTAGGACTTTGACTGGTCACTGCAAGTTAAACAGACACCTTTACAACAAGAAGCTAAAGGACACTGACACTTGCAGATTCTGCGAACAAGAGCGTCAAACACCAATGCACCTCTTGTGCTACTGTGAACCGCTGATTCACAAAAGAAGCAGACACTTGGGGAAACACCCTTGACCCAGATGAAATAAAAACAATCCAAACTGGGAACATCTTATCCTTCTTAGACAGTGCCCAGTTGATGGAGCTACTGTTGGACCTTAAATAGAACTTACATAGGAGGCTGGTCACAATAGATCTTGTTAGGTCACAGTGATGCGAAACAGCCCCGACTACCCCAAATATAAGGTCCTTACCTATGAAATTGGTGTTTTGTATGGAGATTTTGGGGAATTCTGCATTTTCCATACTAACATTTTATCAGTTTTCTTCACAACGACAAATCCAAAGTTAATAATATTTGGCATGAATCATTAGACAAGCTTTAGTAATATGTGTAATATCACACTTCATAAAAATTATTTATCGTTTTTAAGTGAATGCAAATAAAATGATGTATTCGGGAGGCACTTAAAAAGAGTTGTCTCCGTGTCCAATTTTAACAATCAAAAAAAATTATCAAAACAAATCAAAAGAGCTCAAAAATATAGTCTATTTTTAGACGAGGTAATTATTTTTTAGGAATACTCTGAATCTTAATAGTTACAGACAAAATACTAAGACAGAATATAAACACCAATTTCATAGGTAAGGACCCAATAATAATAATAATACTAACCCGACGAGCGGGGCCTATATCTATAGGATAGGTTACACAGTGCGAGCTGGCATGCGAGCTGACCGAGTCAGTTACTGAGGTGCAGCTACTATGCCCGTGCGACCGCATCATAGGTATGTACGAGTTACTGTCATGTGTGAGTAAGACAGTTGCTCGCTTCCGAGTTACTTCAATACTTTTGTTTTTACTCGCTACTTGCCTTCCCCCACCACGCTACTCGCACGCTGCTCGGTCGTGACGAATTATGAGAATACACTGGTGCAGTAGCTGTCTTCTGCGACGATGCCAGCAGTTTGCATAGTGTGACCGTGCGAGGCGAATCGAGCTACTGTCGTACGAGTACACAGGCACAGTAGCTGTCTACTGTCACATCAGTTGCTCGCACTGTGTAACCTATCCTTATGAGCGGGGCTGGTGCGGGCGAGTGAGCTAGCGAACCGGGCGAGCCTAATGAGGTGAACGAGTAGCTTTGCTGGTCCTTAGCTAGTTCTTAGACGTAGCTCAGCTCAGAAGTGCGTGGAGTGAACCAATGTATCTGAGTGAGGTGGAACGAACTCGCCCGGATAGCTCACTCGCCTATCTTAATCATAATGTATTTTGCGATTGCTTAATCTTATATTCATGACCGAGACTGTTACAAAACATTCCTGAAAGAAGAATGATGGTTTCTGAAAGAAGTAAGAATTTTTTTTCTCTATCTTATTCTCTTTTTATTTTCTGGATGGATTGACAAGTTCAGTACGTCAAATAGACATTGATTTATGCCTGTGTCGTAAATTAAATTTTTTTACCGTTTTTTACGATTTACTTTCATATTATTAGATAAAGACAATATTTTATAGCATATTTAAAAATTGTCGTCACTAGAATGGTGAAGGCTAAGATTTGCGCAATTATTAGTTCTATAGTAATATTGATTGTATTTGGTGTGTTCTTATTTTTGATGAGCACTGTCGACCCTGACCCTATAGGTGGAAAGTCAACGCCGCCCTCGCCGCGACGTGGGGCGGATGGGAGGGCGTTTATAGATGTGAGTACACTTTTACTTATGTCACATGGAATTTTGAAGTAGGCATCAGTAAACAGTCATGACTCGTGACCTAGTTGGTCACGGTCACTGTACTCGTCTGACGCCGCAAAGATTTAAGAAATGATTGCGTGGCAATGCAATGGGAGACAGCTAAAGCCAATGTACTTGTTGCCTAAAAATTGTGTTAGAAGAAAATATTCAGCTGTACGAACGTATCTGTCTTGTGGTTCAAGACTGGAATAATGTAGGGGTAGAGAAAAATTTAATATAAAAGTTATTTTGAAATATTAAGCAATATTTTTAAAGAATTATTATTTTTTAGGAAATACCGAACACTTACAACCTAGTCTTCCCCGGCCCGAATTCTGAATATAGTTATGGTCTTGAAAAGATATCTGAGAATGAGATTATAAGTGTGAACAACACGTTAAAAAATGAAACCTTACTAAATCATATCTGTAACATGTCTAGAAGAGGGTCGGTTATTAACAGTCTTATTGAAAAAGACCAAGACAATACAAAAGCATTTCGAAGATCTGTTGATACTAAAGATAAAACAGTGAGCTATAATTCTGGGGTGGTTCTAAAAATCGTAGACGACACAGGACGTCGCCCAAGAGTTGAAATAAAGTTGGGGCCTAAAGGTAATTTTGAAGGCACAAAGGTAACTTCCAGAAGCTCTCCAAATAAACGCAGTTATAATCTTTCGGAAATATTGAAAGATGAACAATTGGTCAAAGAAACCGAAACCGATGACAAAGAAATCGTCATTAAAATTTTGCCTGGCAATGTTTTTGTTTTTGATGATGAAGAAAGTGAATTTGATATGAATTCATCAATGCACAGCTTTTCAGACCATGAAAAGGAGTTAAATGATAAAGTTACAGGCAATGAAAATAAAAATGAAGATCCTAACGAAATCACTGTTACAATAAACCCCGAAAAAAATTATAACAATGATATGTCTGATATAAAAATTACTGATATGTATTTTTTATTTTCTGAAAGCGATCTCATAGCTCTCGAAAATTCTGTAAATAATGTTAATAGTGATGTAACCATTAAGTCAAGCAGTGATTTTGATATCGAACCTACAATTACTATTACAACACAAAAGTATGGAGAGTGGGATACTAAATTACCTAAAAAGTTCGATTTACAAACTTCTACGGATTTAATAATTAATAAATCAGATGTGTTAGGTGATGAACATATGACTAAAGTTGTGACACAAAAGTATGAAACATGGTATACTCAATCATCTATAAATGGCGATTTCGAAAATGCGTCTCATTTAATAATAAATAAATCAGATGTGTTAAGTGAAGAACTTATAACTACTGTTGCAACACAAAAGTATGAAGAGTTGGATAAAAAATCTAGTTGAAATGTCTTCTAAATAGAAAATATTAAAGACATTTCAACTAAAACAGATTTGCAGGACAGTACAATGGAAGTTTTGACAGTTGCAAGAAAGAATATAAAATGATATCCGTGTGATTGATTTTATTTACTTGCTATTTTGTATAAGTATTTTGTTACATTTTGTACTAGAGTATTAAAATTCCTTATATTTTAATGACTTTATTAACAGTGTTACGTAACTTTGGTGAGATAATTAATAATGAAATTATGACGTTTGTCCAGGTGTAACATTCGCATTATGTGTCCCCTTGTAAAACACGTGTTCGGCGCCTTATCTATCAGTGAACGCGAACCAGTTCTGAGGAAATAGTACAGAGTGCACGTAAATTGGCAACTACTGGGACTCACCTATCGTTGTACATACAAAATCATGGTCTCATAGTGAGGAGCTCGGTGGTGTAGTGGTTAATACGCTTTGGCTTTCGATCGAAAACAAAGCTACCTTCACCATGGTCAGGCCGTGGATGGGTGACCAAAACTTAGTGATCTCGAGCTCCTGCGTGCTTCGGAAGGCAAGTTAAACCGTTGGTCCCGGTTGCTATTGCGACTGTTTCTACCCACCAATCCGCATTGGGCCAGTGTGGTGGTGTTTCGGCCCATTCTCCTGTGTTTCTTCATGAGGAAGGCATGTGCCCAGCAGTGGGACGAATATAGGCTGAGGATGACGATAGTCACGCAATTCAAACGCGTTGTTCGTGAATCGAAATCTCGCGTTGTTGAGACGTGCTGGTCAACGGCGCGTACCGCCCGCCGGCGGCGGCGTCACCCTAGACTCTGAATATGTCTATCTTCCGATCTAAGAAAGATCGCAGTAGGGCTCAAATCACACTGAGAGGGCAGCGAAGTGCCGCGGAAATCAGTTTCATTGTTGCATCATTTAACGTTATCTTCAAAAGTTTATAATAGTGTATCTATCACATAACCAGCTTCAAAATTCGCGAAGCCGCCCGAGGTGCTCAGTGTTATTTGAATATTGTAATAAAGGGGTTTACCCGTGTCCCTTAAATCGGCCCTAACGGCTGCTACTCTACCCACTAAAAATCGTAACGATTTGTCCACCCATGAGGCGATCTAGGCAATTTAGGGTGCTCCCCTCCACTGCTCCGACATTCCTACACACGAGGTTATCTAGGAGGCGATTTAGGGCGCTCCCCTACACTGCCCCGATGCTACCCCGACATTGCCTACACACGAGGCGATCTAGGAGGCAATTTAGAGCGCTCCCCTATACTGCCCCGATGTTTCCCCGACATTGCCTACACACGAGGTTATTTAGGAGGCGATTTAGGGCGCTCCCCTACACTGCCCCGATGTTGCCTCGACATTGCCTACACACGAGGCGATCTAGGAGGCGATTTAGAGCGCTCCCCTACACTGCCCCGATGTTTTCCCAACATTGCCTACACACGAGGCATTCTAGGAGGCGACTTAGGGCGCTCCCCTAGACTGCCCCGATGTTACCCCTGATGTAATGGTGGCGAGTAGACCTCTTTCTGCATTAATTGACAATTTAATTTTGTTTATTATTTATGACGCAAAATAATAATGCATTGAAATAGATGTGCAACGCAAACGATTTCAAACGTTTCGTCAGCAAACCATTGAAAGACCTTTCACTGTATTGTGTACCAGAGTTTAATTCGTTTTAAATAAAATATACATCGCTGGTTATACATAGAAGAGCTCGGTGGCATAGTGGTTAGCATAATTTGGCTTTCGATTAAAAACAAAGCTACCGTCGCCATGGTCGGGCCGTAGATGGGTGACCAAAACTTGGTGATCTCGAGCTCCGTGCTTTGGAAGGCACGTGGAGCCGTTGGTCCCGGTCGCTATTGCGACTGTTTCTACCCACCAACCCGCATTGGGCCAACGTAAGGTGTTACGGCCCATACTCCTCATGTGTTTCTCCATGAGGAACGCCTGTGTCCAGCAGTGGGACGTATTACAGGCTGCGGACAGCTGGTTAAACTATACATATTAAAAAATATTATAGTTATTTACAAAGAGAAGGAAAGGCAGGGAATAAAATGAATACGAAAAATATTACTTAGTGTTCTCGAATGATTATTAGAAGCTTATCATTTATTTTAAATAGCATTTATTTATTTGCATTCTTTACTATTATACCCGATAAATGATAATCTAATGACTGAGGTCGAAGAACTAACTGAGCTTGTTAACAATTGACTTTATGTTGGTTATTTGTTATTTAACAGTATGATGGAGATAAACTTAATTGCTAAGGATTTTAGTACCGATAGAAAAATCGTATAATCGTTGGGCAATTGTTTTTTAATATTTGTTTAATTGTTTTGGTTTTTTTTTCGTCTAATATCATTAAGAACTAACAAATTAGTTTTTCATTAGGTAAACGATTTGCTTGGTGCCAACGGATCTGCTTAGAGTACCTACGCTTTGGTTTGTTAAAAACAAAGCTTCTTTCACTATGGTTGAATCGTGGATGGGTGACGAAAATATTTTGAGTACTGTTGTGCCTTAACAGAATAAAGTTGTTAAACCCGGTTGCTATTGTAATTGTTAAATCACCTGGGTGATTTATGTAGGTGTATTCTTTAATAAACAAAATGCACCCGTGCGGTGTCAATTTGGAATAAGATTATAAATAAATATCTTAAAACTTTCACACCTATCAACTAGCCCCATTTTAAGCAACTTATACTGCTTGTGTTACGGATACTAGATGACGGATAAATATATTTAATAGATAAATACATATCCTGAATATATATAAATATTTATAAACTTCCAAGACTGGAGAACAAAACAAATGCCTAAAAATTCATCATCAAACATCTGCCCCCACCGGGGATAGAACTCAGAACCTCTTGAGATGGCGACGGACGCCTTGAGACTGGCGTACAGAACCCTCGACCATGGAGGTCGTCTATAATAAGGTGACTGATGCCTGATAAATGTATTTTATGGTCATGTTAAAAATCGATTGATGATATTTAAAACCGTTGTCATACAGAAGTTATAATTATAAACAGACAAACTAGGTACATAATTATACCTTCTTTTAATGAAATGTTTATTATTAACACATCATCACGCCTCTATGTTTTAGGTGGCGAGCCTGTTGCCATGTGCCGGGCACAATGTAAAGTAATATTGGGTCCTTACCTATGAAATTGGTGTTTATATTCTGTCTTAGTATTTTGTCTGTAACTATTAAGATTCAGAGTATTCCTAAAAAATAATTACCTCGTCTAAATATAGACTATATTTTTGAGCTCTTTTGATTTATTTTGATAATTTGTTGTAAGTTTAATTGTGTTAAAATTGGACACGGCGACAACTCTTTTTAAGTGCCTCCTGAATACATCATTTTATTTGCATTCACTTAAAAACGATGAATAATTTTTATGTAGTGTGATATTACACATATTACTAAAGCTTGTCTAATGATACATGCCAAATATTATTATCTCTATATTTTTCCTTGTGAAGAAAACTGATAAAATGTTAGTATGGAAAATGCAGTTTCCCCAATTCCCCAAAATCTCCATACAAAACACTAATTTCATAGGTAAGGACCTAATATTTAAAACTGTTGTCATACAGAAGTTATAATTATATACAGACAAAGTAGGTACATAATTATACCTTCTTTTAATGAAATGTTAATTATTAACACATCACGCCTCTATGTTTTAGGTGGCGAGCCTGTTGCCATGTGCCGGGCACAATATAAAGTAATATTTACAATCAACTGTAACTAATTATGTTTTTATTCACAGTGTGGTACAGGCGAGACGGTGAGATATTTATTTTTAAAACTTATGTAAGTACCTATATATCTACACTAGTATTATACACTAGTATAGAATCTGTCTGTAACGGTTTGGGCGTACTGGCTCGCTGAGAGAGAGGTGTTCCCACGTGCGCACCGGGCTGCCTTGAGCGACCTTGTCGCAATCGCCGCGCGAGCACGCCACAAGTAGGTGGAATAAATATTAGCTGAGGCTTTATTTGAAAAATCAATATGGTTTTTTGAAACTAATGGCAAGAAATATTATTGGTCGCGCCGCCGCCGGTTCAATCCCAATTCATCAATAAGGCTAGAGACGTCTACTCTTGGATAAACGCCTCCCCCAATGGTCTCCACAACAACAGGTGCTGCGCCGGCGCCGGCCGCCCGCTTTCAGTGAAATCCTTTTTCTTGTGGACTTCCTTCTTGCCTTCCTGCTTTTCCTTCCTGCGTTCCCATGATCAGTGCGTATGCATATTATTATATATTATTTTAATGTTAAGTATATAACTTATTGCTAACCTCGACCCTAACGTTGTATCAAATGAAAGTTGTAATAACGACATTAACGAGCCCCGTAACATCAGATTAACGGTAATAATGTTCAAAATTAATACTCTATTAATATCATTATATCTTTACATATTCTAAAACTGTTGTGGTCGAATGTCTGTACATAGAAAAATCTGCTTAAAATCAAGTCAGGGGGGTGTAAAAAGATGGAATATACCACACAATGTCTGTTTCAGTCTGTATGTCTGTTTGTACGGACTAATCACCGAAATGGCTGAACCAATTTCAATGAAATTTTGCATGGTGATACCTTATATCCCTGGTCAACATCTTTTATCAGGGATATTATGAGAAACAAACACTGACTTCGATATGAGAAGAAGCAGTACTCATACAATACAAAAATATTTATGCTTATTATTATAATTATTCTTATTTAATAATTTATTGTACACAGTATACACAGGATTATATAAGAAAGAAAATATGATTGAATAGGTGGTGGTCGGTAGGCACAATATTGCCGACTTTATCATATTTTTTTTTATTAATTCCATTCTTGACATTTAATTTTTTTTGTTTGATTAATTCAAAGTAATTTTATTAATATTTTTTATGCATATGCATTTAAATGTTCAAATTGACTTCATTTTGTATGCTAGATTCTGGCGAATTGTGAAAGCTCTCAAATATTTACCATTCTTGTATGTACCGCTCTTTATGCAAATAAAGTGATTTGATTTGGGTCTTTTTCTATAATAAATTTCTTCCAAACCACCTGCGGTAGGAGTAGTGCACTGAGAAATTAAATCATTGCGTCAATCATCATTTACTTAATGAAAGATGCGCCTTAGCGCACACTAATGAATCACCAAATAATTTGTCAAAATTCGTGAAAGAGAAAAACTATACCATCCGTTCACATAGAGCAATTAAAGTTGCAATAACCTAACATATTCATAAGTTGCAACACATTCGGTCGTGCGCGCTGCAGCGAGTTGCGAGTGGAAAAAGCCGCGACCCCGTTCCTTTGTTTCAATTATTTGCTCTCGTATGAATGTTATTATATCTACATTTAAACAAGTTATCTCTTGATCGCGATTACATTAACCTTTTTAAAATTCTACAATATTTTTATAATAGAGTCGGATAACAATACACTTACAGTCTGAATAATGTAATATGTGCATTTTGTCAGATGAGCTTTATGCACCAGTTAAAAAAAATTGGTAACATAAAATTGTAATATTTTCAAAATGTATTAGAGTCATTTTTATGTTTGGCAGTATGTTAAAGTATATAAATATAAATAATGTTAAGATTATCAGATTAGTAGTATAAGTTTAAGATATCCAGAATATACGGAATGAATTAATGAGCGCTTCCTCGCCAACAACCTGTTGTCCAGGTTGACGAGACTTTAATTTTATGTATATTTCGGATAAATAAATAAATAATTGGTATGGGAATCGATTAATGTCACTACAAACAACTGTCAAAATGCACCTACTAAATTATTCAGCCAACCCACCAACCCGCATTGGGCCAGCGTGGTGGTGTTACGGCCCATACTCCTCATGTGTGTTTCTCTATGAGGAAGGCCTGTGCCCAGCAGTGGGACGTATATAGGCTGAGGACGAAGTTATTCAGACTGCATTAGGTATTTATCATTATTAATAATGTTACTACTCGTAACTTCCCTTATTAGTTTTATTCAAGCTCAGTGGTACAGGCGGACACACATACACAGAAGGCGTAAAAATAGAATTAAATCAAAAATTTTCATACCACTACTTTCATTTAGTCAGACTATGAGGATGCCCTGTCTTGCGAAGAGACTGACTCTACTGACTCTAAATTCAGCAACAATTCTCTTTTTTGAAGAATACACAGTAATTCTATAAAGAAACAACATTTAACTATTCAATAGATAATCTATACATAAACCTGTAATATAAAACTGTGGGTCGAATGTCTGTACTCGAACATAGAAAAAAATTGCTTAAAATCATGCCAGAGGGACAAAAATAAAAATAAAAAAATTGTTTCTCTGTGGGTTCGTCTGTTTGTACGGGCTAATCTGCGAAATGACTGGACCGATTTCAATTATGTTTTGCATTGTGATACCTTATAGTATACTTGATCAACATCTTAGATACTTTTTATTCCGGAAAATTATATGGTTCCCGTGGGATAGTTAAAAAAACCAGTAACCGCGGACGAAGTCGCGGGCAACAGCTAGTAACGAGATACGTAATATTTAGGTGTAGTTAACTAATTGTATATGTCAAAATTGTTACAAATATTTAAATGCGTTGCAAATACTAGCGTCTTTCATTATAGAAAATACTTTAAATTAAATCCGTATTAACAAATCCAGCGAGTATTGGAGTATCAAATATGTTATCAGACATAATTTGAGAGCCGAAGGTTAGTTTTTGCTCAGACTTCCTTTCTAATGCAGGTAGGTTACATTTCTGTTTGTTACATTGGAATGTTATACGAGCTTTATATTTTGTTCGGTCTAGAATCTTAGTTTTTTTAGCCTTCCTGATACCTTTATCTGTGGACCTGAGTTAGTTGACGTCTATCTCATTAAACATAAACTTTTAAGTATAGGCAATCCAGACCTATCCAAATTCAATCTATACATATAATAAAACTGTAGAGGTCGAGTGTCTGTACATAGAAAAAAAATGCTTAAATCCAAGTCAGGGGGATGTAAAAAGAGGGAAAATACCAAAAAATTATTTATTTTTATTTTTTTGTTTCTGTGTCTGTTTGTTTGTTTGTATGGGCTAACGTCCTAAATGTCTGAACCGATTTCATTAAAATTTTGCACGGAGTTCGAGATCACAATGTTTTGGTCACCCATCCACGGCCTGAGACAACGTACGGGGTTTTTTTTACATTAGACAGGTAGGCTCTTGGCCTTCATGACACCTGATGGTAAATAACGATAAGGCCGAAGGCGGAAGCAAGCTTCACCTGTTATCCTGAACTGGCTATCTTACCTCTGATTGCCGGAACACAACAAATGCTTATTGTATTGTTATTATGGCAACTTTAGGTAAGAAAGGTTAGAAAAAACTATTAATGTTATATTCCTTCAGTACAAGGTTCTCTTGCTACGATCCTGGCTTATATTTCGCTTCCCCTACTCTCCTTACTAGAGATGCGCCGTTTTGTAAAACGATACTTTTTGAGGGAGTACAGCTGTTTAATAACCTACCGGATGACTTGAATCTTTGCAGTACAAAAAATTGTTTAAAAGTAAGCTCAAAGAATATATTATTATTAGTCTAACCTAGACCTCCAGTGCGGTACCAGATACATCTAAATACTAACAAAGAAAATTGTACATCTCATTATAAGTAAACCCTGTGTTTGTATGAGAAATAAATTCTTTAAACCCAAAATGACACAACTTCTTTTGTGAGATTTATTTTATTCATGTCAACGTAATGATTTCATAGGCTATTGGTATTTTAGTATAGTCAACTTTTATTTTAACATCTCCTGTAGTACAAAACGTACGTGTTCTCTAATTGTTTCCGTGGCTAAGCAAAGAAATTGTAAGCCGAATAATTCGGCCGAATATCCGGTTCGGTAAAGGTTAAACCGAATAATATTCGGTATTCGTTTATGTATGGATTTGTCCTGACCCTTTTTCTGTGCCTACACCACCGGGAAAGAGGCATACGTATGTATGTAATACAAAGAATAAAAGTATATTTTGAAGTAGGTAGGTACTTCCCCTTATCACCCGTTAAAATGATTGTCATTGTTATTACTATCTGTTTAAGTAATTCCAAGTAAATGTTTTTCGTTTTAAACTATTTGATTGTTTCCTGGTAATACTTGGAAGTAAGGAATTCAACAGTAAGTTATAATTATCTCACAATTTAAGGATAATTTTTTTTATAATCAAGATCACAGTATTGTCTTCCTATTCCTGCAGTTTTCCTCTTTAGGTAAAGGCATTCTATAACTTATTTGATTTTCCTCTCATCATAACATCAAAAGAATGTAACTCACAACTTCGATATTCCCAAACCTAATCAATCTGTATATAATTATGTATAAGTTTCTGAAATATGATTTAAAGTCTCGCTTAAACTTATTCAAATGGTCGATAATTTTTATACCTAATAATTTTATCAGTGGCTTAATATCTCGGACGGACGGTACACTTCTCGTTCGAGAGGTCGCGGGAAACGCGGGTTCGATCCCACCGCCTGTACCACTGAGTTTGAAAAAATCTTATATACAGTTCATTGTGAATATCGCTTGCCTCACATTGTGTCCGGTGCATGGCAACAGGCTCGCCACCTGTTACATGGGGACCTAACATATCTGGCGAAATGTGAGGGATTCACACCTCTGACTACACCTTCGGGAAGAGAGGCGTAATGATGTGTTATGTTATGTGTTAAACAATACATAAACAGCCTGTAAGCTGCGATCATCTTTTACATGCTTTTGCATGAATTCATAATGGCTACATACATACAATCACGCCTGCAATCCCCGAAGGGGTAGGCAGAGTCCAAGTAGCACTGTGTTCCTTAAGACCACATTTAGCCATACAAAAATTGGGTTTGGTCAGATGGAAAACCGTGAAAGAGTAGTAACAAGTGGCTAGCTCATCGCCTTCACAATCACAGACCCAGTACCCAATACGCCCTCAGTCGCCTTTTACAACATGCTAGGCAAGAAAAGCGGTTGGTACATTCTTTCTGTGTCCCGGACCAACACGGGACATAATGGCTGCTTATTGGAATGTGGCATAGAGTGCTTGCTTTTCTTTACAATTATTATTAAATAGGGATTTACCTATAAAATTGGTGTTTTGTATGGAGATTTTGGGGAAGTCTGCATTTTCCATACTAATTTTTTTTCAGATTTCTTCACAACGACAAATCCAGAGATAATAATTTTTGGTATGTATCATTAGACAAGCTTTAGCAATATGTGTACTTCATAAAAATTATTTTGATGTATTCGGGAGGCACTTAAAAAGAGTTATCTTTGTTTCAAAAATCAAAAGAGCTCAAAAATATGGTCTGTTTCTAGAGGAGGTCATTATTTTTTACGAATATTCTGAAACTTAATAGTTACAGACAAAATATTAAGAGGGAGAAAAACGACAATTTCATAGGTAAATACCACGTAAAGGCCTATTATCTGAATAGATATTTGCCGTCACACAACAATAGCAACAGCGGTATAATAAGTGGGACCGTTTGTCAAAGCAATTAAGGACAATGAATCAGCTCTGTCGACTGCAGCACTTATTAATCAAGATAAATGTGTCTAGCTTTAGGATTAGCATATAAATATTATAGTAACAGCGATACTTGCACGAAGGACAACTGAAAGTGGCAACAAAATAATGTGCGGTTAAACAAGTGTTCTGATACCAGTTTATTAAAAACTGACCTACTTCTTTTTTACTAGTCATTATGAAGCAGTTACTCGTAAAATATTATAAAGTATGGATATACTTAAAAGCCATTAGTTGCTTATTGTTGAAATCTGGTATATACATTTACTAGCAGTGCCCGCGACGTCCTTCGCGTGGCTATTGATTTAACGCCGATAAAAATTTACAAAAAGTTTGTGTTTGTGGGTATCTTAATTTTTTTTTATTCAGTTTTACAGTTCTGGTTGCAGGACCTTTTGAGCCACACGTTAACAGTAGAATACTTTTCTTTAGTAGTTTGCATTGAAATGCTAGTGTAATGCATTTCAATGCATCTTTGGAGAGTTTGGCGCCAAACGATCGATGGCAGACACTGTGGTGCTACTTGGATGAGGTGGATTACCACGATAAAAAACTCATCACTTTTCACACCACTTGACGCTTATTTCGATAATCCTCCATATGGCTCTTCATTATTGACACTTATTACACAAAACTACACTGATTTTACGTAACAATATCCACTCCGAAACAATATTACAATTATCGAAATAAAAATCACGTCCGCCATTAGTCAAATGCCGCCAAACTCTCCTGGGTATCTTAACACTGCATTGTTTTTTAACAAAGTGCTCAACATTACATTCTACCTCTTATTAGCAAAATGTTGATTATAAAGCTCTTTTTATTAAAATAAAGAAAATAACATTTCTTGTCAGTGTCATCTGATTAATTGCTGTCATGGTGATAATCTCTGTTGCCGTGGCATTATTTTACAATGCCGAGAATTTTTAAATTCGAAATGAAATTACATTTTGACGGAATATGTCACATGCTCGTAATACTCGATCGAGCAGAAATTGATAACCACGGTTACACCCGCGCGGTACCCGTTCCCATGGGAATATCCGGATAAAAAATCCTATGTCCTTTCTTAGGCTCTAGACTATCTGTGTACCAAATTTCAATTGTACCGGTTCAGTTTTTGCCGTGAAAGCAAGACAGACAGACAGAGTTCCTTTCGAATTTACAATATAAGTAGTATGGATATTTTATAATATTTTAATTTAGCTTTGTTTCTTTTCTGAACATTATTTTCATAAATACTGCCTGCGAGCTTCCTCGACTTGTAAATGTTTACACTGTAAATATTTCATACCTTAGTGTCTCAATACTTTAGATAGTACAAAATAATTATAATGCCGCAATCGAAAACACAATATTGGCAATTATTACGGTCTTAATTTTGATTGCTTAATATTTAATGATAGGGTTGCCATTGTCTCGATATATGAATATTAATGAATTGACACCTATCTCAATATTACAGGTAATTAGATCTGCAGGAAATGTTAATCAAGTTAATAACAGTGTACGTAATAATGTACAGTGGAAAGCATATTTGACCTTTGGGTGTTCAGTCTATTGTAATAAGAGCCATTTTGCATTGACGTGAACATTGTGTAGTAATATATTAAATTGAGCGAAAATATCTTAATTACTTTGTATGTTTTCCGCGTGTTGGAGTCAAAACAATGGAATGTTTTGGCTGAGATTGTTTTTTTTCATATATCTGTTAATTAAGTGATAATAATTCAAAGGTAGGTATGTAAAATGATTATTTATAAACCTGGAAAGAAAATATAAATCTTACCTAGCACTTAGGTAAGTTTTTTCTTATATATTTGACGACCGTGGAGGCTAAGTGGTCTATATGCTGTCAAGGTGTCGCCACCTCTGACGTTCCGGGTTTGATTCCCGGTTGGAATAGTGTTTATGTAATAAATATCACATTACTGACTTACCTGATGCTATGAGCAGGGGTCATACTACAACATATCCTAATTTATCAAAATTGTTCCCTTAATCTTTAAACTGGGACACCGTAAATATATCTACTTACATTATGTTATAAAAAAAAAACATTAAAGGGCCGGTCTGTGAAGCTGCACATACCAGTGTCTACTATCAAAAATTTTAAGTCATTTTTCGTTGTTTACCTTAAAAATCAAAGTGAAATTACGACGCAACCATTGGTTAAAAAGTTACGGGTGGCGAGTGGTCGGAGCAATCGTGAATTGAACAAACGATGCGGAACCTCTGAGCGTTCGACGAAAAAGTTTTTCAATTTCCCGGGAACCCATCACGCCAAGGTGGTCAATTCACTGACAGCCGTGTCCTGGCCTAAATTATAATTAGATTTTTATTTGATTTGATTTTGATATACATAAAATTAACATACACTTCGTTCGCACGCTTTGGCTTTAAATAATGAAAACAAAGTTACTTTCGTTATGGTTTGTCCTTGGATGGGTGTCAAAAACATTGTGGTATTCAATTTCTCCGTGAAACACAGGTCTTCCTCATGAAGAAAGACATGAGGAGTAACACCACCACGCTGGCCCAATGAAGGTTGTTGGGCAGAAACGATCGCAACCGGGACCAACGGAAGCACAGAGGAGCTCGAGATCACTTTGTTGAAGCATCACGCCACCGAGCTCCTCACAAAACTTGTATGTATATGTACACAAAAGGCGTATAGAATTATTCTAATAACTAGATTCATTATAAAAACCTTTGAGTTAAGGTAAGCGATGGCTATCTCGAAAATAGTGGAAGATTTTAATGCAAGTTATACAGAGTTATTTTTAAGTGAAACTACAACCTTGCAAGACTGTATCAAACATCTCAAATAACAAGTGCAAAGATAAATTAAGTAGTATAGATCGCTATTCCCATACATGGGTTTTTAGTTCGTCTACAACTTATTATTGTTGCTTGTACCCCTTCTCTCTATAGTAGCGGAATCATAGATAAATTAAGTAATTCCGCTAGCATAGTAGCGCCACCTAACGTGATAAGTTGTAGACGAACTAATAACCCATGTACGGGAATAACGATCTAGACTACTTAATTTTTATATGACAAGGGTAAGAAGCTGAATTTCAATGGGAAGCGTGTTTTTAGACGCTTTCACAAGCTTTTCACGTTTCTCATAGATATTGAGCTTCTTAACGCAATTAAGAATGACATAGATTAGCAAAGAGAGTTAAAACCATTAAGAAAAGTTCGCCAATCATCGATAGAGCATCAACTTGTAAGGTCTTTTCCTGCAACTGCTCATGAGGCCAAGCGTTTTACAATCGTCGGTAAAAGATGTGTGGGGTGACGAGGATTGATTGAGTGAAGAATGAGTATATCAGGGGATGCCTGAAAGAGAAGAGAAGTAGAGAGAAAAGCGGATATCGTGGCATTATGACCATATTTTGAGAAGAGAGAATGAGCATGTAACGGGAAGAGATATGAATATGAGAGTGGGTGGTAATGCAGGGAGAGGAAGACCGAAGAAGAGATGGATAGATTGTGTGAATGAGGATATGGCTAGAATGGGAGTGAATGTCGATATGGCGTGTGATAGGAGATAGTGGAGGAGAAAGACTCGTTGCCCCAAATTAAATTGGGAAAAGGGCAGGCTCATTATGGTAAATTTTCGTCGATATTCTTGAGTTATTTTCCACCATTTCCAATAAAGCTCGATAGCTTAGCGTGTGAGCCGTGGGTGTGAGCAGGTGAAGTTTTTCAATTTTCCACGTTAGCGACTTGTTACTGAGACTACACCGGGCTGCAAGCCAGTCTTGTTGATCTTAAAACCGACTCTATTTCCTAAGTACTAGAAGGTGTTTTTGTAGTCTAATTTTATATCGACGCATTATTGATAGTACCCAAGCTGAAACATTTGGTAAATAACAGGGCACGGAGTTATCGTTGGTTCATTTTTCCTAATATTTGTATTTTATAGAGTATAGTTACATAAGAATATGTAGATAACTCATTTGAAAGTTATTGGAACACTGAAAGAAAGGGTGGAATTATTGGAAGTCATATTGGTAATAAATGAGTATGAAGAGTCAAAAAATTAATAAAACCTCAAATTATAAACTACATCTTACACAGTTTGTACCTACATAATCATGAACACGCTACTTACAGTCAACTTCAAATGTTAGTGCCACTCAGGGTGTTCAAATAAATAGACACTAACAAAGAGTCAATAATATTGGTACAAATAAAGTTTCCATGTTGTCGACAACACAAAAATTATTTGTGTTTATAACAAAGAAACATAATTTGTAATATTAATGACTAATGAAATATTAATAAATAAATATTAACTAATGAAATATTAATGACTTTTTGATTGCGTGTAATTATTTGAACATCCTGAGTGTCAATAACTATTTAACGCTAACTGTACGTAAGCAATTTTGAAACCGACACGTATACGTAGGCATCTATTCTAAAATTTGGACCAATCACAAAATAGGCATATTTTGAGCTAAGCTAATCGCTACGAACGTAAGAAATATTTGTTATTATTTATTTTCAAAGGGAAAAAATGACAGATTTATTACACTGCTGAGTAGATTAGGGTGCCCTTCCTCGAGCGGTGCTGTGTGCGAGGAAAATTAGATCAATAGGAAGGCACAATGACAGCAACGAGGCGCTAATATAGCTATGGCGCCTCGTTACAGCACTACTTTGTGAGTCCCGTGAAACCAAGGAGCATAGTACAAAGCATAGCTCTGGTGAAAAGGCACCTTAACAGTGTCATTAGATAATTGAAATTCGCCTTTAATTCAATACAAAATCCACATGTATACATTTACGTACATGACGCAAATGCATGTTCTGCGTGTGTTCGAAAACCCCGACCAAACGGCGAGGTTTGAGAGAGGCCGCTGCTAACTAGACTGCGCGTTCGAATGACTGCAAAAACTAAAAAATGCCTCGTTGATTATTAGCGGAAGGGGAATTGGCGGCATCGGTATTTTTCAATTTATTTGGATTTGGATGAGACGGGTCTCAATATTACGGCGACGTCACAGTAGACATTAAAAAGTTGACACGCTTGGTTTTCAATACAAATTATTATACCTTTATCTAAGTGAATGTATACCTGTGACTAAATCCCAATTTTCTCATCCCCATAAAGTGAGGAGCGCGTACCGTAATAAGCTGTATCGCCAATATTTAATAACCGCATTATGTACTACGAGCGTGGGCGTCCGTGGGCGGGAAACGGGAGACTTTTCAATTTTCTGAAACACTGCAACTGATGGTATTCATGAATATTAACTCGCTGTACGCACTTGCTATTTTTAGAAAATCCAATATTGATATTTTGTAAAGGTCGTAAAAATTACCTATTCATTTTTGTATATCACTTTAGGTACAGGCTTTCGATCGCAGTCGAGCTATTCCAACACGATCCTGGCATACATACTTAGATGCTATACACATATCATTACATGTTTTCACGTCATTCATTTATGTATATATTTATTCTTCTGCAAGACGCATGCCTAATGCGGATTATAGGGTAGAAACGCTTGAAATAGCAGCCGGGACAATAACTATGGCCCGGGGCATATTATCGGCATCGGCAAGGAAAGGAATCCTTCGGCATCCCTACACGCGAGCGCACACTGTTGGCAACTATGCCTTGGCATGCTGCAACGTCCTTAAGGATGCCGAAGCGTCCTTAAGCATGCCGTACCGTCCAAACTACCCCCGAGTGTGCGTTGGCGCGGCGGCAGCGTACTGAAGGATGCCGAAGTATCCTGAAGCAACCTCAAGGCTGCCGATGCAGCAACCTCAAGCATACCGAAGCGGTATTTTCGTTACTACGGACATATATCGTGGAAATTTCTACTTTGTTGCCATTATGTTAATATATGATGCTATTTATCACCTAAAATCTTGAGCCGTGCCGATTCCGATAATGAGCGGCGGGCCTTAATGTGCCTTCTGAAGCACAGCGGAATTCAGGATCACAAAATTTTGGTCATCCATCCAAGAATTGATCATGTCCAATCCATGTTCCTTGACTTCTGATTCAAATAAATATTTTTGACATGGCATGACCAAGCTAGTTGAACATCCCTTTATCTACGAAGCTTCGCTTTTTTATATTAGGTCCTATTTATGAACACATAATCCATACTAATATTATAATTATATATTATAAATGCGAATGTAACTCTGCCTGTCTGTATGTTTGTCGGTCTCGCTTTCACGTAAACTACTGAACCAATTTAACCGAAATTTGGTACACAGATAGTCTCGAGCCCGAGAAAGGACATAGACTACCTTTTATCCCGATATTCCCATAGGAACGGGTGCCATGCTGATGAATGTAAAAAAAAATAACGCCTCCCTGAAAAATTAAGGACATATTTACGTCACCATGAACTTTGCTTCGAATAATAGTAAGAGTAAATTTTCAATTCCACCAATTGAGGCTACTGTTCCAATTTAAAAAAAAATTAGTTTAGTGTTTATTTAAATCATGCCTAATTATTTAAATCATGTTTATTTCTTTTTTTTCTTCTTTCTATACTTATAACCAAGTCATCTTTCAAATCACACATATAAACTGCCACACTACCATTATAATTTCCTTTATTTAAATAATATAGTCAGTGATAACGTATTTATGATACACCTTCGATTATCACCGGGTCTCCAGTGTGAGGTCAGAGCGCAAGATTCAGTCGACGACCTCAGTAACGTAAACAACTCTATTGCTATAGCATTATGGTCTATTTTGTTAAGTTGTTTATCTAGTCTTTCAAGCCTTTCAGTGAAATTGTACAGTCACGTGCAAATATGTATGCACTGAACTATCACATGTAAATCATAGATATTTTTGCCCGTGACTATTCATGTACAGTTGTGTGAAATACTTATATTGGCGACTGGCCGCTTCACTCTGTAACGAGGCGCCATAGCTATATTAGCGCCTCGTTGCTGTCATTGCGCTCTTCTCTGGCCATTTTTCTCTTGGTTTCCTATTTTAAATTTTCTGTCTGTCTCTTTTTATTTGTTTTGTTCTCGAAGCTCATTCTTACGAGAGTCAGTGCGTAGAGCGGTTGACTCCCTTCTTACAATAATTGTAAATTATTTATATAGTGAATCAATTTTTATAAGCTGAGACAAAGTAATAACAAACCAAATTATCAGTTCTTAATTTATATCAAAGACTATACGTTTTCTCTAAGGCACTATTGTAAGTAGCCCTACCCTTTCTATAATATATTTAAGTGTTAAATGTGAAATTGTTTTGTGTTCAGTGTAATTTACCTTTTTTTATATATTTGTTTCAGTTGTGCCTTAAATTTTACTTATAAATAAACGATACCAAGTGACGACCAAACTGCATTTCAATTATTTCCGGCTTCACCCTGTCACAACTCTACAACCATTTGTCCATTATCTGTTATTTAAAAAAGTACTGACAGGTTCCTCTGATGGGGCTGTCAGTTACTTAGTCTTAGTAGAGCAAGTCGTGTAATTTTATATCTTTGCTGTACATACTTTTCACCAATACAGAGCTATAGTTATTATTTCGTGTTTCCATTAGTAGGTTATACAGTCCACCTCACTCGCTATCAACTTATTATATTTTGAAATTGTTGTTTTAAATTAAGAAAGTAATTTTCAATTATTTTATGACACGTGGATTGCTCTTATTGTATTTATGCAGGAATGTACACTCGTATTATGGGTTGGCGCGAAGAGATCTATTAGTTCGATCATGGTTCGATCCCACCGCCTGTAGCACTGAGTTTGAATAAAAATTATGTACAGTTCATTGTGAATATCGCTTGCCTCACATGTTACATAGGGACCTTACATATCTGGCGAAATGTGGGTGTTTAACACCTCTGCCTACCCCTTCGGGGAAAGAGGCGTGATGATATGTGTAAGTTCTCGCCACAGATCACTGACAGCCGCTTCGCTTCTTAACAGGAACAGTAGGTACCTACTGTTTATGATTAAAAAAACTATTTGCTACAATAAAAAGAGCAAATAAAGTTTATTTTGGCAACCTTTGTAGCCGAGTTGCACAAACGCCGGTTTCAAAGCCTCAAGAGTAAAAAATCTAAAAGCTCATAAAAATTATTTTTTTTAGTCCGAGCGGCAGGATTACGTAAATTAGGTACGTACTATTATTATAATGGGTAAAATATCAATCAAATATATTTTAGAAGGAAGTAATATTGGGTCCATACCTATGAACTTGGTGTTTTTTTTCTCTCTTAGTATTTTGTCTGTAACTATTAAGATTCAGAGTATTCCTAAAAAATAATTACCTCGTCTAAAAATAGACTATATTTTTGAGCTCTTTTGATTTGTTTTGTTTTTTTGTTGTAAGTTTAATTATGTTAAAATTGGACACGGAGACAACTCTTTTTAAGTGCCTCCCGAATACATCATTTTATTTGCATTCACTTAAAAACGATGAATAATTTTTATTAAGTGTGATATTACACATATTACTAAAGCTTGTCTAATGATAGATGCCAAATATTATCTTTATCTTATCTTTGGATTTGTCGTTGTGAAAAAAACTGAAAAAATTGTAGTATGGAAAATGCAGAATTCCCTAAAATCTCCATACAAAACACCAATTTCATAGGTAAGGACCTAATATTATTTTAGTATAAAAACGAGATGAGCGATGTCTTCACATGAAACTCTTAAAATAAAGCTTTCAAATCAATATATACCTATAAACGCAAGTAAGATAGCCTGTTTCTCAGTTGTTGAAGATTACAGGTGAAGCTCGCTGCCAACTTCGGCCTTATCGTCACTTACCATCAGGTGAGATGAAGGTCGAGTGCTTACCATTTATATGTAAAAAAGCGTCACTTCTACGGCATTTATAATTCGACTAGCTGTTGCCCGCGACTTCGTCCGCGGTTACTATGGATTTGTAACTATCCCACGGGAACCCTTAAATTTTCCGGATAAAAAGTTTCTAAGATAAGTTGACCAGGGATTTATGGTAGCACCATGCAAAATTTTATTGAAATCGGTCCAGCCATTTTAGATGTTAGCCCGTACAAACAGATAAACAGACAGAGAAACAAAAATAAAAATAAAAATGTATTTTCCCTCTTTTTACATCTCCCTGATAGGTACTTGGTTTTAAGATTTTTTTCTACGTGCAGACATTCGACCTTTACAGTTTTATTATATGTATAGATATAGAAACATTGGGCAATGAAATTTAAATACGATAATCTTTCGCAAATAATTTTATGCGCAAATTATCAATGTAAGTATTATTACTTAGTATTAAAAGTCGCAATGATGTCATAAGATTTCGAGTTTCATGAACGACCTTCGCGTTTGGCATTTATTTATTATTTATCTATGTTTAAATGTCATACACTGCACAATGGATGTCATCAATGAGTTTAAGTGCAGCTACAATTAGCAGATAAACATATAACTTGTAAACAAAGATGTAACCTCGTATATGCATACACATACTTACGGCATTAGTCAAAGTCTTTCCCAGACACAGCTTGAATAAATTGACAAATTAATTTTGGGAATTATTTTTTTGATGGATTATTAAATGTAATGATCAAGGCCTACTTGGCCTTGGCCTTGGCCTAGCCTACTTGGGACGGACGGAGCACTACTCGTTCGAGAGGCCGCGGGACTCGCGGGTTCGGTCGCACCGCCTGTACCACTGAGTTTGAATAAAGCTTATGTACAGTTCATTGTGAATATCGCTTGCCTGAACCCAGGACCTCTCGAGATGGCGATGCCTTGAGACCGGCGTACAGACCACTCGACCACGGAGGTCGTCACATAACATATTAACAAGCGATATTGATTGTCCTAATGCCTCCGCAGTGCTCTGGTGACCCTGCAGGGCGCTCAAGACGAAGCCGGTTTTGACGCAGTTCACTTCAGATTTATATTATTCCATAGACGTCACACCTCACATCTGTGCTGAAATATGTAAAGTCACGTCCTAGATAAATAAAACCCGGGTTCATTTGAAGGCGGACATTGATCCTGAACCAAATGCGCGGTTTATTATGGAATAAACGACCTATTTTGGTAAACTTCTCATTGTATAAGTTTAACGGGATCTCGATTAGATATCGCGACATTGGCTATTTGGAAAGATAAACAATGGGTATTTCATTATATACCACAAGTCTTGGTAATAGAATTCACATTGGAAATTTACTGCTTTACCTACATTTTGACATTCGAACTTAGATGAAAATGAGTGGTCATCATTGAAATAAAATGAAATGATTATTAATTTGCTCAGGAAATCATCATTAATGATGAGAATCGAATTGACGAGTGACTTAGCTTATAAAAAGGTCTTAAATGTTACGATCAGCCGAAATCAGCCCTTATAATTCCCACCTCACATGGCTTTTCCATGAATAAACTCTGTGAAAAAAGTATAAAGTAACTGTCACGCTGGCTTAATGCCGATTGAGATATTAGTAAGAAGTTGTCGCAATCAAATTTTGGTATTTTAATATCAAAATCTATCTGTCTCTAATATTACGAGTATAAATGCGAAAGTAACTCTGCCTGTTTGTCTGTCTCGCTGTCACGTCAATAAACCAATTTAACCGAAGTTCGGTACACAGGTAGTCTAGAGCCTGATTAAGGACATAGGCTACCTTTTATCCCGATATTCTCATGGGAACGGATGCCATGCGGATGAATGTGGAAAAAATTAAATAACGCCTCACAGAAAAATTAAGGGCAAATTTACGCCACTATGAACTTTGCTTCTAATTATATATATACTATTTATTGCATTTAAAAAATATCCAAACATATAGTTTGTAATATTGTTTACAATGACGGACTTCTCCCTAAAAGAGATGTCTCCCAGTCAACCCATGAATGATTGTATTGGGTATCAAAGTATTGTATTGGGACGCAGATGCAAAAAAGACAGATACACATGAAATATAAAAACAACAACAAAAAAGAAATAAAATAAAATAAAAGTACATAAACTACATCATTATACTTATACTAAAATAAATACATATATACATACATATTTAAACATGAAGGAGTAATATAGTAGGAATACATTTTCAATTCGACCAATTGAGGCTACTGTTCCAATAAGAAAAAACTTTCAGTGTGGAATAGCCTATTTATTGAGGTAGGCTATATACATACCATCACACTATCTCAAAGTATGTTGTTTAGGTCACTTTACTTTTTTTTCACACATTTCGCATGTTTTTGGTAGATTATTCAAAATTTTAATAAAAAAGATTTTTTTAAAGTTTTTGAATTAAATTAATTTTTATTGTGAATCACGAGTAACAAACATCAACATACAAGAAACAAAGTTCAGCTGATTTTTGCCATATTAATAAGAATACTATTTTATTAAGTTTATGGACATTTGAAGTTAACTAATATTAATACAAGAACTAGTACCCATTGTTTTCGGTGCAGATAAGTTCATAAAATCATTAAGTACTGCTTAATAAAATGTTCTGTAATTAAGCCTATCGCTTCGAGAAAGAAATTTTTAATTTCTATAGTATCAGCTTAGAATAATAAAGTATCAATTCTTTCAATATTTGTTTTATTTTATCATATGTATAATATTAAAAAGGATTTCTGTGTAAGAACAGTTAATTTCATATACTTTATTCACACCTCTTCTCTTCTTTGTGTGTCATGTCCTCATCGGACGTCAGCGACCATCTCTCGGAACTTATCCCTATCCTGTGCCATCCGGCTCAGGTTGGCAGCGTCATTAATGTTTGTCCAGCTTATAATACTGTCCATCCAGGCCATCACACCTCAACATTCCATTCACACATAATTAACTTAAAACCTTCATTTAAAAAATTTCGTACTATTTTGTTTTGCCATATTTGTATCTTCTAAGCATACGATTGTTCGCATACTACTAGCGGATAATCCATATAATCCGTCGGGATGAAAATAAGCGCGTACGTGACAATTCGGTTAGTTCCAACAAACTGGTTACATTATAACCGCGTGACCCACATCAGCTGACGGCGTTTGAGACAACTGCTGCTTCTAATTCCCTTACGTAAAGTTTTTTACTTATTTCAAAATGTTTACTGCATACCGTATGTATTAAGGACAGATTCCCGTTGGGGTTTACGAAACTGATGCATTCAACGAAAACATCGAAGTTCAGAACATTAGAATAAGATAATCCAGGTGTGACATTGACTTCCTGAAATTTCTCATAATTGAGAGCTTGACTGTGGTTGTTTTCGTTGTTTTTTAGGGTTCCGAGCCCAAAGCAAAGATAAATTAAGTAGTACTATACTAGCGTAGTACGGTGGCGCTAATATACCAGCGGAATAACTTAATTTATCATGATTCCGCTAGTATAGTAGCGCCTACTAACGTAATAAGTCGAACGAAAGGGTACAAGCAACAATAATAAGTTTTAGACGAACTAAAAACCCATGTATGGGAATAGCGATCTATGCTACTTAATTTATCTATGCCCAAAGGGTAAAATTACTAAGACTTCACTGTCTGTCCGTCCGTCCGTCTGGCCGCCGTCTGTCGGTCATCGGGTTGTCTCTCAAGGACCGCGATAGCTAGAGCTGACAGTGACAGTTGAAGTCCTTTTTACAAAATTTATTAAACTCTTTATTGCACCAAAAAACACAAATATCTCTAATAGAGATCTCTGTCAGCCAACCTATCACTAGTGTGTGAAATGTTGTATTGAAAGGGAAAAGACGAAAGAGAGTGCGAAAGAGAAAAAATTTAAAACTAAAATGTTGTTAATTTATGTATTGTTGTGTATAATTTTTCAGTTCACTTAATTGTGACAATAAGGAAATTGTGTCTCAATCGAGACACTCATTATATTTCGACTCATATCAAATTCGACTAGTAAAATCTATTGTTTGGTCCTCGATGTCGCCAAACAATATTATTAAGGCGATGACGGTAGTTAAAAGACGGGAGCTCGGAGCTCGGTGGCGTAGAGGAGCTCAGTCAAGATGGCGGCACCCCTTAAAAAACAACTTCACAGGCTTTCATATTAAACGCGCCTGTAGTTACCTCCGGTTAAATAACCGGAGGTAACTACATATATTAGTTTGACCCAAGGAGCTTAGAATTAAGCTCCTTGGGTCAAACTAATAAAACATGCACTAATAATTATAAAACGCACTCACCGATGTTGCTTCTGGGCATCACCTTCTCACTTCACATTATTAATTGTCAAAACTCGACAACAATTTCATAACTACAGTCTGAATAATGTATTAGGTGCATTTTGACAGATGAGCTTTATAGACCATTTACATTGGTATGGGAATCCATTTATCTCACTACAAACAACTGTCAAAATGCACTACAAATAACTGTCAAAATGCACCTTTTTAATTATTCAGACTGTAATATCTCTGCTGTCAATATTTTTTCTTCTTACCTACCATGACATGACGTAAAGTCTGCAATATTTTACATTTTTTTTTTGGTTTTGTTATTTTAAAACATTTTTAGTGCAGAAATATTAAGTTATCATTTATTCAACGTGAGTACGATTTTGGTTCCATGACGTATTTGCTTGTATCCGGTATTTTAAGCCAAATATTTCTAATTTACTTAATTATTTCTATAGATAGGCTACCTGATACTTTTACAACCAATTATGAAAGATAATAAAACATTTTGAATTATGTAATAATTTACATATTTATTTAATTATTTTAAAATTTTTGTCGTTTGTTCAAGAAATAACCATAAAATCCATAACACAAACATGAATTTGATCATCTTAGCTTTTTTAATGGCCGTTTATGGTGAATTTCACTTTTATATATTCTTTTAATCACTAAATGTTAAATAATTCAGTAGGCATCGTTTGAGAATATTTAATAAAATATCTTGAACCATATTTATGGGCGTGATATATTGCGTTTCTTTTTATGGAAATAATTGGACATCATTTTATTACTATTTGGTAGTTAATTTCACTTTCCAAAAAGTTCAAAGATTTTGAATATTTAATTCACTTTCTTTGATTGCAGTGCAGTTTAAAATGTGAAAGAATTCTTATTGAATTGACAAATTTATCACGTACTCATTGATACGGAGAATTAGAACACCATTAGGTCATAATAAAAACGGGTTAAAAATGCACCTTCTTATATTATTGAGGTTTAATTTTTTTCCACAAGCCTTTTTATATACGTTTCCATCATTATATCTTATTGAGGAGCTATATATTTAAATTTTACAAGCCGTTTATTTCCTTAACAACGATCTGCCTGCTATCTCAGTTTGGAAGAAATCTTATTTGTGAATCCCATAAAATCACATTATATGGTTGTTGGTAGTAGGCTTAGCAGCAAACTTGACTTCGGTTCGTTGCCACTTCTTGTTTATGATGATAACGTAATAAAATACATGGAAAAAGTAAAAAATCTTGGTTTAGTGATGGACTGTAAATATCTCGTAGGTGCCTCGGGTAGATTAAGTCAGTAAGCGCTTGCATGACTCATACCTCTCTCTTAAGCGGCTTCAATATTTTCTTCCCTTCAAAACTGTGCTAGCAAAATTATGCTGACGTAAACCCCTCCTACTGCCTACTCTCGGTTACGCCGTCTTCTATTTGGATGTGACGAAAGAATTACCCAGCAAATTCGAACGTCTCCAGAACCGCGCCATAAGTTTTATTTACGGCTTGCGTAAATATGACCATGTATCTGCATTCAGTGAAGAGTTAAAATGGCTTCCTGTTCGGGACTGTCGTAATGTGCACATCCTTTCATCACTATACAAAATCCTGTATGATCCTAATGCCCCTTCGTTCCCGATTCCACTTGGGTCGACTCTCTCGTCCAAAGCGTCTTTGTGTCACCAAGATGCGTCACCTTCCCAAATGTAATTCCTCATTTCTCCTAAACTCTTTTACGTTACGCGCTGGTCAGATGTTGAACTCTCTTACAGCTTTTATCCAGTACAGTCCTTCTATTCACTGGATAAAACCAGACTAAAGCACTACTAAATATATCAAACTATCGCTTTATCAGAGATATGTTATCCCATTAAGTCTATTTTATATATATATTTATATATGTATGTATTTATTTATTTTATGATATTTATTTAAGAATAGGTATAATTATGCATTTAACATAACATATTTTATTTCCTTTTCACTAAGAATGTTTTTTTTTGCATTTGTGTCTGGCAGATATCTCTGTTAGGCAATATATAAGTCCGCCCTAACAAACTATTATTTTTATCATATTTTGTACGTTTTTTATATGCAATAAAGAGTATATAATTATATATGTCCCACTGGTGGACAAAGGTATTATCAATAAACTGCTTCATCGTAAATTGGTTTTTAATCTTCAGGTATTAAAGTTAAAAATAAAAGTCTCAGATCACTGTTTATCACTTTTTTATAATTTATTTCACAACATTTTTATTTTATTTTCTGTAAAATTTACAATAGCTTAAAACTCCTCACAAATATATAGTTATCATTATGTATCGCAACAACAGAGTCTGTCACGTGCTCCACTAAGAGGCAACTCGGAAGTGGGAAACGACTACATGTAAATATATTTCATAACCTAACTTTAAGCATATACAACATAAGGCGTATGACCTAGCAACCCTTAGTCTAGAGAGTTTATGCCGACCGTCCGCGGGTAACATATAAGCGGAAGGATCGGCGCGGGCGCTGTTCGATACTGACTTGGGCTTACAGCATTTTGTGACTCAATTCTACTTACAGACCGGTTGTACAACGTTATTTTTTTAATGTTTGAATAACTTTTGAAGGGAACTAAGGTAGTACTCATGAATAAAACAGTTTTTACTAGAGAACCAGTTTTTTAACACGACAAATAAACTCTTAAATTAACAGTCTCTTACCAAGCCTAACCTCAATATTTCTTCTCTAAAACATTTAATTAAAAAATCTGTGCGCGTATGACTGTTAATTTTAAGACATGTACCATGATACTACAGAAGGAATGAGTTAAGTACAACGAAAAAAGTTTAAATATCGCTACGGAGTAGGTATGCAAGTAAAGATAAAAAAGGTCCAATTATTATGCTCGGTAGGGGGGACAAAATATTCATTTAAATCTATCTTTACCGTATGCCCCCTGAAAGTAATATTCAGAGAAGATCTCACTTTGATAGGGATGCGATGTAGGTTATTAAAATAGCTAGAGCCACACTAGATTGATCTTTATTGGCGCCCGTGAGAATAGCTGTCTGTTTATCGTTTGCTTTGGTACTAAGATTTCTGTAGCTAGCTGTATTATTTACTCTCTGATTTTGACTTTGACTCGAGTCTAGATGTTGTACAGTCACGAGCATGTATATTTATACTTTGTATACACATTTATACACTTTTGAATATGTAAACACATGTATATGTTGCAGTTAAAACCCTTTAACCAGTAAAAGTACTTTTGACTGAACAGATTGGTCAAGTGGTTTTGACTGAAAATTAATCGTGAGAAAAGCAGTTACGCCCGCGTTATGCATAAATGACTATATTCCTAATTTTGCGTTAGGTTAAGGTTATTTTTTAATGACCCTTAAACACAATATTTTTAAGGTTCATAAAAAATAACCTCAACCTAACCTTTTCAGTCAAAAGTACTTTTGACTGGTTAAAGAGTTTTGACTGCAACATATCCACTTTTGAATAATAAAAATCGTCATTCTCTTGTAATAGAAGTTATGTACTGTTAAAAGCGTGTACATGTCCATGCTCGTGACTGTACATATCTGTATTCCTAATACGTTGTAATACTCTCATTCAAATTATTTTTGTCACTTTCGCTTTGACAAAATGCTGTAAACCCACCAGCGTAGAAGCAGCGCAACACACGGCGCTTGCGCACTCGCCTCACACAAATACTATTAAATACTATTCTGACTTAACCTCACTCATTGAATAAATTTTAAATAAATTAAACATCAACCAGAATACGAGCTGGCAAGAGTAACTCAACCACTTCGGTGAAGTTTAATATTACATAAATGGAGTTAAATGCTTTAAACTGATAAAAAACATGATTTTCCTCTAATAAGCGACCCATTCATACTCGCAACGTTCGCGATTATCCTAATAAAGATAACTATAGCATACATAGTAATTGATGATAAAAATAATTGTTAAACAATTGACTTATCAGTCGCTATGTTGCTTTAGAAAAAACATGTAATTGATGCCTTCAAAGATAATAAACGTGTAGTAATTGCAAATTTTAATTGGTATCTTAGCAACCGTAGTTTCAATCACATCGTTACAAAACTCGCCTACAGTCAGAAACTAACTTCCTTATAACTTTAAAATACCTTCTCCACATTTTCACGTCGTATTTTTTTCATAATTTTCGAAGATTTTGACAATATTTTTTTGGGGTTATAATTTTCGTTGAGAAGATATTATGAGTCTAAACACGCATTCTGTAAGTACAATATATACATATTAACATGCAGCACGCAAGCGCCTCGACAATGCACAGTATAGTAAAATTAATTATTTAAAATAAGGCTAGCAGACAACTGATGGTAACTTTAGAAAAAAAAATCATTAAACTACATATTGCAATGTCTCTCTTGAGTTCGTAAAGCATTGTATGAAAAGTATAGACCGTTATTGGAAACGATTAGTTGGTATATCGGATCCAGAATAATTTGGAAAAGCTCGTCTAGTTTACGTAGAACCCGTCCTCTATATTTTGATGATAGCAAGATTAAAATTAAAAAGTTCAACATAAACTGGACGAGCCAGGCCTCAGTATCTCGCGAAGCAAGCCAACAGTCCATTGAAGACGTGAGACCAATTTGTACTAAGTTATTAATTTATAAAAACACCACAACATTGTAAAATTTTATTTACATTTACGATATCGCTATTCATAAAAATACTCTTACAGCTTTTCGTAAATACTCGTAATCGATGGGCGTTCATTAATAACTGAATTCCAAAAAGTTTAAATAGACTGTTTAGCTATGAACTTATCAATCAAAACACGACATGGAAAATATAAATAGCATTATGTAATCAACCTCGAACATCGATCGTTATTTTGACAGTAAAATTTAAAAAACGTTGCATCATTTTACCATATCCTGTTTTGATGAATCGTGCGATGAGGGTAGGTTATCTAAATCCCGCCGCGAGGTAGTTCTACCAACAGATGTTCGCGACGTTTATAACAATCACAGTTACAATAATTATGATTTAATTAAACCATAAAATACCTGTCAAGAAGACTACAATCACAACTTAGACGCTTGTCTCGACACAGTTATATTCTAGTGACAATAATCTTACATTCACGCTTATAACAAATTAAGGGAATATATTTTAGATTCCATTATGAAATAGAAATAATTATGTACTTCATTTATTTCTAAGTACAGACAACTGCGAATTATGACTAACACAGATACTGATTTGAAGGCACTGCGTTTCGTTTCACCCATGTTTTTACAAGTTAATTTTCCATAGGAATCTTGTAATACACGATTATTTTTCTGGGGTTACTATGTCATGGGAGGAACGAAGCAGGTACCCACGAGTGGCGCGGTATTCTAAAAGACCATCGTATTTTAAACCTAGTCTATTAGGATACGGAGCCAGAAATCTTGCTTATACGCATCTAAACGCGTAAGAATTTCAAGGTTGATTCAATAAAAAATGAGATCTCAAATTTTGGTTCGATAGTGAGCAAGTGTGAAATTCGTTCATGAAGTATAAATTGTTCCGAAGTATACTAATGTCTTTAAACTAGATGTGGATTGTACTTCAGCTACGAGTGTACCTGCTTACTCAAGCCTTATAAGAATTCCATGCACTATATTTGTATACAATTACATTATATTAATTTGAATATGCATTGGCAAATTATCTAAAGACATGCACATATTGGCCGGACACTGTTAACTCTATCGTTCGTATTATATCTATAATATTATTAAAATACAACAATAATAGTACATCTCTCTATTGAATTTAATCTACGTAATAATGTAAGTAGGTATATATAATATTCACCGACAACATGTCACTATACAACAATTTAATCACATTTTTTCATACCATCTACTGCGTTATAGTAAACTGTAGTTGAATGACAAGTTAATAAGTAAACATGTTAATAAGTACTAACATGACTGCTACTTGTAAACGTTCTTAAAATATTTATATATTGTTTTATAATCAAAACACGTCATTACAAAACGAGTGAACTTTAATATTGTACACACCTTAGTTCTAGACATTTTTTTGGGTTTTCTTCGTTTTCTCTTTTATATTTTATCTTAATTTGTTACTTTGCATGCCAAGCCGTATACAATACTAGAGCGATCACGGGAAAGAGAAGTGTATACATACATTTCAGATTCAATAAATATGTAATAAAATAGTTCTTTAATACATCCCCAGTAGGAACAGAGAGTGCACCGCGGACCGCTCGCGCCAGGCTGCGATCGCGTTTTCATTAAAAATAGAACGGAATTTCTCGCGCTAAAAGGCCATCGGGCAAGGCCGGACTCGTATCGTTAACCTTTTAACCGTCGCCACCGAACATGAGCAGAGTCCCCGATCGCCGGGGGGCACAGACGAGACACGCCACTACGGAGACATCTTCAATAATAATAATAATAAAAAAGCTTAAACATAACTAACTAGTCTTTTTTACAGGCAGACCGACGACGCGGGCCGCGCCGGCGCCGCTCGCGCGCGTCGAGTAATTTTCGTGCTGCTGTCATGTTGAGCCTCAACACGACAGGAGCACGACTAGAAATTACTCGGCTCCGGAGCGGCCCGGCGCGGCGCGGCCGCCGGAACCGTACATATACATATATCTCTCTATCCGTATTATATACATTTGGCACTAAATTCATCGATCGACAAGGAGAGTCATCGCGTGCAAGGCAAGGAGGCGTTGGGTCACGCGGGGCAGAGCGCCGGCCGGTAGCACTCGCAGTAGACGGGGGGACCGGCGCACGCGGCACACGCGGCGCATGCGGCGCACGCGGCGCACGCAGTGCACGCCGCGCACGCGCACACGCCCATGCCCACGCCCACGCCCACGCCCACGCCCAGCACGTAGCCGGGGACCAGCAGCGCGGCGCGCGCGCACAGCTCGCGGCACGCCAGCGCCTCGATGAG
Organism: Parapoynx stratiotata; assembly: GCA_910589355.1. NCBI lineage: Eukaryota > Metazoa > Arthropoda > Insecta > Lepidoptera > Crambidae > Parapoynx > Parapoynx stratiotata. The sequence continues at coordinate 16,339,252 of OU342464.1, forward strand.
CGCCAGCGTCTGGCGCCGCTCGTGCCCCATCAGACACACCGTCGACTCGCGCACCACGCCGTGCAGCAGCGTCAGGTACCTGCGCAACGGACACGGTCACCACTACGCTCATACACAACAAAGTACGAAGACCGTCTGAGTGGTAATGGGTAGTCGTCTGGAATACACGTGCTACTTTTAAGAATTACATCTGCTGCATCTCATTGGGATCATAGTGTGTGTTACCAAATATTGCAGTCACAAAATCCAGGAAATTCACAGTCTGCCTTTAAGGCTAATGCTGCTAAGCAGGCAGTACTGGAGGTACTAGACGATTTAGTATAGTTTCTTTCCATTTCTTTACCAACTCGACACGCACGACTCGTTCGACATAAAACATTCTGATATTCTTTCTGATCAAAATTATATTTAAATGGATTCTGTAGTTTTGACGTCAGAAGGTAAACTAACAAACAGACTCGCCGGTTGATTGACGATCGGTAGGGAAAGAGAATGAATTTTAATCGAACGAGGAATATATTTCGTATCCAACAGTAATATTTAAGAAATGTTGTTTTTTTTAAAAATATTCTCTATAAGGAGAAAAGCAGAGTTTTTTGTGTAATTACCTGTGCTTAAGCGCCTCCTCTTCTCTGCCGACGAAGTGGTTCCTCAGGTAGGCCTCCAGCTTGGCGCGCTGCTGGCCGAGCTCGGGGAAGTCGATGAAGAAGCGCGAGCACATGTAGCGCTCCAGCGTCTTGATGCGGTCGGGGCGCGCCGGCCGGTAGCCCTTGGCCAGCAGAGCGCAGTACTTCAGCAGCCCGCCGCCGCGGATCTCCTCGGGCCGCCGCGTCGCGATCAGCTTCTCGGACAGATGGTGCAGAGCCTCGCCGAAGTCGCCGTAGACCGACTCGCCCACCACGGTCGGGTAGAAGTTTTCGCCGATCGGGAGCTGAGCGCACTCGTGGAAAGCCAGCAGGGAATCTAGCGCGATCTGGAACGAGTCCACCGAGAACTCGAACTGGCGACGCATCGCGTCGACGAATTTCAGCTCGACGGACTTGTGGCCGCGGGAGTTGCCGAGCGAGATGAGCGACCAGCGGTCCCCGTCGGAGTTGACGCGGACCATCTTGGAGACGTAGGCCTCCTTGATGCCGGCGGGCGTGGCGCGGCGGCGCGGCGCGGCCGGCGGCAGCAGCGCGGCCAGGTGCCCGAGCACGGCCGCCTTGACGCGGTCGCAGTGCCGCGCGGTGGGCAGGTCGGCCGCGAAGATGAGGTCGATGTCGGAGTACGGCTGCGGCCGGTCGGCCAGCACGTGGCTGGCGGCGCCGCCGTTGAGGCGCACGGCGCGCACGGCCACACCTGCGCCGCCCGCGCCCGGCGCCGCCGCCAGCCGCGCGCGCACGCCCGCCACCAGCGAGCGCAGCCGCACGTGCAGCGTCGGGAAGTTGCCGCGCCCGTGGATGGCCACCACCTCGTCCATCACGTCGTTGAGGCGCCGCACCTGCTCGTAGCTCAGCACCGCGTGCCGCTCGCCGCCATCGCACCCTTCCTCGGATGACGTGTACGACGACTCGCTCTGAAACATGGACGATTACATTTTTATCCAAATCGTTAAGCGGCACCTATCTTAGTGCTATTGGGACTTAAACATATCTTTTTAAGCAGCCATGTAAAATTATGCCACCTTATCCGATGTAAGAGTGGCGTTCAATTTTAAGAGTAGCTGGTGCGGCAAAAAGAACAGTGTCAATAACCCTAACCCTGACAGTTTGCCTCTTAAATAATAAGTATTGTTTATTGTATAAGTTGAATGGCTTCGAATGACCACTGCCGTTGCAAAAGTGGCCGAGCCTCGCCGCAGCAGAGCCCCGATACCTCGGTATTGTAATTGAGCAGGCACAGAACGAGAGGGTTGACCGCAAACTCGGGTCGACCGCATCTTTGTCTACGAGATCTTGGGCAACACTAAAATTTGCGTCATACGTAAGTGATTTCGGCGATTTCGGTCCAGTCATTGGTTTTCAAGGGAGAGCCTAAACAATAGCTAATGAATGTTCCTGTGGCCTTTGCAAAACTTAAACGCTTTATGTCATTGTGGTTTACAAGTACATATTAGTTACGCGCAGTCAATACTGGTAAGTCGTATTTTATAGCACTATTGGTGAGAATACTTTTTGAATGGTTTTTTATGAGTCACACGATAGATATGCGAAGTGTCTCGTAATTCGTAGTAGTTGGTTCTAGTAATCGTAACTCACGTAGCGAGTGAATTAATATACCAACAAAATATTCTTTGTCATTATTTGTGAATGAGAATGGATTAACATCTTAGTTAAATTTCTTTATTGTTAAACAAAGTATTTTGGATTGTAGTTTTGTATCACATAAGAGTCAATATTAGTCAATTAAAGTTTCACAGACGCACTAAAATTATTTCCTCTGTGGTTTGAGGCGAGAATAAAGCCGTTGAAATCGATATGGTACAATTAAAAATTTAATCGTTAGATATATTCGATTCGATTCGATAAGATAACTTTCATACTCGTAAATAGGTATATAAAAGTCCACAACTAGATAATTTCACCTGTTTTTGATAATTTCATGCAAATAATCAACATTTTGGAGATCTGGGTTTATTTACAACAGGTTGTCTTATCAATAGAGTTTGTCATCTGACTATGACGATATAATCTTTAAGTGAATTTATTACATGTAGTACATGTAGGTGCTTAAGAAACATTCCTGGAACTAATTATTTTAAAATAGCTCATGAATTTAAGTAGCCTTTTCAGTCACCGATCTTAAGCAAAACATGGTTTTCCTTTGTTTTTTATAAAACAAAATGTCAAATCTTTCATAGCATACGTTGGTATGCTAATTTTCTAATCTGAGAAAAAATAATAGCAAAGTCACTTTACTAACCTATTATTTGTTCAAAAAATTCCAGAAAATGAATTGATTTAATAGCTTTGTTGAGTTGAGTGGTGTTTAGAATGATTGGTGTTACTTTGTCCTCTGGCAGGCATGTTGACTTATTTTTGTTATTGTAACAAACAAGGCTTACGTATAGATGGAATATCCCAAAAATTGCCATGACGTATCAATGTCGTGTGGTAGCGGCTCATTAAAAGAATACTACCAACCCAGCTCTTCCCTTGGGTGTCGTAAAAGGTGACTTAGACTTAGAACTGCACAACGTCCAATAGCTTATAGCGGCGACGGGCTCACCACCTGTCACGCTGAGTGCAGTCACTGCTTGGTGAACCGCGGACTATGGCAGTGGACTGCTATTGCTGTGTCTTTGCCTAGTCTCTGGCTAATCCTTAGGGGATAATAGTCGTGATAATATGTATGTATCAATGTATTTTAAGTAAAACTTTTTGGGTGAGTAAAAGGTACTTTGAAAAAACAAATTTTTTTATGTTTAATATATTAATACTTAGTGACTTAAGCTTTCATATACACATAATACATAATTATAGCGACTTCATTCTTATATTAAAGCCATTATTAACACCAACATACTTGTACCAAGTTACTGGAATCTCATATAGGGTAACCAACTAACTTCTAGACACAAGAAAACTACACCATTTTTTATTAAAACTAAAATCAGGTCATTAGCTTCAACTGTATTGACATACGAAGCGAACCCGCTTTAAATCAATTGTTTGAACTATAACGGTAACCTTAGTTTTGTTCATTTCTGATTCGAACACAGAGTGAAACTCCAAACCCAAGCGTAGCCGTTGCCCTTTTTACATAATCAATTACTATTATGTTTTAAATTGGATTTTCAACCTTGTGTGTTTAAAAATGTAATTATTTTTGTACGGCAAATAGTTAAATCACAGCTGTTTCAGATTAAGCAGTTTAATGTATAGTTAAAAAGGAAAATTTTTACCAGTTCTTCAGAAATCTGTCGTCAGATCTGGTACTAAAATTCAAGCCTTATTAACTAACAAAGCCGACAGTAGAATGCTTAATTAGCAAACGGATACGAATTATGACGCAGAAGGAAATTATGCAACAGGACACATTTGGTGTGCTACGAATTATTACATTGGTGGACTTGTAAACCGGACCTATGTCTCGATAAGCCTTTGTCTGCTTAGTAATAAATTATTTAAATGTCTGTAGGTGAAATATTAATCTTGCTTATGCGCCGGTCTCAAGGTGTCAACATCTCTGGAGTCTTCGAGTCCTGTAGGCCTAGCACGGGCCGGAGAGAAAAAATCCCCGGAGACAAAAATCGTCATTGCTTCTCGCTTCTTCATTCGCGCGGAAGCGAGAGGCAATGACGATTTTTGTCTCTGGGGACTTTTTCTCTCCGGCCCATGCTAGGCCTTCTGATGGGGGCAAGTGTTTGTATAGTGATAATATAATGGATGTTTATAAGCTTATACTGTATAGGGACAGTAATCGTGAAATGCATTTTTTCTGACACCGTATTACTATACGGTGACACAAAATATAAATATTTTATTTTATAATGTTATTTTACTATTTTCTAGCTGTTGCCTGCGATTGTGTTGGTTATTATGGTAAATAAGTGATAAGGTTTCAAAGGGTGCGGGAGGTTACGATCAGCGCCGTGAAGAAGTTAGCGATTGGCTTTTGTTTTTTTCTCTTGACATCTTGTCGTCTCCGAGAGAGTTTGGCGAGTTTGGCGGCATTTGACTAATGGTGGACGTGATTTCTATTTCGATAATTGTAATATTGTTTCAGAGTGGATATTGTTACGGAAAATCAGTGTAGTTTTGTGTAATAAGTGTCTGTGATGATGTGCAATGTGGAGGATTATCGAAATAAGCGTCAAGTGGTGTGAAAAGTGATGAGTTTTTTTATCGTGGTTATCCACCTCATTCAAGTAACACCACAGTATCTGCCATTAATCGTTTGGCGTCAAACTCTCCCAAGATGCATTGAAATGCATTACACTAGCATTTCAATTCAAACTACTGAAGAAATGAAATACTGAAGGCTTGGCTGTATGGGCTTCGTTCCCTTTGCCTTCCCTACATGGGAGAATTAAAAAAAAAATCCGAATCAGCGCAATTTTTTTATGTTTTGTTTATTTTACCATAAAGTCTTGTAAATGTCTAAAGTAAACAACCTGTAAATAGTGTTCCGAGTTTTTCATTTATTCGGTGGCACCGGCAATTGTACACTTATCATTTTACTACGGGTTTCGATGTTTTATCACGTCACGTGTTATTTATAGGTCTTGCACAACATTATCGTATTGTTTAGTAAAAAACTATTTAGACACGAAGCTACAGCGAAGTTATCAAGCTTTTTCTTATCTACATTTAATTATATTAAAAAAACAAGTCCCATTTTTTTTGGGCAACCTTGGCACTTACTACTATTTTTAGTTCGTTTAAAATAAAACGGTTGTCGACTACTGATAAACCCTAGTCACAGTTCACATCAGCACTCTAATCCTCATTAATATGTATTACGATTCAATTGATAGTCGCATTCGGTAAAATATGCGTTTGGCAGCGAATTAAAATATTTCAGCGTGTTCAAATACGGCGATAGTCGAATTCGAAAAACGGTCGTGCAAGGTACCTATACCCGGTTCATTTCCAGCTGTGTACAGTCAAAAATATGTATACAGTTTTGACAGTAAATTTGCATATATATTTTTGTACGTCTCTGTACCACTGAGTTTAAATAAAACTTTTCAATAGTTTCTTATATATATCGCTTGACTTAGGCCATGATATGTTGTTATGCACCACATAGACATAGTATGCTTAGTGTATAGCACTAGGCTGGCCACATAGGCAAATCAATTATTAAATTTCGGGCAAGAAACTAGCATTCTTTCAATGGTCGTCTGAAAGAAATCGCTCATAATGACGGGGGCGCCAATTTTTCTATAGTATGTTATGTTCTGTGTTGTTTAATCGTCATCAGCCTATATACGTCCCACTGCTGGGATAGGCCTTCCTCATGGAGAAACACATGAGGAGTATGGGCCGTAACACCACCATGCTGGCCCAATGCGGGTTGGTGGGTAGAAACGGTCACAAATGCGACCGGGACCAACGGCTTAGCGTGCCTTCCGAAGCACGGAGGAGCTCGAGATCACAAAGTCTTGGTCACCCATCCACGGGCTGACCATGGCGAAGGTAGCTTTGTTTTCGATCGAAGCCTAAGCGCACTGACCACTACGCCACCGAGCTCCTCCTGTGTTGTTTAAAATGGTGTAAAAAAAGTTAATTTTAATTTTGTCCTGTCATTCCCGATGCCTCTGTGACACCTCTGTTCTTTTAAGTATTGTATACCACATGAATAAACACATTGTTTTTATTATATTGCATGCACTGATTGCCTTTTATCATATTTTGAAATATGGTACATGTCACCTCGCAACAAAGAGTAGCTATGCCTCGATAGCATGTACAAACATAACTGAAAGACGTTTAACAACATGTTTGTAATCGCTCGGGAACAATAAAAACAGATAATTTATTACTTTTTTTCTCTTTGATTTAAGTGTATGTTTCTGTTTGGTGTCCGTTCTGATAACATAAAAATAATACGCTGTTTAACATTGTTGCTTTAAATGCAAGTAACATTCAAATAGCATACAGTCTATTGTACCTATACTATAGGTACAAATACTGTATCACCCGACACTGTGTGGACTATTTCATCTATTAATTTTGTTTCCATAGAAAAGCGTGATTATACGAGTATGTATAAAGTAACTACAGCAAAGGATTTTAACATAACGTGAGCCTATAAATGAGTTAAAGTTCATGAGTTTGGATGCTCGCAGAAATTTCTGGAACTGCTGATTCAATTTTGGAAGCCTCTTTTATTTTAGTAAATATTTGTTATACAACTTATTGCAGACGTGATAAACTGACCTTATTTGGCTACACTACTGGCTACATCTTGCTTATTCTCTGCGCTATGCATGCTATGTAAAGGTATACAATTATTGCTAATATGATGATATTAGCGTAAAAGTATAATTGGAAATAATATTAAATTAACATAGGTTAGGTATCAGCGCGTACGCAGTGCATTTAATTGACAGCGCATTGATGCGAAGAAACGTTTTCCTTTACGTCAATACGAGTAACTCTTTTATTTGCGTTTTTATTAGTTCTAGGTATAACACGGATTACTATGAACTGTCAGAATCTCGTTTTTGTGCATTATCTCTATAATGTTAAGGTTGAAAGTGTATTGAAGAATTTTGAGAGGTTATAGACGTACCTGCATCTAGAAGGCAAAGATGGGTCGAGTTTGTTTTTAATGCGGTGCACTTCGATTATAATGTTTTCAATCTTTCCTTCTAGGAAATGTTTATGAAAAGTCATTCTGACGCAGTAGGCATATTTGAATTTAATTTATTCCACTGGGTTTGTAAATAAAAACTATGATTTAAATTGTAAGATCTGTAGCAGTTTTACAAAAAATGGGGTTTTCTTTCAAAACAGCTTAGTTTCTGTGACTAACTTGTTTACGAGACATGGCTCGAGGTATCGCTTTGAATAGACTTCAAGTTTCTGCATTAAAATTAACTTACAGCTTAGAAAATATAAAAAAAATATATATATGCCTATCTAGATTATTTATGTTTTTTCCTGTCCAATGCGTTCGGGCAGGACAAATATGGGTACTTTTTTCACGTAAGTCTTATTTGAAATTGTGAATTTGGCATTTGCCACAGGAATCGTCTTACTTATAAATACTACCCTATAATGAGGACTCCGATAGTTAGGTGAGGGATTATTATGTAATTTTCTTTTCCCAACATATACATACATATGCCCCACCCATATCACTTTAGCAACGTAACTATGTTTCTTGATCCGGTTCGCCCGGACGCGACCGCGTATATGTATGGAGAAACTCAAAACTCTCTCTAGCAATAACATTTAGAAATAACATAAAAATATGTAATAATGGTTTTTGATAAGTGTGTCGTAACCCTCACTAATGAGGATTCAGATAATCGCTCGGGTCGAAAGACCTGACATTTAATTATTCGATTTCTATCAGTGGCAGCGATCGAAGTTTGTATGAGATTTGCCCATAGAAATATTAGGTATAAACTTGGAGAAGCCTTACCCATGAATTTGGGGAAGTGTGCATTTTCCATACTAACATTTTTTCAGTTTGCTTCACAACGACAAATAAAGAAATAATAATTTTTGGCAAGGCATGTATCATTAGACAAGCTTTAGCAATATGTGTGATATTACTCTTCATAAAAAACATATATCGTTTAAATGTTAATGCAAATCAAATGATGTATTCGGGAGGCAGTTAAAAAGAATTGTCTTCGTGTCTTATTTTAACACAGTTAAAAATATAAAAAATTATCAAAACAAATCATAAGAGCTCAAAAATATGGTCTTTTTTTAGAAGAGGTATTTATTTTATATGAATGTTCTGAAACTTAATAGTTGCGGACAAAATACTAAGGGGGGGAAAAACACAAATTTCGTAGATAAGGACCCAATATGAGAAATTTTTTAACTGTATATTGTTAAATTAAGACATTATGTAGTAAGAAGTTCATAGAAATCGAAGAGAGAGAGAGAAGAGAAGTGAGGTGGGCATTTAATGAGAAAAGCTATGAAAATGATATTGAAGTTACGCAGAGAGTGGAAAACCGAAACAAAGAAGAGTTTAGAAAGGGAGACAGTTGTCAAATCCGCTGCCTTATGGGTGCCCTTACTTGCCATTTCAAGGAAGCATCTTTACACTATAGGCAAAGCTTATGACCCCACTTGTAGAATGAACGGTGAAAACAATGAAAGTATGGAACACATACTATGTGAATGCGATGATCTAGGCAATGAGCTACTACGGATTCTAGGGGCGGCTTATCCCAAACCAGAGGAATTTATACACATGCCCCCAGCCAACAACATAACGCTCATCCAGGACATTTTGGTGATGACAGGGAGGGATGAATAGAGAAGGGGAAGCACAAAGGTCCCATAGGGTCGAAGTGCCCTGAGTTATCTCAGCCTCATCAATAAAATAGAAATAGAAAACACCCCGAAAAATAGGAGTCAACTACTCAGAGCTACAATCTGCTAGGCAGTAGCTAAAAAATGATTGCAAAATAATCGTAATTCACGCTAGAGAATTTGGAAACGGTTGCCCTTCCGTTGAAGAAAAATAAAAGAGTACAGTCACTGTCACTGTCATGGCGCAGCTCTCGCGACCTTGTCGCACGTCGAAACACGAAACTATTGTTTTTCCTTGTTGATTCGAAATCAGTCGGTCATTTGTGGAGGTCGAACACGCAATCGCAGCGAATGGGGCCCTCGTGTTCCAGATAAGTTGTAAATATAAAATATAAATTTGTTATAACAGGTGTTATTTGAAAACGGAAACTGCAATCGAAGCACACCAAGAAGTCCTCAGCCTACTAACGTCCCACTGCTGGGCAGACGCCTTCCTCATGGAGAAACAAATCAGGAGTATGGGCCGTAACACCACCACGCTAACCCAATGCGGATTGGTTGGTACAAACGTTTGCACGGAGGAGATCAAGATCAAAAAGTTTTGGTCACCCATCCACGGCCTAACCATGGCGAAGGTAGCTTTGTTTTCGATCGACAGCCAAAGCGTAGGTAACTAATTCGTAGAGTCTAACAATGTGCGCGGTAAGTGCAGACGCAGGATCTGCATGGATCTCCGAGCATAATCACAAATTTGCAAGCACTGCTTTTGTGATAGAAACAGGAAAGTTTAAACACACTTGTCTACTCTTCCGCGGTTACAGGCGCAGAACATAAAAACCAAAATAAAACAAATCGAAATCGGTTTATACGTTTGGGAGCTACGATGCCACAGCAGACTGACAGACACACACACACTTCTATCTTATAACACCCCTCTCTTTGCGTCGGGGGTTAAAAAATCATTAATTGTGCCGGCATGTATAATAAAAAAATACCCTTGTAAAAATCAACACAGAGGAAAGAGTTTTATTATGTAAGGATGTAAATAATGTTGGTAGTGACATTGAAATATTTTTAGATTGTTATGATAAAGTTAGATACGGCAAGAATCCATTGAGTTTGTTTATGTGTTCTGTTCTTATGTAATCCTTGTTAATAAATAAATATCTTCAGACATTCACACTTATCAACTAGCCCCATTTTAAGCATCTAATGCTGCTTGTGTTACGGATACACACATACATTCCACTCCACCACGGAGGTCGTCATAAAAGGGCAAGAAGACTAGAACTTAATTAAGAATGGAAATATCACTATACTTTATTATAGCATTGTGATTACAAAACTAAATATATGAATAACTGTATAGCATGGAGCTGTGTAGCATAGAGCCATTAAACATACACGTACTTAATTACTGTTCAAATTCCTTTTGAAGTTGGCCAATAGAAATGTGAGTAGATTCGTTTAACGCGTTCAACAATAAATTGAGTCAATTGAGACGCTGCGATCTGTAGAGAACTGATTTATGGTGTTGTTATCTCTCTGTTTCTTTATTAGATCATGTAACATTACACAATAACTAATAGGCTACAAGATTGTCCTTCTATCTTTCTAGATAGGTCTTCAGGTAGTTCAAATGACCCATTTTTAATTACATATCACGATTTGGTTTTTTGCCAGAAAAAACGGACCGTTATTCAGGAGTAAAAGAATTTGAAGAATTTTATTCCGATAAACAAAATTGGTTTATTTGGTTCTAATTTTAATGCCGATATATTAACTGATAAACGTTATTGTGATTTGGTGAAAATTACTTACAACTGGGAATAATCATAATAATAATAGTTACGAGTACATAGGTCATCATCATGTATTATAATTACTTATACAATCGAATAAATTGACTACCTAGTTTGCGATTATATATAAAATATCCCAAAATCGATCTCAGCATATAAGTATTTTCTAAGACTACATCGTAATAATGTAAATATAAAATTTGTTGTAACAGTAAAAAAAAAGAGACCAAAAAAGTCTTATATAAAATCGAATAACAATATTACGAAATAAATAAAAAATACTACCGACGTTGGAAATCTTATTTCGCGCAGACAATGCCCTCGTCTCTAGTTTTTGTAGAGCCATAGAAATCAGCTGTTCGGACAAGGTCGATGATTGCGTGCTCGTTTTCTACCGGAATATATAAATAGCGCTTTCAATTAAAAAAGGCGCGGAACTAAATACATTATCATAGTTCTACTAGTTCCGTATCAAACGCACATGATTTACAATCATTTGGTGTACATGTAGAGGTTCACTTTTGTACAAAGGGATCCCAGGGATCTTCAGAACGATTAGTAACTTGATTGCAGCCTTTGTCAGATCGTCGGGCCATCTACCAGCGTCACGGCAAATAAGAACGTATTTCCTATAAACAATTCTTAGTCTAAATACGTCATTGCCCGTTCACTCCCGGAGGCGACCCAAGCAAACGCGAGAGAATATGGAGGATGGACCCTAACGTTTTCGACTGATATTTGGTTGTGGTAAATACAATATTAGTTACCGCGATTGGGGTTTTGTACGTAACCGCCATTATAGAAGCATTCCGTCCCATAGCCGTGAGTTCTACGAGCAATATTCCTTCTTGCCCACTGCACTATAAGTCTCGTAATTCTCTGATCTATTTCGGCGACCTTACTTCTTTGTTGTGATTAACTATAAATTATCCCAATGATCATACGCACATTCAAAAAGAGAACGTGTTGTTTATGCTATAATTATTATATACCATATAGTAATTACACTTTATGACGACCTATAGAGGTCGTTGCTGTAAGGTTTGTATAATTTCAATTTGTCTATATTTGCTAGGTTCAAGGGCAACAATTTATTCAAATTATTGAGATATCAATTTCTATTACAATGTTTATTAATAAAATTAAATGGTGTCAAATTAACAAATTTATTTTTTTAATGAAGGAGGAAGGAAGAATAATTGATTTTTTGTCGCCCTAATCTAGCTAATCTTCATTAGTTTACCTACCAGTATCATCATTCTGCACGTTAAGGCCCGATTTTTCAATCCTCAGATAGAATTATCCGCCATTTAAAACTATCACTGTCACTTTCTAAAGTCATAATAAGAAAAGGGACAGAGCTAACATTTGACTGACAGATAGCTTTATCTGAGGATTGAAAAATCGGGCCTAAGTCAGCTACACTTTTACCTCACCGATTACATAAAGATTTTTTTTATTTGACATTGACGACTATATCGCAAGACCGTCGCGGAAACTACGCGAGCACAAAAAGTTAATTCATGAAATCGTATGTCACAGCAAATAATGGTGACATAAGTGTTTATTGAGGATGTGAATCATCAAAGACTGCGGAACTAAAAATAAAAGTTCCTTAAAATAGTTTTGAAACCAGAAGCAAAATATCACATAGTTTTACAGAAAAATTATACAGAATTATTATACAGTTTTGTAGTGTTATGGACCGAATTCATGTAATTTCCATGCTGAAAGGAGATGGACGGCCGGCGAACGTACCTTGATCAAATCGACGATGTTCTGAAAAGGGGCGAGGTCAAATCCACCGCAAACCAAAGGGCATTTATGAAATTAGTGATAAGGGTAGAGGATTCGAAATATGTCCTCTAGGATCGTAGCAAGTGGAAATGTGTAAGCTGGGAAAGAGGTGTGAATGTATGGAGAAAGGACTATAATATTAGTTCCAAAAGTGGTCCAGGTGAACCCCTAGGGGCTCACGGGAGACTCGACGGGGCCCTTGTTCTCTTCACATTCATTCATTCATTTTTGTCTAGTATTGGGAATATGGTTGAAATGTAGCTGCAGGGGGTCCACCGGAACCAGATACATTTTGAAAGTGGTCTATGAGAAAAATAAGTCTGGGAACCTCCTGCTAGAGCTATAGATTGGAATTTTACACGAGTTGAAATCTCAAACCAAACAGGTCTAATGCAAGGTTAAAAGTCACAGTTACAAAATAACGTTCTTCAGATTCTCTCATTTCAGATAGAGAGATCTATTATTATAACGTTGAAATACACAATTTCAACGCAGCGTTAAAATAGTCAAATTCTGGCACCAGCTTTCAGTTTTCAACGCGGCGCGGGCGCGCGTTCGAAAACAATATGATGGCTTTACCAAACGAAAACATGCAATAAAATTACATCAGAGTTCGGGATTTCTGCTCAACATTATCAGATGAGTGATGCAATCTCTTTAAGTTACGCGTAGTTACGAGCAATCATCGCGGCATGCACAAATTGCCAACCTTGCACCGCTTGTTAGGACCTTGGGGTTTTTTATTTCGAAAGAGCCTAATAAACAAATCCGTCTGGTATTCAATAGCTTGCTTTGTTTGGTTACAGTATTTGAAATCTGTAAAGGCTTTGGGAAACAAACAGGACATAAGAAAGGTCACCCTACATTTCGACATACATTTGTAGGGTACATTTCGACTCATTGAATGTTTAGTTTTTGGGATCCTTATTCAATTTCTTTCCATTTCACGCAGTATTTTTTAATATCGCTGTTGTTTGTTAAGATTCTAAAACATATTATAAATAGTTTAGTTAAAAAAATATAGAAAGATAAACGATAACGTGAGTCCGTTCTCACGTGATTGAGTGAAAGTGATCTATTTAATTTCATAATTATAATAAAATAAAATTAAAGAAATATGTATTAGTCGAGGCAATACATTTTTGTGTTAGCTGTCTATTTTTATTTACAGAATGGATGCTTTACTTTACACTTTCATCACCAAACAGAGAGAGTCTAACTACACTGATTTTTAAATGTTTATTTTATTACGCGGTCATTTTGGATAGTTTACTGTAAGTTTTTGCAGATTTTTAAATAAAGACACGTTTTGTATTCATACATTCATGACGCGTTTTTATTGTTTTAGCTATGAAATACAATAGAAATTTTAAAAACAACGCCGATAGTTTTAAATAGAGTTAAAGTGTGAAACAATAACATACCTACTCGACTTCGCAAAACATCTGATTCTGGCAATATCTATTGTTCGCGCGCTATTTACTATTATTATCATTATTATAAAAGAAGTTAATAAACTTAACTTCTGGTAAACAGTCTATGAACAATTACAATATAGGGCAACACTGCAGATGTTGCCAACCTTTTAAAAACAATTTACACCCTATAACGATTCCGAAGGGACAAGTCTTCCTTCAGATCTGAAAAATTTTCATAAGTTGACAACATATCTCCTGGAGTCCCTATAAGTTGCATATACCTATTACAATCCTATGTTTTATGTAATGTAATGGTAACTAAGTAAGTAAGTAAACTAAGTAACTAAGTATATATTGTTTGCCAGCTTTGTTAAAAAGAGGAAACACGTTCATCGTGAACTTTATACATTAAAAAAGAGAAATATAAAATACGCTGTCGCCTAGAATGACGGAACGACCAAATAACAAATTTGATCTAAAACATGAAATTATTATAATAAATATACCGAGAAAAATGTAAGTAAGAAATAAGTGTTGGCTGGTGACAAGTCATCTGTGACAACGTTCGAACAATAAATTATTTACAAATATGTACGATCATATTTGTAAATAATTTATTGTTAGAATCACGTGCGTGTTAGAATTTTTTTGGATTATTTAATTATTTGAATTATTTCATTTTGTTGTCTGACCAAAGTAGAATTATGGTTTACTAGTACTTGGGACCTTTCATCATGGTTTTTTCAAAGAATTCTAACGATAATCTAGCTTATTATACCTTGTTGGATGGCTGATGAAACGTGAACGTTTTTAAGCACTTCTGCAGCCTGACTGCGTTAGTAAATATTTTCAATATTCAGGAATGAAAAAATATTCAATAATGTTTTTTATCAATTTTTATGTTTCAATCATCTCCTTGGACTCAGTTGCTTCAGTTTACTGCAATTTTAGCATCTAAAGTAATAAAACAACTAATCTTCTACATAAACAATAGAAACACTAGTAAATTGCAGGTAAAAATCCCCCAAAAAATAAAGCAAACAAAAACAAAGCAACTTAAAAAAAACATTCAAAGTTCAATATTATAGAAACGGTTATGTTTGGGATAGGGTATTCGTTAGTCAAATCAGTCACAAATGATGCCAACTACAGCCTCTTCAAGGCTAGGTCGACTTAAATAGTAACCCTGCATACACTTTCTTTGTGTCGCTACAATGATTATGGTAGGACACTTTCTGTTAGTTCAGTTTAGATGAAAATAATAACATTTCTGAATTAATTACTTCGAATTAGAGAAGGAATATTAGATTTGTGCTTTAAAAAGTAGTTTAAAGAAAGAAAGTAATTACGAACGATTTAATTTTCTCCTTTCGAGTACGATGTGTAAAACCTCTCTGGCCTAGTGGTTTACACCACCGAGTGTTAATCTGTAGGTCCGGGTTTGATTTCCCATGGGGGCAGAAGTTTTTCTGCTCGGTTTGGTTGGTGGTAGGGCGGCTCCTGATCCTGCCTGGATAGCTACCTCCGTCTTACCTAAATTTGTCGCCATAATAACAATGTTATAAGCATTGTTACGGCAATTAGAGATAAGATAGCCAGTTCCTCAGTTGTTGAGGATTACAGGTGAAGCTCGCTTCCACCTTTGGCCTTATCGTCACTTACCATAAGGTGAGATGAAGGCCAAGAGCTTACCTCTCATATGTAAAAAAAACAAAATGTTTATCACTTCTGTTGTACTACCAACTCTGCAAAACACTACGTAAAACAATACCAATTGTTGAAGTTTCTATACTTCTGACTAGAACAAGGAAGGATGTTTGCAAAGAAATTATTTACATCTCCATGAATAGGATCGTCTTGAATAACATGTTGTTCTCACATCCGTTAACAGCCACCGCGGAGGTGCAGGTTTTCCAGTTATCTCGGGTATTATTTGAAAACAATCTTATCAGCGGAAGTTTGCAGGAGTTTTCTTTACGGCAATTGTATCGTAGTAACATACTTCAGTAAATCTAGTAGTACGTCGAGTAGTAAAACAGATTGTGTGAGAAACGTAACGAAGGATGTGTACGAATTCTTATAAAACACCTACTTATAAATATGAATAAGTGTATCGATGAACATAGTGAACGAACAAACCTTTCTGGTTTTTGTCTCACTATTTATATTAAGAAAATACTGTATTTTGTTTATTAAATAAAAAAATACATACCTAACCTAACCTTACAAAAGATAATAATATCCGTTATCGAACGATATATAAACGATAGATCGACGATAGAAAGAAATCTAAAGGAATTTATAATCGCAGATGGATGGATGATATCCCACAAGTGGAAGTTGCTGTCAGCACTTGGTCCTTTTTCCCACAACCCTTGGGCCCTCATTCGAGGTCAAGAGTGACCGACCGGCAGGAGTGGATGATGTCGTTTATATTTGCCCACACTTGTTCTAGACTCCACTATCACATAGAGCAGATGTTTCAGACACAAAAGGAAACTTTACAAGTATAGCGAATATTATTAACTATAACCAATTACTATCACGAGGTAATTGGAGGCTTGCTAACTTATAAAAATGCAATCGGAATGCTTAATGCTAATAGCACTACACCAGATATTTCACTGTTTAAATGCTAATGAAATTTCTCCAGAGGGAGACTCGCACCTAGTCGAATGCATGGGTAACTCTATCTTACTTATTTTTAATATTTGCATTGATGTGTGTGTATGGGGAGTGAAATTACTGGGTACTGTTTACATCTTATGACTAATAGGTTTAATGCTCTAAGAATGGCGCACCTTGGCAACATATTACGAGTTGGAAATTGCAAACAGATGAAATTCTTATGCCTCCTCTACACGTCGACAGAGGCGTCTGCAGATGGCGCGTCCACCGACGTGTAGAGGGGTTGATTTGGTCGTGGTAGGTATTTAGCGTCCGTGCAGGCATCCGGCGCAAATCCAACAATTGTTGTCGGTTTTTGTGGTACGGAACAAAAGGAATCGATGTATGACCGCTCGTTCCGTCCACACGTCACACGTTTGGCGACGATGCGTCCAGTGTTTTTGAGATTTTTTTCGGGATATTTACTTGTGAAAATGACTAACAACAGTATTAACGAAATTTACGTATTTCTGGAGTTGCATTAAGTAGAAAACATTCGAAGTGCGTACGGGTTGCGTCTGCCGAGCACCTAGACTGATAGGCCTTCAAACGTGGACGCTTCGTGGCAATCCGTCTGTGGATGCATCAGCCGCATCTGTCTACGTGTAGAGGAGGCATTACAAGTATCACTGTATTGTACGGTTCTAACTATGAACTAGCGGGAAATATGTTTGCCAACATGTAGAATAAAAAACACGCAAATTGTTTAAAGTCGAGTGACGCGAACGCCCGAGCATAGCTCGACACGCCCGAATCGCATGGACGCTTTTCAAATCGACATTCCTCCGATGTATCGACTCGGCGCCGGCGTCTAGCTTGACCTTGTCTCCGCGCACATCTCAACCGTAAAAAGTATTGCGCAACAGTTCGGAAATCCGCAATAAAGGCCGTCTAAGTAACGGAGCACTGATAAATGCTTTCGATTTCAACACGATTGCATTAGCATTTGGTTCGCGGTCGCAGCCCGCTTGAATATCGATGAAAGGTCAGCTTCATATTTCGATTAAATTGCAATCGATATCTTTACTACAGAGATGTAACAACAATTCTCATGAACTTAAACTAAAGAAGGATTTATTCTCTCAGAGCTAGATGAGAATTCATAATTAAACACAGCGTTCGCTCGTCTACCTGGCTCGAGCTAGACAATGACGACTCATTACTTTCGATTTCGTGAGGTTAGTAATTAGCATGTCCTCCGCATACTAGCTACGCAATATGGAACGGAACTACATAACTTGGGATAACTTGGTCAGGAAGGAACCTTTTCACTTTCTTCGTTCTATTCGAATCAGCTGATTGATATTAGTGGCGATCGTTTGGTAACAGAAAAGGCGTCGGTAACACGGTCACGCATTTCACACGTTTCGCGCTAACGTGGATGTCGCGTAGTATTTATATTGTACGGTAGGCAGAAATAGAACACGTTTAACCGCCTCTCTGGTCTAGTGGTTGACACCACCGGTTGTAGATCAGGAGTTCCGGGGTTCGATTTCCCACGGGGGCTTTTTCTGCTCGGTTTGGTTGGTGGTAGTGCTTCTAAGCCCACCTGGGTAGATATCACCGTCTTACCTAAATTTGTCGCCATAATAACAATGTTATAAGCAATGTTGTGTTCCAGCAATCAGAATTCCTCAGTAGTTGAGGCTTACAGGTGAAGCTCGCTTTCTCCTTCGGCCTTATCGTCACTTACCATCAGGTGAGATGATAGTCAAATTTCATATCTATATGAGTTATTCCTATTTTAATTTATGTTACTTTCATTGTAATTGTCCTTGATCATCCTATGTATAAAACTGACTTTCATTGACGTCTTATTGTAAATAACCGCTGACGGAACCCATTGATTTCCCGCGGTCTTCACCAGGTCCCTTATTCTAAGCTGTCGGTTCAAGGATTCAATTCGGAAAGTCTCGTCCCGTCTCGCTCTAATTCGCCGCAATAAAAAGTGACATGAATAGAGATTCCGTGATTCGTTAAGTTTCCGACAGTTTCGATTAGAATAAGGGGGTAGGTCTTCCTGTTAATGGCCGCCACACGAGATATTGTAGTAAACTATTGAATTAAGATTTATAATAAATGAGTTTAAATGGCGCCTACAGTATAACATTAAGAACAAATGTCACCCGACAAGCAAACAATGGTATAAAAAAACTAGTTCTCGCTCGCATCGGACCATAGTGGTCACACCTGTTCGTGGCGATTACAGGTTGTGTTTAATCTTACAAGGATTCCATATTATGCAATAAAACTGGGTGCTGTATAATTTGGGCCATTTTGGCTTTAATTAAGCATTTTTGTAATTAAAAAACCAAAAAATAACTATCTAAAGCGGCTTCAGCAACGGTTATCATTTCTGATTAATCAAATATTTTAATTTCACTGTTTATTACTGCTTTATTATATATTCCACAATATTTAATTAAATAAAACTGTGTAAATCACAATTTATGTTCAAGGTTGCTCTATCAATAAAATAATAATATCTATAACACTATAATACTGAACCAGGATACTTATACACATGCTATATTTTTCATTTTCATAACTAATTCAAGGATTGACTAACATTTTTTGTTTCGTTTTTCTTTAATTAGCTATTTCAGATAAAACATTCAAATGATTTCAACAAAGAAACAAGCATAACCTCATATATCTATCGATACGTCACATGATGTTACTTTTTACGAATTTATTTTCACTGCCTCTCTGGTTTCACCAATAAGAGGTAGGACTGTAATGTTGAGCACTTTGTAAAAAACAATGCAGCGTTAACAAACACACCAAAACTTTTTGTAAACTTTTATCGGCGTTAAATCATTTATATTATTACATGATCTCAACAGACTTTTAGATCAAATGTGTTAATGTATGAGGAAATAAAAAAGGTTTTTTACATCTTCCAGTATTATTTATGTTCTGTTCTTTACAGATCCATTAAAAGTAGGTAATTACTTAATTATTGATACGCCCAATAATAGTTCAAGTTCAACCTTAACTTGTTATAAAATAAATTAACGTAATCAACAAGAATTACGAGATCAATCACTTTGTGGTTAAAGTTGTAAATCATTTGCGCAATTTGCTCGTTTACACTGTTTTATTTTAGTTGTTTAGTTGGTAAGGTATTGTAAAATAATGGAATTGGTTGATTAAGTACAAAACTCGAGATCTGGAAGATTTGGCCCCCCATCCCAGATCAAAGCGAAGCGAAGTTTGCAGTAAGTTTTATCAAAACTAATTTACATTGTACATATAGTCAAGTTCGAAAATATATACATATATTTGACAGATGACAGTCTTTTTTCCTTTCAATAACAGTCATTTACCGTCAACAGGCGTAAATATTTTGGAACTTGACTGTACAAAAGGATCACAGAATAAAATGGTGAGGCAATGACACTATCATATGAAGAAGTCAAACTAATTGTCATTTAAGATTGTTTTGTTTAGGTTTTTAGTAAAAATTACGATCAATGTTATTGCAATATACGGTACTGCAAAGAATGATTAAAACAAACCCAAATAGATGAAAAATCTATAAATACTTAACGTGTACCCGTCGCCTAAGTTCCCAATTTAAAACAATCATTCTCTTTGTACAACATCAGCCCGACCACCTATTGTTAGTGTACAAAGTTTTTGCGAAACGTCGGCATACAAACTGGCCGTATAACATCGCAATGTCACTAACCAGACTCTTTTGTCTGTTTTTAATTCTCATGAACAGCCCGCGCGATAACATTAATAAATTGTTGCACGAAGTAGATCTGACCGATTGCGATTTTTTTTTTCATTTTCCGGTATCCGTTGAATGAAACCTATTTGAATGTTAGTTCGTTCTGGATGGTTGTGTCTGGATTTGTCATTTATTAAGAGCAGTGAGCAGATTTTAAATTTAAATGATGTTTTCATTAGTTTGTCCATAAAACTTCATTAAGTTTTAAGGTTTTGAACTGATGTTGTAGAAGTATTTTTTTTTCGGCTGATCTCGAAATATAATAGTAAATTCCATTGAATATATCTTGCTAGGTAGTAGTAAAGTATTCAAATCATTTAGCTTTCACAATAATTGTCCAAGAAATATTCGAATTAAGCAAACAGACTTCAGCTACCAAAATATTTAAGGCAATAGAATGTAAGGCGAGATTGCTAAAGCCTTCCATTCTAGATCAAGGGTTCTATCAAGGAGGTTTATCATTATCAGTCTCGCGTACGAGCGGTCCATTTATCACGTGGGCTGTCCGCCGAGATGCGCCCGCGCATACTAACAGCGTCCTAGCCAATTCCCTTGTGAGGCAATGTTTGGCACTCACTATATTATCTATACATATAATAAAACTGTAGAGGTCGAATGTCTGTACATAAAACATGCTTTAAATCAAGTCAGGGGGATGTAAAAGGATACCTCCTTTTACATCCCCCAAATAAGGACCAAAAAAAGTTCTTTTTTTTGTCTGTTTTTACGGGCTAATCTCAGAAATGGCTGGACCGATTTCAATGAAATTTTGCACGGTGATACCATATGTTCCTGGTCAACATCTTACATACTTTTTATTTCGGAGAATTAAAAGGTACGGTCGCCGGCAACAGCTAGTACATATTAAACTTAAACATCACCCATTAAGACCCATTATCACCCTTATAATAAATTCTTTTTCTTTCTTTCTTTCATTAATGTATGCTTGAGCTGAACTACTTATATTCAATGTCAGAGCACAACTGAACATAGATATTAAAAAAAAATTTATTGTTTGACCACAAAATCGCCTGACGGAGAGCGATGTATAAGAAGATGCAGATTCAAATAATGATTGTTCACAGTTGAAGGCTGCCTTGAAAATTTCCATCATATAATTGTTTCAAAGCCTGAGGCTTTAGTGTATGTTTTTGAGTATAAAATACGTAACTATTGTAGTTGCGTTAAGAGTCCAATTTGTATAGGAAACGTGAATAGCGCCTCTAGCGGAACGTAACGCATACTAAGTTTCCCATACAAATTGAGCTCTTAACGCAATAAGGCCTCTGAACGAGATTTTTTCATACAAGAATCACTCCGAAGTTTCAGCTCGCTACGACAAAGATCCATCTTGGCACCTTACACATAAGATGCGTAGTTTAAATATAAGTATATAAATGTAATAGTTAATAACACTTGGTCACTTATAACAACAGTAGCTGTAGCCCGCGACTTCGTCCGCGGTTAGTATGGTTTTTTAACTATCCCACGGGAACCCTTTAATTTATCGGAATAAAATGTAACTAAGATATTAACTAGGGATATAAGGCCATTTTGGAGATTAGCCCGTACAAATAGACGAACAGACAGAGAAACAAAAAAAAATTGGTGTTTTCCCTCTTTTCACATGCCCCTGACTTGATTTTAAGCTTATTATTTCTATGTACAGACATTCGACCTCTACGGTTTTATTATACGTATAGTACACTTATTAATCATGTCTTGACTTAATATTCTTGAAAAATATTCACGTGTTTAATTTAGTTTTATTGTCGCTTGTAACATTTATTTTACAAAAATTACTAAATTGACGTCTTCATTTTACGTAGGCGTGCCAGTTGAATACACATTGCTTTTGTGTACCATTTGTTTTTGTTACTGAAAATTTATACAGGTTCATTTAATCGAACGCAAACTGTTTTATAACCATAACTATATATTGAGTTTGTTTTTTTATATAAGGTAAAAGGGAAATAGAAAAGCAAAACTACTGGTCACGTTATAAAGTATATGTTATCCCCTAGGGGTTAGTCAGAGTCTAGGCAAAAACACCGCAAAAGCAGTCCATTGCCATAGTCCGCGCTTCACCAAGCAGTGCCTACACTCACCGTGACAGGTGGTGAGTCCGTCGCCTCGCGATATTCAAGCATGGAATTTTCGTTACACCCACAGAACAGTTACACCTAGATCCAAATGTAGCTTTTTAAAATTCAACGACAATCGAAAATAAATTATCAAACGTATAATTTAAGGTTAAATTCAGAAAAAAACATGTGCCAAGTCAAGTCCTTTTAAATGCACGTGGGCAACTGATTTGTCCCGGTTTGTAAGTAATGTTGTAGCTGATACGTATTTTGTGCTTTAATCTAACGTGTAAGAGTTGATATCGGCTTGGTCCGGTTATCAGTGAAAGTAGTGCTAAAGGCACCTTGACATAGATTGTATAATGTTCTTATCAGTGCTCTACTAAACTTGGTATGCGAGAGCATGCTGTATAGAACACGGCGAATCATATGTTTTAGACGTAAAACTAGGCGCTATATAAGTATTAGCGACTCCTTGCTGTTATTACGCTCTTCTCTGGCCATTTCCTTCTTTGTTTCTTTTTTTTAAACCAACCATATGTCTCCTCAGAGTAAACACAACTGGAGTAGCCTTTGTCTAACATTCCCCTCTGCCAAATGCACAAGCATCGGATGCTTGCACGTTTAATAAAATTAGTTGAGCCGCCATTTTGACAGCCATAACATTGTAAACGTTGCGGCGAACAGAGCTCCCGCAAAAATGCCTGCCTGTGCTGTTTTTTGTTGTAAAAATAAATAGAAAACATCGAGTATGCTAAAAGATGGTGTCACCTTTTATTTGTAATTATAATTTTTAAGATTTCATGATTATTTACTTCATTATTTCATGTTTTAGAATTCTACGATTTCAAATTTCGAGCGCTAGTCTCGTGGGGAGTGCGGTTGTGACGTTGTCAAAACGCACACCCCACGTGACTATTTTAAGCGTGTGTGTGCGTGAAATTTAAATTTGTGTGTCGAATTATGCATGTGTGCATTTGTAAAAACGGCTGGCTTTGAGTGTAGTGGTAACCTCACCCCCCGCAAGAAATGGCAGGAAAAAAAGGTTTGAGAAATTGACTAATGGCTACTCCAGTTCTGTTTACTCTGAGTATGTCTCTTTCTCATTGTTCTTAGTCTCCAATTTCTGTTCATAAATAGTAATAAAATAATGAAAAAATAAATAAATAGTAAATAGATCTCATAAATACTAATAAAGAATGTACTAACTGGTTTGCTTGCCTAGCATGTCGTAAAAGGCGAAAAAGGGCGTATTCGGTACTGGGTCTGTGATTGTGTAGGCGAAGAGCTAGCCACTACGATTTTTCATCTGACCAAAACCAAACCCAATTCTTGTATGGCTAAATGTGGTCTTAAGGAACACAGTGCTTCTTGGCCTCTGCCTACCCCTTCGGGGATTACAGGCGTGATTTTATGTATGTATGTATGTATGTACTTATAAATTGTTATACATACGTAATAAAATTATTAATATTTAAAAAACAGTAAATTTTCAAAGAACTTTAATATTTTTTCCAAGGCAATTGTAAGTAGCCCTACTATTATAATTATCTCTATGTTTTTATGTTCGGTGTTTTGTGTAATTTACCTTTTGTAATTGTTCCAGTGTCCCTTAATTTTTTGATATATATTTACATAAGTGACGACCTGCGCCTTTATTTTATCACCGGTCCACCACGTCACAAAACTGTTTTACGTAAAAATAATAAAATCGGGAGTGTTGGCGACGGCCAGGTCAAAAGTACTTGAAGTCGCCCAACATCTGAGAGAAATATGTAAGGACCGTAGCAAGTGGAAAGAAGTAATCTCTGCCTACCTCTAAGGCAAAACGCTGTGACTGTACGGATATATAATAATAAAAAAAAAATTTAAAACAATCATGGAAATCAGTAAGTGTCGAATCAATGATTTTGAGAACACCATGGAAGATTTTTTTTGTATCATACAGATCCAGATATGAGAAATAAAAGAAATAATCAAATAAAAACAACGATCAAATCACCAATATTTTCCTAATCGAAGGAATGAGGTATAGGGAGTTGTATCCGGTTCAAAGGACACTTGTTGAATAAAAGTGTTAGCTATAGTTATCGATGTATGTTATGTTTAAATAAAGTAGTATATAAGCAAGTGACTGTAAATTAAAGTTTTAAATGTAAAAAGAAAAGAAATGTTGCCATATACAAAATAAAGCTAAAGAAAGTTTTGTTGGTAAACAGCTTTATTAACATTATTTATCTGATATTATATCATATTTAAAACAAAATTATCGAGTGATTCAGCATATAATCGTAATCAGTCTGATATTTATTCGTGACGTATGCATATATTTTTTAATATTCAGATTATTTATTTATAGTTTTCTCAAAAGTTCATTACAAATTCCATAAATGTTTTAATGAAAATTTCGGGATAACTTCATGTTTAAATATAATAAAGTTTATATTTGTAAGCTATTACTATTAATTTTTTTTTAGTTACGTTATAAGTTTGATTATTAAAGCGCATCTTTTTTCTTCATATCGCACTGGATTAATTAATTCTTCGTATGCTTATGAATATTGTATACGTACAATTAGTAAAAGAAACAGGACCAGTTAAAATGCAATTTCCTTAAACAAAACTTACACAGATAAAAAAAAATTATAATATATATAATTCGCAGAACGCAAAGGCAAATATTTACAGATACCTATTATTTTTTCCTCATTATATTATTATCATAATTCCAAGGGCACGTGTCATGAAATAGTTTGATAAGGTGAAAGTCACGATATTAACATCGTTTACATTTGTTTTAAATTCTTCAACACTGGCACAAAACAAAACCAGTTTGACGAACACAATTTTGGCTGAGACCGACGCGACGCCATTAAAAAAATTATAGACAGTTGCGGTTCCTGTTGAAAAAAACTGCAAAGAATTTTGTCTCGATTTTATGGCGCCGATTTAATGGTCGTTATTAATAGTTTTAAATTACTTTTGGAAAAAAAAATTGATATTCAAATTAGCGAATACTTTTTAGTTCTTTTTATAGCAAACATTTAGGCATGGCTATGCCCGTCAGCACTGTAGTACAGTTTGGGTAAGACTTGGAATCGGTTTATTCTGAATGTTGCCTTACAGTGTGCCCGGATAGGCTCGCTTCCTGCATCATTAGCTTAGTGTAGGCTTGCTGCATATCAAGAGTCAGGCATGCTATGGTATGTTGGAGTGAATTACTTTTTTAAATAAGGTAAGGCCAAATACGCGACATTGAGGAGGTTTCAAAACACATCGTGCGTGCCTCGCCCTAGATACGAACATCCGCAGAACATTGTTTTACAGAAATGTACACTTGTTTCACCAAGGGTACGACAACCACGATCCTCAGAATTCTAATAAATTCAAACTAAATTATAACGGTATAAAGTTTAATAACACGCAAACAAAAGACTGTTGTCCCATTTAAGTTTGCGACAATAGTATTTATTAATTACGTTGGATATTTAGAAGTCAAATCCGCTTCGCTTGTAACAAGTTGCGGTGTTTTGCTGACACATTTCAAAGGACTACGCAGTTCTATTCATAACTGAGTTGGTATTTATGAAATTGTTCGAAATTTATTTAATGGTATTATTTTTCTTGCTTTTTGTACGGTAGGCACCAGAATATAAAAGCGATAAAATTAGACAATAGTGTTTAATATATTATGTATATTTGTAAATAAATCTGTAAAATGTACTTAATTCGGAAGATTTTTGATGTGATGTGATTTCATTACTTGTAACGTATGATGAGTATATATAATAAGACTTTAATCAAATTATGTTGTAATGTTTAATGTTGTCTTTTTTTCTTGTTTTAAGTGATAAAGATTTGTTTGTTTTTTTCTTAAATACCTTTATATTAAAAGAAAATACTTTTATAACTACTTGCATGTTGTGATTACCTGTAACTGTAAGTGCAGTAAGATCCATTATTTTTTGTACTCACAACACTATTGTAATGCTGTATCTTATGTTGGTGATCCATTAAATAAATAAATAAATAGACAGAAATAAAATATGATGAAAGAAAGTCAATGTACATGAATTATTATTCTATTTAACACACTTAATATTACTAATAAAAAATGAAGAAATATTATACAATGAAGCTGTCTAAATAGAGCAAGCGAAGCTATCAAAGACAAAGAAGATAAAATTGAAATTAAGTAAGAAGTCGTTATAGATATTCATTAATCTACAATATTAATGCCCCAAAGACGAACAATATACTCATTAGTCTTGACGTTCATTTTTTAAATTACAAATTAATATTTTTGAAAATACTTTTTTTGTTTATCTAACTAAACGAATAGCGAGTGTTAAAACCACAGATAATAAACTTTTGTTTATTTCAAATGTTTTAGGATATAAGGTTTATTTTACTAGATGTAAATGCTATTTAATACATGATAATGTTTAAGATATGACGAAATTTTTAAGATATTTAACTATTCGATAGATAAGCAACATGAGTTCTATCCATCTTCTGAATTCCTAAGTAATCTTAAATTAATTGTAATAATTTACTTAACAATAAATTGACCAAATTTTTCATTGTCCAGCACCCCTGGTGTAAGTTTTCATTGTATAAAAACTTGCCATAAAATAGAGCTTCTTAAAAAAAAAAAAAATTAATTTAAACAATTAAGATGGGACCATACTAAGAGCACGAAACATTACGACATATTGTATTTGGCGATCACAAGGGCGGAATTTCGTTGAATAATTATAGTTTTGTACAACCTGATCTTGTGTCCATTGTACATTAATATCTTAGGCGTAAAAATACCTTTCATTAAACGAGATCGCGGGTGGAAACAGTCGAGGTCACTACAAAAAACACCTGTACACAGCAACAAAGAAAAATTATATCGAAATCCTATACATAACATATTCCGTATTTCCTTACTGAGCTATTAACTTGTTTATTTTAGCTGTTTTAGTACTTTTGAAAATATCAAGATACAAAAAATTAAAGCAATTAAAAAACATTCTTCGTGTATAATTAAAGGAGAAGCAACTACCAAAACGGATCCTGAAGAAAACTATAACAAGAAGTTCTTTGTTTTCTTTCAGTATCAAAAGCAAGGCGTCCGAACATTACAATCACATCATTACCAAGCCTATGTACGTCCATGGAGAAACACATGAGGAGAACGGTCTAACACCTTCCGAAGCACCGAGAAACTCCAGATCACAAAGTTTTTGTCACCCATCCAAGGACTGACCATGGCGAAAGTAGCTTTGTTTTCAATATCGAAAGTCTAAGCGCAATAACCATTACGCCGCCGAGCTGCTCATACGATCATATGTTGTTCTAAAAATAGATATTTCTTAGTTTACAAGCCTACGTGATATACAACATCAACACACTATTCCTAATTCTGTAAACATATAATATGTATAATTTAACTATCATAATATGATCTACAAATACGTACTAATGTTTCTACGCAACAAAAACGGTAAGAAATAAGTGTTATAAGAAAAATTATTTCATATTGGATATCAAATAATTGTTAATATATATTTTCACAGTCAACATCATAAATCAATTTAAACAAAGTAAAACCATAATTGTGTAGGTTAAGAAATTGCTTTTGCAATTGAAATGTAGAGATGATATAAAATTAATAGAATCGATTGACGAAAAATGTTGCACGCGCATGTCTCGTGCCAGCGGGCGAAAACGCTGCGTGTGGACTGCTTCACTTATACATTCCTTACATGCACCATTGTTACTAAGCACTTATGCGCCGATGCTCAATCACACACAGTTTTTAAATATATTAGCTCATTATTCACTTTCACTTCGATGTTAATTTGAATCGTCTGCGACGAAAAACTATGTCATATCTGCACCACAGAGCAAAGAAATTGCGAATGAAATGGGTTGAAAAACACATGTTTTGTTTGTCTAAAAGTTTTATCATATTTTGCTATTTTCGTCGACTATAACATTTTACGCCAAATATTTCGATCGGGGGCCGAATCATCGATCAGAAATACATCGATCGAAAAACGCACCTTTAGTCAAGAGCCTGTAAAATTCACTACTTTTAGTGTCAAAAAGTACTTGCCGATTATGTAGGTAGGCTCATTAGGTAGGCAGTTTCAAATATTTATCGAGGTTCGTTACAAATTTAAGTGTCTGATATGGTTAGGTTCCAACTTATGGATCGTTTCAGTAGACGAACAGAAGGATTTTGGTGTGTGTACTTTAAATTAAGAAATAAAGCTTATTTACACAAAAGTATCGAAGATATCGCGCGATTTTAATTAAACTTATCGCTGCCCGAACCGTAGGAAATCAAAACAAATGTAAGTACATTGCGTCATTGTAAGCGGGACCGAGACGCATCTCGAATCCACTTTTAATATGGTGAATCACAACAAACGTGGGGAGAATTAGATGCATTGCGAGAAATAAACTGTTTTGAAGAGGAGAATTTAGGTTGAATCTCATAAACACAGATAGAGGCAGAATTTAAACAGCTTTCTAGACAAGTTTGTTAAATTGAGACAAATTCTAATTAATTAGTTATCTGCAGTAAAAAATAGTGTGCCTGTTCTCACGTAGCGGTTCTCGGCGTGTGGTAACTTGCTGCAAACAACTGATAAGGCACCGCTTCCTGACCGCGCGATACGCTTTTCACTGCTCATAGAAACCGCGCATCTGCATAGCGACACGCGGCCACGCCGAATTCCTCCGCGTAAAAGCGCATAACTACGAGTCGCCTACGCGTCGATCGAGCAAAGCCGGGATACGTTACAGTCACATGATTTACCTTTATGTCGTCGAGTAAGTCGCAGGCGGAGATCAGCGACGCTGTGTCAGGAGTCACTTCTATGACACCCATGTTGCACTAGTTGAGTTTCAGGAGAATTTATCACACGGAGGACCAGCGGACCGTTTTCGTGCGTGCGTAAATCCCGGGGATATTTTTTCCGTAAGTCGAGTGACGCGTGAGTCGGTGTGTTGAGGAGCACGGGGCGCGAGACGTGCTCACGCTGTGACCGAGCCGCGCGGACTGACGAGCGAGACTATCGGACAGTGAAAGGGGCTGACGTCACAGCGATAACGTCCCCGCGCGCCCACTTGTTGCTACATCGCTGCTCCCGCTCCCACTCCGCCGCACCTCTCGCTCGCACCTCATGATTGCGTTTCTACGTAGTCAGACCCTATACGCATTTTGCACACATTCGCTATTTTTCTACAAAGAAACTGAATTAAGTTACGCTATTGCTTAGAATAATTAAGCGAATTTTATTATTCTAAGCTAGTAAACCTTACAGCGTGGCTGGCACGTGAAACTAGTATTTCAAGCGTTTTAAGTATAACGGCATTTAATAATAGTAAAATTCAAAATTAGATTTCTCGACGCACTACGCCGTAGCAATTTTGGTTATGCTACGCCGTAACGGGACTATCGTAGGCGGAGGCTACGCTCGTTACGAATTGGAAATCGTAAGAATTAGAAATTGAATGAAAGTGAATTGAGAATAGAGTTCCAAATATATAGACATGAATTATTATAGATTCAGATTTTGTGCGTAGTGGTAAATTTTATTTTTGTGGAGTGGTTTTCTGTCCTTGTTTACAGATGGGTGACCTTTGCTCCGAACAGCGTACAGAACGGCACGTAAGCGGTCTGCCTTGCGAACTAATAACATGTCATGAGTCTAATTGAGCCAACACGAGCAGTTTGTAGCCCGCTAAGGTCAGCAATTGGTTATTTACACTATGCATTTTTGTAAAAGAAAATTGTTATGCAATGACATCAATATTGCGGTCGGCATAATGTTATTTGCAAACCAAATCAACTCGTTTTATACTCGAGCTTGTTAGGACCTTGTCATTTTGTGTAACACGCCGGTTGATGAATGATAGCTTGGGTAATTAACAAAATTAAAATTGGATATGGTTGTAAAATGTAAATATTAATTACAAGAAGCGTGGATTTGTTCGTGTAGGTATAATTTGGTAGCTAACTTGGATAAAAATAGCACATTCGAATAACTATAACATATCATCACGCCTGTTACCCTGAAGGGGTAGGCAGAGGTGTTAAACACTCACTTTTCGCCAGTATTTTAGGTCCCCATGTGAAAGGTGGTGAGCCTGTTGCCATGCACCGAGCACAGTGTGAGGCAAGCGATATTCACAATGAACTGTACACAAGTTTAATCAAACTCAGTGGTACAGGCGGTGGGATCGAACCCGCGTTTCCCGCGGCCTCTCGAACAATTAGGGCCACGTCCATCCCAACTCGGCTTCCGCTGCCTATAAGATTATTAAGTTAAATAAAAATTGATATGGATCATATGCACTTTTGTATGGGATCTGGGATTAAAACCAACAGAAATAAAAAGAGTTGTAATTTACTCTATTGTACTTCTTAATACCCTCTAAATTCTGGCTGGCCTGGCTATACACGCCAGGCATGCAGGTGGGGGGCTTTACGCGATGGTCGATGGCGGAAGGCTGCAGCAGACCTATCATCTGCACTCACCAACCGTGCGGGTTGACCCAGCGGAGTCATTATGGATAAAAACACTAGAAACGGCTTTTAGTTCCAATAGATCCGCCATTGCTAGCCTTCTTTTTTATAAGCTTCAAATGAAAGATAATTAAATGGAGACCCAAGTGTTAGAAATGCGATAGTAGAGCATTACTGTATAAATGTCATACGCAGTTAAATTTACAAATTCTTGAAACTAAAAACCGACAGTTCCAAAAAAAAAAAACAACTATTTTAAAAATATACATAAATTGGAGGACGGTGATGCCATTCACTATTGAGTCAAAAGTTTCAATTGCTGTCTAAGAACGTATACTTTGCCTACCAAACGCTTCAAAACCTAAAAAATATCAATGTCGCTTAAGTTTATTATAAAACATACAAGAACGCCTAATAAAAGTATTCCTTTTTTTTCTCGAGGACAAAATCCATTTACGGACCTACCAACCGCTGGCGAGGCGGAAGGCGTGCATGGGACTCGCTCGGCGGCGGCCGAGAATACCCACTAAAACTCCCCGATATACCTCCTTGCCCGTTCGTGGGAGCTGCCGATGCCCGGGGTCTGCCGAAGTATTCCCGGAAGTATAAAAGTATTCCTGGCGTAACCCGTTGCGCAATAAGGACAATAAAAATATTTTTTTTATACCATAAGGGTGGCAAACAAGCATACGGCCCTCACAGATGGGCAGTGGTCACCGTAGCCTACGGACGCCTGCAACACCGAGGCCATCACCAGCGCGTTGCGAAACCTTTTCAAGCCCTTTTATTAAATGACAATTCCGTTGTAAGGAAATGTGCGGACGTGCCCATCGCGAATCACCTTGGTCTAAAGCTGTAAACTTCTAATTCACGATAAAGTTGACATTAAAAAACAATTATTTCACAACGCGTGTTATTGCGTGCTATGTCGTATCGACTTTACGGTTTCTAATAGTCGGGGCAGGCATTCGAGGCAGAGGTCGAAGGTTCGATCCCCGTACAAGGCCATGGATGGATGACCAAAACTTTGTGATCTCGAGTTTCTCCATGTTTCAGGCACGTTAGGCCGTTGGTCTTTTGCGACTGTTTCTACCCACCAACCCGCATTGGGCCAGCGTGGTGGTGTTACGGTCAATACTCCTCATGTGTATCTCCATGAAAAAGGCCTGTGCCCAGCAGTGGGACGTATATAGGCTGAGATACACAAGAAGATGATTTGTATGCATGGACATGTTTACTTATGGGGCTTAACCATATCAAGCGAAATGTGGGTGTATAACACCTACCTGGGGATAGAGGGGTGATCATATGCTGTTGTTGTTGCACATGTTTCGTGTTAATCTGGGTGTTTTCTATATATATAGAGTATGTGTACGTATTCCAGAATGTTTAATAAGTTTTTAATGAAACTTATCATAGACTAGATAACGTGTTATTTATAACTGCAATGAGTTATTTATTAAATTGTATTGAAAAGTTAAACACTACTTTGTATTTTATGGTAGGGATATATGATTGGTACATTTTTACTGCGTTTTTACTTTGAAAGGAAATCAGAGCGATACACCACATGCGGATTTATTTAGAATTCGCTAATTTCTTTTTAAAACATTTTTTTACAATTTATTATAC
Organism: Parapoynx stratiotata; assembly: GCA_910589355.1. Classification (NCBI taxonomy): domain Eukaryota; kingdom Metazoa; phylum Arthropoda; class Insecta; order Lepidoptera; family Crambidae; genus Parapoynx; species Parapoynx stratiotata. Next base: position 16,371,854 of record OU342464.1, read on the forward strand.
ACAAATACATTTAGATTCATCATCATCAACTGGGAGATGTTTACTGTCGAATATAAGCCCTCCTACAAGCATTGTGGGCTCAAATATGTGCCAATGCAATTTATTTCCTGTTGTTAAATTTTTTTGTAAATTATAAAGCTCAGTTTTCTAATTTGCCGTTGACTACTCGACATCAACTTACACGTTGAAGGTCAAAGGGCATTCGGACTTTTTAGTGACAAATCACAATATTATTAAACTATAAATAGAATCAAATACAGAACGTTTGAACGCGCGCTGTTATGCAACTACGACCATTGTCTGAAATTTAAACTACTCTGTCATAATAATAGGTTATGTAATGAATCATTACCAAAAAATCCTTTTGAGGTAACAATGCAGTGGAAATATAGCCAGAATTCACCACTCGTTTCGAAAGCGCGGAATTTAGTATGATGTAAAATGTCTGAAAACTGGATTTCTATGTGCAGTAGAGTCATACATGTATGTTTGTATATATGTATGGAATCTCCTAAGGGTTAGTCAGAGACTAGGTAAAAAACACCGCGAAAAATTTGCAGCAGTCTACTAAAAATTTTACATATTTATTTGTGTATGTAAACTTTTTAGTAAAAAGCTTTACGCCAAAAAAAAAGATATGATAAATTCCTTACCATAGAGAAGTTTAAATAGCAAATCTATTTTTCCTCGCTGCGATGAAGTGAAATCTCGTGTTCCTATAGCAGTAAAGTTATATCCCTCTTCTGTCTATTTTAGATCCCCTCGGGGTTAAAATTTTGAGTCCTTCGCTTTTACAAGATTTATATTCAGAGCTCGCGACGAAAAACAACTTTGCGGCCTTGCATAACAAATAACTATAGGGTTCGTTCGGGCTTGAGAAAATAACAAAAAATACTATTTTGATAATTTCCATTGAAAAAAACACTTCATTTACTAGGAACTAAAGCTTAAAATGTCATGCGATTGGACCTTGGACACTACAAAAGATCAATTTGTCAATTGTAAATAGCCAATGTTGCCATGACAATGGGCCTAATCATCTCAGGTTTATGGTGTCGCAATAAGCATGACTCTAAAGGCTACAGTACCACTGATTGCCAAGCATATACCTACATTAAAGTTACTTCATAATATCTACCACAAAAAAATACGTCGTCGACGCACCGGCAATTAGCAATATAAATATAAATATGGAAAAAATTTAAGTATGTATGCTGATCTTTAAATTTGCCATTATAAAAATATTTGTGTTTTGGGCTGATTACAGATTGGTTGAAAATGTTAATTATACAAAATGCGTGTAGTAACAAGTTTGGAGAGAGTGAAGAGTTTTCAGTTGGAATCTATAAAACTCATTCATATTTTAAACTAAATATCTTTTTGCTCGCTTTATAATAGTATTATTTGCAGAATGCAATTTAACATTTGCAGAATAATCCGATTTGCCTCATTCTTGCTACAGCAATTCTTTTCAGAGCTTACTCGGTGACATTTACAGTTATTCTATCTAGCGAAATACAATAATATCAAAACGTAGATTATATTTTTTATATTTGTTACTCTAAGGCTCAATAGTGATGCTTTTAAATTAAAATTAATTAGGCATGTTTTTAAATTATCGTTCTACATGTTTCAGATTAAACGTCTATATACACAGTTTCGTATAAGTGTGGGTTTTTAAATAATTATGACAATACCAATTTCAAAATTTGTTAAACGAAAATAGTTTTGATAAAACGATTCGAGGCGGACAACCACTCATTTTATTTTGTTGTCTAATTTCCGTTAACAGAAATTAATGTCAAAAATAAAATTACTCTTTACCTTATCGACTTCGTTGCGAGGAAAGGAACGTTAATTGTAAAAATAACATTTTATGAGGTAAAATAACATTTTCCGGCTTTAAATTGATGTAAGCAGCCTAACAAAACTAACGACACAAAGTTATTTACCTCTACAGAAGAGGAAGCTCGCATTCGATTGGAGCTTTATTTGAAGCATTTAAAAAAAGTCGTTGAGTTTAAACAGCCGTTAATAATTTAAACATGGTTTAGTCTTGTAAGTGACATAATTGAGAACACTGAAAATAAAATGTTGCGCTTTGTAATAAACTCTGAGTACTGGTCAGCTGCGAATATCCTCCACCACATTAATAGCCTGAAAGATAAACACAAACAGTCCCTCAATTTTGTATTTCATGTCTAACTTGCTAAGGTAGAAAATCAATAGCAGTTTTGAGGAGTCTAACTATTGAGATTCTGTAATAACAGACTCATTTTTCGAATTTGAACTGAAATTTCAGAGTCTGGCAATGAAAAGTGTTTGTCCTTATATAACACGATTGATGTTGTCTGTACAGTGCAGTGCAGACGCCGAGATCGTAGTGAAAGCACTACCATTGATGGATGAAAAAGTAGGCCAATGCCGAGTCAAGGTGAGATACGAATGATCGATACAGGTCGGTCGACTCTTTTGTATGGCCAGAATAACACGCTAAGTCGACAGTCGACCGCACAGAATAAACCAAGTTGTCAAAACTATTTATTATAATTTTCACTTTCCAATAACAAGTAGGTAGAATAGAATAACTTTTATTTTGCTTAAGAAACATGGTACATAATAGTTATTAAAAAATATAAAAAAAATGTTTCACATGTATAGTCAGAAGTTCATGACATGCAAAATTTTTAAACTTATATTAAATATCGTCTTCACATTAATAATGAGTAGATAAATAGAAAACCAGAAAAGTCATATTGGACACTAACTTTAAAATTCCTACACCTTATATTGGAAAAAATCATTTATGCTATAAAAACACCTGCCAGCTAGCCACTGTGAGAAATGTTATTATAGATTCTAATGCACATAATGAAACTATTGTTATTTTTCGTCGTTAAATAAGTACGTGGGTATGTCGTGGCTATAGATAGATCGTCGAGTCGATCGTTTTATGAAGTGGCCTGCATATTCTGTAATTCGCTTTTGGTGATAATAGCATATAATACGAATTATAATCTTCTAATGTAATCTGGTTTTAAGTGGCCTTAGAAAATCTTGCATTAACAATTGAATATTTAGCATAACTGATGACGTAATGTCTTTATTTCGTTTCCTGTTTTTGACGAATCGAGATCTAACTTGACTATCTTTATAATATAATCCTTGATTACCTATGTTGCAAATTATGATACAAAAAAGAACCATATACATTTTTAGTAGTAGGACTAGTAATAATGACTTCATAGTAAAGCGTAACACTCGTACTATTAACGTAATAAATTAAAGTTGAATGAAATGAAGGAACATAGCTTAGGAAAACATTAATGACAGTTACATAGCTTTGGAAAATATTAATGTTACCAATGACGAACGGCATGGAAACGCATTTCGTCTCATCGCGCAAGAAGGCGTGCGAATTTGAGGGCGTGCTCGCGTTATTCTGAGAACTCGAAGACTGCTAATTCGACTCGTAAATACTACACCGCCCTGCCAGTTGCGTTGAGTATCAATATCTATGGAAAACGTGATGCCCCTAGCGGAAAGTAGTTGAAATAACGTTTTCCATAGAAGTTTACATTCTTAACGCAACTAAAAAGTTGAGTTTTGTACAATGAAAACCAACACTATGGGTACAGAACTATTTTGAGTATCGCTACAGTTGTGAGGAACTCGGTGACGTAGTTGTTAGGACGCTTTGGCTTTCGATCAAAAACAAAGCTACCTTTGCCATGGTCAGGCAGTGGATGGGTGACCAAACTTAGTGATCTCGAGCTCCTCCTTGCTTCGGAAGACAAGTTAAGCCGTTGGTCCCTCCCCGCCAACCCGCATTGGGCCAGCGTGGTGGTGTTACGACCCATACTCCTCATGTGTTTATTCATGAAGAAGACCTGTGCCCAGCAATAGGACGTATATAGGCTGAGGACTACCGTTTTTAATAATATTTACTTTATTTTTTATCATTGCCTAAAGTTACGATAACTATTACGATAATCTCGTGCCATATAATATTATAATGATAAGTAAGTACCTATTTTGTCTTATCTTTTGGTCGATAAATGTTATCGTGAAAGTTTCATAAGCTTGAATGAAACTGTTTATTTACTTTTCCGTCTAGAATGTTCGATAAATAAATATCTTTTGTCTAATCAACTTGCCCACAATAAGCAATTACGCGCTTGTTTGGTAGATACTAGCAACACAAGGTGGGATTGATATACGTAATGATTGTTTTTTTTTTTAAATATCTATACATATCATTAAAAGGTAGAGGTCTCTACGTAAAAACACAGTCAGGTGATGTCAAAAGAGAGAATATTTCAAAAAAAATCTTTTAATTTTTTTTGTTTCTCTGTCTGTTTGTAGCTACGGGCTAATCTCCGAAATAGCTGGTCTGATTTCAATGAAATTTGGCATGGTGATACCTTATATCCCAGATCAGCATCTTAGATACTTTTTATTCTGAAAAATTAAAGAGTACCCGTGGGATAGTTAAAAACAATAGTAACCGCAGACGAAGTCGCGGGCAACAGCTACTATACTAAATAAAAATCCAATAATAAATGATAAACGATTGTATTTATGACACAAACATTTGTGTTATGGCTTTTCTCGAAGAGAAATTGGAATAATTCCTATCGAGAATGTGATTCCATCATATTACATATTGAGTTTCTATTTCGGATCATTGTCAGCATCACAAACAAAATCATGATCAACTACAACAACAAAAAATATCCTTACTAGCACACTGACGGACATATTCATATTAGCTTCAGCCAGAAAAAAATAAACAATAATACAGAATTGTTAATATGACATGTCACGATTAGCGGTATTATCCATTAGTAAAATCGATAAATTAATCATTATACCAATGCAAAGTCTGTTTTCATCATGTTCATGGCTTAGAAATTTATTTATATTTTTCATTTATAAGCCTCTTTAAATATATATTTCTCCTTCTTCTTTAAAAAAAATATTTTCTTTGGTCCTATTTTTATTGTCGCTTTAAATATTATTTATAAGCATTTTATAATTTCTGTTTTATTTATAACTTACAACCTTCTTCAATTGAATCGATAAGACATTTCTTCTGTTTAATTTTATCAGAGTCGTGATAAAATTGGTTGACAAATCATCTCAGATTACGTGTCGTACTACTCATATATTAAAATATATTTTATTAATTCGACATTAAGTGAATAAATTCCAAAGTCAATGATAAGAGACAAATGCTTCGTCCCACTGCTGGGTACACAGAAAAACACATAATGTGCCTTCAAACTACCATTGTTAAAGAGCATAAAGTGTATATATAATGTTACTAAGCAAAATTAGTTCCGAATGTCGCCAATAGATGGCGCTGCACGGTGTTGCATCGCGCGTAAACGTTAGCGCCTGATGTAATATGATAAGAAAGTTGTTACCGATTTTAGAACAATTTCTCTGGTTTTATTTGAACCTTATGAAACCCCATTAGTACAGAGTACTACAGAGTAACCACCCAGTACAGACCATACATTGGTCCAAACATTAGTCCACAACCAACCAACCATCAATAATTATAATTATATAACGACATTAAAATTTGACGACCTTCGTGGCTAAGAGACTTGTAGTCTTGGGTACGTCAGTTTCAATGTGCCACTATCTATAAAGACCCAGTTTCTAGTTTCGATAGGGACAAATATTTGAGTAACGAATACATAGGTGCGTTAATAAGTTGTAATAAACACAGGGTGGCACATAACCCATGGATCCAACGGAATGGGAAGACAGACAGAGTCATGTATCAGTGCTATCCCAAGAAAGTAGGGTCCTAACTTATATTCCTAAAAAGTTATGACCACTTTTATACTGTTATTTTTTTAAAGTTTTCAAATTTCGGAATTTTTAAAGACATAAGTAAAAATACATAAGAGTATAAGAGTAGTCATATTATTATCTTTTTAGGAAATGAAGTTAAGACTCTACTTTCATGGGATTATCTGATGCCCATTAGTCATGGATCACACGAATGAAAGAAAGACAGGTTAATATTTTCTTTCATTTCGTTCATTCGTTTGATCCATGGCTTATGGGCCATCCTGTATAACAACTTACAGGGCATTGGAACATTGTAGTCTTCTACATTTTTGAAACCGGTGAAAAGTGTAAATTTAATGTTTTCTAGATTTTTCCAATTATGTCTCGCTACTTGTAAAACACAAGTCTACAGTACACGGAGCTCACAGCAACTTAATCAATTAAATCCAAATAAACACATTGCTTACTAAATGCTAAATGAATTATAAATGGTAAGTCAATTAACATATGTCTGTTTAATGTACAAGATAATTAAGTTACATTCGAATGAGACATATTATTATATTGAATACGACAAAAGATCTATTCACGGAATTAAACGAATAAGTCGTTCAGGGTTGTCCAGTTAGTTTCCTCCTTTTTTTTATTAAACAATCATTATTTAAAACATTAAGTAATTGATAAAGCGGACAAGTGACAAATGTAGCAAGTAAGTGATTGAATTAAACTTTAGAAATGTTACGTCATTATAGTAAAAAAATGCTCTGAGTCCATTATTTTAAATCTGTTACTAAAGAGTTTACATATCGTAGTAGTTTTGATATTTATTTTCACTTACGAATGTCTTAAATTATACCAACACAGTCCCATTAGTCCCAGGATTCAGCGTCTGCCCCCATGGTGTTATCTAGTGTGTGCACGGCTCATTCGCAACCGTGCACTTAATCTTTAATTTAGATTTTGCTCTGTTTATGTTTTCAGCTTGTATGAATAATTGGAAAATAAACTGATTTTAATTTTTAATTTTTTTTTAAATATTATCATCAATGAAGATTTCATGCTAGGCACATGTCTTAAGAAACATGGCACGGCATGACCCGGAATGATATGCTGCGGGATCCCGCGGCAATCCGGGACATTCCACGGCACTACGCGGTATGCCGTGGCATCCTGCTGCATGCAGTGGCATCCTGCTGCATACCGTGGCATCCTGCTGAAAGCTCAGCCTTTTTGGTATCAATGAGATTTGCTCCACGTGGATTCGAAGTTGGTTGTGTGTCGCACGTGCTAATATCTTGACACGCTCACTCTGAGAGAGATACATAAAAAACGCGCGTGCCAGTGCGTCCTCGTAAACCGAAATGACCGCTGCACAAGTTTCAACCTTATTTCAACTTTCTTAGTAATAATTATTCTTCGTCACAAAGTGACCCACACGTCTCGCGGTATGCAGTGACACGTCGCGGCAACTCGTGGAATGAAATGCCATGACACTTTATGCCGCAGCATCCCGCGACATGTCGCGTTATCGAGGTATCGAAATAAAGGAACATGAATCCTAAATTCATTAAAATAAGATTTGAAATAACTTTATTAGTTATAAAATCCTTTGCCGTGACCTGCCGTGCCGTGTCGGCAGTGAGCGCCGGTCCTTACTCTACTACGTTAATCCTAGGACTACTAAGTCCAATTGATATCCATTTTATTTCTTAACTACCTTCACGTATTCATTTGTCATTTAGTGAGCTTTCTATGAGCAAAAAGTTATCACAATACAAAAATCAGTTCAGTGAATTTAATTATTTAGTTATTACTCGTTTAGTATAGAGATCAATTTTGTTATACTGTTCATGATTACATAACCAGTATACGATTATTCTATTGTACTGTGTTCTATACCTGGATCTATTAATCACACTATAGTATTACATTTGTGTGTTAATTCATCACCCAAAATTTGCCCAAGCCACCCATTACCACTATTATGTTTACTTAGTAACCGCAGATAATAATTTAACGAACAGTTCATCCATACCTTATCTAGTTGTAAACTTAACATTGTACAATGTTTATCTATTTTAAACCTTAATTCATTACAATTAGTGTGCTCCGTTTCTTTTACTTTTCACAAGCTGTCACCTTAATTTGCATACAAATTGGTGTTTTATTTATCTAGTTGCATTGCAGTCATCTGTTGTAACCTCTGGTTGTTTAATATGTACTTTTACTGTTACTACAGACTTATCACTTTATTTATTATCATAGTTGATTATACAAGGGTTTTTTTTTCAAATATGGTGGTCTTAGTTGTCAAGGTTTTTTTATACAATGGATTTTTTTTTCAAATATGGTGGCCTTAGTTGTCAAGGAATAAGTCGTAACCGTTATAAATAGTGCTATATTTTTTTTTTAATTATAGGATAATAATTAAATTACCCTCAAAATATAAATAACAGTAATACGAGCATAGAACAAATAGTACGGTACACTTTAAAGTTGTTGTAATAAGTCCTATTAACCAATAAAAAAATGACTTAACAGTATTTATTTTAGGTACCTAGTTTTATTTTGAAATTGATAACAGAGATGGCCAAAAGATTTTTATTTAGATAAGCCAATTAGATATATATATATATATTTAATCAGCAGATAAAATCATCTGCGTCATTGGTTCATACCTTCTTCTTTGTTCTGCTTTGTTCCCAATTTTATTATTTGGGGTCGGCGTTACATTGGCATTCATGTAAATGAATAAATTGAAAAAGTATAAAATTAATACGATAATGAAAATACGCTTGTAGGTACCTATGTAAAGTGAGGCTTAAAATTTTCTGAACATTTTTTACCACTTAAGCATAAGGGCTCGTTTTAGAAGACGCGGGCGTCAATCAGCGTGGTTGGATGCGCTTCCCGCGGCGCGCCGTGCGTTCTTACCGTTTATAGACTGGCGGCGCGCGTCAAGCGAAAAAGGTGTAACTAAGACCAATCAATCCTTTTTGCTAGCCGCGGCATCGCTCGCCGCATGTGACGCTACAACTCAAACAAAAGCTTGCGAAAACGCGTCTCCTTGAAGTTTGAACGCACCAATACCGCACCGTATGTTAGTTTTTCTGGCGACGCCTGACGCCCCGTGCCTCCTTAAATGAGCCCTAAGCATACGGGCCACCTGATGGTAAGTAGTTATCGTAGACTATGGATGTTTGCGACAGCGGATCGCTTTCTGGTGGGGGTCCTTGTGTTTGGGACTCCCCGTGCCTATAGGACTGGTGGCTCTCGCTGAATTCCACATTAAACAGCGTGGTGAACGTCTGAGCGGGTCTGGCAGAGCAAAACGCGCTAAGCGCGATACCCCCTTTCCTGCTCTTTGGGCGAGACGTGGAACCCCGGGGTTTTAAGTTAAGGGGGTAGGCTAGCGGCAACCTCGCTAGAGTCCCACATAACATTGTCGACCCTAGCGGCAGGGTATGCATGAGCATTCCCCCCGATAACAATAAAAAATGGATCGCTTTTTACACTGAAATTTCTGTAAATAATAGGGGTTAAAGTATGAAATTGCCGTTTTGTATGGAGATTTTGGGGAAGGCTGCATTTCCCATACTAACATTTTTTCAGATTTCTCCACAACGACCAATCCAGAGATAATAATTGTTGGCATGTATCATTAGACAAGCTTTAGAAGTATGTGTGATATCACTCTTTGTAATAATTATTTATCGTTTTTAAGTGAATGCAAATCAAATGATGTATTCGGGGGGCACTTAAAAAGAGTTGTCTTCGTGTCCAATTTCAACACAATTAAACTTACAACAAATTATTAAAACAAATCAAAAGAGCTCAAAAATATGGTCTATTTTGAGAGGAGGTAATTATTTTTTTAAAATACTCTGAAACTTAATAGTTACAGACAAAATACTAAGAGAGAAAAAAAACGGCAATTTCATACTTTAACCCCTATTATTTGCATATAATAATGAAGTTCAAACAAGGCTAATATTGACGGGATCTCACACGAGTCGACTCGATATTTGTACAGACCGATAACGGAGTCAGGGGTGACCAACAACGTGTGCTCGTAAATATGACCCTTGTTCATTGCTACGTAAATAGTATAAAGTCATATACATACAGTTAAAGATGTTCGCGGTGTCAGTAAAGTTTGTAAGAAACCTAAGTATGAAAGTTTAATGAATCTATACATATAATAGACCTGTAGGTAGAGGTCCAATGTTTGTACATAGAAGAGAAACATGTTTAAAATCAAGTAAGGTATGGAAAAAGAGGGACATATTTTTATTTTTTGTTTCTCTGTCTGTTCGTCGGTTTGTACGGGTTAATCTCCGAAATGGCTGGACCGGATTCAATGAAATTTTGCATGGTGATACCTTTTATCTTAGGTACTTTTTATTCCGGAAAAGTAAAGGATTACCGTGAGGTTCTTAAGAAACCATAGTAATCGCGGACGACGTCACGGGCAACAGCTGATTAATAAAAAAGGACAATGGTCATCTGCGACCCAGACCCGGATAAAATGAGACCTATCTCAATTTTTTGGTTACGTTCAATGTAACATAATTATGTAATGATTATATTATTATTCAATATTAGTGGTAAACATATAAATATTTTCCTTAGGCGATGGAAAAGAAAGAGGGAAACTATTTTTACAGATTGTTTCAAGTCTGGATGTTTCGAGATGGTGCCTCCGGTAAGAAGTTATCATCGGTACTCATATTACAGTCACAATAACAAAAGTTCTTTTCTAAACATATTTTTTCTAACTGCGCCTGAGGAAAAACAGAGCAATGATTTTTCCTTAGGCGCAGTATAAAAGGATAAGTTAAGAGAATTTTTGTGGGACGTGTATGCTGGTGAAGATCGTCAATGATCGTCAATGACTGTACATGAAAATATATAAAAGAGTTAACATTATACTTAAATTCAATGAATTTAATGTAATTTTAATGAATGTCAATATCAAGTTAATGTAAGCGCACATTGTATATGTGACAAAACTGAATAGTATTTGTTTAAAGTATATGACAGGAGTTTTAAGAATGAGAACAGCTTAAATATCTTTATCGCGATAATTTTGATGATATCTTTAAGAATATTGATACTTTGTAGTATCCTTTAATTACAAGTATAGATGTTTTATGACTGCGAACTGCACACCCAGTCTATGAACGTAAGCAGTTATTTATAACTTAACTACATTAGGGATTTTTTTTTTGATCTCTTCTGAAAAAAAAGTTTCACTTTTCTCTTTTATTTTATTAAGTAGCGCTTACTAGAAGAAATCTATTGGTTGGAGCGATCTTTATCGAGTGTAAAGGGCACTGCTTTGTCAATAAAATAAATGTTACTAACCCTCATCGAGAAGACATGAGAAAGTAGTTACATGTAAAATAATTCTAAAATCCTAAACCGAAAGGTCAAACTCAACAATAATTTAAGCCGATTACGCACGAAACAGTCGATCGTAAAATGTGCTAAAACAAATTTATGTTGAGAGCGGGAACTATCTGTGATTAATTGCTATGAGTAATTGGAAATATTTATTAACAACGTGAGCCTGTGATAATTTGCTATTACCAATACGTTATATATATTGGCTCATCGGCGGATTTGCGTGAAGATCATTTATTATTGCATGAAATTTATTCAAGTCATATAAAAACAATACTGTATATGGAGGTATAAGATTGCAAAGTTCCTTGCAAGCTCTTTACACAGCAATGCTTTCTGATAACTAATGAACGGTTGACATAAATTTTGACGGTGCGTGATTTGGCCGACATGGACGCCTTGCACACATCAGGAGATTTTCTGAATATTCCCGGGAAGCCCCGCTTTAGTGCATATGTTGACAAAGACTCCAACTAGTTCATGACACCCTAAGAAAGGTTCGGAGAAAATTCGGAGAACCTGAGCCGGTGCTTCGGAACGACACGATAGGGTATATCGAGGAAATTCCAGTGAGTGGATTCCCTACGAGGAGATAAGACAAAAAGAGATGTCGGTTCGACAAGAGTATTGTAAAATGCCAAGATTGAAGAAATTTAGCGAATTAAGCGTTTGAATTTGAGTTTTACTCTAGATCGGATATATGATTTCAGTTTCAGTTTGAGTTCTCTCTAGATCGGATATATGATTTAAGTTTCACTTTAAGTTTCTACTCCGCTTCTGTTCAAACTCCTGATTAAGACAATAACTTTAGGCATCTTGTTTTCGGCATAGATAGCCAACTTTCTAGATGTAGTGCAAGAACTATAATAGTACATTCTTCTCCAAGGGTTGAAAGTAAAAGCCACTCTCAGTTACTTTTTATGTATATATTACTTTCATTCCGGTTTTCGGGGATCACCGACCTACTTTCCGAGTATGAGTGATGAAAAATAAAGGACAATGGTCAGAATGGTACCCGGCTCCAATAGCTAATCTGGTGGTATCGTTTGAAATGTCTTTTAAAGACGGACAATACTTAATATGACCACCAGTCTCAGATCTGGTTGCTTTCGGAGATATTTTGCAGTAGGATTTACACAACGACTATATAACTACCGTATAAAGAATAACTCTGAACGCACTAAGATTTGGATCTTGGCGCAGTAACATTATTCAGCTCAAAAATACCTATCCAACGATGTAACGCACTAGTTATTTGAAGGTGGAACCTCATAGAAAAACTGGTATCATCCCAACTCCTTTCAAAACGTGAATTGGAACTAGCCCCATAGCAGACGTGTTCCTTCATCTAAACGTCTTGCCAAATATGTATTGGTTATGGCTATTGGAGCGGGTACAACGGTCCATACATTTCTGCCCATTGTCCTTCGTAATATCTATTTTATTATGTCACTAAGGGCGGGCTAACTGCGGCCACTGATAAAGCCAAAGCCGAGTTCTAGGGGCGGATTTGAACCATTGCCTCGATCACAAAGAATATTAAAGAAAGTATTGCATTTTAACATAGTTAATAATACTAAAAGTTGATGTCACATGACAGATAGATTTGATATTGAGTATATGTAAACAAACTAATTAGGCATGTGCAAGCCTAACCTTCCTGCTCTCGCTAAACTTAGATGACTCACTAATTAACAACATGATTATGTTATCAAACAAACAAGACAGCGTCTTTGCTTGTGATAATCTGACTGTTTCCTGTGCATAAATAAACAGTAATTCAATTTTAATTTTGGATTAAAATAGGTACCCTTTCATAGAGATTTTTTAAAATTAAACTGCTCATGCAAAAATCGACATAATCGCACATAAAATTCTAAAAACTGTTGGTTATGATTCATTCATCTAGGTTTCTTGCTGTCTAAGGACAAGGGCTCCTGGCAGCATTGTATTTATTTCATTTTTTTTTGTTTTTTTTCTTTCATAATTTAATAAAACTTAAGGGTTTACAAAAAATGTGGTGAGTCGCAATTATGAATGCTTTACTAAAATTATTGAAATAAGACACACTTTTATGAAATTGTAAACCTAATAATTATATTATCTATTGCAAATATTATGGAATCAATTGCTCTGTGACGTCACGTTGTCACGATTATACATAAATAATAAGGAGGCATCAATCGCTTTATCAGTTATCTATCGCACGTGGGAACGCAACTGGTCATCGAACTAGTGTCAGCAATATCATAGTTCATGTACGGAAGATAGTTATCTCCTAAACGCAATAAACAAACTCATACAAGTAGCATTAGCCAATCGGCGCTCAGCATCTCATCTCATCCGTAATCGGTGGCCGCCGATTGGCTCTCCAGTCGTATTCCGTCTTCCTCATTGGTGCCCCGTCAGTACCCCATGCGCAGCTATTGGCAGCTTACGCCCAGTCAACACCAATGATAAATGCCACTACATATAAATACACAATAAAACCGTGGTAAAATCACTTCTTTTTTCTGATTTTGTTTCACTTGTTACGTTGCCGGCACACATCTTAATATCACCCTTTACAAAAATGTAAGAGAAATACTTTGTTGAGATGCAGTTTGGCTAACGATTCAACCTCCAATGTTGCTATATGCCGCTACCTTAATATTTTTCCCTTTCTGTCATTCATGTTCAGATTAACAAAAGCACGCGTTATACTATGGTGTATGTTAGACAGCACTTTTGTAATTTTTTTCACCTAATGATACTTATAGGTCCCGTTGGTCCGAGACACAAGAAGAATGCACCAACTGCTTTTCTTGCCTAGCATGTCGTAAAAGGCGACTAAGGGCGTATTGGGTACTGGGTCTGTGATTGTGTAGGCGATGAGCTAGCCACTTGTTACTACTCTTTCACGATTTTTCATCTGACCAAACCCAATTTTTCTATGGCTAAATGTTGTCTCAAGGAACACAGTGCTCCTTGGACTCTGCCTACCCCTACGGAGATTACAAGCGTGATTTTATGTATGTATGTAATGATATAGCGTCACCGTCCGAGAAGATGCCATACTTAAGGTTTGTTTTTGTTCGTGAGACCGAGTCTATAGTATACTTGGTCGAAGTGCTACTTGTACTAGAAGACCATTCCTATTTGTTTTAAATAAAAGCGTCCTATTTGTTCAACCTTAAGTTCGCTTAAGTTCTGCAGAGCAGCACTATTGTTATTGTTATTGTTGATTAATTATGATGAAAGATGATATTGACTCAAATCTGCCTCTGAAGGATGTCAACAGAAATGTATATAATGTACAAGTAGGCTGTTTTTCCTCACACGTGGTTCGAAACGAGACTACTTCTCTATTTGTACTATGTCTGAGTTTACAATTAAACTGCACGCAGCGGACATTTGCGAACATTGTAAGGTGTTTCGTCATCACTTTGATGAGCGTGGCGTTGCACTTCTATGTTTCAGTCTAACAAATAACAAGAATTGCACGTTTATACAATAACAAATACATTCACGTCAGTCAATCGGTCAAATTATGCAAATAATTTTGACAATAAATTCTTATGCATTTGCAGTTTATGTGATCTCGAGCTCCTCCGTGCTTCGGAAGGCACGCTAAGCCGTTGATCCCGGTCGCTATTGCGACTGTTTGTACCCACCAACCCGCATTGGGTCAGCGTGGTGGTGTTAAGGCCTATATTCCTCACGTGTTTCTCCATGAGGAAGGCCTGTGCCCAGTTATTTCCGCTGGCAATTCATTCCATGCCACGACAACTCGATTGCCGAAAAAGTGCCTAAAAGTAACTTTATTTGCCAAAACGTGGGATAACTTTAATTAAGTCCTCTTAAATTTGTATTAGATGAGTGTCATAGCACTTTTTCATCAAAACCTTCCAGATCCTTATTGCAGGGGAATTGTGAACTTTTCTAGACTCTGACGTGACGTGAAGTGCGTAGTCTACTAGATGAAAAAGCCAAAAGAAATTCCTTGATGCCTCATATTCACACAAACTCAAATATTAATATTAAATAAAATACGATGAGGACACGCAATATTCCATTAAGAGGCGGCCTTCACCAATCGACACACGAGATAAAGTTCCCAAATCGTATCTTATTTCTCAGCTTTAAGGTTCATATTAGCGCGACAGGCACCAGCCTTGAATCCTAGCGTTACAACGCTCCATGAAAGTTGATCTGAAAGCAGTTCACAAAGAGACAATAGTAAGCCGATATAGCGTTTTTTTCTTTGTTCTGCATTAAAACTTGCAAGACGAGAACATAAAAATATTAAATTGTTTTAAACTTCTCTGAAACGGGGCAGGCTGAATGGTGTCAAATATGTTTGTAGGGCAGCGAAGAATGGTTTCTTGAAGAATGGTGTAGCTCAGTTAGTAGACTTTGGCTTTCGAAAACAAAGCTACTTCGCCGTGGTCAGGCCGTGGATGGGTGACCAAAACTTTGTGATCACGTGCTACGGAAGGCACGTTAAGCCGTTGGTCCCTGTCGCTATAGCGGCCATTTCTACTCACCAACCCGCATGAGACCAGCCTGGTGGTGTTACGGCCCATACTCCTCATGAGTTTCTCCATGAGGAAGACCTGTGCCCAGCAGTGGGACGTATATAGGCTGAGGAGAACATTTTGATGATTGGCTGTCTACCTCCAAAAGAAGTCATGAACCATCCCTTGAGTTCCACACAATACCCATTAAGTTTGTTTCATAGTAAACTTCCCAACTCAAACACAAACAAAAACCTAACTCAAAGGTTATGAAATGCCAAGATTCAAGAATGAAAATTTGTATGGGAATCGGAGAAATGTGAAAAGCGTGAAAAGCGGAAACTAGTTAAAATTACATTTCTCATAGAAGTGAGAAGAATTTCTCAAATGAAAACATACATTAGGGGTATACTTCGCATACGAGTATGCTGTATGCGTATCTAACCGAGATCTGGCAAGTGTCATTTCTAGAGGAATATTTTTATTAGGGAGAATTCGACCTGACCATGAAGGTAGCTTTGTTTTCAATCGAAAGCCAAAGCATACTAACCACTACACCACAGAGCTCCTCATCAAAATTAATGAATAAAATTAAATAATATTTTTTAGGAGTAATCCTTAATCCTTTCCATGGTTACTTAGAAAAGAAGGAAGCCAGTTTAAAAAACGACTACAGACAACGTGAATGACTAACGTCCGAAAGGTCTTGAAAGTGCGAAGCCATCTTTCAACGAAACATCCATGACATTTGATCAGAATAACCAGCCGGGTAACGGGTACCGGTAACCAACTCATCATGACACTAATACGTTCATACATATCATCACGCCTCTTTCCCCGAAGAGGTAGGCAGTGGTGTTATCACCCAAATTTTGCTATACACCTGGCACAATTGAGGCAAGCGATATTCACAATGAACGTACACAAGTTTAGTATAAACGACCATTGTTTAAATCCTATTTAGTCACTCTAGATTTTAAGTTCTTTAGGTTTGAAATTACATTAAAACTGTTTTGTTTCTGGTTTCACATTAAGTGTTTTTCCTTTGTTATTTAACAATGGAAAGTCACCAAAATCCAAAAATTAACAAGTTTCCTCTGTTTGTAAAAAAAATCTTGATTCATAGTAACCCAAACGGGTTACTATGACAACTAAAAATAACAGACTTGTCACTATCAGAAAAATGTGTAATGTTTATTGAACTACTAACGTTTTTCTTTGAGTAGTCAATTAGTGCTCGATTATTAATTTCAGGGAAAATTTCGGACCACAAAAATGGAACCGAGACCCATATACTTCATATCATAATTAATTGTTTATATCATAATTACATACATACATCTTATATTAATGATTATTTTATTACTTCTATATCTATAATAGACCAGAACAATAAAGTCATCATAAAAGAAGTTCCAGAACTTCAAAGTAAATATTTGTCATGTTGTGGGCGTCTCTCGGCTGAAATAATGTTGATAAAATAATGATTTGCACCAATTTTATTATGTATTTTAAAAATACTTGGTAGCTTATTAACCTAATAATTATCAGCATTTTGTAGATGAAATAGTAATTAGGCCTTAAGTTATATTACTTCACAATGAATAAGAACGTTAAAATTCAATTATCACAAAAATTTTAAATAGTGACGGTGTTTGAGTTATGTGCAATTTTATACTCTAATACGAAACGTTAAAGCTCATAATGAAATTAGTCTGTAAACGCTTGACTGATTGCGAATTTAAGATTTCAGTGTTCAGGAAATTGCGAATGCGATAAGTTTTTCACGATTGCAATACAAAAAATCGTTGCATGCGCGCTCACGTTTCAAGGAAAAGATGAGTCATATTGTTATAAAAAATGTCGCTTTTGCATTAAAAAATACGTGTTATTTATGATGTCTTGCATCGTCCAGCTTTCTTTGTCAAATCGGTAAATAAAAAAAGGCTGACTTTGTGTTTCTATTGGCATCATCGAGGGCCTGAAATAACCTGCGATATGGTCTTGTCTTTTGGTAAGAGGGATGAGAGAGATGGAATACTGGAAGATAGACATACTGAATATTAAGTTAAGGGAAGTAATTAATGGGGCAGCCATTAATTTAATTAGTCAGCAACAAAATGGTCAGGCGAAAAATCATTTGGGCAGCAAACATATATTTTGTCAGCAATATAATTATTTGGTCAGCAGAATAATTAAAACAATAATCACTATGTCCAAATTGAGTGGACATTATTTTGCTACTCAATTAGAAATATCTGCTGCTGATAA
This sequence comes from Parapoynx stratiotata, assembly GCA_910589355.1. Lineage (NCBI taxonomy): Eukaryota > Metazoa > Arthropoda > Insecta > Lepidoptera > Crambidae > Parapoynx > Parapoynx stratiotata. Next base: position 16,389,835 of record OU342464.1, read on the forward strand.
GTTGCTGACCAATTAGTTATTTTAGCTGACCAATTGTATTTTTTGTTGACCAAAACTGTAATATTTTGCTGATGGTTTCAATAACACCCTTATGTTAATAAGTGATTCCAGTCATACACACACACACACACACACACACAAACACACACACACACACACACACACAAACACACACACACACACGCACACACTGTGTAACACACAGATTTATCAACTTCCCTGCGACTATAACAGGGATCAGTAAGCAGGTTGTCAAGTTCGGCCTTAAGAAGAAGTCACAGAGAAAAATATAAGATAAAGGAAGCGAAACGCAGATTCTAGAGTCCCTTACAATATTATATAAAAAACAATGATTAAAATGTCAAAAATGCTTTAATAAAACAAGAAAAATAAAAGTAATTTCGAAACGATCTAAAGTGAATGTACAATTGTTTGAGCATACAATGCACGTGATTCGATAGAGTTCACCTATTTAAGCGAACATAATTATTTACAAGACGAAAATAGTTCTTAACGAGTTAAATATAAAGTCTCGATTGTGTAATCAAGGTGAGTTGTTCTGTAATCTCGCCGGTACGGGCGCCATGCCAAACGCACCATGTGAATATCTGCGAGCTAATGTTATTTATTTTTAATTGTAAAGTATTTAGATTGTATGATGCTATGTAAAGGGAGGGTGGAATCTTGCTGAGTTTCTTGCCCGTTCTTCTCAGAACAAGGCCTTCTGGTAGTTTTTGTGAACGGATGACGTAGTTTTTCTCTTTCACGAGATATTGTTAAATGTTTATGTCATCCTTAAGCTAAGACGCATCTAACCTGAAATGCTTTTGATTTTGTTTTGTATTTTGTATATTTGGTTGGATTATTTATTTGCCGTCTCGGTTCCAAGACCTGCCCTTAAGTCGTGTAATTAGATTGTAAGTCGTGTAAAGGCAATATTGTGAATATGGTTGTCGGAACACACATTCGATTCAATTGATGATTAATCTATGGTTTTAAAGTCGATTTTGTTTGAAACATAGTAAAATTTTTATACAAATCCACTTAATTTGACACTTACAATTTTATTATTTTGACATTATTATTGTTCTATGATTGACATTATTTGTCTCATATTATTATTTGCATGCTATTTTAAAAGGTTAAATATGATTTAAGCACATTTATCAAGATGAACAACCAATCTATGTTATCTTAGTACCCTGTATATTGAAAATATATCAATTTCATTTCATTTCGTTACTGTGATAAACTTTGCCTGCTTATGGCTTAATTTGCACTGCAGGAAGAGATTATGCTACATTGCATTTTGTTGCTTAATCCCCTTATAATAACGTTGATATTGGACATGTGATTAATAAATAAACATTATTTTCTCCTAGCCTATCTCAAAGTAAGTACTGTAAGCTTTGTGGCCTGGGTCTATGGTACCTAACGGATAGCCAAACACATTATGATACATAGATAACATCTTACCACAAAAAACTTAAACATCTGTTAAGCAAGTTTTAAAAAAACGTTACCACAAGACCGTGATTTTCGATTGTCTAGAGCTAGACGCGGCTTAAACATCGTCTAAACAAAAATTGAACAGGCGTTGAACGCGTACTTAAACTTAAAATAGTGTTTAGTTAAACAAGTGATAGACAACTGTTCAATTTAACTTTTGTGGTAAGACGGAATATTTCTGAAAGCTATTCTCAATTTCAACTCACAAATGTTCCCAAAGGAACTTAAATACGTTCACTTCGATACTGGCTAGTTTTAATTAATTAATTCCGAAAAGCCACACCAAGTAGACTATAATTAAAACGAACAAATACAGGTCTTTTTTAATTCCTCATACACAAATAAAAAATTGTTTTATTTGTGTTTAACACCTCTGCCTACCCCTTCGGGGAAAGGGGCGTGATGATATGTATGTTTATGTGTATTTAACCCCCAGCCCACTGTACAGTCACGTGCAAAAATATATATTCACATTTGACAGTCAAAAATGTATACATATTATTGCACGTGACTGTACAACAGATGGAATAGTAACAGAAATCTTCGACCCAACGACATTATAACCTACAATCAGAACGATATTACGTACCTATCGTACTGTAATAAATATTCTCATTAACATCTAGACCTTTTATCGAAGCAGATAAATTGTTGAAAATATAATTTTATTCTTTAACACATAAAAATACGGATTTGATGTGTACACTAAATCGTAAACGTTATCTTTGTTGATGTAGAAACAAACGTACAAATATGACTTTGGCGGTATTAGGATACTTATTTTGAGTTTTATTCAACTACGTGCAAACAAATCGACTGCCCATCTGTTGGTAAGTAGGTACAGTTGTGTAAAAAACATGTAAAAAAATTGTGCCTTTTGTGTAGTAATCGCAAACAACAGCTATTTATAGTTACTTTAATTCTGGCGAATAAATATTCACCTGTGAACACAGTACCTATTAGAGAGCACAGTTAGCTACTTACTAATTGGACATCTTTCGCTATTAAAATCCAAAGTGGAGGTTTCTCGAAGCGGGAAATTACCTGCAACAAAGATATTAAATATAGAATAGACCGCGGAAATCCCGGCACAAGGCATCGTTGAAGAAGTTCTGACTCACGTTTCACGTTTTTTATTGATAAGAAAATATCAAATTAGTATTTATAATCTATGATAGCAGGATTAAGGAGGTATTATGATGCAAATAGAAAAGAACAAGCCAAAGATTCTTAATAAAAACACAAATACAACTTAAACCAATGCTAGCCCATTTGTAATTGTTAACGATTCTACGAACCATATCCCTAGTGGAAGTTTTCACTGTAAAATTATATAACATTTGTAGTTACTTTAAGAAATGTCAAAAATGTCAATTCCTATGAAAAATGTGATTTCAACTAGTTTCCGCTTTTCACGTTTCCCATAGAAATTTCTTTCTTTTTTTTTATTCTTTACATTTCTTAACTAGAGATCGGATATTCGGATGCATATTTATCTAAAGTACTTTTTTGGCTAACCTATTATGGAAACGGCTCTTAAAATATTTTTATTAAAAATAAAATCCCGGGATTCCGGTAATGCATAACTAATCAGGTTAAAATTTAGCGTTAAATTTTAAAATAACTTGGTAGCTTACAATTTGATGAAAGGTGTAAGAGAAAAGATGGTATTATAAATTATAAGTTAAAAATATATATTTTTTTTATTAATCCTGGTTCTCCCCCTCCTCCATAATTTAACCATTGTAAAATATTTATTAATTTTCGATAAAAAAAAGTGTTTTCCACGTTAGCTAACATCTAAACTTTAGGTAAATATACATCCCAATACCCGATCTCTATTCATAACGCAACTCAACGTGAGAAGTTTTTACAATGAAACCTTACACTAGAGGTACGGATCAGACTAACGAGTAGGTTTAATTATTAATGTCTAGAAATAATTAGTTGATAACTGGATAGTTCATAGATCATGTATCTAATCTATCATAACTCACTGTGGCGTCTTCGAGACTGATCAACATCTTTCAAACAGTAATTAATGTAGAACGATTTGTGCTTGTACTTAATGTGATGCCTATAGGCGGATGATCCCACTGATGATGATAACTCTTCGAGAAATATAATTCTAAGAGATAATTACCACTCGATCCTAGCACCTATTTGTGGTACAGTCAACTCCAAAAATATGTAACCACTTTTGACAGAAAATGACTAGAAGGAAATAAAGATTGTCACATGTAAAATGTAAAATTAAAATAAAATAAAAAACATAAAATTTTTGTACTCGACTGTACCTACTCCACCTTACATTGGATTGCAGTCAAATAACACTTTGTTATATTTATAATATCACACGAGGAATTAAGGAAGCTTATTTTAGTTTTAACTACACATGTAGTACACATATACATTTAGTTACTTTAAAGAATATAAACTTAAAAACATAAACTAATGAATTTTTTTTTGTAGTTGTAGTAAAATTCTCCCAACTAGGGAAGGCAAAGGGAGCGAAGCCCATAAAGCCATGACTTATTTTTATGCCTTCAGTTTGGCGTTAAACGATCTATGGCAGACACTGTGGTGTTACTTCGATGAGGTGGATTACCACGATAAAAAACTCATCGTTTTTCACACCACTTGACGCTTATTTCAATATTCTCCACATTGCTCATCATTATTAACACTTATTACACAAAATTACACTGATTTCACGCAACAAGATCCACTCCGAAACGATATTACAATCATCTAAATAATGCCGCCAAAAACCCCCAAATGAATAAAAAGGCACGCGGGACCGGAGACAACAACAGCGAAAGAAACAAAAGCCGATCGCTTTTTCAATTTTTCATCTCTTTCTCTCTCTGCGAGGAGGTTGATAAACAGGAGATCTAAGATGATAATTAAGATTAAAATATGTACATATAATGAAACTGTAGAGATTGAATCGATCGAACATAAAAAAAATGGTTAAAACCAAGTCACGGGATGCAAAAAAGGGGGAAAATACCAAAAAAGGTTTTTATTTTTTGTTCCTCAGTCTATTGGTCGGTATGTCTGTTTGTACGGGCTGAATCTCCGAAAATCTCGGAAATGGCTGGACCGATTTCAATGAAATTTTGCATGATTATACCTTAGATCCCTGGTTAACATCTAAGATACTTTTTCATCATCTTTATGTGTATTGAAATAAGTGTTTAATTTTGTTGTAAGTAACCATTGAATTTAATGCTATATTATACTCTGAGTGCGGTAGCTAGACTGAAAGATCTATATAGTATATGCAGCGGTTAGAAGTACTCACTTAGTTAGTAATTAAATAAACATAAGAATTTGTATACATAATCTGCATGTAATGTAATCATCACGAGGACTACTGCCGACAAACTGTTTAACAGTTTGGCAGATTAATGTAAATGTCAACGCATTGTGTATTATTGAAAAAAAAAAATAATAATAATTATCCGGGAAATAAATGGGTTCCCGTGGGATAGTTACCGCTAACGCAGTCGCGGGCAACAGCTGGTAATTAAATAAAATACATTAGATTGCGGAGCCAACCCCTACAAACGTAAAGAGTAAAATTCTTCAGTTTCAGGGAGCAATCAAATTAAGGACGTAATAAGTTTGACCCTGTTAAATTTTATAATTAAATTAAACATGACTTCCAAAATACTGAGATTATATTGAAACGATTTGTACAAGGATTTAATTAGGCGTGCAATTGTGGCAAAGATACAAAATATATTACCGTTTGATCTCTAATTTTTGACTCAGTAATTAACACTCTAAGGCCCAATTACGCGATCGAGAGTTAGCACCTAACCCTGGGGCAAATATATGGGCAAACCCTGGGTTAGGCGCTAACTCTCGATCGTGCAATTGGGCCTAAACAAAGTGGCATCTGACATATTTTTGGTTAAAAAGAAAGAAAACAGAAATTCAATTAACGAAAATCTTTGTCAACTTAAATTATTTTTTTTATTTACCTCCAGCACTTTATTCTAGATGTTGTTGTTTACGATTAAGTAAGCACTCAATTGAATTGCCGGAATTGGAAAATATACGTTTTCTATGATTTCTAGCGAAATTATTATTCAAGTCAACTTTGTAATCACTAGATCATCATCATCAACAGTCTATTCATAGTAACGGCTGAGCTCGGTGGCGTAGTGGTTAGTATGCTCTGGGTTTAGATCGAAAACAAAGCTACCTTCGCCATGGCCCGGCCGTGGATGGGTGACCAAATCTTTGTGATCTCGAACTCACGGCTCATGGAAAGCATGGACATATCACTGTTAAACACACATTTCGCCAGATATGTTAGGCCCCAGGTGGCGAGCCTGTTGCCATGCACCGGGCACAATGTGAGGCAAGCGATATTCATAATGAACTGTACATAAGTTTTATTCAAACTCAGTGGTACAGGCGGTGGGATCGAACCCGCGTTTCCCGCGGCCTCTCGAACGAGAAGTGCCCCGTCTGTCCCAACTCGGCTACCGCTGTCTTTTTACATACCTATAATTAAATATTCGTATGATCCTAAGCACCGTAATATAAAATTATTTTAAACTGGCTGTTGTCCGCGATTTCGTCCGCGGTTGCTATGGTTTTTGACAATCCGACGGGAACCCTTTAATTTTCCGTAATAAAAAGTATCTAAGATGTTGACCAGGGATATAAGGTATCACCATGCAAAATTTCATTGAAATCGGTCCAGCTATTAAGCGGGTACAAACAGACAGAGAAACAAAAAATTAAAAAAATATTTTTTGGTATTTTACCCCTGATTTGGTTTTAAGCATTTCTTTTCTATGTACAGACATTTAACCTCTACAGTTTTATTATATGTATAGGTAGGTGTCTAAATAATGTTTAGGAAATCGCCGGAGTTCCAGTTTGTCGTCTAAACAAAGGAGCCGGAGTTTTTCTTAATTGACAGGAGTTGAGAACTCGTATAAAAGCCAAGTTTTCCGTAATTGGATTTTTTGCGTCGGAAATTATTTGAAATTAAGACTTCAGATGGACCGTGTGGAAAATACCAGAACTGTCAAGGAATGCGGCCTGTCGGTAAAAATAGAACTTGTAAGTTATATACATTTTTTTAATTAATTATAAATTTGAGGAGCTCGGTGGCGTAGTGATTAGCACGCTTTGGCTTTCGATCGAAAACAAAGCTACCTTCGCCATGGTCAGGCCGTGGATGGATGACCAAAACTTTGCGATCTCGAGCTCCTCCGTGCTTCGGAAGGCACGTTAAGCCGTTAGTCCCGGTCTATGCGACCGTTTCTACCCACCAACCCGCATGGGCCAGCGTGGTGGTGTTACGGCCCATACTCCTCATGTGTTTCTCAATGGGGAAGGCCTGTGCCCAGCAGTGGGACGTGTATATAGGTTTAAGACGAAGTTATAAATTGGTGCCCGTTTTCAAACATAGTATTATTTTTTTTATAAAGGATCATTAAATTAACAACTTAGGTACTAAAAAGGTACTAGTAACTAAAAAGGCCTTCATAGTTTAATTCAGGTAAAATTCTCGCTCAATTCTCAAATGGGCAGGCGCCTATTTGACATATTTAATAATAGGGTGACAATACTGAGTGATGGAAACTTTAAAGTATTTCTTTTTCCACTCCAAGATTGAATTGGTTCTTTCTTTGAGTTATTTATAGATACATTTGTGAAGAAGAAAGTCTCACTTTTATGATTGTATTTTCATTATTATAAAAAATCGTTTAACTGTCCCTAGCATTCTTTTAATTTTCTTATTATATTTAAGGCCTTGGCATTTTCATTTTGTTTTCTTTAATATTTTTTATTCAACGCTCATATTTCTCAACAATCAAACAGACTGCTGTATTGATAGTAAGAGGGCAGGGTTGATTTGAAGTTGTTATTATTTAGTTTTAATTAACTTCTAGTGTATTATTTTCACTATGTTTAATTAATGCCCCGAGTTGGTGGTTTCAATGAATTTGAATTGTTTGATTTCCCTAAGTAATCTTTGAATTCTACACGCGAATTAACATTCAGTTTAACTTCCATTGCATGGCCACCTTACAAGTCGGAATTCATTCACTACTGAAGTCCGTAGGGTACGTCTTAACTCATTCACGATCTAAAAATAGGAACAATGGACCTAAAAAGTAACTTTTGATGTCGATATTTAAATAGTAGCCTACTATATAAATATCACAATTCAGGAGTGAAAAGATAATGTTTCTTTTTCTGAATTGAAAAAGTTTTTATTATGTTGCCACTAGTAAAATGCCGAGAGATTCAGATTCAAACGTGTAGATATAGGAGTATAACCTAGTTCGAAGTTTAAATAAACTAAGAACCTTTTTAGTTCATCTTATAGTACAAGAATATTAGTCTATCTATTCAATTCCTAAAACAAAAAATCATCGGGCTGTTACAATCCTCTTCATCATCAAATTCATCATTCATCTCAAATTTTGTAACAGTATGTAATACTTCGCGTCTACAGAGTGATATGTAAATGTGACGTAATGGGGGGCGGGGGGGCTCGGGCCTCCCACCCGAACTTTGGTATTTGTAGCCGTTTGCAGGGTCAAGGCGAAGGTCGAAGGTCACTGCAATTGCGCAAACTTGACGGTGTTACGAGTATATCGATTGGAGGGTCAGGAAGTTCATCGATTGGCAGTTTGATGAGCATAAAATTATTTGTGGTGTGGCAGAAGCTCATTAAAAGAACCAACCACCACTACCAACCCATCTCCCCTTGGGTGTCGTAAAAGGCGACTAATGGGCATAGAGTTGCACACTGCACAACCATCCAACAATATATAGCGGCGACGGGCTCACCACCTGTCATGCTGAGCACTTGTGCAGTCAATGCTTGGTGAATGGCGGACAATGGCAGTGGACTTAGAGGTTACCCTTATTGGATAATAGTCGTGAATATATGTATGTATGTATAAAATTATTTAAAGCATTTATATGGGGATCACATACTTAAAAAACTGGTACGGGAGCACCCACGTCCACTTTTGTGTTGTCGATACAGGCAGGAAGCGACGGGATGCGGGCAGCGCAGGATTGATTGTTGCGGGGACCTTGAGGAAGTCCTACTTTTCGCCGATGTATTGCGAGAAGTCAAGTTGAGAACCGCACTATTAATGAAACTTTTTTTTTACATATGACACAGGTAAGCTCTTGGCTTTCATCTCACCTGGTGGTAAGTGACGATAAGGCCGACGGCGGAAGCGAGCTTCACCTGTATTCCTCAACAACTGAGGAACTGGCTATCTTACCTCTGATTGCCGGAACACAACAATGCTTATAACATTGTTATTATGGTGACAAATTTAGGTAAGACGGTGGTAGGTAGCCAGGCGGGCTTAGAAGCCCTACCACCAACCAAACTTTAGAGCAGTTTGTTCTTAGGCCAATCGTTCTGGAGCTCGGTGGCGCAGTGGTCGGTGCGCTTTGGCTTCGATCGAAAACAAAGCTACCTTCGCCATGGTCAGGTCGTGGACCAAGAATTTGTGATCTCGAGCTCCTCCGCACTTCGGAAGGCACGTTAAGCCGTTGGTTCCGGTCACATTTGTGACCGTTTCTACCCACCAACCAGCATTGGACCATTATTTGTAGTCGGAGCTGTTTCGCATCACTGCGATCTAGTAAGATCTATTGTGACCAGCCTCCTGTGTAAGTTCTTAGGCCCTACAGTAGCTCCATCAACTGGGCACTGTCTAAGAAAGATAAGATGTTCCCTGTTTTGGATTGTTACGGCCCATACTGTCCAAGCAGTGAGACGTATATAGGCTGAGGACGTCCTTAGGCCCGTATACCAGAATTAAACTCAAGGGTGGTAGCGGCTCATTAAAAGAATACTACCAACCCATCTCGTCCCTTGGGTGGCGTAAAAGGCGACTAATAGACTTAGAACTGCACAACTTCCAATAGCTTATAGCGGCGTCGGGCTCGCCACCTGTCACGCTGAGTGCAGTCACTGCTTGGTGAAGCGCGGACTATGGCAATGTAGTGCTTTTGCGGTGCTTTTGCCTAGTCTCTGACTAACCCTTAGGGGATTTTAGTCGTGACTATTTGTATTTATAATATAAATATAAGTGTGTAGAATAGAATATTTGCAATTATAACTAAGACAGTGTAAAGAAACAATAGAGCCCATTTTAAAACAATGAATGGACAACTCTTATAAGATAAAATATCAGTTCATATTATTATATAAATAGATAATTTGTATTGTAAACTAAATTTACATATTTATCAACTTACAAGCTCCTGCCGAGAGTTGAACCCTGGACCTCAAGATTTATCAGTAAGGTTACTGACCGCCACAATCACAGTTAAGGTGAACATTCCTGTGTGATTATTTTATTTGATTACATTGCATTGACAATGAAAGTTCATCTAAATGACGCATGTTAAAATTCCTTAAAATCAAAAGATTTTTACAATGAATACATTGTAATAAGCCGTTTCATGTATATGTCACCGTTAAATTATAAATCGAGTTAGTTTATAATCTATCTCGCGAGATTGTGAACTGTCGAAGGATTGTGAACCGTAACATGCTGCTTACAATTTAACGTATTATTATTCGTCAGATCGTAATCTATCGAAGTGAAGTTAAATAATAGGTTGGGGAAAAAGTTTCTTCGCATTTTTTAAGAAAATTCAAAACATTTTTTAATAAAGTTTATTTACATTTAACTAAAGTATGTAGGTACCATTTTGTTCGATAACTTTTTGCCATCTTGTAGGTAGGGACATGATCCCATTGCTATAGAAATTTTGGGACTTCTGGTCAAAATACCGCGACAAGTGGTTTTGGCAGTCCTCTCGTGATGTTAACCTGACACTGCCTAAAGAATTCTGAAGAGACCGAAACAGGTGGAAATCTGAAGGTGCAGGGTCAGGACTATACGGCGGATGCATTAAGTGGCTAAAGATGTGTGAGGTCTAGCGTTATCATGATGAAAAACCACACCCCTTCTGTTGATTAATTCCGGCCGCTTTCTCTCAACTTCTTGCTTTAATCTCATCAGTTGTTCGCAGTAGAGTTCAGAATCGATGGTCCTGCCTGGTGGTTACAGGTCATAATGAATAATGCCCTTCCAATCCCACCACACACACAGCATCACCTTGTTGCGAGTTAATCCGGGCTTCGCCACAGTCTGTGAAGCCTGACCGGCCTTTGACCACGACCTTTTTCGCACGTTCTTGTCGTACGTGATCCACTTTTCATCACCAGTTATCAGCTTCTTCAAAAATGGTTCGGTTTCATTACGTCGTAATAAAGAATCACAAATGAGTACACGGTTCATTAGGTTTCTTTCAGTGAGCTCGTGAGGTACCCAAATGTCGAGCTTTTTTGTGTACCCAGTTTTTTTTAAATGCGCCAAAACTGTTTTGTGGTCAATTCCCAGTTCTTCAGCTACGTCGTAACTACTGACATGCCGATCTTGCTCCACTTTTTAAAAAATGGCATCCATTTTATCTGTAATAGGGCGACCAGAACGACGTGCATCTTTGACATCAAAATTTCCGGATTGAAAACGCTTAAACCAAATTTGTGCTACTCTCACAGACACTGCACTAGGTCCATAAACATTGCAAATTTTTTTCGCGGCTTGCGTTGCATTTTTACCTTTTTTGTAGTAAAATTTTAAAATGTATCGAATTTCTTCATTAGATTCACTCATCTTGGCGGTACGAAAAACAAATGAAAATCACACATTTTCCTAATTTGAATTTGGAATTATGTTCTTTAAAATTTAAACTTTCAATGATACCAAAACCAGCCAGATACAAATAGTATAGCCAGAGATATTATATTACAAGTTTATACATACTATAATACGAAAAGACTTTTTCCCCAACCAATATAATTTTTAAAATTTACGTTTTTAAGTGCCAGGTTTGGCCTATGAAATAAAGTTATTTTAGTTTGTTTGTTCGTCGACTTGTGCTTAGTGCTGCAACAAATAAGTACATCCTGTAAATCTAGCCATGTCATCCGAATATGTAGCCGATGGCCTTCACTGGCCTCGTTACTCCTCTCAGCTACAGATGGACAGTGGACCAGCCTCTCAGTGCCTTGGTACACTGTCCAGCTTTTCTCCTAGTCAAGAGCAGCCCCCCCCACATCCATTACACCTTCATTAACAGCATGCCCACGTTTTTCATCCCACATCCTAAAATAGTCTCTGGACTCCAGTAATAAGGGCAAAAGTAGAGTGTTTTATAATATCAGTATTTTTAACTCATCAGATTCCGATATTAATGTCTTAAACTAAATCGTATACCGTAACGATCCCTTAATTACACCTCCATTGTAATATTATATCGTAGCTATTGCGTTGTATTTCTAGTAAGTCCGCTGTAATTAAGTAAAAGTTGGTAATTCGGTCCAACTTGATTAACGAGGCTTAATACAGTGGGTAACGAGCAGGGGTCGTTAGTCGAATTTACATTTTTATTTACACCATACCTTAGAGGGGTGTCTTGAAAATTATTGAGTTAGGAAATTAAGGAAGCAAAGTGCTTTAGGTTGGATAGCAGGATCTGCTAATCACATTAATTTCTTCAGATTAATTATCTGGGAAGCTATTTAATGAATGCTTTGGAAGCTTTTATGTGATACTGAAAACAAGGTAACTTATATCGATATTACTTACTCGAGAGATATAAGGCAAAATGGTAAAAAAAAAAGAAAAAAGTGTCCAAAATATTTGAAAAAGAGAACACTTGTTTCTCAAGAGCTATGCAAGTCCGACAAAAATATGAAGGGAGTTGCAAAGCAGAAAGATGGAAGACATATTACTAATCAAAACTACATTGCCTATAGTCTAAGAAAGGTCCTGGGTTCGATCCGCAGTGGAGGAAAGTGTGTTGTGTTGTTCTCCAGTCTTGGGTGTTCATTATATATGTATAATATTATGTATATTCTCAATAATCATATGCATTTATCTATTAAATATATTTATCCGTCATCTAGCATCCGTAACACAAGCAGCATTTAGTTGCTTAAAATGGGACTAGTTGATAGGTGTGAATGTCTGAGGATTTGTTTTTATACACTACATAAAGTGTTAACTAAACATCAGGGAAGTTAGACCAGATTCATTCTGACAATCGCAGTTGATACTAAGATTTTTCATAAGTTCTCGCTAGTCAGTATGAAAGCTATCAGAATTAATTTTCAAATTCTATACACTTTCCATTTGACGACATCGGTAGCGGTTTTCAATAGACGTCGTGTCTAGGCGTGTCTAGTTATGATTCCCGCTTGTCAAAGATGAAGCGCAACGAATAGCCACTCCAAACTTCTAGTTGACGAAATTCTAAACTGACTTAAATTACAATACATTTGACGAGAAGTTCTAAACACCAATTATTGAAGTAGACTCCTCTTAAACGAACTTTTGTAGAACGAATTTGAAATGAAGCAGATGGGTTAGAATTTTAATTAATTTTCAAGTTGGCGTATAAAGTTTTTAGTTTCTCATTTATATTATCATTAAAGTGTAGTACGTCTAACTGGTAGTTTTATGAGTCGCAGAAGTGGAAAAAGCGAGGGGTAATAGGCACACTGAAGTAAAATCTATTTCGATAAATCCGCGATGGCTGAACATCTACTTAAATGTGGAGTTAACCACTGGATGGAGTTACAGGATTCGATAATCCTCTCCAATGATCGTCATTATCATACAAGAATAATTCGTGAAGCGATTGAGATAAAGAAATACAAGAATTTTAATCGGGAGGACGGGTTTAAATTGTCATCAGCGTGGAATCTCGCGGACTGTGATATTAATAATGTGTGGGTAGAAGAAGAATCACAGGCCAGCCCGAGCAGACGACGCCGCGTCAGTCAGCTCCTGAACACGGTTGGTGTAACTCAGCCGAAACGTCGAGCAGTAAGTAGTATCTATATACTATATAATGTACCTACGTCGCGTGCAGTCCCGTTGCTATAACTTTAATATACAATTTCGATATTGGAAAAGCAACTTTTACTGTAGTTAACCAACCTAGGGCCAGTTTAGTGATCAAGACTTTATGACCTCAAGGTCCGCCGTACTTTTGAAGGCACGTTAAGCAGCCCTCTCGATTCGGGAAGAAACGTCCCGTCTCGCTCTAATTCGCGTAATAACAAGTGACAGCAATAGAGAATCCGTGATTCGTTTAGTTTCCGACAGTTTAGAATAAGGGGGTTGGTCGCTATTACAACCGTTTCCATCCATCGATCATAGAGCCAGTGCGTTGAGGTAACAACTCAAGTTAGTCTTTCTGGGTCATATCATTATAAAGGCTATATAAGGCCCATTTTACAATACCAAGTTCATGCGTACATCTGGGATTGGGTACGCTAAGGCCCAATTGCACAATCGAGAGTTAGTGTCTAACCCAGGGTTTGCCCATATATTTGCTCCAGGGTTAGGTGTTAATTCTAGACCGCGCAAGGAGGAATTAGAAACATGGTGTAGAATGTATTTTATATATTATATTTATATAATATATTATGTAATTTATATATAGTAGTTTAATTATGCACTTTATATATGTAAGTATATTACACCTACCTTTTCATTCTATCTCTGCCCAAAGGTAGCCTGGAAGATATTGCTATTAGCTATAAGGCCACCTGTGTTGCATTGTATTTTTTTACTATATTTCTGTTTTTTATTAGTTGCAATAAAGAATTTTATCTATATTTATCTATCTATGGTGCTATTCATCAATCATCACTCATAGAGCCAAAGATTGAACTTACGACAATATTAATATTTTAAATGAGAATTTAACTCTGTTTTTCTCGCTTTCATGTCAAAACTACAGAGCTGATTTAATCGAAATTCGGTACACAGCCTGGAGCCTGAGAAAGGACATAGGCTACATTTTATCCCGATATGAAACAGGTAACGGTGTAATAAATCAGTAGTAAATAAGTGTGCGTGTGGTTGTGTTATGGGCCTTAGTTGGCTGATACCAACGTTAATCAACAAGCTGACGATTCAACTGCCCAACGTGGTAAGGTACAATAAAGATTTATTATACAAACGGATCGATGCGTCTTCATTACGCAACCATATGTTGTTTTATCTTGTATATAGTGTTGAGAGCAAGGTGAGCCTTGTTTGTAAATAAAACAACCAATAATTATACCAATTTTGACGCCAAATGAAGAGCGTCTAAGCTGGGGTAGCTTCGTCGAGGAAAATGGCGGTCAATAAGTGGAGTGTTTATGGAAGCAATTGCATTTTCGGCATTAATGTACCTACATACACATTTACTTCTTCTTCTTCTTTATAAATGTTTTTCTTTCTTTCTTACTTAGCTTATTTAATTCACTTCCATCACACGCTCGTCGAATTTAATATAAAACTGTTGTATAATTAATCTATACATATAATAAAACTGTAGAGGTCGAATTTCTGTACGTAGAAAAAAAAACTTAAAACCAAGACAGGGGGATGTAAAAAGAGGGAAAATACCAAAAAATGTTTTTTTTATTTATTTTTTGTTTCTCTGTTTGTACGGGCTAATCTTCGAAATGGCTGGACCGATTTCAATGAAATTTTACATGGTGATACCTTATATCCCCCGTCAACATCTTACAGACTTTTTACTCCGGAAAAAAAAAAAACATTAAGTTAAAAAACCATAGTAACCGCGGATTACGTCACAGGCAACAGCTAGTTGTATATATTACAATAATAATAAAAAGTCAATTAAAGTACGTACGTACCTACTAAGATTACACCATCACTTTTTAGTCATACAATAAATTCAATAATAATCGTGTCAAAATCATTATTTTGGTCGTTGTTCGTCCACGAGCTGGCACGTCGACATCACCACACCAATATTTGATCGGGATTGTTTTAAACACAATGCATCGCATATTGTGATATTAATTCGACACAACCAGCGATGGTGGTTGATCAGCTGAAAATTTTACGCGTCATTAAAATGTTTTGTTACAATCTTTAGTCTTACGTAATTTGCTTTTGAGGATTTTGAATTAGCAATTGTGGTATTTGAAGTATTTATGGTCTAAATTTAGTTGCATAGTAGATATAAACAAAATATCACGTTGATATTCACGCAGATACACCTTCATTCAATTTCCAATTTAATAATATAATTAAATAAAATACTAAGCTCAATAATATATGGCAAAGCCTTTTTTTGTGTAATTTCTTAAGCATTCATAGTTTTTAGTTACGATAATATTCTCTTTATTGCACACAGAAAAAAAAACACAATACATAAAAGAAACAATAGTTGCCAAAGGCGAACTTGTCCCCTACAGAGATAGCTTCCGGTTAACCCAACAACCAGTCAAAGGGTTAGTGCGATTATACTGGAAGTGCACAAACAAAGGTATTTTATCAAAATACTATTTAAATTAAACAAACACAAAAAAGGTTAGGGACATAGAACTTCAAAACTAAAATAATACCTATACATTCAAAATACAATAATATAGACGTATGTAGATAACATAACATAACAAATCATCACGCCTCTTTCCCCAAAGGGGTAGGCAGAGGTGTTTAACACTCACATTTCCCCAGATATGTAAGGTCCCCATATAACAGGTGACGAGCCTGTTGCCATGCACCGGGCACAATGTGAGGCAAGCGATATTCACAATGAACTGTCATCAGCCTATATAGCTCGGTGGCGTAGTGGTCAGTGCGCTTAGGCTCCGATCGAAAACAAAGCTACCTTCGCCATGGTCAGGCCGTGGATGGGTGACCGAGAGTTCGTGATCTCGAGCTCCTCCATGCTTCGGAAGGCACGTTAGGCCGTTGGTCCCGGTCGCATTTGTGACCGTTTCTACCCACCAACCCGCATTGGGCCAGCGTGGTGGTGTTACGGCCCATACTCTGTAGCATGGAGCCTACCGCTCCATTCTTTAGTTTTAAGCTAGTTTTTAAGGTTTTTGTTATTTTTATGGGTGGTGTATTTTTGGCTATAACTTTCAAAATTCTCAGTTTGCAAGGGTTTTCTCGGTAGCTGATATATCTTTAGTTTGTAACGCATCATGTAGAATAGAGCCTTCCCTTCCATTTTGTACTTTTAGTTAGTTATTACAATTTTTTTTTGTATGGGGTTATCTATTTATGGCTATATCTTATTTTGTAAGGGTTTTCGGGGTAGTGCTTATATATTTAATCTATGGCGATTCTATTTTCATGCCTTTTCTCTTAACGTTTCATATTATTTTATGTAGTATTTTCTATTTCTAATTGCATTGTTTCAATATATTTAATATTTTTATTATTTGACATGACGTATCAATTGTCATCCTTCCATATTTACTTAGATTGCGTTGTCGTAGGTTTAATATATTTTATTTTATTTCTCTTTCTGTCTTATAGCTAAAGACGGGAATACGCACCATTTTTCTTTTCTGTTTGGCTTTTCTTTTTACTTCAAATTTAAATGTCTGGCATCGTTCCTATATAAGGCAATGATTCTGGACATCGTGGTTCATTCTTCGAGTCGCGTCCTTTAGTACGTATCGGAATATTGGCCGTTACCGGGCCTTGGACATTGGCCCGGGACTGAAGAGGCGTACCTCTCGTCGAAGCTGTGCTCCTACGTGTCTTTGTCCGAGCTTCGTGACTCTCCGTGCCCCGTGTCTCTCCGAGGCCTCTACCCTCCATTGTGGGCCTACCCCCACGTCGGGCATCGTGGTGCTGTGCTGCCTGCTGTGCCGCCCACTGCGAATAACTGCCAGGCGGTTAACGCCGGCGCGAGTGTTGTTGTTTTTCATATAGTCGGCCGCCTCTTCGTGACGTCATAATTAGTGAGCTAAGTACTTCCCACCATCAGTCCCCTTTTGACTCCGTTCCCGTTCTCCTTGTGCGCGTGTAAATGTTTATGGACTTTAAGTTCGTTTCCTAACTTTCCTCCCTTTCTCTTTCCTCTCCGCTATTCCTCGTGTTTTATAATAAATAGTTTTTGTTTACCTTTATACCGTCGTATAAATTTTGTAGCTAGAGTTCTCCCTATTTTCTACACACTACACTTTTTCCCCTTTTCTTTTATCTGCTCCGTTTGCCCCTTTTCCTCCAGAAAGGGGGCGTAACGTTACAACTTCTCATGTGTTACTCCATGAGGAAGGCTTGTCCCAGCAGTGGGACGTATATAGGCTGAATGAACTGTATATAGGTAAGTTTTATTCAAACTCAGTGGTACAGGCGGTAGGATCGACCCGCGTTTCCCGCGGCCTCTCGAACGAGTAGTGCCCCGTCCATCCCAACTCGGCTACCGCTGCCTAATATGTATATAACAAATAATACATAAATCAATAAAGAAACGTAATATGTAAAATTGTAGGTATAAATAAATAAACTATCTAAACTATTGGTATGCAACCGTCATTGGCTGAGCCTTGGATATGTGAACAAAGCTTTGTGATTTCGAGTTTGGAACTTCGCGCGCTAAGCCGTAATAAGCCGTTTCGTCCCGATAATAAAGCGTTGGTCCCGGTTGCTAAATCATCCGATTCTAAGGCCAGCTGGTTGGTTTTTATCCTCTAAAGACCCCCAATGGTCTGAAAAGCTGACACAACAGAAACTTCTATTTTTGCGAACAACTGTATTCGCGCTGACCCTCAAGGGCTTAAATATTGAAGCTTAAACTCTCATACCATTAAGCTACCGAGCACCTCAATTATTTTTGTAGTAACATTATTAAATACTAGCTGTGCCCGCGACGTCGTTCGCGTGGTTATTGATAAAAGTTTACAAAAAGTGTTTGTGTGTTTGTTAACACTGCATTGTTTTTTTACAAAGTGCTCAACATTACATTCCTGCCTTTTATTAGCAAAATATTGATTGTTAATAGTTGGACTTGAGTTGAACTAAAACCTCTAATTATTAAAATAATGAAAATACCATTTCTTGTCAGTGTCATCTGGTTAATTGTTGTCATGGTCATAAATCTGTTGTTGTGTCATTATTCAACAATGCCGAGAAATTTTTAAAATTCGAAATGAAATTACATTTTGACGGAATATGTCACATAATACTCGGTCGAGCAGATATTGATAACCACGGTTACAACCGCACGGTACCCGTTCCCATAGGAATATCGAGAAAGTAGGCTATGCCCTTTCTCAGGCTTTAGACTATCTGTGACCAAATTTCAATTGAATCGGTTCAGTAGTTTCGACGTGAAAGCAAGACAGAGTTACTTTCGCATTTATAATATAAGTATGGATTTTCAGTTAGTGACCTTAAAACTGCTATTGAATAAAACCACTTTCATGTCGAACTGAGAATCCTACGAAACACTTAACGATATTACCGCCCGCTGAATGGAAATTCAGCGGACGACATAAAATAGCGTTTTGTTTACATACAATTTAACGCTCCCAATTTCTTATCAGGCACAAAAGCGTGTAACTTACGACCCGTCTACAAAAGCATTGGGGTAAAAACGTTGCAAATCTTCCTTATATGACTATTAATCAAAATAGCTGAACCGATAAACGGAGACATCCCTAAACGGTGAATGAGGCCGTTAGTCGTGGGCGGGCGGCGCGAGCGTGGGCGGCGACAGAGATGGGTATACGACCTCTCGTAGGGGGGACAGAAATGGCAAGAGGGAGGCTAGGGTGGCCGCCTACGCTGTTGGGTGAATGAATGACGCAGAAATTGTTGCTTCGCATTGTGTAGTTTTTTCCGTAAATTGTTTAACTCCTGGATTACTGTGTTGGTGGTTTTAGTAATTAGTGCAACAGATTAGTTTTTGATAACGTGTGATAAAAATAGCTTCTTGTAAGTACCAATTTTAGTTTAGTCGTAGAACGAACTGGAATATGTCACGTTTCTAGTGGTAAATTAGTATCTAGTATGTTTTTAACTTATAATGACTTATACCCATAAGTGATGCTCACGTTTTATAAATGGTTAAGGATTAAGGTACAATTTTGTCATTAATTAATGACCTAAATTATACCAAAATTTGTTTAATGAGAATTTTTTTTATTCTACCTAAGCACTATTGTTTCGATAACAATAAAAAACAAATTAATTACATTCTCGTTTGTAGGAAAACAGGAATTGTAGGTAACTAAGGGTTTCCTGGATGAATGAAAACGTTACTTAAGTACACTAAATAT
This sequence comes from Parapoynx stratiotata, assembly GCA_910589355.1. Lineage (NCBI taxonomy): Eukaryota > Metazoa > Arthropoda > Insecta > Lepidoptera > Crambidae > Parapoynx > Parapoynx stratiotata. The sequence goes on from OU342464.1 coordinate 16,409,486, forward strand.
TTCGCTTTCATTAAACGCTCATTAAGTATTTGTTTACTTGGGTTATACTTAGTTTATGTTCTGTGCACGTAAAATAATAATAAAATTAAGTAACACATATAAGATACCATGTAGAGCAGTGGCATGGTTGTTACTACGCTTCGGCTTTCGTTATCGAAAACAAAGCTTCCTTGGCCATGGTCAGGCCGTGGATGGGTGACCAAAATTTTGTGACCTCGAGTTTTTCCGTGCTTCAGAAGGCACGTAAAGCCATTGGTGTTTCTACCCACCAATCCGCGTTGGGCCAGCGTGATGGTAAAATAACTTTGTTTTCAATACCGAAAGTCAAAGCCTACAACCCACTTCGCCAACTAGCTCCTCAAGCTCCCTGATCAACTGATATTCTGAAAAAACATCCGAAAAAATTAGATATCCTTTATTTTTGTCAAAGCAAAATGTCATAATGTGGCGCTTACTATTTTCTATGGATGTGTAATTTTTATACTGAGAAATAACTCAACAAATCGGATTCTGAGTTATCTTCACAATAAGTGGTTGAGCCAATAACGGCCACATTCAACAGCGTAGGTCTTCGCTCTCATATACCATTGACAGCTGTGACCTAACACATTCACAAATCCAATACACTTTAAAATAAAACTCAATTGAAAGCGTTAAGGTTCAATTTTAAACAGTAGACAATCTCTAATGTGCCAACCCTAACGTTTCCATACAAGAGTAGTATTAAAATAAACTGAGTTTTATTCTCGCGTCGTAAAGCTCATTTTGTAATAAAAGAAGGGTTGTAAACCTCGGCGCAGCTACGCAGTACGCAGAGTCGATGCGTGTGACGTCACGGCGCTCCCTCTGACGTCAGAGCACGTCACACCGTGCTCAATGGAGACTAGATTCAAAATGGACGGAACCTTGGAAAGTTTCAAGGTCATCCCCTAAAAAAGTTACTGTTTACCTAGACTAATCGATATTATAGGTTACCACGTGCATGTGTCAACCTGTAGAGATTTTTTATGTGACTGCTGACTGAATAGTTATTTTACTAAATATAATAATATATAATAAATTTATATCGACCATTCATTAAAATAAGCATTGCACGGAAAAAAATAGGCATATGTTTATAAGTATAAGTAAGTACCCTCCAACTCTTTCAGAATAGAGGCAGGGGTGATATTTAAACGGTTAGCATAATATCCGAATTTTGGTCAGCAAAATAATACAATTTAAGCTAAAATAACTAATAGGTTAGCAACTTTTGGACAGCAAATGTTTCTAATTTGTCAGTAAAATAACTAACTGGGCAGAAATTTAATGTTTCCTCTGCTCCCAAATTAATAAATATATGTTTTGATGACACAAACATTGATTTTATGAGTCATAAAAAAATAACTATCAGAATACATTTCCTAGGCATTGATCCTTGATTGATCGTTTTCCTAGATTTTATACATTTCCGGTAACTTAATATATTACTGCACAAATAATTTTAATGACTATACCATGTCTTATGTTGAAATAAATGTGTAATGTGTATCTCGCAAATTAGACTTACCTCGGATACACTTGAGCTAACAATTGTCTAACAAATTTTGAGAACTAATTTGATTTAAATCGCTGCGCCATAACCGCGGACACGTTATTGCTTGATTTGAAATTTTGAAAGGGTTTGCTGTTAAAATTTCTAAAGGGAAGTCAGTTATGATAGCATTTTTGCTGGGATGATCTACGCTGTTAGCTACCCACGAGGTGGAGGTCGGGGCAGCCTGATCATTATGAAGATCCTTGGGAAGGCCAGCAGAGGGTCTTTAGAGTAAATCACCACGATATCATCTATTAGTTTCCACGCCTTTTTGTCTTCAAAAGGGCGTAAAAACTGGATGTAGATGGATATAGAGCCTAGAATGAGAGGAAGACTGAGAAAGCGATGGATTGAATTTGTGAGTTCTGACATGGTTCTGAAATAAATAAATTAAGAAGTATAGATCGCTATTCCAATACATGGGTTTTTAGTTCGTCTAAAAATTATTATTGTTGCTTATACTTCTTCGTTCGACTTATTACGTTAGGTGGCGCCACTATATGAAATGAAATGATGAGATTATTTGATGAGATGAGATTATTTTAAAGATAAAAATTCGTGGCTACTATAATTTGCTCCTCTGCACATACTTATTTTACAATATTTAAAATGTTCTAAATTCCTTTTGTTATTATGGCTATTTAAAAAAGGCTAACTGTGGAGTTTCTTGCGGCACTTCTTCTCAACAGGCCATTCACGTCGAAGTGCTAGTAGGAAAATAAAATATTGACGTGCAAAAGTATTTCATGTAATTCTAATTGCAGAATAAATGATTTCATTTCATTATACTAGCGGAATGACTTAATAATCTATGAATAGCAATCTATACCACTCAATTTATCTATGTTTCTGATATGAGAAGAAAGGTAGTGAATGAGGATAAGTGAGCTGTGACGGAGGAGAATGGATGAAGAATGTTTTCTTGCATGTTATGCTGACCCTACTTTAAGTGGTAAAAAGAGCATGAAAAAAAAGGAAGGAAGAAACTCATTTTGAAACATGTGGAAACGAAATCGAAATTAAGGTCCTCAGCCAATATACTACCCGCTGCTGGGCAGAGGTCTTCATGGAAACAAACACACGAGGAATATTATGGGCCTTAACACCACCACGCTGGCCCAATGCGGGTTGGTGGGTAGAAACGGTTGCAATAGGGACCAAAACCAACGGCTGAACGTGTCTTCCGAAGCACGGAGGAGTTTGAGATCACAAAGTTTCGGTCACCCATCCACGACCTGACCATGGTGGAGGTAGCTTTATTTTCTATATCGAAAGCCAAAGCGTACTAACAACTACGTCACCGAGCTCCTCTCCAAATTAAGGACGTAGTGACAAATAATGATAATTAATTCTGATGTAATAAGGTTGGTCCGGGACGCAAAAAGAATGTGCCAACTGCTTTTCTTGCCTAGCATGTCGTAAAAGGCGACTAAGGGCGTATTGGGTAGGCGATGAGCTAGCCGCTTGTTACTACTCTTTCACGATTTTCCATCTAACCAAACCCAATTTTGTGTGGTCTTAAGGAACACAGTGATCCTTGGACTCTGCCGACCCCTTCGGGGATTACAGGCATGATTGTATGTATGTATTATAAGCTAAAAATTCATCCAATAAAAGCCTTATAAACAAATTCATTGTAACAATTATATTGTTCAAATAAAAAAACGAGCTTTCCAAGATTTGCCGGCAGCTCGCAATCGCGCGATAATCTCGTCAGGTCGTAGCCAGATGTGACCAAGATTCACATCAAATTGTTCCACTTGTTGAATACAAAGCTCGGAGCTAGAATTGCGTCTTTTAACTGGCAGATAAAGACTGTAACATGTTTTAATTCTTACATTACCTATTAAAAAATATGAGGAGTTCGGTGGCAAAGTCGGTCCCGGTTTCAGTTGCATCCAGGTTGCAACAGTTTTAGTCAGCATCAAAAGTTGATGACCGTTTAAGTACCTTGTCGAATTAAATGTCGGAGTAAATTTCATTATGTGTCTTAGAAAATGTCGTAAATGTGAAATGTGATACAGTACTAAAATGATGAGCTACTTCTGATGCTGACTGTACTATAATGTACTATTGTTATTTCAGCTTTCCTATAATAAAAAGGATTTTTATTTTTAGGTCAAAAAGCTATAACCTCATACGAGTAGCTATGTTTAGATAGAGCCCAATAGCCCATCAAATTTTATTTTAATCTTCTTCGCTAGCGGTTAACCTCTTGGCGGGCACAGCGAACCCCGGTGCTCGCAAACAATAGATGTTACTATTGCGTCTCGATTTGTGCCCGTTGACTGGTTAAAATAGACTATTTTGGAGGATAAAAGGCGGCCTTGACAACGCAGTCAGGTGAGAAATAATGAAATTAAATATGAATTTATGATTTTCATTCTCTAACTCAAAGACAATGCGTGGGCGGCTTATTCACCTGTAGCTTAATCAAATATTATTCACAGTTACTCCCAAGACAATAAGAGACTCAATATTAAGCTCCATGATGACGACGACCCTAGAGGCTTAACAGAACATACAATAGACATAACCTTGAAACCTTTTTATATATACATATATTTTTGTCCTTACCGGCCTCTCGAGATGGCGACGCATGAGACCGGCATTCAGACCCCTGGACCACGGAGGTCGTGTAAAAGGTGTAAAAGGAGGTCATCTGAAAGCCGCGTGAAAGGGCTTTTTAATAATCTTCTATAAATGCTTTTTCTTTAGCTCAAATCCTCCTCACAGATATTTACTCAATTATTTATCACACTTACGCAATCCACCCTTTATGTTCTGAGAGTATCCGCTAATATTTACTTAGGTAAGATTGAAGACAGGATTCATGGTCACATCTTAATGTTGTTACAGGATTATACCATATACTAGACAAACAAAAGACTATGATTGATCGTGTTTTCTTTGTTTATCATTTTTTTAATAATATGAGTGTGTTTGACCACAATCTTGTCAAGCGACAATGCGGCCTAAATTTACCACGCGGACTCAAATAATGCCTGTTCATTCTTGCTTCGAAAACCGTCAAAATTGAAATTTGTTTGTAACACAGACGCAAGGAGATTATTCCGGTCTCTAGCAGTTGACATGGGAGCGCATGTTTTCGCATAACGTCGATTGTCATAACATCGTTTGTCATACATCGAATGGCATAATCATCAAATAGCATAACACTTATGTCACATATTCCTTCTTACTCATAACATTTAAGTGACATAACTCTCTAAAACTCTCAGATCTCTCTCTCTCTGGACTCTCTCTCTCTGGACTCTCTCTCTCTCTCTCTCTATTATTATAAAACATAACTATAGAAATTCCTAATTTCATTTAGCACAACATTAGGTAGTCCTAAAATGAATCGAATAATCACCCAGATTCGAAAGAACCAATCCCAAGGAAATGTGTTCTGATAAATATTAGGTTAAGGTTATTTTTTTTATGACCCCTAAAAACTATATTTGTGCAATCGAAATTTATTTAGTAAACAATTTGAGGCAGAGGAAAATATTATGCGTTGTGATCATTATGCTTTTCATTAGTTGTGCGTTTTAAATTTATGCCTTTTAATACTTATGACAAACAATTTTAGCCTATACAATATTAGAACTCTCAAAATTATGCGACGCAATTTTATGCGTTTTGATGATTATACCTTTCAAAATTATGGATTTTCATATTATGATAATAAACGTTATGCTTAAAATTACGGAGCCAGTTGACATAGATGGCGGTTGAAAAGAACCGTTTGATACGAATAAGCGGAACATCGTGCTCGTGCATACGTACGAATGGGTATCCTCACCATAAGATGTTTTGGGATTTGGTATCTTGAAGAAAAGGCAGGTTCCTTCAGTAATGTGGTTTATTATTATGCTCACAAGTTGGAGAGAACAAATACCACGGAAATACAGAGCGCATATCACAGACGTAAATGTACAAAGGTCTTTTTTAGATCGTGTCGCGGGTAAAAGTAAAACGTAGTGATTATATTCTCTTTGGGTAAAAGTTCTGACAGCCAACGTTTAGCCCAGATAATAATTCTTATTACTAAAATAGATAAAATAACATAAGTAACAAATTCAAAATACGAGCAACAGTGTTGCCACAATGTCGTCCGGTCGTGGAACAGTGCTGGTGTATTTTCTGTGGAATACTGAAAGCAAATATTATATATCCTGAAGAATACTGAAGGACTTGTCACTAGACTTGCACGTTGGCAAACAGACTGCCCTCCTACTGGTAATGGTCCCATTATAATCACAATCAAACACAACACAAACATACCTAACACGAACACTACAACAAAGCATATTATACACAAATCACTACAACTCCAACGGTAATTATAACACACCTAACTTGATAATGTGAAATGGAAGAGCGGTAACTTCCTAATACAGGTATACTAATACCTGGAATGTTACCACACATGTTGTAAAGAAGGGGTTTGTAAATGTAATTTTAAGGGTTAGTCAGAGATTAGGCAAAGGCACCGCAAAAGCAGTCCACTGCCATAGTCCGCATTTCACCAAGCAGTGACTGCACTCAGCGTGACAGGTGGTGAGCCCGTCCCCGCTATAAGATTTTGGATGGTTATGCAGTTCTAAGTCCATTAGTCGCCTTATACGACACCCAAGGGAAGAGATGGGTTGGTAGTATTCTTTTAATGAGCCACTACCACACGGCTTGGCTCGGCTTACTTAATTTAAGATTATAGTTAATACTTGGTGTTGGCGAGAGGAATAAAAAGCGGAGTTAAAAATATTGTGCTTTACTCTCGACTAATAAAACAATAGTAATAGAGAAACATGTCAAACGTATATAAAAACAGATATTGTACAAAATTCAAAAACAAATAATAGACAAATTATTAAAGTGTTTGGCGGCCAGCTCTACAGTCGCAGACCAGTCCGCAACACTTGGGTATGGATGTGTGACCACACATTGTGATCCTTTAGTCATGGTTTATTTTACAGCCGTAACTACTTACCAATCCACCTAGGGCCAGCGTGGTGATCCTTCCATACAGGTATTTCTGGTATAAAGGAAGGCCTGCGCTAAAACAGTGGGATGTCAGGCTAGTGTCAATTACTCCATCAAAATTAATCAGAATTGTTTATTAACTCACGACCTCATTAAGATCAACAACATATTTTATTTCATAAATAACCTTCTCTTCGAGGATGAGACACACATAGCTCACTTAGATGCATAATTACATTTACGAGATTTGTATATTTTCGGGTACGTCTAATATTTAATTGCGAAATTCTTAGTATTTGACAAAAATAAGCTTTTGAATCATTAAGCAAATTGCAAATATGGCTTCGTTCGCCCTATAAACATCAGCAGAACCTAATGACAATATTAATTCCGAATAAAGGAATTTGCTTTTCAGAACTTCTAATGTTGATTAGTGACGGTGTTGAGTCTAAATAAAGATATCGATAAAATATTAAAAAGTACGGGTTTGGGATGTTTTTATTACTAAGGGGAGTTTTTATCCTGACTTGATAGTGCAACTGGTTGGGAACACTATTCACTGCCTATCGTTTTTCCGCCTTTTTAGCAGGGTTCGCTTTCCTACTAATCCTTTCGACTTTGCCCAGTCTTCCAGTCTCTAGTCACGTTATTCCAACATGAAATCCATACATGTGTAGTTCATAATATAATGTTCAATTTATTTCCTACAAATACCTCAATAGGTAATTCGTTTCCACATGATGGTATAATATTTATATATTTTTTATAGGCAGAGGCAAGGTACATCTACCTTGCCACAAAATGTGCACCCCCCCCCCCCCACACACACATTGAAGTTTAAAACACTACGAGTAATTAAAACTTCTCGATTTTTCCGAATACTAAAGTTTTCTATAATTTAAAAAGTAAAAAAGTATGTACAAATAAAACACGAACAAAGCTTTGACTTTGTTCAATTAGGTCCAAATGATAAAGAGACTTCTGATTAATTGTTTATTGGTTTCACAAAGTAATTACTAAATTCACACTTCACAATCTCAATTCCTAGGCACAGATAACCCACAGCAACTCTCTGGCGGGGTGTCAATACCAACCCACAGATACAACAGACTTAACAATATAAAAATATTCGTCACTAAAGCTCCTATGATTATAAACGTCTGTAATGTAATTAAGCGTTGTACTTGAAACGTAGCTTAGTTACTTCAAAGTTTCGGAAGATTCCGAGAATTACCGATAAAAATACATCGATAAGCTTACAACACTGTCTCGGTGGGGCGAGGTTCTATTTTGGGATTCTCCTTGAGCGACCCGCGCTTCATCTCTTTAAATGTAAAAATATCCTTGAGATTGCGATACACAAAAGCGAAGACGTTTGTATACTTAGTCTAACAAACGCACAGCCTGGATACCTTTCATCCTCCGCATCTGTCTAAAGCGTCCCTAAAGCCCGTTTAAACGTTCATCAATCAGATTCAAATGTTTCAAGTTTAAATGCGTTTCCGCGTTTAAAAGGAGTTTAGGCAAAACAAACCAAAGGATCCAGCCGATGTCATTTTCTGGTAATGGTAGCGATCACCACTTTGAAGTAAAATATAACATGGACTTGCTATCGAAGTTTACGACAGATATTAATGCATTTTCCTTTAAAATTCACAAGAATAAGGAAATAGAATCTTTGAATTTTTATTTTTTGTTTGGAACTACCATTTTTCAAGTGAGAATTTCTAAGTAAGTCCTCCATTTTAATTGCCGGTTGGAATTTTGTGCCATTTTTTAAATGAGAGGTAAGTGCTATGTGTAAATGTTTTTAAGCTGAAAGTAGATAATTATATACTTACATTATTATTTCTCTTTACCAGGTTAGACAGTAAAACATTTTAAGCTTCATTTTCATTTATAAGGAGCAACCTCCAAAACACAGTCAATAGATCATTATTTAGTATATGTTTTGTATATAGACATCAGTGACGTTTCAATTACAAAATTATCACGCAATGTAATTTCACAACTTTAGAAAAGAACACATTATTATGAATGGTGTTATTTCCCTAGTGGGAATAATTTATTAAGATAGATATAAAGGGATTACTGAAGGGATTACATAAATATTTTGAATAATTTATTGTTGATATTGACCAAACAACTCTAGAAATCAATTTTCGAAAGAATATTGTTTATTTTGGGATAATTTTATTTTAGTTATTACGGTGTATTTTAACCAAAATTGGCCATGAAATTATTATGTTAGTTTAGAAATTTGCCAAATGATTTATTTTTTTAAACATAAATTGTAATGAAATTCAAGAATCTATTTCATTAACTGATGATTGGAACATAATGTCAGATGATTCCTATATTTTTTTACTAGAATAATAATTACTATTAATAGAATAAGGACTTTGAAATTGAGTCTGCGAATATTTTTCAGCAAAGCGGTTGTGGGAGATCGATCATTACAAATTAATCAAATAAGTTGTAGTAATTTTGTTTCATTAAACGGCAACAACATAGATTGGTCTATTTTTCTCAATTATTAAATAATATCTGGGTATTCCTTACGATTGTGATTAAGGACTCCAAAATCTCCGAAATTCGTGCAAAAACGGGAAATGGCTCCTAATACAGAGCGTTCAGATAAGTTACGTATTATTTTCGTTTTATATTGGCATTGTCACTTAACAATTTTGATTACACACCAGTAAGTAGCCTGAGATTCGAGTCTTTCTATTGCTGTGCCGATTTCTAATAGTTGCACCTTTATATGAATTTGTGAGTTAGGAAATCCACTGAGAAATACACCTTATGTAATGGTAATGCGACATCCAAATTTTAGAATTCAATTTACATACATACATAAAATCACGCCTGTAATCTCCGAAGGGGCAGGCAGAGTCCAAGGACCACTGTGTTCCTTAAGACCACATTTAGCCATACAAAAATTGGGTTTGGTCAGATGAAAAATCGTGAAAGAATAGTAACAAGTGGCTAGCTCATCGCCTACACAATCACAGACACAGTTCCCAATACGCCTTTAGTCGCCTTTTACGACATGCTAGGCAAGCAAAGCAGTTGGTACATTCTCTTGGAAGAAAAAACACATCGGTAAGGTTTTCTTTTTCTTCTTTTGGAGAATTCAATTTGAAGGTTTTAAATGACATTGACCTCTGTGTAAATGTTTAATTGTCAGTAAAATTAAAAATTTTGCTATTCAATATGAGAGAACAGAAAAGTCACAGCAATTTTTTTACATATCTACTGCTTATAATCAGGTAGTGTGGAGTCATTTGCTGAGCTTTTTGTAAAAAAACGTATATCACTGAATGCAGCTACAGCTACCGAGCCACAACAACACTTTCGATAACAACATTTGTAACCAGGTCTTATACCACCTGCTTGCTGCCAGCCCACCCCCTCCATGGCCCACCCCACGCGATTTTTCAATTCAGGACGCCTTTGTTAAACTTCTTTACTCTGTAAATATATTTTGGACTGGACAGTGGACAGTCACGAGCTAAACGCGTCTGACAGTTAATGAGTTCTATTACAAGGGAGTTAAGATTTTAAAGGAAAAGCTCGGTGGTGTAGTGGCTAGTACGCTTTAGCTTTCGATATCGAAAACAAAGCTACCTTCGCCATGGTCAGGCCACCTATATATATATATATATATACATATATATATATACCTCTACACATTCGGAATGTCCCACACATTTACCACTGAGTCCACAAAAGTTGTCGAAATGTTAAAGATTAAAGCATATTTCTCAGAAATTATATGAGAAATTAAACCCAAACAAGGTGCGTAATGGGCTATTTCTAATACGTATATGAAAAAGATTTAATTGATGTGAACTAAAGAAATTGTGTAAATGTAAAAAAACATGTGGCTGCGTCAGCAAAATTCCACACAATATTAAAGACACAAAAGTGTGTAGAAGAGCCAAGTGAAATTCACAATCGCGAGCAATACCACAACAAACAACAAACGCAGAAGGTTATTGACTTGAAGTTAGAAAAGATGATGATTATTATCTTAATAGTAACGCTCGAGTTAAGTAATGAGACATTAAACATAAGGGAAAGAAACATAATCAATTTGCGGCAACATTTAGGTACTGGACATAATGATGAATGCGTAGTTTACGATAAAAATCGCGGCTATTCACTAGTTAGGTACAAAAATAGAGCAATCGCTACATTTCCGTACGGAGTGAAAGTTCCACAACCACCCATTCACCCCCACAGCCGTGACGTTGGCGGAGTGGGATGGGGTTCTATTCTGGTCGCGGCGTAGGCGATTTTATCTTCTCTCGTATGCTCTGAAGCGCTTCCAGGGGCCTAATAGGCGAAACTTCACAACGATCTCCGCTAAATTGATTACATTTTTATCTTAACCGTTTTGAAAAACCTGCGAATTTCGGAGATAGGGTGTCTTGGGATTTTTGCTCCTGCGCACTGCGCAGTGAATATTGGATAACCTTTAACCTTCGCCTCGGAGTAATTCGATGTGGTGGTTGATTTCCATTTCAGCAACAACTTCAAATGTGCTACACTTATATTGTAAGACATATATTATTTGAAGTTACCTTAAGAACCTAAAAGTCATTAGAAATACGACTTTACATACACGACTTTATATTTCATTTATTTTTATATGTATATTATTTTTATTTATTTTTTATTCTAATTAAAACTTGTATTTTTTGCACTGGTGTCGTTTCTGTCACTATGATATCTCACACATCTGTGTCGGGTTGACTGGAAGAGATCTCTGGATAATAGGGATAAGTTCTCCCTTGCAAACTTGTATTTTTCACTGTTTTGTTTCTTTTTGTTGGTGCAATAAAGAGTTTAATAATAATATTTCAAATGTAGACGTTTAAAGTAAGTTAAAAGTGATGCGATAACTCCAAAAGATCCCAACCGCTTTAGATGGACGAATTTTATGAAGAACGGAACACAAAGCTTCCGGGAAGTAAGGAAACCTCTTGGAATTTTCTGCACGCCCCTTAGTATAAGTAGTATAAGTTGAGCAGTAAAACTTAACTTTGAGCTACAGACTGAGGGTATAATAATCGCGTCCAATCAATTTATGAAGCTACAAGATAGTAAGACTTTAAACACTAAACACAATTTTAGGCAGGTTAAAAATTAACTGAATGTATGTAAAAAATAAACATATATCTAGTTCTTAAGTCATAAATGTCCAAAAATCCAAATCCAATTAACACACCAAATTAAGTAATAACCACAGTTAAGACAAAAAAATCTTTATTGCACTCTAGTGAAAAATTTTGAAAATGACATTTATGCCTTTAAGGAACTAGATGTGCGATATAGTCAATCAATAATTAGGTATTATCAAAATTAAAAGATTAAGTGTCAAGAAACAGTATATATAATGCTTTAATTTCCATCACTACTGTTTCGCCACTGAGTACGGAGTTATATTAAGTTATTAGTGTTATTACACATCTGCCGCCCAACTCTCGAACCAAATTTCAATGGATATGAATTGGAGATGATTTCACATGACATTTGACGTAACATTAAATCAATATTGATTTGTTAACATTACGTTACAGAGTAGAGCAGCTGTAAATTGACAGGCACTCGATGACTGATGTTGTGACAGGTGTTAAACCAAACTATTCTATCGCGGAAGCATCTGCGTAATAGTGGAATGACGGGATTAGAGAATCGTTTTTCTCAATATTCCTTATAAATTCACCAGTGTCTCGCTCAGCTCGTAATACCAATAATTATGCGTATGCAATAAATGATGAATAATTTATGTGTGCCAAGCGAAAGTAGTTTTAAGAGAAGCAATCCCTTCTAATTGCCACACTCGGAGCTCGGCTTGGTGTTATAATTTAAAATTTTCATGGAGACACGGGTTTATTATACCAAATAAGAACAGCGAAGACTGCGAAAGCTATAGCATCAAACTTGAAGCGGTTCATTTTTAAACAAACTGGTGCTTTTTATAACTTCATATTCCTATTTCTTATGGGTTCACAAATAAGTTTGCGAGCCACTAGTGTCCATGCGATAAATGGCCTGGAAGATTCCATTTCATTCGTTAAACTAAGAATGTTTTGAAATTTTCAAAGAAACGTACTAGAATATTTGCAACTCTAAAAGCAGTACATTTCTAGATCCTAAATTATACAAAATATTCTTTGACTTTGTCTTTACAGTATTGTACAGTTTCACTTTGTATATGGGTTGGGTATGCGGTGGAAAGAATTTTTCTAGACGCATCATAAACCATGAAGCAAATTCATTCTTCTCTGACTGAGAAAGTTCACTCTTTTCTTATATTCTTATTTCAAGTCCTTAATATTATTTTTCCATTTTTATATTTCTTTTGTTTTCATTTTTATATTCAAGAAATTTTAATCGATAAGTTTTTAGATTCGTACAATCTAAAAATGCTCACTTGCCGTTTAAAATTTCTTGAATCAATTTATCAGGAGCAAAATATTAGTAACTAAGCTAACACTCCTCTCTCTCCATTCCTAAAACTATTAAACTGCGAAAAAAACGTCTTAAAAGGGAAATAACCAAACCAGCGAATGTTTTGAATGAGCCACCACAACACATTTTGGTGGCTTATGCAAAACATTGAATGAGCCAACAAAATGTATTGTGGTCTTTGTATTACCGCCCACTTTTGTAGTCAGTAAATTATTCTTAGTAGTTGGATAAAGGTTTTAAAGTGAGCCTGTTAATCAGGCCTTTCAAATCTGATATATCTCCATAAAAATTCAGAAAAAATTTAACATAATAAGACAAAAGTTTGCTTATGCCTTACATTAATGGGCTTCCTACCGTGAACATTATCGACATTCCATACAGCGTCTGCTATGTCATAAATTGGCTGTCTCCAAGCGAACGTATTCAGTAGCGTTATTGAACTTTACTTAACCTTCATCTATATCTTCAAAAAGTAATGAACGAAGATAAGTTTAGGTTGTTTTTTCTCCCAATTTGCTTAACGATTCTTAATTTCTATGCTCAATTTCCTTAAGTGCAAAGGTCAAGGATAAATAGCATTTCTTAGAACGGTAACATGCTTGAGCATGATTGCACGGTTAGCTTTATGTTTATTAAAATGATTATCTTTTACTTTGACTTAGCGAAAAATACAGCCTTGTGAAAAGGATCTTGAGTTTTTTCTTTACTTTCAATCTTCAAAGAGATTACTTTATTGACGTCTGTAAACAGAATACGTGCTGCCTTAGCATTTGATTTACTTAATTATTAATGTTCTCCCTTGGTAAGAATATAACTAAATTATCTCTTAATTCATAGCGATCCTTCTGATTGCAAACTTTTGGTAAGACTTAATTGCAATAAAAATGTTTGTGAAATATCTATTTAAATAAATCTTTTATAGTTCACGCATCACTTCGTAGAAACTTAAAATTTATCATCACGCTATAATAATAGCTGTTATCCCAAATATGACTTTCATTAATAAGAGTCCTCAACCTATATGCGTCCCGCTGCTGGGCACAGGCCTACCTCTTGAAGAAACATATGAGGAGTATGGGCCGTAAGAGTGCAATGTGTGTATAATAGTGGTTAATTAATGTTTTCTTTCTTTCTTTCTTTCAATGTTTTTAATAATGGAAATATACTGAAATAAGTGTTATTACTACAGTTTCTAAGGCTTTATTAATGGTCAATTTTTTGATCCGTCGTCAGGTTGACCGGTAGGTTTGAAATATGGACCAATGGCGAAAACGTATGATGTCGTGATATGACAGCTTGTTCAATTGTCAAATTTTCAAATACCTATAACTAAAGTTAAATAATCATAGACAATTTAACCACAACACGGTGCTGGGATTAGGAAGATGGCGGCACAGCTAATGTATATTGCTTCGCATTTTCATCGCAAACTTAACAAGTTGTCAATCTGTCGTCGCACATTTTCGCAGAAATTAAATCCATGACTGTTATTACCATAGAATTCCTAATAGTATCCAGTTTACCTGTACAAAGAGTCTCAACAACAAACTCATCAAACAAGTAGGATCAAAAAGAAAAGTTCTTGATCCAAATAACGACTACTAAGTGACTTATTTGATGTCCAACGATTTTACTTCTTCGGAGAAATTGGGCAGACGAGTGCTTACTTGGCCTGAAGGACTCTCTAGACGTAGTAAACTAAATAGATTACCAAAACTAAAAGAAGCTTTGTGAATTTAAATTGACTCAAGCTGGGGAATCGTAATTTTTCCTCCACCGTTCCTTCCAAGAAATGTGTTTTTCGCTTTTGATGTGGCGCTTATAACTCTTTAGGATTCATTTAACATTTGTTATGTCATTGTAGATGCTACTTATTTGTTAGAAGCAATAAAAATAAATCTGCTAGTTTTTATTTACTAGTTTTTTTGCTTGGTAAGCTAACAGAGATTTTAGGTTCGTTCGTTTGTTCGTTATGCAGCGCAAAGTCTATGAGAGAGGCTTATTACTACCTACAGAATTACTAGACATAATTGAGTTATGTTCGGGACAGTGCAAATACTCAGCTGATGCCACGGATACCTTATTTACCCTAACCCATGGATGTATCGAAACAAACGATATACTTTGTGCCTATAAAGATATATTTAAAAATAATTAAATAAATTATAGATAGGTAGTAATATTTTCGATAGGACTCAATGTTCATTATTATTATAGATCTTATTAACTATCTGATTTTAAATGTGTGTGGTTTCGTTGTTGGCGTCAGACACTGGCCACCAGCATACTGCTGGCCATGTTTTTATACTATTTTGTATTTTTCATTCTTTTTGATATCCTTATTGTTTATTGTTTTTTATTATTAAAGTAGTCAAGGTGACAAGAAGTCTATCATGTTTATTCGTTTTAAGAATATTTTTATCAGCTACTTGATTTAGGGACGCTACAAAAGCCTACAGCGTCGCCCGGCAAGTCAATCAATATTTACGGAAATTTCTCTCGTGTGGCTGTGAAACGTTGCTCCGTATCATCCGCGCTGGCGGCTAGCGTAGCTATGAAAACACACTTAGTGTAGGCCCGTGGTCTTTCCGTATTTAGACAGTTTTTACCTGTGTCGTATTTCTTGATATTCATTTCGTCAAGGTTATTTGCAAGCCTAACAACTTTATATTGGAAAAGTTAGGCTCGCGTCTACTGCGACCATTCGCGGGTCTTGGCATCTGGATATTTCATTTAATTTTGTTTTCCGCTACTGCCTATTTCCTGTTTACTTCAAGTGGATCTAAGACCGCAATCGAAAACTTTTGGGTACCGAATTAGCATATTTCCTTGTCGGTTGAGGGATTCTCTTGCCTGTGTAAAATAAAATAATGGTTTTGATGAGGAAACCAACAGTTTGATCATATCATCAGTCCGTTGCCGCCCGCTTCAGGACAGAAGCCTCCTTTCTATTGTGCCAATCCTCCCGGTACTGTCTTGTCTGGTATTGTATTACAGAGAATTTAAATGAGAGGGAATAACTTAGATGTCACGGACATGATGGCTCCCTCGGATTCCATTGAATATCCGGGTCATCATCAACAATCTCTGCTCGTCCACTGCTGGACATAGGTCTCTAATGCACGCCACCGCTCTCGATCTTCGACCGTTCTCATCCAGCCCACTCCAGCCAACCTACGAATATCGTCATCCCATCTTGTCACAGGGCGTCCCATACTGCCTTTGCCGAGTCGCGGTCTCCACTCAAGAACTTTACGACTCCAACGGCCGTCAGTTCTACGGCAAACGTGACCACTGCCACTTCAGTTTGCTAATAGGCTATGTCGGTGACCGGTGACCGGCTATGTGGTGTCCGGGTAATAATTTTAAATCTTATCTGATATTTAACTGAAGCTCACCAAAATTAATACCAAGCAACTCCAAGACTCTTCCATAACATAACGTAACACGTTATCGTCACGCCTTGTTCCCCGATAGGTTAGGTAGAGGTGTTGTATAAACTTGGGTACAACAGGTCGCTCCTGATTGTGTAATGGAAAAGGTTTTAAATAAAATATGCCTTTAAAGCAACAAAAAGAATTTATTACATATAAAAAATCGGAGCCTTTATACATTCGGTGAAAACACTAAATAGCGTGATTTAGAAATGCCGTCCTTGGAAGCAGCGCCATCTAGTGGCCAAATTACGAATCAACATTTAGCAATGGTTTGTACAGGTGTTAACACCGACATTTCGCCAGATATGTTAAGTCCCCATGTAACAGGTGTCGGACCTGTTGCCCCTTCCTAAATAAAAACAAATGGGTTTAAAATATATTTTAATTTGCTGTGGGTCGCCAAACCTTGGTAGGGTAGGTCCGAAAGTTAATTGAAAGGTATGCTTATAAAGTTGCCTGTGAATCTCGCGATAGGATTGTACCCAAATACAATTGAGTGAATCGATAAACGTAGCTACACATAGTGGAGTGGATTAGGCCGCTTGGAAAACGTAAAATAATTTTGAATCGACAAAAACGTAACACGATAATATCGACTTTATTCGACAATGTGTTGCGTGAGGCTGTTTTTATGACTTTAGAATGACATTTCATAGTCGTAATCTTCTACCAAATGGTATAAGGTGTTACAACAATTACCTAGCCTTAAGGTCTATATCAGGTCGGTGGCGTAGTGGTAAGTACGCTTTGGCTCATGATTGAAAACAAAGCTACCTTCGCCATGGTCAGGCCGTGGATGGGTGACCAAAACTTTGTGATCTCGAGCTCCTCCGTGCTTCGGAAGGCACGTTAAGTCGGTCGCTAATGCCACTGTTTCTACCCACCAACCGGCATTGGGCCAGCATGGTGGTGTTACGGCCCATACTCATCATGTGTTTCTCCATGAGGAAGGCCTGTGGACAGCAGTGGAACGTATATAGGCTGAGGATAAGGTCTATATATACAACATGAGTGCAATCAGGAATTTGTATTTGTAAGGTCAGAGGCTTCTTACAATTAGATAGTTCTTGCGGTGACCATACAAGATGCTACTTAATTTTTTTACATTAAAATGATTAAAGAAATCATGCTGCTAATCATTCTTAGCTTAAATTGTAAAATGAATATAATCGCAGTTTTTATGGGCATTAGAAAATGGAAAACTAAAAGCAGCTAAAATGTTTTAGGCACTTATTTGGTATTTCGTTGTTAAGGTGCGACATGTTTGAAACAACAGCCAAACAGTATTTCTCACAGATATACATTTACATAGATCACAATTTGTATTGAAATCAGGCGTGTAAACTTCATAACGTCTTCTGTGACGTCACAGCCCTAATTTTCAGTCAGAATAATTAATTGGGCAGCAAAATAATTAGTTGAGCTGCAAAATAATTATTCTGACAGCAATATATATGATACCGGAAATGTATAAAATCTAGAAAAAGAATCAATGAAGTCAAGGATCAATTCCTAGGAAATGTATTCTCATAGATGGTCAGGTTAAGGTTTTTTTCATGACCCTTAAAAACAATATTTGTGTCATCAAAACATATATTAAACAATTTGGCAACAGATTTAGAAATATTTGCTGCCCTTAAGCTGCTGACCGGTTAAGAAATATTTGCTGCCCATAAGTTGCTGACCAATTCGTAATTTTAGTTGACCAAGTGTATTTTTTGCCCAGCGACCAAAGTTTGAATATTCTGCTAACCGTTTAAATAACACCCTAATTTTATTATTTACACTTATTATTGTTATTTATAATGTTTATATAATAATTTTCGTTGAGCCAACCGCTCCAGACGCTTACTCTGATAGGATAAACATTCGAGAACATAACAATAAAAAAAAGAGACAGACGGTAAGTTTACAAAAAAGGAACAAAGAGAAAATGGGCAGAGAAGACAACAAACATACAGCAAATAACAGCAAACAACAAACAGCTAATATAACACAAACAGCAAATAACAGCAAATATGGCGCCTCGTTATACTTATACGTACTCGTAATTGTATATCTGTGGTATTTCTAATGAAAAACTACGATGTAATCACGATAATTAAATAAAGAAGCAGATCAAATATAATTTACTTCTTGAGGAAAGTTTACCAATTGAAACCGTTGTGATCCTTCCATTGTTGGAGGTTGCGTCGCGTGGCGGACTCTGAATTAGGAGTGAGCGATGAATAAAATGAATAACGTTCAGAATTGAATTCTAAAACATCTCTGAGCATTAAAACGGGTCAATATTGTAATTCTTTATGTTTTGAAGTAGAAGGTTAATTTTAACAGATGTTATTACAGATAAATTTTGTTCATCATATCAAACACCTAAATTATTTCTGTAAGTTCTGCAATAAATTTTATTTTATACCTAATACTGGCATGCATCTATTATTAAATAGTTACTTCTATTTTATAAAAAAATAAAATGCTTTTATAATTACCTAAAAGGCTTCGAAAGCTGGACAAATAAGGTTTTACACAGTAACTAACCACGTAAATTTATCACGCATGTGTTTTATGTCGATAACACTGACTCGAATATCAGTATAAAAGGTTCTTGCTTGCAATAACAATTATTCTTAAAGTTATTTCTTTTGCTTGGTGTGTTTCTGCCATAAATTTGGGAGTATCTGGTGAAAGATTTATTGGCTTTGATTATATAAATTAGAGGCTTGGATCGGTGGTAAACCCTAAGTGTGTAGTTTTTCGATGTGTTCCGAATAACATGTATTTGATTTCAAGTTTTTATTCGTTTGTAAACAATATTGTAACACTAACAATGTTACAAGTTAATTGCAGTAACAGCTGTTAAGACGTGGGTTAATAGTCACTATTGGTTTAATAGGCTATACACATCAACAACATATGCTTATCTACATTGAAGAAACATGTGAGGTGTGTGAGACTCTAATAATATATTTTTTAAAGAAATAATCATTGGAAACGAATCTAGTAACTTTGGCTTTACTAAATTAAATTAAGTAACGGTCTCCAGTGTGTCAGGTAGTGCGCTTAAGCTGATAGAATCATACCTTTGCAATAGAACGCAAAAAGTTGTTATAAATAGAACCGAGTCTTCTGGTGCACCTATGTCGACGGGTGTACCACAGGGATCAATTTTAGGACCGTTTCTTTTCCTTGTATACATAAATGATTTACCATTTTATACTCAAAATTTATGTGATACTGTATTATTTGCAGACGATACGTCATTCATTTTTGGTATCGATAGAAATAAAAATGAAACCGACGTTGTAAATAGCACTGTTGCAAGAGTATTACATTGGTTTACAAATAACAACTTATTACTAAATTCAAAAAAGACTAAATGTGTAAAATTTTCACAACCAAATGTTAGAAATGTAAGCCTTGATATAAAAATCAATGGTGAACAAATCGAGTGTGTAGACTCAACTGTATTTCTAGGCATTAAATTGGATTCTCGATTACAATGGTTCCCTCACATCTCTACTTTGTCTGAGAGATTGAGCTCTGCTGCCTATGCGGTAAAGAAAATAAGAGACCTAACCGATGTAGAAACAGCACGAATTGTTTACTTTAGTTACTTCCATAGTGTAATGTCATATGGATTGTTGTTATGGGGATCTGCAGCTGATATTAAAAATATATTTATACTGCAGAAAAGAGCTGTACGAGCTATTTATAAACTGAAACCCCGAGACTCGCTCAGAGAGCTTTTTAAGGAAATTAATATATTAACCATTGCATCCTAGTATATATATGATAACATCGTTTATGTTCACAAGAATAAAAGCGATTATGTAAAGCTTAGTGACCACCATAATATTAACACCAGAAATAAAAATAAACTTGCAATTCCTAGCTTCAGATTACAGAAAATAGGTCGATCATTCATAGCGAAAGGTGTACGTTTGTATAATAAAATCCCACAAAACATAATAGAATTGCCTTTACATAAATTAAACTATTTGTAAAACAAACCTTAATAAAAAAAGGCTATTATAATGTCCAAGATTATTTTGATGATAACCAGGTCTGGAAATGAATTATTATATTGTTAGATTATATTAATTTTTATGAATTAAAACTTTTATTTAATGTTGTGATGGAGGATGTCATAAGCTGCATCAATCTATTTTTCATCTATTCTATTTTCTGAATTGATGAGTAATTTTGTCGTGAATCCTGATACCTTGTCATCCTCTTATTCATTCCACTCAGACTTGCCTGTAATTTGTATATTGTAGCACGTAAGACAATTTTATTTTATTTTATGTAAAGGGAGGATGGACCCCTTGCAGAGTTTCTTGCCTGTATCTTCTCTTGACAAGGCCTCCCGGTAGTGAACAGGAAGAAAAAAATGTAGAGGTAAACAAGTAGAACTATTTTGTTTGTTAAGTTTAATTGTTTTTGACGCGTCATAAGTGTAACTACTTGTTGTTACCTAAATGATTAAATAAAGAATTTCATTTCATTTCATTTCATTTCCAGATGATTTCTATGGAAAGATCTATCGAAATGTATTGAGGAGTATCTTGCTATAGTATACATAATATTAAAATACATAAATATATAATATAGCTCCGTCTGTGAACTCCTTGACTTATGGTGCGTTCCTGTTTAGTTGTGACATTTATTCTATGAAAAATGTGTAAATGTATCCTTTTAGAATATCGCAACGCGGAATCAATCGAAAGTATATACCACCAAATAAAATAATAAATAAATATCCTCAGACATTCACACCTATCAACTAGATTCATTTAAACAACTAATGCTTCTTATGTTACGGATAATATTTTAAAAAAATATAGCAAATATAATATAGTTCTAATTTTACAAATGCGTTTTAAAACTAAGCTCACATATAGGATTCCATTGATGTATAATAATAGTTCTATTACTATTGTTTTATATTATACAACTGATTGTTTTATACGAGGTGCGGCTGGAAAAAAACCGGACTGATGCTGGAAAAAACATTTATTTACAATTATTTACAATTTCATGTTATCTCCTTCAATGTACTCTCCTCCTCGGTCTCTACACCGCTCCATACGAATTTTCCACTGTTCATAGCAATGCTGCAGATCATTTTCGGTAAGTCCATACATTACTTCCGTCGCTTTTTCTTTTACTGCTTCAACAGTCTCAAATCTAGTTCCTTTCAAAGCTGACTTGACTTTAGGGAAAAGAAAAAAGTCACAGGGGGCCAAATCAGTTGAGTAAGGTGGATGATCTAAGATGGGAATGGCTACCCTACGTGAGCGAGTACGGAGAAAACGGAACGATTTGTGGAGAAAAAAGTCATTGATCCTTCACCAAGACAATGCCCCAGCTCACAGTGCGTTGTCAGTGAAGACGTTTTTGGCAAAACACAACATTCCCATCTTAGATCATCCACCTTACTCACCTGATTTGGCCCCCTGTGACTTTTTTCTTTTCCCTAAAGTCAAGTCAGCTTTGAAAGGAACTAGATTTGAGACTGTTGAAGCAGTAAAAGAAAAAGCGACGGAAGTAATGTATGGACTTACCGAAAATGATCTGCAGCATTGCTATGAACAGTGGAAAATTCGTATGGAGCGGTGTAGAGACCGAGGAGGAGAGTACATTGAAGGAGATAACATGAAATTTTAAATAATTGTAAATAAATGTTTTTTCCAGCATCAGTCCGGTTTTTTTCTAGCCGCACCTCGTACATCCTCGTGAGATTCCATTGTGCTTGTTGAATTAGAGTCCGCGAGTCACAAGCTGATAAATTATTCGCTACAAAAGAAGCAGTTCCGAGTATTTCTTCGTAAGCAAAGAGCAGTGGCGGTATCGCGTGATTCATTTAGGAGCCGCGATGGTTCTGGTACAATTGTGTTACTGGCTTGTTTTCTAGCGGCGTATTAGGAACCGAGACTTGGAAAAACGAAGGGAATTACTATAGCCTACGCCTTAGTGATGGGAGGGAATGTTATTACTCTAGTTAATAACACAATGAGGGTACACCGGAACACTCCTTTATAGGGTCGGCATTTCGTAATGAAACCTGTAGGAAGCCGAAGGTTCTTAAGCGCAATTCCTTAAGATTACCATAAAAATTGCTGTATGAAAATTAGGTTTTGTATCTATGCAGTATTTTTAGTATTGCAAAATGAAATATCTAGCAATGATTTCATTATACACTCAACACATTTTTGACTAATATTTACAACCTTTGATCGTCCTCAGCCTATATACGTCCCACTGCTGGGACAGGTCTTCCTCATGGAGACACACATGAGGAGTATGGGCCGTAACAACACCACGCTGGCCCAATGCGGGTTGGTGGATACAAACGGTTGCAATAGCGACCGGGACCAATGGCTTAACGTGTCTTCCGAAGCACGGAGGAGCTCAAAATCACAAAGTTATGGTCACCCATCCACGGCCTGACCATGGCGAAGGTAGTTTTGTTTTCGATACCGAAAGCCAGAGCGTACTAACCACTACGCTACCGAGCTCCTCAAAACTCATGTTTTGGAGCCAGGGAACACTTTCCTTTCCTTTCCTTTTCTTAAGGAACACAGTGCTCCTTGGACTCTACCTACTACAGGCGTGATTGTACGTATGTATGTAATAGGTTGGGGAAAAAGTTTCTTCGCATTTTTTAAGAAAATTCAAAACATTTTTTAATATAGTTTATTAACATTTAACTAAAGTATGTAGGTACCATTTTGTTCGATAACTTTTTGCCATCTTGTAGGGAAATTTTGGGACTTCTGGTCAAAATACCGCGACAAGTGGTTTTGGCAGTCCTCTCGTGATGTTAACCTGACACTGCCTAAAGAATTCTGAAGAGACCGAAACAGGTGGAAATCTGAAGGTGCAAGGTCAGGACTATACGGCGGATGCATTAACACCTCCCAGCCAAACTCTCTTAATTTTGCTGAGTGGCTAAAGATGTGTGAGGTCTAGCGTTATCATGATGAAAAACCACACCCCTTCTGTTGATTAATTCCGGCCGCTTTCTCTCAACTTCTTGCTTTAATCTCATCAGTTGTTCGCAGTAGAGTTCAGAATCGATGGTCCTGCCTGGTGGTAACAGCTCATAATGAATAATGCCCTTCCAATCCCACCACACACACAGCACAATCTCGTTGCGAGTTAACCCGGGTTTTGCCACAGTCTGTGAAGCCTGACCGGCCTTTGACCACGACCTTTTTCGCACGTTCTTGTCGTACGTGATCCACTTTTCATCACCAGTTATCAGCTTCTTCAAAAATGGTTTGGTTTCATTACGTCGTAATAAAGAATCACAAATGAGTACACGGTTCATTAGGTTTCTTTCAGTGAGCTCGTGAGGTACCCAAATGTCGAGCTTTTTTGTGTACCCAGTTTTTTTCAAATGCGCTAAAACTGTTTTGTGGTCAATTCCCAGTTCTTCAGCTACGTCGTAACTACTGACATGCCGATCTTGCTCCACTTTTTCAAAAATGGCAAAATTTCCGGATTGAAAATTTGTGCTACTCTCACAGACACTGCACTAGGTCCATAAACATCGCAATTTTTTTTCGCGGCTTGCGTTGCATTTTTACCTTTTTTGTAGTAAAATTTTAAAATGTATCGAATTTCTTCATTAGATTCACTCATCTTGGCGGTACGAAAAACAAATGAAAATCACACATTTTCCTAATTTGAATTTGGAATTATGTTCTTTAAAATTTAAACTTTCAATGATACCAAAACCAGCCAGATACAAATAGTATAGCCAAAGAGATTTTATTACAAGTTTATACATACTATAATGCGAAAAGACTTTTTCCCCAACCTAATATGTATGGAATACTTTAGTATAATTAGAACAGAATTTTTTGTGAAGATATGCAAGGCAATAAGCCCATTTTTCTTAATATCTTGAGCTGAACGTATGTAGTATACAAAGATAAATGTGAGGTACATTTAATACTATTTATTTATTTTTGAGTGAAACAAACATTTCTAAATATGCATTTACTTATTAAAACTACGCGCTTTTTAATAAAATATTAAATAACTTCCCACACTCGCACCTGTGAACTAGCGGCTTAAGCGCTTATAATATTATGACAGCACTAACGACGGATAAACATGCTTAATGATAACGATTATATCCCAGAATGCGCGGCAAAATTATTTTATTCCGCAAACCCAATTCCGCAAACGCAATTGACAAAGTCGTGTCGGCAATGATGGCCTCCTAATAACAGCGGGCATTTATTTAGTTACACAAACATTCGGTACATCTTTTCATTCCATATAGGAGAAAAGGACTGACAACCCTAATGATCGCCTGTGGCTACTTAAATGTCAGTACATACATATGGAATCCGGATACAGAAGCCGCTGCGACACAAGCCAATATGTTACTTGTTTATTTGGTAGAAGAGCTCAAAATAATTTGGATTTATTGCGGTTGTTTAGACTCTATGATTTGTGGCGACGATGAATGCCAAGGGTAGCAACGCCTTCGCAGTGTTTGTCCAGTTTTTGTGCAATTTTAGTAAGCGTGTAAACACAATGACAAACTCCTATTATTTATATGTAGAAAAAAATACGAATTTCAATAATTGAATGAATCATCATATTAAACGCGCATTGATATTTAAAATATTGACAGCAAATGAGCCCGATTATTTTGCCTGATTAAGGAAAAATCTTTATTCAGTATGTTGCCTCATTTTGATTATATCGT
Organism: Parapoynx stratiotata; assembly: GCA_910589355.1. Taxonomy (NCBI): domain Eukaryota; kingdom Metazoa; phylum Arthropoda; class Insecta; order Lepidoptera; family Crambidae; genus Parapoynx; species Parapoynx stratiotata. The sequence goes on from OU342464.1 coordinate 16,434,699, forward strand.
ATTATATTTTTTCGGTGGAGCTCGGTGGCGTAGTGGTTAGTACGCTTTGGCTTTCGATCGAAATCAAAGCTACCTTCACCATGGTCCGGCCGTGGATGGGTGACCGAAACTTTGTCTCCATTTAAGGGCAAATTCGACCAAATTTCTATTAGCGACACTGGTGTACTAATACCGAAAATGTTTAAAAAGCTGTGAAATTCGTACACGGCTAAAAATCGGGCGTGTACGCATTACCGCGTATTCCACCAATGAAATTTAAGCAGGTAGGTGTCCGAGCCCCGTTTAATAACACGGAATTTAGTCGAACTCGCCCTAAAAACAAAAGGTTGACTTTCTTGTATTGTTTAAGTAGAAAAAAAAAGTTTGAGCTGTAGCCCGCGTCTTCGACCGCTGTTATTCCACGGGATCCCTTTAATTTTCCGGAATAAAAAGTATCTAAGATGTTGACCAGGTATATAAGGTACACTATGCAAAATTTCATTGAATTCGGTCCAGCCATTTCGGAGATTATCCCTTACAAACAGACACACAGACCAAAAAAATATTATTTTGGTATTTTCCTGCTTTTTACATTCTCCTCACTCGGTTTTAAGCAATTTTAATATGTACAGACATTCGACCTCTACAGTTTTATTATATGTATAGATAAGAATTACTAAGTATTTCGTAAACTTTTTATGCAATTATAGCCCGAGGAAGATTTTTAGAAAACTTTTCAGGCAATACAGAACTGAGAGACGTTATATTCTTATATAGATAGATGGTTGGCAAAAAAGTTTTATTTTGTTAAGATTACTACTGACTGTCCGTTCTTAGAATATGTTCTTAGACCTCCTGGAAGTTTTGTTAAAGGATGGTGAAGCTATATATTTTATGGACTATGAAAAACTTTTTTGATAATAATTCCCTTTAATCTGTAAATTAAAAATCGTCATTCAGGTCAGAATTCAAAATTCCCAGCTATATTTTCTTTTGAACTTTTGATAAAGAAACCAAAAATAAAATATAATTTTGCTTCAAACGGTACTCACGTAATAATGTATTTTACGAACGAGAAAATTCGTCGGCTCCTTCATGGAATGGCGTGTGGTTACACGAAGTTTATATCATTTTGGAAGAAAATTGAATAGGTAATTAGGTAGTTAATTATCTAATGTCTTTTGTTAGCAATAGCAATTTATTACTCAAATCTGAATGAATCCTTAATATACTCTTATTAACTAGAAAGTTCTGGCGTTCATTCTAATCTTTTTTACTTCAACTGCTATTAATAGTTAGAAAGATGAAATTATTTATGGAAAATTAGCTTTTGCCGGCAACTTTTTACTTGGAATTGCGAAAGTAATAAAATTGAGTCTTTATTCAAAGTCTCATCGTAAGCAATTCGCCAATGAAAACTGAAGATTTTAAATATGATCGGAAGCTTAAACAAGGAGACAACAAAGATAGCTAACCAACATACGGCAATTGGCATACATCAGATGGCAATTGGTTTCCGTAGACTCTCACAGCACCTTTAGTATTACAACAGCACACGCGTTGCCTACCATGTAAAAATCAACAGAACCGTGAAAAACTGAAGATTTGTAAATCGGTTTGTAAAGTTCAACAAGGATACAAGAAATGTATCAAACAAGCATACGGCGCGTTAGATAGGTATTTCGGTTCACGAAAGATGACCACAAATGGCGGCCGTCTTATCATTTTGGTGTAAATTATCACATTGGTGGTAATAAAAACCACCGACTACAGCGAAATTTTAGGGATTATCAACTCGTTGCATTCTATGTATTAAGATCGTTGTATTAAACGTGGTACCTTTTCTAAATAAGCTGTTGTTATTTTTGATGATATTTTTTGTATGTTTGATGTGATAATGTGTTAAAATAAGACGTCACCCTAAGTGCAGTCACTGCTTGGTGAAGCGCGGACTATGGTAGTTGACTGCTTTTTCGGTGCTTTTGCCTAGTCTCTGTCTAACCCTCAGGGGATCTCCATACAAAACGCTAATTTCATAGGTCTGTAAGTGCCTAATGCATTTTATCTACAAAAATACGGTAAATATCAGTAAGTTGCAATAAATAACAAAATGAGGGACAAAAGGAAACCGTGGTTTGCCCTCAGTCACCTTCAAACATAATGATGTTTTATTATCCTTTTCATTCTACCATGATTTCCGTAGTGGATTGTGACCCTTACTGATCTAGTTTACATACATACATATATATGTAACGGACCTCCTCCGATCTCCGTGTCCGTGTCTATTATTTGTTGTTGTTGACAGACGTAGATTTGAAAATAATAAAGAGATATTTAATTGACGTGAACGATTGTGTTTGTATTTTAATATAAAAAGTACTAGAAGCCCTATATATACATACATAAATTACGCCTTTTTCCCACAGGGGTAGGCAGAGGTTATATCCTTACTGATCTAGTTTACAATATAAAATTTACCTCCCGTTGGTCCTACCAATTCGCATTGGGCCAGCGTGGCAGCGTGGTGGTTTTAAGGCCCATACTCATGTGTTTCTCCATGAAGAATAGCCTGTGCCCAGTATTGGGACGCATTAGGCTAATATCCAATAACGTTTTGGTTGTAATATGTACCTGATGTATACGCATTGTAATTGTTGAAGTGGAGATAAATTATAACGTATTACTAAAACTGGTATTACCAGAAACGTTTATTTCACACTTTCATAGCCTTTTAAAGGCAAAAAATGTAAAAGCCACAAAAATCTTCGTCCGCATAGAATAGTTACTTTGAGATACTGTGATGGTATGTAGCCTATAGCCTTCCTCAATATATAGGCTATTTAACACTGAAAGATTTTTTCAAAGTGGAACAGTAGCCTGAACTAGTAGAATTGAAAATTTACTTCTACTCTATTATTAGAAGCAAAGTTCATAGTGGCGTTAATTTATCCTTCATTTTTCTGGGAGGCGTTATTTAAATTTTTTTACATTCACCCGTATGGCATCCGTTCCCATGAGAATATCGGTATAAAAGGAAGACTATGTCCTTTTCAAGCTCTAGACTATCTATGTACCTACTTTCGCTTTTATAATATTAGTATGGATGTTTCTACTTAATTCTGTATACATTCTGTCTTTTCATTTAATTTTGTAGTCACATCCGTCCTTTTCAAAAGAGGAACGAAACAAATCTAGTATAAACCTAATCATGAATCATTTAGTAATAAAATGTTTCGCAAATTCCATATTATCTCTAAATCGCCTAACTCGAACCATATATCTGTATCGGCCTTAACACCGATCATTGTGCGGTAAACGTACAATTTGTCCACATTTATGTCCAGTTCCATTAAACCATTATGATCACGGCCACTTGATCGCGTAGATAAACAATGCTCTAACGCAGAATTATTGCAATAATGGGTTAACGATAAGCCTTTTTAGCGAAATTATTGGGCGTGCGCGCGTTCTGATTCTTAACTCAGGTGTATTGTGCTGTAAACATTCTGAGCTCAAATACACAACATTTTATTGCAAAACCACAGTGTTAAATAGGTGGTACATGAGTCTTAACGTTTATCATAATATTCATGTTTAGGATATTTCCATGGATGAATCCTTCAGTCGTATACATTGTGTGTAGTCTAGTCTTTATTAGTATTAAGTCTTCATTTGCATTGAAATGCAAGTGTTATACATTTCAATGCATCCTGGGAGAGTTTGGTGCCAAATGGTCGGTGGTAGACACTGTGGTGCTACTTTGAAAAATTGGATTACCACGATTAAAAACTCATTTCGCAACACTAGACGCTATTTCAATGTTCCTTTACATTGCACATCATCACAGACACTTATTACACAAAACTATACTAATTTTACGTAACAATATCCTCTCCGAAACAAAATTACAATTATCGAAATAAAAATCACGTTATTCAAGAACAGGGGAAGAGCCTTTTAAATTTTTAATCAACAGTTAAGAGCTTATTGTTGTATGTTGCCAATAAAATTTCCGTTTAATTTCAATTTTTTTTTGCTTTTTCAGTCATGACTTGAGTTTGTTTGACTGGTGTCGTGACCACAGTAATTGGCAATTAGATAACTAAATAATCAAATGAAAATAAAATGAATTGTTTTGTTTCTCTTAGGCTCGATTTTTCAATCCTCAGATAAAATTATCCGCCATTTAAAAATTTCACTGTCACTTTCTAAAGTCATAAAAAGAAAAGGGACAGAGCTAACATTTGACTGACAGATAGTTTTATCTGAGGATTGAAAAATCGGGCCTTAGTGGAACACCGTACAATAGAGAGTTTAGTATTTTTAATGTATTTTATAAACAATGTATATTGTTGAGAAATAATTGAATTGAATTATTCCGTTATTTTTAACACTCAATGCTACTAATGTTAGAAATAATTTATTTTGATTATGATTAAAACTATGATTAATGACTAAATGTCGGTCACTAAGAAAATACACAGTAGATTTGGCTTTAAGGACCTTTACATTAGACAGACTTAAAAAAATCAATCAAGAATTCCAAGAAGGTAAGCCATATCTGTAAAATCCAAACTTAAGTAAGATTAAAAAAATTCTGCTAACAATGTTGCGTGGGATTAACTGGATTAACCATCACGTGTTAGTTAAGTGTATCAGTGCCGAGTTAAGCAATACCAAGGTCGAATGCTAATACACATAAATTATCTTAAAAGCAAATTATAGGTACCGTATATGACGGAATTAACACAAATTAGTGCGCAGACGCTTTCCATAATTGTTTTTCTAACTTAATTTAATTTGATAATGGTAAAAATATTCTCTAAATAGTCGTTCATAAATGAATGTCAACCAGAAACATGACTAGTTTATTTTATAAAAAGCACAGCATAAGATGCATTTAACCACACGATGCATTTTCACGCCCCTTTTGAAGGAATCCATGTAACATACAAAAACATATCATCACGCCTCTTTCCCCGAAGGGGTAGGCAGAGGTTTAAAGCACCCACATTTCACCAGATATGTTAGGTCCCCATGTAACAGATGGCGAGCCTGTTGCCATGCACCGGGCACAATGTGAGGCAAGCGATATTCATAATGAACTGTACTAAGTTTTATTCAAACTCAGTGGTGACGGCGCGGCGGTAGGATCGAACCTGCGTTTCCCGCGGCCTCTCGAACGAGTAGTGCCCCGTCCGTCCCAACTCGGCTACCGCTGTCTCTATGTAGGTAGCTTTCAATTTTTTTAAACACGATTGCAATTTAAAATCGGCGATCGATTTTTTATAAAAAGATGATTTTTAAACTTGTTAGATTCGAAAATCCTACTATGTTGAAATTTTGCATAAATAACCAAGGGATTGAACGAATTAATCTATTGAATAATCATGTCGACCCTAAATCGATTCATCAATCCCACATTATCGGTCGTATAAGGTTAGGAAAGCCCAATGAGTCACTAAACCCAAGCACAATGTACTGTGCCATCATAATATGTGGGAGTAACAATCAACTCATGCGCATGTAACGAGGACGAAATGAGCTAATATTTATTGGCATTTACATGATGTAATAGAGCAGATTAAATAATTGGGTAAGAGATAAGGAAAATCAGAAAGGTAAGTGTTGAAAATGATAATTTATTGATGGTTTGTTGTTGTTGATATAAAACTGGCTGGTATACCATCTATACATATAATAAAACTGTAGAAGTCGAATGTCTGCACATAGAAAAAATGCTTAAAATCAGGTCAAGGAGATGTAAAAAGAGGGAAAAAACCAAAAAAAAATTTTGTATAATTTTTTGTTCCTCTGTCTGTTTGTCGGTTTGTACAGGCTAATCTCCGAAATGGCTGGACCGATTTCAATGAAATTTTGCGTAGTGATACCTCATATCCCTGGTCATCATCTTAGATTAGGGATAGTTAAAAACCATTGTAACCGCGGTCGAAGTCGCGGGCAACAGCTAGTTTTAGAATAAAAGCGAAATGTAAAATGCACAATGGTAAAGATACTTTAGTCAAAAAAGAAATAATAATTGTAAAATAACTAATTGCTTCCCTTTAAATTGATATTTTTTGTCAAAATTATAGACTGGTTTCTGTTAGTCATGACATTTGTGGCAATAATAATTATTTTTTTCACTATTATCTAAGTAAAAATACAAAGGCAAACATCGATAAGCTTATACGGCTAGGTAAATAAATAGAATGTCCAGGTTAATTCCATTAAAAACAGGTTGGCTGGAATTTTTAATAACCGTCAGTAAATCAAGCCGTAATTGAGTCGCAGTGGCTTGAATGTAAAGATAAATTATGTGCAGTGTCACCTTCACCCACGTGTGCATATCTTGAGTTAGGATGTGGCTGCAATTTGTGGTCTAATTTTAGTCGCTACACGGATTTTGCATGTAATTATAAATCACGAAAAAGGTCTCTTTCAAGGGAATTATTTAACATACGTAGCTATTTACCATCATCGCATTATCCCAGTCATAATCTCAAATTAAAAGCGGCTCCGACTAAATTCCACATACAAAGACATTGATGCAAGTAGATAAGAAAAAATGGTTTTTTTTCACATAAGACCAGTAAGCTCTTGGCCTAATCTTACTTGATTTTTTTTTACTTGATGATCAATGACGATAAGACCGGTTGGAAGCGAGCTTCACCTGTATTCCTCAACAGCTATCTTTCCTTCGATTACCGGAAAACAACAATGCTTATAACTTTGTTATTATGGCGACAGATAAGACAGTGGTAACTAGGCAGGCGGGTTTAGAAGCCCTACTACTGAGCAGAAAAACTTCTGCCCCCATGGGGGATCGAACTCCGGACCTCCCGACCAACACCCGGTGGTGTGAGCCACTAGACCAGAGAGAGCTATACCTGCCACAATAGGATATAGCCAGTGTATTGTTAGTTTTACTAACAATTTATATGGACGCTGTAATTCTGAAATAAAATCTTTCATTTCATTTCATTTTTTTTTCATAGCAGTGAATATGGACGTGTGTATACTAGATGCACCTCCCAGTACAGTTCTCTGAGCATTGAGCCTTGCCCAAAGAGCAATGATCACATACAGCGAGTGGTGGCGACTTAGTGGCAGTGGACCGCAATTCTTCGAACGATACCGATACCAGTGACTTTACTTTGCCTCAAGACATACATAATAAATTTCCACCAGCCCGTTCCACTTATATAATTTATTCTTTATTTCAAATATTGTGTACCAGTTCTAAAACGTATGCATTCGCGCGACCTTGCCACGCCCGGCGACACACACAAGTGACAACACACGCACAAGTGAGTGCAGTGTGTCACACACTGCACTCACTTGTACGCTCAGGTATTTTAAACTAATGCGTGGAACGGATTAGGTCGGGGCAGTGGGCGCTTACTTTCAATGTAGAAGTAGGTCTTTATGTACTATTTCTTTGGTAACATTTATTCTATACTTCTTTAAGAACTTGCGACACGAGTTCAGCAAGGTCGTAATAAATATTACAATAGAATTTGCTTCAATAATAGTTATGGATTGCTGGATGCCGGATCAAACTCAAATCATTTATTAATATAGCTATAGCTATTTGCCATAGTTTTGTGAACCTCAAAAATTACTGGTACCTACCGTTCGGTAAGTTATCAGGGGATTTTTCCTGCGATGAACGGACAAGAAGCTGCTTAATTGACCCTGGTTTATGAAAAAATTGTAACACTGTGACTAATAGAGATAGACACTGGCAGATTAAATACAAAAATACTAAGGAACAATTTCTAATTGTGTATTTTGTTTTTAAATCCACTAAAAAATAAATAAAAAACTATTTTGTAATTAAAAAATAGAATGAAATGTAAAGGTTGCTTCGCCGCTATTTACGACATCAATCAACAGGTGTTACGACATAACATTCCGACTGATAACAACATACGTGCAAATTATATGTAAATACCGTCACGTCAGCTTGCGACACCCCTCATCTCTGCCATTACCTGGAACAAGTAAACGCTACATTAACGATATGTCACATGACAATGGCATACACTGGCTGGTAGGTGACGAAAAAAAGCTGATATCGCGCTCTTTTGTTTGACTTTAAAAACTCTTTTCCTTTTATGGTAATTAAGGTGATAGCAGAACGCATAAAAACGTTTCATGTAAGATTGAATAGGACTTATATGAAATTTATATGAAATTGACAGCGGTCACATGTACTCTCTTAAGTGAAAAGACATCTATCTCAATAAACTTGTTAAATAAATAAAATGTTATAATGCAACTTATTGTTTCTTTGGTATAGTTAACAGGAAAAAATACTCAATAGAATTAAAAAATCTCCACCAAAATTTTTAGTCGTAAATATTTTATCAATTTGATAATTTTACACACACAGATGTTTAAAAGTGTACATTATGGTGTTATGTAATATAGTAGGTACATCTATATATATAAACTACACACATAAATTTATTACATAAATGCTATTACGATTTAAAAGAATATTACGACATTCAGTAATTGCTAATTGATAATGTAATATTGCAACATAAAATAAATTAGAAATTTGATTGTGATGACTTGTGAAAATATATTGTTGTGATTGTGACTATTGTATAAGCAAATGCAATATAATATTATTTTGACATATAGAATAGTGAAATGTAAGAAATGAGAAATGTAATGAAATGTAAAGTGTGAAATGTAATGTCTATTACATTACATTTCATAATGTAATAAATTATTAATTTGTGTTAATTCAATAATTATATGTTAAGACAATGTTTTGCATGCCAACATTTTGGTAGAACACGCTTGTACAATTTCCTTTGTAATAATTACTACCTATGTTAACCGTGTTTCTGAGCAAATAAATTATCATTTATCATTTTACATTTATTAATATCGATAGAAAATTAAAAGCTAGCCTTTCTATTCATAAAAAATAGTAAGCCTTAATAAACCTTTTTTAGTTAAGAGTGTTTTGTTCTTTCTTTCAGACACTTAAATTAGACAGAAAGTAGCAAATCAATTTTTACCTAGAATAGGTTTATTAAACCTTTAATATTTTTTATGAATAACACGATAGAACTGCCGATATTTAATTAAACAAATATTCTTCGTCATCATTCAAAACACTTCCATTAAAAACCTTTCTAATGAATATCAATGAGTTCTAATGCTCTGATCCTTAATAAGCACCACTAAAACTCAACAATTTTTAACACTAATACCGCCTAAATTACAAGCCGGAGGGTCATTTGTCTGTTGTCATATAATTTAAGCCGCCACCCTTTTTGATAAAATAAAATATACGGAAGTTCCAGGGCTTAAATTTTGTTCGAGAAAATTATATGAAATTAAAGCTAATTGTAAGGCTTATATTCAAAAAGTTCGTGAACCAAAAATTTGCAGTAGAAAATGTTCCACTTAAGGAAAGGTCAAAATGTTTATAATGTATAAAATTATATTGTAAGCAAAGAGTAGAAGATTGATCTCTATTCTGAGAATATGGCCTTCTTAGCTAGCAAAGGGTCGGCATAACTTCACAAAAGGATTGGACGTCAACAATTTAAAATAGTACACTTAACAAAATCCTTTTTTGAGACGCAATTGTAAATCTAATGAGAGCATTCTAATCCCTGCGGAAGAAAGCAGTCAAATGAAAACTGAGGCGAATGTCAAACGCAACATTACACCGTAGGCGTCACATTCCGGCCCTTATTAAAAATACTCCGCATAAATCGCACATATCGTTATTTGAAACGGATAAATATCAATCTGACGTGATATTGGATACGTCCCTAGCGCGATTGGATGCCCGAAAAAGGAATATAAATTCTCTGAGGCTTCTCGTAAATGAGGGCGCTCGAAAATAAAATTTTTGATTTTTATTTTGATGTTCAGAAAGAAGCCAGCCAAACTTTTTACAGAGTTTATTATGCCGAACATAGACTAAAATTTACAGTTAAATTGGCAGGATTAAAACCTATTCGCTTTTATACAGCTCGATGCTCTTTGGAAAGTAAATGATTTAAAAAGTATTATTGAGGCCAGTTACAATGTATTAGTGAGATAAATTATAGGCAAGTGTCTACGACTTTTGAACTATAATGAAAGAAAGCTGAGAGAATAAACTTTATGCTCATTCAGTCTGGTTCAATTAAGTAGGGGTTTTCTAATCATTTCATTTTTATTAAATCACGGTTATTTGCTACTACAGCTGCTGGAAGGATCACAGTGTATGTTGTCACCTTATGACATGAGATGTTAAGTCAAAGTATTCTGTAATTTTAAGACGGAAAACAGCTATAAAAACATTTTTCTTCATGTAAGAAATAAGTAAGGACTTCTACATCAACTACAAGAACCGAACATTTTATTTACCCAGAATTTCTCTTTATACGATATCCTTTTACAAAAGTTTTCTACAAATTATACATATGTTTGAATTCAACGAAAGAAATCCGATTGAACAAGTATATTTAGAACCTATATTCGTTCAAAGGGATTATGAGTCTTTAGGCTTTAAATATAGCTACTCCAGTACAAAGAGGACGACCGACAATACATGAAGAGACAAATTAAAAATAGATTCCATTGAATGTTTGATGATTGTCTGAAAATTTTGCTTAAAATAGTTTTTCTATGTATGTTATACTATTCGATAAACTGTTAACATATGTACGAGGAAACATTTTGTAGTCATAAACAATATCTCTGCCTATTCCAAAGGAATAATCTGACACATAACTTGGCAAAATGAGCATGGATTTATTGTTATATTTTTATTCATTTATGGAAGGCAAGGTGATGTAGCTTATACAGCCATGTGTGGTACGAAGATTTATTGTTATTCTGTTTGTTTTAGTGTGAGCTTGAGTTGAATTAGATAAGCTATTATAACCTCCTATGAAAATATTAATTATTGATATAAATATCTCTTTTATTAGTTTTCAGGGGAATTTGCTCACACCACAACCAGAAGTTAATTATTTGTGAACACACACAGTACGAAATCATTACTCTATACATTTTTAAAATCCCTAAGATCTTTATGACTGAAGTAATCATAGGTATAGGCTTGTTGACCCGTTTTTTTATTGGGCCCCAAATGATTAATTACTGATAGCCATCACCATAAAAAATAATACCATTTTTTTCTATAGCCTTTATGACAATAAATTTTAAATTACGTTTTTGTTTAAATGTCAAAAACGCCTTCGGTCCTGATGTTCTATGAATTATCTGTGCCGTAGCGTCACGATTATTGTAAACAATTCAATACGCATGCGTGATACAGCCGACAGTTTACACTTGATTGGTGTTTGACTGGCGTTTGACGGATTTTGACCATGTAATTGCTTACATGAAGCGTTACTCAACAAATTTTAGGAAAAAGGTGGAAAGCTTTTATGGCAGATGATAAAAGAAGTTAAAATAAGACATATTTAAATTGAATTTCTACAGCAATCCCTTATTTATATTTATCGAACTTGGTATATTTCGGACCCTTGTACTAAATACTATGTGAATGACATATTAGTTTCATTACTTTTGATATGAGTCAACTAGCCTATTATTATATTAGGAACCTTCGCATGTTTAACACAGTTATTTTTTGTATCTCCTTTGCGTAGTGTTTAACACTAGCGACCCGTGCCGGCTTCACGCGGGCGTACTTTGAATGTTATAATAATATATTATATTAGGAGATAGGAGCTCGGGGGCGTAGTTAGTACGCTTTGCCTTTCGACATCGAAAACATAGCTGCCTTCGCCTTTGTCAGACCTTAGATTGGTGACCAAAACTTTGTAATCTCGAACTCCTCCGTGCTTCGGAAAACACGTTAAGCCGTTGGTTCCGGTCGGTATTGCAACCGTTTCTATCCACCAACCCGCATTGAACCAGCGTGGTTGTTACCACATTCATATGTTTCTCCAAGAGGCCTCTGGCCTGACTGTCCAGCAGTGGGCTGTATATGGCTGAAGACGGATAATATTAGGTCCTTACCTATGAAATTGGTGTTTTGTATGGAGATTTTGGGGAATTCTGCATTTTCCATAATAAAATTTTTTCTGTTTTCTTCACAACGACAAATCTAAAGATAATAATATTTGGCATCTATCATTAGACAAGCGTTAGTAATATGTGTAATATTAGAAATTATTTATCGAAATTTTCATAAAAAATATTTATCGTTTTTAAGTGAATTCAAGTAAAATGATGTATTCGGGAGGCACTTAAAAAGAGTTGTCTCCGTGTCCAATTTTAACAAAATTAAACTTACAACAAATTATCAAAACAAATCAAAAGAGCTCAAAAATATAGTCTATTTTTAGACGAGGTAATTATTTTTTAGGAATACTCTGAATCTTAATAGTTACAGACAAAATACTAAGAGATAAAAAAAATAGCAATTTCATAGGTAAGGACCCAATATAAGACATATAAGGGCGTTCGCCGACGGCTATCCGCCTCACGCAGCGCTGCTATATGAAATGACGTGAAACAAGCGTGCGGAGCGGACGCACGCGCCGTGCGCTCGCTTGACGCAGCGAAGGCCTATAAGCTTCCTCTTGAATCACACTAACAAATATTTAAAAACCGGCCAACGGCGTGTCGGGCCACGCTGGGCCACGCTCAGTGGTTCCGAAGTTTTCCGTCCGTTCCCTTACGTTTGCATGTAAGTAAAATATCCTAAGGAGTGAAACGTCTGTGACGATGGGGTGCCGGTGATTAATAAAAACCAGGAGATGTCGTCACTTATTGAATATTTAAGATATTTAAGAACTTAAGGTACACTGAATCAATTTATAAAAAGGTAATTGTCGCAAATCACTGAACACAAAACTTAAAGATTATTATAAAAGGTAGGGCTGCTTACAATAGTGCCTTGTCAAAGTTATTTAAGTTGCTTGAATATTTATCGTTATATTTTATTAATATATTATAATTTTGTTAACAACACTTAATTTTTATAATTTATTGACGTCGAGACAACCACTCCGGACGCTGACTCTAACAGAAATAAAATTGGAGACCAAAAAAAAAAAAAAAAAACAAAAGGTTAGTTTAAAAACAGAAACAAAGAGAAAATGGCCAGCGAAGAGCGCAATAACAGCAAAGAGTCGCTAATACTGATATGCCGCCTCGTTACATGTCCTACCGAGCAGAAATACTTCATTATTACTCAACTCCTTACACTGGAAATTACGAACAGAAATCGAAATTAAATAGTATTTGTTATGAGATTGTCAATTATTTAGAACCATTTCTGTATTTATGGCTTACAAAGACGTAAACAAACCACTCCTAGTACAATTATTTCATAACATTTGTATGCGCAGATTGAGACTTAGAGAAAATGGCTAATATATTAGTTCATTACCATTTTACAATTATAATTTGCGAATATTATGTAAATGATAAGTGTGTGTGAATTTTATAGCGTTATTTAAGTTTGTAATAGTTTCAGGAGGTGTTGATTGTACTATGTCATTATTGTTTTTCGAAGCAGCGTATAATGTAGTTACAACTTTTTAGCTGATTTTAAGGAATATTTTTTTTATGTTTTATGTTTACGTTGCTGTTCTAATTATGTGATGTATGTGCAATAAAGAATAAAATGAAATACCGTCTATTTCAACATAACAAATATTATATTTCGTTATAACCCTGCCGGTTTCGTACTTACAATCGCTAATAGACCTTAAATTAATACAAAGTTTTTCTAATTTTCTAATGAGACGACCTCCGTGGTCGAGTGGTCTGCACGCCGGTCTCAAGGCGTCGCCACCTCGAGAGGTTCTGGGTTCGATCCCCGGTGGGGGCAAATGTTTGGGTGATGAATTTCAAGGCATTTGTTCTCCAGTATTGGATGTTTATATATATTTATATTAGGTCTTTACCTATGAAATTGGTGTTATTTTGGACCTAATATAATAATATATTTATATGCATTTATCTATTAAACATCCGTCATCTAGTATCCGTAACACAAGCAGCATTAGTTGCCTAAAATGTTTATTATTATTTTTATTTTGTGCAGTCACTGGACTGCTTTTGCCTAGTCTCTGATATGTTTGTCTTTATTGATAATAGATTGTTTAATTAACAGTTTATATTGCCTTAATGTGCGATTCAGGTTCTTACATTTCGGTCTTTGGGAAGTTTCAGCCAGTGCCCCTAATTTTCTGGCAAGGTTGGCACCCCTGCTTACATTACGTCGTTCAAAGAGATGCAAATAGCTGAGGTAGTATAACGCGGCGAGGCAGAAGGGTCCGACCCTCTCCTAGTAGTGATTTAAATTCCTCACGGTACTAGCTAGTAACCCTTGTCAAGTTTTATGAAATTAAAAACAAAACAATAGCGCAACACGTGACCAATTAAACAAGGGTCGGCTTTATAATCCGTGGTTTGGTTGCCCAAGTGGTTAAAATATTGACCACTGGCGTAAACGTATGGTGTCGCGATACGGCAGCTTGATCAATAGTCTTTACAGCTATTACTGTAGTTAAATAATTAAAGACACAACACTTCACTACACGCTGCTTTAAGTAAAATGGCGGCTCACGGCACAGCTGTGATGCATAAGTGTATATTGCTGTGAATTTTCATCGCAAATTTAAAGATTAGTCAAGCTGAAGTCACATATTTTGGTATTTCTATTGACGCCATTCGTATAGATTTTAACCATTAGGTTAACTATTATTACGTTTTAAAAACTGACCCTAAGAAGGGAAGGAGTGAGCTCACGTAATATTTATAAATTTCGAAAAAAGAACCTAACTCGTGGTTCCTAAACTCGTGGCATTTCACTTCGTTCCATAGGTTTTTAAAACCGCATTACTAACACTATCAATATGCTGTTAAAACTTCATTAAAATTTTAAGATTAACAACAGTTATCAAATATATGTAAAATTTGTGGTGACTTAGGTTGCAAAAGAGATACAAATTAATCAAAACAACCATGCAATATAATATATTGCAAGACTGTTTTGATTGAACCTCGTATTAGCTAACGTCTTAATCGTTTGTTTTTAATTAAATTTATCATTTCTCAATTCATCGTTCATCATTTTAATGTTTTGTTCATAATATTTGCCACATTCCTTTACATAAACTGTTGTCCAAAATAAGTAGATGCAATATAAATAGATTTTTTGATTAATCATTAAAAAGAGTCAATTTTAAAATGGTCGTGCGCATTATGATTTCACATAAACGCGGTTGTTAAACACTTTTTTATAAGAAGAAGAAAATTATATACATATATCAAGTGTTCCCGTGAGACGTCAGCCGTGGTATTAATTAAGAACTCCACTCACACCTCTAAACGAGAGTAACAATCACGAGTCGTCCCACTTAAATTCTAATTACACAAATGAGAACTAGATCTAGAACAATAATAATTGAACTATAATACAATTAGTTCCGACTAAATACCAATAGTCATTCTCTGACCATTTTTTACTGTAATCATAATAAGCAGTATTATAGGAATTTATACCCGTGATCCAATTCATGGATTTTGCAGTTATTACAGTTAGTTAATAAACCTTTAGTAGTAATTGTAACTATTCGACCTTCGTGGAGTACGCAAATGAGGTATTTTTCATAGACTTATAAAGCAACGTAAGGGCTCTGTAGAAAAAATAAGTAAGTCAATCGGATTGGCGAGAAATTTCTGCTGACAATTCTGGGAGGAATAGGAATAATTGATATGTAAAACACATTGGCGATCTCCTCAGCTGAAAGAAAGAATAATTTAATTAGCTGATAGTCGTTAAAATTTAAAAATCTTTAATAAGACCTGTCATCATGTATGGATCGGAATGTTGGCCTGTAAAGCGCATGGATGAACAAAGATTGCGTGTAGCTGAAATGCGAATGTTGAGGTGGATGTGTGGTGTGACGAGAATGGATAGAGTGAGGAATGAATATATTAGGGGAACTCTGAAAGTTGCCCCGATTGCTGATAAACTGAGAGAAAAACTACTTTCTTGGTATGGACATGTAATGAGAAGGGAGAATGATCATGTCACCAGGAAAGTTATGGACTTGAAGGTGGATGGGCGTGTGGGGAGAGGAAGACCAAAGAAGAGATGGATGGATTGTGTGAATGATGATTTGATGAGAATGGGCGTGAGTGTTGACTTGACGAGTAATAGAGGAGAGTGGAAGAGGAAGACATGTTGCGCCGACCCCGAATAGAATTGGGAACAGGGCAGGAAAAAGAAGAAGAGTCGTCAAGTTGCAGAATTGCGAGCCTTAAGTGATAGTGGGCAGGGCATATTGGTGGTAGAACTGACGGCCGTTGGGGCGGAAAGGTTCTCGAACACGTACTGGGAAGGCCCCCAACGAGATGGACCGACGATCTGATGAAGGTCGCAGGTGACGCAGGACCGCGAGATGTAGAGATCATTGGGCCTATGTCCAGCAGACGTCTATACGCTGAGAGATGAGATGAGACGATCACGATGATAAGTCGTCAAGTTTACTTCTATTGCATTTCTAAAGATCAAACTTTGAATTGGACTAAATAGAATTGTAAAGAGTAATCTCTTCGAATGGAAAGTTAAATAGATAACTGATAATAGAGATAAAAGAGAAGGAAATGATAACACCACCATTTAAAATGATTAATTATCACTTTAAATGGTAGTCTCTTCTTCATGAGATGTTATTGCATAATTGTATATTAAAGCTGAAAAATCAATGTATCTATTTCTACATCTATAAAATTCTTACTTCTCCATAAATCTAAATGTAAATGTACGAGTATATCCATATATTATAAATGCGAAAGTAACTCCGTCTGTCTGTCGCGCTTTCACGTCAAAACTACTGAACCAATTCAACCGAAATCTGATACACATATAGTCTAGAGCCTGAGAAAGGACATAGGCTACCTTTTATCCCGATATTCTCATGGAAACGGGTGCCATGCGGGTGAATTGAATAACGCCTCCCAAAAAAATTAAGGACAAATTTACGCCACTATGAACTTTGCTTTTAATGAAAGAGTAGGAGAAAATTTTCAATACCACCAATTGAGGCTACTATTCGAATATGAATAAATCTTTCAGTGTTGAATAGTCTATTTCTTGAGGAAGGCTATAAGCTACCTCAGACTATATCTCAAAGTAAGTATTCTACGCGGACAAAATCGCGGGCAAAATCTAGTTATATATAAATCACACTCAATTATATATTATCCATGATAAATCATCGCCAGTTGACATCTTGGTCAAGCTTTGAGCTGTTATTAAGTTATCAAATTACGTCGGAAATTTTAATAATCCTAATCATATCCATTCATCCACGTCAAATCAGGAATCGTAACATAGCTGTAAAAGTTGATATATAAATCATCGTTTTGAGTTAAAAACTAATATCTGATCAAATTGGCCGTTCTATATAAAGGTCAGGTCAAATCCACCTCCAACTGAAGTTGCTTCGCGAAAACAAACATCAAACAATCAACACGCTTCCATCTACGAAGGGCTAGGCAAAAGTGTAATTTATCTTTAAAGGAAGACTGGTGCGAGTAAAATAAAGAGATTTAAGTGTCAGTGATTCTTTACTGTTATCATAAGCATGTTATTTTGATGGATTTATAGTAATTTAGAAATAATGTAAAAATATATTTAAAAGTGTCAAAAATTTAATAATAATAATAATAGTAAAATTCTTTATTCAAGTAACCAGGACTCAATATTGTTAGTATCACTTAATCTATTATTGGTAAAGTAATTTTTATAAAAATAAAATAGAAACATCTAAGGTGTCTACCTGAATTACCTCTGCACTTCTCCATGGGCCATAGCACAGGAATGATTCAGGTACACACAGTCCAACCTACTGGCAATCATGGTTAAGATGATTAGCTATTTTAAAAAGTGGCTCATAAGTTTCTTGCCGGGCCGCTTGTATCGATTACAACCACAGTCAAAGATGTACTTGTACTGTGCTGTGGATGTACTTGCTACAAGCGCTCGCGGTAATAAACTTTAATACAATATACATTTATTTTGTAAAAAATTTATAATGTAAAATGTTGACGATTTTGAGTGCCAAACATGGCCTATGAAATAAAATTATGTTTGATTTGATTTAACTTATCATTTGACGTATGCAATCACAATGTGAGTGCTGCGGCGCGCTTTGAAATACTAATGACTCTATTGCGAACTCATTACTTAGTCTGCCAGGGTTTGCAAATAAAAATTACTGAAGCAATCACCGTTGAGGATTTGCATTCCTTATCAGCTTTTTGCTGAGGAATTCATTAAATCAATTCCTTTTAACCAATTAAGTGTTGTAACTCTGTAGCTTTTTTTGGTTGATTTGAGTTGTTTGCGGCGACTTCTGTTATCTATTTATGATAAAAAGAGCATTACTATAAGTCTTGTTATGTTTATGATTAAAATAATGTACACCGATATAATTTAATAGGTAAGTATATAGGTATCGTCCTAAATCACATAATCACGCCTTTCTTCTAGAATAATTATAGTAGGTCTCTCAATCCAAGTTGCTAAAAAGGTAAACAAAAAATCCAACTTACCGAATTTGTTATTCAATAATCACACTTTGTATATGAACGTTGGCACATACATATAATTAACGGTAACAATTGTTGCCCGATCCAATTGATTTCAATTACCTACTGTCATCACAAAACATTTTAGATGAAACATTACCTTTGTTTTGTTTACCTTTTTGGCAACTTGGATTGAGACGTACTATAACATCAGATAGGATCGCCTGTTACATGGAGAATTTGCGAAGAAATGTGGGTGTTAACACCTATGCCTACCCCTTCGGGAAAAGGGGCGTGATGGTATGCTATAGTGTATTATCTAGCGATATCTAACTGCCTTCCTTTTAAGAGAATTATTTAAGTAAAACGTTCTAAACTGAACACATCGGAACCCATTACAGGAATATTTACTAATTATTGCTCATTGAGATTATTGGTGCGTAAACTGAACGCTTGTGATTATGTAGATGTTCTTTTAGTCGGGAAATTTTGTTTTACATAGTCGATTCGGATGTACGCAATGAATTAATGAGATCAAATTGTAGGCGATTACTGTATAATGTAGGGAAGTACTTATGAATAAGTTCTTACAACAACCTAGTGTTTCAATTTTGGAAGACTACAAAAAAAAATTATAAAAAAAAAAAATCCTCAGACATTCACACCTATCAACTAGTCCCATTTTAAGCAACTAAATGCTGCTTGTGTTATGGATACTAGATGATGGATAAATATTTTTAATAGATAAATACATATAAATATCCTGAATATATATAAACATCCAAGACTGGAGAACAAATGCCTGAAAATTCATCACCCAAACACTTGCCTCCACTGGGGATCGAACCCAGGACCTCTCGAGATGGCGACGCCTTGAGACCGGCGTACATACCACTCGACCACGGAGGTCGTCAAGATAATCAACGTCCCTTCTTGTTTCTCTTCGTGGAAGAGTCATGGTAAGCAATTTAATAAGTGATGCGTGTGTAATCTGGTTTACAGTTTCTTATATTCAAACCAACAGTTAAATTCCAGACAAATGGCGTCAATGGAAAATCCAATGTAACCATGCATTTCGAACCATTATACATCAGCTGTGCCGGCAGCCGCCATTTTACTAATACCAGCATTATGTTTAATAATTTAATAAGTGATCCGTGTGTGATCTGTGTTACAGTTTCTTATATTCAAACCAACCAACGGTTAAATTCCAGACCAATGGCGTCAATGGAAACTCCAATGTAACGATGCATTTCCAGCCATTATACATCAGCTGTGCCGGCAGCCGCCATTTTACTAATACCAGCATTATGTTTAATAATTTAATAAGTGATCCGTGTGTGATCTGGTTTACAGTTTCTTATATTCAAACCAACCAACGGTTAAATTCCAAACCAATGGCGTCAATGGAAACCCCAATGTAACGATGCATTTCCAGCCATTATACATCAGCTGTGCCGGCAGCCGCCCTTTTACTAATATCAGCATTATGTTTATTTAACTATAGTACCAAATATCTGAAAATTTTACTGCTGGTCAAACTGGCATAGCACGTTATCATTCGTTTACGCCGTTGGTCAATATTTTAAGCCCCTCATCCCCCTTTTGATCCACCATGTGCTTATCCAGAAAGGCCTGTGCCCAGCAGTGGGACTTATATATGCTGAGGCCTAATGTATAAAATATATAATATAAATGATTTCCTCGTTCTCGACAGGTAAAATGGAAATGCTGATTTACGATCAATAAATCCAAAGGAACATCGACAAATAATTGCGACGAAGAAAATTAATTTGGCTGGTTGTCTGAGGCAGATAAAAGGCGATTGTTTCCGAAGATTCTAAATTCGGATCCACTTTTTGCTGTTTTTTGTTTGCATAGATAGGTATAACTCAAGCTCAGAGCGAAAGAGAGATAATTAACGGCTTTCAGTCTATTCTTTTAGGAATAACCCATACCCAAGTTTTTTATTTTGTGTACGATTGTGGCGAAATGGACCTTCATTTTGTTTGCTTAAACCTTTTTTGCAGTTGTCGTGGACTTAAACAACTTCTATGCTTAGTTAACTTCTATACCAGTGAAACGCTTGTATGAGCTGCGTATGTTGCGTCTCGCTTCCACATGTCTTTCAATAATGAAGAAGAAAATGATGGAAGTGGTAAGATGAATGATGAGTGGTGGAGGAGGAGCTCGGTCGCGTAGTGGTAAGTACTTACGCTTTGGCTTTCGATCGAAAACAAAGCTACCTTCGCCATGGTCAGGCCGTGGATGGGTGACCAAAACTTTGTAATTTCGAGCTCCTCCATGCTTCGAAAGCACGTTAAGCCGTTGGTCCCGGTCGCTATTGCATCCGTTTACTCCTCATGTGTTTCTCCATGAGGAAGGCCTGTGCCCAGCAGTGGGACGTTTATAGGCTGAGGACGGTAAGATAAATGTGTATTCTTTACAGCAGTACACTACAACTAGTGTTGTTATAATGATCATGATATCGATATCCTGTATAAAAACAACACATTATGTGCTAACTGTCGGCAATCCTTTGGTGGAGGTTACAAATATATAACCATAACAAAATCAACTCTAATCGTATTAATAATTGAGTTAAGTTTACATTGTACCCGTGAAGCCTTCGCTCTCACGTCCGGCCTTAGCTAATATAGTTATTAATTGGTCCTCATTAATAACATTAGCGTGCGATTACTCCAAATCATCAGTTAAATACCTAATCTGAGAACGATATAGAGTTATGTTAGTATTCCATTACTGGCTTACAAAGAAACAGCTCAAAAACTTGTTATGCAGAAGCAGTAATGGATATAGTAAAAGAAATATCAATCGAATCATATAGGTATTTCAGATGATAGTATATTATGAGCCTAATATATTATACTGTAACCATCATTGTGGATTATCTTTGGATTTGTCGTTGTGAAGAAAACTGAAAAATTTTAGTATGGAAAATGCAGAATTCCCCAAAATCTCCATACAAAACACCAATTTCATAGGTAAGGACCTAATATATATCTATTTCGATATATTAGGTTGGGGAAAAAGTCTTTTCGCATTAAAGTATGTATAAACTTGTAATAAAATCTCTTTGGCTATACTATTTGTATCTGGCTGGTTTTGGTATCATTGAAAGTTTAAATTTTAAAGAACATAATTCCAAATTCAAATTAGGAAAATGTGTGATTTTCATTTGCTTTTCGTACCGCCAAGATGAGTGAATCTAATGAAGAAATTCGATACATTTTAAAATTTTACTACCAAAAAGGTAAAAATGCAACGCAAGCCGCGAAAAAAATTCGCGATGTTTATGGACCTAGTGCAGTGTCTGTGAGAGTAGCACAAATTTGGTTTAAGCGTTTTCAATCCGGAAATTTTGATGTCAAAGATGCACGTCGCTCTGGTCGCCCTATTACAGATAAAATGGATGCCATTTTTGAAAAAGTGGAGCAAGATCGGCATGTCAGTAGTTACGACGTAGCTGAAGAACTGGGAATTGACCACAAAACAGTTTTGGCGCATTTGAAAAAAACTGGGTACACAAAAAAGCTCGACATTTGGGTACCTCACGAGCTCACTGAAAGAAACCTAATGAACCGTGTACTCATTTGTGATTCTTTATTACGACGTAATGAAACCGAACCATTTTTGAAGAAGCTGATAACTGGTGATGAAAAGTGGATCACGTACGACAAGAACGTGCGAAAAAGGTCGTGGTCAAAGGCCGGTCAGGCTTCACAGACTGTGGCGAAACCCGCGTTAACTCGCAATAAGGTGATGCTGTGTGTGTGGTGGGATTGGAAGGGCATTATTCATTATGAGCTGTTACCACCAGGCAGGACCATCGATTCTGAACTCTAGTGCGAACAACTGATGAGATTAAAGCAAGAAGTTGAGAGAAAGCGGCCGGAATTAATCAACAGAAGGGGTGTGGTTTTTCATCATGATAACGCTAGACCTCACACATCTTTAGCCACTCAGCAAAAATTAAGAGAGTTTAGCTGGGAGGTGTTAATGCATCCGCCGTATAGTCCTAACCTTGCACCTTCAGATTTCCACCTGTTTCGGTCTCTTCAGAATTCTTTAGGCAGTGTCAGGTTAACATCACGAGAGGACTGCCAAAACCACTTGTCGCGGTATTTTGACCAGAAGTCCCAAAATTTTTATAGCAATGGGATCATGTCCCTACCTACAAGATGGCAAAAAGTTATCGAACGAAATGGTACCTACATACTTTAGTTAAATGTAAATAAACTATATTAAAAAATGTTTTGAATTTTCTTAAAAAATGCGAAGAAACTTTTTCCCCAACCTATTATATTAGGTCTTCTTCACAACGACAAATCCAAAGATAATAATATTTGGTATCTATCATTAGACAAGCTTTAGTAATATGTGTAATATCACACTTCATAAAAATTATTTATCGTTTTTAAGTGAATTCAAATAAAATGATGTATTCGGGAGGCACTTAAAAAGAGTTGTCTCCGTGTCCAATTTTAACATAATTAAACATACAACAAATTATCAAAACAAATCTAAAGAGGTCAAAGATATGGCCTATTTTTAGTTCCTTTATAAAATATAGGTCATTTATGTCATCGTCGTGATTTTAAGTATGACTGTTCATTATCCTAGGTGACACTATCACGGCCTTACAATGCCTTAATTTAAGCTGGGCGCGGTTTGGTGTGAACGTAAGGAATGTCTATTTACTTATTATTTTGAAACGTATATATATTTCAAAACACATTCCCTGTAAATCGCAGCAAAATTACGTTTCAGGCTATTCCGCTGGCGTGGCGGTAAGCGGCGCAAATAAGCGCCAATGCCTCCACGCATTTATCACGCTTAATTTGCTATCAGCGTCGTTGTTCCCGCTAACTAGACGTGGCATAATGAAGTTCATTCTTTGTTTTCATTTGCACGTTTATTTTTTTACCTTTTTTTTCACAACGCTGCCAGTGTCATCTGTCACACGCAAGCCGACAGCGTGCTCCAGTCAAACCATTACTCGGTGGACTGTAAACAACACACAAAATCCAACAACAACATTTAGTACACCTTCTGTCTTAGTATTAAGGGACAATTTAGAAGGGACGCATCTCCTTTGCAGTGCGGTCGTACGAATTAGAGCCTGTAAGTATAATTTGTGTTTTATGTAGAGGGAATAAGAGCGGTTCTCGTAAAACTTTGCCCGGATTGAAAGTTCGCGCAATTACGGCTCATGAATTCTGTATCAGCCACCATGAATATTCATAACGAAATGTATGGCGTATTTTGTTGATATTGTTAGGCATTCGTGTTATGCGCAGATAGCGAAAATACTATTTTCCATATAATTTTTAATGCTGGGTTTTAATTAAAATTCTAATAGATATTTATTTTGCAGTGGGGATAATATGGATTTCTATAATGATAAATAAAAATTTATTAACAATTTAATGTGATATTATCATACGCATTTATCCCCCAAGGGGTAGGCAGGCACGCAGCGGGCCCAGTGTGAGGTAAGCGATATAGGTATAATCAAACTTAGTGTTACATGCGGAGGAGCTCAATCCGGTGACCTCTTGAACGAATATTGCCGTTTTTTGCACTTGGCTGTTGCTGCCGTCTAATTAATTAATTACATAAATAAATTCACATAAGGTAAACGCATGTATTACCTCGATAGTTAAAAATCTACAGGTATTACCGAGGTAAAAAATATTATTGCAGTTTTATGCAATTACAGTCTTACATTGAACCGGTTATTCATTGATCCTTTATAAAAGTTAAACTTTTTACGCAAAATATGCCTGCAATTGCTGAAAATAACAATAGTAATAAATAATTCGGTAACCTGCGTTTACCTTAGAGACAACAATAAATATCTGAGGTCGAAAAATGGTACTCTTGCCCCCTTATTTTCAGCCCATCTCGCTCTAATTCGACGCAATAAAAAGTGACACGAATAGAGATTCCGTGATTAGTTAAGTTTCCGACAGTTTAGAATAAGGGGCCTGCAAGAGGTAAATGACATAAGAGGCCACATATTATCTTTTTTTTATTACTGTCACTTTTAAATTTCGAAGGTCAAAGTGCCAGTATAGAAGTTATATGCGCAGTTGAGTCCGTGTCTGTAATGGCGGTAGATAGGTTTTTTGCGACAATGTAATTACGGCATTGTTGAGCGCATGTAGCGTGCAATACAACACACGAGCGGGCAAGTGAATTGGCTAAATGTGACTCAATGAACAAAAGGACTGATTTAGATTCATTAAATGTATTTTTTCTCTTGTTTACGATATAAACATTAAGCGATACGTGTAAATAAAATTTTGTCTTCCGCCTGAGTCTTTATACGTCCTACTGCTGGGCACAGGCCTTCTGGAGAAACACGTTAGGAATATGGGCCGTAACACCACCACGCTGGTTGGTCATTACCAGTCTTTAAAGGAATTACAGCTGGATTCAAAGAACATGAGGAGTCAGTACCTTCGTATAGGCCATAACACCACCATGGAAGTATACGAAACTGGTCCAATGGCTTAAAGAGCTGGGAGGAGCTAGAGATCGAAATGGTCGGATAGAAGTACCCTCATTGAGGATAAGCGACAGGTAAGCTCTTGGCCTTCAATCTCATCTGATGGTAAGTGATGATAAGGCCAAAGGTGGAAGCGAGCTTCACCTGTAATCCTTAACAACTGAGGAACTGGCTATCTTACTTCTGATTGCCGGAACACAACAATGCTTATAACATTGTTATTATGGCGACAAATTTAGGTAAGCCGGTGGTAGCTAGCCAGGCGGGCTCAGAAGCCCACCAACCAAACCGAGCAGAAAAACCCCTGCCCCCGTGGGGAATCGAACCCCGGACCTCCCGATCTACACCCTGTGGTGTCAACCACTACACCAGAGAGGCGGTATGCAATCGTTGCTTTTGTCTTTATTTTATTTTTCAGAGCATTTATCCTCTTTAAACTCATGATGTACTCATCGCTTAATGTATGTAAGGCTGATTTTATTATATTCTTAATTTGTTGATTAAAAACAAAACATACAGTTATATTCTAAATTTGTTGATTAAAAACAAAACATACAGTCGAATTGAGAACCTTCTCCTTTTTTGAAGTCGATTAAAAAAATACTGAGCAACGGTATTCTTACCCATGTTACCTTTTTAAGCTTAGTTGCCTTTTTGGTAAAATTCCAATCTAACTTAGTAAATATAGAAGATTCAATGCAACTGACAAAGATGTTCCTTTCACTCGACCTTGCGGTGTTGAAAAAACATTGGCACAACATACTATCACATTTTGTAACACGCACTTAACTGGGCGTACGCATATTTAGTTTTAAATGTGTTTAATATGTTCATACCACGTAGCTTTATTTAAAGAGATATTGACCCTATGTCAAGGACAGACCTCCTTATATTACTTTAATATTTGTCTATGTACTTTTTTACTCCTCTTTACGTCTGTCATTCTTCGGTTTCTTTTCTGTTCCTTCAGTTTTTATTGTATTTTTTATTATTTTATTTATCTGTCCTCGACATCCTAGGAAATAATGCAGATTGTATTAGCAATTGTTCCGGTAAAATAAGTAAAATAGTTTCGGAGAACTTGATTAAACTATGCACAATTTTTTGGCAAGAAACATAACAAGGGTTCATCACAACCACAGATATACATTTACATCCACACATACATACATATAATCACGACTGTTATCCCCTAAGGGTTAGTCGGAGACCAGGCATAAGCACCGCAAAAGCCGTCCACGCCATAGTCCGCGCTTCAGTGACTGTACATGTGCTCAGCGTGACAGGTGGTGAGCCCATCGCCGCTATAAGCTATTGGATGTACATTTACATATATGATGCAACTGCATGTATTGCGCGTGTTAGAAAACCCCGACCAAACGTCGGGTTGGCCTCTGTCTGCGCGTCCGAATAGCTGTAAAGAGTAAAAAAATCCTCGATGAGCGAAAATTGGTGGAGAGGCATCGGCGGCACCGGTATTTTTCAAAATGTTGGGATCTCCCGCCTCAAAATTACGGCTGTGTCGTCACAGTAGACGTTAAAATTTGACGCACTTGGTTTCATTACAAATCGTTGTACTTGCGTCAATGTAAGTGTATATCTGTGATCACAACAACAATAATAGTTACTACTCTAAAATAGAAGTATTATTATGTATATGTGAGACAGAGGCAGCCACGCAGACGACTCAGTCTCCAGCCGCTGTGGTTCCAGCAACTACAAAACCTGTTGAACGTCACGTTACATAAGTGCTCTCCAAATTGGTTTATTGTACGTCGCCAACTCGACATAATAATCTCAGTATATTCTATGATATTTATAGATTACATTAATATTCATTGAAAATTAGTTTTCAATCACTTTCGTCAACTAAGCCTGATAGCTTATAGGAATTGTGGAGATTTTGAGAAGTTTCAAGGGAAATATAATTTAGAGCAATATGGATTTTGTTGCCAAGAGAGATAGGGCAAATTATTGCTTGTGTTAAATATTTAGAGGGCTTGTCTGTTAACTAGAGCGTGTTTTCATACAAATTGCTTAGACTAAAGTTAGTATGTGTGTTTTGGAAGCTATTGAAGTAAAACATAATAAATCTGTATTGTAAAATGCTTAAAACCAAGTCAGAGGGATGTAAAAAGAGGGAAAATACCATTATAATTTTTTTGTTTCTCTGTCTGTTTGTCTGTTTGTACGGGCTAATCTCCAAATGATGGACCGATTTCAATGAAATTTTGCATGGTGATGTCATCATCTTAGACACTTTTTATTTCGGAAAATTAAAGGATTCCCGTGAGATAGCGAAAAAAACCATAGTAGCCGCGGACGAAGTCGCGGGCAGCTTGTATAAATATATTTTTTAATATAAAGTCTATTTTTGAACGTAGTAAATCAATAACTATGTAAAGTTAATATGAACCGTGAACATATAAATCGGTTAGATGATATCGTGATGTTTAAAACGAGCGTCTTAGGCCCGTATTACAGAACCAAACTCAAGCGTAGATCTCTGCTTGAGCGCAGTTAAAAAGGGATGGCGCTGTGTGGGATCAATAGCGCCATCCCTCTCTAACAGTGCTCAAGCAGAGATCTAGGCTTGAGTTTAGTTTCGTAATACGGGCCTTAGTGTTTGAATGCTTACGACCAGGCTAGGTGGAAGGGAGAAGGAAGCCAACATCATCTCTTAGCATTTATCTCTTGTACAAGAGATAAATGCTAAGAGACGATGTTGACTACTAACTATGATTGGACAGTGTACTCATTTTACTGTGTCTACGTAATGTTAGTGTTCAGCTCCTATTACCTGGCAAACCAACTATTAAGTAGAATACTTTCTTCTCGAAACCTTAGCACTTCTAATTCACAAAAGTGCCCAATCAAATCACAACTTTATATTAGGTCCTTACCTATGAAATTGGTGTTTTGTATGGAGATTTTGGGGACTTCTGCATTTTGCCATACTAACATTTTATCAGTTTTCTTCACAACGACAAATTCAAAGATAATAATATTTGGCATCTATCATTAGACAAGCTTTAGTAATATGTGTAATATCACACTTCATAAAAATTATTTATCGTTTTTAAGTGAATGCAAATAAAATGATGTATTCGGGAGGCACTTAAAAAGAGTTGTCTCCGTGTCTAATTTTAACACAATTAAACTTACAACAAATTATCAAAACAAATCAAAAGAGCTCAAAAATATAGTCTATGTTTAGACGAGGTAATTATTTTTTAGGAATCTTAATAGTTACAGACAAAATACTAAGAGAGAAAAAAAACACCAATTTCATAGGTAAGTACCCAATATAAGTCACACGTGTCACATGTATGACTTTTCGAGTCCTGATTACACGGCCAATTACGATTGTCATATAACTGCAACAAGTTGTTCGGATCAGGCGTGATTCAATTTCCCCAGCTTATGAGTACGCGTTAGATTTCCCCCGAGCACATTGTTTCTTTACGCCGACCACGGGGACCCCTGCTTCGGAGTTTCGTATCAAGACAATCATTTTACTTTTATTCTTTGAATAACCTTGTTATTGGGTTTCTATTCTCTAAGGGTACAGTCGACCGCATATATGCAATTAAAATTATCGCAGTAAATTCAGTGTTATAACTACAATGTATTTTGTAGAGTGTATTCATTAGATCTTGATACGAATGACATTAGACTGTACGTCCATGATTTTGGTTATTAAGAATAATTTAATCGTTGATTCAGTCCTATTTTAAGCCACAGATCAAAGAAATGTAATTCACTTAGTAAATTTTTGTACTGTCCTTTTTAGTCCATAGTCGACAGCTTAGCATTTTATTGCTAAGCAGGAGGATTTAAAGGTCATACAGACTTTCCTAAATGAAGAGAAATACGTGGTTGCAAGAATAGCTTACTTTCCGAAACACGAAAATAGAGGTTGAAGCTACTTATAGAAAGGAAAAGAAGTGGAACAGTCTATTAAAAAGAGATTGTGAAGAAGATATTAGATTCTTTGGGTCCAACGTTGAAAATACGGTCATTGATTTTTTTAAATAGAAGTTCGAAGCTGAATTAGTTTTTAATAAGTTCAGGCATAGATAAATTAAGAAGTATAGATCGCTATTTCGCTATAGGTTTTTAGTTCGTCTAAAACTTATTATTGTTGCTTGTACTCCTTCGTTCGACTTATTACGTTAGGTGGCGCTACTATACTAGTGGAATTACTTAATTTATCTACGATTCTTGTCTATTTTTTATTGTATAATAACTACTGGCTGTTATATTCATTTAATTATTTATTTGTGACCATCAGAAAATAATAGATTGGTGTTTTCATTACTATATCATTATTATTTTACATAAAAACACAAGGTAGATACAATAAATTCATTAATCAAACTCAAATGGAACAATCTTATCTTTCAATACATACATTTCATTTTAAAATATATATCGCTTAAATATTTTACTTAAATTAAGATTTTACTTAATACATTATACTGTCATTTAAGTGGTGTTGGTACGTTTTGGCTTTCGATTGAAAACAAAGTTACCTTCGCCATGGTCAAGCCGTGGATGGGTGACGAAAACTTTGTGATCTCGAGCTCGAGGCTGTTGGTTGGTCCCGGTCGCTGTTACGACTGTTTCTACCCACCAACACGCATTGAGCCAGCGTGGTGGTGTTACGGCCCATACTCGGTGTTTCTCAATGAAGAAGGCCTGTGCCCAGCAGTGGGACGTATATAGGCTGAGGACAGTCATTTAATATATTCCAACTTCATAAAAAATCGGAAACAGTTTCGCATGAAAATTAAAAAAGTAAAGTTTAGACACAGAGTTTTTATCTTGAGCTTCGAGATCGTATACAATCAGCCAGATACGGTGTAGTTCTCATAGCCTGGATTTAGTAACGTCGGTTCCTTAGCCAGTAATTATGTACAAATTGTAATTTCATTCGACAAGATACTTCGGTAACGTTGGTAGTGAGAGCGACCGGTTTTAATTATTATTTTGGCTTTTAAACTGAACGGTTCTGCAATCAAAGCTTCGTGAATTAAAAAAATTATACTTTCGCTTACTAGACTCACGATATACTTATATTTATTGCCGTTTTACAACCAAATAATGATTTTTTTTTTATTTTTTTTTTGTTCCTTTTTGGAGCTCAAAACCTATGTCATTTGAAGAATGCCATTTGTAAATGATCGATAGAAAATGAATTAAAACGATATTAGTAACTAGGCATTTGAATATATTGCTTGAGAAAATACGGTCTCGTAAATAAATACGGTAAATAATACTCGTAAATAAATACGGTCTCGTAATACTAAAATAAATGAATTCTTTTGATGTGACCATACTGCAATTCCATTATCCACACGTTTTTTTTCGCAATTCTGTAATACATCAATCGTTGAATTTACTATGCATATTGTGATATTATGCATTATGCGTTTCTTGCGGATTTTTGTCCACGCGAATAAGAACTGCTGTGTGGTCACTGCTTGTTACCGGATAATACCAGGTAAAATAATATGAAATTCAAGCAGCATTGTATCTAAGCTCCCGAAGAAACAAATTAAAAAAGAAAGTATCCGACAAAATGAAAGAGACTCAACAGAGACTCAGGAAATTGAGTACCGGTATTGGCCCGAGTTCGGATGTTGACGTTTATTTGCCATCGTATTGTCTGTAGGAGTTCGACGCAATAATGAACCAATTTCGGATTCGACAGAGCTAAAACGCTCCAGCAAAGCTGAATGAAGAATTCGATATCAGCATTTTTTAACGGTTGATTTTCCGAAAGGGAATTGCTATTGTTAGAATTTCGTAATACAGTCAAATCAAAGGCAGTATGCTTGAAAATATTTGAAGTATTTTGTTTCTATACAGACAAAAGTCTTATCTTGCGTTATGAAGTTTTACCAAAAAAGACATCAATTTTGAAAAGTACTCGTTATATTGGGTCCTTACCTATGAAATTGGTGTTTTTATTCTGTCTTAGCAATTTGTCCGTAACTATTAAGATTCAGAGTATTCCTAAAAAATAATTAGCTCATCTAAAAATAGACTATATTTTTGAGCTCTTTTGATTTGTTTTGATAATTTTTTGTAAGTTAAATTGTGTAAAATTGGACACGGAGACAACTCTTTTTAAGTGCCTCCCGAATACATCATTTTATTTGCATTCACGATAAATAATTTTTATGAAGTGTGATATTACACATATTACTAAAGCTTGTCTAATGATAGATGCCAAATATGCCAAATTATCTTTGGATTTGTCGTTATGAAGAAAACTGAAAAAAATTTTGTATGGAAAATGCAGAATTCCCCAAAATCTCCATACAAAACGACAATTTCATAGGTAAGGACCTAATATTTGGTCTTATAACAATGACGCATTAATTACAAATTGTTTCAATTAATCAGAATTCAATTAATCAAAAGTTTATTGCAAGTTTTTGCATAATGTACATAAGATGGTCAGGATTAAATACAAGATCATTATGGACCCCGCTGGGCACGCAATTTACTATAGCAGAGAAGAGGACGCATTTGTTGACATACATTTACTGTATGGTGATCCAATTTACCATTACTTGGACTGTATCGTACCAACCATTGAAGGCCGAAGCACAACCAATCGTGTGCGTACTTTGACGTTGTGGTGTTCAAATATATGGGAAGAACGCCGTTTCGTTGCGCTAGCGCTTCCCTTTCGATCGAAAACAAAGCTACCTTCGCCATGGTCAGGCCGTGGACGGGTGACGAAAACTTTGTGATCTCGAGCTCCTCCGTGCTTCAGAAGGCACGTTAAGCGGTCCCGGTCTATTGCGACTGTTTCTACCCGCCAACCCGCATTGGGCCAGCGTGGTGGTGTTACGGCCCATCCTCCTCATATGTTTCTCCATGAGGAAGGCCTGTGCCCAGCAGTTGGACGTATATAAGCTGACAGCGCTTACCTATGCGCATTGCGGTTCCCATAAAATAAAGACGTTCAATTGCATCCCTTAGACGTCACACCCGAACATAGTTAAGCGTATCCTCGCGAGTATACAGCATATACGTATCCAGTGTGGCTCAGCCTTTATAACAATAATTAATTAAAATCTCCGTTCGCATTTACAACGCCTGCGTAAAATATTTGCACAGCGGCCAGTACGTCCAATTTCCTGGAAAGTGTTTTAATAACTCCATAGCTAATTTCCATACGCCATAATTCATTGCTTAGTAGTATTATAAAATAGCCGCCTCTTCCTGAATGTATCATGGGTTGCGCCAATGGAATGTGAGATCTTCTCTGTACGTTTAAATTTATACTATATTCGGATGTGAGTGAGCGTAGAATAGTTACTTTGAGATAGTGTAATGGTATCTAGTCTATAGCCTTCCTCAATAAATAGACTATTCACACTGAAAGATTTTTTCAAAATGGAACAGCAGAATTGAAATTTCACTGCTACTCTATTAATAGAAGCAAAGTTTATAGTGGCGTAAATTTGTCCATAATTTTTCTGGGAGGCGTTATTTAATTTTTTTAACATTCATGGCACCCGTTCCCATGGAAATATCGGGATAAAAGCCTATGTCCTTTCTCAGGGTCTGTGTACCAAATTTCAATTAAATTGGTTCAGTATCCAATCCAAAATCACTGTTTTCATCTATGCTAAGGAATGCGAGAACATTTGCCTCTCGGTAGAAAAGGCCCAATCCTTTAGAAAAGAATATTTGCTCCGAACATTTGACCATTACCGTCGTAGCCGAGAATCCTCGTAATTTTTTTACCCACTATTAGACCTCTAGACTTAGGATAGATAAAGGATGAAATCGCCGAAAAATGGTTTGATCTACATATTATTAGTTTCCAATAGGTCGCAATCGGGTTGAAGCGGGTTAAACTTACCCTTTCGATATTCGGTAACATATCATCGATCATACGAAACTATGCGAGTGGAAAATCGTGGAAAACAGTCCTGAAGATTACATTGGTACTCTTCAGTTTACTAAACATTGTGGGCGAAATGTGAGTGTTAACACTTGTGCCTTCCCCTTTGGGAATATTGTCTTGAACACAACATTTGTTATTTCTATATTAAAATACTTTTTTCAATCACAGAACCTCTGACAACTTCGACAAGAATTAGCAGTATTTTTATATTTTTCTTTCCTTTTTCCCGGAAATTGTAGAACTTACTTACTTTATTATTACTTTGGATTGGAAATTTCGACATTCTACTCGTATCACCTATAATCACAGATCACTGACAGCCGCTTCGCTATAATCATCAAGTTTATTAACTACCATACATTTCGATTATTTTTCAATAATTATTATTTTCAATAATTTTCAGTGTTGAAAATAAACAACCAATCAACGGTTATTTCAATGGTCCTAAGGACGGTGAGTTGGTTCTATCGTATTTAAAATAAAAAGCCTTTGTTACGTTTTGAAAATAAGTCGTCTGATCTATCAACACGAGGTATGTTGACATACCCTCAACCATCAAAAATCTTGTTAGATAATTTTTTAAGTTCAAAATAGATATTACAATAAAATAAAATCATATATTTCGCAAGTAGATTGACAAGAAATACTTTTGCACGTAATTTTTTTTTTCCTACAGCACTTTGACGTGAATGGCCTGTTGTGAAGAAGTGCTGCAAGAAACTAAACAGTTAGCTTTTTTATACATACATTATAACAAAAGGAATTGACAACATTTTAAACATTACAAATTATATTATATTATTTTATATATATTATTGTAACGACTAAGGTTAAGAAGGACCATACAAAAATTACTATTTTGCTCCTACAAATGTCTATTATTTTTTATCCGTTCCGGAATACAGAATCCTCTTAGACTGGAAACATGAATAATATTTATTATGGTAATCCATGGACACAGCAATCTGATTATGGAAATTTTATTAAAAAAAGATGGCCTGTAAAACGAGACATGAACAAAACGGAAGATTATTTGGATGAAATGTTTAATAGCTATAAAATATTTGGCTGGACCGTGGGGAAATATTAATTGTACTTTTTGAAAAGTTTTGATGTATTTTTTCTTGAAATATATTTTCACTTAACAACTAATACGGAGCAATATTGTGAGTATGTATTGTGTATAGCATAGACCAGAATAGTCGATTTTTTTAATTAAAATTAATTTTAAAATAAATTGTCTTTTATGTACATGTGTTTTGTGTAAAATAGATCTTGTATTAGTTAGGTGTTTGGAAAAACATTTCCAAAAAAATTTGGTTTGTTTTGGAAATTCATAAAAATATATATATTTTTTTAATATACAACAGGATAATCATAATAGAAACAAAACTATGCAGCAATTGCGCAAGCGTTTTCACTTGTATCTGATTTTGATTCAGAAACTTCAGTTTTACGAATTTCATTGTTACACGGTATTGGGCGTCGTCACGGCATTATTGGACAATGGAACTGTGTCTCTGTGAATAGAGAGCTTAAGAAATAATGAGGCCAAAAATGGCACCCACAGTTAGTAAAGGTGGGCAACCACTGCTTGCCAGGAGCGTAGATAATCTAGTTTGATTTTAAACTAGCTGTGCCCGCGAAGTCGTTCGCGTGGCTATTGATTTAATGCCGATAAAAGTTAACAAAAAGTTTTTGTGTGTAACACTGCATTGTTTTATTTTACAAAGTGCTCAACATTACATTCCTACCTCTTATTAGCAAAAATGTTGATTGGTAATAGTAAACTAAAACCTTTATTAATTAAAATAATGAAAATAACATTTCTCGTCAGTGTCATCTAATTAATTGTTGTCATAGTGATAAATCTCTGTGGTGAGAAACCGAGAAACTTTGAAATTCGTAATGAAATTACATTTTGATGGGATATGTCACATAATACTCGGTCGGGCAGATATTGATAACCACGGTTACAACCGCGCGGTACCTATTCCCATGGGAATATCGGGATAAAAGTAGCCTATGTCTTTTCTTAGGTTCTGGACTATCTGTGTACCAAATTTCAATTGAATCGGTTCAGTAGTTTTGACGTGAAAGCAAGACAGACAGAGTTGCTTTCGCATTTATAAAAATATTGGGTCCCTTACCTATGAAATTGGTGTTTTTTTTTCTCTCTTAGTATTTTGTCTGTAACTATTAAGATTCAGAGTATTCCTAAAAAATAATTACCTCGTCTAAAAATAGACTATATTTTTGAGCTCTTTTGATTTGTTTTGATAATTTGTTGTAAGTTTAATTGTGTTAAAATTGGACACGGAGACAACTCTTTTTAAGTGCCTCCCGAATACATCATTTTAATTGCATTCACTTAAAAACGATAAATAATTTTTATGAAGTGTGATATTACACATATAACTAAAGCTTGTCTTATGATAGATGCCAAATATTATTATCTTTGGATTTGTCGTTGTGAAGAAATGTAAAAAAAAATTAGTATGGAAAATTCCCCAAAATCTCCATACAAAACACCAATTTCATAGGTAATGACCTAATAATATGGATAATGATTTATGTTATATTATTGACGGATAGATTGTTCATTATACATGGGAAGTGATAACCATTGCCCACGGATATTTGCAACCCCCGAGGATTCACAAATGCGTTACCGTCCCTTTAGAAAGGAGTTTCGCTCTTTTCTTAAGGATTTGAATGTCGTAACGGTCCGGAAATACCGCAGAAAACAATTGGTTCCACAATTGATTAGTACGTGGCAGATGGCGAAATGAAGGTGTTTAACACCTCATTCCCGAAGGGGTACCCTTTAGGGATAGGGGTCCGATGATTTGATAGGTATGTAGATAACATTATTATTGCGACAATTGCTAAATAAGTATTGCAAGCTTGGTTACCTACTTACGACGCCATTTATTTTATTTTTGCGAGTTTATTGTAAACTGTTTAATGATTGAACCAGTGAGTTCTTGTCTAAATGAATAACGAAGTTTTGCTTTCTACCAATATGAATGAGGTCCACTTTCCCACTAAGCCTTCTCCCTTTTGCCCGATCTTCGAATTCCTTCGGTGTAAAGTCTTTTGTGAAATTGTGAAAAGTGACTTTATTTCATAGGCCAAGTCTGGCACTAAATAAGTCAATATTTTACAATCAAGAAATTTACATTTACCAATTCATATAATTAAATAAAAAAGTATATCATATATTAAGATTCATTACCGCGAGCGCTTGTGCCAAGTACAACCACAGAGCTTTGGCTATGGTTGTATTCACAGAACAATAAAAAAGGTGTTGTATTCGATACAAGCGACCGGATTCCGAGAGTCAGGCTTTTCATGAGAAGAATCCGGAAAGAAACACATGAGCCACTTTTTAAAAAAATAGCCAATCATATAATTATTTTCTTTCTCCTTCATATCCGCTTTTTTTACCAATAATATCTTTTCGGCTAAATTACGTAAAAAATCCATTTATTATTATTATTATTGTTATATTCCTTATTGTCAAGAGAGAAAAAAGCGTGGTGGTGTTACGTCTCATATTCCTCATCTGTTACTCCATGAAGACAACCTGTTTCCAGCAGTGGCACAAAGTGGGTAAATAGACTAAGAATGAAAAACTATGTTATCGCGTCGCTATACCTGTAAAGGTGGCCTAAGCGGAAAGAAAGGCAATTTCTTAGTGCAATCGACGAGGTCGCAATGCTGTTAGCATCCGACCTTGCCGCGATTTCAGGAGAGCGTCTTGTACCAATAAATAACAACCTTAGACATACGAAAAATAAATCTTACTCCCTTACGTTTAAAGTCTAGAGTTATCAGTGTTATATTTAGAATACGGCCTTCACATTATTTCTGAATCGGTGATAACTTCCTCTAGCGATGATACAGCGTTTCGACTTAATTACTATATACACGTGTCATAGGTCTGTAACGTTATGTGTATCTTATTCAGTGGTAATAAAGATAGTTTTAGAGTTTTCTTTCAGTGGTTGTGTATAATGTTAACTAGTAGCGATTAACATATTTTTGAAGGTTGATAAAAGCAGTTCGCGAGGCCGGAGTGCATCCTCCTTATTTAGAATAATTATATTATCGGTTAAGTTAATTCACATTGCTATATATTTATTGCTCAATAAGACAGCGGTAGCCGAGTTGGGACGGACGGGGCACTACTCGTCCGAGAGGCCGCGGGACTCGCGCTTTGAAGCCCACCGCCTGTACCCCTGAGTTAGAATAAAACTTATTATGTACGTAACACTAAAAGATTTTAGAAAATAAATAACGGCTAAATGTAGAAAGTTGCCAATACTTTTATTGTTTTTCGAAGTAATCTTTGTTCCTCTCTACACATCGTCGCATTCGATGGAACCACTGAGAAAAGCAGTCGGCCCATTCCTCCTTAGGGGCCTAGTCTATGGCATTTTCGTACGCTTTCACCGCATCTTCAGGGCTCGTAAAGCGAATACCTCGAAGTTTATCTTTAGTTCTTGGTATTAAATGAAAGTCGCAGGGCGCCAGGTCGAGACTGTATGGTGGATGACTCATTATCGCGACACGTGCCATAGTCAAATATTCAACAGTCCGTTTTACGGAGTGCGCTGAAACATTGTCGTGGTGAAGGAGGATCCCGCTTCGAGGGCGCTGCGTCAAATTTTTTCCAAGACAACAGGCAAACAGCGATTGACATACCAGTCTGCAGTAACTGTCCTTTCATATTCTAGCATAACTGTCGTGAAATAACCTTTCCGACCAATGAACGAGGCAATCATCTTTTTTCCTTGACTTCTTCCTTTCTTTACCTGAGTTGGCTGATCCTCAAAAGGAAACACCCACTGAGCTGATTGTCTTTTGGATTCGGGTTCGTAGCAATATATCCAGCTTTCATCACCCGTGACGATGACAAATATAGCATTTGAAAAACCGCCGTTGAACTTATCTAACATTTCGCGACACCAGTCCATACGAAGGCGTTTCTGGTCATCGGTTAAAGTATGGGAAATCCATCTGGTATAAAGCTTCCTGACGCCGAAATGTTCGTGTCATATTTTTTGAACTTGACTCATACCAATGCCTAGGCTTGCCCGTATCTGCTGATAGGTCACTCTCTTATCTTCCTCTATCATCCGTCCTGATGTTATCTTCAGAAGTCGCTGTTAAAGGACGTCCCTCACGCGGATCATCACTGAGATTGCTACGTCCACGCTTAAACTCGTAAAACCAATTGTAAATAGTGGCACGAGATGGGGCTTCATTAAAAAATGCTAATTGAACTCCATCATAGTTTTGTTGTTGAGTAAGCCCACAACGAAAGCCATAATAAATCGTTCGCGGAATATTTTCTCGCGTTAAGTTCATTTTCAAGTGTTTAATGAGACTTTTAGATTTGCCGCTAATTCACAAAAACAAATAATTGCAATATATTACATTAGGTTACCAAAGAGTCCTATAATTAAAATACAAAAAAGTTTTCATTTGCAATATTTCTAACTGGCCAGTTCTAAACATTTTCAGTGTTGCCTAGGTATAATTGCGGATATCACATGCCTCACATTGTGAGCAGTGTATGCCAACAGGCTCTCCTCCTGGCGACCTCCACCTTGCTGGCTCATAAGATGCCCTTTCACGCCTCTTTTGAAGGAACCAATGCTGTAGGAAGGAGGGAACACGTGTGCCGGTAGATAATTCCTCCTCCATTCCTTCGGAGAAAGAGGCGTTATGGTATGTTAAGTGTTTGATATATTTTTTGTCAGAAACAAACGAACGAACGTGTCCCTTACATTATTACACATTTCCTACGGGAATGATTGATTTAAGGACTTTAAGGCTTCATAATAAAGCATATATGGAAACTAATAAGTTAATCTAGCCGAAAAGATATTATTATATAATTAACTAGCTGTTGCCCGCGACTTCGTTCGGGGTTACTATGGTTTTTTAACTGTCTCACGGGAACCCTTTAATTTTCCGGCATAAAAATTTAAGATGTTGACCAGGGATATAAGGTATCACGATAAAATTTTATTGAAATTGGTCCAGCCATTTGGAGATTATTATTATACTCTTTATTGCAACTCAAAAACAAATACATAAAACAGGTTGTTAACATAATATATGTTTGCAAGGGCGGACATATCCCTAACAGAGATCTCTGCCTGTCAACCCATGAAAGTAAGTTAAGTAAATAGATTATAGGGGATACACAAAGACAAACAGACAGACGTAAAAAAAAATAAAAAAAATTGATATTATCTCGTTATAGTTTTAATATATGTGTAGATTTCTCTTTAATAAAAATCTCATTAATTCTAAATTAATTCTATTCTCATTAACTCTATCCGCGAACAGATCAATAAAAATCTAGGAAATAAATATTATTGATATGATGATAAACATTACCACCTATATAAGTTTGAATTCCTCAATAAAACCTAACCCCATAGGGACTTGAACCAACAAAGATTCCCAAATTTATTATTCGGGGTTACTGTAATCACAAAAGAGTTACGTACTGTAATTTTGTCGACATTTACCTATTCTGTGGGGAGTTTAAACGATATATGACACGTACCTGTATACATTTATTTCTGGTTTTAAAGCGCGTAATATATAAGAACTTTGTTAAAGGCCTGACATTTATAGATCTGGATAGTGTGAATGTACTGTGTTGATATATTTTGGACCCGCATGGTTATTGCAGCGATGTGGGTAACGCGTGCGCGTGCGTCACTTAAGTAGGGACGTCCCTTTATGTTTGAGTTAAAATTTAACTAATTATGTTGCCAAATAAAATTATTCTCATTTCTGTAAATTTTTTTTTTTTTTTTTTTCTTTATTTGAGAAACATACAGCATGAGGTTATACATTGTATACAATATGAACTTAAGTATTTCATTAGCCTAATTTGTTTCTACCGCTAGGTTAATCAATTAATCTATCGCGAGAAAACGTGATTACAACATGTAAACAAAACTATTTCAAATAAACACAATTATTATAAACTTATGTATGTAAACAGAATAATTTAAACAAGTGTGCCAAATTATACAAAAATAAAAAAACCATTTGCCATAAAACATAACAAATAATATAATATGTATATAGAAAAAAAAAAAAAAAAACACATCAAAGCATCCTCCGATTCTTCTCTCTCAATAATTTTCTATAATATGTTAAATTCTCATGAAATATGTCGATGCCCCCAAAGCTACTATTATGTTTAGTACATGCTCGTATGATAAAGCTGTTGGATCTGTACTTCTTTTTCCATACGGGAACAGAGAATGTCACCTTATGCCGTGCACCAGGTCTAGCGCACCTCAGAGCGAGTCTATTCAAAAGGAAAGGAGAATCAACAAGGTTATTGACAATTTTATATAAAAATAATTGATCCTTAATCTCACGGCGGACAACTAAGGACTCAATTTTGACGGGACTATAACTTTTGAACCTATATTTTAACTGTTTAATAAATTTGTTTTGAATTCTTTCAGCCATATCGATATATTTTGCGTACATTGGGTTCCACACAGGAGAAGCATATTCTAATTGTGATCTTACGTAAGAATTATATAAAAGAATCATGGTTTTTGGATTTTTAAATTCGGTACTTTGACGCAAAATAAAACCAAGTAATTTATATGCTTTCGCAGTTATAATATTTAAATGTGGTTCAAAGTAAAGGCCACAATCCAGTTGAACGCCCAGATCTCTCACCTCGGTCACTCTGTCTAGTATCTTGTCAGACAGTTTATACCTAAAATTTATAAATTCTTTTTTTCTTGAGAATGTAATAGTATGACATTTGTCTACGTTCAAATTAAGCCCATTACGGGTGCAATAATAACTTAATGTATTTAAATCATTTTGAAGTAACTCGCAGTCGTTTTGAGACTTTATAGTTGCAAATATCTTTGTATCATCGGCGTATAGTAATGGACTTGAGTTCTTAAAGCAATTAACAATATCATTTATAAATATATTGAAAAGCAAGGGACCGATATGAGAACCCTGAGGCACCCCAGAACTGACTGGAGTGAAACTAGAGGTAAAACCTTTGACTGTGACGGCCTGGGTTCTATTTCTGAGATAAGAAGTGAGCCATCGTAGGAGATCGCCATGCACACCAAATGCTCCAAGCTTATAAATTAGCAGTGAGTGCGAAATTCTATCAAATGCCTTAGAGAAATCGGTGTACACAGCATCAACCTGAAACCCATCCTCCATTGACTCAAAAACAACCTCCAAAAATTCGCAAAGGTTGGTCTCAGTTGAACGCTTAGCAAAAAATCCATGTTGGTGAGACGTTAAAAAAGGGCTTACAGAAGGATAAAGAGTGTCATAAACAATCTTCTCAAATAATTTAGGTAGAACTGAGAGCTTAGAAATACCACGGTAATTACGGACATTGTGCTTGTCACCACTTTTATGGATAGGGATAACAAAGGAACGCTTCCATACCTCTGGCATAATACCACTAGACAGAGATAACTTAAAAACTTGTGCTACTGGGAAGGATAACTGCCTGCAACACCTTCTTAAAAACAAGGGATGCAGACCATCCGGTCCACTACCCTTCGATACGTCTATTTTTGAAAGGTATTTTTCCACCTTTTCTTGCGTTATCTCAATATTACTAATTAATGTAGACTTAGATTCATCGACATCAAGTTTAGGTACCATAAACGAATCACACACAAAAACAGATTGAAACATTTTATTAAATAAATTGCAAATTGACTGACCATCATAAGCCACCTCAAGATCAAGTTTCATCGTTTCAGGGATACTGTTAACATTTTTTTTAGATTTAATGAAGGTCCAAAAGTGCTTTGAACATTTATTAATATTCATCTCTGATCTAGTCATAAATAAATTGTAACAAGAAATTTCAAGCTCTTTAACAGATCGTCTTAATTCAGAAAACTGTTCGTAGTCAGATAATCTACCATATATCTTCCATTTCTTGTGCGTTTTCCTCTTCTTCTTAATCAACTTAATGAGCCCATGAGAAAACCAGATGGGATAATTACTACTATCAGAAGAATGTTTTATTGGAACGAATCTATCGATTATGCTATTAACTAATGAATAAAATTTATCCAATGCCCCCACAATATCCGTATTACTCAAATGACGCTCCCAATCAACTTTGGCAAGTTCCCCATTAATAGTGTCATAATTCGCAGCATGAAAACGCCGCACAGTTCGAGGTGCCTGCCTCAGCCATGCATGGCTTTGAACAACCGGTGCGTCCAAAGCCAAGGACGGATGATGATTATCCTCAGGTTCAGATAACGGTTCTGTTCGGAATACCTTACATTGAAAACTAGAAAAGACCAAATCCAACGATCTGTCGTTAAAATTTCGAATGGAGTTATATTGAGACCAACCCGTAAATGACATAAACGTAAATAATTGAGCGGTCATTGAATCAAAGGAAGGATTCGATAAAATCAAACTGTTGTTGGAATTATCCCCCGTCCAAGATGCATGTCTGATATTGAAATCACCAACAAT
Organism: Parapoynx stratiotata; assembly: GCA_910589355.1. Classification (NCBI taxonomy): domain Eukaryota; kingdom Metazoa; phylum Arthropoda; class Insecta; order Lepidoptera; family Crambidae; genus Parapoynx; species Parapoynx stratiotata. Next base: position 16,477,235 of record OU342464.1, read on the forward strand.
AAGAAACTCGTCCTCAGGTCTATTCACATTAAGTTCGGTTATATTTTCAAAAAATGATTGCTGTGATGAAACCTGGTTCACGGTAACTGGAAAATAACAACAATACAAATGAAGTCGTTTTGGATGGGAACCGCGCGATAATAAAACATCGATATGAGTCACATCAGCATCCGGAAATTCTGGAAGAATCCCCGTACAGTTTAGGTCAACCATCAACTCACGCTTGACGGCAATAAGCGTGCCCCCACCCTTTGACATGTTCCGTCGCACATAATCCCGATCAGTTCTATATACTGTGTAACGAGAATCGAAAAGTTCAGCATCAAAAACGCCAGGTAACAGCCAAGTCTCACTTAAGAAAATAATGTCAAAATTAGAGTTAACCAAGTTACGATAAAAAATTTTAGTTTTTGTCCTAAGTCCACGAACATTTTGATAAAAACATTTTAAAATTGTATCAATCTCTGTGACGTTTTTATATCCAAATTGAAATTTTGAGTCATTCTTAATTCATACTTTAATAACTTGTAATAGATATAAAACAAATAACGATATTCTCCATTTATTGCTACTAAAATAAATAATATCAATTGATCAATACATTTCAAATAATTAATAACTGATTTAAAAACATAAATATTTACGTGCAAAATACGACAAAATACTAGATTCAAAATAACTATTCTCAATAACAATAAGCAATCAATAGAACGACTCTCATGCGCAGTCGCACATTTATACAAAAATACCCACAAAACAATAACGAACGACGGCGACAAGCTGTCTCTCAAAACTTGATTTCGGTAAGTAAAATAACCACTTAAAATTCCAACGTAAAAACCTTGATCGAATTGATTGCGTTTAAGACTCATTGCTCTTTGGCTTCGCGAAAGCACGGAAATTCCTAGACTGTAGCGTGCAATGGATATTACACGCGGTGTTACAGTAGCCGTCTCACCGATACATTGGTAGTGGTCACTAAACAATGAAATCAATAGTCGCTCAGAGGCTCCCAACCTTTCGCACGGCACAAAATAATACAGAACTATAAAAATTAAACATCGACACGTCTCACTACAAACACTACAAAATTTTTTTTTTGATGCAATAAATAAAATATAAAAAATTAAAGTAATACTCATGTGATTTTTTTTAAAGATTCCTCCGATGTGATGTGGATAACCGGGGACTTTTCGGACTTGCGAACCATGACAGTGCAGTTACGGACCCAGCAAAACGCGTAGTTCTTTTCTTTGGCCTTGAGCTTGGATTGGTGGAATAGAATTTTATTACGTGAAGAAAGATGGTCATTAAAATAAATTCTATTAGTTGTTCCAACAAAGCCGATATCACTGGCTTTAAAATTCTTCAATTTCCGAAGACAGGCCAGAAAGTCATCCTTCTTGTATCTTGATTGCATTTTCAAGATAATTGGCCTGCATTTCAGACTCTCAGTGTCATTTTTTACGGCCACTCTTGTCACAAAGTCGACATCGGTCTCGGGGTTAAGGGGAAAACCACTGTGGTCCGCTATAGTTTTGACCATTTTTATTAGGTTCTCTCCAACCTTTTGAGGAATGCCGTTAATCTGTATGTTGGATCTTCTAACCCACTGCTCATTTTTGTAGCCTTCATCAAGCATGTTTTTAACCTGATTTTTCAGTTGATCAAAATCTTCTTTGAGCATTTCGACACTGGAGACTCTTGATTCGATGTCGTCAACCCGGGATGAAAGGTCGTCTAGTCGGGTATTCAATGTAGACTTCACGTCCCCAAGGTCAGCCTTGACTTGTTGAAGGTCTTGCTGTATAATTTGTATAGAAGACAATTGAACCTGCATTTGCGATATTTTAGCAGAAATATCATTCAACAATGCCATTTGTGGTTGCCCAGCTCTGTCACACTTTTCTATAGCTGGCTGCCTTGGGGTGGACGTAGATGGCGATGATGATGATTGCTTATGCTCCAACTGAAGTCCTGATGAAAATTTTGCAGTATTTGGCGATGCGGGTCTACTCGAGTCTTCAGCCATTGATACGTCAAATGCCGTCGTCAAAGATTGTGACGCATCCCTGCAAGTCTTACACATCCAGGTAGCCCTTGCACTACCAAGTCTTGAGAACCCCCTCTCCGATATACCTCCGCAAGCTACCGAAAAATGGTACTTCTTCTTGCAGACTGAACATTCCGCGCAATTTCCAACAATTTCGGCACAACCTGCACACTTTGTGGTAAACATGTTGGGCACCTCTGGATTTACTATTCGCACCGGGCACACGTCTCCTTTCAACAGATATTCGCACGCGAATGAATTTTCTTAGTCCTAACAAATTAATGAATGTTAATATTATTTATGGGAAGTAATTAAGTGGGCAGCCGTTTTATTATTTGGGCAGCAAACAGAAATTTTGACAGCAACATAAATATTTGGGCGGCAAAATAATTATTTGGGCAGCAAAATAATTATTTGGTCTGCAGGATAATTATTCGTTTAGTAGAACAATTAATTCGGTTACAAGATAATTATATGGGCATCAAAATAATTTGTTGAGCCGCAGAATAATTATTTGGGCAGCAATGTATTTGTATATGTTACCGAAAATGTATAAAACCTTGGAAAAGGATCAATGAAGGATCAGGTTAGGTTAAGGTTATTTTTTTATGGCCCTTAAAACAATATTTGTGTCATCAAAGAGAAAACCTTTGAGTTGCTGCCTATTTATAGTTATTTCGCTGACAAAATAGAATTATCTACTGCCCCAAATTTGCTGCTCAATTAGTTATTTTAGCTGATCTATTGTATTTTTTTGCTCACCAAAATGGGAATATTTTGCTGACCATTTAAATAACACCTATTATTTAATTCAGAAACACACATCAAATGCAATATCTACCCGCAAACTGCCACTGTCGTCTTGGGGTACAATTTAGGAAGTTAAGCATTGAATTTGGTTGGCGGCACCAGATGACGACTTAGGGCCGGTTTTTGATCCGTGGTCAGGTTGACCAGTTGTTTAAAATATGGTCCACTGGCGAAAACGTATGATGTCGTAATATGACAGCTCGTCGAATACCACCAACCCATGGTCTTACCTGCCTTACGGCAAACAGACCGAATCACGGGAGAGCGCGGGGTACTTGCGAATGCTCTTTCCCACACCGCGCTTGTTCTATGCTCCCTACAAATTCTATTTCCATCCCTATTGTTGCCACCTCTCCCCCTTCTGGGGCGTGACAGCGACACAGTCACAGGACTTCGCGTCGGGCTGCTCTTCTGCTGATACCCGATCAATCGAAAGCGTGCCTAATGGTGTGCCAGGAGTGCGCGAACTCGCGCAACGCGTTCCAATTGTTGCGGCTGCAAATGAGGTCCTGGTGATATATGGGGCCAGACTCCACTGTTTGCACAAGATCCAACATTTTCGTTTTTGCGTCCACATACAGCGAACACTCCCAGAGTGCATGGTCTCGGCTCTCTTCAACGTCCTCTCCACAGGGACACAGTGCTGTGCTGATTCGCACAGCGTACGTATTGACGAATTTTCAAATATTACCATAGTTAAATAATCATAGACAATTTAACAACAACACGATGCTGGGATTAGTAAAATGGCGGTTATCGGCACAGCTGATGTGTATTGCTTCGAATTTTCATTGCAAACTTAACGATTTGTCAAGCTGACGTGACACATTTTGGCGGTTCCGGTGACGCTATTGGTCTAGACTCTAACTATTAAAGTTACTATTACAACGGATTAAAAAACTCACCCTTAGAATTGAGTCGGTACTAAGTCGTCATTGAGGGTACTTTGCTTATATATAACAAAAATAATACGACGTCAACGCAACTGCCCCTAACGCTGACTCTGATTTCTAAATTCCAATATTGCAAATAACGTCTGCATCTGCAGTTCCTCAGGTGCAATAGATGTCTATGGGCACCGGTGATTACTTTCCATATGGTGAACCGTCTGCCCGTTTTCCTCCTCACATAAAAAACATTGGTTAAAAAGGGCAATGACTCGCAATATACGTCTAAGACCTACTTCTCCCTAATCAATACCAATAAGTTACGGCTTCTAAGACAAACAAGAATCTATTTAGAGCAGTTAACAATGTTGATTATACTCGTAGAGCAGGGTTACACAAGTCGTCGGCTGCCCTGACAGCCGCCGTGGACAGACGCAGCAGACCCGAACACGCCCGTTACATAGGCCCTGCCTGTCTTGTACATTTTAAGCGGACTGTTTGGATTTTCCCTGTTACCTAATAGACAACAAAGGCTTTTTTAAAGCCGATTTCAAAATAAGGCGTTCTCAGTTTGACCTTTATGTATGTAGATTGTTTGTTCGCGATTTTCTCGCGATTGGCTGAACCGATTTTTGTATGGCTAAATGTGGTCTTCAGGAACACAGTGCTCCTTGGGCTCTGCCGACCCCTTCGGGGATTACAGGCGTGATTGTATGTATGTGGCTTAACCGATTTTGATGCGGTGTTCTTTAAAGTATTTTTATTATATGGGATTGCTTATTCGTAGTGGTGGTAATTAGTTAGTTAAAATTACAGGAATGGCGTTAAAGTAATGTCGTGATATGTCAGCTTGACCAATAGTACAATTTTCAGATATTGCTATAGTCAAATGATCATAGACAATTTAACCACAAAACGATGCCGGGATTACTGAAATGGTGGCTGGCGGCACAGCTCATGTATTTTGCTTGGAAAATGTATCTCAAGCTTAAGCATAAACATAAGCAGTTTTGGCCAGGAGAGTGTTCCGAATAGACATGACAATTAATTAACTACTTCAGTATAACTATTACAATCACTTGTATATATTGATACGTCGCTTTTGGAGCATTTACCTTCCAATTCAATTTTGACATTTGTGACTAAGAGTATTATATAATACACGTAAATTTTATTAGGTTGTAGAACATATTGATGTAAAGGGAGGACGGAACCCTTGCAGATTTTCTTGCCTGTATCTTCTCTAGACAAGGCCTCCCGGTAGTGAACAGGCCGAAAAAAAAGTAGTGGTATTGTCAATTTTAGGATACTTATAATTTATTTTGTTTGTTTTGACTTGTCAAAAGTGTATTTGATGATACCAATTTGATTAAATGACTTTGAGTTTGAGTTTGAGCATCTTAAATAAAATCGTCGTTTTACATATAAAATACTATGTAAATAATTATATATATTTATGAAGCTGAATAAGTGTGAGTAGTCCCTAAATGTGAAACGTTTAACAAAAAATGACTCTTATGAATATGGCAAATAAGGGTAGATAGAAAACTTTTCGAATTCCGCCTTAACTGCCTCTCTGGTCTAGTGGTTCACACCACCGGGTGTTGATCGGGAGGTCCGGGTTCGATTCCCCATGGGGGCAGAATATTTTCTGCTCGGTTTGGTTGGTAGTAGGGCTTCTAAGCCCGCCTGGCTAGCTACCAACGTCTAACCAAAAATTATCACCTTTATAACAATGTTTTAAGCATTGTTATATTCCGTCAATCAGAAGTTAGATAGCCAGCCAGATCCTCAGTTGTTGAGGATTACAGGTAAAGCTCGCTTCCACCTTCGACCTTATCGTCACTTACCATCAGGTGATATGAAGCTCAAGAGCTTACCTGTCATATCAACTACGAATATACCTCTATGAAACGAGAATTGCCCACCAGTCCTGAACAGCGCTGGGAGTACTTACTAAACTTCGATAATCTACAATGCCCTTCCTAGAACCTTATTTTCTGTTAAAATGCATCGGGCCGTCCTCAACATAATTTCCTAACCAGAATTTTCCTAATCTCAGGAGAATAACCTTATTGTGGAAAACTTTCAACTTGAAAAGTAGATTGAAATTCTAATTTCACGTCAATCTTGAAGGTTTACCTTTGAACTTGTTAGCAATGATTGAAATTCTGCACTTTAGAAAACATTTGTAATACCAACTTAATTATTAATGTGGAAGATTTTAATAATAATTTTTATTTATTCAAGTGAAGTTATATTACGAGTATTATTTGTCATGTCTGCACTAAAACATTTACTGCTCTAGAGAGATACTGTGATAAACAAAGTGAACAACTAATGATATTCGGAATTTCAACTAAAATTTACTTCTGCAGAGAAGGAATTGCTAATGATCATCCGATATCAATCCCTAAAACCTTAGGCATCCATGAAAACTTCGATTTTATAAAAAAAAACACTTAACATAAATTTATCACCCAACACTTACATGACAATTTTCCTTAAGTAATATATAACATAGTTTCTATGTACAACTTAATTGTGTGTCGGTAGAGTTCATTGACCGAGCATGCGGGCTCTAATAGAGTCCTGGGGCGCTAGTGATGCGCCACCGATAATCTGAATTGATTATCGATGTTTTAGACGCTAGCAGTACGATGTCCGAGTAATGAGGTTTAGCGTCACGCGAGAAGTTGAGAACCTATTACTAGATTATTTAGTACGGATAAGTACAGTGCGGACATATTTAAGAGATTTGAAATAAGAGCTTTTATTTCCTTGGAAGACAGGAAAACAAACCATCTAAACCAAGTGTAATTTTAATCCTTGTTTTAAAATGAGGACCTTAGTGACAAGGGTTCGAGAGCAAATATGTGCATTTTCTTAGTCGGTGGTTTGATTTTGTAGCTAATAAATCTTCGTTTGGAGCGAGAACAATCCTTCAATACTTAATATCTTACTCACTGAGATAGGAATAGTAAAATGTAATGAAGTGAAGCATCATATTGAAATTTTGATGCGGCAAATTAGCGTAGACAAAATAGAACTAAACACAATAGCAAACTATGTGCTGGCATGTCGGAATGCCGTCTGGGACATACGTTGAGTGACAATTTTTATGCAAGCATATCCCTGCGAAATTCTACATAGAACGTTACATAAGCCAGCTAACCTTAAAGAAAAGTTCACCTAATGTTAAAAGTCAAACTCACCTCTGGGAGTACTCGGAAAATTTACAAAGATCACTCCAAATTTGCGATTCTGAATTTATAATAGCACCTGAATCTTGTTTATCTCTAGTTTGGTACAACAACTATTTACATAAATATTACATCTGCAACTACTCTGCATAACAAAGGTATCACATTTTAACGTCGAAACATCCAAAGCTGTGAGGGTAAATGATTCAGTGTAATTTCCCAAGAGCGTCGAGCGTAAGATTCAATATTATGCGGTTGGCAACTGTGCCTTGCAAACTGTTACCAACATAACATTTCATTGGAATTTAATTTCAACCGTATTCCTTGGTCACATTGGTCTCGAAGAGGTTATAATGATAATGTTTGAGTTCCTTTTTAAACGAGGCCGAGCCGGTTGGAACCAACCCGCATTGGGCCAGCATGGTGGTGTTACGGCCCATACTCCTCATGTGTTTTATGAGGATGGCCTGTGCCCAGCAGTGGGACGTATATAGGCTGAGGAAGGAGCCTGTTGCCATTTACCCAAATGCCGAATTCAAACATTTGAACGAGTAATTTAAACTTAGTGTATATCACTTGTCCTGTGCATGGCAATAGACTCACCTGCCTCTCCGAGGATATAAACGCTGTGATATGCTATGTGAAATTTTGGTGTGTGTATTATTTTTTTTTATAAAACAATATAATTATCGATAATCGGTTATCAATCACACCACTATGGAAAAGTAGATTGAAAAACCTTCCAATGAGTTGCTAAATGATTACCAGATGTGAACACTGACGTCAGAGACCTCACCATTTTGCTCCAGTTCCATACAAAAGCAGAGTCCATGACATTTATATTTTCTCGAATCAAAAAAGGGAAGTTCTTCTCTTCATTCTTAAAAAAACAACTGAGGAAATTAAATCTTGATCCCCTACAGCACAAAACACATCTTGGCACTTGTTATTGAAAAAAAAATTACTCTGTGTTTCACCAGGCGAGAGGTGGAAGCGGAGGATTTAGTGTGGGGTGTGATAAGAGATGGGGAGAAGGAAGAAGTGGATACTGGACTAACGAGTCACAGAGTAAATAAATCCTTACCACAATTACTATTATTTGTCAAAAGAAAATAACCATCGTCACCAGCCTATATACGTCCTACTGCGGGGCATGGGCCTTTTAACACAGGAAAACATATGAAGACTAAGTAATTGAGTCGTAATGGTAACTTCACCACTCTGTCCCAATGGTGGGAAAATTGGTGGGATTGCAATAGCGGCCGGCACCGATGCGCGAGAAGTTTCTTCCGAAGCACGGAAGATTAAGAGATCACAAAATTTTAGCTCTGTTAGCTTTGTTTTCAATAACGAACTACGCCCTCGACTTCCACGGTGTTAATCACGCCTGTAATTATAAGTGAGTGGATTAATGTTTACTGATGACATTACCTACACAATCGAGAGTTTGAGCCGCAAAGGGAAGCAATTAGAGCAATCAATATACATGATGTTTATACATTGGTGTAGTAATTAACACGCATGTGGACAGTGCGAGGTGACCGACGTAAGCCGACTCCCGACGAAGTTCATAATTGGACGCGCCTACGGGGAGCTGTTAGGAACTGTTCACGACAAGTTTTATTTGATTCTGTCAAACGGGACTAAGCCAAGTGAAGCTGAAGTTTAACTTGTAACGTTCTTCCGAAATTTTTTGAAGGAAATTGTTTATGGATCATTTCAAACAAAAAATGTTGAATATGAATTTGTATTTTTAAATTATTTTACATTGAGGTGGTTTATGGAAACCTGTGAATAGTTTGTGAAATAAGAAATAAATGAATATGACAAAACTGTATCTATATCGCCTAAATGGTTGACAGAAGTGACCTTCACTGCGTGTAATTTAGGTTCCCGTGACTTTCACGCCTTATCCCCAAAGGGGGAGGGAAGAGGTGTTAAGATCCAAGTTTCCTCTGATATATTAAGTACTCGTGTATAAAAGGCGGCGGGCCTGTTACCCACTTTTATTCAAACTCAGTATAAGAGGTATAAATCAGCAATCTCTTACACAGGTATTGCAGATTTCTCTTCTCAGAAATCGCTGTCTTCAGACGAAAAATAAATGTAGAAAATTGTGATGTCAGAACTCCAGCTAGATGAATGATGGTCTTAAAGAGCAGGGGGGGACGTGGGGGCAAAGGCTGCGATTCAAAAAATATGGTAGCGGGAAATAGGATTTACATTCTATATTGATCATTGTCCAACAGTTGGCGAATACAATTAATAATATTAAAATTAGCATGGCATGGTTCATAATTTTTAACACTATACTTTCGATATTTACATTACGCAATATTAGCTTTTACCCGCGACTTCGTCCACGTAAATAGTTACTCTGGGATAATGTGATGGTATGTAGCCTATAGCCCTTTCTCAATAACTAGGCCATTCAACACTGAAAGATTTTTTCAAATCGGAACAGTAGCCTCAATTGGAAGAATTGATAATTTACTCCTACTCTATTATTAGAAGCATAGGGGCGTAAAATTGTTCTTCATTTTTCTGGGAGGCATTATAACATTTTTTTTTAATTCACTCTCATGGCACCCTATCACATGGGAATATTGGAATAAACGTAGCCTATGTCCTTTCTCAGACTCTAAACTATCTGTGTATCAAATTTCGGTTGAATTGTTTCAGTAGTTTTGACGCGATAGCGAGACAGACAGACAGAGTTACTTTCGAATTTATAATATTAGTATGGATTTAACTGGTCTCTGGAAGGGTAAAAATATATTTATATACCTTCTTTGTACTTTTGAGGCACTTTACTAATGATGTGGGTAGGATCTTGGTACACAACAAGACGCGTAAGACCAGCTTGGTGGTGTACTAGACTATCTATACCTATAATATTGGGCCCTTACCTCTGAAATTGGTGTTTTTCTTCTCTCTTAGTATTTTGTTCGTAACTATTAAGTTTCAGAGTATTCTTAATAAATAATTACCTCCTCTAAAAATAGACCATATTTTAGAACTCTTTTGATTTTGTTATGATAATTCGTTGTAAGTTTTATTGTGTTAAAATTGGACACGGACACAACTCCTTTTCAGTGCCTTCCGAATACATAATTTGATTTGCATTCACATAAAAAAAGATAAATAATTTTTAAGAAGTGTGATATCACACATATAGCTAAAGCTTGTCTAATGATTCTTTGGATTTGTCGTTGTGAAGATAACTGAAAAAATGTTAGTATGGAAAATGCAGAGTTCCCCAAAATCTCCATACAAAATGAGAATTTCATATGTAAGGACCTAATATTTATCTACCGTCTTCTTGGGTACATTGTGAGAGAACAACTATTATGTAGGTTCAATAATGAGCCGAAGATGATGCCAAAATGACGTGATTAAGAGGCACTCGTACAGAGCGCGAGGTACAGCATTATATCACCTTTTTAATTTTCTCTCAGTCTCATGGTACTAATATCAATTCATAGGTCCGTGTATATCAGTCCGTCATAATTCACACGCGCTCCCAAATTCCTTTGCCACTAGGGAAATTCCACGCAGCAAAGTGACATGTTGTCAGAACCACGCGAATTACAATACATCACACAACCTAACACGGCATTATTTTTAGTAAGAATTGCGAAAATAGAAGATTTATTTTTCACACCGTTGTTTATTTGGTTGCGTATTGTATCTATTTTGAGTCTGGATAAACTTTGTAATCAGAAGGCCGCAGAAATTTTGAGTCTGGATAAACTTTGTAATCAGAAGAAATCAGAAGAACGGGCCGGAGAGAAAAGTCCCCAGAGACAAAAATCGTCATTGCCTCTCGCTTCTTCGTTCGCTCGGAAGTAATTTTGTCTCCTACAGCAAGAAGTAATGCTCTAAGAAGAAATAGAACTCATTACAAAACGAATTTCTCACGGATAAGTTAGACATTAACAAGACTAATGTAATTATTTGCAACATATGAAACTTATAATCATATATGTCAGACTACCTTGTTAGTAAAGACTATTTGATCTAAAAAAAATAAAGAGCATTTCCAGCTGTTAGATAGATCCATCGTTTTAAAAATCAAAGTATAGTAATGTAGTCGCAAGGATTTAATTTTAATATTTAAAATGGATTAATCACTACCCACATTTTGTAAGCTCGTTCTGGGTTAATTATTAATCAATTTTCGTCGTATGTTAAGTAAAATTTTCGCTTACGCAAATTCATACCGCTCTAGTTATTAAAACAGTATGTCAACATCAGTCGCAAAGATTTTTCCCCAAACTTATGTACAGTTGATTGTGAATATCGTTTGCCTAAAATTGTGCCCGGTGCATGGCAAACAGGCTCGCCCCCTGTTACACGGGGATACACCTCTGCCTACCCCTTCGGGGAAAGGCGTCATGATATGTTGTTTTGATAAGTTATTTTTCCTAGGTTTTTCAGCAGAGTTTTTCACATTATTAAGCTTTAACTATTGGATCAGTACATCAGCCTCTTACTCAAAGTCATATCATTTATTGGGCTTCGGTATTACATACGACCTCCGTGGTCGAGTGGTCTGCATACCGGTCTCAAGGCGTCGCCATCTCGAGAGGTTCTGGGTTCGAACCCCGGTGGGGGCAAATGTTTGGGTGATGAATTTTCAGGCATATATATATATCCTATATATATATATATATATATATATATATATATATATATATATATATATATATATATATATATATATATATATATATATATATATAGGATATATATATATCCTGAACTGAATAAACATCCAAGACTGGAGAACAAATGCCTATACATATATATCTATTAAATATATTTATCCGTCATCTAGTGTCCGTAACACAAGCAGCATTCGTTGCTTTAAATAGGGATAGTTGATAGGTGTGAATGATTGAAGATATTTATTTAATTATTATTATTTATACCTATTCATAAGAAGGTCAGGTTATGCCAGCCGTCCTCTAGCTTCCAGGAGACCTTTGTTCTGAGAAGAACTTACATACATATAATCACGACAATTATCCCCTAAGAGTTAGTCAGAGACTAGGTAAAAGCACTGCAAGCAGTGCATTACCATAGGCCGCGCATCGCCAAGCAGTGACTGCACTCAGCGTGACAGGTGGTGAGCCTTCGCCGCTATAAGCTATTGGATGGTTGTGCAGTTCTAAGTAAGGGAAGAACATGCCTTGCCTTATGAAGGTTCATGCTCAGATTATGAAATAGTGAAATCAAATTGCCTATAAAAGGTAATTGATCTGACGAATATAAACATTGAATTTAGTGTAATTCATAAAAGGAAGAACAGTTGAATCAGCTGCTAAAAATGTCAGCAGTTTGCAAAACAAAATTTGCAATCACGTCTTTTCTTTGGGATAGGAGGTTCCCAGACTTATTTTTCTCATAGACCACTTTCAAAATTTATCTAGTTCCGGTGGACCCTCTGCAGCTACATTTCTACCATATTCCGAACACTCGGCAAAAATGTGAAGATAACAAGACTCCTTCGAGTCTCCCGTGGACCCCTAGGGGTCCACCTGGACCACTTTGGAAACTAATGATAGACGGAGGTATTTCATAAAAATCTTGCGCACATATTAGGTCCTTACCTATGAAATTGGTGTTTTGTATGGAGATTTTGGGGAATTCTGCATTTTCCATACTAAATTTTTTTCAGTTTTCTTCACAACGACAAATCGAAAGATAATAATATTTGGCATCTTTCATAAGACAAGCTTTAGTAATATATGTAATATCACACTTCATAAAAAATATTTATCGTTTTTAAGTGATGTATTCGGGAGGCACTTAAAAAGAGTTGTCTCCGTGTCCAATTTTAACACAATTAAACTTACAACAAATTATCAAAACAAATCATAAGAGCTCAAAAATATAGACTATTTTTAGTCGAGGTAATTATTTTTTAGGAAAACTCTGAATCTTAATAGTTACAGACAAAATACTAAGAGTGAAAAAAAACAATATTACGCTTCCTCTACTCTCGTTGACAACTTTATACCTGCCCTTCGGTTTGAGGTGGATGACCTGGCCACTCTTTTAACTTTAGGAAATCTTTGAACATGGTATAAGCCTTACAATTTTTTTACAGTACCTAAACAAATTATTCAAAATGTAATCCTGATCATTTGTGCGGAATTAAATGCGGCTTATTTGGCTTAGAAGAAAGTCCTACGGGATATTGAGGGTAGGCTTTGCATATTATGAATTAGTGTAAATTTGACCCAAATATTCAATGAACTATTCATTAAGCTTTTCTTTAAGGAGATTTAAAGGAATGTATATGTACCTAACTAAATTTATATTCTTTTAAGGGCTTTAAAAACAAAAATATGATTATTTGACTCTACGGAAAAAACATGACTAAAAATATATGATGACGATCAAATAAAATGCAGTCGGTTATTTTTAGTTCTAAACAGCAAAATTATTTTTCTATTTAAAAATAAAAAATTTTAGACGTACAGCACTATATCAATAATAAGAAGTAACGGTTGTTTTCTTGTAATAAAAAGTAAATCTTTTAAATAATGGAAAACTCAGCGCTTAAGGTTTTATCAAAATCGGTCAAAATATGCGCGAATATTATAGAATAGACTTTTAATGCATTTTTATGATAGTTTTTTTTAAATTGGGACAGTAGCCTTAATTGGTTGAATATCGGGATAAAAGGTAGCCTATGTCCTTTCCCAGGCTCTAAACTATCTGTGTACCAAATTTCGGATGAATTGATTCAGTAGTTTTGACGTGAAAGCGAGACAGACTGAGTTACTTTAGCATTTATATTAGTATGGATTAAAATTTTCTATTTTTTTGTTCCATTTTTTACTTTATGTCCTATGACAACACGTTTTATGGTTTAGCAATTCACATTTGGCCACGGTTGTTGCTAAGCTAAATGTTGTTATAATGTACAATTGTTGTTACAAATGTTATAATATGTGCTGCTACTGATCAACATTTACAATGCATTCATAATACTTTTAGACACGGAATTTTTTATATAAACTTAATTAGGAATGCAATGCTATATAACTTGCAAATTAATCTAAATAAACTATTTTATACCCCGTAATCTATTTTCAATAAGTTAATACTATGTTGAAAGCATAAATAATTTATGTTTTTACATTATAAATTAATATATTCAAAGATGTTACTCAAATGGTCAAACACGTTCTATAAGTTTAAAAAGGAGACCTATTACGACATTCGTTCAGAAAACTACTAGTTCAAAGAAGAACAGGCAAGAAACTCGTAAAGATTTTCCCTGCATTTAATTTAAATACGAGTTCTTACATTTAATTTAATTTTTTTCAAACACGAGCTAAGAAAAGTCAAATACTTGACTTTTTATCAGTAGAAAGAGGAGCGCAATATTGAAGCAGTTATAGACTTTTGTATAACTTTTAAACTAATTAAATATCTTTAGCCATAATGCGCTTCGTTGTGTAAGTACCCAGTCTTCTTTAAAACTTATCTCAGAAGAAAGATAAGGTTAAAAAAAGTGCAATGTAGCGTTAAACCTAAGCTATAGCAGTCTTTTTTAACCACAGATCTATATATATATATATATATATATATATATATATATATATATAACTCAAAGGTGACTGACTGACATAGTGATCAATCAACGCACAGCCCAAACCACTAGACGGATCGAGCTAGCTGAAATTTGGCAGCATGTAGGTGTTATGACGTAAGCATCCGCTTAGAAAGGCTTTTGATTAATTCTACCCCCAAGTTGATAAAATAGGGGATGAAAGTTTGTATGAAACTTTGTCAATTTTAAACCGATCGGTCTGAGACTTTGAGAGAAATTTAAAGGGTTCCCGTGGGATAGTTAAAAAACCATAATAACCACGATCGAAGTCGTGGGCAACAGCTAGTTTACATAAATAACGCAAGTAAAACGATTTGTATTGAAACCATGCGTGTCAACTTCTAATCGTCTGCTGTGATATCACAGCCGTAATTTTGAGCCTCGAGCATCGGCGGGATCCCCTCCGCCAACTATCACACAACGAGGCATTTTTTAGTTTTTGCGGCCGATCGTACGCGCAGACTAGTCAGCACGCTTGGTAAGGGTTTTCGAACACGCGCAATACATGCATTTGCGTCATCTATGTACATGTATATCTGTGTTTGTAGCACCACAGAGCTCATCTGCTCTGTCACATTTACACTCACACAAACATCTATACATGGAAAAACGTTGAGTGCCAAGCAGCGAACTAGACACTTTAATTTGGAGCGACCAAAATGGGGTTGTAGGTTTAACCGCCTCTCTGGTCTAGTGGTTCACACCACCGGGTGTTGATCGGGAGGTCCGGGTTCGATTCCCCATGGGGGCAGTAGTTTTTCTACTCGGTTTGGTTGGTGGTAGGGCTTCTAAGCCCGCCTGGCTAGCTACCACCGTCTTACCTAAAAGTTGTCGCCATAATAACAATGTTTTAAGCATTGTTGTGTTCCAGCAATCAGCGGTAAGATAGCCAGTTCCTCGCTTCCACCTTCGGCCTTTTCGTCACTTACCATCAGGTGAGATTAAGGTCAAGAGCTTACCTGTCGAATGTAAAAAAAAATCTGTCTTATTAAACTACTATCACTTAGTTTTAAAGAATGTTTATTTCTCATTAAAACATATCAGTCACGTACATGAGAAAATATTAAATAAGGTAGGTAAGGTGTAGGTACAAATATACAAATATCTTTTGTGAGTGTTGAGTCGAGCAGCAAATCGAGGTCATGTGTAGGTACTTACTTGTATCTATATGGAATTTTAAATAACAAGTGCTACATTATTTAATAAACATACACATCATATAAGACGCCTACGTGTAGCTGGATGGACATTATTATTGGACTGTTATATTTTTGTCGCCGCCCATAGACATCTACAACACCGGAGGAGTTGCAGATGCGTTGCCGACCCTTAACACACTCTTTTTTTTATAATTTCAGTTTTAAGTTGTCAGGGTTCTATGGGGTCGGAACTGTCCATAGTTTTTGCAAACTTCTATAAATAGGCTGCTAACCAATAGGCGGGCCCTAGAGTTGCTTTACACAGAAAAAGATACGACAGGGGTAGCCCAGTCCACTCAGGGAAGTTTCATAGGTACGCTGGCTAATAGCGCCAGCGAGTTTTCCATACATTTCGACACATAACGCGCGCGTGTGACTATGAAATTGTGTTAGTAGCTCCGTGTTATTATAAGTACCTCTGAAACCAACCTCAATATGGTCTACATTTTTTGTTTTAAAGCTTAGTATCTTTTTTTTCAAGATCAAAATTAAAGCTCAAATATTACAATCTGAAGCCTCCCTTCAGTCTAAGTAGACTTCTGATCCCTATACTTATGTCTAGACTCCTAGACTTTATAGAACAATCTTAAACCCTACCTATTAACTAAATCAACATTAAACTGTTTAAATTATAAAGGCGTACGTGACGGTGGCGTGGTATGTTAGTTTATAATGCTCTATATATAGGTTTTAAACTAGTTTACACTTTTGTTGGTAAGTGACAACTATCGAGTGTATATCTAAAAGGTGTTTATTACGCACTCATGCACACGCTCGTGCATACAAATGAGGTTTTAAATATTGGGTCCTTACCTATGAAATTGGTGTTTTTTTCTCTCTTAGTATTTTGTCTGTAACTATTAAGATTCAGAGTATTCCTTAAAAACAATTACCTCGTCTAAAAAAAGACTATATTTTTGAGCTCTTTTGATTTGTTTTGATAATTTGTTGTAAGTTTAATTGTGTTAAAATTGGACACGGAGACAACTCTTTTTAAGTGCCTCCTGAATACATCATTTTATTTGCATTCACTTAAAAACGATAAATAATTTTTATGAAGTGTGATATTACACATATTGGTTAAGCTTGGTGTGCTCAATCGTGCGAAGCGGTACTTCTCTCCGGGGCAGCGTCTGCTTCTTTATAAGTCGCAAGTAAGGCCCCATATGGAGTACTGCTGTCATCTTTGGGCGGGTGCACCAGCATACCAACTTGGACCTCTTGACGCAGTTCAAAGACGAGCCATGAGAATTGTCGGCGATCCCGAGCTCACAAGCGGTATTGAGCCCTTAAGTTTGAGGAGAGATTTTGCTTCCTTGTGTGTGTTCTACCGCTTGTACAATGGGGTCTGTTCTGAGGAGCTATTTAACATGATGCCAACAGCTTCTTTTTATCACCGCACCGCTCGCCATCGCCAGGGAATTCATCCTCACACGTTAGAACCACAATGGTCGCGTACCGTGCGTTTTAGGAGGAATTTCCTTCCTCGTACGCTTAGGCTGTGGAATGAACTCCCTGGTGAGGCTTTCCCAAGAGACTACAGCATGGAGTCCTTCAAAAAGGGCGTAAAAAGGTTTTTTAAGGGTCGGCAACGCGCTGGTGATGCCCTCGGTGTTGCAGGCGTCCATAGGCTACGGTGACCACTGCCCATCTGTGTGGGCCGTATGCTTGTTTGCTACCCTGGTAGTATAAAAAAAAAAAGCTTGGCTTATAATTGATGGCAAATATTATTATCTTTGGATTTGTCGTTGTAAAGAAAACTGAAAAAATTTTAGTATGAAAAATGCAGAATTCCCCAAAATCTCCATACAAAATACCAATTTCATAGGTAAGGACGTAATATATGGCTTAAGGGTATATTCATAAGACAGAACGTAAATTATGACATACAGTGGAGATACAAACCAACAACCGAATTTATGACAGGTAAGGTAACTTTCTCTTCAGGAGGCAGGTTTTTCATAATTTTTTTGAATGAAATAGTAATCTTTATACCAGGGGGAGATGCATACATGCATATTATTATCATTACCCCCATATCCACGAAGGGTAGACACAGATGCAACACAGACATACACACACACACACACACACACACACACAGACACACACACACACACACACACAGACACACACACACACACACACACACACACACACACACACACTACTATTAGTCTGCGTGGGCATATCAAGATAGATAGATAAAATACGATGCAACACAGGAGGCCTTATTGCTAATAGCAATATCTTCCAGGCAATCCTTGGGCAGAGATAGAGTGAAAGAAAAGGTGGATACTTACATATTATATATAAGGTGCGTATATAAAATACTATATATAAATTATATAATATATTATTTGGTTAATGGGATTTTGTTAACTGCTTTTCTTACTTAGCATGTCGTAAAAGGCGACTAAGGGCGTATTGGGTACTGGGTCTGTGATTGTGTCGGCGATGAGTTTGCCACTTGTTACTACTCTATCACGTTATTTCCTCTGACCAAACCCGATTTTTGTATGGCTGAATGTGGTCTTAAGGGACACAGTGCTACTTGTACTCTGTCTACCCCTACGGGGATTACAGGCGTGATTTTACATACTGTATTATAAATGCTATAAATATTTTATTTAGCAATATATTCATACTTTATAAAATCAGAGGCAATATCGACAGTGGTATGGGGAGGACCCTAAAAAGCCTCCTAGATCGCCTCGTGTGTAGGCAAATCGGCAGCAGCCGATCTTCGGGCTGATTTCTCTCCTCCACTACCACAACTGCAACGATATTGCCTCTGATTTTATCGACGTGAGTAGACCCTTATAAATAAATATTATTATTTATATTATATCATTTATTTATTGACTTATCATTCTTCTATAGGTTATTTCATTCCTACTGCATAGCATTAACAGCCTATGTACTGATTTTAATATTTATCCATAACACAAGCGCATAAGAACTTTTTTATCACTACCTGAGCTGTACACGAGCGTAAGCAAACAACTAGAACAGATCATAATACAATTTTCAACCTTATCCAATTAAGTTAAGGTCGCTATAACCTAGAAACATGGAACTAAGTTCCTTTATAAAGTAAATAAAACGAGACTTAGTTAAAAATTAGACAATGTTGTCAGAGCTAGGTTGAGATACCTGAGGTTTGCCGGCGAAATTATGAAATGAGGGGGAATTCTATGTATAAATTTATTATCTCTATCTCGCTCGTGACAAATGCAATGTAAATTACCTATGGCGAGTCATGTAACAGACTACATAGCGGCGTTCGACTTAATTTCTCTAACCTATGCTGGTCCTGATTAAGGGATGGTTTTCCTTATTACATTAAACTACAAAGAGCAAACCTTTCAATTATATTGCCCTCGTCGTGTAGACCAGGGCTTCCCAAACTTATTAGTACTGTGACGCCCTTGTTGGGACTTGGTATTTTTTGCGCCGCCCCTCAACCCAGCCCCCAAACATATTTACCAATTTGAGTACTAGCGTAACATCACAAAAATATTTATTTGAATATTTATAATTTTTATTACAAGAAAATAAAATGAGATACATTAAAATGTAACTGGCTGGTTAATGTGACGGGGTGTGCTTGCTTTTTTAAGCATTGCTTAATTGACCGAGGCGCTCACTCGCCTCGGTCGCATCGATACACGATACGACGCCCTAGGACAATGCCGCGACGACGCCTCTGGGCGTCGCGACGCACAGTTTGGGAAGCCCTGGTCTAGACTATTTAGAATTAATGGTAAAGTGTTTCGTGCTGATATAATGGTATTTTGTTAAACTAGAAAAAAAATATTTTATACTAGATAAATGATTATTTTCGAGGTTTTAAAAATCCATACCAATATTATAAATGCGAAAGTAACTCTGTATGTCGGTCTCACTTTCACGACAAAACTACTGAACGGATTTAATCAAAGTTTGGTACGCAGATAGTCTAGAACCTGAGAAACGACAAAGGCTACTTTTTAACCCGGTATACAATTCAACGGGTACCGCGCGGGCGAAACCGCGGGAAGCCACTAGTAAATAAATAAATTGATTATCTAAAATCTTTACAAACATACATTCCTGAAGTGGTAGGCGAAGGTTAAGACGATACAATATGTTAATTATATGTTAAGTCCCTGAGACTATGCCTTTTCCAAATAGAGTCAGTACCTACCTACATGATAATGAAATATAAAGATAAAAAGCCAGACCACGTTATTTACGTCCAATGTGGGTTGTCATTTACAAATGGAACAAAACTAATAAGAAAAAACTCATACGATGCACCGATAGGCAGTAAATTTTTATCGTGGAAACTAGTTCATGGTACTTTTATTTCAAATATTTCTATGGTATCAGTGGAATACTTTCAGTTATTCTAAATGTTGTTAAAATATAATATATCGGCGTCACATTTCGACGTGTAAATTTAATAAATTATCTGTCTTAATTTTATAAATTTAGGGATAGTCGAGTTGGGACGGACGGGGCACTCCTCGTTCGAGTGGCCGCGGGAAACGCGGGTTCGATCCCACCGCCTACGCCTGTACCACTGACTTTGAATATAAGTTATGTACAGTTCAATGTGAATATCGCTTGCCTCACATTGTGCCCAGTACATAGCAACAGGCTCACCACCTGTTACATGGGGAACTAACATATCTGGCACATGGGTGGTTAACACCTCTGCCTACCCCTTCGGGGAAAGAGGCGTGAGTCTGAGGGTATGTTAAATTTTGATAGATCTTTTACTAACAGAATTGTTTAATTCCCTAAGAGTTTATTAAGAAATAATATTTTTAAGCATTGATTTAATAATATTTATTCTATCCAATATTAAGAAAATACTTTGATATTATTTTTGCTGAGTAACACAGACAAATAAATATGCCACTTAATCTAGTACTTACAGCAAGATGCGTGAAGTTATTACCTGCAACAAACAAAATAATAATAAGAATACATATATATCTTCACGCTACTTTCCCTGAAGGGGTAAGAAGATATAGATTCATATAACATTTCATTGGTGGAGAATAAAAAACACAGCGAAAAGAAATTTGACAATGATTATGATACAATTTTGTAAAGAATTTCATTTTACAATAGAAAAATATTCATTGGTTGTACTACAAGTATCTATACGGACGACGAGCTCAAGTCTACGGCGTAGAACATATTTCAAAAGTGAAATTTTTCAAAGACGTGCTACGCCGTAGACCGTGGTCATCGCCCGTAGCGACTGAAGAGTGTATGAGCTCTTGACATTACTTCTTATAATAATACTCATTGGTATCGTAAGCTATCATGTTATAGTATGTTAAAGATAATACTAGCGTTCCAAGCTCAGAGTAAACAGAACTGGAGTAGCCTTTGTCTAACATTCCCCTCTGCCAAATGCACAAGCATCGGATGCTTGCACGTTTAATAAAACTAGTTGAGCCGCCATTTTGACAGCCATAACATTGTATACGTTGCGGCGAACAGAGCTCCCGCAAAAATGCCTGCCTGTGCTGTTTTTTGTTGTAAAAATAAATAGAAAACATCGAGTATGCTAAAAGATGGTGTCACCTTTTATTTGTAACTATAATTTTTAAGATTTTATGATTATTTACTTCATTATTTCATGTTTTAGAATTCTACGATTTCAAATTTCGAACGCTAGTCTCGTGGGGAGTGCGGCTGTGACGTTGTCAAAACGCACACCCCACGAGACTATTTTAAGCGTGTGTGTGCGTGAAATTTAAATTTGTGTGTCGAACTATGCATGTGTGCATTTGTAAAAACGGTATAAGTTATTGTTTATGTGTGCTGGCTTTGAGTGTAGTGGTAACCTCCCCCCCCCCCCCCCCCCGCAAGAAATGGCAGAAAAAAATGTTTGAGAAATTGACTAATGGCTACTCCAGTTCTGTTTACTCTGAGGTTCCAAGCCAAAGACTGAACAAATTTTATTTTATATTTCTTCCTTAACTAACCTTTTGAGTTAATTATCTGATACAAGAAAAATTAAACCCTTTATTCCTCTTTAAAAAATAGGCCATTCCTGTCAACAGTATCTACATATCTTTAAGCGTGGTTGTAGATAAATACAAATTTTGAGGCGCTATATAATATGAAAGCATTGTATAAGCGGTCAGACCTTTACATGCGTAATTGAACAAGACATATCCATTAATATAATATGTAAATCTGACCTTTTAAATGTAACATTAATATCGTAATATTAATCTTAATTAATATTACGAGCAGTACTAATTACAATGTAATAGAATAGCTTTAACTGTAACTGTTTTGTGTCGGGTTTCTTAGGTACTTGCCACTGGTCGTCCGACTACTTGTGTTATCACATAAAAAAAAATCAAAATCAAAAATTATTTATTTTCTGTCTATCAATGTAACAATATATACAGTGATTGTGACCAAACCCAGTAGGTCCTAAAATGCCTGTGTCGGGCGGTACCACTCCTCCAGAACACAAAGGTACAAACAAATAGCTCATTGGATAGACACTTGAAAGCTAGTCTCATTGTGTGTGTCTGTGTGTGTGTGTGGCGGGTGTGTGTGTGCGCATGTACTGAATTACTAGGAACATACATACATACATACATATTATCATAATTATCAAGCGTCTCATTACTGCCCAACTGTGTTTGCTGGGCTGATTTAAAAAAAAAAATATTTTCCGCACTTCATGGTTGTCTTTTGTTTTGTTATTGCTTGGTTGTAAACTGTTAACAGTTTTTATATATTGATTTAATTACTCACATTACACTAAAACCAGCGTTTAATTCAGCATCCTTTGCCAGTCAGCAAGAAAATTACGCCCAACTTGTCTCATATGAAAATAATTCAGCAGTGTTCTATACGCATGTTAATCTGTATTTGTGTATTAACAATTTAATATACTGACATTTTACTTAATTGCATTAATATATAAACGAGGTTGCGAGACCGTAGTGTTTAAAATAACGCGCTTTTACATATTTATATGACAGTTGCACCTGATTTACCCGCCAGTGTATAATTTGCGGCGTAAGTATATGCCGTCGAAATTATCATAGTATGTTGAGTGCGACCTAGTTATTTGTGCCGACATACATACTAGCATTTGTTACTATGTATGTCCGATATTGGTATGTAAAATGGTAATAGGTTCAGTGTTAATATTTTACACTAGCTTGCATGTTATTGTCTGTATATAAAAACCTTGATTAATCTGCAAACTCGCAGTGAGATCAAGAGAATATTCGGACAGAGTAACTAAGTCAAAGCGAAAATCATTAATGCTATCAATAATCTATATTGGGTCCTTACCTATGAAATTGGTGTTTTTATTCTGTCCTAGCAATTTGTCCGTAACTATTAAGTTTCAGAACATTCTTATAAAATAAGTGCCTCTTCTAAAAATAGACCATATATTTGAGCTCGTATTATTTAATTTGATATTTTTTTGTAAGTTTAATTGTATTAAAATGAGACACAAAGACAATTATTTTAACTACCTCCCGAATACATCATTTGATTTGCATTAACATAAAAACGATGAATAATTTTTATCAAGCGTGTTCACACACATATTGCTAAAGCTTGTCTAATGATACATGCCAAATATTATTATCTCTGGATTTGTCGTTGTGAAGAAAACTGATAAAATGTTAGTATGTAAAATGCAGACAACCCCAAAATCTCTACAAAACACCAATTTCATAGGTAAGGACCTAATATCGTATAGTTCTTGAGTGGAGACCGCGTCTCGGTAAACGTAGTGTAGGACGCCCTGCGACCAGATGGGATGACGATATTCGTCGGTTGGCTGGAGTGCGCTGGATGAGAACGGCCGAAAATCGCGAGCGAAGGCGTGCATTAGGGGAGGCCTATATCCAGCAGTGGACAGGAGTAGGCTGAAGATGATGCTGCTGATTAGGCCACGTCCTAAATAGATGATTCAAAGCGAAGAGAATTGCGAAGCGTTTTAATGCGATTTCAAGCGAATGCAATTCAATAAGGCGGCCTTGTCCTAGGTGCCCGCGAATAGTCAAACAAGACGATACCTCGACACCCGCGTCGAATTTGCGCGTAAATATAAAACCAACTGATCGCGTTCGCTTCGATTCGCGCCGCGCCTCGCCGCACTCTACGCACGTTTCACTTAAGACACTTCAATAGGTATCGACTGTTTAGTATCCAAATTGCTCACGTAGCACGACGCTGCGATACTCTAAAGGACGCCAGCCATTCATTGCCTAATCCTGAGAAGAACAGGTAAGAAACTAGCAAGTCCAATCTTTACTTTACGTTGATTTACAAAAAAAAAGAATAATCATAGGCTTCAAATACAGAAAAAAGAACGAGAGTCAACATAAGGGACGTTCCATAGGAAAGCGGGCCGATTTTGAGCTGGCTGAGATTTCCGTACATTCTGACGTATAAGCGCGAGCGTGTGGCTGTGACTGGCCAGCATAGGTATGAAACCACACTACTTCACTATCCTGTCCTCAACCTATATACGTCCCACTGCTGGGCACAGGCCTTCCTCATGGAGAAACACATAAGGAGTACGGACCGTAACACTACCACGCTAGCCCAATGGTAGGTGGGTAGAAACAGTCGCAATAACGACTGGGACCAACAGCTTAACGTGCCTTCCAAAGCACGGAAGAGCTCGAGATCACAAAGTTTTGGTCACCCATTCACGGCCTGACTATGGCGAAGGTAGCTTTGTTTTTAATCGAAAGCCAAAGCGTACTAACCACTACGCCACCGAGCTACTCAAGTATATTCCAGTGGATTATCAATAATTACGCTATCATGTGGGTCGACTCTTTGTGTGCCACTCTTATTGTAAAAGAGATAATGAGACACAAACGATCTATGCTGCCTGTTAGGTTACTGACACTATGTATACTGTGAATTTGGAGTTTAACTTTCGTCCAAAGAGGTTAAATAATATCGTCGCCAAAATGAATGTACCAACTGCTTTTCTTGCCTAGCATGTCGTAAAAGGCGACTAAGAGCGTATTGGATACTGGGTCTGTGATTGTGTAGGCGATGAGCTAACCACTTGTTACTACTCTCACGATTTTTCATCTGACCAAACCCAAACTTCTATGGCTAAATGTGGTCTTAATGAACACAATGCTGCTTGGACTCTGCTCTGCCTACCCTTCCAGCCTACCGCATGTGTCGCCAACACTTGTAGGCCCGAAATACAGAACAAATGTCAAGCATAGATCTTCGCTTTAGTACCGTTAGAAGGAAATGGCGCTATTCATCCCCACATAACGCCATCTCTTTTTAGCTGCTATGCTTGAACCGTGATCTACACTGACAATGAGTATATCAGAGGAAGTTTGAAAGTAGTGCCAGTGAGAGTAAAGATTTCGAGCAATAGGTTAGCGTGGTATGGACATGTGATGGGGGATGAATGACACATTACAAGAAGGATGCTGAGCATGGATGTGGACGGACCTAGAGTGAGAGGAGGACCAAAGAAGCGATGGATTAAATGATATATGAAAAGAAGTGGATGCTGAGTTGACGAGTGACAGAGAAGAATGGAAGAAGAAGACTTGTTGTGCCGACCACACATAGAGTGGAAAAGGGGCAAGAAGAAGAAGCTTGAACCGTGATCTACACGGCCCAGTGTAATTTAAAAAAAAATATCAATGTCTCAATATCACAGCTGACTTTGGAACTAGTATCTCAGTTAAATTTGAATAAAACAAGTATATTGTGTGCCAATTAATATTCACTTGCCCCACGTGAACCATAATTTGAAGATACAAGTTCAGGACTTGATTATAACGACTAAAGTTACTGAGCGATTCAATTACCCCACTCGTGTATTGTGTTGAACATTAGACGGCTCGGAATTCATACAACTATTCAGAGGCAGTTTGTATATAAATATTATTTTTAAGATTTATAATAAACTAGTTGTTGCCCGCGACTTCCTCCGCGGTTATCATGGTTTTTTAACTATCACAAGAACCCTTTAATTTTCCGGAATAAAAAGTATCTAAGATGTTGACCAAGGATATAAGGTATTACCATGCAAAATTTCATTGAAATCGGTATGGCCATTTCGGAGATTAGCCCGAACAAACAGACAAACAGACGAACAGGCAGAGAAACTCGTTTTAAATCCCCCTGCCTTTATTTTAAGCATTTTTTGTCTTTGTTCAGACATTCGACCTCTATAGTCTTATTATATGTATAGTTAATGTACCCAGCAGTGGGACTCATACTAAAGACAACCGGACACACATAACAACATCACCAAACAAATATGTGTGCATAAACCCCCCATGTAAATGTCACATCCGGAAAACAAAACAAAAAACCTACTGACATAAAAATAACTCGATCCATTAATCAAGTTTCAATCGACTAACCAACAATAACTCTCAGCTGACCCAATTCCATTAATCGTTTTAATAACAATTAGTGAATTATACCGCAAACATTTTTTGTTCAACCATTAAGTAATTTTACCGGTATTTCATTTCGATCAGACTAAATATCCTCTCGAGGTATAATATAGTCGCCCATTTGAATATTCAAATAATCTTAATGGCACCACATTATTGAACAAGTGATCCACTTACATCTGATTACGTACTACAGACATATATCAATATTTAAAAAAAATATAGAATTAACGCCTAACTGGTGGCAGGAAGCTATGAGCTATTTTCATGCTAGTGAATTTGTCATAAATCAAAATCAAAATCAAAAGCATTTATTCAGCTTAGATGCGTCTTAGCGCATGCTTATGAATGTCATAAACATTTTTCAATATTTCGTGAAAAAAAAAAATTTCGCCATCCATTCACAAAACTACCAGAAGGCCTTGTTCTGAGTTGGGGATGATGTTGGGGACTTTACATATCACGCGAATCGTGGGTGTTAAAACGTCTGCCTTCGTAGATAGATGTTAGGTATTTGTTAGCGACTAGCTGACAACCTCTTTTTTATAGTTTATTATATAAATAAATATCTTCAGACATTCCTTGTGAGATCTTCTTATTCATTCCACTTTGACTTGCCTGTAAATTGTATAACGTAAGACAATTTTGTGTAAAGGGAAGATGGGCCCCTTGCAGAGTTTCTTGCCTGTATTTCGCTTGACAAGGCCTCCCGGTAGTGAACAGGAAGAAAAAAATGTAGAAGTATACAAGTAGAAGTGTATATTTTGTTTGTAAACTTTTATTGTTACGACGCGTCATAAGTGTAACAACTTGTTACCTAAATGATTAAATAAAGAATTTCATTTCATTTCATTTCATTCACACCTATCAACTAGCCCCATTTTAAGCAACTAATGCTGCTTGTTTTACGGACACTAGATGACGGATTAATATACTTAATAGATAAATACATATAAATATCCTGAATTAATCTATAAATATATTTAAATTTGGACTGGAGAACAAAAACCTGAATACATCACCCAAACATTTGCCCCCATCGATCCCAGAACCTCCCGAGATGCCGACGCCATGAGACCGGCATACAGACCACTCGACCACGGAGGTCGTCAATCGTATCGGTCGTATTATTTTTACATGGTTTTTGAAGGTTGAAAGTCTTTGCTCTTTACACTGATCTGTTGTCATTATACTTAATGGTTGTATCTTTATAATAATGTACTATTTACAGCTTTACTGGTGTTTCCCTCAACGTAGCATACAGTACACCTCACTAGCTATCAGTACGTGTAAAAGATAAGATGCATTTCGAAAATACCTCCGGTGGTTAGCGATAAATGTACGAGTATATGGCAATGACGTTTGATAACTATCGAACTGTATGCGAAAACATAGGCCAAATCACATGGATTTAACGTTTGACGTTGATTCCATATCAACAGCGATTAGAAAAATTTATCTTTTCTTCTGACAAAGCTTGCAAAGGATGGCCGCAAAGCTTTTAATTTTTCTTTTTTTTGTTTCTTCTCAATTCAAAAAGTTTATATCTGTAATCTCTTTTAAGCATGTTATTGTTGTTCATACTCATTATAATTAATAAATACTGGCAACCACATTACTGATTGGTTCTGTTCTCAGTCACATCCTTTTTACAGTCCACACAAACGCTCTCCGCTATCTGTTATATTCACTTAGTTTTTTCTTAAAACATTCCTTGCTTCTCCTTCAACGTTCGCAGCTTTTCCTTTAATGGATATATGCCCTACAAATCTAAATGAATGAATCATCAAAGGTCGCGTTACACTCGCAAAATACCAAGGCCGTGCGCAATACGATCTGAATCCGACGTCGATCTAATTTCGTCTACCTCGATTAAGATTTTTAAGGGCTTCAGCCGTATTTTAGAGAAAATTAGTGCCTATTGACTGAGAGGTTAAGCGCTGTGCACACAGACATCGTCTGTATACTGTAGCGTGAGCGTGGAATTTTCAAAGAGTACCTTTATAACTAATAATCATCCTCAGCCTATATAAAGAAAGAAAGAAAAACATTTATTAACCAACAAACACACAATTAGAATAAAAAACAAAGAAAGAACAGACAAACACAGAGTACAGTGAATAATTTTATAAGACTACACAATAACGGTTAATTAGGACCCGGCCTCAGCATATGCTGAATCAGAGACTGACCCAGCGCTGGTGTTCTGACCGGGCCTATTCAAATATATATAAATATAATATATAATACATATAAATATAATAATTTAATAAAACCAGCACAGACGACACAAAATTCTCACAAACAATATAAAAATAACAGCCACAACAAACAAAAAACAAGAAAAATATATACAGGAAATAAAAGTACTGGAAAACTTGGCTGTATGGTCTTTGCTCCCTTTGCCTTACCTACATGGGACAAAATTTCTCGTGGAAACAAACTCATGAGAAGTGTGGGCCGTAACGCCACCACACTGGCCCAATGCGGATTGGTGGGTAGAAACGGTTGCAATAGGGAACGGGACCAACGGCTTAACGTGCTTTCCGAAGCACAGAGGAGCTCGAGATCACAACATTTTGGTCACAAATCCAAGGCCAGACCATGGTGAAGGTAGCTTTGTCGTCTTTTTATTTTATCAAGAACAATACCTACTTCCCTCAATAATTGGGTTTGATTACAAAATTTACACTTTCTATGTAGTTATATACTCTAAGGCCATTAGAGCACTCATTTTTATTAGCCAGCTCCCGCCGCGCGAGTTAATGGATGTATTTATGTTCATTTTATTGACTCCAGATCATTTTATCTGGATCACATTAGTGACATAGTGGTCACTAAATTATGTAGGGACAGTATTACTTAGCTCTATGGAAAATTTATGAATTGGTACTAATAATGGCTAGAATGGGATCGTTACTACGGCGAGTAATAGAACACCTAGTGTTAGTTATCGTTGTAGAATACTTAACTTTTATAATTGCGTTAGAAGCTCAATCTACGGGAAACGTTTTCTGATACTCCTTACTTACGGTTCCCATAAAAATTTAGCTTCTTAACGCAACTAAAAGAGTTAAGGTTTTAAAATGAC
This sequence comes from Parapoynx stratiotata, assembly GCA_910589355.1. Lineage (NCBI taxonomy): Eukaryota > Metazoa > Arthropoda > Insecta > Lepidoptera > Crambidae > Parapoynx > Parapoynx stratiotata. The sequence continues at coordinate 16,506,553 of OU342464.1, forward strand.
AACCCTAAGGGTGCAGAATGAAAGAGGAAGACGCATTGCACTGATTCTATATGAAGTTGGAAGCGCTGACGATGATAAATATAAAGAGGTAAGTTTTCTTTGTATTTTTTTGCAAGCAATAATATTCTATGATCAGCGCTCGTAAAACAGGAGTATCCGAGTTGGGACGGACAGGGTACTACTCGTTCGAGAGGTCGCGGGAATCGCGGCTTCAATCCTACCACTTCATCTTCTTCTTAGACATTTACAACCATATTGGTGTAAGCATTCAGGTTGCGCCATCTGCATCGGTCTTGTGCCACCATCCTTTTCCTCCCTACAAGTCTCTTGACGTCGTCCTTCCGTCGCATTGGTGATCTTCCTCTAGGTCTCCTCTGACCCCAAGACCTCCACTTTAATACGGCTTTGCCCCACGAGCCCTGTTTAAGTGCTACTGCCACTTTAAGCGAATAGTATCGCTTCACGACATCGGACACTTTACTTTGCTCTCTGAGCCATATACCTATTGGTCTTTTGATCTCCCAACGTTACCCCCACGAGCTTTCTCTCTATTTTCCTTTAGGCAACTTGTATTTTATATATGTCATAGGGAGATGAGGATACCAGGGATTTCACGAAATGCCTAGGGATACCACGAAATCACGTTTGATGTCGAATATTCTTGATTATTACTACTTTTTACTTAAAATGTTCAGTGATATGTCGTTTCACTAAACAAAATCTAGTGAAATGCCAGAAAATCCCTACGGATTTCGGATTTCGGATATCCTCATTTTCCTGCGACATATATACTCTTAGTTACTCTTAGTTAGTCTGAGTTAATGAAAATGAAATGAAAATATTCTTTATTGTTTACACCATTAAATAGACATAGTGAATTTTACAATAGTAGTACAATAGGCGGCCCTATCGCTGAAAGCGATGCTTTCCTGAAAACCTTTGGATGGATTTTCTTTGAAATTGAAATTGATTTTCTTTTCTGTATGAAAGTAAAATGTGTCAAAATATTGAAAGTCGTAGTACAACATGGCTACTGGTTGGTTGCTTCTAACTAGGTTGCTTCGTTGTGTGATAATTGGCGGAGGAGCATCGGTATCTTTCAATCAGTTTGGATCTCCCGTCCCAAAATAACAGCTACGAAAGAAAGAAAGTAAGAAAGAAAGAAAGAAAGAAAGAAAGAAAGAAAGAAAGAAAGAAAGAAAGAAAGAAAGAAAGAAAGAAAGAAAGAAAGAAAGAAAGAAAGAAAGAAAGAAAGAAAGAAAGAAAGAAATAAAGAAAGAAAGAAAGAAAGAAAGAAATAAAGAAAGAAAGAAAGAAAGAAAGAAAGAAAGAAAGAAAATCTTTATTTGGTATCATAATACTAGCTAGTAACAATGAAGCTTAACTTAATTACAATGAACCAAAAAGGTCCCCACTCAGTACACGGCCGCGACGGCTATTGCAGTTTGCCACGACCAGAAGAAGACGTTTAAAAGTTGAAACGCTTGGTTTCAATACAAATCGTTATACCTACTGCGTTATATCTATACATATAATAAAACTGTAGAGGTCGAATGCCTGTACATAGAAAAAACCAAGTCAGAGGGATGTGAAAAGAGGGAAAATACCAAAAATTTTTTTTTTGTTCCTCTGGCTGTTTGTACGGGCTAATCTCCGAAATGGCTGGATCGAGTTTAATGAAATTTTGCATGGTGATACCTAATATCCCTTGTCAACACCTTAGATACTGTTTATTTTTAAAAATTAAAGGGTTTCCGTGGGATATTTTAAAAACCATACGTGGCAGTACGGTAGCTAGTAAGTAAATATGCCTAAATCTGTGGGAGTATCCATATTGACTACTCAGTACTCTTTGACACGAGTCACGAGACTCTTGAGCAACCCTGATTAAAGAGGCTTCAATAACCTATCTGGTTATTTATTGCTTTATTATTAATTATTAATAGACTTATTACATTGTTATAATATTACGTAAAGGTTATTAACAAATCGATTAAGCCCCGGACGCCACTCGACCTTGTCATTCAAAATGGCCGTAAACACGTTTCCGGCGACATTTCCGCGATTCAAGCGGTTGTGTCCGCAATCATTTTAAATTTAATCCAAATATTTGAATTAATTAACATAGACAATGAATAAACAATAAATTGATGACCTTTTCGTGTGCAGGTTTGATATACGTGAGTTCGCTTTTATCGTCGGTAGGATTTTTTTAGTTAGAATTATTGTATACAAGACATACACATACATATAATCACGACTATTATCATCCCCTACGGGTTAGTCAGATACTAGGCAAAAGCACCGCAAAAGCAGTCCATTGCCATAGTCCGCGCTTCACAAGCAGTGACTGCACTCAGCGTGACAGGTGGTGAGCCCGTCGTCGCTATAAGCTATTGTATGATTGTGCAGTTCTAAGTCCATTAGTCGCTTTTTACGACACCCAAGGGAAGAGATGGGTTAGTAGTATTCTTTTAATGAGCCGCTACCACACGGCTCGGTATACAAGACGCCCGCCGAATATTTTGTTAATTTAGTAGACGATGCGCTTACATTATTAAACAAATTGGTTCAAGTTGTTCTATTAAATGCCATTACAAAGCATTAAGAAATATAAAATTAAGTCCTATTTGATAATTGACTTCAGAAAACTCCGTTATTAATTTTACATTAATTTCATAAGTAAAGTTCAAAGTTATCAACATTTGAATGAATCCTGCATAATAAAGTTATTCCTAGTATAATTAATCCACCGGGTCTAAGAATAAACACACCGTCATTTATATTCTAATGATGGTAGATATCCTTAGGAAATTATTCAAAAACATTGATGTGATGTATCATAACATGAGCATAATATCCAACTAATATTATAGTTACCCAATAGTTGATGTAATTAATTACTATGGTAAATTTTTACATAACAATAACAAAATTATCAAGAAAGTGTTGAGGACCTCGGTGGCGTCGTAGTATTTAGTAACACTTTGGCTTTTGATATTGAAAACAAAGCTACCTTCGCCATATTCAGGCCGTGGATGGGTGACCAAAACTTTGTGATCTCGAGCTCGTCCGTGCACAAGTCGTAGGTAGGATTGTACACGTTTGTATACAATCGTAGGCGAAACCTATTTCCCAATTTATACCAAACAATGCCACATACATGCTAAGAATCAAGAAGCTAACTGTTATTACCAAAGCCTAATCATGGGCCACCAAGTAGACATGTAATTTGAAGTAAATCAAGGGTGGGCGTGTGTGACGGCCGTGGGCGTCACAATGGGCAATCGTCACATGCGTCAGTCACCATTGACGTCAGGGGTCGCGATAACATGAGTGGTAATCAGAATCAATTTTATTTACTTTTTAAAGATTAGTCGTACAGACGCCCACAGGACATGCCTACATACCAACATGCATTAAGATTGTCATAGGGGTCCTGCGTTGCTCGCATCCAGCAAGCGATGTTGCGCAATAGGCTAGTTGAACCTTTTTTATTGGGTCCCAATTTATTAATAACTGATAGCCATCACCATAAAAAATAATAAAAAAAATTAACACAATAAATTTTAAATTGAGTTTTTGCTTAAATGTCGAAAACGTCTTTGGTCCTGATGGTCCCATCAAGCATACAATAATACAATCATTTGACGGATTTTGACCATGCGTAGTAATTGTTTACATGAAGCTTTACATAACTAATTTCACGAACATGGCGGATAGCATTTTAGGCAGATAAAACAAAAAGTAAAAATAAATCATATTTAAATTCAATTTCTGCAGCAATCCCTTATTTATATTTATCGAACTTGGTATATTTCGGACCCTTGTACTAAATACTATGTGAATGACACATTATTTTCATTGCTTTTGATATGAGTCACCGAGCCTACCAACGCTGAACCCAGTATTTTGTATTTTTTTTATTGATTTAAGGAAAACATACAGCATAATACAATCCTCATGTTTATAAAAATATATATAATTACAAAAGCTAATTAAGGTTCCACAGCTATACAAACAAATTAAACTTTGAGCATACACACTGCCCCCGATACGAAATGCAAAAAAGACTAAAAGAGGGAGTTTTTGGCGGCATTCAACTATGGCGGACGTGATTTTTATTTCGATGATTGTAATATTGTACGGAGTGGATATTGTTACGTAAAATCAGTGTACTTTTGTGTAATAAGTGTCTGTGATGATGTGCAATATGGAGGATTATCGAAATAAACGTCAAGTGGTGTGAAAAGTGATGAGTTTTTTATCGTGGTAATCCACCTCATCCAAGTAGCACCACAGTGTCTGCCATCGATCGTTTAACGCCAAACTCTCCCAAGATGCATTGAAATGCTAGTGTAATGACTACTGAAGACTTGGCTGTATGGGCTTCGTTCCCTTTGCCTTCCCTACATGGGAGAATTTTACAACACAAGACTAAAAGAGACTACACAGAGCAGCAATAGAAAAAACATAAATAAAAGTGATGCCAATAACAGCTAAGAAATACAAATTTCAAAACATACAAAATTTACGACTGGGTTATAATTACACATATTATTATTATTTATTTAAAAATAATTATACCTAATTATCTTTTACAGAAAATTTTAGTTCATTTGGAGTTTCACTGAATGCCTTGAAATTCAGAACAAATACATTTTTTAAAGGTGGCAAGACTTAGGTAAAATATATCAAACTTCTGGTATTTATCATTGTACATATTTCACGATCTAATAGTAAAGCGGTTCTTGGCATAACTTGTATGGCATATAGGAGGAGAAAATGTCTTGGTTGACTTAAGACTGAAACGTTTACATTTGAAAAATATATGACTGAGAATGTATGGCGATTCGATAGAATTATTAATAATTTTATGAAGGAATAGTTGATCCCTATGCTCCCTGCGCAACATTAAGGACGGAATTAAATCAGTATTAAAATTAGGATATCTATATTTTAAGCGTTTAATAAATTTGTTTTGAATATTTTCAATTGATTCGATATATACTAGATACTGGGGATTCCAAGCCGTAGATGAATATTCTAATATAGATCTTACATATGCGATGTATAATAAGATTAATGTACTAGGGTGTTTCAAATCTTTACTTTGTCGGAATATAAAACCTAGCATCTTATAAGCTACGGGTACGGTTACGGCTTACCGCACATTATGAATAATACATTATATTTAATCTCAGGCCTATACATTTAATTGCATTATATATATAGTATTTCACTGTAAGAACGACGCGACAACTGATATATGAAATAAAGAGAGCAACCGACTCGGTCGTATCATTTATCATCCGTTATCATCTATCCATTATCATCTAAAATGTGTGAAGTCTAAAAGCCCCACATATTTTTTCCTTCGAGCAGGATATGAACCAGCGACCTATGGACGGTTGTAAACTTGAAATACCTTTTTGTTAATTCATTTTTATATCATATTGTATCATTTACAATCAGTTTGTTTGTGTGTATACCCACACAGTACGTGGCCACTACTCGAGAATCTTTCTGAGCCAACCAGCGCTGAACCCAGTACGTGGCCACTACTCGAGAATCTTTCCGAGCCTACCAGCGCTGAACTCAGTACGTGGCCGCTACTCGAGAATCTTGCTGAGCTTACCAGCGCTGAACCCAGTACGTGGCCGCTACTCTAGAATATTTCTGAGCCTACGAACGCTGAACCAAGTACGTGGCCGCTACTCGAGAATCTTTCTGCTCCAACTATTGACAGTTCTGAGAGCAATGTGCCATTATGACTAACTTCTTCGTATGCATTAGTTACGTGTTTAGCGCTAAATAGAGCCAAATAAATCTCCTCAACTTTATCAATGTATTTTCTCTATGAAAAAAAAATAGTTTTCCATGTAATACAAAACACAATTTTCCTTTCACCCTTCACTTCGGAATGTGACAATATCATTGTCCGAAATGCTTACATGTTAGCCCAAAATAATCACCGCTAGCGATCTTGATCGTGGGTTTAATCAACGCGAGACATCCCTTCTGCGAATCGGAACGTAAATTATGCCCGCTTTTCTTAGCTAGGCACGTTCCGATTTATACACTAGAGACCTACATTAAATTTTTGATTATATTGTTAGGCTTTGTTTCGGGCGTGGAGGCGGTTTCGGAATTAATGGCTTTATTAGATCGAAAATGAGGTTGTATGTCGAGGCCTACCTTAAAATAAATATTATTTCTTACATGTGTTGAATTATGAATGATTACACGAGGAGCTCGGTGGTGTAGTGGTCAATGCACTTTGACTTCAATCGAAAACAAAGCTACCTTCGCAATGGCCAGGTTGTGGATGGATGACCAAGACTTTGTGATCTCGAGCTCCTCCGTGCTTCGCAAGGCACGTTAAGCCGTTGGTCCCGGTCGCATTTGTAACCGTTTCTACCCACCAACCCGCACTGGACCAGCATGGTGGTGTTACGGCCCATACTCCTCATGTGTTTCTCCATGAGGAAGGCCTGTCCCAGCAGTGGGACGTATATAGGCTGATGACGTGTTGAATTTACTAGCTACTATTGTGATTGGAACTAATGATAACAGTTTATTAACTGTAATAAAATTCACACCGCTTGATAACGTGAGCAATATGCTAGTAAATTTCACTGCCTCCTAAGATCTTTTTAGTCTACGTTTCTACTTAAGGTGAGTTAGTTCCGTAGTAATAGTTACCTCAATAGTCGAAATCTAGACTAATAGCGTCAATGGAAACAGCAAAATGTATGACGTCAGCTTGACAAATTGTGAAATTTGCGATGAAAATTACATCAGCTGTGCCACCAGTCGCCATTTTACTAATCCCAGCAATTTAGCCACAACACGAGGCTATGTGTTGTGGTTAAATTGTCTATAATTTTTTAACCATAGTTATATTTGGAAATTCGACTATTGGACGAGCTGATACGACATGATACGTTTTCACTATTGGTCCCTATTTTAACTTACTAGTCAACGTTGCTACGAATCAAAAAACTGTTTTGTAATAAGATAAGATTGTTTTAAAATTTGAAAGACTTTTTGTCTTATTTCTTTAGAGTCAGTCATGAAACCTTGATCCTTTAATAGGGTCGACGATAGTCGTGATTACTTCATAAACTAAAGGCTTCCTTGTTTCACAATACTTAGAAAATTCTATAGAAGATTCACTGAACAGAATGAGTTTTTATTAGCGAACAATTAAGAAGCTTAAATATGTGTTTCCTTAATACACACTAGTCCAACTAGGTAGGTCCAATTTTCAGAAAGAGGTCAATCGACGAATCCAACTCGGCTGGGCAGCGTTTGGGAAGCTACGCAGCGTATTCTCGGCTCATCTACCGCAGTGCCTCAAGACAAAAGTCTTCAACTCGTGCGTGTTGCCAGTGATGACTTACGGTACTGAGACGTGGCCGCTTACAAATGGGCCTAATAAGAAGGCTCAAGGTCACTCAAAGGGCAATGGAGAGGGCTATGCTTGGAGTTTCTCTGCGTGATCGAATCAGAAATGAGGAGATTCGTAGGAGAACCAAGGTCACCGACATAGCCCACAGAATTGCGGACCTTAAGTGGCGGTGGGCCGGGCATATTGTTCGTAGAACTGACGGCCGTTGGGGCGGAAAGGTTCTCGAGTGGCGACCACGTACTGGGAGGCGCAACGTAGGGAGGCCCCCAACAAGGTGGACCCACGATCTGACGTAGGTGGCAGGAAGTCGCTGGATGCAGGCGGCGCAGGACCGCGAGGTGTGGGAGGGAGGCCTATGTCCAGCAGTGGACGACAATTGGCTGATAAATAGATATATAATACACTCGCGTTTTACATTTAATTATTACAAGTTACCTGTTCTGGTTTTACATGGGTTTTTATATAGGTAATATGCATGTAATATAATAATATTGAAATAGATACAGTCGATTTCAAAAATATGTAGCCACTTTTAACAGTACATGACTCTTTTTAGAAGGAAATAAAGATTGTCACCTCTAAAATGTGTAAACATGTTTTTGTATTCGACTGTACATATATAAATTATTTTGAATCACTTTATCTAATAAAAAATACTGCGCCCTAAAACCGTAGATTATATTTAAAGATCCACGTATACATATAACTGCTTGACGCCATTTACTTTTATACAAAATAGCCTTATACGCGTCCAAGTCTTGAGAACTTGTATCACAAACAACCCCCTCGGGACTTAACAATCTTGCCACCTTGAAGCCGTCGTACGGCCACGGAGGTCGTTAAAAAACTTAAACCTAGCAACAGGCGTCAATATACAAATACATATACAATTTGTATGTCGGCCGGCGCCAGCCCGACGCGACAGATTACAGACTGGGCGCGACAATTAAGAGACACGCAACATTGTCGCCAGGAGACATCTCGTGGGCTTAATACATCAGGACGTCACAAGGGCGAAAATTGGCGAATTACCATACTAAAGCCTTTTAATTAGGGCTTTAGGAACTAAATTTACGGGGTATATTCCGCTTGGTTTTAATATGATCTCACAAGAAAACCTAGATTATTCAAATAAAATTATTATTTTAAGATGAAAATAACCTCTGGGTATTTTTAACGGTTATCGCAACGGTTACTTATCGTCCTTACACACAGTGGTCCGAAGAAAGAAAAAGAAATATTTATTCTGACACACACAGGAGACATTGTACGAACATAAAAGAATATATACAAAAAGCTATATTACATACAAACAAACAAAAATACGGAAAAAAATATTATCTAACAAGAGGAGAGGAGGCTACTTGGTACATTGGACAACTTAGGGGAAATATGGTCACACCTCTGCCTCCCTCTTCGGAAAATATGAAGATACTATGATATATGATACTATGGTTTTTAACTATCCCACGGGAACTCATTAATTGTCACTCAGTCTCAGCCCGATCGGTTTAAAATTGACAAAGTTTCATACAAACTTTGATCTCCTATTTTATCCCCTTGGGGGTAGAATTAATCAAAATCCTTTGTTAGCGGATGCCTACGTCATAACATCTACCTGCATGCCAAATTTCAGCCCGATCCGTCCAGTGGTTTGGGCTGTGCGTTGATAGATCACTATGCTAGTCAGGCACATTTGAATTATATATCTCTATAATAAAAATATTTATTACTTCGACAGAGGCTCCAATCATAATAATTTAGATTGATGCTATATTTCTTTCGTTTCATAGAAAACAGATTTTCTAGGATAAAATTAAAATGGTAAAAAGAACTTTAAGATAAAGAAATATTATGTCTATGTCAGAGGACACCTTCTCTTCGAAGAAAAATTATGTGGGAGTTTCATTTGTTTTTTTTATATAAAAATGTGCAGTTTTACGATCTGTGTGGCCGGGTTTGTCTTCAAAGTGTTGCAATATCCGAGGCGAGGGTCTGGGTAGGAATCCCGTTCGGAGAGCTGATTGTGTGATGAATAAAATATTTTTTTTCAATCATGGAGGATTCTATTATGTTAATTGAGAAATAGTGACGAAAGACGATTAAAACGAGTAAATACGTCAAAACTCGGCCACTCATGTGGTTACATAGACTAAATTATGTGTGATGAAGCAGAGGAAGCACGTTTTCAGACATTGTAAAACTAATCTGAGTTTAATCACAAAACTTAAAACGCGTCGTATCAAAACACAGTAATCTGACGGTCAGTTGCAGGTTTTGTCGCAAAATCCTTTGCGACCTGTTTATTCAGTGCTGTGTCTGTGGATTTCGTATACTTGTGTGTAGTTATGAGTCAAGCTAATAGACCCTATACTATCATGCCTTTACTATTCCATGCAAATGTTTTTAACTTATTTACAAATAATTACAATTTAGATAGACAAAAACGGACCATTTTTTTACCACATAGGTAAACTTTTCATAAGGGATACCTAATGAATTTAAAATAAAAGTATATACATTGAAATTCTTTCCATATCTTTAATTCTACAAAAATGCTTTGAATTGAAATAATAAACTAACGGAAAATGTAAGAAAAACTGCTGGAAAATATTAAACACATACCCGGAAAATGTGTGGACCTTCCCAAAACCTATAGAGATATCCAAAAGCTATACTTTGCTTTGGAGCGTAGTTTTTGAATACAGACATTTTCCATTTAGAAATAGCGATATAACAGCATTGCTTTCTTTTTCTTGTATAGAAAATCACAAGTTCTCACCACACGAAGAAATCGTTTCTTTCAACAAACGCTGTTTCTCTTAAACTCCTGTACGTTTCCCCTGACGTGTATTTACGATGCACGCAACAGACTCCGTACACCTTTCATAGTCTGTACCGTTGCACAAAGCTTTGGAGATTTAAGTCTAACACTCTTATACAAAGGTATTTTCATATTGAAATGATACCTGTAAGCACCTTAATGTACCACAAAGGATACTATTTCATACTAATCTAAGGATTCAAGGAATAAAACATATCATAGCGATCCTTTCGTTTGAATTTCAGATAGGGTGAATGGAACCCTTAGGCAAAACTATTCATTGTTGTGAATAGCTTTGTCTATATATATTTTTGGACTTATATTTTGGACAGCCAGTGATAAACCTCAAATACATTTTGAGTATTTGCTCTCGATGTTTAATATGAATAAAATCCTACGAAGTGTGTTTCATTTTTATTTTCTTTTGGTCAACTTGATATGGAAATTAAGTTTTTGCACATAAATTGTAAGTAGGTAATAAGTTAAGCATTTTACGCAGTGTCGAATAATACTCTCAGTGTACCTGTGGCCTTCATAACTTATTAATATTATTATAAAAAATCATCATCCCTATCATTCTTCCATTTGAGTTCGCCGTACTCCAGCAATGACCTTCAAAATCTACAGACCAGTAATTTTATGTGAATTATTGTGCAAATCAACCCCATTTCAAACCAAAGGAACCAAGTTTTATTTCTGTTGGAACTTAAGATCCACACAGAAAATTTGATCATTTGAGGCAAATATGAACAACGACCTATGGATCTACAGTCGGTTTAAATTTAATAATAAAAAAACAATTTCACTTATAGTCACTCCCTCCTCGTGTGGGTGTTTAACACCTCTGCCTACCCCTTCGGGGAAGTAGGAGCGATGATATGTTATGTTATGATATGTTATGTCGTCACTCATCTAGTACTAACGACCGTAAAGAAAACTTCACCATGGCGAACGGTGTGCTCTTAATAACATGATAAAATTGGAACCTGATATTAAAAATTTTCATCCATAATCATCCTAGCGGAAACTACTAAAGGTCTCGTGTCTAAGAAAGCTTTTAATTTATAATTAAATTTCAAAAGCATTTCTTCTGTTCTTCTACCAAGAGCTTCATCTGAAGCAATTTAGACGATAACTTCAAAGAACATTGCTGGTCTCGTGCAATATAATTTAGACTGTCGTTTAAACGGACGCGGTAATGTACATAGACGTTAATTTAATTTCGTTTGTTATTCCCAGGGTTGGTAACTGGAGCCCGTCGGGATATCTTGTTTCTAGCGAGGTAGAAAGCGTGAGGATGCGACCTGTTTATTACCAGCAAGTATTGTGTAGGTCGCCCATTACTTAAGTAGTCCGGGCCAGGCAACTTTTGTCGTTTTTCCATGGTTTGTGGGCAATTTTAGTTACAACTAAACTGATGTCACTTTCATTTACGTTAAGGAAGACAGGGAAAGCTTTAGTTTTAAGTCAAAGTCAATTTTAGATATAGTAGTAGAGGTTTTAGAATATTTGTGAAGGTACTACCAAAATGATATACTATGTCTTTTATAGCCTTAAATATAAAGAACAGAATTTGCAACGTTCATAAAAACCGTTCAAAATGAATGTGGAGCAAAAGATTCGAGATTTTCGATATACTCGTATATGAAAAACACACCACATTTGCCTTTATTACAATCCTATGAAAAAAAAGTGAAAGCAAAATTTCTTTAGATAATTAATCAAATCGTAGATAGTCTTTTATTTATTTAATACTGCCAAATGTTACACATTAAAGATTATACAATAACAATTTCGTAAAAATAAACGTATCTGATATGTGGTTGATTCCGCCGTTTCGCGCAAAAAACACCGTTCCGTGGAATAAAAAAAAATATCGACTTAAGTTTTGTTTCTTTTTATTGATTCATCTAAGAACATCCCCAGATTCTAAAAAACGGAAAGGCACTTTTCTATCTTATTTAGATACGGAGAAAATAACAATTAAAAATTACCAGATGGACGGTGATGAAAACTGTAAGGATTGTAATGAACTTGCAAGCGATGGTAATGATTTAAGTCGGGATGGTAATGAAATACCGCAGAACAATACTGTAACTAGATGGGATTATAATGAATTATAAAAGGCGGTAATTTATGAAAGAAAAACAAAACAGCACTATTTTATTGATAAACGTTTTTTATTACTATTCAGCTTTTTAATTCAGTCTCGAATAGTAACCTAAATAAAGAATGTCATATAGTAGCCAACTAACAAAAAACAATCTCACAATATTTATTTAAAAAACACAACTAACAATTCTATAAAAATAATTTTGAACGCTAGAGAGTGCAAAATCACAATATACAAACTAAAAACAATATTCCTTATCTTTATTATAATTTTCTGATATATAATACCTGTATTCGCAATAAATAAATTGAATTGAATTGAATATAATAATAATATATACCCAGTAATAGGAACTTAAGTAGTGTTTTGGGTCGTTGTCGCATAATCACAGTATTTACTCATAAAAATAACTAACACATCTAAAATTACTTTTAATTTTGGATAGCTTAAGCTAGAGTGCAAATCACAATTTAATATTATACTTACAAACAAAAAAAAAATATTAAAAAATCCTTTATCACTTATCACTTCTATTATCATAATCAACACGGTCTATAAACTTTTATTTTTTATAAATTTTTTCTTATTACATATTATTAACTATTCTAAAGTATGTTGTACCTAATCATCACTATCATCTGAGTCGTCGAAAAAAGTGTGCTTTTAAAATTGTTTTTCTGATGGAGTTGATATAATGAAAGTCTCAAATTGCTGTTGGTGTTCAGAAGTTTTACATACTACATCTAGTTTGGGTTTCGATTTTCCTTTGGTATCTTATAAAATGTATTGTTTCTCAACTTAAACGTACGTCAGAAAAATTTTGGATGTAGGAGATGTTGGTGTAGTAGAAGATGTATATACATTTATCAACGGTGAGATTTGTAAGTCGCTTGGACCCTGCAAATATCTAATTCATCCATGTTGTTCAAAATTGTTGTTGTATCTATACTTAATACTGACTGATTGTCAAAAGAGGCTTCGATTTTATCACACTGATTATTGGATTGACCTCTCTCCATATCGCCGTAATTATCAGAATGAATAAAGCCTATAATTATGCTTATTATGTATACAATAAGTGCAACCTTGACAATCGAAGCTACTAAATGTTAAATTTTTATTATTATCAGCAGCTCAGACGCATTGATGAACTAGCATTGATCCCTTAAATGTTGGAATGTTGGGCGGAAATGTTTTACCTTCAATATCACTCTCTGTTACTTTATCAACATTTACATTTCGTACATTTTTAGTAATTAACGCCCAAAAATCTTCATAACAACCAACATCTCCGCCATGCTTAATAAAATTGTTAGCAGTTCTTGACGACGGCACCAATCTCATACAGAGCTCCTTGCCTTGGCCGGATTCTTGATAATTCCATGTGACCTTAGTTATATTTGGGTAATAATAATAATAGTGCAGAATGATTTAGTTTTATTATTTGCGTTACTATCTTTATAGTATAGAACCCCAGTATGTAGGGATACTTGTTTTCTACTTCCACCGAAATTAAAGGACTGTATCTCTTCATTAAACTTCAGGTTATAATTCTCGCTAAAGCCTACGTGCACGAGTATCTCTTTGTCTTTTAAATTTTGTTTACGTTGTTTGATAGCTTCATATTGTACTGCAATATTTAGATTGTGTTTTAAAAATGTGTCTAGAGTTGACTGTAGTACAAATACTTCATTATCTTCCGAAACAGTTCATTACCTTCCTGCAAGAAAGGTGGAAGGAACGGATGGTATTGAGATGGAGATGAATGAGAAATTTAAACATTTATTTTAATAATTTCGCTACAAAATGTATTATAAACTTTATATTAATATGGGAATATAATTATTAATAGAGAAGAACATATGGGGTAAATATAATAATCTACTTGTTAAAATGCCTTGAGAAATTGCAAGAATGTAATGAACAGATTTTTGTACGAAACACTATCAACAAGGTAAAGAACGTAAATAATTTTGCTAGCAATGCACACACGTCCACCAAGATCAGTTGTCACCTACGACTGGCCTGTAGAAACACGTTGAAACTAGAACTTTATTAGGGATGTTACAATTATCGACGATATGAAAGAGTTTCTCGATACGGATGGCGATGACATTTTTTCCGTTACAATTTTAAAAGTTAGCTGTTCTTGTATTAATGTTGAAATAAATACACAATGAAAATACTTAATTAAAAGGTTTTGAGTTTGGGTTTCATATAAAATATTAACAAAGGTCATAAATTAAAAAACAAACTAATAAATGTGAAAATTCCCGACAAGAATCCTATCTGGAAACAGAGAGGAATGATTTTTGAGGTAGTTTTTTATTTTTGTTTCATAAACTAAATGATTAATTTGAAATATTAACGATGCAACTTTTAAGGATTTTGTGTTTGTTCTTACTGTAAAAATTAGATTTAAGACAAAAACATGTAAAATAGGGAAATTCGCATGGAATTGCTTTTTGCACGAAATGGCGGAATCAACCATGTAACTCACACAATAACTTTGATTATAAATGTGTGTGGAAGCTATTTAATTTTATAAACGAAATTCATGCAAATTTAATATTGAAGATTGAAGAAGACTTTAACGGCAATGATGAGAGCTGCAAGCAGTCCCAACACACTACTATGACGTACAAAACCAAAGGTTTATAATATTCCCAAAAGAGCGAATGTTGTCACCAAAAATATCCTATATAATTCACACCATTCCCAAAAACGTAATTATAGTCGTTGCAAATTCGTGCTAAAATGTTATGAATAAAACACTACACGTGTCAAGAAATCAACACGTTCTTCCTTCAATAAGCCGTTGAGAACATCCGATGGATGTCTGTCGATTCCAGACATCCGCTTTGGCGAGTTCCTGACGAGGATCAGACATGATAACAATCGGGGTTGCTTAGTTTTTATGAAGATTACAAGAAATACAATTTATTCGCCATTGGCATGAGCTTAATGTCAAAAGTCAATACAGAGGGTTTGGTAAATTGAGGCCCAATTTCATTGCAACTTAATGTTAAACGACTACTGAGTCTGAATTAAAACTTAATAACAAAGTAAGTTCTGTGTAAATCAACATAATATATTTATAAAAGGTACTATCACATTTTTGCCCGAGTTTATTCATCATATTTATAACGTTTCAAAAATAGTATACAATTTTAGAACATTGGAATTCAGACTTCTTAAATTAAAAAACCTTTCTTCTTGTTTCTTGCAATTTCTGGCAATTATATTCCTATTATTGTTTAATATTACGAATAATGCCCGTGGGTAGGTCGATAAAAAAGCCCGAAAAAAAAGTAGTGGTATTGTCAATTTAAGGATACTTATAATTTATTTTGTTTGTTTTGACTTGTCAAAAGTGTATTTGATGATACCAATTTGATTAAATGACTTTGAGTTTAAGTTTGAGTTTGATAGATGAAATTGTCCACGCACTCTTGTCTTTTTGTAAGTTTCCTACATAAAATTTATTAGGTAACAATATTGCCTTATATATTCCTTTTTTTATTTGGGATCGGCAGTGTTTTGCTTTCCCATTCCCTACTGGTATAGTACAATATCTTTTTTTCTTTCGTAGCTGCGTCATCATTCCCACTATCAAGTATTCGGTCTTCCACCACCATAACAACATCATCTAAATTAATATTCATAACCGTCCTTGTCACATGTTTATTCCCATTCTACGAGTAATTATGTATATCTCCATATTCATCAAAATTTACTTTCAAGGCCAAAGTGAGTTGTTTATCGCAATAGTCCAACAAATCAGTCATGCTCGACCGAAACTAATGAAATATATAACTTCGTAGTGTAATATGGTTTCAAACTTTGTATGGGAGTGAGGACCTCAC
The DNA here is from genome assembly GCA_910589355.1 of Parapoynx stratiotata. Lineage (NCBI taxonomy): Eukaryota > Metazoa > Arthropoda > Insecta > Lepidoptera > Crambidae > Parapoynx > Parapoynx stratiotata. The sequence goes on from OU342464.1 coordinate 16,522,770, forward strand.
CACAGGGACACACACTTGATTATTCTACTACCTACGACTTTGTCGTCCCTCGTGAAAACTGTTCCGGGTCGAAAATCAAAAGAAGTTGGATTTAATTTCGTATTTTCATCATGTATTTTGTGTTTCTGTTGAATTCATTGTGAATTTGCGTTCTAGCATTTCAAAAAAATTTTGTTTCATGTGGATATTTCCGCAGCCAAATTGTAAAATTAGTATTAGTTTACCTTTGATAATACAATTAGATTTTTTTAGAGGTAATCTGCTTTTGTCTTTTTAGCGTCGACATTTTCTGAGCCAGCATGACTCGTAACAATTCTATGACCTACATTTAACTCGAGAATAAACTTCAAACATTTACTTAGGCCAGAGCGATCGAAAAGGTCAAATTCAAAGAAATTACAGTCAGCTCTAAGTGTTCTGCTAATATAAATAGTTCGAAACAATATACAGGTCTATTCAATCGAAATAAAATAAATACGACGCTCTTAGTCAACGAACACGCTCATAGAGTGCAGTTATACAATGTTCACAAACATTTTCTAAAACTAAAACATTTACTAACAAATGTTAGAAATTCTTTAATGATTTCAGTGATTCCTACACAGATGGATGGAAATGTTTACTAACATAATTTAACATGAAGACATTTGATAACATTGTCATCGTATGTTTCTTAACAAATGTTTAGTAGCGTTTGAAAACAGCAGTGTGGCAACACCATTAGACTAACTCGGACCTGTGACCAATTATATAAGTCGTGTTAATAAAGGCAATTCTTATATTATGTGGGAGGTTGTGTCGATAAATTTGAGACACGATAAAGTTACTGACTGAAATCAGCGTGATGTGACCGATTTAATTAAACCTAATATTGTAATATAAAATATACAGAATGATCAATCCAAATAGGTCAGTGGCGAGAAATCTTTTTTGAATAAATTAATAATGGCATTTCAATTTTTTTTCAAATCTCATACCTAACCGTCTAACTAACCAAGTCAAAATTAAAAAAACGTTGCTTTTATTGATCCTGTAAATGATATCCTGTTAAAATAATTTAAAAAGATTAGAAATCTAAAAATGCCACGTGTTTGAAAAAAGCAAAATAATAATAAAGAAACAAGAGGGGCTGAATGAGAGTTCACTGGTAAGTTACAAAGATGCTTCCCCGCGTTTTGAGTGATCCAATCAAATGACGACAATGTTAAAGATTTAACAACAGCCTCAGACAGTCTTAGCACTCTCGTTACCCTAGACAATTCACAAAGCCTATGCATCAAATAAAATGACTACAATCTTGAAAATTTACTTTGTTAAATAATCATGAATATATATTTTTTGTTTTTTTTTAACAGGGTTTCATTTTAAACGTGTTCTTTGTTATTTATAACTAACATCAAAAACATAAACGAAGATTTTTTTTTAAATTTCTACTCGGTTCGTTTGCCGGTTAGTATGAGAGTTGGGAAGAAAATTGAATGCCATGATTAATTTATCCAAAATCGATGTCATGGTTCCTAAGAACAGATTGCGCTATGTCTCATGGTTTTGGATTTCTCCCCACTGACCCATTTGGATTGATCAGCCTGTATGTTGTACGATACGTGTGATCGCGCCGAGACATTGAAAACACGATAAACCTTAAATTTCGTTGTATTATTGTTGTGTATGTTTCGTTATATCATTTTGATATTGCATCTATAACACTATCTGAGTGTGTGTATAAAAAGGCATTGTATCTATTCAAAAGAGGAATCAACAAAAACCTTCCAACTCATTTCTCAGAAGCTGAACCTCTGAAACTTGTTGCAAACTTCGATCTGTCACCAGAATAGAAGGAACGAATTACTTCTATTAATGGGAGTTTAGATAGCCATAAAACTTTCCCGGTTGTGATTCTGTGACGAGTCTCAAGGGAATTAAGACCTTGTACCACAGTTAGTAGGAAGCTAATTGCTTTGTAGCGGTGAGGTGGAAGGAAATCCAGACACGTGACATGACGCTTGTTAGTGAGAGTAGAACTTTAGGGTGGTTTCACAGTGACGCAATAGAGACGCGCAAGTGACCAGTGCTTTTAAGAAACGTTTCATGGAAAACGACCAGCCCACCAATGAAACCACCCTAAATATCGCGAGATTTCTATTCACAAACAACGTGTTTGAACTGTATGCTTATGAAACGGCTATTAACACGTGTGAAAGCACTGTACGGCGGTTCTTCTTATTCGAGTCGAGAAATTTCATAGCGACTATTTTTGTATTTGACCACATGTCGGTAAGTCGCCTATAACCACATGAAAACCCTTAAATTATATTGCATTTTTGTTTTACATTTGATCTTTAAAGAGCATCTTAACGAAAACAGCCTCTAATATTCTGTTTTCTACTGTATCAATTTATATGAAGCCACCCGTTGCCTAGTGATGGAGTGACAAAGTACTGATCAATAACTTGACCCGTAAAATATGAAGTTGTTAACCAAAGGCGACACAGGCTCCATACCAAGTAGTTGTGAAGTTTGATTAAGGAGTCTGTAGATACTCGAGATTTTGTAGTAGATTACTGTTTTAAAACTACAATTTATAATATAATTTTAAATATCGGTAGCCAAATGTTTAAAATAGAATAGCTAATGCAAGAGCACAAGGGTATTTTAGCTTATATAAGGCTAATCTATTACCGAGATTTTTAAGAATAGCTAATTTTGAATTCCCTTTCGTTATCCCTTTAACTGTGGCGACCATTTTGCGCGAATAGGCGCATCAGTGTCGCGTTTTTCTTGGATCTTCTTCTTTAAGCGTGTTTTTTTTTCAATTACGATAGCTCTTAAGTTTAATGGGGCAGCTTGTATAAAAGCTGTAGAGGTCGAATTTCTGTACATAAAACAAAAAAGACGTGTGGCACTCGGGGACTGCCGCGGTAAAGGTATTGCATAGCATTTTGTATCAACTTATGCAATTATAATGTTATTTATTGTTTTTTTACAAAATGCTTAAGTTAACATTCGTACCTGTTATGTAGGAAAATTCTGACTATTAATAGTTGAACTAAAACGTCTAAAGATTAAAATTAAAAAATTGTGACATGTACACATTTACGTAATTCGACACTTACCATCCCTTTTATTTCACGTCACCACCCCTAGTATTGTAAAACTCGTGACTATTTTTAGTTATGTTATGAAAATCTCTCTCTCTCTCTCCCTCCCTCTCTCTCTCTCTCTCTCTCTCTCCCCCCCCCCCCCCCCCTAGGGAAAACCCTAAATTTTATTTTTTGTTTCTCTCTGTTCTTTTTTTTGACGGCGTACTCCGGGACTCCAATGAGCAGACAAGGGGATAAATTATAAAAACCAATAATATTTAAATTCTCGAATACCTTTGCGCTGTTCAACCCTTAACAACCCACAAGTGTCTCGCGGACAGATTTTTGAGTTCAAAGTTAAATAAAATCAAAACTTTTTAATTCTGCAAAAAGCTATTTTATTTAATCTATTCCTATAATGTTATGAAACCAAACGTGTAAAGAGTATATGTATATTGTTAACAGATTTTTATTTATTTTAAATAAACCAAATAAGTAACTTACCATCCCACAAGTGTCCACTAGACACAATAATAATTGGAAACCGGAGTAAGTGGGTAGGTGATCATTTTTGTTGGTTATATTCATTACAAAAAATTAAAGGCATAATCCATACCTGAGGGACAAAGTCGACTTCGAGCATTCATAAGATAATTCTTCTTCTGATGAAAGTTATATCCGATACTTAAAAAAATATTATAGATGAGTATTGTTGGTTTCACCTATTATTATCTTAAGAAATTGACTTCCTTCTCAATTTAAGTCGTTAAAAAAAACACAAAGAAGAGAAATAACCACCTGTCACAGTAAGTTCTCTGATACGGAGCCGAAACAAGAAAGGGTTAACAAACAGCCATCCAAAAAGCGACAGGATCTCATCAATCAACTTTTCGTCTTCCGAACCAATTATAAAAAGTAAAAATAACAGTCGCACATATCCTTCGACTATATAGAGGACCTCCAAACATGAGCATGATTAGTGAAATCGTATACGCAGATCGTTCCCTAGAAAAAAATGCTTTAAATATCTGTTAATATTTTTAGCAGGACATTGTTATTTTTTGTTATAAATTGTTGTACTTGTAATGTTATCGTTTTTGCAATAATAATATGAAGTGATTTAGCGAAATTCTATACAAAGATGTTCTTCTCAAACAATTAGAAATGACTCGAGATATTTGAACAATGGAGACAATCGAAAAAACCCGTCATCGCACATCGCTATACTGGGTTGTTAAGGGTTAAAGCAGTTTAAGCTTTGTCCCGGTTCCTATATAGCCGTGTATATCCGCCAAAACTCTTTGTACCAGCTATGATCAGGAGTTTATCCTCATATGTTCGTAAAGTCTATGAAAGATTCAGCTCAGCTATCCACTGCTAAACATAGGTCTCCCTAATGCCCACCGCTCTCGATTTTCGGCCGTTCTCATCCAGCTCACTCCAGCCAAGCTACCAATATCGACAATCCATGATAATAATAATAATAATATGTCATGATCGTGTGACGAGTATATTCTGATAATTATGAATATAAAATATAAAAACTTTCAAATTCATATTGTGTCTCAATCGAAAATGATTTCGATAGCAACCACAGTCACGACATTAAATTAACCAAATATTTTCTTCGCAATATGACTTAAATGTTAATTTTACCAACGTCGTTGCGCAAGCACAGCCCATATAAAAAGAAACATTTATTTGTGAATGCAATAAAAATTAAAATTTCTTCTTAAATGGGTGCTTAATTCGTCAAGATTTTCGGTTAACTGGTCTTATACCATGTAATTGTCACTAAGTATTTTTATTTGGCGTTAAAAGCCCCTTGAAACGTTAACGAGACATTTTGGCTGAGGAATTTTACCTCCTCGAAGGCTGTACGCTTTCAGATACAGATATTTTCCCAGCTACAAGAAAATATGAAAGTCTTGTCTAACCCTCGGGAATATAAGCATAGTGACATTATAAATAAATAAATACCTACCTGAAACTGACCTATAATACCTGACGACCTCCGTGGTGGAGTGATCTGTAATCCGGTCTCAAGGCGTCGCCATCTCGAGAGGTTCTGGGTTCGATCTCCGGTGGGGCAAATGTTTAGGTGATGAATTTTCAGGCATTTGTTCTCCAGTCTTGGATGCTTATATAATAATATATTTATTTATATTCAGGACATTTATATGTATTTGGTGGGTAGTATCAGTCGCAATAGCGATCGGGACCAACGGCTTAACGTGCCTTCCGATGCATGGGGGAGCTCGAGATCACAAAGTGTTGGTCACCCATCCACGGCCTGACCATAATGAAGGTAGCTTTGTTTTCAATCGAAAGCAAAAGCGTACTAACCACTGCACCACCGAGCTCCTCACATCCTTCTTTCCAACTTCGTTTACAATTTATGACTTTAGATAAAAAAATGGGGAAGGCCTGTGCCCAGCAGTTTAAGCAACTGCTGCTGCCCCATTTTAAGCAACTACTGCTGCTCGTGTTGAAGATACTAGATGACGGAAAAGTATATTCAGAATACATTCAATACATATATAAACATCCAAGACTGGAGAAAAAAAGCCTGTACAAACATTTGCTCCACCGGGGATCGAACCCAGAACCTCTCATCTCAGAGATCGCGCCTTAAGACCGGCGAACCACTCGACCACTTAGGTCGTCAAATTATTATTAAATTATGGCTTAATATAATTTAAATACAAAAATGTCTTAGAATTACATAATTAACTGTTACATTAAAATGTATTAACGATAAACTCAGAACAAAATAAACCTATATAGAGAAATCAATGTAAGTCGAAACTAGTCAATAACAGCAAATATTTTATTTGTTAAACAGAAATCAAATTAACTCATAAAACAGTTCTTAATTCATTAATAGGTTAATATGAAACCATAAATCACTAATCAGTATACCTATTGCAACATAATTCGAGACATCTTTAAAATCCAAACATCTTTAACCGTTCCCAGTCACGTCTATTTGACGTGCGTCACGTAGCCGTCCCGTAAACGACACGTCATTAATAACGGCGGCTCGACGCCCGATCTGACAAATAGCCACAAACGTAAACTGTAATTACTTTATCATAAAGTAAAATCGAAAACACACTTATTATCTATATGATTTTTTTTCGTTTAAATATTAAATAAATACTTAATTTACTATTTTTATACAAAAGTGAGCAATGAGGAGCTCGGTGGTGTAGTGGTTAGTACGCTTTGGCTTTCGATGTCAAAACCAAGATACCATCGCCATGGTCAAGCCGTAGATGGGTGACCAACACTTTGTGATCTCGAAGGTACGGGCCATACTTCACATGTGTTTCTCCATGCGGAAGGTCTGTGCCCAGCTGTGGGACGTATATAGACTGGGGACTGAAAGGTAAGCAATGAGCTTATACGTGAAGAGCGGCAGCTAGAGCAAGAGAAGAAAATCTCCTCTTTGCCTGCTTGCTTTTAAAGTATTTCACGCTACTTTCAAAGGAACCCATGATGCAGATTAGAGGTATTGTGTATGTCAGTAGAGAATTCCAACAAATCATCACTGAATGTAATTTCCCTTACAATAATCCCTCTAAAACAATAACAAACTGCTAACAGTATTAAGACTAAAGTAGGTCTAACACGAGGTCGTTAAAATGACATTATAATCCTGGCAATTTGAGAAGGTACATTTATACTTTGTACGACTTTCAACCACAATTAAAGCACGTAAATATAGTCCAGTAAGGAGCTCGACGTACCTAGTGGTTCATCCGCTTTGGTTTTTGGAGGAAACAAAGTTACTTTCACGGTCAGTCCTTGGATGGGTGACTAAAACATTGTAAGCCTCTGGTCCCAGTCGCTATTGCTACCGCTTCTTTCTACCAATTCGCATTGGGCCAGCTTGGTGATGTCCAGGCCCATTGCTACTCTTCATTTGTCCCATGTTCGCATGTGCCCAGTGACTCGTAATATTAGGCTTGTGGCAAACAAACACAAATCCCCATTTATTAATAATCTTTGGATATTGCGATCATCATCAAATTATAACCAAGTCCTTGAAAATAGATAAAAACACCTCATCCCCTGTAATAGGGGCGGGAGGGGGTAAACAAGATGTTTTGAAAGATCACTGGAGGCTTTCCTGTCAATAAAATTTTGATTTGATCAACATCTGTGTATTACTTTAGATTTAGGTGGCAAATTTACTGATGTTCTTTTCTAGTTAACACAGAACATACGGTAGGACTTTCCTTTTACTTTACGACTAGTCACACAAAGACAAAGAATTTTTTTTTGAGACAACAACTAAGACAACAAAAACAATAAAGAAAACAAAGAGACAACAAAGAACAAAAACAACAACAATAAAGAACAAACAACAACACAACAACGAAGACAAAAACAAAGAGTTACCTTAACAACAAAGAGTTAGGTATCTCTGTGTATGGAATCCCAACTTCTATGAAAAATTGTTCCTGAAAAAAAATTGCAATTGCAAATGCTCCTTTAGTTGAATAGTTCCTTTTTTGTTTAATACAATAGTATATTTTTTATTGTGGACGCGGTGGTGTTTCGATCCTATACTCGAGTTCGTAGGAAGGCACGTGCTCAGTAGTGCAACATATATAATGAATATGATTAAATATAAATTTTGGTCTCCTTATGTTATAAATAGTTTTAATCTTCAAAGACCTCAGTCCACGCCTCACACTTCGCCGTTTTCCCCCATCATAAATATTGATCAAGCGTCGTGAACTTTGACTTATAAAATTAAAATGGCGGTCGAACTTTCTCTCTTAGTATTTTGTCCGTAACTATTAAGTTTCAGAGATTCTTAAAAAATAGACCATATTTTTGAGTTCTTTTGGTTTGTTTTAATAATTTCTTGTAAGTTTAATTGTGTTAAAATTGGACACGGGGACAACACTTTTTAAGTGCCTCCCGAATACATCATTTTATTTGCATTCACTTAAAAACGGTAAATAATTTTTATGAAGTGTGATATCACACATATTGCTTAAGCTTGTCTAATGATACATGTCAAATATTAGGTCCTTACATATGAAATTGGCGTTTTGTATGGAGATTTTGGGGAACTCTGCATTTTCCATACTAAAATTTTTTCAGTTTTCTTCACAACGACTAATCCAAAGATAATAATATTTGGCATGTATCATTAGACAAGCTTTAGCTATATGTGTGATATCACACTCCTTAAAAATTATTTATCTTTTTCATGTGAATGCAAATCAAATTATGTATTCGGAAGGCACTGAAAAGGAGTTGTCTCCGTGTCCAATTTTAACACAATAAAACTTACAACGAATTATCAAAACAAATCAAAAGAGTTCGAAAATATCGTCTATTTTTAGAGGAGGTAATTATTTTTTAAGAATGCTCTGAAACTTAATAGCTACGAACAAAATACTAAGAGAGAAGAAAAACACCAATTTCATAGGTAAGGACCCAATATTATTATAATCTTTGGATTTGTCGTTGTGAAGAAAACTGAAAAAAAATTAGTAAGGAATATCCAGAGTTCCCCAAAATCTCCATACAAAACGGCAATTTCATAGTTAAAGACATTACGAGTACTTAGGGGTGTCCTATGTCTAGCTGTGGACATCGTTCGGCAGATAATGCTAATGATGATTCCGTTATAATTACCAGGGTGGCTGTTGTTATTCGCTTCTGTGTCTTGTTGGTATGCCTTACCTGTAACAAAAAAATTGAATACAATTAAACTTTGCACGTTAGCACTTAAGAATATTGAATTTAAATTGGCTTAAAACCTTGAATTAATCAGGACGATAATAAAAAACAGCCTGTATACATAAGAAATCATTAGGTATGGGAAATTCACACTTCGTATGACACCCGATTCGGAGCTGCGGTTACACCCGCGGTCCTGAGACACTTAACCGCCCTATCACCTCTACTCACAGATATATTGACTATTTGTAACAGGCGCGATACAATGTTACATTCAAATGAGTAAGATATTTAATGTGAGTGTTGGCGACCGGCATCATATAACCTTGCCGACCTAAACTCCTAGTATTTCATATTTTATACTTAGGATTTAGAACGTCAGGTCTTTTTGATAGAAACTATGCTATTTATACAACTAGACGTTCCCGCGATGTCGTTTGCGTGGCTATTGATTTAACGCCGATAAAAGTTTGCAAAATGTTTTTGTGTGTTTGTTAACACAGCCTTGTTTTAATACAAGTGCTCAACATTAATTTTCTACCTATTATTAGCAAAATGTTGATTGTTAATAGTTGAACTAAAACCTCTAAAAATAACACTTCTTGTCAGTGCCATCTGATTAATTGTTGTGATAGTGATAAATCTCTGTGGTCGTTTCATTATTTTACAATGCCGAGAAATTTAAAATTTCGAAATGAAGTTACATTTTGACGGAATATGTCACTATACTCGGTCGAGCAGATATTGATAACCACGGTTACACCCGCGCAGTACCCGTTTCCCTGGGAATATCGGGATAAAAAGTAGCTTATGTCCTTTCTCAGGGTCTGGACTTCCTGACTGTGTATCTGTGTATCTGTGACTGTGTTGATCTGTGTATCAAATTTAGATTTAATCGGTTCAGTAGTTTTGACGTAAAAACGAGACAGACAGACAGAGTTACCTACTTTCGCATTTATTTATATTACTACTTTTTACTTTTACCCAATATTTTACGGCTACTTTTTATCCCGATTCTCCCATGGGTACGGGCATCGCGCGAGTGAAACCGCGGAAAGCCTTCTCAATAATTAAAAAAAAATTTTCATGTTTGGAGACGCATTCGAATTCTAACTAAATCCAACTGAAGTTACATTTTCATCAATAAAATGTAATAAGAATATCACAAAATATATTACTATGTATGTTGGGCTCGATTATGCAGCACTAACATTATTGCCTGTAACACTTTACTCAAAATGAAATCGTGCGAAATATTATGCTAAGTTATTTAAATTCAAGTTGCCACATAATAATTATACGAAGCAAAATTCTTGTAAATAGAATTCGAACATATTCGTATTACACTATAAAACTTTATAGGTGTAAAATTATAGGCAGGTTCATGTAATGTATTCGTATAATGTGTTTCGGGTAATTTCATAAAATATACAATTAATTGTTTTAATAATGAATATCTTATTTAGTACTAGCTGTAGCCCACGACTTCGACTCCGCTTACTGGTTTTTTTTAACTATCTCACGGGAATCCTTTAATTTTCCGGAATAAAACGTATCTAAGATGTTTACCAGGGATATAAGGTATCACCATGCAAAATTTCATTGAAATCGGTCCAGCCATTTCGGAGATTGGCCCGTGCAAACAGACGAACAGACAGAGAAACAAAAATAGTAACAAAAGCTTTTTATATTTTCCATCTTTTTATATCCTCCTGACGTGATATTTTCAGCATTTTATATGTACAGACATTCGACCTCTACAGTTTTATTATAAGTATAGATAATTATTTGTATTTCACGTTCGTTATTGTGTACCTTTTGTGAAGAGTAATAAAGCATTATTATTATTATTATTCGAGAATAGTCCCTGTTCCTTTTAGCGGACCGCCACTACGGCCCCAATCAAACGCCATTACCCATAGTACCTTGAGTGAATGTTGCAGAAAACGGCTTAATTGTATCCAAATGTTTACTGCCGCTTAACTGTCAATATATCGAGTTTATTCTGAGTGTTTTCGTTCGCATTACAATACGAAACACTGGGTTTTATATCGTAAAATTACAATATGACAAGGGTTAGGCCTTTCTATTTTTCTTGTATTTCAAAGTTATTTTGTAAAGGGAGGTAATGAATTGGGCAGCCATTTAATTTTTTGGTCAACAACAAAAAGGTCAGCCGGAAAATCACTTGGGCAGCAAACAAATTTTTTGTCGGCAATGTAATTATTTGGTCAGCAGAATAATTATTTGGGAAAAATAAAAAGCAACTAAGGGCGTATTGGGTACTGGATCTGTGATTGTGTAGACGATGAGCTAGCCACATGTTACTACTCTTTCACGATTTTTCATCTGACTAAACCCAATTTTATATATATATCTGCTGCCCATAAGTAGCTTCTCAATTAACACACACACACACACACACACACACACACACACACATAACTCGAAGGTGACTGACTGACATAGTGATCTATCAACGCACAGTCCAAACCACTGGACGGATTGGGCTGAAAATTGGCAGGCAGGTATATGTTATGACGTAAGCATCCGAATAAGAAAGGATCTTGATAAATTTTAGATGACAGTTTGTATTAACTTTTCGTGAACTTTTATCGGCTTTAAATCTATAGCCACGCGAACGACGTCGCGGGCACAGCTAGTCATAAATATAATTAAACTATGACAATTACTGCTCTTTTTAATTGTTTTCCTTATCCGTTATCTCAAAACATTTAAGAAATTAATCACTACCTTCGTTTTGTTTACCTTTTGTGCAACATTGATTGAAAGTCTCTTTACATATACATATATTAGATATGATCGAGTAAACGAAAACAAAGCTACTTTCGCCATGGTCAGGCCTTGGATGGGTGACCAAAACATTGTGAACTCGAACTCCTCCGTGCTTCGGAAGGCACGTTAAGCCGTTGGTCCCGGTCATTATTATAACCGTTTCTATCCACCAACCCGCAACTTCTCTTGTGTTTCTCTGTAAGGAAAGCCTGTGGGACGTTGGTATATAGGCTGAGGACGATAATGACTCTAGGACAAATGCTTATCTTTATTACACACTCACTTGCCCTTATAATTTAGACTTTGTATATTGGGTCCTTACCTATGAAATTGGTGTTTTTTCTCTCTCTCTTAGTATTTTGTCTGTAACTATTAAGATTTAGAGTATTCCTAAATAACAATTACCTCGTCTAAAAATAGACTATATTTTTGAGCTCTTTTGATTTGTTTTGATAATTTGTTGTAAGTTTAATTGTGTTAAAATTGGACACGGAGACAACTCTTTTTAAGCGCCTCCCGAATACATCATTTTATTTGCATTCACTTAAAAACGATAAATAATTTTTATGAAGTGTGATATTACACATACTACTAAAGCTTGTCTAATGATAGATGCCAAATCTTTGGATTTGTCATTGTGAAGAAAACTGAAAAAATTTTAGTATGGAAAATGCAGAATTCCCCAAAATCTCCATACAAAACACCAATTTCATAGGTAAGGACCTAATATTTCACTAGATACCTACAAGTTTGTCAAATATCGTTATTCAAAACTGTCCGAGAAACTTCCAAATGAAGGTAGGTGTACCTACCTACCTCCTAATAGGTCGCCTTTTTTCCTCGATGATGAATGCCCACAATGATCAAAGGAGGATGTTGTGATTAGATACAATCGTTGCGATTACCGAAACTACGTCATTGTGTTTACCACTTGTACTGACAACAGCACACCAAGACGTACAAAATTCACTAATTCTCTGTTGTCATCACGACCCTCAACCTACATACGTAGGCGGCTTTAGTAAAACTAGACGAATTTAGAACATGCCCTGGCCATCAAATTAGAAGCTTAAATTAGACGGTTAATTTTAACGTTCATTTTCGATGCTTCATCGATGAGACGTCGAAAATGGAATGTCTAGATAGACGTTCATTGCAGTAAACCTTCGCGATGAAAGCTTGCGGCTCGCGATTGTTTTCACTAGCATGGTTCATTATGCAAGAAATGAAAGACAAATGTAACATCTAAACAGTGACAGCTCATTTACAGTTCATCATTTCAGTGCTTTCTTAGTTTTTTCTTCACTCTTGTAGTAAATAATTTACAATCAAAGAAACGCCATGGCGCACAACTTGTTTCCGCGAAATAATTTAAATAATTAATTTAAATCACTCGATACTGTTGACAGCAGTTGTGAGGAAAACAAAGCTACCTTCGCCATGGTCAGGCTGTGGATTAGGCCAGCGTGTTGGTGTTATGGCCCATACTCCTCATGTGTTTCTCCATGAGGAACTTTCTGGAACTCGTTCTTGTTCGTTAGTCATTTTGTCATGGTACCTTATGACATCTTCTAATAAATTCCATTTTGACTTGCCTGTAATTCGTATATTGTAGAAAGTAAGACAATTTTGTGTAAAGGGAGGATGAATCCCCTTGCCGTTTCTTGTCTGTGTCTTCGCTTGACAAGGCCTCCCGGTAGTGAACAGGAAGAAAAAAATGTTGAAGTGAACAAGTAAAAAATAGTATAATTTGTTTGTTAATTTTCTAATGTTTTGACGCGTCATAAGTGTAACTAGTTGTTACCTAAATGATTTAATAAAGCATTTCATTTAATTTCTGCTGCGAAAGAGTTGAGTCTTATTAAAACAGAGTCGTTTGAGGCCAGACACTGGCTCAGCACGCGGCCTGGGCACGCACAATAGACGCGTGCGCAGGCGCCGTACCGCACTACTTGCCACCGACCGGTCTGCTGCTACCAGCTGTTGAATCGCGCACATATACTGCCACTACGTGTTTTAAGTATCCGCGACCTCCGTCTTGCAGTTCCTTGTTCGTCGTTTTCAAGGTCTAAAATTCCGGGCTCGAATCTCTTTGGTGAAACTTGAGCTTTGAGATTCTTTGCCAGTAAATTCGATGGTCCCATTTAAAAGGGGACAAGTCTATTGCCGCTACCGGACACTTCAGAAAATCTTTAGAATATTTACCGCCTCTCTGGTCTAGTGGTTCACACCACCTGGTGTTGATCGAGAAGTCCGGGTTCAATTCCCCATGGGAGCAGAAGTTTTTTTGCTCGGTTTGTTTGGAGGTAGGGCTTCTAAGCCCGCCTGGCTAGCTACCACCGTCTTACCTAAATTTGTCGCCATAATAACGATGTTTTAAGCATTGTTGTGTTCCGGCAATCAGAGGTAAGATAGCCAGTTCCTCAGTTGTTGAGGATTACAGGTGAAGCTCGCTTCCACCTTCGGCGTTATCGTCACTTAGCATCACGTGAGATGAAGGCCAAGAGCTTACCTGTCAAATGTAAAAAAAAATCCGACTCATATAATATTTAGATAGTTTTGATATATTATTTAGTCTAGTACCTACTATTTTCAGTTTATTATTTATTCTGCCATTATTTTCAATTAACCGACATCTAGTGTTCACAACACAATCGTTTAAGCTGCGTATTCTGGACCTAGATATACGGAATTAACGGATGATAATCAACAGAGTCAAATTCAGAACAATGAAAGCGTTAAGTACATAAAAAAGAGAAATAATATAAATGCGATAATAGTGAAGAAGAATTTACTTAAAGTTCCACTTTTTATTCATCTAGAACTACCTTCATGAATGGGAAGAGCATCGCTAAATATCAAGTGAACTTCCTCTTCGGAGATATACCTCTGCACTACGAATAATGATAAATCAAAGGGCCAATTAATTGCAATTAAACATCTTAGGATAATAAAATAATAACCACTAATAAAAATAAATGTATATCGTCTCTATGATCTATTTAATATGTTTGGCAAGTTGTTAAGCGACCTTTTTATAGTTCGATTCATCTTGTATTGAAGCCCCACGGAAGGACCTCCGCCTGATAGGAACTTAATATGGGATCGAGGCTTCGGACGTAATCATGTAGAAAATGAAAGAAAAATTCAAAGACCGCATGAATAGACCGATTTCATGCATTATCGGATGAACGTATGATTCTGCGACAAAACGCCGCAACAAAAACGCCGCACGAAAAAACACCGTAGACAAAATGCCGCATAATATAACGCCGCACTAAAAAACACCGCAGCAAAAATAACGCATACAAAAACGCCGCAGACTTGCCATTTATCCATTAGGCTGAGCGCTATCTAGCCGCAGTGTTAGAAAGTCCACTCTGCTTGGTCATAAAAAAAAAATAACCTGAACCTACCAATAATCAAACAATAATCGAAATGCACACCCCCGGTCATCCCGTTCGATTTGCCAAGACAGACAAACAAATTAAATTATTTAAATTGGTACAAAAAATAAACTTTTGAAAATCCACGTTTTTAACAATTGTAACGGAAATAAAAAATAGGGAACATTCATCAAATATGCGGCGTTTTTGTATGCGAAGTTTATGTGCGCGTTATTTTGTCTGCGGCCTTTTCGATTTGCGACCTTTTGTCTTGCGGCGTTTTGTCAACGCTGTTTTTTCGTGCGGCGTTTTTGTTGCGGCGTTTTGTCGGGGTACGGGTTTGAACTCCTAACGAAGAGAAAACTCATAAGAAAACCCTATTAATATTCAATAAATACTTAAATAACTAGAGATCCTATGCATTGTAATAAAAATGCCCTACAACTTTTAATAACCATGAACTAGTGGTTAATATCATAGATATAATATCACAGAGCAACTTCTCTGTCGCTAATTAAAGATATCTAGAAGCCCGGTAATTGAAAAATTTTATCTGATATCAGAGAGGGAACCTCCGCTTTCCTATATAACTAACTGTACTTGCTATTTACTTTATTTAAGTTATTAACTTGTATAACAGCGGAAAAAACTAGATTAAGAGCTCGCATTAATTTTACGACGAAACTTCGTTCTTACGGTTTATGTGTAATTTACAATATTTAAAGAAAAACTCTTACAAAAGTATTACAAAGGAAAATAATTAATATTTCATTTTGTTTTCTGGTTTAGTAAAGATTTTAGATTTTCGTTTCTAGTAAATTTATGTGCCACTATGATAAAATTGGAAGACTGGAGACAACGGCGGATCCAGGGGGGGGGTCATGGGGGTCATGACCCCCCCCTGAGCTGGTTCCAGGACTTAGGCGGACCACTAATTGAACATACTAATTTTATTTAAACATTATATACATATACAGATTTATGTAACTACATGCTTTCAATATTTCAATCAAGAGGCCTATTGTCGTCAACTGCAAGACATAGGCCTCCCACAAAGGCCGATCCTGCGCCGCCCGCATCCAGCGACTTCCTGCGACCTTCGCCAGCTAGCATATTGTCTAATTTGTTGGGGGCCTCCCTACGTTGCGCCTCCCAGTACGTGGTCGCCACTTGAGAACCTTTCCGCCCCAACGGCAGTCAGTTCTACGAGCAATGTGCCCTATGTCGGTGACCTTGGTTCTCCTGCGAATCTCCTCGTTTCTGATTCGATCGCGCACAGAAATTCCAATCATAGCCCTCTCCTTTGCCCTTTCAGTGACCTTGAGCCTTCTTATGAGGCCCATTGTAAGCGGCCACGTCTCAGTACCGAAGTCATCACTGGCAACACGCACGAGTTGAAGACTTTTGCCTTGAGACACTGCGGTAGATGAGCCGAGAATACGCTACGTAGCTTTCCGAACGCTGCCCAGCCGAGTTGGATTCGTCGATTGACCTCTTTCTGGAAACTAGACCTACCTAGTTGGACTACTTGTTCCAGGTATACTAGGACATACTCGTCAACAATTTACAGTGTAGAGCTTCCAAACTTCACAGGAGTAGGACCAACATGGGAATTAGACATGATCTTTGTCTTGTCCATTTTCATCATCAGCAATACGAAGGTGAGTCATGTACTCACCGTTTATGTTGATGCTGATGACCTAAACACGTCCTCCATCGCAGTTGTGAACAGTTTTGCGATGTGACGTCGCCCTGTCTCTCACCTCGCTGAAGTGGAATTGGTTTTGAGTTCTGATCCTGAAGACGAACAGACATAGTGGCGTTTTCGTACAATGACTGCAACTCTTGGATGTATCGATAGTCTATTCGGCACCTCTGGAGCGACTGTAGCACGGCCCAGGTTTCGACAGAATCCAAGGCTTTCTCATAGTCCACAAAAGCTAAGCACAATAGCAGGTTATACTCTTCGGTCTTCTGTATGACCTGCCTAGCGTATGTATCTGGTGTATGGTACTAAATGGCCTTTTCTGAATCCAGCTTGTTCCGGAGGCTGGAAGTCGTCAAGCCTGCGCGCGTGACGATTCGTTACGACTCTCGAAAACAGCTTGTAAACATGGCTAAGGAGCGTAATCGGTCTGTAGTTCTTCAATTGAGCCCTGTCACCAGTCTTGAAGAACAGTGATGCCCTCGAGTATGATGGAGATAAATAGCCTCTGAAGAGCTTTCAGGATTGCTCTTCCACCGGCTTTTAAAAGCTCTGGTGTAATTCCATCATCACCCGGCGCCTTGTTGTTCTTAAGCTGTTTGAGAACCAAACTAATCTCGTACAGGCTGACGTCCGGGATGTCTTCGGTGTACAGGACGACAGGAATGCTCGAATTCGCATAAAGCTGTCCATAGAAATTTTCAATCTCCGCCAAAAGCTCAGGTCGGGATGCAATAGTCTGCCGTCTGTCTTTAACTTCGTCAGCAGACTTTGTCCAAGTGACAGATCTCTTGCGAACACTATAGAGTCTTTTTTCCGCTCGATGGCCTCTTTAATACGCTCAGTATTAAATCAACGTATGTCGCGAGTCAAGGACTTCGAGATCTGTTTGTTGAGCCATAGAAGAGTATCATCTGATGATCGCAGAACCATGTCGCGCCTTTCCGCCATCAGCTTTAGTGTTGGCTTGGAGATTTTCTTTCCTCTTTTGGTACGACTGGGCTTATAGAACTTTTTTACCCACCATACGGACAGTTTCCACGAAGCTGTCATTATATGTGTCCACATCTGAGCAGTCCTCCAGGCAATCGAAGCGATTTTGCAGTTCGAGTTGAAAGTGTTCGAGGTTCTGAATTTGGATGGCTTCAGGACGGACTTCATCAGTCGATATCTCTCAGATTTAATGTGCCTCTAACCATTCGGTGATCGCTCCCCGTGTTGAACGAATTGATCACTGAGACATCATGAAATATCTGAGTCTTAGTCGACAAGATGAAGTCAATCTCGTTTCTTGCCCTACCATCCGGACTTTTCCAGGTCCATTTTCGATGCAGCCGTTTTTTAAAAAAAGTGTTCATCATACAGAGTCCTTCCCTCTCCATGTAGTCAGCTAGCATTTGACCACGGTAGTTCCGGGTTCCAAATCCAAATGGCCCCACTTTCAGCTCATCATCGCTACGTTTACCTAACCTTACGTTGTAATCTTCACTGATAACGCAATAGTAAGTCCTGGAAGCATATATGATGTATATGTATACCTTCAATATTTAATTAATTTAATATAATATAATAACTTTGTATGATGGCAAACGTTTGGCATCGAAAATTTGAATTTTACCGCGCCAGACTTGCGCGCGCTTGTCGACTACGTAACGTCTAGCTAGACCTAACCTCAATTGGAATCGGAAGGACTATACGTCAACATATCATAACATAGTTCTAAGTTAAAAAAACTAAAATTTCTCTCTGGGTGCCTTCATGGGAAGATGGCAATATGTACGTGTATAAGTACAAGTTATTATGCGTTAAGTTTTACAAGTGTACAATCAAGAATAAATATTTAAGTACAGTACTTACGTACATTAGTAAAATACCTACTTTTTACTTGTATCTATTGTTATCAAAATTAAATTATAAGTTCTTGACTTGACCACGACTATGTGACCCCCTCCTGGCGCCAAAGCTGGATCCGCCCTTGACTGGAGATTGTAAGTGGATATTGAAAAACAAACACCAGTGTCTTTAATTGAGCAACAGAAGCAGATACGAGTAATTAGAAATTTTGCCAGTCTGGTTTTATTTTTTCGAGCATCTCGAAAAAACTTACACAACCGAATAGAATACAATTTTATTCGTGATTTTTTTTTGTGAAATATGATATACTGTCACGAAACCGCTTATTGCAAATATTGTAGGGGGTTGTTATAATTTTTAATTTAAATTTAAGAATACAAGGTCCAAGCGTATGCCCATCGCTTTATGAAATTTTCTAAAGGTCCAACTTAGATATCTAAGAATACGTTGACATCGTTAAGACCGCCATGTGTGCTGAATTTTAAAAAAGCAATGAATTTGTTTTTTCCAAATATATCTATAATTAAAGTTTATGTAATGTTATATTTCAATTATAAATGTCTGTATCAACTTTGTTTCCGTTTTACTTAACAGTACCGAAAAGCTGCGCATCACGTATTCCCTCCATCCTACAACATGGGTTACTTTAAGAGAGGCGTGAAAAAGTACCTCATGGGCCAGCAAGGTGGAGGTAACCAGAGCTTCCGTTCTCTGTGGCCCTAGCTATTTCCGCAAATGGACTTTACTGCTTACCATCAGGTAGTGTTGAGTCGATTGCTGTTTTTTGTAAAAAAAAAGACGTGTGGCACTCGGGGACTGCCGCGGTAAAGCTATTGCATAGCATTTTGTATCAACTTATGCAATTATAATTTTATTTATTTATTTTATTCATGCAGTATTTCTTTTTCTTTGATATTAATTCAAGTTACACTTTTTGAGCGTGGTGACCGATACGAAAACAAATTATATAAACTGTTGGTAGTTTGCATATACATTATTTCGTTCGGATCACTTATAAGTAAATTAAATCATAAAATAATTATCTAAAATAAATGTTAATAAACTAATTAATAAAATAACAAAACTCATAATAAACAATGTGTAATAGTTAGCTTATAAATAAAACCAAAGTGGCGTCTTTGTTAAAATTAGTTCTTTGTTGTATCACTAGATGGCGCCACCTATCCTTTAAAACGCACTATTGTTTACTCTCATAGACTTATATGGTCACACCGATGTTAATTAAAATTTGTATTCGCCTTGGACACGGTGTTTCATTTTGGTAACCACCTTGGGTTTTAACATGCACGGCCTTCAAGCCAAACCTCCTTGCGCATCGGAGTGGGGAGCGTGAGGTTTTTCGTTACGGAATTTCTGGATTCGGTCCCCGCGCTCAAGGCCCGCGATAGAAGCTATGCAATAGCTTAAAATATTGTTGTTGACAACCGTCAACCAATAGAGCTGTAGGTTCGTCCTCAGCCTATATACGTCCCTCTGCTGGGCACAGGCCTTCCTCATGAGGAAACAAATGAGGAGTAAGGGCCGCAACAACGCCACGCTGGCCCAATGCGGTTTGTTAGGTAGAAACAGTCGCAATATCGACCGGGACCAACGGCTTAACTTGCCTTCCGAAGCACGGAGGAGCTCGAGATCACAAACATTCAGTCACCCATCCGCGGCCTGACCATGGCAAAAGTAGCTTTGTTTTCAATCGAAAGCCAAAGCGTACTAACCACTACGCCACCGAGCTCCTCTGTAGGTTATTGAGAGTATATAAAAGTAATAATAAATATAAACACATTGCTCTGTTTCAAGAATACACATGCTGTGCAATCAAAAAGGGAACATGAGCGAAAGATTTATGTGTTCAATAAAAAAATCCTAAATCACCTTTGAAACTACAATTTTTCATTATGGATCCACGTAAGTTATCGTTGCACTAGCATTTCGCTTTGATTCACAATATTGAACTTTTTCAAGCGCAAATACATTAAATATGAACGAGCATTTAAACTAGCTTTTTCCTGCGACACCGTACGCGTAGAATATTTACTTTGAGATAGTGAGATGGTTTGTACCCTATAACCTACCTCAATAAATAGGCTATTCAACACTGAAAGATTTTTACAAATTGTAACAGTAGCCTCAATTGGTGGAATTGAAAATTTACTCCTACTCTATTATTAGAAGCAAAGTTCATAGTGGCGTTTTGTCCTTCATTTTCTGGGAGGCGTTATTAAATTTTTTTAACATTCACCGGCATGACACCTGTTCAATATCTATCGGGATGAAAGGTAGCCATGTCCTTTCTCAGGCTCTATACTATCTGTGTACCAAATATATTATATAATGTGTATAATAATAATTTAAGGTAAATTGGTTAAGTAGTTTTGACGTCAAAGCGACATTAATTTACAATAATAATATGGATATTTTTTCTGCTGCAAAACGACAAGAAGCGTCATAGATACATAAAAAACATACATTAATCACGCCTGTAATCCCCGAAGGGGTAGGCAGAGTCCAAGGAGCACTGTGTTCCTTAAGACCACATTTAGCCATACAAAAATTGGGTTTGGTCAGATGAAAAATCGTGAAAGAGTAGTAACAAGTGGCTAGCTCATCGCCTACACAATCACAGACCCAATACGCCCTTAGTCGCCTTTTACGATACGCTAGGCAAAAAAAAAAGCAGTTGGGACATTATTTTTGTGTCCCGGACCAACACGGCACACGGTATACATAAATACCCCGACAAAACGTTGGGGTTGGCCGCTGTTAACTAGTCTGCGCGCGTCAGAATGGCTGCTAGAAAAAAAAATTATATGTATAGATTTCTCTCTAACAGCTAAAATAGGTTATTTGCGAAAACAAATGCCAAAACAACGTAATTTAAACGTATTTTTTCTGACTAATCAGTGTTCCTTTCATTACCAACGTGGACGAGTGTTTTTATACGCGACAGTACTACGTAAACATATTATAGGTCTGTACAACAAACAAATCTGATTATTCCACTGTAATTTTCATCTTCACACAACGACATAAGGACTATCAAAATTTCAAGTTGTCTGCACCAATTTGACTGTGTTACAAAATATGTTTACGAGAGACAATTTAAGACAATCATAACTAATTTAATGACTTCTCGTTCGTTTGATCGATGGTTAATTCTGAATACGAGTACTTACATACATACATATAATCACAACTATTATCCCCTAAGGGTTAGTCAGAGACTAGACAAAATCACCGCAAAAGCAGTCCATTGCCATAGTCCGCGCTTCACCAAGCAGTGACTGCACTCAGCGTGACAGGTGGTGAGCCCGTCGCCGCTTTATGCTATTGGGTGGTTGTGCAATTCTAAGTCCATTAGTCGCCTTTTACGACACCCAAGGGAAGTGATGGGTTGGTAGTATTCTTTTAATGAGCCGCTACCATACGGCTCGCAATTCTGAATCAGATGATATTTCCATAAATTTCGACTTAAAACGCCGCGCAAGTGTGGCGCGCGTATGGCTGTGAAACGATGTCAGGTATCTCTTGTAATTGTAACACACTGGCGGCCAGCTCACCTAACCATCCTAAGTAATTTCGGTAGCCATTTTGTATTTACATTCACACCTGCACAAAAGCTTATTGCACATCAGAGACAATAATTCTGAATTTTAAGTCCTAAATCTTATTCTAGGTTAAGTGGTGCTGTCATCATCAGCCTAGATTAGTCCATTAACAAAGACCTCCCCTAATGCGCCATTTCTCTCTGTCTTTGGCCTGTCGCATTCAGCATCTGCCAGAAACATTCCGATTTTCAGTAGCGCTACAGTAGATATAATTACGAATAAATTCTACGAACATTCCATAAACCATGAGTACCTATAGAACTGTAACCTAAGGTGCGTTACTTTAGTACCTAGATGTTATAATGCACATATTTGATATACATTAACACATTATAATATAATGCAGGGTTATTTCTAATGAATCAACAACTTACCAATATTAGGTAACATCGTAAATAACATTTGTTCTACAACTTTTGTTTACTTCACTCTGTCTGTCGGTCTGTTTGTGTCATACATTTTACTTTTATACCGAAATAATACATACATATAATCACTATTATCCCCTAAGGGTTAGTCAGAGCACGCAAAAGCAGCCCACTGCCACCAAGCAGTGGGTGCACATGTGCTCAGCGTGACAGGTGGTGAGCCTGTCGCCGCTATAAGCTATTGGATAGTTGTACAGATCTAAGCCCAATAGACGCCTTTTACGACACCCAAGGGAATAGATGGACTGTTGCAGTGGGGTGCTTTTGCGGTTTTTTGCCTTGTCTCTGACTAACTCTTTGGGGACAATAGTCGTGATCATATGAATGTATGTATTAAGAAACCCACACCTTCAAGCGCAAACTTTTCTATACAATAAGCTTTTATCATGTCTGATGTCATATTTAATTAGTGGACACATAAAGCTCAATTCATCTCAATAAACTCATTACAGCTTTATGTCGTGCCGACTTCTTGGCGCTACGTCATAATTCTATACGTCAAAACATTAAATGAATTACATACATCGCAGCTAGTGAGGAGCTCGGTGGCGTAGTGGTTAGTACGCTTTGGCTTTCGATCGAAAACAAAACTACCTTCGCCATGGTCAGGCCGTGGATGGGTGACCAAAACTTTGAAATGTCGAGCTCGTCCGTGCTTCGGCAAGTTAAGCCGTTGGTCCCAGTCGCTATTGCAACCGTTTCTACCCACCAACCCGCATTGGGCCAGCGTGGTGGTTTTACGGCCCATACTCCTCATCTGTTTCTCTATGAGGAAGGCCTGTGCTCAACAGTGGGACGTATATAGGCTGAGGACTCACAACAGTACAATCATTCACTCTAGCACAATATTTCAATATGCCGCCACCGCCGACTCCTACTTGTAAGCGCGCAGTCCCTTTGGTATAAGCGGCCTCTGACATTACGCTATAAAGTTGTGAATAAGCGACTTTCGATTCTAACTTCAAGACAAAAAGCTGAGATTATTTGCACCACATTTTTTGTATTCTCCATCTTGATTTAGGTTTTTTTTAACTGTCTTCTATTTAACCTGTTATCAACCATGAAAAACCATAAACTATTTCATGCCTCACATCATTAAGATTTTTTCGTTTTCATTATTTTCTAATTGTTATGTACTAGTATGAAATTCTAAGTAAAATAGGTAATAAGTAGTTACTGTTATATTTTACTTTTATATATACTTTTTAAAAAAGAATACAGCATTTTTTTTAAGTCTAAGGTTCCATCAGGGTTCCGGTAGCAAAAAGATTGTGGTAAATACTTTAAATAATCTACTATATTCATGCTGTTTTATCTGTGCTAAAGCCTATTGAAATAGATATTTTTTATCTGTATCTCTCTTCTCTGCAAACGTTTGTAACGGAATGTACTGTGCTGGAATAAAAGTCTATTTTAATCATTTAAAGTGAGTTTCGCTGTATTTTGAACACACTCAGCATATTTTTCAGATTGAGAGCCGCTATTCTACGGTATGCTTAAAAATATAATACTGAGTCTGTTTGTAATTTATATAGGTTTACATTTTAAATGCATGCCCAAAACCATATTCCATTACCAGAACCCAGTACACAAATGTTTACTGATGAACACAAATTTATACTCAAATCAAATGACTATTTTTATGAGAGGCTAACCATCCTAATTTAAAAGTACTTAATTTGACTTTATTCATTATAATAATATGGATTTTATAACGACGAACGTTGTAATTGTGTTTGTTGTATGTTTTTCCATTGCAGCACTCAAATATTTCGCTATTGAATTTGATGTGAACCATTTCAATGTCAAATACATTTTGACATTCAATTTGACACTCAAATTACTTTTTGGGGAACTATTTATAACACGTGTCACATTTTCATATAATGTCTTATTGTCACCACAAAGTTTTCACTATATTTATTACAGTTTAGTACTTTATACTTAAGATTATGCTCGTATTTTTCCAAACTCGAAATTGGCTGAGTCGTTATTAAATGACAGCAGCCAATGTTAAGAAAAGGTTTGATTCATGACATTCACTTGATATCTATTTAAATCAAATATTTGGGTTCCATTGTAAAGTGTACCTGATCTCAATCGGGTTTCAAAATATGAATATTTACTTCTTTCCGAATGATAAAGTACCGTTGAGTAAAGGCCGTAGGTAGCATCACCACTTAACTAACGCTTATGGTATTGTGGCCCAAGCGACTGACCCACTCGAGAGGAGAGCTGACCCAAGGTAATTTCACAATACAAAGTACCTCTGAGTTAAGATAAAACTAGCCAGTTACTGTTTGACACCAACCCGCATTGGGCCAGCGTGGTGCTGTTACGGCCCATACTCCTCATGTATGTCTCCATGAGGAAGGCCTATGCCCAGCAGCGGGACGTATAAAGGCTGAGGATGGCAATTGTTTGTGAATAGGCCGAATTATAATAATGATAATATATTATTACAACACTTCTTACATGGTGGTGTCGTATTCCTGCAATGAATAAGATCGCCAGGAGCTCGCAGTAACTATTTGCTAGTTCCTGCGAGCTCCTGGCGATCTTTATGTTTTGATGTGCAGCCTGTAAATGTGAAACCTGTATCTATAATATAAAATGTATTTTTTATCAATATCAATATCTGGTAAAAAAAAATTGAAAACAAAGACTTTAACATTTACTTTCACTTAAAAAATAGACCGACAGAAAAAACGTTCTAGGCAGTTAGTAACCGGGAACTTAAAATTTACACTACGATACTTTCAAGACTTGTATTTCAAAGAAACCTGTGATTACATACTGGATTTCTTTCCTTCTTAGAAAAAGGTCTAGGCAGCATCACGAATAGATAGAATTCGTTAACCCATGTAAAATAAAATGTTCACAAAGAAGTAACAAACGTAGACATCAATTTCTAGTGCAAGGTTTTCAATATAAGAAATAACAGGACAGACATATAGGTACATATGTCCATCTATCCGCATATTGTTATCCGCTGTTGAACATAGGCCTCCCCCAATAATCTCCACAACGACCGGTCCTACGCTGAAGACATACAGCGAATTTCTGCGCCTGTCCACCGAGTACAGTCACGTGCAAAAATATGCAGAGGCCAGGAGGCAGTCTTTATTCCAAAATAAAAGAAAGCGATCTTCTTCTTTTATCCTGCCCTGTTTGTTGCACCGACCCCAAATACAATTGGGAAATTGTATTTGGGGTCGGTGTAACATGTCTTCTTCTTCCACTCTCGATTGCGATTACTAGGCAAGTCAACACTCACTCCCATCCTCGTCATATCATCATTCATATCATTACCACTATCCATCCACCTTTTTTTAGGACTTCCCCCTCCCCCCCACACGCCCATCCACTTTCAATTCCATAACTTACCTGATGACATGATCATTAAAGAAAGCGATATACATAAAGAAATAATGTTTAAGTCATACCTACCTATATACCTATAAATATCTTGATTAATAGTATCAAAACAATAAGAGACGTTCAGAACAGTCAACATCTTAATAGAAAATATATTAAATGGAACAATTCCATTGCTTCCTTACTCAGAACCAATAACCTGGTCATCAATTCCGATTACCGTAACGCAAGGCGTCAGACACACTCGCCCGGTCACGTGACCGGCCAAGGCCCACAATAAACTCGTTAGTCTCCCCCCACCCCCATTTACCCGATATTATATAAGACTTCGCGCGTCCTACCACAACAATAATGCATACTGAGTCATTCAAGCACCGACTTTTACATGTTGACCCCGTTGCCATCCACTGCACGAGGATCCACATAAACATTGACAGCACGAGGCAGCTCCAACTATTCTGGTATCGGAACATCGACAATGTTAAGCAGTTCCAAGACAATCCAACTTAGTTCTTATGGCGCTACAATAAAGTTTAAATAAATGCAAAGTTATTCGTGCTTGTGTATGTGGATGCAACGTGCGTACGATCTTAATCCTTGATGCGTAATTTATGTAAATGAAACGAAACGTTCGCGGCACTTGCGCACTTAGGGCTGACAGTATTCTAAATATAACGCCGTATCTACCTGATTCAGTTCATTATTAACGACCAAAATCTAAAGGTCGATTCACCTTTAGATTTTGGTCGTTATTGCTTGAAATGTCTAAATTACATCACCTTGTATTTATATATGTGTAGTTTATCTTTCAAATGGCTGTAAGTTCTACTTAAATAGTGTACTACATTAATTTCTTATTCAGTTACAATATTCGAAATATTATAAGTATAAACTAGTAGTTGTATGAAATGACAAAGTGGAAAATACTGAGCCATTCCTTATTCATTTTTGTCACCTTCATTGCGAAGACTTGGCTAAGCCCCAAGGTTTAGTATCCGTAAGATTCGTTAAAATGAAGCACGAGCAGCATTTTAAAAGAAATATACTATTAGAAAAACCACTACAGAGGCTGTAAATAGTACAGATTCCTTTGCCTCACTCTGTACAATAGGCTAGTTGACTCGTATCAAAAGGAAAATAATGTTTAATTCATATAGTATTTAGTACAAGGGTCCGAAAAATACAAAGTTCATTAAATATAAATAAGGGATTGCTGTAGAAATTCAATTTAAACATGTTTAATTTTTACTCTTTTTTCATCTGCTGAAAAAGTTATCCGCCATGTTGGTGAAATTGGTCATGTAAACAATTACCTACTACGCATGGTCAAAATCCGTCAAATGCTAGTCGCAACCAATCTAGCATGACTGTCGGCTGTGTCACGCATGCGTATTGATTATTTACCAAAATCGTGACCTCACGGCACAGATAATTCATAGATCATCGACAACGTTTTTGCCTGTCAAGTATTATTTAAAAATGTATTGTGTTATAGGCCTCCAAAAAGCCTATTTTACCAACGACAATTACTGTCAAATAATTTCCATGTCGTACTCAGATGATGTAACTATGATTAAGAGCCCTGGAAACTAAACGAATCAAAGTATTGAGGAATATTAATTGACCACTTAGCTAAATCTAGCGCAAAGTAATTTTTCAATCAACTTACAACAGCTGTTAACAGCAAATCGATTGCATGCCTTCGCAATTATCGTCTCATATCCAAATGCAAAGGCTGGTAATTTCTAAATAGTATCCTATATTTTTCCTTTACACATTAGCCTGCGAAGTGGAGTCCCCTACATTACTTACTTATATTTCAGTATTATATACATACACTGAGGACTATATACATATATACAATCACGTCTGTAATCCCCGAAGCGGTAGGCAGAGTCCAAGGAGCACTGTGTTCCTTAAGGCCACATTTAGCCATACAAAAATTGGGTTTGGTTAGATTAAAAATCGTGAAAGAGTATTGACAAGTGGCTAGCTCATCGCCTACACGATCACAGACACAGAGTACCCAATACGCCCTTAGTCGCCTTTTACGACATGCTAGGCAAAAAAAAGCTGGTACATTCTGTTTGTGCTGTTTTTGTGTTGTTGTTAAAAAATATAAATAAATAAATATTTTCAAACATTCACACCTATCAACTAGCCCCATTTTAAGCAACTAATGCTGCGTGTGTTACGGACACTAGATGACGGATTCATATATTTAATAGATAAATACATACAAATATCCTCAATATATATAAACATCCAAGACTTGGAGAACAAATGCCTGAAAATTCATCACCCAAACATTTGCCCCACCGGGGATAGAACCCAGAACCTCTCGAGATGGCGACACCTTGAGACCGGCATACAAACCACTTGACCACGGAGGTCGTCACGGAGGTCGTTGTTTCAGTGCTACACATCAAAATGTTTCGACAGGAGCTTGGTAGTAGTAGTTTTACCATTTTGGTTTCGATATTGCCAATAATACAACCTTTGCCACAGTTATACACCGAATCGGTGACCAAACTTCGTAATCTCGTTGTCCCTATGTGTTTTCGAAAGACACGATAAGCTGTTGGTCCTGTAGGCCTATCAGTAGGGTATACGTGTGAGCTGGTCATGATGATGTACTGAACGTCAATATTTTATATCTACACACTTTTAAACGCGTTTATCCTGAGGACAAAATTAATACTTTATCCCCTAATAATAGGGGTTAAAGAATGAAATTGCCGTTTTTTTTTCTCTTAGTATTTTGTCTGTTACTATTAAGTTTCAGAGTATTTTTTAAAAATAATTACCTCCTCTTAAAATAGAACATATTTTTGAGCTATATTTGTTTTGATAATTTGTTGCAAGTTTAATTGTGTTGAAATTGAATACGGAGACAACTCTTTTTAAGTGCCTCCTGAATACATCATTTGATTTGCATTGACTTAAAAACGATAAATAATTTTTATGAAGAGTGATATCACAAATATTGCTAAAGCTTGTCTAATGATACATGCCAACAATTATTTTCTATGGATATGTCGTTGTGGAGAAATCTGAAAAAATGTTAGTATGGAATATGCAGACTTCCCAAAAATCACCATACAAAACGGCAATTTCATACTTTAACCCCTAATATTTTTAAAGTACTTTACTTTTGAACTACGCTTGTGTTAAATCCCAGGGCTGATATCGTAGCTCATCAGTTTGAGCCGTAGCGAAAAGAATCCTAAATCTTTGGTTTAAGCGAAAAAAAATTTATTGACAACAATATCTCACTACTCACGATCTTATTAAATGAAACAGCTCTAACACCTGTACAACAAGTTAGCCAGACCCTCATACTATCAAACATTCGTGAATTGCTAACATTTAAAACCAATCTCGGGGTATTATAAATAGAGTAAGCTTTGATCAGAACAAAATCTGTTATTCTACAAGTGACATTGACTTGTTTAATATGTCCCTGGTTAATTAAAAAAAAAACTCTCCTGTATAATGTGCATCTCGCTGTGTATTGATGGTGATCCTACATGACAGGTGTTACCAATATTTGTGTTTAATTGTATGAAATGCAAGCTGTGTTAGCCTATAATTGTTTTTCCACTAAAATTTTATATTTAGACATGTCCTGTACTTATGTATAGTGGAAAAATGTTGGCGAACCAAATAAATTAATAATTATAATTTTATTAGTCACGAAAGTACTAACAATATCAACTGTATATAAAATGAATCAAAATAACAGCATACAAAAAAACTGCATCCTTTTAAAAATTATGTTCCTCTTTCTAAACAACATGTTTCCATCATGTATTGCAGTAAAGAATCTTGTCTATGTATAAACAGTTTTTCTCTTACATAAGGTTAATGTCCGTTCTATCCCTAAACATACACTATGTATACTGAAAATTGTAGAACAACCAGTTACGGCACAGTAATTACAATATTTCACCAACTGGTTTTGCCGACACTTCGTTAGATTGGCCACTTGTTGCTAAAAACAAGAGCCAGACTGGCAGCCTTACAATGTTGCAGAGTAATTTTACACCTAACATTGCCTCTGGGAAGCGCTTAACCATTTGTATAACTTGTATCACTTATTTAATTTTAAAGAGATCTTGCGTAGTATGGTTACAGGTAATTTGAGTATCAGTCTAATTAGTGACATGCGAAACTTTGAAGCAGGTCTTCAGTGGACATTTTTATCTGTTTAGCGGGATTTTGTCCTGTGACGTTCATACTTATGTGTATTCTAAGAGCCGACAGGTTATTAAGAGTTTCTAATAACGGTACGCATATCATATGAATACGGTTTTCCTGAAGATAAAGTCTTTAAATGATGGGCATTCCGAACATATGATTCTGGTATCCTTGTAGTTTATTCTGGAGGCCAGGACCTGTCGCCAACAAAGTCCAATATAAAATATTCTTGTTCCTGTTATGGTCTCAATACCTTATAGGGTTGGCGCCATATTTATTTTTCCACTTGCTCATCTCACTGGATACCCACTTCTTTTCTTGTCAGACCATCGTTACACAATATATCCATCTTTTCCTCATACCAAAACATTCCTGGTCACATAGTTATTTAAAAAAAACAACTTTTGTCCAATAATTTTAATCAGCCCTTGTAAAAGACTGAAAAAAGATAAAAAGATATTATTCCAACGATTCTATTGAGAATTAAAAGCTTCGATCATTGATTGATATGAGAATGTACAGGAAAATGTTTTCCTTGTATCTTCAGTCATTATGGAAACTACAACATAACTTTGACATGTTTTCGCTCATTGAGTGACGTGACAACTCATCAAAATTACAAACATAATTGACACACAAACGGTTGAACAAAGATAACGTATCTATAGCCACACGTTGGTTTCCTTTCGCATTTGCATAGGCAAGTAATTATTAGGAACACGTCAAATAATTTAACAAAATGTTTCTTATATTAAGGCAACTGAATACAACAAAATTAGCAAAGGAACATTTATTCGACGTGTCGACTGTGGAACTAACATTTCCATGAATTCATTAGCAGTTAACGCCAACAAACTTGTACCTATTATTCTATTATTAAGATAAATAAACTATTTTATTGAACAGACAATTCAATGTAAGATTGAAACTGGGCTTGGAAAAAAATTCCGTTTTAAGGTCTGATTATTCAACTTGTCCTACTTGGTAAACAATCTTTAATAATAAATCGATATTACAGCTAAAACCTTTTAGATCTAGATATCAGTTGATTTTATATTTCAATAAAATTAAGTGCCAAAATTTTAGAAAGAAATAATAAAGGGCTATATAAAAAAAATCATGTCCTGATGATAAATTGCTTGTCGCTTGTGCTAGACGGTCACGTTTTACAAAGACCGGCAAGGAACTGAGGTAGTGAATGTCTGGGCAGGTCGCCACCTACAAGCATTGGTAATGGAGCGATTCAAACAAACGCTCAATATCCAATGTAGCACTAAGGGTGAGTTTTTTAATCCGAAGTAACTCAAGACCAATAGCGTCAATGGAAACGCCAAAGTGTGTGACGTCAGCTTGATAAATTGTTTATTTTGCGAAGAAAATTTGAAACATACATCAGCTGTACCGCCAGCCGCCATTTTACTAATCCCTGCATCGTGTTGAGCAGCATTATTTAATTAGAGTAATATTTGAAAATTCGACTATTGGACAAACTGTCATATCACATCATACGTTTTGGCTGACCATGTCTGCGTGTTCGTTGCTGCTTTGCCAATTGCTACAGGCACAAAGATAGAGTTAAATTCTAAGTAAAAGTTCTTCTTAGTAGCTTTTAGCAAAGCTAAACAATAATGGTGGCTAAACATAATTATAGCTACATCTTTTGGATTCAACTTTTCTTTTAGAAATATATATAGTGAAAAGCATGAATAACTTTAAATGTTTTGAGCACAAAATAAACACACTACTATCTGTGACTCAAGCTCTTCTGTTTCAATTCTTTCAGTAGCGTCACTGACTTAAAATTCCATCCAGACTCCGTCATTGCGAGTTGAGGAAAAAGAAGCGTTTTGTTATTTGAAGAATCAACAACAGCAATCATTTAGACAACGTCATCAATCAGAAGATCGTTAGAAAAAAGGTAATTAGTGACGGTATAAGAGAAGACAATTAAATGCAAATCCGCCGACCTTGCGCCGTCCGCGACAAGGCAGCACGACTCGTCTTTAGAAAGTATCACTCGAGTATACTATTACTAAAGGTTATATTATGTAGGTTAATGTAATAGTAACTTTCAGAAGTTTTAGATTTATAGATTTTATTACAAAGTAAGAGCCACAAAGAGAAAACGAAATTCAGAACACCAAAATCTCAAAGACTTAATTCGAGCAGAAATTCTAAAAGAAAATAATTGTAATAATTATATTGAGTGTCGGAAACTACTTTTAACGTATTACTGCTTTTAGGGAGTCTATAGAAATTATTTACCATCAATTAGTTTATATCTAATTGCCAGAAAGGTAGTTAAAAAGTTAATAATTTATAGGACCTTCGATTTCTGTTTTCCTTTTCCCATTCCCAACTGGAACACTAATAAAATCTAAATTTCATTGATTTTAGCCAACATGAAACCATTTAGCGTCAGAAATGATTTACGATCTTTCATAACCTTCTCAAAGATCGTAGCCCGTAACCAAAAGTCGTAAGATTCATAATAGCGATAACATTATTCGCCTCGGTTGTAAGTGCTTTGGAAAAAGTAGGTGTGATATCATTATGTCAGGAGCAAGGCTCTGGAATTGGACTGAGAATGATATCTTGGTAAATCTCTTTTATTACGTAACTCCAGTGGAAACTGTAAGAGTTCATTAACTAAAAGGGGTTGAACCTGACCAAAGTATATAACTACAACCTGTAAGGCTTGGAAGGTAAAATAAAATTTGTGAACAGGTATTATAGAATTTACAGGCTCTGAAAGCTCAAACTTTAAATAATAAGAAAAGTACTGAAAAAATAAATGCCAATCTTTTAGCATATAAGCGTGAATTTCTTTAGCAGTAAATGTTTCTAAACGAGCTTAATAAGGTCCAATCGATAGAATGCACTCCATGACAACAAAACCGCAAAAAATACTATAACTATAAAAACCTATACCAGAGCCATATTTGAACAATTTTCTCTAGACATCTCCTATTTATCCGTATTAAGATAAACAAGTGACAACGAAAATAGAATTCTCTTTCCAGTGCAATAGAGTATAAAATTGGCTGGGGCTGCGACGGTAAAATCCCCGGGGAATGTTAAATAGATTTGTGTTCTATCGACGCTGTGTTAAAGGCTGTTTTCGTGTGTTGTCCACGTAATTTCAGGTCAGTGGAACAGCCCTGTAGCAACAGGTTCTATTGATCGTGGCGCCATCTACTATAACACTAACAATGTGAGTTTGAGAGTAACTTCCAGATTCGTTCATCCAGTTAATAAAAGTAAGTAATCACGTCGTTGATCGGTTAAGATCAGCACTCGATGAAGGGAGAATGCTCACGCAATAAAGAGTAGATACTTCATTGTATACAAAAATTTAATAAAAAGATACTATCTTACATTGGATTATACGCATTTAGTCGTTCTTTTAGTACCTTACAGAAAATAATGAGAACTCACGATTCACGTTTCACCTTGAATCAATTTTTCAATCATTATAATTTTCTTTGCTTGTTCTTTTTACTATTTAGGTAACCAATATGCGAAACATCATACATTGACATAAAAATTGTCAGAAGTAAATAAATCGGCTTAAGGGCAAATTTTATCCAAGAATGTTCCGTTCGCGAAAAGTAACACAATCTCCAAAAACTGACATGTGATTTAACTACTCGTAGCTTTTTTATCATAACAGGTATTTCTTCAGCCAAACAACATGAAATAATACTCGCAATATCAAGCCAATATATATTAGTGATAAGCTAGCCACTTGTTACTACTCTTTCACGATTTTTCATCTGACCAAACCCAATTTTTGTATGGCTAAATGTGGTTTAAGGAACACAGTGTTCCTTGGACTCTGCCTACCCCTACGGGGATTGCGGGCGTGATTATATGTATGTATGTATTTTTTTTCTGTATTTCCAGCCAGCAGTATTTCCGTATTGATAAGACCTATAAGCGTTCAAGAAAAGAGTGTACAATTATTCCTAAAAGGCAGGCAACACATTTGCAGTTTCTCAGGTGCAGCAGTTGTCTATGGGCGACGGTGATCACTTTCCATCAGGTGAACCGTCTGCCCGTTTGCCTCCTCTCATATAAAAAAATCAGTGCTACAAACGGGTAATGAACTACGACCTCTTGTGAAAGCGAAATTTTCCAAACTGCCTCTACTAAAATCTAACACATACACAATTACTCTACAAAGATGATAATCTTGATAAGAGTGTAATTTCGTGGTGTATTGTATATTTCCTCAACATAGTCATTGTATGGCGAGCGTTCGTTTGGGTGATTATAAAGATGTTAATGTTGGTTTGTCTCAGATTGAGCTACTGGTCTTTGTTTAACGTTATGCGAATTGCTGTTATTTATGTTTTAATTAACATAACTTTGTGAGATAATATTGCGTGAAGAAAGTGTTTGACTGGTTCCTTTTGGTTGCCATTTCAGATGTAAATTGCTTTCGTTTTGTTTCATGTGGGAATTCGCCATAGCTTCTATTTTCTGTATATTTATAATTACTTTGTTCTATAGCGTTTAAAATTTATCAAATAAATAACACCACAAATATAAGACAATCTTCCCCGTCAGTATCTTTTAAAGTATACAAATGTTCAAAAAATCATTAAATGGTTTTAAGTTCAACGCCATTGTAGTATGCATAATAATACGAGATTAGCCGGAATATTAGGAATAGAATTTTATGGGAGTATTAAACGTTTCTGTTGAATAAATTGTAGTATCCACAATAATACGAGATTAGCCGGAATATTAGGCTTTAATCAACAGAAAATACAAGTTAGTATTTGATTGACAATGTCAGGTATAAACACCATAGCCATTAATAGACAATGATATACAATTATACTTTTTAGTAGAATACGTCTTTACCACAAATATATAATAACTTAAATTTATTTTTACCAAACAAAACACAGGAAATTACAGTACAAGGGTAC
Organism: Parapoynx stratiotata; assembly: GCA_910589355.1. NCBI lineage: Eukaryota > Metazoa > Arthropoda > Insecta > Lepidoptera > Crambidae > Parapoynx > Parapoynx stratiotata. Next base: position 16,557,866 of record OU342464.1, read on the forward strand.
CGCTGATATTTAATTCTACCAAAATCCCTGTACCAGAGAAATGAAAGCCATGAAAGGAAATGGGCACAAATATTTCAATTCCAAATTGTGAGACATTAGTAATATGTATTAGGGGATTCTGAAACGTATATAACTTCCTTTCATTGCTTACTATGCCCCACGGAAATATTCACTTCGTCCGGCAGTATACGTATCACTGTCAGGCACAGGTCTCTCTTCATGAAAACACGAAAAGTAGGTATTTCAATCAATCAATCAGTATTTATGCAAAAATGGTACATACATACATGGTTTAACAATAGAAAGGTTCACAAAATTCACCAGAATCTGGCATACAAATAATAATATGAATTATATTTATACATAAGAGATTTGTCAATTATAACATCACCAATTCTATAAATTAAATGTCAAAGTAAAATACAATTACCAATATCACAATATAAATTTCATTTCAAAATCACAATTTCACCATCATTAATATATAAAATTCATATAATTTTAAACATTCAACACTGTCATATATCATAACAAAACACTCACAGCATGCGATATTCAAAGTAGTCAAAATATTAATTTATTGAGTAAAAACATTTTTGAATTAACCATCTTTTAAGATTAATATTAAACATTCTTAATGGCAACTATTTAATTTCCTCATCTAGACGATTATAGATTTTTATGGTCATGCAATAGGCATTTCTATTATACAAGGTTGTTGTGATTTTCGGCAAAATAAGTTTAAGATGCCTCGTATTAAAGTTACATACGTCTTTTTTGCTTTTAAATACATGGATTTTTTATTAATATACAGATTTCAAAAATGTACATACAAGTACAATCGACGGTTAGAAAGAGTTCTTTGAAAAGGGGTCTGCAAGATGTAAATGTGTCGACATTACATTGTTTTTACGCTAGTAGTACCCGTGAGTAGCACCCAGTCAATATAACAGGCGTACTTTGTTTTCAGGGACGTTTCATAGCTACGCTGGTCGCCAGCTCCGGCCACGCGCGCATATACAATAACACAAAATAGTAGTAGCGTTCTAGCGTTTCACACCACACGCGCGCACTCTACAGTCCTGACAAGCTCTGAATCTACACTCAATGTCGAAAACAAAAGCGAGTTTTTAATAATAATAATAATAAAACTTTATTTGCCAAAACATGGATACTAAGGATGTTAATTTATGAAGGGCCGACATGTTCTACCGATTCGTGTCGGTGCGCAAATGTTTTACATAATTATATAGATAAAATAATTTTTTTTTCATAATATTGCTAAATTTCCATTAATCTAAAAACAAGTCAAATTTAAATATAATTCACTAGATATTAATTAAAATTAAACCCAAAGTTGATTATGTGAATAAAATTAAATTATAACATAAAATTATCAAAAGTCAATAAAGCTAATAACAAATGTCTCTAAATTAAATTACAATAGATATTAAAATTAAAATCAATAATCAAAGGTCATTATTACTTACTTAAATGAATACTCTTTACAATGCTAAATATTACATAGCAACCAAACCAATTTGTGCCAGTTTCTTAAACCAATAACTATATAAGGTTCCAATTACAACAATCACGGCAATGAGCGACGTGATTTGCGTGTCACGACTCTTTGTTGTTTCCAGAAATCGTTATAATCGATCAAGTAATCGATTCGTTATGATTATCGTGATGGTTAAATTTTTGCAATATACTTACTTGCGGAAATTGTAGGTAAAATAGCGGAACTTCTTAACAATATTGTACGTCTTATGGACCATTTTAAGAAGCGACATGGCTTAAAGAAAAGGATGTGTATTAGACTAGAATATGAGAATTATCTACTTAGAGGAGCTCGGTGGCGTAGCGGTCAGTGTGCTTTGGCTTCGATAGAAAACAAAGCTACCTTCGCCATGGTCAGGCCGTGGATGGGTGACCAAGACTTTGTAATCTCGAGCTCCTCCGTGCTGCGGAAGGCACGTTAAGCCGTTGGTCCCGGACGCATTTGTGACCGTTTCTACCCACAAACTCGCATTGGGTGTTTATCCATGAGGAAGGCCTGTCCCAGTAGTGGGACGTATATAGGCTGAGGACATGAGAATTATTAAAAACAGTGATGGATTCACTATGTAAACTAATAAGTTTAGTAACATATCAAGGGGAAAAGTAAAAGCTTAAACCAACTAGTGACAAAAGAGAATGCGAGAAGAATAAGAATATATTGGGTAGCAATTTGTCCGTAACTATTAAGTTTCAAAACATTCTTATAAAATAATTGCCTCTTCTATAAATAGACCATATATTTGAGCTGTTATTATTTAATTTGATAAATTTTTGTAAGTTTAATTGTGTTAAAATTAGACACAAAGACAATTATTTTTAACTGCCTCCCGAATACATCATTTGATTTGCATTAACATAAAAATGATGAATAATTTTTATCAAGCGTGTTCACACACATATTGCTAAAGCTTGTCTAATGATACATGCCAAATATTATTATCTCTGGATTTGTGCAGACATCCCCAAAATCTCCATACAAAACACCAATTTCATAGGTAAGGACCTAATATTTTGTGCTGATCGCATTATTTGTAGAGAATATTTTGGAAAATTTATGAAGTTAAGCCAAGCCACAGGTTTTGAATGGCTACTTCCTGAATATTTTTATTCCCATCTCCTGATTTTCCTGTAGGCTTATAATAGCGAACCTAAGTAGAGAATATTGGTTATTGAATTCCCGCAAAGGAAGACCAAAGCCTTCCAAATATTTACTACCTCTGACATTAACAACTTGCCCAAGCTGTAATTCGATCGTAAATGTTGGATCCGAGAGGCCTTCAACTATCGAATTCCGTTGATATACTTATATATTATGTTTTAAGATGTACATAGTGAAAAGATTGTGCAATACGTTGGAGATTGAATATTTCGAGTATACCAAGTGTGGGATTAATCTATATCTACACATATAATAAAACTGTAGAGTTCAAGGGGATTTTAAAATAGGAAAAAAATAAAAAAATAAAATTTAAATTTTTTGTGTCCCTCTCTGTTCGTCTGTTTGTACGGGCTAATCTCCGAAATGGCTGGACCGATTTCAATGAAATTTTGCATGGTGATACTTTGAATCCCTGGTCATCATCTTAAATACTTTTTATTCCGGAAAATTAAAGGTTTCCCTTGGGATAGTTAAAAAACCTGTAACCACGGACTAAGTCGCGGGCAACAGCTAGTTATTTATAAGTCTCCTTTGAGGAATTCGGTGGCATAGTGGTTAGAACTTGGCTTTCGATACCGAAAACAAAGTTACCTTCGCCATCTATCAAGTCGTGGGTGGGTGACCAAAACTTTATGATCTCGAACTCCTCCGTCCTTCGGAAGGCAACCGTTTCTACCCACCAACCCGCATCGGGCCAGCGTGGATATGTAATGTCCCGTTCCTCATGTGTTTGTTTCTATGAGGAACACCCAGATCCAGCAGTGGGGCAGTATATAGGCTGAAGACCTTCTCTTTTTGCTGTTTTTAATGTTAAGGACCGAGAGTTGAACCTACATCCCCCAGTTATAAAGTTAGTATCAAAACGGCAAAAAATAATTATTATCGATAATTATCCACACATATATTATAAATGCGATTGTAACTCTGTCTGTCTCGCTTTCACGCCATAACTACTGAACCAATTAACCGAAATTTGGTACACAGATAGTCTAGTGTCTGAGAAAGGACATAGGCTACCTTTTATCCCGATTTTCCCATGGGAACGGGTGCCGCGGGTGTAACAGTGGTTATCAATATCTGCTCGTTTTTACGCTACTATGAACTTTGCTTCAAATAATAGAGTAGGAGTAAATTTTCAAATCCTGTTCCAATTTAAAAAAAAAAATTAGTATTAACTACTACTACTATCTCACTATCTTAAAGTAACTATTCAACGCGGACGAAGTCGCGGTCAAAAGCTAGTTAATAAACCCATAACAAAACTTTTACATCAATATGCCGATTAGATCCTTTCGACGTGATAAATAACAACTTCTGTAGATAATTTACACCCACCTTACACAACAAAATAACAAAATTTTATTAATAACATCTGTAAAGTTCGCCTCATCCTGATTAGAAGAAAAAATAATTTAGATAAATTGATTAGAATTACTATTCGAATTAGATATAGAAATTTTAAAAACAAAGGTAGAATCTTGTAGCTTTTATAATAAAACAATAGCTCTAATTTGTGACTAACTGAAAATAACATTCGATACGCTGAAAATAATCGAATTTCAGAACTCGATAATGACAAGCGTTTGTAGACGAGGCTGTGACGTGATGAACCGAACAGATGATAAATAAAAAGGCAGTTGTCGTCACTTATCGATGTATATATATTAAGATTAAAGGCACAAAATAGTGCCTTAATGAAACTTATACACTTTATAATAATATTGGGTCCTTACCTATGAAATTGGTGTTTTTCTCTCTTAGTATTTTGTTCGTAACTATTAAGTTTCAGAGTATTCTTAAAAAATAATTACCTCCTCTAAAAATAGACCATATTTTCGAACTCTTTTGATTTGTTTTGATAATTCTTTGTAAGTGTTATTGTGTTAAAATTGGACACGGAGACAACTCCTTTTCAGTGCCTTTCGAATACATAATTTGATTTGCATTCACATAAAAAAGTAAATAATTTTTAAGAAGTGTGATATCACACATATAGCTAAATCTTGTCTAATGATACATGGACCAATATTATTATCTTTGGATTTGTCGTTGTGAAGAAAACTGAAAAATGTTAGTATGGAAAATGAGTTCCCCAAAATCTCCATACAAAACGCCAATTTCATATGTAAGGACCTAATATATGAGCTGTTTTGATCAATTCCGTATCCTGTGTCTTTTGGCTGTTTTACGGTATACTTTTAACTTATACAACGCTTATTTTTATAATTATTATATTTTAAATTACTGACGGCGAGTCAACCGCTCTAGGCACTGACTCTTGCAAGAATGAATTTCGAGAACAAAACAAATAAAAGGAGACAGTACATTTAAAAACGGAAACCAAGAGAAAAATGGCCAGAGAAGAGCGCAGTGACAGCAACGAGTCGCTAATATAGCTATAGCGCCTCGGAAAGTATCATTGAATCCTTTAGTAAACATTGGTAGTTATTCTGGCCGTCGCGTGGTGACCTTGGCATTGCCACGCCGCTGACCACGCTAATAGCACCACAAGGCCGTGGCTAGGACGGATCTGTCATCTTTCTACGACCACTTTTATACAACAAACTATATATTTTTAATCAAGATAAATGAAATGTTGTTCAATGTGTCTCATGATAGATAGAAAGATAACTCTTCATTGTGTTTGTTGTTCATGTTTGTCATCACGAGTAGATTAAAATCACATATGAAAATCTGTACATAAGCAATTAAAACAAATTCACAGCTTATGAAGTTTACGTAAATGCCAACTTCAGCTAGTCTTGCTACACGCTCTTTCTTCACATCGTAAGAAGTGTTCCAGTAATATAAATTAAATATAATCGTAGCGGAAGATCTAGACTTATTCGCCTGTTATTTGTGTGAATTAACGAAAATAAGTATTTACCTATGAAAATGCCTTGTTTTTCTCTCTTAGTATTTTGTCTGTAACTATTAAGTTTCAGAGCATTCTTATAAAATAATTACCTCCTCTAAAAATAGACCATATTTTTGAGCTCTTTTGATCTGTTTTGATAATTTGTTGTAAGTTTAATTGTATTAAAATTAGAAACGAAGACTATTTTTAAGTGCCTCCCGAATACATAATTTGATTAGCATTCACTTAAAAGCGATAAATAATTTTTATGAAGAGTGACATCACACATATTGCTAAAGTTTGTCTAATAATCCATGCCAAAAATTATCTAATCAAATGATGAAAAAATGTTAGTATGTAAAATGCAGACTTCCCTAAAATCTCCATATAAAACGGCAATTTCATAGGTAAAGACCTATTATATATCTATTAAATACGCTTTAAATAAAAAAGGATCCCCGCGGACATTGCTTAAATATTAATAATAAGCAATAATCTAAGTGCTGATGAAAAACTATATCAAATCGAGTGTATTAAACAATGTGACATTAAGACACGCGCGCCCGCGCAGCCGGGCGGCGGCGGCCTTGCGTGCAGTTCCGTGAAAGGAGAGTGGTGTCTAGCGTTGCGGCGCACACGCATTTTACAATGCGAGACGTTGTCCTTCTAGAGATTAGAGCATGTTTACTAGTGGTAGTGCCTTTTCTGTTCATGTGGCAAAAAAAAATACTGTTATTAATAATATTACATTCATATGCCCACAATATTTGTTTTTAATATCAGTGCATTCGAACCGTACTGGTTCGAGGCTACCGAGGCCCTCATCCTATAAGATTTTAATTTTTCTCGTTGCATTGTATATAAAAGTTATACTAACGGGACTACACGGGCCTAACCGTGGTCAGCTCGTGACCACGGTTGGTGTAACCCAGCCGAAACGTCGAGCAGTAAGTAGTATCTATATACTACAAAATATACGTCGCGTGTAGTCCTCATCATAACTTTCAAAATAATATAGTTAGGTCACTACAGTTTCTTTGCATATATTGGTTCGTAATTTACTCGCTACAATGTAACATTTAAAAATTCAAAAACGTAAAAAAGAGTAAAGATTTCTTTTGTCTCATTCTGAAGTAAACCTATCTCATTCACACAAACCAAGACGTACCATTTTCAAAGATTACGTTAGTCCTAGTAAGATGACTGAACGAAAGCGCAGTTTGATTGCCGTAATCACATTTCCGCTTCTTAATAGCACAGAGACGCAAAACTGCATTACTCTTGCGAATATGATGTAATAGGGCAGTCGATATTCGTAGGTTGACTGGAGTGGGCTGGATGAGAACGGCCGAAAATCGAGAGCGGTGGCGTGCATTAGGGGGACCTATGTTTAGCAGTGGACGAGCATAGATTGTTGAGCCATAATTTTTTTTTTTTTTTGAGAAAATGGCACATGATTAAAAGAGATCTTTTTAAAAAGATTTTGGCATTATTAATGTGCTTTACAGTATGTCGGTGCGTGACTTTGTTGGACTCCTGGCTGTGTTGGAGAATTATTGCCATAGCTATTTGTAAACGGTTACAATTATCTGGTTTGCTGCTGTTTTCAATATATATTTTTTGTGTTATCTTATCCCATGATTTAGGTATTACATTTATAGAAATAATGATGTATAAAGATATTGATATACATAATATTATTACTTAGCAGCGGTAACCGAGTTGGGTTAGCCGACTATTGGGTCATCGGGTCGACCCCCACCGCCTCTACCATTGAGATTTAATAAAACTTCACTACAATTAATTGTGAATATGCTAGCCTTGCATTGTGCTCGGTTTATGCCAACAGGCTCGACGCCTGTTGCATGGACATAAAAAAATCAGGCCTAATGTGACATTTAACACCTCAGTCTACTATTTTTGGTAATAAGCGTGATAATATTATTGTAGTGATTCAGCCTGCATGGTGGCCACATTGAAGTAAAAAAGAATATTGCTGATCGAGTAGGCCATGCTTGCTTTTTGTTTCTGGGGAGATGTCAAATGTGACTTGTAGCGTGATGTTGTGAAAATATTTCTATTTTTCCATTTGAATATAAAAATCCCACGTATTCTCCGTATTTTACTCGTATTAATCGATCCCGACAATATTGTGATGTGATGTAAAAACAAAAGAAATTCCAATTTTAAATAATGAAAATTCGAATGAAATTCAAACCCGAGCTCTATTTTACAATGTAATGGCATGCCGTCCTTGCTCGTTGGTCATAACGTCACATCCGTCCGTGGATGATCATCAACCCATCAGCGGCCATCATTAGAGTGATTACAGAACGCGCACGGCCAAAGTGCACCGTTCGAAAATTGAAAATTTCGCAGTTTTGCCTTGCGTCACTAGTGTCTCCAGTTTCGATCTGACACGGCTCGAGTTTTTAATAGCTCAGTTTATTTTACTCAAATTAATTATCATTTTTAATAAAATTAAACTTGAATAATGTTTTTTTAATTTTATATGATAAACTTTTTAGAATTCTAACATAGATTGTAGTAAAAATTTTGAATCTTTTAGACTCCACATACGAGTATATATAAATGAATTATTAATGACTACGAATATAGAACAATTTACAATTCAAATTATGATATTAGCAGTTTATTATTTGAGCTCCAAATGGTAACAACGAAGAATTATATTTGTTTATGTAACAAGTCCGATTTAAATAGACCGATTCTAAATGATTCTTTAATTTTAGGGATTAGGATTCCCGGAATAGATTACGAAGATAATTCTAGATTTGGGGGGAAAGGGAAGGGGAAGGGTGTTTGATACCGTAGTCGTCTTCAGCCTATATACGTCCCACTGCTGGGACAGGCCTTCCTCATGGAGAAACACATAAGAAGTATGCCGGAACACCACCACGCTGGCCCAATGCGGGTTGGTGGGTAGAAACGGTCACAGATGCGACTGGGACCAACGGCTTAACGTGCCCTCCGAAGCACGAAGGAGCTCGAGATCATAAAATCTTGGTCACCCATCCACGGCCTGACCATGGCGAAGGTAGCTTTGTTTTCGTTTGAAACCAAAGCGCACTGACCACTACGCCACCGTTGTAGTTCGAATTATTCGATATCTATTGAACAAAGCATTCTTCGCCATGGATCTTGTATCATTAGGCAAATTGAAATTTTGTAATCTTGAATTTTTGCCGTTGATCCCGATTGTTTTTGCATAATGTAACAGTTTCTATCCGCCAATCCGCTTTATACCTATGCCCTTAAATAACAGGAGACGAGCCTTTCGCTATCCACATAATATATACAAAGTAAAATAAGCTAAATTCATACAAGCACACCATAAAAGGCTAGTCTAAGGCTTCAAATCAATAAATAAATCAAAGTATCCTTGACATTATCGGAGTGGAGCGTCTGCGCACATATTGGAGCATTTTCTTCATCAAATCAGGATTGGCCCACACCAGCCCATACTACATTATTAAATTAACTCGTTAACAATTTATTACAGACATTTTTATATGCATGAATTGGTAGTTCGAATATCCTTATACCTGTTTATTATTAGTGTATATTGTTATTTATTTTACTTCAGACCTTATTTAGTGTAAATAAGATTTATATCAGGCTTAACACTCCGTATTACTGATTGTATGCCCACATAATAAAATTTATTAATAAGAAGGTGGCAACTTTTTGTACAAATAGTCAATGTGGTAGGTCGAGACGGAGGAGTCTGAGATGACAAAGTTTTGGTCACCCATACAAGTCCAGAACATGGCGAAGATAGTTTTGTTTTCGATATCGGAAGCCAAAGCGCACTGGCCACTGCACCACTGAGCCCTTCAAAACAATTTTAAAAGAAAAATAAATATTACGTGTTCCTATTTTACACCAGGTCACAATGCGAGCATTCGTCTTTAAATTGCATGCAGTCTCCGACAATGGTCCATTGTACCTAGATAAAAATCATGTTTGTTTTCGTAATAAACCGTAGAGTACGTTGTCACACTTGACGTTGACAAAGAAAATATATATTTGAATAAATCTATAAACATCCTTCGTGAATAAAATGTTTTAAATTGAATCCGACACGTGCGTAACAAATGCACAATCTCCAGTCTACTCAAATTACGTTGATAGCGAGTATTATGATATCAATCGAGACACATCCACTACTGGATTCACTTCCCCCAATGATCTTCAACACTGTTGTGCAATATCAAGAAAACATTCAGTAAAACGGCATATTACACAAAAATAATCCATAGGTATATTAGTTGATTTTAAAAGTCATTTAAGCAAGAATAAAAATATGCTTCTAAACATAAAATCATCAAAAACTATTGTTATTCAAAGTGGTATAATTTTAACCATTTTGCAATTTTGACCGAAGTTGGATTTTTTATGATATTTAGATACAAAAAAATCTTGAAAATTGCCTGGAAGAGTACGCGCTTGGCGATAAGACTACACACTTTATTTTTTTATGAGAAGATGCAAACGGCAGACAGTTCACACGATGAAAAGTGATCACAGTCGCACACAGATGACGATCTCCGTGGTTGAGTGGTCTTTATGCCGGTCTCAAGGCATCGCCATCTCGAGAGGTTCTGGGTTCGAACCCCGGTGAGGGCAAATGTTTAGGTGATGAATTTTCAGGCATTTGTTCTCCAGTCTTGGATGTTTATACATATTTATATATATTCAGGATATTTATATGTATGTATTTATCTATTAAATATATTTATCTGTCATCTAGTGTCCGTAACACAAGCAACATTCGTTACTTAAAATGGGGCTAGTTGATAGGTGTGAATGTTTGAAGATATCTATTATTTAATATTATTATTATAGACATCTGCTTCACCTGAGGAGCTGCAAATATCTTGCCGGTCTTTTAAGAATAAAAACTTTACCTTTATTTTACCTTATTTTCTGTTTTTAATTCTTTTATTACAATATTATACAATAATTACTCATGTGCAGGCTAGAAATTATCCAAATAGAAAGTAGTATTCTGCGTTCATCTTAACAATCACTTGTCCCAGATTGAACCAGTGAGGAAGCTGTTACATTATTTACTCTAGAGCCGAGCCACCGCCGTGGTCGCTACTCATTAAGAGTTACGCAAAAGCAGATTAAAGGAAAACTTAAAGTAAAATAGAAATATTACAAAATATACCTATTTAGATGGAACTGCAAGGTTCCAACGTCAGCGGATAAGTCATGCCTCAGAATTGAAACTATTCGATTAAGATTCGGAATAAACGAACTCAGAAAACGAAAAAATTGCAAAATTATTTGTGTTCGGCCTAATCAGAATCCGGACTTCTACCCAAAAATTCTGAAGTGGAGTAAGGTCACTGGCATAGCTCACCTAATTCGCTGGCTAAATTGGCATTGAGCTGGTCTCATTTGCCGTAGATCTGAGCCACCGTAACGTTCAAGAATGGAGACCGCAACTCGAGAAACGTGGTGTAGGACGCCCTGCCACAAAAAGATGGGCCGATATTCGTAGATTGACTGGAGTATGCTGAATGAGAACCGAGAATTGAGAGCGGTGGCGTGCTTTAGGAAAGACCCAAGTTCAGCATAAACGGTTGCAAGTATTATTTTATATGTTATTATATCAGTATTAGCAACTCTTTGCGCTTATTGCATTCTTCTCTGACCATTTTCCATTTGATTCTGTTTTTAAATTAAGCAACTGTCTGTTTCCATTTCATTGTTTAAGGCCCGTATTACGGAACTAAACTCAAGCGAAGATCTCCACTTGAGCACTGTTAGAGAGGGATGGCGCTATTGATCCCACACAGCGCCATCCCTTTTTAACTGCGCTCAAGCAGAGACCTACGCTTGAGTTTGGTTCTGTAATACGGGCCTAAGTCACCAAATTTTCATTACGATCAGAGTCAGCGTCTAGAGCGGTTGTTTCGATGCCTTTAAATGTAATTGTTTGTAATAAAATTATAATATATATATTATAAATATATTAATTGAAACTATAACGATAAATGTTCAATCAAGGCATTATTGTAAGTGGCTCTACCTTTTATAATATTCTTCAAGTTTTAGTTCAGTGATTTCAGTGTATAAATAATAATGAATAATATAATAAATATAACATCAGTATCGAAATCAATAAGCCGTTTATTTTCACATGGTCATCCCCACCGTCACAAAGTTATACCACTGGTTCCCAACCTTAATCGTTATAAATACCAATCATTCAGAGCGACATTGCGCCACGATCGATCACGCGCCGATCGCCCGCACTCGCGCCACACAATATTTCACATAACACCGGCGAATCACGAACAGTCACTTTAATGCAAAATTCGTGAGTCACACAGTCGCATCAACACGTTTATTTTATTACTAAGCATATTCCCCATTATTTTAATAAGTGTACACTTCAATACGCTAATCCAAGCTTTGTTACCTCGCCTTTAGGCAGAAAATCGACTGGGAAGTACCACTGAAAGGCTTGTTTTTTTATTGAAAAACAAATGACAAGCCATTATTGTAACTTTTTGTATTGTATTTGTACTAAGAGGCTTGTTAATGTAATATGCAGATTTTAGTTTGCTATTCAGGTTATGATGTTGTAGTATCAGCGATCAGTTCAGCTCTGACTTGAGCAATATTGCTCAATTGTAATTGGCACGTGCTCAGAATGAACGCCACTTCTACTATGATACAGATTTCATTTAAAATCCTGTATTTAAACATTTGCTATGAAAGTATTGTAATAATTTGTGTATGCATTGCGTCTTCTTAAGAATATCTTATCTCAAGTTTTATAATCATCCTCATGAGGATTGGTAACGTTGTTAACTGAGAATACAGATTTATAGAGCTAAATAAATCAATAACACATAGTGCAAAAATTATTGTTCTACGATCAAAATTGACGAAGTTCTGACCAAATTACTATCGAAATTCACCAAGAGGCCGCGGTCGCCAAGATAGTTGTGACGTCATAAAGCCGGTAAGCGCAAGTAAACACTAAGCAGCGGCTTTTTACAAGTTAGAAGATATCGACGAACACTTTCAAGTTTATCAAAACATTCACACAATCTATTTAAATTCGCCCTTCCTTCCCCTCTCTCAAATTAAAATAAAGAACTAGCCCTTTTCTAGTCAAATACCCACTCATTCTTATTCCAGGAAAGTCCCTATCTTTATTTGAACAATCGGGGCTACTTTCAGACTTCCACTAATATAATTTATTTTCACTGCTTCATTTGTGGTTTTAAAAGCAAGTATTTTGTTTTTTTACCACGTTTTTCTTAAAAAATCAGCACCTATGAAGTAATTAACATTATTAGTTCATAGACAACCTTGGTTGTAATATAATATATTTCATAGACTTAATGCGACTAAAAGCGAAATAGGTACTAAATAAGACAAAAATCTAAATTACTAAGAAATAGTAACTCACATATAAGCATGATTTACCTAATATAATTCTAAAAACCGAATGCAGTAAATCATTCGTAAACTTTATAAAAACAATAGTTAACAACCTCAAACAATTCAACAACACATAAACATTTAAAATAAACAGTAAACAATTCCAATTAACTAACATAAATGGACACAACAATAAACATAAATTAATTAATTTGATTTCAATTTTAAAAGACTAATATTATCAATAACAATATTTAAAAAAAAAAAAAAAACAAATAATTCTACATAAATCACGCTAAAATAGTCTGGGCGTAAGCCGATAGCGCCCAACTATTGATAGCTTCTAACAAAAACTGCCCACTTATAAAAAAAAAAAAAAAATTGAATTGCTTCTTACTTAAATAAAATAAGACAAGTAAGAATGACTAATTGACAATCCTATAACGTGTTTTATGTAACGTTTTCACAAGATGAATTGACGATTTGGGAAAGGGAGTGGGTTTTTAAAGAATGCGGGTAGCGCAGGATTGTTAGGAGTGAGGAGTCGTAGTTATATTTAAGGACGCCCATGACCAGCAATAAGCAGATTTTGTCTGACACTATGATTATGAGGAACATTAATCTGTACTGTCTATAACTGTAACCTGTAAAGCTATATCTAAAAAACAATGTACGTCAAGCAGGTCATGGCAATTATCACATTCTTCTTCTTTATGTCAATGGCTCAAATTATATTCCGCCAGTATTCAGCGACGGGTACAGGCAGCATTAGGAATTGCATTATGCGGAGGTTTGTTTTGCCCTTTAAAAAGGCCGTTAGAGACGTCATTTGAGCTGACAGGGGGAGCCATTGGTGAAAGTATTGGCCAGCCTGGACTCTGCGTTTCCAAGTCAACTGATTCCAGTGTGCGCCTAGGGAGGCTCCTTAATGTCTACATTACCATAACCAAGACATCACTGAAGCAATATTACAATACCAAACCTCTAAAGGTCACATAATGGTACTTCCATCTACCATCATTCATCATCAACCCTTCGTACTCTGGGCAAAGGCCTTCCTTACGGAAAGGAGTATCGTGGTATCGTGTAACACCGCCAGGCTGAGCAAATGCAAGCTAGTAGGCAGAAATGGTTTCAATAGCGACAAACGGCCTAATGTGGACGAAGGAGTTTGAGATCACAAGGTTTTGGTCACACATCCAAGGCCTGACCATGGCGAAGGTAGCTTTGTTTTCGATATCGAAAGCCAAAGCGTACTAAACACTACGCCACCGAGCTCCTCGTCCTTGATGACAGGTAGATGATGATGATGCCTGTCATCAACCGTTCTAGGAATAGAATTTCCTAAAAACGATAAATTACCAACCTTAGGATAGAACAGGCATAATTTCAAAATTTCAAACTTCGTCCGATCCATTAAGCTCACAATTTAATCAAACATTATTGTAAGCTCCTCAAAACAGTTTGTCTAAGTTTTACCCAACAGTTGGGCCAACAGTTGTCCTTGGGTCAGTGGATCTACACCATTGGTTCCCTAAACATATTCACAGGACATGAACGATCAAGGAAGTCAGCTTTTTTGTTAAGATCCCAGTAACGGAACTAATGCATCATTGTGGTAACAATATTGAGGGCACCTTGCTCCTAGAGATGGACTGAAAGACCTTATGGTTCACAGTCGAAAAAAGTGAACTGGACTAAAGGAAATAGCAGTGTATCGTTGAGTCCCTGTATTAGGATGCCTGTACACTAACGCGGAGCGGAGATTTTAGCAACGCTATTGCTTTATCGAGGAATGGAAACAGCATTGCTTTGAAGCAATGTTATTGGTTGATATTGACACATCTCAACTCCTCTTCTCCTCTCCGCTCCAGTGGACAGCAGCCTTATAACTCAAATCTTAACTCATCTTATGCTTCGTTTTAGTAAGAATTTGTTTTAATACTACGAATACCTTGTACAGTCAGCGTCAAATTGTTAGTGACACTCAAGGTGTTCAATAAAACAAACACTACCAAAAAGTCAATAATATCGGTACAAATAAAGTTTCCATATTGCTGATTTCACCAAAGACTTTTCTTATATATTATATGGAAGCTCTTTTGTGTGTTTAAGAATATGGAAACTTTATTTGTACCGAGTGTCTATCTAATTGAACACCCTGAGTGTCACTAACTATTTGACGCTGACTGTACCGTATTACACGAGCAAAGTCGACAAGCTTTATAAAGAACTAGCTGTTGCTTCGACTTCGTCTGCGGTTACAATGGCTTTTGAACTATCTCACGGGAACCCTTTAATTTTTCGTAATAAAAAGTATCTTAGATGTTGACCAAGGATATTAGAATCTTCGTGCAAAATTTTATTAAAATCGGTTCAGCCATTTCGGAGATTAGCCCGTACAAACAGACGAACAGACAGAAAAACAAATAATAATAAAAAAAATCTTGTTCTACATCCCCGTGACTAGATTTTAAGCCTTTTTTTCTATGTACAAACCTTCGACCTCTACAGTTTTATTATATGTATAGATTACAGCATCAAAAACTTGCACCAGCAATGGACATGGCAATGCAGAGGAAGCACTCTTGTAAGTTCACGTTTTAGATCGCGCCTGCGTACTAAGCAAAGCATCGCATCATCGTCACGTGACCGGGGGTCCAGGAGACCCCGAGAAGAAGTCCGGATAAAGAGCGAATCGTCATCAGCCTATATATGTCCCACTGCTGGGACAGGCCATCCTCATGGGGAAACACATGAGGAGTATACGCCGTAACACCACCACGCTGGCCCAATGCGGATTGGTGGGTAGAAACGGTCACAAATGCGACCGGGACCAACGCTTAACGTGCCTTCCGAAGCACGGAGGAGCTCGAGATCACAAAGTCTTGGTCACCCATCCACGGCCTGACCATGGCGAAGGTAGCTTTATTTTCGATCGAAGCCAAAGACCACTACGCCATCAAGCTCTAAAGAGCGAATGCTCGTAGGTAACCATCACCGCTCTTGCACCGCCCGTGCTAACCACCGCCCTAACCAGACAGATAAGACCGCGTTAGCTAATGTCACACCAAAGGACCAAAAACCCTTGCGTAAGAGCAACAAAACAAAGGTTTACGTATTGATAGATAAAAAATATCCAAAGACATATAAGAAGTCTAGAAAACCAAAGACAAGATGGATGGATTGTGTGAATGATGATTTGATGAGGATGGGCGTGAGTGTTGACTTGACGAGTGATAGAGGAGAGTGGAAGAGGAAGATATGTTGCGCCGACCCCAAATAGAATTGGGAACAGGGCAGGAAAAAGAAGAAGATATAAGAAGTCTAGGAAACCAATAATTTGAGAACCAGTGTTTAATTAATCGCAATTAATCACGGTCAATCATCCACCTGTTGCCGCCTAAGCCAGCACATACATATTGGACTGCCACTGCTAAATAAAGCTTGGTTTGGGTTAATCCCGTGGTATACTGTTGGAACCTCTTTATGAGCCACACTTTAAGGTTCAAATTCATTAGAAAAGTGTATTTTTTTGTATAGTCTGACTTGATGTTGACTGTACTATTTAAAAGGTCATTCGTTTTTTAATTACCTCTGTTATGTGCTAGTAACATTTATTTATTTATTTTATTTACATGTAAGTCTTACAGAGTAGATCCAATACACTTACATGCTAACATTATTAAAATTACCATTAATAATATTAAAAATAAATGATAAAATAATAACATAAACTATTACTTTATAATACTGACATTTTACGACCTCCATGGCCGAGTGGTTTATTTGGTATGTACATACATACGTTGGTTCAAGGTATCACCATCTCTAAGGGCCCGATTCGAAACTCAGTCAAAGCAGATTTCTGATGATTTTAATTGTTAGTTTTCAGGCATTCATTCAGTTTGTTTTCATTGTGTTGGTCCGGGACCCAAAATAAATGTACCAACTGCTTTGCTTGCCTAGCATGTCGTAAAAGGCGACTAAGGGCGAATTGGGTACTGGGTCTGTGATTGTGTAGGCGATGAGCTAGCCACTTGTTACTACTCTTTCACGATTTTTCATCTGACCAAACCCAATTTTTGTATGGCTAAACGTGGTCTAAAGGAAAACAGTGCTCCTTGGACTCTGCCTACCTCTTCGGGGATTACAGGCGTGATTTTATATATGTATGTAGACATTCAGAAGTTTTTTTTATTCAAGAAAAAAGTTTTATAACACATTCATCTCCTTTAATCTATTATTTCGCGTAAGTACTCGTGTAAACCCATATTTACATAAAACTCCGAGGATATGTTTATTCGCAAGGATTGAGCCCTCAGTCCTTAAACAGCTCCCAGTTCCCAGTGTTCTTAGTAAGGGCCCCTACACATGACATTTTCAAACTCAAACTCAAAGTCTTTAATCAAATTGGTATCATCAAATACACTTTTTACAATTCAAAACAAAATAAATTATAAATTATCCTAAAAATGATAATACCACAACTTTTTTCGGCCTGTTCACTGCCGGGAGGCCTTGTCTAGAGAAGATACAGGCAAGAAACTCTGCAAGGGTTCCATCCTCCCTTACATCAATACTTTCTACAACCTAATATTATTTACGTGTATTATACAATACCCTTAGTCACAAATGTCAAAATTTAATTGGAAGGAAAATGCTCCAAAAGTAACGTATCAATATTATACAAGTGATTGTAATAATAATTTTTCATACTACCGGCTAACCAATACCCATTACCGCGGTAAGTAATGCGTTAGGAGGCCAATGCGGAAAATTATCGCAGTAAGTCGTGGCCACACTAACGCTTAACGAGTTAATTAACGGCTTTAGTCGGTAGTGGCGCCCTGGCATCACACGTTGACGACTTACTACGCTACTACTACTGTTTACCACTGTAACGAGGCGCTATATCAGTATTAGCGACTCGTTGCTGTAATTGCGCTCTTCTCTGGCCATTTTCTCTTTGTTTCTGTTTTTTAACTAAGCTATCTGTCTCTTTTTTATTGTTTTTGGTCTCCAATTCATTCCTTTCAGAGTCAGCATCTGGAGCGTTGTCTCGACACTAATTAAATTTATTAATATAATTTATTAACAAATAAACAAGTTAGTTTAAAACAGAAACAAAAAGAAAATGGCCAGTGGAGAGCGCAATAACAGCAAAGAGTCGCTAATACTGATATAGCGCCTCGTTAAACTACACTACTTACATGCTTACGCAGCAGAAAAAAAAACATGCATGCGTAGAAAAAAAATCACGTTTCGACAACGCGCAAAAAGGGTTGTTTTGAGTTAGAGGGCGCGTTTCAGTTCAAAAAGGTGGTGCGTAGAGGCCTCAAGGTGAAGGATACAGTGGTTTTGTTTGCTAATTTAGAGAAAGCCTACAAGAGACGAGTCTTGACGTATGAAATGGAAAACGCACGTGCCGTGTAGTCTCACTAATCTTATTATCTATCGTTTTTACGACAACAACTATACAACCTCCTTGATCAGTTATTACTAGTCTTATACTAATTACTATGGACAGATGGCAACATGGATCCTATATAGTAACCTCTCCAGTAAATCTTACGCCCATTGCTGGACATATGCTTCCCCCAAGAGCCTTCTTATGTATCCGTTCCGAGCTATACATTCCCAGCAACACATATTATATCCATACTATACCTACATACTAACATAATAAATGCGAAAGTAACTCTGTCTGTCTGTCTTGATTTCACGTCAAAACTACTGAACCGATTCAATTGAAATTTGGTACATATTCCCATGGGAACGCGGGGTATGTGGGAGCGCGGGTGTAACCGTTGTTATCAATATCTGCTCGATCGAGTATTATGTGACATATTCCGTCAGAATGTAATTTCATTTCGAATTTAAAAATTTCTCGGCATTGTAAAATAATGGCACGACAACAGAGAGTTATCAGCATGACAACAATTAATCAGATGACACTGACAAGAAATGTTATTCAAATTATTTTAAGGCCCGATTTCTCAATTCTCAGATAAAATCATCTGTCAGTCAAATGTTAGCTCTGTCCCTTTTCTTTTTATGACTTTAGAAAGAGACAGTGATAATTTTAAGTGGCATATAATTTTATTTGAGGATTGAGAAATCGGGCCTAAGAAGTAGGAATTGATGTTGAGCACTTTGTAAAATTTTAATACTATACCAAAATATACAAAATATTCAAAAAAAAAAATTCAAAAAAAAAATATTATTGCAAAATATTCACGTGATCAAGTATCATTTGATCAAGTAGCAATAAAAAATAAAATTTTATTTCGTTAATATCAGATTAGAAGTATGCCAAGAACGCATTGAATAATTGACTTAGTTATTCGCGAAAGCTAAATGCAACTGCTTCGATTGCGTACGTGCCCGCCTCCACGTCGCAACACCCTTTACAAGTACCAATAGGTACAATACAACAACAACGCAACATTGAAGTCTTGGCTAGGGCTACCAGGGCCCGACTTAAGAGCTTATTGACATAATTTGCGCAGAATGGCGCAAATTTCAATTTTTTCATGCTCATTTTCAAAGAAACTGTGCAATATTGAATTTTTCAAGATATAAAAAACGATAGTCCCTTTCTTGTTCTTGTTATGTCTGGTCATATTTTTTTATTTTTATATTCATATAATTTATAATAAATATTTTACAAACTTACGTCGCAAGCAAATTTGGTGTCGATGGAAGTTTGACTCCGTAATTCACATCATACAACCAATTCTAGTAATTTAAAAAAAGTACTCAAGATTTAATGCATACTTTACTAGTTATATCTGGTAACAGAATTTATTTAAATTCGTTCATTCTACGTAAAAAAAATCGCAAGGAAAGCCTATTTCAGACAAAAAACATCTTGAATCAGAGTCCATTAACAGCCAAATAACTACAATTAAACCAAATAAATTTATATATTATGAAACTTTAATTTACAGGGAATATTTTGGTATATTAAAATTTATTTTTAATTTGTAAATCGTAATTATAATGAATTATTAAAAATACTATATAATCCGCATCGAAGCTATGCGCTCTTCAGTATTGCGAGAGCGCTCATCAAGGTAAGACTTGTGTCACCCGTCCACGCGCCGCATCATGAAACACGGGCAGTAGGTAGCTAAAACATTAAATATGTACTAACCAAATTACAAAGAAAAAATCCTACTTAAAGGATCAAGGTGATATCGCAGACTATATCTCACTTACGCTGTCAAATACGCACACAAGCTTATAGCGCGTTAAAAACCTAAAGTCGAGCGCTTACGATCGGTGAACGGGCTCTTAAATTAGAACGTATGTACCACAACCAATACCAACCACAACCACAGACCAAAACCAACCAAGCAATTACAACGTATGTACGCAGAGGCGACGATAGTTTGAAAAAACTGATTCTAGTTGAGAACACCGAAGGCAGAAGGTTGCGCGGTCGTTCATCAACGAGATGGAGCGATCAAGTGATAGACTCGTCGTCCTCCAAACTCTACATGGTTGTAAGAGAATAGAACAAAAGTTATTTATGATGTTAGCTACTTAGTCTTCGGAGTGGTTGATTCATTTTAAAATAGTTTATACAGGACTATTATCTGCCCACAACACCGTAGCATACTGTACGCTGTGCTACGATCGTTTCAATGTTTTTGGCACGGGTCCTTACCTATGAAATTGGTGTTTTTTTCTCTCTTAGTATTTTGTCTGTAACTATTAAGATTCAGAGTATTCCTAAAAAATAATTACCTCGTCTAAAAATAGACTATATTTTTGAGCTCTTTTGATTTGTTTTGATAATTTGTTGTAAGTTTAATTGTGTTAAAATTGGACACAGAGACTCTTTTTAAGTGCCTCCCGAATACATCATTTTATTTGCATTCACTTAAAAACGATAAAAAATTATTATGAAGTGTGATATTATTACACATATTACTAAAGCTTGTCTAATGATAGATGCCAAGTATTATTATCTTTGGATTTGTCGTTGTGAAGAAAACTGAAAAAAAATTTGTATGGAAATGTAGAATTCCCCAAAATCTCCATACAAAACACCAATTTCATAGGTAAGGACCTAATATATGAGTATGACTTTCTATGGTAGATATAGAGAATCCGTGGTGCGCTTTCGATAAAAGGTGCTGGTAATCTCATACCATAAGGCAGGCTCATGGTTTTAAGCGTCTCTTATCTTATAAAGACAAAGGAAAACTGTTCATTCAACATGTAGTCAGATAAAGTTAGAGTTAAAGAGATGGAACGTTTTTAGATTTAAAAAACATTTGGAACTGGATTAAACGGATCAAATATGAGATGTGACAACCCTAGTCATGACAACAAGTCAATAGTTTTATAAATTGTCGACCGCCGGTGGTCGTTACCCTAACAAGGGTCAGATCGCTGTAAACATGAATTTGTTGACAAATATGTTGATAAGTATCTTTATGTACTTACTAAATTCATTGTGCATTAATAAACGTGCAAGGCTCAGTGGCTTAAAAAATTACGTGGGAATTATTTATTACTTTTACGTCTATATTGACATAGTAAGGGTCATATTATTTGATAGAAATATTGTGATTTAAGTTAAGCACTGAAATCGCGCCAAAAGTGTTAAACTCAAATTTATAAGCATTTCCTCAATACATCTATTTTAAAATACGAGTAGTTTTTGCCGTGACTTCACAGATGCGGAGCGAAATCAATTTAGTGAAATGGGATCCAAATAGAAGTATGAAAACGAGATAATGTATGTTTGTTTTGTTCTGAATATCGCTTGCTTCATACTGAACCCGGCGCATGGTAACAACTCGCCCCCTATCGGATGGAAACATAAACATATCAAAATGTGGGTGTAAGCACCTTTTCGGGGATAGAGGCATGATGTTAGAAATGTCCATATGTGTGCTATTCCATGTATTCCATGCAAACATTTTTGTTTCTATTGCTATAATAATGGTCCCCCATACATTTTCGCTTACAATGGGCCTCATGAGAAGGCTCAAGGTCACTCAAAGGGCAATGGAGAGGGCTATGCTAGGAGTTTCTCTGCGTGATCAAATCAGAAATGAAGAGATTCGCAGGAGAACCAAGGTCACCGACATAGCCCACAGAATTGCGGAGCTTAAGTGGCGGTGGGCAGGGCACGTTGCTCGTAGAACTGACGGCCGTTGGGGTGTAAGGTTCTCGAGTGTAGGGAGTACGTAGGGAGGCCCCCAAAAAAGGTGGACCCACGATCTGACGAAGGTCGCAGGAAGTCGCTGGATGCAGGCGGCTCAGAATCGCGAGTTGTGGCGATCATTGAGGGATGCCTATGTCCAGCAGTGGACGACAATTGGCTGATAGATAGATAGATAGATACTTGTTCATAATCTGTAACTTTCTAACCACTCTCCGAAGCGAGAAATAGAAAATCATTTGTTCAACATTATTTTTGTTTTGTTTACAACAAATTATCAAAACAAATCAAAAGAGCTCAAAAATATAGTCTATTTTTAGACGAGGTAATTATTTTTTAGGAATACTCTGAATCTTAATAGTTACAGACAAAATACTAAGACAGAATAAAAACACCATTTCATAGGTAAGGACCTAATATTTATCACCACGAAAAACTTAATAACGGTACAAACAAAGAAAGCGTGCGACGGAGAAGGAAATTTCATATGCACCATATACGGTACGATCCATCGTTACGATCAGTCTGACGTTAATCGTAACAATTGATCACTTTATGTGCTGCACATAGACGAAATTGGTCTTTACGATCGATGATTTACTTAATTGATATGGACCGGTAAATTTGTGATCAAATTGTATATGAGTCCATGTAAAATGAAAAATTTCTATCGAATCGTTGATCGCAACAAAGCACTACACAGTCAATTTATCATTACGATCTTCATGATCACATGTATTTTTGTTGTGTTCACCGATATCGTCTTCAATTAAGTAAATCTTTCAGTCAGTCTGGTCTTTCAACGATGGATCGTACATATCAATCGATCCGTATAAAGGGCTCTCTAAGCGATAGGCAAGAGTTGGGATATTGGTTGACAGGCGACATTCGTCGTCATCCAATATCACAACTCGTGGATTATTAATATTGTATTTAAACTTTTTATTCAGTAGGCTTATTTTACCACAATCTCTCTACACAACCAAAGAACGTCTCGTCAGCCGACCGATTTATTACTCGGCATTGACACAAACTCGCCATTCAAGACATAAAAACGATTCAAAAGAAAAAAGTATTTGAATAAACATAGTTATCCTTGAGAAATGACATCCGCCGACGTTATATCGATTTTCTATGTACATAGATTCACAGACAATAAGGTTTCCCTGTCCAATAAGCTGTAAACATGACATAACACGTGCGAACACACAAGGGAATATCAGCCCTATCAGTTATGCTTTACGACTGTTTTATTGTAGTTAGGATTGAGCGAGTTAAGGCGTTATTCAATGACGTAATTACTTATGAGGTAGTGGCCGAGTGCCGATAATTAAGTACAGGTTAGTACCTACCACGACCTTGCACAAGATTCGTTTTCTATGGCGGCTAGTGACAAGTGGCCGACACGTGAGATGACGCCGAGATTAACTAAGGTTATTCGATACTAAACTTGCAAGATACCTCATGAATTTTTAATAGCGTAGTAGTAACTGGATTCGAAGCTTTGAAATGAGGTCTGAAAATCTACCACAATTTTTTCTTGTGCATACACGTATGATCTAGAAAAGGCTTATCGATGATCACTTCGGCTATTAAAGAAACTGCTTTCGTGGTCAACAACAAGTCGTAGTCAAGGAACAAACAAAACAAAGAACATCGGATTTTGTTTTTCGATGTATTCCTTCAGTATCACCTCCTTATATTCCTTATGATCTTATTCATATTTGCATAATGCCTCTGCAGCTTATAAACATTGGCAATTTTCAAAAATCTTGACCCTGTCTCTCCTAGTCTATTCTCGTATATACAACCAGCAACCAGGACATACACCGCTTATATCTATAAAGGACGAAAGGAAAACATTCTGGATATATTGAGTATTTTGACAATCTCTGCTCAATACATGATCTCCTCCGGCGCTCTCAACGTTAACATTTTTACAGAATTGTATTTTATTAGGCAGCGCGTGACTGTTCACGCTGGTACGAGCGTCTATGGAAACCGAAAGAAACCAGTTTCATGTTTGTTTGCCACCCTTAAAATTAATCAAAACTGCGACGTTCGGTTTTCCATAATTTAGGAATTGAACTAAAACTTTTAGAAAAGCCTAGGTAATTTTAACGTACTATCCCAACCTTAATCACAGGAGAAGTTTATGCAAAACGACCCCAATAAATTACAATAATTTGGTACCAAAAATTAAATTTACAAAGTCGTAGAGAGGACAAAACAGTTAATATTTATGTCCTCCTACGTAAATAGTCCTTTCTTTGTAACGCAAAAAATAAATGAGGCAGACTTTTATTTAGCTGTGGCTAGGGAATTAACTAATTGGTTATTCAAAAAGGTTATTTATGTTTCTATTGGCGTCATGAAATTGTGAAAGTTAGTAATTTAGTTATGGGATTGATTTCAATGCCAATTGTCCAACTGTTAGTTCTTCATACACCATAAAGAACTGACAGTAGCATTTATTTTTAAGTTACATTAAAGAAATCTTTAGTCCTCATAATTAATGTTCTTTTTTTGGACGATATCAAACATCCGTTCTTATGGGTGGGTGAGAGCGATTACCATAGCAGACACTCGCGGCACCTTATGCACTACTCAATCGTTGTCTACGCTATAAAAATTCAAGACAAAACATTTCGTTGACAGTCTTTACAGCATATGAGAGAAATTCCCTGCTCCTGTAATAACCTTCTATCAGCTCTCGCGACAAAGTGGGAACACAACTATACGAAGTATTGATATGTACCTACGATCTTCTGTAAGGGGTAGTTATCTAAACTAGTCTGGCGCTTAGGATTTTTTTTTAATTGACAGGTAAATTCTTTGCCTTCATCTCACTTGATGGTAAGTGACGATTCCTGTGTAAAATACAACTATACCCATGCCCATCCTCTCTTTAGGTTTTTTTTTATCTGTACACATATATAGTTTATTATGCATTTATGTGGCAAGCAATAATATTATTAATATTATAACAGGCCGGTGAAAGACCGGTGAGAGACATAAAATATTAAATTCATTCACAGGTTTATGCTTGAAAAAATGATAATACAACAGGGATCAATAGAAAAGTTGGAAACAGAAAGAAAATTACCTTCAGCTTCCAAGTAGTTAATTATATTTACAATACCTATTTGATAGGAAAAAATGTATATTCTAATAAAGAAAGGGTCTGATATTGCTTACATGATTTCCAGACATTTCAGAGTAATTCTAGAAAAAATTATTTCCATGTTCAGACTCACAAGTCCATTACAGTCAAGCGTGTGAGATATTTTATTCTGGTCTAGAAAATTAAAATGTATCGGCACACTCTAGTTCTAGAATTATTTCTATGTTTGATATTAGTTTGTGGGAATAAAACTGTATTATAGGGATAGAGTAAAAACATCATGCCCGTTATTGCATACTGTACAACCTTGGGTACAACAGGTCGCTCTTGATTATGTAATGGAAAGGCTCTAAATGAAAGATTCCTTTAAACCATACAAAAATAATTTATTACATTGTCAAATCGGAGGCTATATACATTCGGTGAAAAAACTAAATAGCGTGATATAGAAATGCCGTCCTTGGGAGCAGCGCCATCTAGTGGCCAAATTACGAAGCAACATGTAGCAATGGTTGATTGCACACATAACTGAATTAAAGGCCTTGGTAGTGATCAACACAAAAGAAACTAGTGGTATATTTGTAATGATTAAGTTCCATATTTTAATTAATTACTAATTATGCAACATATGTATGTAGGCCCGGCCAGAATACCAGCGCTGTATCAGCTTCGCCTGATGCAGCATATGCTGAGGTCGGGTCCTAGTTGACCTTATATGTTATTGTATGTGTATTTTGCGTCTTGCCTGTAGTCAATAAATGTGTTTTATTTCTTCTTTCAACATAAAATCGTTTAACTAGTCAACGAGCACAAAACGAGACACAATAGAAACATCTATTGTTTGTGAACACCAGCGTACGCGATGTTAAACAGGGGTTAAACAGGTATAATATTAAAAATAAAGCGATTGCTAAAAGTATTTTTTTATGAACTAATCAACCCTAATAACCTTTTTTTTACGGGGAGGAAATTTTAGCTTACCCTTTACGGACCGTACCTACCGGTGGCTAGCCGGTAGGCGTGTGTGGGACTCACCTGACATATTGGCACTACCCACTAAAACTCCCCGATATACCCGTCCCTGCCCTTCCGTGGGAGCGACCCGGGGTCTGCCGGAGCAACTCTCCGAGCCATCAACCCTAATAACCTACGATCTAATATCAATCTTGTCGTACACCTTTGCAATTATTTTCTCGTCAATACAGTTTAATATTTAACAAATCTTCATTGCCACATGGAGTCGATCAGTGTGGTTACGTAACATCTTTGGATATTCATCATAAAATTTGGTGTTAGTCAATCAATGTCAAAAAGTCTTTGGTAAGCAGATGTTACTGGGAGCAAATAAACCGGAGATTACAAGATACAAGCCTTTTGACAGATGATTGGAACATAAAAAATGCGGCCAATCTTAAAAAGCAAATGCTCAGCAAGATTTTGTAATTTTCAAGTGATTTTTTATTTTGTAATTTTTCAAACCGCAAGTAATTATTATTTATCTTTGTTAAGATTTGCATTAACCTATTCTATGTCAATTGTAATTATCACTTTCGTGTCAGAATAAAAAAGAGGCGAGATTGATAATCGTATTACAGACAATAAACTTTACTTGTAATCTATCATTTCAATACTCTACACACATTATATTAAAACTTACCTTTAAAATAAATGTCAATACTATACTCATTTTATTTCTATGATTTTTAATTTATCTTAACATATTTATCTAGTAGTTTGCTGTACACTCAGCATAAAATATTTTTCTAGTCTTCATAGACCTGCCTTGTAGGCTGCCATGCCCCTTGTAACTTGACATTTGCCTTTTGACATTTATCTGTCGGATCCGTCAGTGATTGGCATATCGTAAGTGCTAGTTTTAAACCTACTCCGCTTTATTCAAAACGCGGAGTAAAGTTAATGTTAGTTTAAAAATGATGATCACTTTCCATTAGCTTAGACTTAGGGGCAGCATTAGATAAACTAAGTGTAAATTAGTTCTTCATTTTTTAATACAATACGCTTTTTAATGTTTAGTAAACCTAAGAAAAAAAAACTTTATTTAATTTAATTTATATAGAACTTGCACAATAGTGTAATAGCTCACAATGCGCTATTAGTATAAGTATATTGTATTAATTACCTAACCAATTCTTCTGAAATCGTCCGGTTCAAAAAACTGATATGTTAACAACATAATTAAAGTGTGCGAAACAAAATGTAAAAGTAATAAAAAATCTAATGATGTGTATTACATGCTGCTTGGTAAGTCGTTGCATAACGCGGTCCCGTTCACTTGTCGATCTGATAATGGGATCCTGCTGAGCGAGATGCAAGACTTCTTCGTCTTGCGTATGCACTACCATTTTAAAGACAAGTACCGATAAGACATGAGGAGTATAATGGACCGTAACACCACCGCGCTCGTTGGTGACAATATTTAGGCTTTCATTTTTTTTTTCATTATTTTGTGTCAAGTGATTTCGTGGGGTTTTATGTTAAAACTTCAGTGCTAAAAGTTTTTTGCTAAAACATCGTCGTATCGTAATGATTTCCATTTTACGAAGAAATAAGACGACTGTTCTGTCTATATCATATAGGTCCTTTTCCTGACATATCTATCGCAATAGCGCCGCATAATCTAAGCAGAGAAAGGTGCTCCAACCGGCTGTTTAAATAACGTTTTGTTATTCATTTACGTAACATTTTGTTCCAATAATTCTCCCGACGGCTGGAGATCGCAGAGATATCACAAACAAAATAGACATTTAAAGACTTCGCGGAAACAAATGAAGTACAAGCTAGAATTATGGCCTTTTGCTGTGTCGAAACGCAAGTCATCTGTAGATCGTACTGGCGTTTCATTTCGGTTCTTGCCTTTTAATATGAAATCTGTATTAAAGATTACGAAACATTACTTGCTTTCGCTTTTTTGGTAACAGAATTTGAATAAGACTAATAAGATTATCAATAAAGGTTCTTTTGCAGTTATTTTTTCATTTTTTTCGCAAGCTTATGACAACAGCTTTCTTGTGTTGTGTTCGTTATCGTGTTTTTTGAGCTGGTGCTCGTGTTCTATTCAGCCAATAAAAGTGACTTCACAGACGGCAGCTATAATTTATATTATAGCACGATACATCTCAATACATCTCGTTACATCTTTCCATAGAAATACTCAGGATAACACACACGGCTGTTCATGGACATTTCTACATTTTCGTATATTCTGGATACGGGTACTAATATGAATGAAAGCAGTCTTTCAAAACAGGTATTTAAGGCATATTGTAGTATGTAATACTTAAGACAATGTAAAGCTCACATCTCGTAGTGTAAATAACATTAATATACATTTTAGCATCCGTCTGTGAAGTCCTTAATACTTACACTTGATTCTTGAGGGTTATTGCTACAAGATTGCCGAGTGTGGAAGTGGATTGACGTAAAATGAGAGGGATATCAAGAAACGGTGTATTTTGTGAGGTGTTATTCCGTGTTAAATGAAAAGAAGCGGATGTTGAGCTGACGCCTGACGAGAGAGTGTGGAAGAATATGAAACATTCTGCAGACAACCGAGAGTGCAGGGGAGGTAGGAAGAAGAAGTCTTGATTTTTATAGGGTAGGCATATCGTTGGTGCAGTGCCAAAGATAGTGGGTGTATAAGCTATAGTAAGAGCTTTAGTCTCAAAATATCACAATTATGTAAAACATATATAATAATCTATCGATCGACCTACGAGTTTGATACCCAATACGTCAAAGCACAACAAAAATAGCACTTGTAATACAGTATCCGATTCCGCGTAAAGTATACCAAACTAAAATGATGTGCAAATAAAACAAATTGCGTTGTTACGGTAAAAGGCTTCTTCGAACTTTTTAGGTTGAACTCGGGTGTATTCCCTTCTTTTATTGTTTCCCGAGATATTAGGGGTGGTATGAAAAATAAATTAAGGTTCACTAGAGAATTCTTAGGAACATTATCTCACTGTTCTAGTAAATAAGAAGAAAAAGGCTCTGAGACGGCATATTGTCCTCAGCCAATATACGTCCCACTGCTGGGCACAGGCCTTCCTCATGGAGAAACACATGAGGAGTGTGGGCCGTAACACCACCACGCTGGCTGACCAGTGATCACAAAGTTTTAGTCACCCACCCACGATTTGACCGATGGCGAAGGTAGATTTTTTTTCGGTATCGAAGGTCAAAGCGAACTAACTGCTAGACCTTTATAGATAATCTTAATCCCTAGATAGTTGAGCTGTGCCCTCCGGAACATTTCTCTCTCATTTTCTCTTGTCGAATTCAAAGTCATAATTTAAAATCTTTTAATTATAAAATACGACGTCTATCCCTCTACCAAGTTCGCTAAAAACGAAGCGAATCTTTGGAATGTTATATTAAAGCAATTGCATAAAATTTTATCTATTAAAGTAGCAGTGAAAGGATCCACTAGGGTAGGCTTAGACTTAATTAAACAGTTATATAATTTGTTAGTAATCTAGTATTCCATCGAATATTGCCTCGAATACACAAAGAATACATTAGACTTCACAATTGTTAAGAAACACTCAAATAAAATATTGTGTAAATTGAGATTACCTGATAATTGGTAACTTGACTAAACTTGTCGGTGATACTTGTATTTTTATTTAGATTGGCTACTATGAATCATACATTGGATAAACAGTTTTTTAATCATGTACTTAGTAGCATCACTTATTAATGGTTGAGGAAAAACAATTTAAATGGTCGAAAACACCCACATATTTGCCAAGTGCATTTACCTGTACTAAGTATAAACAAGATTAACCCGTATTCAAATCGTACTGCATACGATACATTTCGTTGGGAAGGAATAAAATGTATCATCTAATTCAGTCTAATGTTAGGCAATTGTTCGACTCAGAATCTCAGTGAAATGCTATAAATATTGCTGTAACAAGAAAATAAAGGGAAGCTATTTCTTTGAAGCACTAACCTGTATAGAGTCGTCCAGCGCCATTCGCTCGATGTCCACGCTGTAGAAGTTGAGCTGAGGCACGTACCGCCGGCGAGGCCTGATGTCGTCATAATACGCCACCACATCATTGATGGACACCACTGGGCAATCATCAGCGGTGCTGCACCCGCTACTCACTCCGTCCACCCCACTATCAGAATCCCCTTCCCCTCCGAACCCCTCTTTCGAATCCCTACGCTCCCCATAACTCTTCTCCGAGCCTTCCTGATAACCAGACTCGTTCATCTCATCAGGGGTCACGATCTCCGGGATCTTTGTCGTGTCGTATTCGTAGCCGACGTCGTCGTCGACTATCGGATCGTTCTCTAGGATGTCAGCCATTTTGACGTTACGTTCAACACTGTGATCGACGTCGCACGGTCCACTACATACTGTCTCGTAAACACGGGTTGCCTGTGGACAATATAACACAAAATTAATAAATTCTTTCTGTTATTCTGTAACATACAAAAGGGATTCAAAGCTCGTGAGTCCGGTTCCGCCCACTTAAGAAGGAATAAAAAGATCACAAAGATACGTTAGGCAATAACCGGAACCGAAAACAACTTTAGGACGAGATTGTACTTTTAAGGAAAATTTTAGTCAAAATTTACAAAATCTCTTGAAGAAAATGGAAACGCTTGTTGTTGCCTGCAGATTTACTTCTAACAATATTACTACGTGAAACCACGGGTTAAAACACCTGAAAGCTTTTCGTGACTCCGCGTAGTTTTCCGTTGTTTACAACAGAAATATTTAGACAAAATATTTTCTCAGGAATTTTAGCCGTCGTAAATGTTCCTTACATAAGGTACATGTAACGCTCAAAAGTGTAAACAAGTATTCTTCAATCGTTTTTCAATATTATAAAGTCAATGATCCATTGAATATTAGCTACATAGAGTCACTTTCAGCTGTCTGTCCCTTGTAAAAACAAAAAAAAAATACAATTGGTCAGTGAAAAGGACTAAAATAGTAACTACGATGCAATAATGAACTGTAATCCTGATTATGAACTATATTTAGTATAAGTGCGAAACGAACCAACAGCAAACAACAAGAATAATAAAAAGTATGACAAAATCACTTGGAATTTTGGTGTCAAATTCGTATACCAAAGAGCTTAAAACTAAGTACAAAAGAGGTGCACAACATCCTCCCCTCCGTGCAGCACTGCACCAACTGGTTAGAGCAACCCTAAATAGTGACCCTGACCAATTTCTTCAGGGGTCGACGAAGTATCCCTCCTATCGTAGCGACATCTACCACCCTAAGTACTCCATCCCTGCCAGGGAACGTTTTCACGACCCTACCTCGGGGCCAGCTTCCTCGCGGTAGCGTCTCGTCAGCTATGATGACTACATCTCCTATATGGAGCTCTTGCCCTGGATCCCCTCTTGTCAGCTGCCGGGGTTGCAACGTGGGCAGAACCTCCCGAACCCATCTGGACCAGAAATGGTCGGCCAACCTTAATGCCTTTCTCCACTCTGCCCTGCCTATCAGCTCTGCGTCGTCGAGTGTCTGTGGAAGGGACTGGTCAGATGAAGTTCCAATGAGAAAGTGGAATGGAGTGAGCGTTGGTGGGTCGTTAGGATCGGTGGAGACATGGGACAAAGGGCGAGAGTTAACAATGGCTTCGGCTTCAGCAAGTAATGTGGCTAATGTCTCCTGTTTAGGCGCCCTAGCCTTTAGTGTAGCGTTTAAGGCTACTTTTACGCTGCGCACCAGTCGTTCCCAACATCCTCCAAACGTTGGCGCTGCCGCTGGCATGAAGTTCCATTTGATTCCTTTGGTAGCGGCGTAATCTAGCATGTTGTTGCCGTAAAATTCTCTAAGGATGCGATTGGCCCCAATGAACGCCGTACCATTGTCGGAGAAAATATTTAATGGGGCGCCGCGTCTAGCGATAAATCTTCGCAACGCCAATATCGCTGCGTCGGATGTAAGACTGTGAACGAGTTCCAAATGTACTGCTCTGATCGTGAGGCACGTGAAGAGAGCCACGTAACGTTTTTCATGCCGGCGTCCAACAGTAATTGTGATTGGTCCAAAATAATCCAGTCCCGTGTTGATGAATGGGCGCTGATGGTGTGCCAGACGTTGGGGTGGCAGATCTCCAGTTGTGGGATTCATTGGTAACGTCTTTCGAATCCTGCAGAAGGGACATTGCTTTGAAATCGTCCTGACTGTGTCTCTCAGATGTAGAAGCCAAAATTTCTGCCGAATCTCATTGATGACTAACGCGTTGTTAGCGTGACCAGCCCGTATGTGGTAAGATTGTACTAACAATCGAATGGCAGAGTGGCGGCCATCCAGAAGTATGGGGAAACGGGTTTCAGGGGAGATGTCTTCTACGGCTCTAATCCTTCCTGCTAATCTCAATAACTTGTCCTCTCCGAGTGTAGGCGACAATTTGACGAGGCGGCTACGGCGAGGAATAGGTTGAGAGTTCAGAATTGCCAAAAAATCTTCGTGAAAACTCTCTATTTGTGATCGCTGGAAAATGTTAATCTCTGCCGTTCTTACAAACTCTGCAGTTAATGGTAGTGGAGTGGTAGATGTTTGTAGAACGCGATGTCTCACCGAATCTCTATTTGATTTTGAATTTGTTTTGTTCGCCAAATACGTCCGAAAAATAGCCACAGCTTGATAAACCCGCGCTGTAGCACGAACCAGTCGCGTCCAGTCACTGAAATGAGAAAATTCCGCAGTAACTGGTGTAGGCAAAGTGACATCGAATGAGGTGAGTCTTACTAGCTCGCAAGGTTGACTTTTAAGTTCCTCGCGAATTGGTTGGATATTAGTGGGCTCAACTGGCCAGTCGTCCGGAGAATTTAAAAGAAAACTCGGACCCGTGAACCACCTATGGGAGAGGTCTAAGTTTATCGGACGCAGACGTGTTGCGTCATCGGCCACGTTCAAGTCCGTTGGTACCCATCGCCAATTTTTGACACAAGAATTTTCCAAAATTTCACCTAGTCGATGGGCAACAAAGGGCCTGAATGTACGTGCGTCACTTCGCAACCACTGCAATACTGTCATTGAATCTGTCCAGAAAAACGTGGCTGAGATTTTTTTTCGATGACCATCAATTACAGTGGCTGCGAGACGAGATGCGATCAAGGCGGCTTGCAGTTCAATACGAGGAATCGAAAGTGGTTTCAAGGGTGCTACTCTAGCTTTGCTACAGATGAGAGCGAGCTCGATGCTTCCGTCATGATATATAAGTCGCCAATAAGCAACGCAAGCATATGCGAGCTCGCTCGCATCTGAAAACACATGCAGCTCTCTGTGTAATGGCTCAGAGTTTTTAGCCCTTGAATACCAACGCGGAACTTTTAGAGAGGAAACCAATGAAAGTTCGTGAAACCAATCAAGCCACCTTGATGCCTCTGGTCGGGGAAGTTGAGCGTCCCAATCAATATTGGATCTCCAAGTTTGCTGAAACAAAATCCTCCCCTTAACAACTACTGGACCCAGCAAACCTAGTGGGTCGTATACCCGCATAAGGTGCGAAAGGACTTTACGTTTAGTCAGTGCATTAGGAAAGGGTTCGCCTAAACCAGTACGGAACCCCAAATTATCCGTTTTGGGATTCCACGATATTCCTAATGCACGGATGTTATTAGTGGAATCGCACAGATCGACTTCCAAGGGTAGAGCAGCACACAAATCTTTAGGTACGAGTGCCAATGCTGCCGAATCGTTGGAAATCCACCCTCGCATCTCAAAACATGCTTTTTTGTAAACCGTTACGATGTCTGCAGCTAACTGTGCTGCTTCCGCCACATTATCCAGGGAATCTAAGTAATCATCCATGTAATGACTAAATAAGATGGCGTCAGCAGCTTTTGGATAGGTGTGAGCATGTTCTTGAGCATTTTTGTTCTTTATAAACTGTGCAATGAACGGACTGCAGCAGGCACCGAAAATGACGGCAGTCATCCTGAACTCCTTCAAAGGCTCAGATTTATTAGATCTCCACAAGTAACGTAAGGCATCTCGATCCTGCTCTCTTATTCTTACCTGCGGAAACATTTCTTTCACGTCCGCTGTCAAGGCAATGAGGCCCTCTCGAAAACGAAATAAAATGTGGAGTAAAGGTCGGAGCAAGTCGGGGCCTGGAAGTAACAAGGAGTTCAGGCTGACCCCTCCATTTAAGGCTGCAGCGTCGTGGACAACGCGAAGCTTGTGCTTCTGAGGGTGGTAAACTCCGAAGTGAGGGAGATAAAGACGCAAACCATCCGCGTTGTTTTTATTTTGTGTGTAATTCGCGTAATAAGTCCCGGAAGCACACTCTTCTGCGTAGTTTTTATCTATCATGTTGGTCATGAATACGTTATAGGCTTTAGCAAAATCGTGATCCTTAGCCATGCGTCTCTCTAAACTTAAAAAACGCGACATTGCCTGTGGATAACTATCCGGGATATGATGGTTGTCTTCGCGCCAAGGCAAACCGACTTCGAAGCGACCAGAAGGCAAGCGTTTTGAAGTCGCTTCTAAAACCTCAACTGCGCGCTTATCTTGCAGACTATGTAATGTTTCGTGTTTTGAAATGCCTAGCGAATCTATTTTATAGTGTTCCTTTATTAAAAACTCTAAGCTTTCGTCTTTAGAAGAATCAGTAAATGTTGTATGATTGACAAAATCTATTAATTTAGTTTTACTCGATAGAGCACCATACAGGGTCCAACCTAAAACCGTCAAACATGCTACCGGTTCATTCTTTCTACCAACACGCACGTCACGGTTAATAGAAAGATGCCAGTGTTCAGCACCAATTAATATAGTGGGCGTAGCGTTTTCATAAACCAACATGTTAGCTAACTCGTGTAAATGTGGGTATGGTGCTATAGATTCACTCCGAATCGTTTGTGAACGTAACGACAAGGAATCCATAGCTCTGGCGTTTTTCACTAAATACGTGTCGTGTCCATACCTGCCCTTGATGTTAAAATCAACATATGATATAACCGTAGTGCGCTCAAGACCGCCAATGCCATTCACCGTTATGCTCTGACGCGGCCCCGTCGCTCCTATCTGCGTGGCGATGCTGGAGTCGATTATTGTCGCAGTACTGCCGTCGTCAAGGAGCGCATAAACGTCGCAAGATCCTGTGGGACCAGAAACAGTAACGGGTATAATTTTGAGATAGGCTCGAGGTCGAAGAGCTAATACAGTGTTAGGTTGTTGGACCTTGGTACAGGCGGTGGTCACAATAACCTTTTCGTCGGAAGATTGAGTACTAACACCCGGTTGTGTATTTGTGGTATTGACAGATGAAAAAGGTGGAGTTTGATGAAGCAGCGGATGGTGTCGGAGGCGGCACCCGTCTACATTGCATGGATCAACCTTACAAATTTTCCACTGGTGTGAACTCTGCCTTAGACATCGGTAGCACGCTTTGTTGTCGCGCTGCCACTTCCACCGCTCTTCCACCGACAAGGCTTTAAATTGAGGACACGAAGTAATCCTGTGATTCGCTTTACAAAAAGGACATTCTACCCTTTTAGTAGAATCTGCCTTTGAGACGTTTGCAGTATGGACAGCGTCACGTTTATTGAAATAAAGTTTGTCGGTTGAAAAATGTTGTTGCGCTGCGCTAGACTCGGGTGACATGCCAAACCGAACGTGTTGATCTAGCTCGCGTATTAAGAAATCCGACAAAATTTCAAGCTTAGGGCGTCCTGTAACGTCTACTGCTGCGAAATCGGTCCACCTAGTTTTTGTTGCGGGATTTAGTTTAGATAAAACTGCATGAAACAGTTCTGGGGAAAATAAATATTCCGCTTGTTTTAATAATTTAATAGTATGAATGGAGTTACGTACCCGATTGGAAAGTATTCCGAGTTCCTTAAGATCGCTACCCAAACGTGGAAGATTCTTAAGTGAATTTACTTCCTTGTACACGATGAGCTCGGGGCGTGCGAAGTTCTCTTCAAGTGCACGCATGACTTCGTCCGGGTCTTCCGTAGACATCAAAAGCGCTGAGACCGCATCACGGGCGGGTCCCTTTAGAGCGTTATGAAGTCGGGTAATATTTTCTAAAGCAGAAAAATTTGTTTTCGTAATATCAAAAATACGTTTAAAATGGAGCCACTCTACAGCGTTACCAGAAAACGTGAATAAATCCATTTTATGTGTTTTGTGGGAAGAGGCGATAGCCCTCGCCGCTGCGGCTGTGTCGGCAACTGCTTGGAGAAAGGAATAATTATTTTTGTCAACCTCCGTAAAAACGAGCGGGGGCGGTAAGCCTGCCGCCTCGGGGGCTTTAGTGACAAGTGGTGGTTGCTGTTGGTTAAGACTGTTGTAAGAGGATGCAGGTGCCCTCGTGCCCATTGGTGGTAATACCACATGAGCGGGTGATGGAACGGAAACGTGACGTTCACATCCTACTGCTGAAAAGCCTCCATTTAAATTAGGTTGGTGATTGTGATTTTCTACCCATTTTTCGGTTCTATCTACGCTCACCCGGGTATTAGAGTTTCGGTGACTCGAGCGGCTACCAAGACGGCTGCCTCTGGCATCTGCATCGATTTCGGCGAGTTCGGCTTCGAGCTCTTTCTCTTCTAACTGCTGCTGAAGTGCTGCTAGCTGCTGCTCGCGGACGCGCTCACGCTCGCGTTCGCGGGCTTCACGCTCGCGTTCGCGGGCTTCACGCTCGCGTTCACGAGCGGCGAGCTCCTTCTCCCGCTCGAGACGACGACGTAACGCAAGGGCTTCAGCTGCTGCCTTTTGCGCTTTCACAGTTGATGAAGAGCGAGAAGATTTTGACTTTTCAGTATGTGCACTATGTTCACTAGGTGCCCTACTGTCTTCTAATCCGGATTGTTCCACAGCGGGAACATTAGGCACTGGGATTGATGAAGATGCCATTGCTCTATTCATACTGCGAGTGATCATGAAGAACTAAATGTGGAATAAAACGAAATAAGATGTGAAATAAATAAAATGAATAATGTTCAAATATGTGAAAATAATGTATTACTTACGAAACGTGAATGACAGATGGAAAGTCAAAATTTTTCAAACTACGAAAATGAAAATAAAATAAATAATAGGCACTGGAAATTAATGGAGAAGGACCAAATGAAAAGGACTAAAATAGTAACTACGATGCAATAATGAACTGTAATCCTGATTATGAACTATATTTAGTATAAGTGCGAAACGAACCAACAGCAAACAACAAGAATAATAAAAAGTATGACAAAATCACTTGGAATTTTGGTGTCAAATTCGTATACCAAAGAGCTTAAAACTAAGTACAAAAGAGGTGCACAACAGTCAGCTTAAATTACTAATTGATCAGCCGCTTATGGGCAACAAATATTTGTAATTAGTCAGCAAAATAACTAATTGGGCAGCAACTCAAATGTTTACTGTGCTGCCAAATTGTTTAATATATGTTTTTATATCACAAATATTGTTTTTAAGGGTCATAAAAAAATAACCTTAACCCAATATCCATCAGAATACATTTCTTACGATCTGTGATCTATCATTGATCCTTTTCCTAGATTTTATAAATTTTCTTTAACATATTTGAAATAATTATTTTGCAGCTCCTCAAATAATTACATTGCTGCCCAATTAATTATTCTGCTGACCTAGTAATTATTATTCTGCTCAAATGATTTTTCGGTTGACCATTTTGTTGCTGACCAAAAAATTAAATGGGTACCCAATTAATTATTTCCCATACAATTATAAAAATTTCCCATAATTTTACATCCATAACAGTATGTATATACCGAAACTGAATAAATGATTTGAGTTTGAGTAATAATATAATACGTTTGAGTTTGAGTCGTAATACTAGGCTAGTATTAGATATTTATTAGTTTTGTTGTAAAGCTAATTAGACGCACCTTAGCTTAGAACATAATCTAATAAAAAAGCAACATTGCTCAAATTTACTTAGTAATCGAATATTAGATAACTCAATTGAAATGTGATCCCAAAAACCTTATTATCCTTTTCGTCTGCGTGTATTCGCTAAGGTAACCGTACCTGGCGTTAGATAATAAATTATTTTCTCAGAGTTGGGTCCTTCACGCGTCTATTTTTACCTTAATTATGATAAACGTTTATTTATTTTAACTTTAATGTCCAAAATTTGTACATACGGCGGAGTTAACGATAAATCATTGCTCTTTCCCAGTCAACCATTGTAAACGTTTATTTTAGTCTAGAATTTTATTTTTATTTTTATTTTTATTTTATTTAGACACACAACAGAGTACAGTTACATAGTACATACAATAAATTAGCTATAAATTTAGGGGTACAGACTGTACTCCAACAATTTTAATAGTAACACCAAGCTAACTTTAAAGGCAGCACAAGGCAGCACAAAAACACAAGATGCTATATTATGATATCTCTTTCTTTCAATGTTTACTAACACTCAATCTCAGAACAAACAGGTTTAATGTTCTAAGCACTCAAAACAGGTTCGAAGTAAATTGGAATCAATAATTTCCCACAGGCCTTCCTCGTGGAGAAACATATAAAGAATATATATATAAATAAAGATGGGTAGAAATAGCGACCAGGACCGACGGCTTAACGAGCCTTCCGAAACACAGAGGAGTTCAAAATCACAAAGTTTTGGTCACCTATACAAGGCCTGACCATGGCGATGGTAGCTTTGTTTTCGATATCAAACGCCAAAGCGTACTAACCACTACGCCACCGAGCTCCTCACATCCTTCTTTCCGTCTTCGTTTACAATTTATTACTTCGAATGCTTGACACAGCGAATATATAAATAATGAACGAACTTCAATCTGAAATAAATGAAACATCAAAAGTAATAATTACTGTGACATTTCAACTGTATTCAAAGCTAATTCAAAGTAAACAAACAACCCAAAACGTGCTATAGATTTAAAGTCGGCCGTTTTTCTATGCCAGCGGGTCACTGCGACCGCAGGTGACCGTACCAAATAAACTTTCGCTCTCACAGGTACACGACCTGCCAAACATACGACTTCTCACCAATGTTCAGCATACATTACACTTCACGAAGCAGTTTGTCAAGCAAGGCAATGAATCGAACAGGAAACGTATGACCAAACATTGATTATTAACGGACTGTTTAGAAAGATACAACTTCACGAAATGATATAACGACCTTATGTCGATGATTTATAACATACTTTTCATTTTTAATAGATTCAATTTATATTTTATGCCACGTGTATGTAAATTTTAATTAAAGAAACGTGTTACAGAGTAGCTTAATTATTGGTTGTATATCCGACAAACATTTTAGAGGTGTCGTAATGATTCGTATGTTTCAGAAATATTTATTTCGGTGGTGAATATTATAGTTCCTCCATTTAGTAGGCAACTTATGTTGAATACGGCTGCTGTTAAGTGAATACCAAAAAATCTCCATTTGACCATCGGGGTGGGTGTTAAGACCCATACGCATATGATTAAGCGAGTGTTGTGTCCAGCAGAGTGTGTGCACAAAACGTTTTGTCACGTTTTTCACATTTTTGTTACTTTGTCTTTCCCGGTTTGAATTTTGAAACCAATTCCGAACTTCTAACTTAGCAAGGTGACGATACCGCATAAGCTTATGACGATTCAATCTTCAACTTTTCTAACTTTAGAAGCAGTAGAAATGTCACTTATATATTGCTTAACTAGTGACTAAAACCTTGAAAGTCTTTTTGAGGTTCGATCGCTATATTTGAAATCACTGTAAATATCAATCGAAAAGAGTGGTTTTTACTAGCAATAGGATATGACCTCCATCTGCTACACCTGTAGATCAACAAAAGAGGAAAAGTCAACGAAATTGGTTCTATGCCTCTCGTTTCTTCGTTTGTAATATTCTGAGAAAGGTAATTACGAGTATCTCTCTGTGCACTCATTTCCGTCTATAATGTATGTTATGTAAGTATGGAGTCCATATATGCATAAGTATGCGATGTAATACGAGGGGTTTTCAGATAAAAATGCTAATTCTTCAAACAATTTTACAAAAACCCAAAACTGCGAATTCAATGTCTTACATAAAAGTTCATTTTATACAATATTTTATAAAACATAATCCTGGCGTTAACAATTATCAATAAATAGCAAAAATAATTAAAGTTCTTGTTGAACTTGTTCGAGAACTTGTACCACTTTTCGTTTAATTTATTGTACAATTTTCATTCCAACGATGCAATTAAAGGGAGCACTTAACATAAAGTCCTTTTTAAGCAGTCCTTGAGAAGCAAAACCGACATAATCTTCGCCATTATCAGAGCATTGTGCAAGCGACCCAGTTACCGGACGTCATCGAGGAGTAACTTATACTTCTTTATTGCGATTGTTTAATTTAAATAATAGCTCTTTTATTTTTTATAAAAGCGCAGCAAATTACTGAAACCAGATCAACTGTCGGTTCAGATTCGATTCGGAAAGTATCGTCCTGTCTCGCTTTGATTATAAGCAAAAAGGTGGGACAGATATAGAGAATTTGGGACTCCTTTGCTGACCGATAGTTAAGAATAGCACGGTTGTAGATACAATGGAAGCCAGAACTAAAAAAATAAAAAAACATAGACAGACATCTTTACGGGCACAGAAATTGACTTTTCAAGGAATTGTAGGCTAAAGGGATTAAGTAAACTTTTTTGTTTGGTAAGCTCTTGGCCCTCATCACCTGATAGTGAGTGACGATAAGGCCGAAGGTGGAAGTGAGCTTTGTGACCTACCACAAATCAAACCGAGCAGAAAAACTTCTGTCCCTGGGGAATCGAACCCCGGACCTCCTGATCAACACTCGGTGGTGTGAACCACTAGACCAGGAAAACTCTATGCTCTTGGTGTGCACACAAAAAATTACCCGTAATCTTTTTTGTTGATTTGTGTAAGTGTTGAGTTTACAAAAACGTTTACAAAAACATATTGGACAAATTGTTTATTTTCCCAATAAATGAAACAACAAAGAGGTCCCTGTAAACGCACGGCCCCTCAATCCGACGCGTGTGTTCCTCGGTGCTTCATTAATTTAATTCAATTGTTTATTAAGACAGAGAAAACTCACATGAACACTAATTGCACTCACGCACTAAGCTTAATTTAGAATGATAGTAAAGATAGGCAATGAGATTGCGGAGTTGAAACACTAATTGGTCATTTTATGTGTTTTGGTGTTCGTTTATTGTATCTTGTTCAATAAAAAAACATAGAACATACAGGTCGTATACCTGTATGTTACAATTAAAAACACAAAATCAAGTAGACATTTATGCTATGAATTGGTCGATCAATGTTGTTCATTGCTTTACAATGTTTTTCCTTTCTATAATTATAATTGATATAATTGAAAAAAAAAATTTAAATCCTCTTAAATGTTAAAGCTCTCCAAGCAAACAATAGTCAGTGATTGTTGCGCAAAAAATGTGCTCAAAAAATTCGCTAACGAGTAATAAACCTACATCTTATCAGTAAAATACTTCACTATCATCACAACGTATCTACACACAATATAAAAAATTACTATAACGACAAAAAATTGCACAGAAACCAACAAAATAAAGCAATTCCAACCTTAATAATAACAGTTCGCAAATCAAGTCTTATCCACGATATTGTCGCGATATTTCCTCATTTATATAACCGAGCCGGAATTCGAAGCATATCAACGTTATACCCAGTAGTACATTGCCCCATAAAGCGCGCCCATCGTTGCAACAAGTGGCTCCCAACAGTGACCCACTTTTGGTGCCAAGGTCGATGGAAGCAACAAGTTGCCACCCTTGTTTTCGTAACCCCTTTGGCGGCACATAGATTCTACTAGAATTGCCAATGTTTCTGGATCTTTCTATACGTACTAGAAATTGAGGATTTTAGTTGCTACGTTGCAGAAATTGGTTTGATTAGAA
This sequence comes from Parapoynx stratiotata, assembly GCA_910589355.1. Classification (NCBI taxonomy): domain Eukaryota; kingdom Metazoa; phylum Arthropoda; class Insecta; order Lepidoptera; family Crambidae; genus Parapoynx; species Parapoynx stratiotata. The sequence goes on from OU342464.1 coordinate 16,600,074, forward strand.
TTAGAGATGCGCCGAATATTCATTTTGTATTCGATATTAGGCGTATTCGGCATCATTTCCACTATTTGTATTCGGCCGAATTATTCGGTTTTTGTGGTGAATTCGGTTGTATTTTCTTAGCTTGATGACCGGGTATAGAACAAAAAGACATAACTTCTTCTGTAAGATTTATGTTACTCATGCCAACGTAATGATTTCATAGGCTATTGGTAGTTAAGTATAGTCAACCTTTCTTTTAACATCGCCTGTAGTACACGAAACGTACATATTAATTATCTAAGATGTTTCCGTGGCTATGCAAAGTAATTATGAACCGAATAATTCGGCGGAATATGCGGTTCGGTAAGGTTAAACCGAATAATATTCGGTATTCGGTTATTGGGTGAAACCACTATTCGGCGCATCTTTAATTAGAATTAAATATTGATTCGATATTTATTGTGAAACATTTTGATTGATAATAAACTTGATTTAATGATCAAAACAATTTTATTGAAATGACATCGATTATGATAAAAAGTATCAATTAGAATTTCAATTTTTTTTTTCATATCATTTAGGCCTGCACTGCATTTTGATCTTAAATTCTGCTTTGGAGCTATAGGCTGATACTATTGTCTACAAACGTATTAGGTGATGCGTTAACTTCACCTATTTTTTTTTATTTTTTTATAATATCCTCAGACATTCACACCTATCAACTAGCGCCATTTTAAGCAACTAATGCTGCTTGTGTTACTGACACTGGACAAATATATTTAATAGATAAATACATATAAATAACCCGAATATATAGAAATATATATAAACATCCAAGACTGGAGAACAAATACCTCAAAATTCATCACCCAAACATTTGTCCCACTGGGGATCGAACCCAGAACCTCTCGAGATGGCGACGCCTTGAGACTGGTATACAGACCACTCGACCACGGAGGTCCACGGAGGTATTAATCTGAAGTTCCATATTTATGAAATGAAAAATTTCTTCCTCTAAATACCATGCTCGTAATGCGTTATTTGTAAAGAGATTGGATATCTTTGACCGCCACCGTAATAGTGTATTGTGACCAGCTACCATAAAAAAACATCGTCTCGTTTCGTAACCGTACACAAATGAGAACTTTCAGTATTTTTTATGAGATAGGGGGCAGTGCGGGACGCAAAAAGAATGTGCTAACTGCTTTTCTTGCCCAGCATGTCGTAAAAGGCGGCTAAGGGCGTATTGGGTACTGGGTCTGTGATTGTGTAGGCGATGAGCTAGCCACTTGTTACTACTTTTTCACGATTTTCCATCTGACCTAACCCAATTTTTGTATGGCTTAATGTGGTCTCATAGAACACAGTGCTCCTTGGACTCTGCCGACCACTTCGGGGATTACAGGCGTGATTGTATGTATGTATAGGGGCAAACGAGCAGATGGGTCACCTGATGGTTAGCAACGACGGCCGCCCGTTGACACCCGCAACGCCAAATGAGTCACAAATGAGTTTCAAAGTTTAAAATTTTCATATTGGAAGTTTTTGGCATTCAAAGCGTTTTCGTTTTAGTATAGTGTAAAATTTTCTTTTGTGACTTTTTAAGTACAGTGCTTACGGCAGAGATACGAGTATCTTTCTCAAACACAGAATGTTGAAATTTATTTCCACGAGAATTCTTAGGAAATAAATATTATGGGTGTTTGAATAATATTATATTATTTGAGTAATCGCAAATCGTCGGGCTGCCCAATTAACCTGCGAGTATGTGGATACACCTCATGCATTCTAATGTACCTTACAAGTTTTGGTATGTAAATGTATGTGGAAATGAAAATATACATATCATTATGTGGAGAAGGTATATCTAATTTGTATTGCTTTTCCACTATAATATTTATTCTATCAGTATCTTTCATAACATTTATAGTAAAATGCTTTATCCATACTAATATTATACAAAAAAGTAACTCTGTCTGTCTCGCTTTCACGTCAAATCTACTTAACCAATTGAACTGAAATTTGGTACACAAAGGGCCGGTTTCTGTATTGAGAATTTATAGTTGAGAACGTCTCATTCTCTACTTAAGTATTAATCAAACGAATTTTTGTTTCTACAATATGCTTAAGTACATTTTGAGTATTTCATCGTGAGCATTCTTAAATTTGAGATTAGCAGCTTTTAAGTCATGCTCAAATAGAATTTTGCGTTTCTTGAAGCGTTTGACAGTTCTCAAATCTCTCTCATCAAAGAAAATTTGTGTCATTTTTTAAGTACTCAAATTACACTACTCAATTTGTGCTTAAGTACTTACCTACGTTAACCTCAAAAACAATTATCTTTAATTTAAACATACTCGTCCTAATTTATTATTAAAAATGTCTAGTGACGAATCTTCATTGTCTTCCATGGAAGAGCCCCGTATAATTAGGCGCCCACGGAGGCGACAACTTATTGGAAGTCGGACAGATTTCTTTGTAACCCTCATTTCTTTGTAACTACTTAGCTGGATTCCCAAGGGTCATTGGAGCTGTAGACTACACGCACATGAAAATTAATTCTCCGGGAGGAAATAGAGCCGAGCTATTTTTCTGTGAACGTGCAAGCTATCTGTGACGCCAATTTAAAAATTAGAAGTGTTATTGCTCGATGGCCAGGTTCTGTTCATGACACTACTATTTGGAACGACTCCCCACTTGCTGCCCATTTTGAAAGTGGAAGATTTGGTTCATATCTCGTTTTAGGAGATAGTGGATATCCATGTCTTAGGTATTTATTGATACCATTCCTAAACCCTGCCACTGCATCGCAAGAAGCCTATAATAAGGCCCAAATTACTCACAGAAACACAATTGAAAGGTGCTTCGGAGTTTTAAAAAGAAGGTTCCCATGTCTATATTCCGGAATGCAATTGAAACTAAAAAAAGTTCTAAACGTAATTGTGGCATGTGTTGTTCTACATAACATGACTCTTGACCTGGAAGACTATGTGGTGGAAGATGAACTCATAGAAGGAAATCAGGTTGAAATAACACCACCAAGTGAACATGCCCAAAATTTTGCTGTACAAAATTATTTTTCAAATTAATTGATCTAAATTCGGAGCTCGGTGGCGTAATGGTCAGTGCGCTTTGGCTTCGATCGAAAACAAAGCTACCATCGCCATGGTCAGGCCGTGGATGGGTGACCTAGACGTAATCTCGAGCTCTTCCGTGCTGGTCTCGGTCGCATTTGTGACCGTTTCTACCCACCAACCCACATTGGGCCAGCGTGGTGGTGTTACGACCCATATTCCTCATGTGTTTCTCCATAAATAAAAATAACATTTTATTTTCACGTTTTTATTTTAGTACATACATCAAAGTATTTAGTAAAAACTACCTACAGACAGCAGCAACATCAGGTCACCACAAAATGTAAAAAAAAGGATGCGTGGGTGGTCATCACGCCAAGTCCATAGGTACTAGGTATTTCAATAATAGTAGATTAGTAGACAAGGGCTGTAAGGCATCAATTGCAGCCCGAGATGTTCAAAGGTGCAATTCCATATTGAGTTAATTTGATTCACCTGTAAATTGAAAATGATTATCAACAAGTACCATGATTACACTACTGGGATTATTCCTCCTTTTAGTTATTAAGTTAAAAACCAAATAAAATTAAAGCATTCAACTAGACAGACATCTGGTAGGTTGCCCTGGCTCATAAATCAGAGGTCCAGGATTTAAATCCGCATAGAGGCTGATATTTGTCTGATGACAAAGAACATTTGTTCTTGAGTTTTCAATGTTTGTATATTTCTTTAGTATATGTAAATTTTAAATAAGTATTGTATTAATATTAGATTATAATAAATATTGCGTTACTTTTATTGAAATACCTAGTACCTATGGACTTGCATGATAAAACTTTAAAAACAAAAGTTTTTCAACATTGTTGGTTTCAGGCTCCGAAAGATATCTCTCTTTATTTTCTCTGGCAGCTACCTTCCGGGCACGATGCTTTACGTTATTATAAAAGTGTTTCAGCATAGCTTCATCTCTCGGGCCAGTCGTGAAAATGCTGTTATATTGTTGCGTGATGACCGCCCACGCATCCATTTTTTTGGATGTAAGAAGCTCCTGTTCTTTTATTTTCTATGATATTCTTGTATCTGAAATAAACATATATTTATTAGGTTCACTATCAATCGTGATTACGTTTGTTTGTGTGCAATCATAGCCTGCCAACAAGGAGGATATTTACACAATAAAAAGCTAATGGGTACTTACTTTGCCACAAACACCAACAGTGGTTCCTGTTCATCTGCGGTATAATTGGGAGATCTTTTTTTTATCACTATCTATTTTGAATTTCAAACAAATTAACAGACAGAAGTTCACTCGCTTTTTTGACGTTTGACATATATAAATACAATGTCCGTTTCGTTTTTCCTAATGGTATTCAATGCACTGCTTAATATTTCAAACCCCAACGATATTGACTGTATAACTGTATAAATAACGTAAAATTTTAAGTATGACGTGTTATTTTAAAATAATTTATATAAATTGACTCATGCAATAAATGTTATAGATGAATTATCGGATTATTTAATATAATAGTATTTTATCGATTAATATCGGTTTTATACATGAAATGGAACGTTCGAGTTTTCTCAAGAAATTTATAAGTACGGATTGAGTAATACTTAGATAAGAGTGGTTTGAGAAAATATCATTCCGTCGTGTGAAACGAAGAAAACTTAAGTTCTTGTCAAATATTTGAGAAAAACTCAACTGATTTTTTCTAGAATACTCAATTCAGAAACCGGCTAAAATAGTCTAGAGTCTGAGAAAGGACATAGGCTACCTTTTATATCGATATTGCGGCTGAATGTTAAAATAATTGATGAACTTTGCTTCTATAAATAGAGTAGGAGTAAATTTTCAATTCCACAAATTGAGGCTACTGTTCCAATAAAAAAAAATCTGTGTTGAATAGCATATTGATTGAGGAAGGCTTTAGGCTATATACCATCACACTATCTCAAAGTAACTATTCTACGCGGATGCAGTTGCGGGCAAAAGCTAGTCATTTATAATCCGTCAATTATTTTCTCGATCAAGAACACTGAGAAGAAGAAACTTTTGTATTTCTAATAGAATTCTTATGAAACTATCGTCGTCCTCAGCCTATACGTCCCACAGCTGGGCACAGGCCTTCCTCATGAAAACAAACACATAAGCAGTATGGGCCGTAACACCACCACGCTGGCCCAATGCGGGTTAGTGGTTAGAAACGGTTGCAGTAGCAACGGGACGGGATCACAAAGTTTTGGTCACCCATCCACGCCTGACCATGACGATGGTAGCTTTGTTTTCGATATCGAAAACCGACTAAGAAATGTATTAGAAAATCTTTTAGTAAGAAAAAAAATTGGTTTGCTTTGATTTTAATATTGAAAACATATAAATCACTTTCGCACTCTATTTTAGACATTGAGATAAAGAAAACAGTTATAAGTTTAACCCCCGAATACAGGAACGCTACTCAAAGTTTAAGTCCTACTTAACATTTAAGTATTGTCAAAATTGACGAAGTGACTTGATTTGCTTAAGGGCCAATATTGGGGTTAGTAAAGAAATATGTAGGTTGTTACGCAACTATAGTTTATGTGTGTCAAAGTTCGTATTCTGGTGGCTCTTATAATTTATCATACGAGGTACGTACGTTGAGTCATCTTTTAATGAGCCGCTACGCTCATTAAAAGAATACTACCAACCCATCTCATCCCTCCGGTGTCGTAAAAGGCAACTAGTGGGCTTAGAAATGCACAACCATCCAATATTGCAAATGCACTCCCATCTTGAAGGCCGGCAACGCATGAGCGACGCCCCTGGTGTTGCAAACGTCCATGGGCGACGGTGATCACTTACCATCAGGTGACCCGCCTGCTCGTTTGCCGCCTATACAATAAAAAAATAATTATCTATAGTACGTCTCAATCCAAGTTGCCAAAAAGGTAGGTAATGTTTCATCTCTAAAATGTTTTGTGATGACTGTAGGTAATTGAAATCAATTGAAACGGACAACAATTGTTACCGTTAATTATATTTACGTGCCAATGTCCATGTAAAAAGTGTGATTATTGAATAACAAATTCGGTAAGTCGGCTTTTTTGTTTACCTTTTTGGATTGAGACGTACTATATTATACTCTACGACTATTATCCTCTAAGCAAAGCACTGCAAAAGCAGTCCACTGCCATAGTTTTCACTGCATGTGATCAGCGTGACCGGTGCTGTTTTACGACGCCCAAGGGAGGAGATGGGTTAGTAGTATTCTTTTAATGAGCCGCTACCACACGACTCCATCCAGCTTTATGTATTATACGTATTATAATCTGACAACCTGATATCAAGAGACAAAATTTCTTCGCTTGATTTGAATAAGCGACGTTTTTCATTACAGAAAAGGGACAAAAGTCTGTATAGATAAAATGGAACGGAGTTTATCGTTTTTCAACAATACCTAACAGAAACTACTCAGTAAAAACTAGGAGGAAAACGGTCGGGTTATTGATCCGAAGAATTTTTCCTCTAGCTATGAAGAGAAACGCACAGTATAAGTGAATTGAATTCAATTATTTACTAGGTCAGCGGTTTTCAAACTTTTTTGCCAACGAAACCCTTTCGAAAAGCAGAATACTTAATGGAACCCTTGATTAAAAAATTGCTTTATTCTTTATTAATAAGTATTATAAAAGTACAATATAACAGTTACTATATATTACTAATTTTACTTAGTAAATTACAAACTACTTAGTACATAACAATTAGAAAATAATTAATTCGAAAAAAAAAATTCATCAATTGGTTGATATCAGTTTTGATAGACGACAATTGAAAAAAAAACAAAATAAAAATAGAAAATACAAAAAATGTGGTGTAAATAATCTCGGCTTTATGTCTTGAAGTTAGAATCGAAAGTCGCTTATTCACAACTATAACGTATTTCAGAGGCCGCTTTTACCAAAGGGACTGCGCGCTCACAAGTAGGTGTCGGCGGTGATTGTACTGTTGTGTGTCAAAGAGAGAAATTTTGATTTTTTTTTTCAATATTCTTGCGGAACCCCAACAAGGCTATCGTGGAGCCCTGGGGTTCCACGGAACACACTTTGAGTATCGCTACACTAGGTTTTTGCAATTCTAGTTAATTGACTTCATCATCAGCCCACTCCTGTCCACTGCTGGACATAGGAATCCCCTAATGCACACCACCGCTCTCGATTTTCGGCCGTTCGTTCTCATCCAGCCCACTTGATTTGAGGACCACAGGACTTGATAAAGGAAAATTGTGATCTCAAAGTCCTTGAAGAAAATTTATATTGGGTCCTTACCTATAAAATTGGCGTTTGTTTTCTCCCTTAGTATTTTGTCTGTAACTATTATGTTTCAGAATATTCTTAAAAAATAATACCCTCCTCTAAAATTAGACCACACTTTTGAGCTTTTTTTATTTTTTTTTTGATAATTTGTTGTAAGTTTAATTGTGTTAAAATTAGAAACGAAGACAACTCTTTTTAAGTTCCTCCCGAATACATCATTTGATTTGCATTTACTTAAAAACGATAAACAATTTTTATGCAGAGTGATATCACACATATTGCTAAAGCTTGTCTAATGATACGTGCCAAAAATTATTATCTCTGGATTTGTCATTGTGAAGAAATCTAAAAAAATGTTAGTATAGAAAATGCAGACTTCCCCAAAATCTCCATACAAAACACCAATTTCATAGGTAAGGACCTAATATATAGCATCGCGTTAAAACATTTTTGATTAAAAACATACAAACCTACATTTTTGCAGTTTGAAATCCATTGTGATTACATTCTGCGCTACATTCTCATTTCAATGAAAGCCAGAGAAAAATCAAAAGAATAGCTTCGACATTCCAATCAATCGGACGGAAGGTCTACGACATTACATGTTGAAAATGTTACTGCTTCCATTATATCACACAAAGTGTAATGAAAAAATATCACAGAAATACTTTACAAATACATTAAATAATAGTAAAGATAATTTTTATTTCATTTACCAGCATTGCAAAATCGGACCATAAACTCCAAGCAAGGAGCTGGTCCAAAGGCGCCGCGCCATTTGATAAAATCAGTTCAATAACATCATTTCTATGAGAATATTGCGTAAGGCAACCTATTAAATAATAGGAGCATTTAGCGTAAGACCAGCGTTGTCCCAACGTTTACGAGTTGGCAATCCTCCAGAACGAGTTCGTTGTCATTTCGGCAACAATTAACTAATTCTAGAACTGCGCTTTATTTACAATATTAGCTTTTATGAAGTGGAAACAAGGTTCAAATTGCTAGTGATCTAGTTGTCGCTGCGTTGTTGGACCTGTGCCATCTCTCGGTGCATTTGATAATTCAGGTATTGCTTCCGTGAAGAGCGGTTTTCAATCCTTCGCTTTGTTTTGATTGGTTGCTAAATAACTCGTCTACGTGCTCATAATTTTGTATTTAAGAGCCGAGTGCAAAAATATCTTCTTTTTTATTGTAGGTTCTGCTTTGTCTGTTTCACCATATAAATGTAGATTTGTCAATAAACACATTGCATTGGAATTGTGAATTATGTATTGTTTTTGGTTAACTTACGCTTTTTTCCCGGTGGGGTCTTGCTATGATCCTAATACACTTACTTAAATACCCTACATAATGCCTTGCTGTTGACAGTGCTAATGTGATTTATTTATTTATCATTTAAAAACATAAAAAAATTCAATACATAAAAGTCACGTCCATAATCCACTGAGGTTTGTGTGATGTGACCAGAGCCAACATTATAAATAATTGCTTTCTTACAATTTACTTACATCAAAAATGAAAAAGTACATCAATATTTCATTTAATATGGAAAAAACGCGTGTTTTAATCTAAAGGGATCAAATAGACGCTTATCCACTGAGGATAACAGATATTTTTCTTTATATGAATTTCCCGAAAATTATTTTTTTAGTTTTTGTTTTATATTTTTAGTATCAAAGCTATAGCGCAATTCTAGGGTAGATTGTTTAAAATATTGTTGTGTATGTTACAATTCAATAGTGTAATTGCGTCGTGTGACAAAATAAATCTTTCTTCATTACCTTATTGCTTTTTATTGGCTATTCCTTCCTAACTTAACATAAATTTCCACATTGACGTACGCAGTACAAAATCATCAATCTACAAGTAGTAATAAATTAATTCGACGTACAACGATTTATTATGTAAAACATAACAAATCTCTATCGCGTGCTAAAAGGTGTGAAATATAATTTATTATCTTACTGCTGTTAACAATAAAATTACATTAAACAAATAGTAGCGATTGCATAAATAAGTTCAAGAGATTCATATTATTTCTACATGAGTTATGTGAAGCTATATGGCAAACTTGTTGCTTTCGATAGCGGTCGTACTTTGGATGGGTGACCACAGCTTTATTATCTCGAGATCCTCCGCTTCGGTATTCCGTTTCGACCCACATGCTGGTGGTGTATTACGCCCCTACTCCTTGTGTTTCTCCATGTAGGAAGGCAGCGAAAAGACGTAGGTATGTAGGCAGGCAAACATATACGTAAAATACTCTATGGACTTTTCCTACCTACTCTATTTTGTCCTCAGTTTATATACGTCCCACTGCTGGGCACTAGCCTTCCTCATGGAGAAACACATGAGGAGTATGGGCCGAAACACCACCTCGCTGTCCCAATGCAGTTTGGTGAGTAGAAACCAAAAAAAAATAGCGACCGGGACGAAATGCTTAACGTGCCTTCCGAAGCACGGAGGAGTTCGAGATCACAAAGTTTTGCTCACCCATCCACGGCCTGACCATGGCGAAGTAGCTTTGTTTTTGATAGAAAGCCAAAGCGCACTAACCACTACGCCACCGAGCTTCTCACCTAGTATATCTGGTTATTGTTTAATGTTCCTGTGTTCTGTGTATTTAAAATAAAAATAAAACACAACACATCTGTGTCGGGTTGACTGAAAGAGATCTCTGGATAATAGGGATAAGTTCTCCCTTGCAAACTTGTATTTTTCACTGTTTTGTTTCTTTTTGTTGGTGCAATAAAGAGTTTAAGGAGTTTAAAATACCTACGTGAATTACCAGGAATGTTATGGGTTTGAAAGTGGATGGGCATTTAGGGAGAGAAAGGCCGAAGAAAAGATGGATGGATTGTGTGAATTATGATATGAAGAGGATGGGAGTGAGTGGAAGAAGAGAGTGGAAGAAGGAGACATGTTGTAATTGGAATTGGAAACAGGGCAGGACAAAGAAGAATTTTGTGTAAATATTCCAAAGCTATTTTGTAATATTGTATTGTTTGCTGATGTAACGTCCCTGATTTTTAAAGAAGATAGAAATAAGAAAAATTTTGACGATATGTACTTTCCAATGTTATATGTACTTTCTGTACTTTCCAAAATAATTTCCTGGTTTTCTGCGAATAATCTACAATTAAATGCCAAAAGAAGAACAAAATGCATAAACTTCACACTACTCAATGAAAGAAAAACAATAATAGAGGTTAAACTTCACAATGGAATATTAAACTAAACCGAGTCTACTGTATTTCTGGGTATCACCGTGGAACAGAAGCTGCAGTGGAATCATTATAGCCCTAAACTTTCTTTAAACTTAGTTCTGCGGCATATGCTGTTAGAAAAATAAGGCAAGTCACAGGTGAGGAAACTGCCAGAATAGTTTGCTTTATATTTTTTACACCGTTGTGTCATAATGGAATTATTTTATGGGGTAGAGCAGCAAATATTCAAAACATATTCATTTTGCGAAAAAGTGCAATTAGGTCAATTTATTGTTTGAAAGCACTTCGAAAGACACTTAAATCAAATCAAATCAAAATCATTTATTTGCTAAACATAGGTGGTTGTATATAGATGCCAAATATTTTTGTCTCACTATGTTTGGCCATTTAATAGCGTACAAATTATTTATTGTTTTATTAATAAATAGGTACATAAAAAGTGTCAAAGGTATTAATAACTTAGGCCTAAAGTATTATTAAACAAATATACACGGAAATATAAAAATGAAACAAAAATTACAATTTGTCATTTAAAAATTCGGTCAATGTGTAGTAAGCTTTGTTAATTAAGAAAAAATTTAATTGCTTACGGAATACATTTATATTGCCATCCTTTAGTTTGTCAGGTAATTTATTAAATATAATACACTTCGAAATATATTTAAAGAAATTAATAATCTGACTGTACCATCGACCACATATCAGAGTCCATGGACTGTACCTTCAAAATAAAGTGTGGAAAATTAAGTCAAAGGAAATTGTCTAATAAGGCAAATACTTATTTGACACTTCCCTTTGACTTTATTTTAAAAGAAGGTAAATCAGAATAAATCAGCCAAAAACCAATCAGGAATATGACGAATCAGGAACAAATCGTATTACTGTGTTTTAACTAAAAATATTGCTAAGACTAACGAAACCATACTACTTAGTACTAATGCAATTTATGTATCGTAATGATAAAAATATATCCAAGGTTAAATTTGCGGTAAATATTTCAAGAAACAGCAACCACGCATCCATACAAATTACACACACATGAATAATTCAAATACAAATTGGTAGGACATTGGCGCTACGTTTGTGTTTTTTTTAAATATAAAATGACCGAAATAAACTAAACTACTAGTCTTAATTGTCATCTTAGCATAGAAACGCACAGTTAGGCATAAGATTATAAAAAATCTCTGGATCTCACGCTACCGTATAGGTAATTTAAAAACAATACAGCTCCAATGGTACACATACACAACAGCTAACGTATACTCCTGACCCTCTGCCTATATACGATCCCACTGCTGGGCACAGGCCTTCCTCAAACAAATGAGGAGTATGGGCCGTAACACCACCACGCTGGCCCAAGGTTTGGTGTTGGTAGATGCGATCGCAATAGTGACCAGGACCAACGGCTTAACGTGCCTTCCGAACCACGAAGGAGCTCGAGATCACGAAGTTTAATTAATTAATAATAATAATAACTGTATTTACTGACATGGCGAAGGTAGCTTTGTTTTAGATCAAAAGCCAAAGCATACACCGTATACGCATGAATACCATAAAGTGATATTGATCATAAAATAAATTAATGTGTTATTCAAACTCTATAGTTTTCAATCATCTATTCTTAACTTCTACAAAAGCTTTCGAACTTTGCCTTTGCAAATTGTGTATCAATCGATCAATCGTCATCCACCATTTTATTTAGACTTTGTTAACTGCGAAGTCTGGAAGAGTTCCCCAGACTAGCTCCGCGTCTACAAACAATAAATTCCATACCCAATGGTTACGGTACACTTATGTAACGAACACAGCGCACCAAAACGGTAATGCACAAAAAGTCCATTTCTCCACGCACAGTGGTTACGTGAAGCAGTAAAAGTAGCCATGAACTTGGTCCGATAAAAACCAAGGTCACTGCATCTGGCGCTACGCCAGGCCGGCCGTTTCATTCACCCCGGCTAGCACTAGAAGATGGTCAAACTAGTCCAGTAAGTTTTTGTCGCCGCATAACTGGTCGGGGGTTCGACTTGTGTGTGCCTGGGTTTGTTGAGAACTTTTTATAAAAAATGGCTTTTCGCAGTTTGACGTGTTCTAAAAAAATACCTTTTTACAATTATGTTATTGGTTGTTTCTGTATTATAATTTTAGAATCATAACTGTATAAATAATTGTTGAATAAATGTGTTCGTTTTTTATATTAAATAAACGAAAAAACATATAAATGGGTAAAGTTTTATATTCAGACATTTCTAAGGAAGCTTACAATTTTCATCATATTTTTTTTTTGTATTAAGTAAAGCAATTCTATGACATTAGAATCTCACAGCTACAGGGAAATGTATTTAATATTCAAATGTAATCAATTTCAACCGAAGAAGATAGAAATCTGCAATAATTCGTAAAGATCTCATAACAGCAACACAGAGATCGTATATTTGAAAAAAGCTAATATCTATACGTAATTTCAGAGATATACCTACTTTGTTTATGAATTCGCAGGTGCTACCAGTAAAGTACTGCCTATTTAATAAGTAAAGGAAAGAAAAAACTCTAAGAAGGCTAGGATCTTAGTAAAAATAATTCTAAATTCTAAATCAAAATTCACTTGCATTTGTAGGCCTCATGTAATTTTATAGCTTCTTAATTTAGTAATACAGTTACTTTATCTTTACTTTTCGTCGATAATAACATGCCTATTGGCGCAATATGCAGCAGGCTTACGTTCAGCAGTGAAAGAAGTGTGGCTGTTGATTGTTTGATTGATGCCCACTGGGCTATCACTAGCAGGGGAAAAACAATATCTCTCAAAAGTGCAAATACTGCTAAATCATAACACAACTTGCAGTCACCTAACTAATGATAAATTTCGTCGTCTTAATTTAGAGGTGTAGTAAGGTCTTTACCTTTTCTCACCCCCTGAAACACAAACTTCTAACATAATTTGGGGTGAGGAGAGAGGGAGACCCATCAATAAATAGAGATAATAAGGAAGTTCTTAGATACGAACATATGAGATAATCACAGGCATATCTCAAGAGACATAATCTGTGATTAAAAAACCTGTGTTAGGTGTTTTTTCGCCTCCCGCTTGTAGTGCAATGAGTACACACACATACATACATAAATCACGCCTGTAATCCCCGAAGGGGTAGGCAGAGTCCAAGGAGCACCTTTAGATGTCGACACCTTGTGTTCCTTAAGACCACAGTTAGCCATACAAAAAATTGGGTCGAAAATTGGGTCAATGAGTGACGAAATAAAAAATCGACACTGCGATTAAAGTACCTATATGTAATTAAAGTAACAACTAACACAAAGTCTAATATTGATCACTACGTTTACAAAACATTACTTCCAAGCAGAAACTCGAAACGTTCCGGAAAAATAAGAATGCTGTAACTCGCTGCAAACTTTTCCCATTATTTTGTATTTACTCGCAAGACCTGTCAAAAGCCCACACTCACTCACCAGCTTTTGCGATAGTTTACTTCCTTTAAGTTTGAACATATATGTTTAAAAATACTTTTACGGTAAATGTAATGTTTCCTTAGAGCTATATTTGCGTGAGTTTTGTGGGATAAACCTCATCGTTACTATACGTCACTACAGAAAGCAAAATGACTTTACATAAAAAATATTTTAGCTACACTCATGTTATAATGATCGAATTATGAACTCAGTTGACTCATAATGACATACTTTTTAACGCAGATGATAAAAACGAAAATTTTAAAATGGAAACTGTAACATAATGACTATTATGCAACAGGTTGGACTCATTATGCAACACTTATTTTTCTTAAAAACGCACAAAACTATGGCAAATGTTTTCCAGAGAGCCAATAATAAATAAAATTAATTATTTTTTTTGAATAATGAGTGTAGATAAAGTAGTGTATGTAATTGCACATAACTCGGTATTAAAACACTCGCGTGATACTATTAAAAATCTCGCCAAGGCTCGTTTTTTAAAACCTCACTCGTGTTTTAATAACCTATTTTATGTGACAGTTACATAAACTACTATTAATACACATGTGTGCAAACAGTTTATGTATTCATCTCTAAAAGACACATGTCGAAACATATTACCAGAGCCACAATCCTTATCCTTTTTTTAAAATTTTGAACTCTAATAAAATTTAATTATTTTAGAACATTTTACAAATCTCATAGAAAACTCATAAAATGGTGTTTTAAAAAATAGATAGTTTCAAACTTTGTACTTTGTTACGTTATGCACACATCTACAATCAAAATGACGTATACATTTATCCACACTTTCTTACAAAAATAGTGGTCACGAGACACGGGAAATTATGTGTTGCTGTTTTTATCTATTGTTATTTCTATGTGAATAAATTATTTTCAAAGGAGAAAGGTCACTTGAGCCCAGCACTAAGGAGCTTCACGCAAATCCGCAACGAATTATATAGCGTTTTCACCGATGTGTAGTTACCTATAATAAAAAAGTTAAATTTTACACCTTGATAATAAATTCCACGTACTACATAATTATAAACATACATTCACCCCTATAACCCCTAAGGGGTAGACAGAGGTGTATTACACTACAACCGAATGTACAGCTACTTTCAATAAAATGTATTTACCTGTGATCTTATTACGATGCAATAAGATTCATTGTTAAACGAGAATGAATATATATTAGTGTTCGTGACTATACAAACTGACGGGTAAAATTTAATCCACAACAACAATATTATCCCTAGCATTATAATATTCAGCTCACTCGTATATTTTTCTTGAATATTTCAAACTCTTGTCTCAAGATTAGACGCTAAAGTCAACGTGACAAAGTTGTCCCTCCGTGGAATTTATTTGACATTACAAATCAGTTTACAACTCCAGCGAGCCCCTGTCAAAATAAATACTCATCAGGAACCAACCGCGCAGAAATGTATAACGAAATATTTAATAGGTTCCACGCTAACCGAAGTTTAGTCATTTATGTTTAAAGTTTTGTTTTGCGTGATTAAAATTGCTGTTTTTATACTACTGATTGGGGAACTGGCACTACTCGTGGTCTCCGGTTCAATATCAGTCTATAAAATAAATAAAAAAATCAAAATCAAAAGCATTTATTCAGTTTAGATGCATCTTAGAGCATGCTTATGAATGTCATAAACATTTTACATTAATTATATTAATGAAAACCCGAGTTTTAAAAAAAATTCAGCAGATCACAAAATTTTGGTCACCTATCCACGGCCTGACCATGGCGTAGGTAGCTTTGTTTTCAATCGAAAGCCAAAGCGTACTAACCACTACGGCACTGTGCACTACCACCGTAGTACACAAACCAAACACCGTCAGTGGCACGTGTCCATTCGCCACGCGCCACGGTGCGACCACGTTAATCAGTCGGGGATTGCGGACATTTTGTAAACAGTGTAATCGCGGACATGGCCGAAGCGATACGATGCGTATCGATATTTTTCGATAACATTGTGACCACGAGCGACGCCTTGCTAACTATTGATTAAGATTACACCTACGTGTTAGGTTATATTTCATTTATTTTCCATGTGTATTTCATTGGAAACTACTAACCTATAAACTAACATGAAAAGATGCTATTTTTACACTTCTTCTTTGCTGTATAGTATAAAACACATATTTGACAATTTATCAATCCAATTAAAAAAAAAGACTATTTTCGCATTAACAATCATCAAACATGTTTGGCCTTCATCCATTCAATAGCGTTCATCTATCTCACTGCTGGGCACAGATTAAGCGATATACAAATTCATACATGCGCAAAAAATGTTTACTCAGTATGTCAATAATTTTAATATTACCAATTAAAAATATGACAACAAAAGATGGCAAGCTTATACAAGCTAGCAGCATTACAACACAAAGAAAAATAAAAATAATAATAAACTTATTGTGTCAATATGTGCAATACAACATAAAATTAAAAATTTTAACAAAAACCAAATGGATACTCTCACTAGGTTGACACAACAACCTGTATCTGGAATTAACGGGGGAGAGAACAATATAAAAACATTACATAGCAAATAAAAGATAAACCGATTAAACTTGAAAATCATGCCTAAACTCAAATACTGATACCAAATTAAGTCAGCAATACAATCGAAGATGACGTAGCAAGAACGATGAAAATACCAATGGCAAAAAAAATAATTGTCACTATACAAAAAGGTCAAATTATATGCCATGGTGGGCCAGGTAATTCCCCGGCACCCTGGAAAGGTCGTGTTACACGCAGCTGAACAATTACACAATTACCAGTTCTCTGAATGCTCCAACCTGAAACGTGTAGTAAGCAGACATCTCAATTTGCAGGCTAGGCTTTTTAGACAATACCAATTCATAGACAATAAGAGGTAATACTTAGCGACAATAAATGCGCGTCCGTGCGCTTTTATAGATCTTAGCAACTGAAGATCTACGTCGAAGAATTGATTTACAATAGCCACGAAAACACTATTGAATATGCTGTGTCGATGCTCCTACGGTTGAAATAAATTTAACCGCCTCTCTGGTCTAATGGTTGACACCAGCGGGTGTAGATCGGGTGGTCCGGGATTCGATTCCCCGCGGGTGCAACGGTTTTTCTGCTCGGTTTTAAGCCCGCCTGGCTAGCTACCACCGCCTTACCTAAATTTGTTGCCATAATAACGATGTCATAAGCATTGTTATATTCCGGAAATATTGCCAGTTCCTCAGTTGTTGAGGATTATGAGGCGTTATCGTCACTTACCATCAGGTGAGATTGAAGGCCAAGGGCTTACCTGTCATATTATATGAAAAAATAACGTGTTTTTATAAAGAACCGCACAAACAAACATCTCATCTAACGTTATGTAAGAGTAAAAGAAAAAAGAGTGAAGTCCTAATGCAAGGGTAGCTGGTACGGCACGAAAACATACAGCATATGCCAACCTCGCATTGTCCTTTTCACGACGTTTATAAGTGCTGGTAAACGAAATATATTGGTAACAATATTGAATAGGGTTTTAAGCAAGTTGTTGTATACATCAAAGTATAATATAAAAGAAACTTACAATCTAGCCATTCCAAATGTTACAACTGTTTAAAGGCAAACACCGCTTGCATATTAAGAAAAAATAACAATAAGTACACACAAAAATAAAATCTTGACTTGAAATGGCAAAATAATCAAAAACTTACAAGAACATAGTAAATATAGTAGAATATAGTAAACCGCATACGAGTAATTATCGTGCACTCGTAAGACTACCACATAGTGATAAATTTCCTCATATTTCCTTCCTTTGCACTTTATGTATTTTGTATTACAGTTGAAAGTCTAGGAAATTTTACAATTTTGTACATTCAGAAATGCTGTCTGTACTTTGATGAAGTGCGTGGGTGGAAATCCCCAGAAAAAAGGTACACAATTTTTAATGAGTAAAGAGGAAGGAAATCCTTCAGCATTGAATATTCTAGTAAAAATACTTCGAATTAATACTTAACATCAGCCAATACTAACGTTCGTTAACTATTCGAGTAACAGGAAATTTTAAGTGTTTCGAAACTCCATTACCGGAACAAATTAAGCACAAAATCGTTTTGATTCAAGAACAATGAACACATATTTTTAATCACAGTCTCATGGAAATTTTAACATTTTCAGGAACTTATTTTATGAAAGAACACGACAGGATATTTAAAAAGAGGATTTTAATTCAAGTATACAATAAATATCAAATTGCGCATAGGTCGAAATCGCTGATGTCGATTGAAACACAATGCCCATTCGTATTTTTAAGCTACGATTGATAATTATAAAAATATAAATATATATATATATATATATATATATATATATATATATATAATATTTTATATTATAACGATGACACATTTCTTTTCTGTCAAAAATATCTTAGATGTAACGTCTTGAAATTTTTCTGTACATAAACGGATCATAGCTATATATTTCTTTATCATTGATGGTTCGGTGTTGTACTAAGCCTATAAGTACAGTCTGCGTCAAAAGTCAATAAAATCGGTACAAATCGGTTGGTGTTTTGTGTGGAGATTTTGGGGAATTCTGCATTTTCCATACTAAAAGTTTTTCAGTTTTCTTTACAACGACAAATCCAAAGATAATTATATTTGGCATCTATCATTAGACAAGCTTAAGTAATGTGTGTAATATCACAATTCATAAAAAATATTTATCGTTTTTAAGTGAATGCAAATAAAATGATGTATTCGGGAGGCACTTTTAACACAATTAAACTTAAAACAAATTATTAAAACAAATCGAAAGAGCTTAAAAATATAGTGTATTTTTAGACGAGGTAATTATTTTTAGGAATACTCTGAATCTTAATAGTTACAGACAAAATACTAAGAGAGAAAAAAAACACCAATTTCATAGGTAAGGACCGCATATTAGGTACCAATAGTTTTTCTACATTGTCGGCGGTATAGTATTGTAACGAAGTGCTATATCAGTATTAGCGATTCTTTGTTTTTTGCGCTCTCTGCTCTGGCCGTTTTTATTTTGTTTCCGTTTTTAAATTAATCAACTGTCTTTTTTTCATTGTTTTTGGTTTCAAATTCTTCATTCCTATCATACTTGTTCCAGTTGTGCCTTTATTATTTACAATAAGTGACAAAATCCTAAGGTTTTTATTTTAACATCGGCATCCGTCACAGTATTATTGATTTATAGATTCCAACAGCACGCAGATCTGTGCGTGCGCCTGTCACTTATATCAAACGCGAACGAACCATTCAAATGATTACGAACGCATTCACGGACAGTGATAGAGCATGGCGGTAGTAGGAATCGGTAGTGGGTTTAATCATTTCAAATTTCCCTGTATCGCTAAAATTATTCACTAGGTTGATAAATATATTATCTACACTCATGTTATAATGTTCGAATTATGAACTCAGACTCGAACTCATAATGACGTACTTTTTACACAGATGATAAAAACGAAAATTTAAAAATGGAAACTGTATCATAATGACCATTATGCAACAGGCTGGACTCATTATGCAACACTTATTTTTCTTAAAAACGCATATTACTATGGCAAATGTTTTCCAGACTGCCAACAGGAAATAAAATTAATTAATTTTTTTGTTTTATTTCTATGAATAATTAGTGTAGATAAAGAAGTGTATGTAACTGCACATAACTCGGTATTAAAACACTGGCGTGATACTATTAAAAATCTCGCCAAGGCTCGTTTTTTTAAAACCACACTTGTGTTTTAATAACCTATATAACGTGACAATTACATAAAAAAAAATCGCTCTATAGTGATAAGGCTACATAAATTGCATACCTTCATGTTTTGTAATATCCCATTATATTAGGTCCTTACCAATGAAATTGGTGTTTTGTATGGAGATTTTGGGGATGTCTGCATTTTACATACTAACATTTTATCAGTTTTCTTCACAACGACAAATCCAGAGATAATAATATTTGGCATGTATCATTAGACAAGCTTTAGCAATATGTGTGTGAACACGCTTGATAAAAATTATTCATCTTTTTTATGTTAATGCAAATCAAATGATGTATTCGGGAGGCAGTTAAAAGTAAATGTCTTTGTGTCTAATTTTAACACAATTAAACTTACAAAAAATTATCAAATTAAATAATACGAGCTCAAATATATGGTCTATTTCTAGAAGAGGCAATTATTTTATATGAATGTTCTGAAACTTAATAGTTACGGACAAATGGCTAAGACAGAATAAAAACATAAATTTCATAGGTAAGGACCCAATATTTCATCTCATTACTTGAGTTATGTACTTTATTATATTTTTTTTATTTATCGCAAATCGTAAGATAGTCTCTGAGTTTTTTCATTACACAAACGCGCCAACGGTTCACTATACAGTACAGTGTGTTTTTTTTTAACTGTGACAGTACGGGGAAATCATAAACCATAGAAAATACAGTCAAACGGCCTTAGGAACCATTTGTCCTTTTTTTTTATGATAAAACAATTACTACTACTAATTATTAAAACTAATTTTTAAAAAAAATTATTAAAACTAATTATTAAAAAAAATTAAAAATTACTCACGCCGGGAGTTGTCTAAAGAAATGAATCATTTTGAAAAAAAAATTTGATGCGGTTCAACTCAGTTTCATATAAGGAATATTTTCATTGTACCGAAAGAAAAAATCTGACCAGCAGATGTTAGTCAAATTTAATAAAATGTTTCTCATACAACAGGCTAGTTCAAACTACCCATATCCTGCATCACAGTCGATACTTACACGTACAAAAAGCGTTTCATGTTCAAAAATGAGATTTTATTTGCACTGTAGTTTAAAAAAAACACACTGAATAGCTGGTTGATATGTGTAAGGGAGTGGTGTGATTTTAAAAGAAAATTATTTATTTATTTTATTTTTATTTTAAATTATGATGGTAAGTGTAATTTAAAAACATATAATGAGATAAATTACATATCTATTGCTTTGTTTTGTTAATTTATTATCATCCAACTTATAGGTATACGTCAAACAACACATACCTCCTACATCAAACATATATGAGGGAGGAACAAAGACCATAATACCATGGCCCTCGCTCGTACAACAGAATTTTCTGAAATTTTCTATAACCGTAGCAATTTCGTTAACAGAATAATAATATTTAATTTCGCAAACAAAAAGAATGTAAAGTCTTCGTAAATTCCGTAAACAAAATCTATTAAAACTTGGCTGATGGCAGAACTGCCTGACGTTCTTGTGTTTTACTTTCAGGAATATGTGAAAATAGTGAGAAGGACGCCAATTTATTATTTTAATATTTATTTAACCTTCGGTTTTAACTTTGTTATCGTATATTATTGATATGCTAATACCGATCGTATTATTGCAGCGTTAGAATAACCTAGTAAGTATATTTTTTTTTTTTACAAAAAACATATTATATAATATTAACAACAACAACATTACTATTACAAATAGAGCTCCAAAAATGTATAAAACATAAAAATAAGAATTGTATATTTTAATGGTGAATTGAAATAAATCAAACAAGAGACAAAGTTAGACAAGGAAAGCAACGTCCATAAATGGTAGCAACTATCGAACAAAAAGCGGCGCGGGCGCTGCACGCAAGTCTAGTCTATCTCTTTCTAATAGAGGCTATTTTTGATTGCCGCGAAAATTCGAGCATACAGCGTATCGAGGACCGGTTAGCCTTGGCTCTGTCATTTTTGTAGCGGCAGGGCTGGCACCTATGTTTTGTAAGGGTGATAGCTAATAATGTAGTTATTTTTGTGGATTTGATATTTTAATGGACAATCTTTTACTGTCATGCAAGATTGTCTATTAGATAGAAGAGATAGAATTTAAAGCAAAAAGTAAAAGAATGTTAGGCAATAAAAAGTGATATTTTATTACAAGCTATTATTTAACTTGCAATGAATGTTGCATGCATGTAGCAATGTTCGGGTGGAATCTTGGAACTCTTGGTAGAAGATATCTTTAACTAATTGAGCTGAAATTTTGCATGCATGTGTAAATCGGATGACAATGCAATAATTAATTGAAGCTCAGTAATCAAACGAGACAATGCCATTGATTTTGAGCTCGCTTGAATCGTCTTAACGAGTACTTTGGTTTAAACACTAAAAATAAAAATATATAAAAAAAAAACAAGTGTATATTACTTTGTTAAATAAAAGCATGCTACGTATTGATGTAACATTGAAGAACATCTTTTGCAATCACCATGACGTAACAAACTTCTATTTAGCAAAGTAATAAAATCTTGTTTTTTTAAATATTTAAAAAATACAAAATAAATTAGTATAGATGTGGATAGACCTAAAATAAGTGGAAGACCAAAGAAGCGATGGATGAGTCTATGAATCATGTTATAAGAAAGGAAGTAGATTTCGAGCTGATGAGGGACAGAGACGAATGGAAGAGGTAGACATGAAGTGGGAAAAGGATAGAAAGATAATGTAAAAAATTTACAACATGGTAGGTATAAAAAGTGTTGTGTATGACGCATATTTTTACTTTCAAAGTAAAAAATTATTATAGGAAATAACAATATTTTTTCCACACAAAGACTTCAAAGTAAAGTAGGAAACGATTTAAGTTACAATTTAGCAAATCCACCGAAACACCAATTGATTTAGCGGTCAAAATAGGAACTAATAAATTTTGTTAGAAGACGGCTGTATCCAAAGAATTTTGACGGACATATTGGTTATCGTGACAGAATTATCGTTTTTATGAGTCATGCTAGTTTCATTAAAAACTGAATTAACGATAGAATACAAAGAGATGTATAACGTATTTACAAAGGGAAGATATTTTTTAAAACTTCTCCACTATAATGGAACCATTAGAGTATTGTTATTTATTTCATATTATTAACTATGACGACACAAAATAAGGCAGTGTAATATTCTACATTTGAATAAGCATCAAAAATATTTACATTATTATTCGTATGACGAAGGCTGCAATATTATAATTTAGCCATTAAATATTATTATAGTTAAAAAAAGATTACATATTTTATGTTGTATGTCATCTGTAGTTTGTTATAACTGGTTGGATATACGCCTTTTCAAACTAAAGGAGTAACCCTGGTATTACTCGTATTATTAAAAGAAAAATATTTTATTTTTAATTCCCAGCAAGCCAAAACCCACAGCCCTACATAAAACCATATATTTATTGTGAATACCGATTTGTAGAATAACAAAATGTATTTTGCACTGCGCCTAGCTTTTATGAGAATCAGCAAAAAGTTGCAAATCGCTTGAATCAGAGGCATTTGCGGTTAATATCTGGGCCACTTTTGATTGGCATTTTGAAATACCTAATCATTAATGCTGATAAATTCTTTTGTTTTTTATAATAAAGTCCGTTGCTGGTTTCCAAGCGATAATAGTATAGAATGGTTTCAGAATACGACATAATTATTATGGTATTTGGGGTTAGGCTTAATATTTTTATTAGTTAGCTACCTAATAAATTATATTATTTGATTCTAACTTCATAACTACTAATATTCTATAATGAATGTATACAATCAGTTCATCTTCTGTTGTTTTACGAATATCGCAGATGCTTTTAACCGACGTTGTGTTTTAGCTTCGTTATATATCATTTTAAAGGAGGTGTTGTGACACCTATTTTAACGAAGGTTGGGGAGTTTGGCTCGAAATGTGTCGCATTAGTCGTCACAGTGAGGTACAAGTCACACTGAATCATTTGCCTCCATTATGTTTGTTGAATTTGTGTTTTTCCACTAAATGACACAAAATGTATGCGTTTTAAAACATCATTAAATAAATAAATATAAATAAATATCCTCAGTCATTCACACCTATCAACTAGTCCCCATTTTAAGCAACTAAATGTTGCTTGTGTTACGGATACTAGATGACGGTCAAATATATGTAATAGATAAATACACATACTTAATAATTCTTTATTTGCACCAGAAATTAAAAATGCATTTATAAGAAAAGTATTCAATGGAAGCCTATACTACTCTCAGGAGGTCTACTAGATATAGTAGAGATCTCTGCCAGCCAACTCGTCTTAGTATCGCGCCAAAAGCCCTTCCAATAAATTTTCAGTTATTTAAGGAAAAATTGAAGTAGATAATAATTGTAAAATGCCCGGCAAACTTAAACAATATAGTCATGGAGGAGTAATTCCGCGCACTGTATTCCGACCTAAAATTTACTAAAAATGGTTCTCGCTGAGTCAAGAAGCTTGACGGGAATTGTGCCGTACTCTTTAAAAATAGTAAAGCGAGTCCAGCTCACAATAACGCTCACTGTCAATCACCTAACGCATATCACTCAATACTTCCCAAATACATACTTGCATCGTAGAAATGGCGAAAAGTATTTTTTGTTCACCATTTCACGCTGTCGTAGTCAGCTGTGGCTTCGAGTTATTTCGTGATGTAATTGCGTGTTGTTTTAACGAGATTCTTAATTTTCGATGTTATTACAAATATAAGCGACATTTCATTGGTCAATGCCCCGCCAACCTCATACCTTCGATAATTGCGACAAGAAATAACTTTGAAATACTCAATAGGTTACTTTCAGTAATTGACTTCGATAGTATATCTACTGTTTCTCTATCGGTATCCTATCATTGTAAATATCTTCACTTTTTCAGTTATGTTATTAATGTCATTTTCTATGGAAAACGTGATTTCAGCTACTTTCCGCTCGCTGCTTTTCACGTTTCCCATAGAAATTGAGCTTCTTAACGCAACAAAAAAAGTGAAGTTTTTTGCAATGATAACCTACACTACGGGGTACGGAAATCGAGTATGGCTTAACGTATACTTTACAGTCATCATAAACAAATCAACCATTATAAGCTTCCCGTATACATATAAATTTTCAACGAGAAACTCAAATAATACACTAAAACTATGATCAAACTGTCAAATCCTTCTCAGAATCGGATAACACGTGTCTTTCGACAATAAAATACGAATCGACAAAACTGTCAGACCCCACAACACAAGTTTATAAGTGCTTGATTTTGAAGAGTGAACAGCTGATGCAAGGCAGTAGCTGCAAGAATAACAAATAAGTGTATCAACAACTTTATGCGTCAGTTGTTATTCTATTTCTATAACAATAGAAGAAATGTTTTTCGAAAATTAAAATCTTATTCAATTCAAAACAAATACCTTTATATCCAGATCAAAGTATGTTAGCCGCGTTACGCAATGCGCGGGAGCAGTGAAAGTGGCAATCCGCGCTCCTGGTCTCACGATACACGAAACAGATTCCGCTCGGACACTGACGTTATCTCTTTCTAATCACACGCGACTGACAGAGACGAAGAACAGATTTAAATAATACTAAATAGCAAAAAAGCAGCTGCTTCGTAAACGACGTGAAAAGGCGATGATGCAACGAACCATTCACAGCACAAAGCTTGTAAAAACGACAAAGTCTTAACGACTAAGTCGTGTTGTTGGGACTATATGACTGTTGGGACTTTGTCCAGGTACCTACACTATATAATTACAGTTAGTCAAGCCCATTCGCTATTCATTTGATAATTTCCTTTTCATCTTTTCCAGTATCTTTAAAGATACGATATTCAAAGAGTAACGTTAGACGAAATGCATTGATCAATATTTATAGATTTTTATTAATTAACAGCATGAGTTTATTGGCAACGGTAGCCGAGTTGGACGGACGGACAGACGGGGCATTACTCGTTCGAAAGGCCGCGGGAATCGCGGGTTCGATCCCATCGCCTGTACCTACCAATGAATTTGATTAAAACTTAAGTACAGTTAGTTCATTGTGAATATCGCTTGCCTCACGTTGTGCCCGGTGCATGGCAACAGGCTTGCCACCTGTTACATGGGGACCTTACAAATCTGGCGAAAAGTGAGTGTTTAACTCCTCTGCCTACCCCTTTGGGGAAAAGGCGTGATGATATGATGATGAATTTATTTTACGCCTGCATAGTACTCATTATACTTGAAGTCACATATTAGGTCCTTACCTATGAAATTGGTGTTTTGTATGGAGATTTTGGGGATGTCTGCATTTTACATACTAACATTTTATCAGTTTTCTTCACAACGACAAATCCAGAGATAATAATATTTGGCATGTATCATTAGACAAGCTTTAGCAATATGTGTGTGAACCCGCTTGATAAAAATTATTCATCATTTTTATGTTAATGCAAATCAAATGATGTATTCGGGAGGCAGTTAAAAATAATTGTCTTTGTGTCTAATTTTAACACAATTAAACTTACAAAAAATTATCAAATTAAATAATACGAGCTCAAATATATGGTATATTTTTAGAAGAGGCAATTATTTTATATGAATGTTCTGAAACCTAATAGTTACGGACAATATAATTTCGAACAAGTTTTGACAAAGTGTTAAAAATCTTAGCTTTTTGCTGACTATACCTTTACGCTAAAACCTAAGAACAGCCTGAAGTTCTAGCTCTGAGTCAATTAACGGTAAATAATAATAAAAAAATGTTACATATTGCGTACACTTTAGCGACGCTTGCGCACTCACCGTACATCACAAAGACAAAGCCTTCCCTAAATGTAATATTATTTCACAGTCAAACTATAAACAAAATAATAACATAACTATAATAATAACCTATTTAATTTAAAAAACATTTTCAAATGCAAAAACTTATTCGTAACTTATAATTTACTTACTAATTAATTGATTACACCGTATAATTAAAAGGAGAAAATTTATATTTAACTATATTCTATGGTATTATTAGTTTCTTTATAATGGATAATTATTAATTTGTACCTATTACAAAAATAAATAAAAATCTTTAAACATTCTCCCCTATCAACTAGCCCCATTTTAAGCAACTAATGCTGCTTGTGTTACGGATACTACATATATATAATCACGACTATTATCCGAAACTAGGCAAAAGCACCGCAAAAGCAGTTCACTGCTGCCATACTAAATATATTTAATAGATAAATACATATAAAAATAGAGATATATATATGACTGATGATGGAAACACGTAGATTTGCAGAAAAAACTATATTATCAAAATTACAGATCTAGTAGAATCAGTGTGACAACGAATAATAAAAAAGGTGGCAGTGGCAGTATTAAGTACACATTTAAATCGGCCCCCATCGGGGATCGAACCCAAAACCTCTCGAGTATAACTCGACCACGGAGGTCGTCTAATACTTGTAAGAATAACATTATATTATAAGATTAATAATATTATAATATGATGAGATGAATATTGATTTCAAAAAAACTATAAATTATACTAATGGACCCAGCGTCCGTATCCTACAATTTAACCCCTTGGCGGTCACCACGAACTCCAGTGATCGCAAACAATAGATTCTATTGAGTCTCGTTTTGTGACTACTGACTTTTTAATAAAGGGAAATTATTTCCGATAGAGAATTACAATGTCCTTGGCAAAGAACAGAATAAACGAACCGCGGTTACGCAAATCGATTGTGAGGACTGCAATGACTATCGATTAATCACGCGATAAGAAATCGAGAAAAAATATTGTTATGACAATCCGTATTCGTTACTAAACCCACGCTTTATATCGCCTTAGCTGTGAATCAAATTCTTTTGATAAAAAGTGCTATTTTTTTATAAAAAAAATTAAACAAAGATAGTTATTAGACCACTGACACTATAAAAGAGAAGTTTATTTTTCTTTTTAAGTCGCACAAACTACTCCATTCATCCAAAATCCAAATGCAAGGCTGATTTTTTATTGGTTGAATGTCTGTCCTAAAGTTATTCAACGAGTGAGTACTTTTGAGAGTTAGATCGCAGTTACATAATACCATTAGATGTTTCTAACATCTAGAAATCCAGTCTGTAAAAAGGCTTTATATTGATTTTTTTAGTGGAAAAATGCCAACAATATTATAACAATAATTTCACTATTTTATAAGCTGTAATCTTAATATTGGGTCCTTACCCATGAAATTGGCGTTTTTATTCTGTCTTAGTATTTTGTCTGTAACTATTCAGATTCAGAGTATTCCTAAAAAATAATTACCTCGTCTAAAAATAGACTATATTTTTGAGCTCTTTTGATTTGTTTTGATAATTTGTTGTAAGTTTAATTGTGTTAAAATTGGACACGGAGACAACTCTTTTTAAGTGCCTCCCGAATACATCATTTTATTTGCATTGACTTAAAAACGATAAATCATTTTTATGAAGTGTGATATTACACATATTACTATAGCTTGTCTAATGATACATGCCAAATATTATTATCTCTGGATTTGTCGTTGTGAATAAAACTGATAAAATGTTAGTATGGAAAATGCAGAATTCCCCAAAATCTCCATACAAAAACCCCAATTTCATAGGTAAGGACCTAGTATTATTACCCGGTCTCTACGGTAAACGGTATCTTCAGACAATGGGTTAACTAAATTACAAGAGAAAATAATGCAAATCAACAAGCATTTCAAACCTAGAACTGAAATCTATATATATATATATATATAATAAAACTGTAGAGGTCGAATGTCCGTACATAGAAAACAAATGCTTAAAACCAAATCAGAGGGAAGTAAAAAGAGGGAAAATAAAAAAAAAATTAAATATTTTGTTTCTCTGCCTGTTTGTCAGTTTGTCTGTTTATACGGGCTAAAATCCGAAATGGCTGGACCGATTTCAAAGAAATTTTGCATGGTGATACCTTATATCCCTGGTCAACATCTTAGCTTCTTTTAATTCCAGGAAATTAAATTAAGGGTTCCCGTGGGACAGATAAAAAACCATAGTAAACGCGGACGAAGTCGCGGGCAACAGCTAGTATTTTATATAATAGTACTTATGTTCTTTTCATCGATTCGTCTCTAGAAATACTTGAATGTCAAGCGAGAGTCTTGCATCGAATAATTAAAGTGCCTGAAAAAAGAGAAATAACGATTAAATTATCCTGGACTGGAAGAACAACAAAATAATTAATTTTGCTACCATTTTCATAATTTTAAATTTGATATTGTTATGCAAATCCTAGAATTACATGCAAATAAAAAAACGGTGAAAATTTATTAAATTTATAATTCTACTAGCTTTTGCGTAATTTTTTTATTAATAATGTCAGCAAACAAACAGACAGGCGCCTCTAATGATAATATGTTAGTTAACATAAAAAAATTTCATTGGGTTGGTTGATAAAGTTATTTAAATATCTAAACATACACTATATTGAGAAGCATGGTAGCGCAGTGTATTACGCTATGACTTCAATATCGAAAACAAACTTACCTTCACCATGGTCAGGCCTTAGATTGGTGAGCAAAACTTTGTGATCTCGAATTCCTCCGTGTTTCGGAAGACACTTTAAGCCGTTGGTCTTGGTCGCTATTGCGACTGTTTCTACCCACCAACCCGCATTAGGCCAGCGTGGTGGTGTAACATCTCATATTTCTCATGTGTTTCTCCATGAGAAAGTCCTGTGACCAGCACTGGGATATGACGACACTATCTTGCAAACTGCAACCCCACTAAGATTCCATGGTCACTGACTTCAACCAATCGGCTTGTGATTTATAAACACACTAGCTGTTGCCCACGATTTCTTAACTATCCCACGGGAAACTTTAATTTTCTCTCAGTCTCAGCCCGATCGGTTCAAAATTGACAAAGTTTCATGCAAACTTTCATCCCCTATTTTATTCCCTTAGGGGTAGAATTCATCAAAATCCTTTCTTAGCGGATGCCTACGTCATAACATCCGTCCAGTGGTTTGGGCTGTGCGTTAATAGGTACGAGAGGTTACAATCACTATGTCAGTCAGTCACCTTGGAGTTATATATTTAAAGATAGAAGCCAATAAGTAAGTAATCCCATTTTTTAAGCGACGCAGATAGGGCAGCCCTAACTTCAAGCCGGGACTCCAGGATATTGGTCACTGACTACTCAGGTCACTGAATAAACGATTTATTAGTTAGACACAAGCCAATAACTGATCCCATTTTTTAAACGACCCAAACATGGCAGCCAGAGCCGCGTGGGCGAGCGGTTATCGGAGTTATCTGCTGCAGCCTTTGCGTTATTTGCCGCCATTGATTTTCACTCAGCCGGCCGTAATGGCACACAAATAATAGCATATCGTATAATACACATGTTTTTCATGGCCTCCTCCAGCCATTAATATTCAAATTCGCGATAATGGCGTTTGGAACATCTGAAACCACCATTTGGGTTTAAGGCCTGAAACAACGCTTCTGTGTTTACAAACATACAGCCAAATAAGCAAATAAATTAGCTGTAGGCATTGCGAATGAAACAAAGCATATATATTTGTTTTTCTTTTAAATGAACGGTCCGTGTCTGCCCGGGACACAAAAAGAATGTACCAACTGCTTTTCTTGCCTAGCATGTCGTAAATGCGATAAAGGGCGTATTGGGTACTGGGTCTGTGATTTTGTAGGCGATGAGCTAACCACTTGTTACTACTCTATCACGATTTTTCTGACCAAACCCAATTTTTGTATGGCTAAATGTAATCTTAAGGAACACAGAGCTCCTTGGACTCTGCCTACCCCTTCGGGAATGACAGGCGTGATTGTATGTGATTGTATATGAACAATTAATTAAGAAATGAAAATATTTATAATAAAAAAAGATAATTACTTAGTTATCCCGAAATATAATTGGGAATTACCCATTATCGTTAGTTATCGTTGCCAGCTTATTACGTCCTACTGGGCAGACCCTCCTACATGGAGAAACACATGAGGAGTATGGGCCGAAACACCACCGCGCTGGCCCAATGCAGATTGGTGGACCGGGACCAACGGCTTAACATGCCTTTTGAAGTACGGTGGAACTCGAGATCCCAAAGTTTTGGTCACTCATCCCAGGACTGACCATGACGCAAGCTTTATTTTCAATATCGAAAGCCAAAGCGTGCGTTCACTTCGCCAGCGAGCTCATCTTCATCTTCCATTAGCACTTCCCCAATTCCCAATGACTAGGCCAACGAAGCCTCCTCTAGTGAAGCTCGTGAAGTGAACATCAGGAGCTGTTCAATCTATCCCCTTACTCTAGTGTCGGAAAACCAACGAATTGCGATATCTCTATTCCTGACCCTGTCACGTGTTATTGCGAAGTAAAGCGAGACGGGCCGCGAGTTTCTGAATGGAATCACGAATAGGGAGGTAGTACAAAAATTATATCTTTACGTTAAAAAAATCAAGGAGACTTAACACTCACTAAAGCATCATAATAATAATAGATAAATTAAGATAAATTAAAATAAGGGACTAATAGAATATAAGAGATTGTTAGTATATTATAGTTAGATTTATAGTACACGTAGTTTATGATTATTTAATTCATTATCAATCATTTTAATTTGATATTTGTTTGGATTTTAGTGCCCCCACTCTGAATCTCTGTTTGGCCCAAAGCTTGACTGGGAGAGAGCGATGTATTATCATTAAGTCCGCCTTATTTACAAAAGTGTTTTTTTTATTTTGGACATTAAAGATTAAATAAATAAATAAAATAAAAATCGTTCCCATACCCCCCTTTTCCAATTATTATATTATGTAACGGAGAATTGAGCATACGCGGAGATTGTCAACTATTAATTAAACTTACAAAGAATATACCACACTTCAATAGGCAAAATCCGCACGGACAACCAGAGTCCGTGGAATTGCCTTTATTTAAAAAAAAACATCAAAATAGGAAAAACTTCACAGGCAAAGAAAAATGTCGGACAAGTTAATATGACACCGAAGCTATTTCTACTTTCGAATCCAATTTACGAAATAATATTTAAGGTTAAAAGCTGCGTTGCACAACTGTCACCAATACTTTGCGACTTTGCGTACATAAAAACTTATCTGTATTACGGAAATAAAATTGACTATTATTGGGCCCAATCTAATAGGTGTTACAAGTGAACAGAAGGCGTAGTTTTTCTTCTTCACAAAATATTGTAATATGTTTATGACATTCATAAGCATGCGCTAAGACGCATCTAAACTGAATAAATGCTTTTGCTTTTGATTTTGAATAACCACCGTTTTTAAAATACTTGTTTTAAAGGCTTGCAAGAAGGGCGTAATTACGATATATTTGTTAAATTATTTTTATTTTGTGTAGTTAAAATTTTTTATTTTTGAGTAGCGACGGACGGGGCTCTACACGTTCAAG
The DNA here is from genome assembly GCA_910589355.1 of Parapoynx stratiotata. Classification (NCBI taxonomy): domain Eukaryota; kingdom Metazoa; phylum Arthropoda; class Insecta; order Lepidoptera; family Crambidae; genus Parapoynx; species Parapoynx stratiotata. The sequence continues at coordinate 16,632,366 of OU342464.1, forward strand.
AGGCCGCGGGAATCGCGAGTTCGAACCCACCGCCTGTACCACTGAGTTTGAATAAAACTTACGTACAGTTCATTGTGAATATCGCTTGCCTCACATTGTGCCCGGTGCATGGCAACAGGCTTGCTACGAATTACATGGGGGCTTTACATACCTATCTGGCGAAATGTGGGTGTTATGACCACTGCCTACCCCTTCGGGGAAAAAAGCGTGACGATATGTTGTTGTTTGTTGACGTTTCAAAAGCTTGCAAGAACGGCGTGATTATGATATATTATTTGTCAATTTGTGGTTATTTTGAATAGTTTATATTTTTTGTACTCTATTTAATTTTTAGTTACTCAAGAATAATGTGCACACAGAATAATGTGTGATTTTATGGGTACAAATGTCAGAAGAGACACTTCATACTCCCATTAACATTTTTTTCAGCTCACGTCCTTTCAAGCTTACTTACTATTATTCACAAATCACAATTGATCCATCATAGAAAGAAAAACCAAAGAATAACTGGTAATAATTATGAATGAAATCAACTTTCACTTTCATAGACGTCGAAAATAAATTCCAAGATAGTCGTCAAAGGTTTTTTGTTGGCCAAACTCGTTCAAAAATAGCCTCCATGGCGTAACTTAATAAGCAGCAAGCCGATGCACACTATCTGCTATATTGGCAATCAACTCCCACGCACGCTTGATCGTTTGAAATCTAGAACGCGTCTGCGACACTCGATATTACAATTTAATAAGTATTTATCTTTCCCACTTAAACCTACTTATTAGTAAATTGTGTTAGGACCTTTAAGGGACTGCACTAACTCCTTTACATTTCGTCTTTCATCCATCGAACAACCAGATATACTAATCATCATCGTCATCAACAACCTATGCTGATTAACTCCGGAATTTGAAAGAAATAAAGAAAAGAAAGAAAAATATTTATTCACCAAGAGCTAAATTTTGTTAAAACTAAACATACAGTAATGGCCTATTAGGACCCGACCTCAGCATGTGCTACAACAGATTACACTGTTGCAGCGCTGGTATTCTGGCCGGGCCTATAAGGGTTAAAACAAAACAAACATATACGAGTAACAAGATAAATCTTCTAACATATAATTTAAAATAGGTAGCTGAATGGACTTAGTTCCCTTTGCTTTCTTAACACGCGCTGTTGAAATGGTGTGTTAATTATATAGTCTTTAGATGTATTCTCTCTGTCTTTAGATGTGTTCTATGGCAGAGGCATTAAACATATTCTCTCTAATCTGAAAAATCTCAGATCTAATCAGATCTCATTGATCTGAGGTTAAAATACTAAAAAACGATGTCAAAAACTAATACAATTCTCTTTTTAGGTAAGCTTATATATTAAGCTTAATTTCTTCTAATAATATCTTGTAGGAAAGTTGAAAAGAGAGGGCGGAAGCCCAGAACCGAACCTACCATAAAGCGGAGGCCTACAGAAATAGACGAATGTGGTTGTCGATTGAGACTTTAAATAAACTCCTTAGGTTCTTCAGCAAGAAAATTTAAGCACATAATATTGTATGACCTTGAATTAACCCAAAATCGATAATTAAAGAACTGTCGCACCCAACGCTGGCTTCGAGAGCCACCTGTGGGGAATATTTATAGAGTTTTCTATGTTAAAGTTTTTATGAATGTAATCGGAAAGGTATACTCTAAGAATCGCCAGTGTAATATGAGAGTAGAAGATAATGAAATGTAAAGATAAGAAATTTAAAGAATATTGTTTCCCTCATCTTTGTCCTCTCGAACGAACGAACGAGTAGTGGAGTACTACTCGTTCGTTCGTTCGAGAGACCGTCCCATCTCGGCTACCGCTAATGTGAGAAGATATTTATTTATTTATGATATAAACATTAATCAAACTGTGGTAACAACCGCCTTAACACAAAACTTAGTTACAAATTGAGTTATTCTTAAACACTTCAGAAACTAAGCACCTGCGTCTCTCGCAGAACACACAATAACTCAACAACGTCCTTTGTAAGTCTGACAATCAATTAAAACTAAATGCTCAAAAGTTAGTAATTGATGAAATTTTAAATCACAAACCTAATTTAGAATTAGACATATAATTTTCGCTTTCATGAAAAAAACATGCTCTATAGCTATTTTTTTTTTATTCCTGATTATAACTGACAACATTTCAATTTTTAATACACCTTAAAATAAAAAAACTATTTCTACATTTTGCTATATAAACCCCGAAAAACATTGAAATATTTCTCTTTGTTGTATAGTTTTCGAAAAAAACTGAAAAAACTAAAATCGTAAGCGTGACGTCATACATACGGAGGAATAATGATTCCCCTTTGCCAAATTCCAAACAGGAAAAAAAAAGTTAATGTCATGGCTTTGTTATTTCTATATAATCTGTGGCCATGTCAACAAATTTGATTGAAATCAGCGGATTGAAATCCTGCGCTCACTTTCATGGTGTAACAAAAATATCTAAGTAAAATGAACTAAAATTCTCGAGCAAATTGATAAGTATCAAACAAAGTTCTAATCAATTTTGACGGTTAAAAGTCAAACGTCAACGTCAGTGACTATTTTTTAAACATAGGCAAAAGCAAAACGCTTTTCCTCCGTATGAATGACGTCATTTGGCGCTTAGAACATTTTAGAATGAGCTGATCTTTAAACTTAAAAAGATGAATGAAAAAGTCGATATTTTGAAAAATCAAAAAATACGTGTCTCTTAATTTTTTATCTTGTTTTATTAACAATAATAAAATATACACCTTAAAATTTTGAAATGTCGTCAATTGTGTTGAATCCTAAAAGTGCTCAGCGATAATGATTGTCTAGGGTTGTCACAAGTGAGCAATTTTAGCTCATATGGTTTTTTCTAATTACAACTTTAAAAATAAATGAGCACTTGTATTAAGCACATACTAACATTTTATTTCTTATATACTATACGGTATGTGTACCAAATAAAGCTATTTATGGGCTCTATAAAATTATTGATTGATCGTAAATACAAATAGATTTTTTTGAATCATAAAAAAAATACTTTGAAGTAAAATGTTATTTATTTGCACTGAGCAAAGAGATTGTGTCCAACTGTATAGAAACATAAATTCGTCTCAATGAAAAGAAAAATTACCATCTTGACATCCAATCTCTGAAAATTGATTTACCTCCCAAAAATGGAATCATCGAATGCTTTTCGCATGTCACGGCGTGACATGGGGTTATTTTTTCTTAGTAAATGTTTGTGCAAAACAATTTTACGATTTTATACCTTAAAATAATATATATAAAGCTTTCTTGTCCTAATCAATACATTTTCCATTAAACAGCAAAATTAAAAGATTTTCTTTTTTATTTTATTTAAGGGTTTTCATAGGTTTCAGCGCAGGCCAGAAGCGCCGGCGAGATTCCCATACATTTTGACGTAATGCGCGCGCGCGTGGCGCGTGTGGTACAATGTTAGGTATATTTGCTGCCCATAAGATGCTGATCAGTTAGATATTTTAGCTGACCAATTGTATTTTTTGCAGACAAAATTAGCAAAAAATAACAAGAGCGTAAAAACAATCATAATGGGAGTCCTATAAGATTGTTTTTTGAATAATTTGTAATGATATTTAAATGTTTCATAAGTAATTTTTATACTTTATGTGAAACGAATTAATAGTAGAAATAGTTACTACCTACATTAGAAACAGACCTACTTTACAATGAATTCTGAAACTGTTTACAATTTGTAATAGAAAAACCATTTGAGTAAGTAAACGCGTTAATAAATAAAACAACACACACATGTTTTAATAAAATTATTAAAACAGTCGCGTAAAAACGTCCGTAATCATTACGAAACAATTGTGTTTTTTTTAACTTGCTGGAATTACCTTTTTTCTTCTGAGCCCCTAGTGTTGCCATTGTAAAAACATCACTTTTTTAGTTGCGTTAAGAGTGCATTGAGCTTTTAGCGCTTTATTTACGTTTATTGGTCCCCTTACTGTATAGTCATTACTGAAGCTATAATTATGTAATTCATTTGCAAGATGTTTAAGGATCCATTCTCTAAAAAATCATATTGATTAGAAACACGATTACTCGTAGTTGGCTCGATAGAAAAAATACCAAAGATACCTCTAAAAAAATATAAACCCTTAGTACGGCGTAAGTGTTTCAAAAAGAGTAATCAGCTTTTGAATAATAACAAAACTACATGTTTTCTATAACGTATATTGCCTATATTGGCGGAATGTGCATTTATTTTAATAATAAGAAATAAATAACTAAAATAGTGGGACCGTCCATCTTAGAGCCGCTGCGTTTACTATAACACTAAAAGCTCGGTACACTCTTAAGAATGTCAATTTCTATGGGAAACGTGAAATGCACCCCTAAAGTAACCAGGATGAAACAAAAGCAGCCTGTTTCATTGGTTGTCTGGAATAGATCTCTTTTAAAGATAAGTACGCCCTAATAAACCCAAGTACAAAACAAGTACTCAAAGAAATATAGGGCCCACTCTCGAACAGTCATGTGCCAATTTGATATTATATTTAGCCTGTTTCAATTTTGTAAAGCTACGAGTGAAAAATATTTGTCACGATATTCTAACGTAGCTTACACTTCATACCGCTGTCAACGTTATCACTTCTATTCCCAGATATAATTTATTTGGTCTCTTATTTCGTTACGTTGTACGTGGGCCTGAAGAGGACATGACTTATAAAAAAATCACATCCCAAGTTCATCGTATGAATTATTGAATTATCTTTGATAAGTTCACAGAGAGTGGTAGAGAAAGCCGTGGAGTTTTTCTCTAAAATTATTGAATACACACTTCATTTTCAGGTACTTTTACGGTTGTTTGACGACCTTCGTGGCCGAGTGGTCTGTACGCCGGTCTCTAGGCGTCGCCAGCTCGAGCGTTCTGGGTTCAATTCCCGGTGGGGGCAAATGTTTGTGTAAAGTCCTGATGTTTATAAACGTTTTGTATAATTTCTGAATATTTATATGTATATATATTAAGCATATTTATCCGTCATCTAGTATTCGCAAGACTAGCAGCATTAGTTGCCTAAAATGGGGCTAGTTTATGGGTGTGAATGTCAGAAGATATTTATTTATTATTTATTTAAGATAGGCATTTGATGTTCTGAAGATTTTGAAAAAAACTCATAATATCCTTGTTGTAATAAGTCACTATGTGCGCTTGAATGTGTTTAGTATGAACCAAATCTATACTTATAAAAACTGTAAAGGTCGAATGTTTGTACATAGAAAAAAAAAATTTAAAACCAAGTCGGGGAGATTTAAAAATACCAAAAAGATTTTTTTTTCTTTTTACTGTTTCCGTCTGTTTGTAATCTCCGAAATGGGTGGACCGATTTCAATGGAATTTAGCATGGTAATCCTTATATCCCTAGTCAACATCTTAGATACTTTTTAATACAGGAAATGAAAGGGTTCTCGTGGGAAAGTAAAAAACCATAGTAACCGCGGACGAAGTCGCGGGCAACAGCCAGTCGTATATAATTATTATCTGGCAATACTTTTTTACTGGTTTATGAACTTGTTTAAGATTTGATAATTCACAAATACTTGTTAAATTAAATGTTACATTTCAGTGAAAAAGACAGTGTGCTTGTAAGTTTCGACGCATTCCTAACAAATGATGAAAATAAATCATAGGTAAATTCATTGTGAAAATCAAGTCATCCGCCAAATTATACTCATAGAATAGAGCATATCTATCGATTTTTTGTAACTCTAATAATTTTACGAGCCGGATAGTATGATACAAATTTCCGTTTCAATCCGATTTAATGTAATCTAAAAAATGTACTACGTACAACAGTAACTATTATTTAAATGATTATTATACTAAATATTATTGTTATACAGAATATTATAATGGTAACCTACAAATAAAAAATATAAATGCAAATTGTATTTAGTCCTACCAATTATAAATGTTCAAATAATATTATCAATGAAAAGTATCCTCTTCTCATCTCTTTTGTCAATTGTGCAGTGCCCGACAGGGTTCATGATGTTGTCAGAATTTACCAGTTAAGACCAGTTATGATTATGATGCAATAAATAAATAAACATGGTCATTACGCTGTTGTGGTTTTCTAAGAGAAACAATGTCGTTCCTATACTGCACACGTCTTTAGAACGAGTCAAAGGGCAGAGAATACAGAATTTAACCCCTTCTCGGGCACCGCGAACCCCGGTGCTCGCAAGCAATAGATGTTTCTTTCAATTGTGTCTCGTTTTGTGACCGTTGATAACTAAGACCTAAGGCTCTTACTTATCATCCCAATGATTTTTTCATTTGCCAATTTAATTTTGAACTTTAAAAGGAATCAGATTTTAAAGGAATCAGAAATAATATTTCAAAATACCCTCTCGTTTGCCAATTTAATTTTGAACTTAGAACAAATCAGAAATATTCTAAAATAACCTCTTATTTGAAAGCGAAACTGAGGAGCCAAAGTTAAACCTGCGTTTAGTTTTAGATAATGAATTCAGAATCGACCCCATTTTCTCCTAAAATTATGGCAATGATTTTTTTATGATTCCCAACTTTCCTTTTAAATGTTATAACGAGTCTCGAAAGCTGGAATCCAAAGTTTCACATGATCGGGCCGTGATCTTCAAGTTTATATCTGGGCCCTGATTCCGCTTATTTACAACTATGACAATATAATGGCAATATTACTTCAATGGTCAAAAAAATGCCAAAAAAAAAAATGGTGGTAAATTTTGGCCAGAGAATCGTTTTTCGTATCACCTCGTTAGAAGAGCGGTCCCCCGACGAGATAATGATTTTTTGTTAATATTTTTTTGGTCGAGTATTTTTTATATATTTAATTTTATTTCTTTATATCATGCGTTTTTATGATGTAAAAGTTATGACCTTGCATTTGATACCCCAATAGTAAACATACGATTTATTTGTCACTTTCCTTCCTCATATCTTTCAAACAGCTAAACCGATTTCTATGGAACTTGCTGCATCGTGATGTATAATTTATGACCTTTCATTTGAGACCCATACACCCAGACTCATATATTTGTAAACGTTTGATTTCTTATTCCTGTTTTCACTCCTCATATCTTTCAAATGACTAAGCCAGTATTTATGTTATGTTAGTTAGCTAAGGACACTCAACTAATTCAACATTCAAAAAACTTCATACTTATAACACCCCTCCTTTTGTGTATACGAATACTCGACCAACTAATCCAATGCAAATTATTGATAAGAATAGCATTTAACAGATTTAGCAAAATGTCACTGCTTAATCCACACACATCTTGTTTTTATTACATAACTTCTGAGCCTGTATTGCAACTAGCATCATTATTATTGACTTGATCTCAGAATGTAACAAAATCCTTTCTCTCTATAAAGCCAACACCACACAGAGCACGCATTTAAATATATTTAGTTAGATTTTATGGTATACTAAATGCAGGGTCTGAGCATACAACCTTGGGGGACACTTTACGAATCCTTAATTATTCATGTAAATTATAACCGAATTAGTTCGGGTTGAGGGAAAGCAAAGTTTGTTGCTGAAAACTACTCGGGACTGAAACTTGGAAGACAAATTAAAGTAGTTAATTCAAAATAGGAAACAGAAGATGAGAGTCACGTTGAATGATGTGTAATGAAATAATGATACGGGACTAATAACATGTTGAAGTTCAGAGGAAGTGGGTATAGTTACTGTACTGTTCAATTATTCAGTTGTATTGAAAACAGCGGCGCGGAAAAAGAATAACATTGTAGCAAATTTATACAATAAGTGAGCTGACAGCGATCCCACGGAGAAAGGGCTCACCACAAGATTACAATTTAAAACTCCACCAGTTCATTCTATCGACACAGTATTTTAAAATGTGCAATATTATAATCTACTCTTCTAACAATATGGATGAAATTAGTTAATGGTTAATTACCAATCGCCTGTCTGTAATGAAATAAAAACGATCCTAAAAACCGTACCCTAACAAACAAATTGCGCAAATGAATATGGTTTTTCTAACACTCTAGCATATTGCTAACATGAGTGCAAAGTTCAATACGAATTAGTCCTAAAATGTTATATTATGATACCTAAAAGTTAACAGTTTTGCTCTTTTGCTAAATATCGTTATAGTAGGTAATCAGCAAAATTATAGCAAATGTTATTTTAACTCAAAAGTTGCGCAATCAAAAATCAACGATATTCCCATTAGTACCTTATATGAAACTTTATGAGCTACAGACATTCCAATAACAGATTGCGATCACTGGAAACCTCATCAAATGAGATTAGCGCTTATTATTACAGCTCGGCAACAGGGTCTGTTCGTAATCTTTCGTCAGAATTACGTACATACGAATGGAACGTACAATTACTTTTCAAAGATCTTTATTGAAGTCAGCAAGAATGGCTCTTAAACAATGTTAAGAAATGTTACATTCTTTGAAAGTTCAGACGTCGCTCGAGTGACTACTTACTCATCATAAAATGCACAGCTTTGTATTTAAGGGTTTAAGTTAAAAAATATATAAACCTGAAAATTTTCTTTGAATCCTTGTTTCAATATTTCTGAAGCTTATTATTGATAACAGAATTTTCGGATAAACTCATTTTTCATTTTCATCGTACGCCTAATCAAATTATGTTTACCTTCAGTCAATGAGTTTTTTCGTTTCTGCCCACATTTTTCTAAAGTTTTTCTTGTTACCCACGAAATGAAAGTTTCTGTACACTTCGTAATTTATGTACATAAACGTACCGCGCTTCATTGAAATGTTAGACGCCTGAACACGACATTTTATTTTATATTGAGAATTATTCTCGTTCTATTTCCAAGATTGGACTTGGCTGAACTGGAAATATTCTCAAGGAATACCTTAGTAATTAAATTTGATATAATTAAAACGTAACACACTTTTAGAGTACTTACTTCAAAAAATTGGGGAAATTCGCCGAATTTCATGTTGGGGTTTTTCGTAATTCTGTTTATTCTGGACCTGTTTCGTTATTCCTTTTGTTTTTATGAGCCCTTAGGGCTATCAGAGTTAATACTTTTGACGCTGGCTGAATTTTAACTAAGATAAAACTGCAAATAGATGCCAAACAAAAGAGCTGTCGCACAAGAGAGGGCAAGTTTTGCAAGAGGTGCGGAATCAACAAGTGCACGCGGGCCGCTCCAGGGGGAGCCGACCGTAGTAAACAAAGAAACAGATCAAGTGGAAATCTCTCAAGACGGAGGCAACGATCGTGAAAACTGTGCCGGACATGTGTGCCGCGGCCGTGACCGCTTTACAATCACTTTTCAATTAATAAAGTAGCAAACACCTGCAGAATGCAACAGATTCCAATTGACACTCGGTGCAGACGAGTCCGGGATACTCTCGCGTCAGCCGCTCGCACTTGAACACTCCGCTCACACTTCGTTAATATGATTTGTTTACGTAGTTTGGAGGTACACGGGCACAGGTACGCGTCGGCACGAGTGGCGCGGGGACGCGTGTGGTTCACGCGGCGGACGACGCGGCACTGGCTGGCTTAGTGCGGCGAACGGACAATTCGCAATTCGAATACCTACATAACGTAACTTAACTCCATAGGTAATATTTTATAGTTTCGTAACCGTGTTACTCTCAGAGTAAACAGAACTGGAGTAGGCATTAGTCAATTTCTCAAACATTATTTTCTGCCATTTCTTGCGGGGGATGAGGTTACTACTACACTCAAAGCCAGCCGTTTTTACAAATGCACACATGCATAATTCGACACACAAATTTAAATTTCACGCACACACACGCTTAAAATAGTCACGTGGGGTGTGCGTTTTGACAACGTCACAGCCGCACTCCCCACGAGACTAGCGCTCGAAATTTGAAATCGTAGAATCCTAAAACATGAAATAATGAAGTCAATAATCATGAAATCTTAAAAATTATAATTACAAATAAAAGGTGACACCATCTTTTAGCATACTCGATGTTTTCTATTTATTTTTACAACAAACAACAGCACAGGCAGGCATTTTTGCGGGAGCTCTGTTCGCCGCAACGTTTACAATGTTATGGCTGTCAAAATGGCGGCTCAACTAGTTTTATTAAACGTGCAAGCATCCGATGCTTGTGCATTTGGCAGAGGGGAATGTTAGACAAAGGCTACTCCAGTTCTGTTTACTCTGAGGTGTTACTCGATTACCGTGCGCCGTTCGCGTCTAATCGATGTCACGATTTCGGGAGCGGTCCTTGGGGTTCGAGTCGAAAGCTCACGTACATTCTAGCACAGACTCAGGGAAAGTCTTGCTACGCATCACGGGCGGGAAATTCGTACACGCGTCACGCAGGAGATTTTTCTTGCGATATTTTCTTTTATGAAAAATGTGATGAAAGTGAAGTTTTCTATTGTCCAGGACACAATTGGAGGATTTGATATTTGTTATAAGAACTGGCAAAGTTGGCAGATAGGAGAGTTGGATGGCCAAATGGGATCCTTTGTTAAATATATTGTAATAAGATATCTAGTGATGTTCACATAGAATTCACCGAATATGAGCAATCGGTCGAAAGTTCGGTAAAACTTTGTCTGCAATAAATTTTAATATTGGTTCAAAATTTCAAATATTCAATTCGGAAAGTCATTGCGAGTAAAACCAAAAGTTTATCTTTTTTTATTATTGCGCACCAAATACGTGTTGTATGTTACGAGTTATATGTAAAGCATCTTGTGATACATTGGATTATATTACAAATTGTTCATTTTACTCTTTTATTCTAAAAATACTTCGATTTTAAATAGCCTGAGTTGCTAAAAAAATACTAAAAATAACATTATTATAATGCCACTATCCCAAATTTATATTTTAATTGAATTGAGAAAGTTTTTGGTTGAGTTTTAGGGCATCAAATAATGGTTTTTCTAGTTCAGAACAAATATTATAATTATATTGTTATTCTTATTGATTATCTTGATTATTTTCAGGCTCAAAACACGATAGTTGATAATTTTCTCGATCATAAAAAATGCATAGATGCGTTTATGACTATTTTGCGTAAAAACATTTGTCATCTATTTAAATACTTATGGATTGCAATAAAGAATTTGAAACATTTGTCAACTAGGTATTTAAAAACTTATGGATTGCAAAAAAGGATTAGAATTTTTAAGTTTACAAGGATATGAACAATGTAAATAAAAAAGGGAAGTAAGTAATTAATTGGGCAGCCATTTATTATTTGGGCAGCAACAAAAAGGTCAGCCGACAAATCATTTGGACGGCAAAATAATTATTAGGGCAGCCAATACATAACCGAGAAATGTTATCGAGAAATTTATAAAGTCTAGGAAAAGGATCAAGGATCAATTCCTAGGAAATATATTCTGATAGATATTAGGTTAAGGTTATTTTTTTTATGATCCATATATTAAACAATTTGGTAGCAGAAAAAAATTTAAGTTGCTGCCCAATTAGTTATATTGCTGACAAATTAGAAATATCTGCTGCCCATAAGCAGCTGACCAATTAGTTATTTTGCTGAGCAATTTAGATATATTTGCTGCCCAATTTACAATTGTATTTTTTCGCTGACCAAAATTGGAATATTTTGCTAACTGTTTAAATAACACCCATAAAAAATACGTAGAAAATTTTCAAATACCAAGAATTTACGAAGAAATTTTTTCGGGTGTTTTAAAGACGAAAATTATATTATATCTACATATTTGCCTAATAAATTTAAAAACACATATATCTTCGTTATTATATAAGTGAATAATTAGATCGTTTGACTCAGTATAGTTTTTCCCATCGTCCGTCCCATCTCTTCTTCTTCTTGCCCTTTTCCCACTTGTTAGACCAAACCTATTTTTGGAGTATCTTTTTAATATATACCACCCTGGCTAGTTTTTGATATGACATATATATTCTATAGTTTAAATTGTTTTTATATATGTCATTACTTTTGTTTACTATCTGTCTGTCGAATTATACCACTGTGTGAACTCATAAGAGTATTTTTCTTACAAAATCCTTAGAACCACTCTAGGTGGGGTCGGCACAACATGTCTTCTTGTTCCCATGTTCCGTCTTAATATTTCCCTTAATAGGAATTTTAGTTTTATAACCTCTCGCAAATTTGCCTTTTTGACTATGTAGCCAGGCTGCTAAATCTGCAGATTGCTAAATCTATCGGCCCTGGGTTTGAGTCCCAGAGGGAGCAAACAGACGATGACATTGTTTTCCAATGACTGCAGAGTATGTTAGACAAATACCTGTTAAAATTTTACTGCCAGTAATTTTATGAATATATGTTAGAATTCAATAAAAAAACGTAAACTCAAGCCAACCTTGATCTTAAAGTGATGTGTAGGCGATGAGCTAGCCACTTGTTACTACTCTTTCACGATTTTTTATCTGATCAAACCGATTTTTTTTTTTTAAATTTATTTAAAACACACATTTATACATTATAAAGAAATACATAGATGCGGCTCAAAAACCGATAATGGTTTATACGTCCACATCGATTCACTCTAATACATATTTTTAAGTTTTTTTTACAATTTTTGTAAGGCTAAATGAGGTCTTAAGGAACACAGAGCTCCTTGGACTCTGCCTACCCCTTCGAGGGTTGCAGGTGTGCTTGTATGTATATTATGTATTTTCTACCAGTGTAAAAAAAAGAAAAGAAGTAGATGCACTAACTTTTCACAAAATGAAACAAAAAAATATTTCAACATGAATATAATATTAGGTCCTTACCTATGAAATTGGTGTTTTGTATGGAGATTTAGGGGAATTCTGCATTTTCCATACTAAATTTTTTTCAGTTTTCTTCACAACGACAAATCCAAAGATAATAATATTTGGCATCTATCATTAGACAAGCTTTAGTAATATGTGTAATATCACACTTTATAAAAATTATTTATCGTTTTTAAGTGAATGCAAATAAAATAATGGATCCGGGAGGCACTTAAAAAGAGTTGTCTCCGTGTCCAATTTAACACAATTAAACTTACAACAAATTATCAAAACATATCAAAAGAGCTTAAAAATATAGCCTATTTTTAGACGAGGTAATTATTTTTTAGGAATACTCTGAATCTTAATAGTTACAGACAAAATACTAAGAGAGAAAAAAACACCAATTTCATAGGTAAGGACCCAATATATAAATATTGTCGTCAGCCTATATAAGTCTCACTGCTGGACACAGGCCTTCCTCATGGAGAAACACATGAGGAGTGTGTGCCGTAACACCACCACGCTGGCCCAATGCGGGTTGGTGGGTTGAAACAGTCGCAATAGCGACCGGGACCAATGATGGCTTAACGTTATCGAGCTCGAGATCACAAAGTTTTGGTCACCCATCCACGGCCTGACCATGGCGAAGGTAGCTTTGCTTTCAATCGAAAGTCAAAGCGTACGAACCACTGCCACCGAGCTCCTCCATCGCGCTAAATAAGAACGTAGTTACCACAACCTAATAACAGTCGAAAACGTTATGGTCAATACACACTTCATATTCTCGTACTCTCGTTCTCTCGTGTCGTCGCGTGAAGTCTGGATGGATAACGTTTTTGACTATAATTAATAAAGAAATATCTTCAGACATTCACACCTATCACTATCAACTAGCCCCATTTTTAGAACTAATGCTGCTTGTGTTACGGATACTAGATGACGGATAAATATATTTTATAGATAAATACATATAAATATCCTGAATATATATAAATATGTATAAACATCCAAGACTGGAGAACAAATGCCTGAAAATTTACCACCCAAAGACCTCTCGAGATGGCGACGCCTTGAGACCGGCGCGTACAGACCACTCGACCACGGAGGTCATCTAACTATGATTTCGTTGTGGTAAATACGTTCGTATTTAGCGCGATTGGAGCCTTAAAAAATCAACCTTAGATGTTGCTAACGATAACTGGGCACCCAAATATATATGTTAAGGTAAACGCTCAGTCAGTTATTATATGCTAAGCACTACTTGGCTCAGTGCGATATATAATGGTTCGGCTGAGTGACGGCCGTCTCGACCTCTGAATGCGTGCGCTTTGCATTTCAAATGCAGGCATTGTATGCACATTTTTACCGACTTATTACTTTCTAGGTGGTACGGTGTGCAGAAATTTCGCGATTTTGGTTTGAAAGTAGCTGCAGTTAAATATATTTTTTAAATGACTATTTTTTCTCAAATATATTAAAGGCATGATTCACTGCGTCGATAATAACTCTCTCTCATGTCGTTAAGGTAACTGAACTAAGTTTTTGGTACTAGACGACTCAAAATAGTACTCTTAGTTAGCTTCTTTGGAGGGACTACTGTTCTTTGGAGGGACTACTGTTCTTTGGAGGGACTACTGTTCTTTGGAGGGACTACTGTTCTTTTGAAGTTATATTCATTCATTATCATTGTCAGCCCATAATCGCCCACTGACGACCTCCGTGGTCGAGAGGTATGTACGGTCTCAAGGCGTCACCGTCTCGAGAGGTTCGGGGGTGGGGGCAAATGTTTGTGTGATGAAGACAGACAGAATTCTCAGTCTTGGTCTTATTATAATTTTCTGAATATTTTATAAGTATTTATGTGTAATTTATAAGTATATAATAAATATATTTATCCGTCTTCTAGTATCAGTAACACAAGCAGCTTTAGTTACTTAAAATGGGGCTAGTTGATAGGTGTGAATGTCTGAAGATATTTATTTATATTTATTCACTGTTGAGCATAGGCATCTTTCCTAGTAGTTCGTCCGGATCTTGAGTCAAATGTATCTAATGTTGCTTAACAATAGTAGAGTTATTAAGTGGACCTATTTGGCAAAGTCGTGTTGGTCCGGGACACAAAAAGAATGTACCAACTGCTTTTCTTGCCTAGCATGTCGTATAAAGCGACTAAGGGCGTATTGGGTACTGGGCCACTTGTTACTACTCTTTCACGATTTTCCATCTGACCAAACCCAATTTTTGTATGGCTAAATGTGGTCTTAAGAAACACAGTTCTCCTTGGACTCTGACCTCTTCGGGGATGGCACGCGTGATTGTATGTATTTATGAATTTGGCAAAAAGCAGTGTGAATATGCAGAATCCGAGTTGCTCCCCCGAAAGGTGTACTATAAATGTCTCCCATACAGTCATCATTTTGAAGCAGGCTTTCCACTGAAACTGCGAACTGTACAAGTCGAGTAACGAAGCGAGTGCCGTCGGAATCAAATCGGCTTGATGCGTATTTTTGTTTAAATTGTGACTGATACGCCCGTTAGAGGCTTGAACATACAGCTAGGTTAAGGGGCTCGGAATAAATAAAGCTGTACGCACCTTCCGATGTTGATGTCCGATTCTAAAATCGGACGGTCTGGCGTGTATTTTCGGCACAAATTAAATATTGTGTTTTGGAGATTCGTGAACTGTAACAGTTTTTCGCGCTGAGTTTTTGAAATTGTAGGTAGTGTGAAACGTTTTGTTATTCTCCGTAGATGATATAGTATAATTGTATAGAATATTAATATTTTGTTAATATAACTAAAATTTAAACCCTGGGATTTGTTATAAAGTTAAATAAAAATAAGATACTTCTTTAGTTAACTAGAGATACTGTACTGAGTGTATGCCATAAAGGTGCTGATGATGAGACAGGCTGATATTAGCTTATTTTGTTTATGTGTAATGTACTATCGATTTCGAAATTATGGGCGTGTGTCCGATGTTTTATATAATAAATTATAAGTAAAATTATGGCTGTATTTCCGAAGGGGAAAACAGAAAGCGAAGAAACAAATCATGTTGTTTTTACCACTTACTTTAGTACTGCTTTATTATTAGCCTAACGTCGACGTTTCGGACATGACAATCGTACGGTATCGTCAGGTCTGAAGGCTGAAAATGCTTTTGTCCCAGCTGTCTCATAATAAATAACGATAGACCACGGACAGCCGAGTCCGGCTGATATTGGCCGTCTGGGTGCACTGTGCAGGTGTTTTCGTCTATTCACTAAGAGAAATGGTCACTTATGTACAAGATACTTAGGTATATAGCATACTTTGGGCGAATTAGACCAAATTTCGATAGGCATCACCGGTGTACTAACATCAAAAATAATTTAACTGTCAAATCTGTAAGATAGCCAGTTCCTCAGTTGTTGAGGATTACACGTGAAGCTCGCTTCCACTTTGGCCTTATCGTCACTTACCATCAGGTGAGATGAATGCTAAGAGCTTTTTTGTCATATCTAAAAAAAATGTGTACACGGCCAGAAAGCGGCCTAGTACGCAGAGGCAGCACTCCGTCATTACAGCGGATTCGACCAATGAAATTTAAGCATTTATTGGTGTCTGAATCCCGTGTAATAACATGGAGTTTGGAACGCCCTTAGGTGTATATTTTTAGAACAAAACATTTTTAGAATATTGGCATTGAAATAAATGATGAATAATTAATTAGTATAGATTAATTATTATTATTTCATAACTTCAGTTTTGCATAAATATGTAATAGGTATACACTATTTATACCACCTTAAGGTCAATGCCCATTAGACCGTTCTGTAATCGACCGGCATGGTATGCTCTGGTATTATGGGCAGATACCTTTACACGTATCTAAACAATATTTTAACGATCTCCCCTTGATTTTACCGATGCAGGACGAATTCTGGATTCGATTCCTGAAGTGAGCAAATTTTTGTGTGAGGAATACAGACATGTTTTAGTCGTTGATCAGCTTGTTTGCTTTAAGTTATAAACAAAAAATATTTTGCCGCCTGTATTGCATAGCACAGCTGTAGTCCGGGACACAAAAAGAATTTGCCAACTGCTTTTCTTGCTTAGCATGTCGTAAAAGGCGACTAAGGTCGTATTGGGTACTGGGTCTGTGATTGTGCAATTCTTTCACGATTTTCCATCTGACCAAGCCCAATTTTTGTATGGCAAATGTGGTCTTAAGGACCACTGTGCTCCTTAGACTCTGCCGACCCCTTCGGGAATTACAGGCGTGATTGTATGTGTGTGTATATTTACGACAATTTTTTAATACCACTCATTACACGTATCTTTAGCTTAAAGCAAGACATAAAAATAATCTCAAGATTCAGCAATAATCTTCTTCTTGGCTTAACTCCCTCAAAGACGGTACTTCTAACTTAAAATCCAAGTTAGCGTAATTAAGTTAAGTAACACGCTCTTAAGTGCAACTTTGCAGATGCATGAGAAGTTTTAATGAGTGGCTCTGGGATTGACTTAAGAAAGTAGGAAGTATATTATATTTTATAACAGAGGTAGGCTAGAGCGTCTAGACTAGATGCATTTTGAAATTCGCAATTGATATCGCTTAATGGGAAATGTGTATATAGGATTTAACCATGACGTTTGATAGCTTTAAAAATGTGAAAAAGCAAATCGACTTTCAGTTAGACAATAATTAGTTTAACGATATTGATTGTGATTATTATGCTATTTAGTTTACGGACACTGAAGTTACAATTTATGACTTATTTTTAATAACGTTATTTCTAAAAACATAAGCAATATAACCTTAACCCCTTGGCGGGCACCGCGAACACCGGCATTCGCAAACAGCACAAAAACAAAAAAAATATTAATAGCAAAAAAATTACTTCTGACTTTTTTTTATTAGTTTTTTGTTTCTCCTATTGCATTAATACGTAAGTAAATATTTATATATCACTTTGTTTCTCTTTTTGTTACATTAGTTCCTAGTGACGCCAAGAGATGGCGCTGCATACTCTTACATCGCGCTAACGATGTTTCTTGTATGTGAGATATAGCAATATGAAAGATTGTATGAAATTAGTTATCCAATAAACCTGTTTGTAGTGAGTTTTTTTGTTTTTAAAGTTCATACCTAAGTACACTCGACTAGCGATGGGTCATACTTCCAATATTGAATACCAAGTCTTTCAAGTACGTCCATGTACCAATACCAGGGTCAAATACCAGGTTTTTAAATACTTCTAAGTATTAGGACAACATTGAAAAACAAACGTTAGCGCGAATTAAAGACCACGTGGCGGCATCTAGTGAAACATCAACGAACTAATTCAAAAAAATTACTTAATAAATACAAGTTTTATAGACTTTGATAAAATTAAATAAAGTTTTTTTGAAAAAATGTGAGTAAAATAATTTTACATGTATTTTAGACAAAAAAAAAACAAATTGTAGGTAAATCATTGCATTGATAATTAATAGCTCCACATCAACAATAAAATTATAAATCGTACCTTTTGTAAAATAAATGAAAATAAAAATTACAACAATAAACAAACAATTTTCAAAATATGTTATTAAAAACAATTATTATTTATTATTAAACACTATAAAATTTATCGAAGTCGTACAAATCCACAATAAATAAATAAATCCAAATCCCATCCGAAATACCAGCAAGCAAGCCATGCAAGTTTTTTGCTAATAAAATAACATACCCTAACTATATCGTGGTAAGAACGAATTTCAAATGAAATACCAGAATAACAAATACTTCTATAGATAATTGGTTCATATAGCCTTCACAATTATGACTATTATGGCGTGAAGCTCCTGCAACAAGTAAATACCTGGTTTTTCGTCTTGCAGGGCGAACGGGGCGCGTGGCGCCGTGCGTCCGTAAATACCAGCAAGCCATTAAAGTTTTTTTTTTGCTAATAAAATAATAGACCCTAATCATATTGAGGTAAGACCGAATTCCTAATGAAATACCAGAATAAAAAAATACTTTCATAGATAATTAGCCCGTGTGGCTTTCATCATTAGGAGTATTATAGTGTGAAGCTCCTGCAACAAGTATAAATACCTGGTTTTTCGACGCCCGACTCGCAGTCGCGCGCTACTCGCGCTTTCGAGATTCCGGGATCGAATCCGGGTGAGAACAAATGTATGAATATAAACATTTTCTCCATTCTATTTTCAAATATTTTTTTATTATACTTTTTATTTAAAATATATTTTAGAATATGAATACGTCCAATGTTTTGTGGTTTTGCGAAAATTAGATCGGTATCGATAAAATAATTAAAATTTTACTTTTTCGAGGTAATTAAAATTCTAATTTTTGTTGAATGATTTGTAATAATTATATTGATATATAGATAATTTGAAACTCAAATGAAAAAAATACTATAATTCTCAATATTTTGTGTTCTGATTAAAAAACATGCATAATAATTATAGTACATACAAAAAGAAGAAAAAATGCCTGAATTCATTACACAAAAATTTTGCCACACCAGGAATCGAACCCGTTACTTCTAGGGAGAGAACAACTTACCGATCAGAATTAGAAATACTTAAAAAAAGGCGTGAAATGTGTTCAAGCATCTTGACTTTAGTAATCAGGGGTCAAGGACAGTGCAATTTCACGAAACGATCGAGCGGAGACATATTATTTATAATAAAATAATATAAGCCTTGTTGTCTAGATTTTAAGGAGCACATTAAAAACTCCTTGCATAGTTTTTGTATTGTTACGGTTTCGATTCGAGCAGATTATTTGACATTGTTTTGTAATAATTCTATATTGTCTTTATTAGCCTAATTGGATATGAAATAATAGGTAGGTTTTAGCGAAAAAAAAACCTAAATCTAAGAGGTACATATTTGAAAAAAGCATCCTATGTAATCGAACTAGAATTAAGCAGAGATTGTACCTATTTGTATATAATGTAGGTAGATGAGTAAAAGTACATACGAAATATATATATTGGTAATTATGAGGCAACGGGCGGAGTGGGACAAACACGGGACAAACGAACGCACAAAGCCTATGTAGGTATGTACATACCTACCTACCACTGTCTAAAAGTTAAGTTAGTTCATTCTTTAATTTATGAATTAATGCAAAAATAACACAACATTCACATATGTGCACAAAACAGTTAAAGTACACACAAAAAGAAAAAAAAAATGTCTTAATCACACAAAGTTTTTGGCCCCACCGGGAATCGAACCTTTAGAGGGGACGGTGACGCCCTGAAACCTCCCGGCGTATAGGTACAAGTTCTCTTTAGTAAGTACATACTAAGATATTCTTGAAGATGAAGTCACCTACTTACTTGTAATTAATGTACGTAATACAATAAAAAAATCTTAATTTGAACTGTTTTTAGAATTTGATATATATTAATTAATTAAAAGTATTTTAGACAAAAACAAAAGTAAATCTACTAGTTAGTGCTACACAAGTCCACATCAACAATACAATTACGTAATAAAAATCAAATCATAGTCTACAATACAATAAAAGAAGCAAATACAATTATTAAACACTGTTCGAAGTCGTAGAAAACTTTGTATGTTAATCTGAAACTCGCAAGCCATTCAAGTTTTTTTTGCCAATAATATAATACACCCTAACTATATTAGCGTGAGAACGAATTTCTAATGAAATACCAGAATAAAAATACTTTCATAGATAATTCGTTCGTGTTGCTTTTACCATAAGGAGTATTATGGCGTGAAGCTCCTTTAACAAGTACAAAATACCTGGTTTTTGGACTCACAGGGCGAACGGGGCGCGACGCGGCCGCGCCGTGTGCGTCCGAAAAATACCAGCAAGTATTATGGCGTGCATTGCACACAAGTATAAAATACTTCAATAAAAGACTTGGCTCGCAGGGTGCGTGAGTGCGTCTTCGACTACGACGGCGTCTCCCTTATCTTCAGAGATTCAGGGTTCGATCCCATGTGTAGACGAATGTTTTTTGATTAAGCATTTTTTCTCGAACAATATGTTTTCAGTTTATTATGAATAATACATAATTTGCTAATATTAAAATGAATTTCAAAAACATATAATTGGCAATATGTAATATCAATAGTTAATTTAAAATTTACTTCTTGTTTATTGAATTATAATTATTAACTTCATATTGCATGTACCTTTACTATAATATAATTCCATAATTTGTGTTTTTGATTGGTCATACAAGATGACAAATAAATCATAATAATTATAGGATAAACAAAAACAAGATAAAATGTCTGTATTCATCATACAAAGTTTCAGCTGAACCAAGATTTGAACCCGAAATTACTAGATGTGACCGCGGCGCAAAATCCTTTCGGCCACGGGGTTAGCCAATAACATGCAAAAATCAATGCAACTTGTTGTCCGAGAATAACAGACTCTAATTGCTGGAAATAAGGCCTAATTATTATTTCTATTATACTAAGGCCTATTTTTTAATAACGGCACCTCGTTCATGGCGAGGTGCGTTGACCCGCGAGCCCGGAGGGCGCGATCGAGTAAAATACTTTCAAGACTTGCAAGTATTTCAGACTCGTACCTGGTGCGCGTACTTGGAGGTGAATACCAGGTTTTAAAACCTGGTCGCGTAAATACGTACCATCCCTAGTAACCATCCAGTACATTGGTCCATACATACATTGGTCCAAGCATTAGTCCAATCACTGTTTATATTTTAAAATTATTGTATTGTCACGTTCAGAGCCGACAAGTGAATACAACACAGCAGTGCAAAATAATAAAATAAAGAATATTTTTAAAATAATATATTTTGGGCCTATGTCAAACTGTGGGTCGGGGCGGTCGAGACACCGGTAGGTACTACATACATAGTACTGGTCATAACCCCACTGGTGGATATAAAGAAATGATAACTGGAACCAACGGCTTAATGTGCCTTCCGAAACACACACTGACCATTTTTTTGGTTGATGAGGAAGAAACCATTTACGAACCATACCTACCCTGGATGAGCGATTATGTTAAACTAAGAAGTCCTGGGAACGGATGGAGAATTGCTTCGGGAGAACTGTGATCCGACAGAGAACTAAAGTCACCGACATAGCTCACCGGATTAGCAAACTGAAGTGGCAGTGGGCTGGTCATATTAGCCGTAGAACTGACGGCCGTTGGGGCCGTAAAGTTCTCGAGTGGAGACCGCGACTCGGTAAACGTGTGACGGGGTGAAGCCAGGAATAAAATGAATGTCGCTGGGTCGTCACTTAGGTATTGTATATATTGATAATGAAGAATTAAGGCACAACTGAAACAATTATATAAAAAAGGTAACTTACACTGAACACAAAACAATTTCACATTTAACACTTAAATATATTATAGAAAGGGTAGGGCTACTTACAATAGTACTTTAAAGAAACATATAGTCTTTGTTATTTATTAGGAACTGATCATGTGGTTTTTTGTAACTTTTGTTTAAGCTTATAAAAATTGATCATCACTTTATAAATATATTACAATAATTGTTAATAGGGAGTCAACCGCTCTACGCACTGACTCTGGTAAGAATGAACTTCGAGAACAAAACAAATAAAAGACAGCAAAGAGACAGACAGCAAATTTAAAAACAGAAACCAAGAGAAAAATGGCCAGAGAAGAGCGCAACGACAGCAACCTCGCCTCGCTATGGCGCCTCGTTACACACGTAGTGTGGGACGCCCTGTGACGAGATAGGATGGCGATATTCGTAGGTTGGCTGGAGTGAGCTGGATGAGAGCGGCCAAAAACCGCGAGTGGTGGCGTTCTATGTCAAGCATTGGACAGGAATGGGCTGATGACAAACTCTAGTCGTTACTGTGGGTTCAAATGGACATATAGAAGAGTTTAGGAGGGTTATGGGTTATGAGTAAATAAATTTCTCCTCAACATTGTTGTCAAAGGACCTCGAGATTATACAGTTTTGATCACACATACAAGATTAAAAAATGGCGATAGTAGCTGTGTGATCAATATAGGTAGAAACAGCCATGTGGTGGCGGCTTTTTATAAGAATACTATCAACCCATCTCTTCCCTTGGGTGTCGTAAAAGGCGACCAATGGACTTAGAACTGCACAACCATCCAAAAGCTTATAGCGGCGACGGGCTCACCGCCTGTCACGCTGAGTGCAGTCACTGCTTGGTGAAGCGCGGACTACGGCAATGAAGTGCTTTTGCAGTGCTTTTGCCTAGTCCCTAACTAACCCTTGGGGGATAATAGTCATGATTATATGTATGTAAGTATGTATAGAATGGTATAGAAAGTAACATTTATTCGAGCAGTCACAAATAGAGGAATATCGATAGCTTAAGGTTACAAGCCAGTACGGCACCGCGCTCCTCGTTTAAAAAATTAAAGGAAGGAAATATTTAATACCGTCACAATTGATTCCTATTAATTTTGCGGACATATTCAACGAGACGAACCAAACTGATAACGACTTTTTGAAGGCGACAGGAATATTCATAACGCCAAAACATGGGCGAGGTCATACCTCATCTTACGATTGAATAAAATTCTTCATCAATTTAGTAATTATATAATAATAGCTTTTACCCGCAACTTCATCCGCGGTTACTGGTCTTTTATTTATCCCACGGGAACCCTTTAATAAAAAGTATCTAATATGTTGACCAGGGATATAAGGTATCACCACGCAAAATTTCATTGAAATAGGTCGAGCTATTTCGGAAATTAGCCCGTATAAAGAGACAAACAGACAGCAAAAATATATATTTTTTTATTATTTTCTTCTTTTTACAACTCACTGACTTGATTTTAACCATTTTTTATATACATTCATTCGACCTCTACAGTTTTATTACATAAATGTATAGATTTCTTAATGAATAATCATTTACATAACACTTAATCATATACTCGTAATATAAAAGTACAAAATAATTCGATATTTTCCATGTCGGCTATCTTCCTCAGCCCTTGGTATATACGTTCCACTGCTGGGCACGGGCCCAAACAAACACATGAGGAGAATGGGCCGTAACACCACCACACTGTCCAAATGCGGGCTGGTGGGTAGTTTCTACTTGCAACAGCAACCGGAACTAACGGCTTAACACCGTTTGCAAACAATAAATGATCCTATTGTGTCTGGTTTTCTAACCATGGACTGGTTAACGTGCATTCCGAAGCACATACATACATACATACAATCACGCCTGCAATCCCAAAAGGGGTAGGCAGAGTCCAAGGAGCACTGTGTTCCTTAAGAGCACATTTAGCCATACAAAAATTGGATTTGGTCAGACATCAGCACGGAGTCGGGGGTAGACCGCGACCCGTGGATGGATGCCGGAGGCAGCAGGCACAAAGCAGCAGTGTAGACCACTGCCCGTGGATAGGATTCCTGAAATTGTCGTGAACAGTGGAACCAACGCCGTGATAGGTGTCCAATACTTTGTGATTTCTCGCCTCTGTGCTTCTGTCCCGTGTTGGTCTGGGACACAAAAAGAATGCACCAACTGCTTTTCCTGCTTAGCATGTCGTAAAAGGCGTCTAAGGGCGTATTGGGTACTGGGTCTGTGATTGTGTAGGCGATGAGCTAGCCACTTGTTACTACTCTTTCACGATTTTTCATGTGACCAAACCCAATTTTTGTATGGCTAATTGTGCTCTTAAGGAACACAGTGCTCCTTGGACTCTGCCTATCCCTTCGGGGATTACAGGCGTGATTGTATGTATGTATGTGTATGTTTATTTGACACCAATTGTTTGTTGCGCCGACTCCAAACAGATATACTGTCTAATACAGAGACAGATATAAGAAACATTAAGAATAAGCTAATGCAGCACTGGTATTCTGACCAATACATATTTTATTTTTTTACAGAAAAATTGTTGAATTTTCATTGAAAAATCTATTGCCTAAATTAGAACAACCTGCTACAGAAAACAGCATTTATTGACAGTAAAAATCTTTAGCACCCTATATCACAAATTTCCTTGTTCACGCGCTTATACTACATAGCTCGAAGAGTTTGTGGAGGTTTTTGGTGTCGGGAACCGTGTCTTGTGGAGTACACGACAACGCCATATGCTAATAGTGGCCGGGGAGAGACCGTGTAGACGAGACTTTACACTTAAGCCGAGTGCTCACTTGCAGTCAGTGACCTTCCGCTCGCGCCTAAAAAATTTATGTTTGGAAATGAAGTTAGGTTATGTAATTAATTTTTAATTTAATTGATACATACTGGTTAGGGGTTTAAGCTAAATCAGTACACAAAAGTATTGTACACTTTACATGATAATTTTATAAACTTACATGATTAAAAAAAAAAAAGAATTTTTTTTTATTTCATTTACAAACCCTTTGATTACAATATTGTGCGGTAACAGTCCTGGTAAGTATATATAATACCTGTATTAGGAAGTTACCGCTCTTCCATTTCACAATATCAAGTTAGGTATGCAATTGTTGGTTCTTTTACAAAATTTATGTATCTTATTATAAATGATTACATTACTTACTTACATGATAAAGCCAGCGGTAGCCGAGTTAGGACGGACGGGGCACCACTCGTTCGAGAGGCCGCGGGAAACGCGGGTTCGATCCCACCGCCTGTACCACTGAGTTTGAATAAAACTTATTTACAGTTCATTGTGAATATCGCTTGCCTCACATTGTGCCCGGTGCATGGCAACAGGCTCGCCACCTGTTACATGGGGACCTAACATATCTAGCGAAATGTGGGTGTTTCACACCTCTGCCTGCCTACCCCTTCAGGGAAAGAGACGTGATGATATGTTATGATATCTTGTAACAGATTAATTACTCAATTCGTGGGAGCGAGACACAAAAACAGAATTAATAATTTTTGGTATTCCGGAATGCCGTCTGAGACACAACACGGTTTTGATGAAATGTAATTGTATATACTTATTCTAATAAATCAGTGCCAGAAAAAATATCTGTTTCTGCAGTTCCGAACCTGGGGTCAAAGATGGTGACACCTTAAACCACCACCGCCACCACCTGTAGGTTTTTAAGACGTTTATGGGCGAATTTATACTATATTGCAACAAGATTTCTAACAATGTTCTGGACCTACCATTAAGGGCGTTTAAATAACATATTAAGAATGTATTCAGCACTTAAGGACATTACTGCAAAAATTAATTATTCTTTAGAAATCGGAACTGTTTGGTCTTAAATATTAAATTAATATTTATTTTTGTTTCTTTCAATTTTGTGTTGGCAGATGTTATAGTTGGTGGTAGTGCTTCTAAGCCTGCCTAGCTAGCTACCACCGTCTTACCTAAATCTGTCGCCATAATAACGCCATAATAATAAATAAAGCATTCTTGTCTTCCGACCGGGAATTAGAGGTAAGATTGTTAAGGAATACAGGTGAAGCTCGCATCCACCCTTATCGTCTTTTACCACCAAGTGAGATGAAGCCGAAGAGCTTACCTGTCATATGTAAAAAAATACATCTAATGAACATCTTGCCTTACTTAATAGGAAAAGTTTTATTTTAGATATTTACGTTTTGAATCTATCTCCTTATCTATCTACCCACTCCCATGAAAACACAGCATTAACTTGTATCCCTTCAGACCTCGGAACATCGTAGCGATTGAATATAATATACATAGAAAATTGGGGACCATAGCGTATATTGTTTTATTTCATTTTAGAGATACAACATCAAACAACTTTTTTTTCTTGACACTTTTCTCAGAATAAGATTTTCTTGTGTTTTCTTATAATTTTATGAACGGAGGGCAATGATCTTTTTAAACATTGATGGCATAAAATTATTCTTTAACGAAGTAAAAATAATGTAACAGTTTCTGCATGTCCTATGGCGAATCTACACAATTTTTAAATATTAACTATTTTATTTTGTTTCTTAAGTTAGACTCTTAGGCCCGAATCAAACTCAGCGTAGATTTTTGCTTGTGTGTCAGAAAGAAATAGCACTATTCATCCACACATAACGCCATCCCTGTCTAACTGTGCTCAAACGGAGATCGCTTGAGGTTGATTTTGGAATACGGGCCTAACATTTTCTATTAGAACAAGCACTCTTCTTTTTATTTATAAATCCTTCTTGATATAAGGTGCTAATTTCATTACAAACAGTATGAGCTTTAGGTTTTAAAGAAGATTTCCTGCTACGTCCCGTAGCAGTTAGCATACGAAACGCTCGTAGCATTTGCGTGCTACGAATCATTGCGTTGAAATCTTTTGTTCTGGTATATTCTGTTCTGTTCTGACGTTTTTAGAATGTAATCAAAATTTTTATAAAATTTATTATATTTATTGATTTAAGGAAAACATACAGCATAATGCAACATGCAGCAGCTTATGACTATAAAAATATGTCTATAACAAAAGCCAATAATCATATATTTCCTATTTTATCTGCTAAGAAACAGCCTTTTTTCTGCCTAATCCGTATAAAAACAAACACATAAGTTTAAAATTACAAAATATTAAATAAGGTTGTTGGTAATTAGTATACACTACATACAAAAACGAACGTTTTGCCTTTTTTGACGGGGTGCGTTGTAATAACCAGTTAGTACTGAGATTAATCCGAGGACACATAATACCTTTAATCCTTAATTCGTTGCATTCGAGCCCTATATTTGTATACAACTAAAAAGGAAATAATCCACACACTGACCTCCTGAAGCGTAGGCATAAGCTCGTAAAACTTCTTTCAGCCAGGAAGCAATAGTTATATCTTCAGATACAGTCTTGCGTGATCACGTAATGCAAGCACACCTCCCAAAAGTATTCGCAGATGCCACCACAACCAGACATTTACAATGACTATGTCCGATATTAGCAGATTTATTTGCAATTAAATATTTTAAAGCGAGGAATTTAATTTCAACTGACGCGTACTGGCACAGATTATTAAAAAATAAATACAACGTGCACAGGAAAAATGGCCCCGCAGCGGGATTTAAAAACGAAGTAGTTCCTCATTTAAAATATTGGCTTATTTAACCAAGTTGTAAAGAGGAAGTTGGTAAAATTAACAACATTACATTACATTATCATCACGTGATAAAGGTGTACCAGAATTTCGTGACAAAATTTGTAGAAGAGAATACCGGGGAAATAGGACTACACGATCTTGATACTATTTAATTTTAATATTTTTTAGTAGTAATATGATTGATAAATGTATGGTACGAGGCTTACAAAATTACAAATTATACAATTTACTATTGATTACATTAAATTATAAAAAAATAAAAAGGAAAGATTGAAAAGGATACCATTACAAAATTATTATTGTTGCTTATGTACAATTGACTCAAGGACTTTGGATAGGATAGGACGTATGAATATGGGGCGGTACTCGGGAAAGGAGGAAGGAAAACAAAAACTTTCCTCCACGCGGCAGGGAAATTGTGCATTAAAGAGAAATTGATTATGTGAGAGATCATAGGCCCAATGTCATCCAGCACAGGGAGAATCATCTCAATACCAAGAACATCACTGCCAACGGCTTGGGAAGATATGAAAAGGGCACTCTTCTTGACGGCATCATCCGAGACTGAGGTGAAGGAGAAAGCAGGACAATCAGAAATTTATTGATATGTCATTTTTACGAAAAACTAGGAAAAATCCAAAATCTTGGAAGAAAAATTTACTTATACCAAATATGAACTGTAACCGAATTAAATAGCAAAGATTCTTCAATAGAAATTTTAACTTGTGGTAATATTTTGTAATTCATGTCAAACGCTTCCATCGGATTGACTGCGCATGATTCACTTTTACTTTTGATCACGACAGACATTGATTCGCTAGTTACTAACCGCATATCCTGCCTGGCCAAACCTATTTAGTATTAACAAACCCATTGTTTTCAATTCAACTATAAATGTTCTGAAGTTGATCCCTTATATTAGGTACTTATTATCCTTAGAGTTAAAGTTGTGTTATAGTTATCAATTAAGACTATAGTTTAATAATAATGGATGTGGATTTTAACATCATTAGCATGTAGGCCAACCAATTCTGTAAAGAATATTAAAAAATCCTGTTGTTCTTAGCAGAGTGTTGGTATACGAGATCAACCAAATAGGCTAGTTGATCCTTTTTTTATTGGGCCCCAAATGATTCATTACTGTTAGCGATCACCACAAAAAATAAAATGTGCCGTAAAGTCAAGATTTTGGTAAACAATTCAATGCGCATGCGTGACACAGGCTGACACAGCCGACAGATAAGCTTGATTGGTTGCGACTGGCGTTTGGCGGATTTTGACGATGCGTAGTATTTGTTTACATGTTACTTTTACTTTTCCCAATTTTTTTTAACATTTTTATATTTAATTTCTACAGCAATCCCTTATTTATATTTATTGAACTTGGTTTATTTCGGACCCTTGGTATATTTTATGTACTAAATACTATATGAATTAAACATTTATTTTACAAATAATGTTAACTGTTAATAATGTTAACAAAATAATGTGTTCATCACATAGTATTTAGTACAAAAATATATACCAAGCCCGAAATATACCACGTTCGATAAATATAAATATAAATATAAGGGATTGCTGTAAAAATGCAATTTAAATATGTTTTATTTTTACTTTCTTTTTCATCTGCCTAAAACGCTATCTACCATGTTCGTGAAATTAGTTGAGTAACGATTCATGTAAACAATTACTACGCGGAGAGTTTGGCGGCATTTGACTAATGGCGGACGTGATTTTTATTTCGATGATTGTAATATTGTTTCGGAGTGGATATTGTTACGAAAAATCAGTGTAGTTTTGTGTAATAACTGTCTGTGATGATGTGCAATGTTGAGGATTATCGAAATAAGCGTCATGTGGTGTGAAATGTGATAAGTTTTTTATCGTGGTAATCCACCTTATCCAAGTAGCACCACAGTGTCTGCCATCAATCGTTTGACGTCGAACTCTCCCAAGATGCATTGAAATGCATTACACTAGCATTTCAATGCAAACTACTGAATAAATAGAACACTAAAGACTTGGCTGTATGGGTTTCGTTCCCTTTGCCTTCCCTACATGGGAGAATTTTACAAAAACAATTACTACGCATGATCAAATTCCGTCACACGCCAGGCGCAACCAATCATGCATGTCTATGGGCTTTGTCAAACTGTATCACGCATGTGTTTTGAATTGTTTTTGACAGTGAAGCGAAAATGTAAATTATAATTTAAAATTTATTGTGAGAGAAAAAAACAATATATTATTTTTATGGTGATGGCTAACAGTAATGAATCATTTGGGGCCCAATAAAAAATAGGGTCAACTAGCCTATTGTATTTATTTTGCAGAAAGACCAAGTTTATAAAAAGCATGGCTGCATGAGTAAATATTTGTCTTTTTTAAAAATGGCCCCTGGTCTGTCAATGTCACTGTCATTTTGATAAGCGTATTTTTACGTTATCGCTCGGCTCTAATCAAAGCG
The DNA here is from genome assembly GCA_910589355.1 of Parapoynx stratiotata. NCBI lineage: Eukaryota > Metazoa > Arthropoda > Insecta > Lepidoptera > Crambidae > Parapoynx > Parapoynx stratiotata. The sequence continues at coordinate 16,662,606 of OU342464.1, forward strand.
TTGCTAATTACAATTGCAGATAAGATGTTTAACTTAATTCCATTGCCGTCAACTGCGCCACTCGTCTCACAGTCGCAGCGTTAAAATGTCGGCCCTAGTCATAAAAAATACAAGTTTACTAACAACATTAGCGAAATGTGTAAATGGATCTACAAAACGGCTTTCCTCACATTTTGTTTACTTTCCTGACAAAGAATGTCCTGTGGAAGGTAAGTATTAGTAAAAAAAGAACATCCCAATTCTTCATTTTTATCGGTGACATCTACCTACATGTTTTATAAAAAAAACAACTAATGTTCATTGAGATACGAATTAAAGTTTGATAAGCACCTTTCTTCAATTATTTTTAATTTACCATTATGAAAATATGAAAAATTATGCAGGACCTTTATGTATCGAAAATTATTCATTATTGTAGAAATATAACCTAACTAAATAAAAGGTTTTCTTTCTAAATTTACAGGAGAAACCACCAAAATGAACATGATGCAGGCAATCAACAATGCCATGGACATCACACTGAAGAATGATCCAACTGCAGTATTGTTTGGTGAGGATGTTGCCTTCGGTGGTGTGTTCCGGTGTGCACTGGGGTTGCAGGTACCATGATGATAATAATAATAATCCTTTTTTCAACAAACTAAGTTCTCGTATAATATTTATATTGTAGTAATATATTTTTGTAAGAAGGCCTTAGGCACTTATGCTATTATAGGATTAGTTATATTCTACATTTGTGTGATACTTCCATTATGGAATTCATCTGTTGGTTACAAAAGGCTCATAATCATAACCTAAATATAATGATACTAGATTTATTGTTGAAAAATTATGATGTGTAAACACATTCATAATAATTAATTTCTTTACATTTATTCTTAAATGTATTTACTGAGGTTGATGTGCACCAAAATACAGGAGCTGTGTGGTGATTATTGAATACATTTTGTTCATGACTAATAATAATTACTGAGCTTGCAATACATAAAAATTCAAATATTAGTTTACTTCTATTGTCATTAGTTATATAGTTATTATTATAAAGGTAAGGGTATTACATTCTTTATTACCCTCTAAAGTAAGTGAAGTATTACATTTTTATGAAATTATTATTTGGAAATTTTGAGTGCTAAACTTAGCTTGTAAAATATTTTTTATTTATTTTATTTTTTAGCTTCAACAATATTCAGGAAGTCACCAATCCTTACTTTAATTTCAGGAAAAATATGGCAAAGACAGAGTGTTCAACACCCCATTGTGTGAACAAGGCATTGCTGGGTTTGGCATCGGGCTAGCCACTGCTGGAGCCACTGCCATTGCTGAAATACAGTTCGCTGATTATATATTTCCAGCTTTTGATCAGGTGTGTACTAAAAAAAACTTTATTTTATATGTAGTAAATCTCTAATTTGGTTACGTCTTAATGTACTGTTCCTATATGTATTTTTATAAGATAGATATTGTGATATAGATTTTTCATTTAGATTATAAAATATTCTGCAGAAAAAGCAGTAATTTTGGAGATTATTATTAATTGATCCTTGCGTAATATTTGCTGCGTGCTGTACCTCGCGTCGCGTGTTTTTACATGAACTCGTCATGGATCCTTATTATTAAGAGTACAAAGCCCAATTTTTTAGGTGACTGTTTTGGTATGAATTCTGGCCACATTCTTTATTTCCGTCCTTTACATACAGCATCGTGAGTTTGAATGAACATACCACAACGTCAACGACGGTAGTAGTTTAGTTTAGTAGGGTGACCATATTAAACACAATTTGAATAAACGTACTTTATTTATTTGTTTCAGTTACCTGGTATTAATAACGAATTCAAGTATGACTATGTGCTTTGTAAAACGACGACTGTAATCCCCAAAGGGGTAGGCAGAGTCAAAGGAGCACTGTGTTCCTTAAGACCACATTTAGCCATACAAAATTGGGTTTGGTCAGATTAAAACTTATGTACCCGTAAGAATGCGTCTCTCAACTAAAAAATGGTGTTTCTGAGCCCCTTGTAGATTACGAGAAGTCAAACATTATCCTGAATTCGAAAGAGATGATAACAAAATTGTTTTCAATAATCATTCTAAGTATAATACAACAATCGGTTTGACATGGATGAAGATTTTCTTAGCATCTAGTAGAGGCTCAGAGACATCCATTCTCGTTTGGATTCTTTTGGAGATGTCTTTAATGATCTTGATGTACTGCTAACTGTTGAACTATATGTAAATTAATATGTGCTGTGTAGCTGGTGAACGAGGCAGCCAAAGCGCGCTACCGTTCTGGCGGGCGCTGGGAGTGCGGCGCGCTCACCGTGCGCGCGCCCGCCGCCGCCGTCGGCCACGGCGCGCTCTACCACTCGCAGAGCCCCGAGGCCTTCTTCGCGCACGCGCCGGGCCTCAAGGTGACGTCACACACACACACAGACACACGCCGCCGTCGGCCACGGCGCGCTCTACCACTCGCAGAGCCCCGAGGCCTTCTTCGCGCACGCGCCGGGCCTCAAGGTGACGTCACACACACACACAGACACACGCCGCCGTCGGCCACGGCGCGCTCTACCACTCGCAGAGCCCCGAGGCCTTCTTCGCGCACGCGCCGGGCCTCAAGGTGACGTCACACACACACACAGACACACGCCGCCGTCGGCCACGGCGCGCTCTACCACTCGCAGAGCCCCGAGGCCTTCTTCGCGCACGCGCCGGGCCTCAAGGTGACGTCACACACACACACAGACACACGCCGCCGTCGGCCACGGCGCGCTCTACCACTCGCAGAGCCCCGAGGCCTTCTTCGCGCACGCGCCGGGCCTCAAGGTGACGTCACACACACACGCCGTCGGCCACGACCCACACATGCGCCACGCGCTCTACCGAGGGGGTCCTATTCTAGTGTTCTGGGTCTAAGGGTGACCACACTGACTTCCTAACATCGCAATCACCACACTTGCAGGTGGTAATCCCCCGCGGCCCCATCGCAGCCAAGGGGCTCCTCCTGTCCTGCATCCGCGACCGCGACCCGTGCGTGTTCCTGGAGCCCAAGATCCTGTACCGGTCGGCCACGGAGCTGGTGCCGGTCGAGGACTATACCCTGCCGCTTGGGAAGGCTCAAGTGCTTAGAGAAGGTGTGTAACGGAAATTTTTGGCCCTTTATCAAAGTTGCTCTAATGGGCTTATCTTAACAATTTTTCTTTTTATTGCTAGTTTGTTTACAGGCTTCTTCGGCTTAAGTGTTCAGAGACCTAGGATATTAAATCAAGAGGCTTTGAATTGAAATCTAATGGAGACAGGTTTTTGTGTAGTGAATGCAAACATTTATAGTTAAATGGTATAGTTACATGTTTATTTATACTCTTTTATGAGATCGGTGATAACGGAACACATACATGTAGCGGCATATAACTTTGTTTCTGACCGATAGCCAATCGGCGGCATCTAACTTATGTGATATGCCGCTATATATATAAACAAGTTAGGGACTTACTTGGAATTTATCTGAATTTAACCTTTACGGGAATCATACTAGATGGAACTTTATTGTTTTTTTTTAACAAACAAAAATCATTTATTGTCAACTAATTGTACATCTCCATAATAAGCCCTGGCTACCAAACTAGCGCTAGCTGTGTGTCAGCAGCCAGTTCCTACCCATTTTCATATTACATATTGTTGTTGAACACGGTTCAAAATCAAAAATAAAAAAAAAAATGAGTAGATGGATACTTATATTGATATTCTTTTTTAATAAAAATATGAATACGAATATGTGGTCTAAGATAGAGAACGCAACTCAAATAATCATATTCGCTGTTGCCTTGAAATTTAATTTATGATATTTGTATTCATCACGCAGGTGACGCCGCAACACTGATAGGCTGGGGCACTCAGATCCACGTTCTGTTGGAAGTGGCTCAAATGGCCGAAGAGAAGCTGGGAGTGAAGTGTGAAGTCATCGACCTCATGTCCATCCTGCCCTGGGACGAAGAGGCTGTTTGCAAGGTAAAACGAATATATAAATACACAGTGCCCCTACTTTTCTTAATAAAAACATAAGAAAAATAATTGTATACGATATTCGTAGACCTTTTTCTCCAAACATTTGGTAACAAGCTACCAGTCCCTTAAAAACAAACGGATCGCAATCATGCGATGGAATTGTGGCTGTGCCTACTTATCTCTACTCATTACCCGAGATCCCACAACGCATTATTGATTATCATTGTTTCAGTCTGTAAAGAAAACCGGCCGTTGTCTCATATCTCACGAGGCTCCATTATCCTCAGGATTTGGAGCTGAACTAGCGGCCACTATACAGGTACAACATATATCCGAAATTTCGATTGATGTTTTCTGTGACCATGCAACGGGTAGTATAAGGCAATCACCCTCAGCCTATATACATCCAACTGCTGGGCACAGGCTTTTCTCATGAGAAGTATGGGCCACCACGCTGGCCCAATGCTGGTTAGTGAGTAGAAAGGGTTGCAAAAGCGACCGGGACCAACGGCTTAACTTGCCTTCCGAAGCACAGAGGAATTCAAGATCACAAATTTTTGGTCACAAGACAAGCAACTCTTCACCTTTAGGTGGAAGCGAGCTTGACCTGCATTCCTCAACAACTGAGGAACTGGCTATCTCACCTCTGATTACCGGAACACAACAATGCTTTATAACATTGTTAATAAGGCGACAGATTAGTACGATGGTGGTAGCTAGCCAGGCAGGCTTAGATAGAAGCCGTACCATCAACCAGACCTACTAGAAAAACTCCTGCCCCCGTGGGAAATTGAACCCCGGACTTCCGGATCAACACCCGGTGGTGTCAACCACTAGACCAGAGAAGCGGTGGAAAGTCTATTTAGCTATTTACGATTAAATAAGGTTCTTGACACATTGGTCTGTTCCTTTGTGTCCCTTCTAGAATTTTTTGTTGCGTTAAATACCGAAACTATATTTTAACTGTTTATATCCCACAGGAGCAATGCTTTCTCCACCTCGAAGCGCCAATCGCCCGCGCCACCGGTCTAGACGCGCCCTTCCCGCACGTATTCGAACCTCTATACCTGCCCACTAAATGGCGCTGCTACGACACCCTTACACAACTCTTAGACTACTAAAATAACTCGTATACGATGAATTAGTCATATAAACAACAAATAAAACAGCTTGTATGCGACCAATAAGTCGTGTAAGCCAATTGCCTTAACATAACTAAAAAAATGTAACCTATAAATCCTAACCTATGATTTTTAGAGAAACATATTTTACTCTGTCAATAAACTTTTGGGAGAAGGAGTCTAATAGTAGAGGTTTTGAATTATTTTATAGTTTAAATGTTATCTAATATTTAGATTATTTTGTTAGATTTGGAGACGTTTGTGAAAAGATTGTGATTTTACATTTAAATAAATGCTTTGTCAATTATGCCTGACCTGGATATTACACAGTTGTCTTTTTTGCTCGTGATTAATATATTTTTTAACGTTTTTCCACTAAGTTTAAAGAAACTTGAATGAATGGAAACCCTAGTTAACATTTTTTTTTGACCTTACACGTTTTAAATTTAATTAAATGTTATTGCCATAAATTCTGAGTTGAAGAATCCGACATTTATTTGCAACAAAATAAAAAGTAGCTTATTTCTTAATCTTTTTTATGAATTGAAAAGAAAGTGAAGAAGTGTTGCTTAACTTCAAATAAAGTGATTTTGAGTTATTTGAGAAAAACATATTCTGACCAAAATACGCAGTTTCATATTAAAGGTAATGTTTTATCATATAAAATAGACACTAAACAGTTAAATTAAACATTAAAAGGGATAATAATACGTCGAATGAATGAAAAAATGCGTTTTTAAATTGGATTTATCAACGTTTGATATAACATGGCTAGATGTTCCTGTTTTTGAACTAATAAGATTTACCTTTATGTGACGGCTACTACTGACGGCCATATTGAAAGAATGCACCACGTTGATTGGTTGAGGAGGATTTGCCTTCATTTGATAAAAATGGCAAGTCGGATTTGTCTTGATTTGTTAAAAATACATGATTTGTTTGTCGTTTGCCTTAAAATATGATCGGATTTATCTTTGATTGTTAAAATTAACATATATAACCTTTTTAAAGCTTTTATTTGATACCAAAATGACAAATATTTCTTTATATGGAGTTACCTTCGTTTGAAGTTAAGCGACACAATATTCTCTACTAGATATCAATAACAAGTCTGAAGTTGACCTCATTAAATATACAGTAAAGAAAATTAACGATGCATTTAAAAAATATATACTTAAGAGTAAGTAATAAAAATTTATTTATATAAAGAAAGAGAATAAATAAATATTAAAAAAAAAATTGTTGGGGTTCCTCCGAGATGTTAAATAAAAATAAAGGTGGACTGTATAACTGGTTTACTATCACGTCTTTAAGAGTAATTCGCCGATAGAATACGCGGTAGGATGTTAGCGCGGTGGTGTCCCGGAGCGAGTGGTCGAGCGGCGCGTTGAACAGTAGCCTCGAAACCGGCTTTCGGTTCGATGCCCGCCGGCCGCGCGTCTCCTCTCGCACTGTTGCCGCACAATATAAAAATGTACTTTTTTTTTTTAGCTTTATATCCATTTGCTAAGGTCCACAGTAAGTTTACATATAAAAATAATATTACATAAGTTTTTAACTGTATATTCATGAAGTGTAAACTGGAGTAAATCTTCAAAAAAATTTTGAATATTTATATGACATTATTTCAACCTATTAAAAAATACATTTTTTTTCTCGATAAATCCAGGAAAACTAATGGGTGGTTAACCTAATCTATTATAATATTTTTATTGACAAGCATAACTTAACTATAATTTCATAATTTACATGTTTCCTGTTTAATTATAGAATCTGAAATGTTAGTTTTATTGTTATAGATTTTTAGCGTTCGAAAGATTTAAATTTTTTTATAAGCAGTGCAAATTATCGAAATAAAAATGATTCACAACAAATTGTACTTTTATTATCTTGATTTTTAATTTTAGGCTCGTGACATTGTTAAAATATTTTATTTTATCAACACAACAGATTACATCATGACTAAAAGCTATAACATACTAATTGCATAGATATATGTTTGCATAGATTTCTGTTTTGTCTTGTGCACTGGTGTCGCTTCTCTTACATCCTGAGATCTCACACACCTGTAACGGGTTGACTGGAAGATATCCCTTCTAGAGATAAGTCCTCCCTTGTATACTTCTGCTTTTTACATTGTTTCTTTTTTTTTATGTGCAATAAAGATTTAATATATATTTATACTTTTATACAAGATATAATCCCTTTACGTGTTATCACGCCAAGCCAAGAATGAGAAACAATACAATTTCTTTATTAAAGTTGCTTAAACTAACAGCTCTCAATCCAAATTATATTAAACTGTAATGAATCAGCTATTAACCTTTTATAATAATTTATTATTATTATTGAAATAATTAATATCATATGAAGGGGATTTCCCTGAGGATGTCTTTCAAAATATTCCTGAAGCGAACCAGGCTAGAGTTGAATATGGTGAAGCGTAGGCTATATTCCTCGTATAGTCGACATAAACTAGATAAGGGTTCGTTATGCGAGATATTATTGCGCGATAAGGGTTACTTTATCATACTGTTGTTATACCTACCTATTAAAATTATCGTACGATATCTTTAATATTTTCATACTAAAATTAAACAACTGTTTCACTTACATCAATTTATTAGAAAAATGAAAGATCAAACCTTATAAACAAAGCTAGAAATTAAGAACAGTTAGAACAAATGCTTAAAATAAATGTCAATCTTAATAAAATACAACACAGGTGAATTGTTGTGCTGAAGTTTAAAATCAAAATTGAAAACTAATGCAAAAAAATGTACATGTATCTGAAATATCTTAGGCATCTTAAAAACTAACTACATCTCTCAACAATTTGTTCAAAATATTAGTAAAATTCAGTAACAAATACAAGCTTTACCACTAACTTACCTCTACTATAGAAAATAAAACCTTGTGATGTTAGGTATTTACAAAAAATGTCAAATGAGCAGAATTTAATTCATTAATAATATCTAAACATTTTATTAAAGCATGCGAAATTATAAGGCAGTTACATTTGACCAGCACCTCTTATATCAATAGTTATCAGATCCAGTGCATCACTGCAGATTGTGAATGTTTCTGTTCACAATTAATTGACAATGACCAGGCAGTGGCATGGCAATGCGCAAGAGGAAATTAACATCCAAAATATAACTTTAGAATAAACTGTGCCTAACACCTGTAATACAACAACGTGGATATATTTCGACGATAAACTTTCGCCTTTGACTTGCTACTTAAACTAAACTAAGATGAAAAATATCCAATAAGTTGGCATTTACATGTGGATTACCATTATGCTACAGATTATTATGAACAAGAAATAATTTAAGCTGCAATTTTACATTAATGTGTCATTCAAATTATCAATACTATATAAACATATATTTAGAAGTTTCCAACAATCAGCAATGTCATAATCTTTAGATGAAATGAGCTATTTTGTAATAATGTGAAATAGGTATGTTAGTCTTGCAATAAATAATCCACAAGCATCTATAAAATTACATCATATTAGTAAATTTCGTACAATGTCGTAATTAAAACAGTCAGTACACAAATAAAATTTGATACTTCCAAAATGTATGCTTTTACTCCTCCCAATTATTACGTCGTTGACGGGAAGGTGTCAAATAGGGACCAGATGATGGAGAATTGGGAAACCGTTGCATGTATCGCTCCAAATGTAAGTATTTGACCGTAATAAGGTTGCCTTCATACCACCACCCGTGTAGGCTCCTGTACACGACGCCCGCGTCGGCCGGAGTCACACACTTGACGTACACGCAGCATGATGTCCTCTCTATGTCGATATGTAGGATATTACAACGTTCTCCACACTTCTCTAATATAGCATCTTGGATAACAGTCCTCAAATTCGGGTTAGTATCATTTTTGTCAAACATATGGCGAATCTTAAGGCAGGGTGTAGGGGAGACAGTCAAATTATTAACGGATCCTTCTTGAGTTTCAAAAGCTTGACCTTGCCAAGCTGCACTACGTTTTGGGCTACTGCTGTGAGAAATCCAGCGCCAAACTCTGCAATCTTCTCCATCCACTGACTGGACCTCCATCCTAACCCTACTCTCATTTTTTTGAATGAACTTAACAGCAGAATCCCAAACTGAAGCCATTTTTTCTCTATTTTGTGGGGATATAAGCGTGTCGCGGACATGGTCCACCGATATGTATGGTTCTCCACTGTCTTCAGTCTCTTGAGATATCACTTCAATTATCTGCTCCACCATGGTATATATTTCTTCACTTTTTCTTTTCTGGTACCTCAAATAGTATTTGTAGCATCTTTGCAACCCCAATAGAAGGATGGAAAGAATTCCAATAACAATAAGTGTAGAGCCAGCTGAATAAAGTGTGTTAACTAGTAAGCAAGTCATGGGCGTTGATGGGTCTGTGAGAGCTAGTGCCACAGTCCCTTTGTTTCTTTGTTGCACCACAATATCAGTTGATGTAATAGGGGTGTATTCAACATCTTTTGTGTATAGATTTTTCAACTGCACAACACTGAGTCCCCAACGAGGGTTATTTACAATCAATACTTGTAAGTTATTTAGATCTGTTCGGCACTGGCTAACATCCACTGAGCCAGCCTTGGCATTAGCCATATCTATAATCTCTCTCTCGGTTAGATATGGCACAGCTCCTGGAGTGCTGCACCTATAGGCAGCAGCCCGTACAGTTAGTTCAGGGTGTATAACTTTCAGCAGATCTTTAGCATAGATCACTTGTTCTTTTGGCACACAGTTTATTCCTGGTCTATTACCTGGTATATTCAATTGACATATTGGAATGACACTGTTCTGATCATCCACCACTGAAGTAATATCATTTCTCTTAACTATATACATAAAAAATAAGCAAAAAAAAAAAAGTGCTACTAATACAACTAGGGCCAAGGAGACAAGGTTATTCTTCAAGAATTTCTTGTCATTAGCTGTCTTGTAATCAGCAATTTCAGACCTAGAGACACCAGTGATATAAGATCTGCGCTGCAGGATTGTGCTTCCATTGTTTACATCACGGTCATACAATGTTGGCTTATTTGGCTCAGCTTTGAGTGTTGACAAACGTTTAGTAAAACTGCTCAAGTATGGAGATTCTATTTCATCTGTATTAGAGGTTGTTGGTTGGTAAGTACTTGATGCAAATCTTGGTGTGTAAGTACTACCCGAGGGCCTGTCTCCTAATGTTGAAGTCAAGCCAAGTCTGGTGCGAATGGAATTTAGGTGGTCTGATGAAGACGGCGAAGCTGTGAAACCAGGCGAAATAGATGGACGGGAGAAAATAGAAGTCTTTGGTGGGCTGGTACCAGCATCAACTGTGGGGTGAGTGCTTGAGATGTAGTCACTAGAGCGCGAATTGCTCCGGAATATAGATGATGTCTTTTTACCACTATCTACGTCACTGTCCGACCCTGTCTCATAATCATCCTGGTCATTGCCAGCATATGTACGGGTGACGCGTCGGGTGGTCACTGTTTCTACTTCCTCGTGTGTGCGAACTGGTGACTTTTCTTCCTCTGACTCCGAACCCTTATCAGAATCAAGTTTCACTGGAGTACTCTTCGGCGGTGGCTGTCGTTTAGTCTTATTGGTGACCGGAGGCAACATCGCCCCACCAGTAGTAGCACGACGACCTCTCTTTTCTTTAACATTATTAGTTGTATCTAAGTCAGATTCTTCACCACTGGAATAACGAGCAAGAGACCGCCTGTTTTCCACCTTGCTGTCAACGCTATTTCGAGGTTTACTCTTGTTATCCAATACAAGTTTGAGTTTTTTAACCAAGAGGTTTCTCGTCGAAGCTGTAATAGGCATTATAGGAAATCCATGCTCGGCCAGCTTCGTTCGAAGCTCCGCATCTGACATTGAGTCAACCTGATCGGCCATTGTGAAATCTGCAAGCACAAACACGCAGGTTATTTACACAATATAAAACGAATAAAACAATAATAAATAAAATAAATGATAATAACCCACCTTTTCTCAAATAATAGTTGAAAAATTACGTCAAAAATTACAAAATTCACCGGCGCGTCATGTCGCACGCATTAGCAAAAAGTCAAAAACGTCGTTATTTGGTGTTGCCACTAGACAAGAATTATTTATATATTTTTTTATATTGTTAATGACCATGGATACAGAGTTCTTCAGTCGTATAGAAAGTTTGGCGCCAAATGGTCAATGGTAGACACTGTGGTGCTACTTTGATGAGGTGGATTACCTCAATAAAAAATTAATCACTTTTCACACCGCCTGACGCTGATTTCAATTATCCTTTACATTGCATATTATCACAGACACTTAATAAACAAAACTACACTGATTTTACGTAACAATATCCACTCCGAAACAATATTACAACATGGAAATAAAAATCACGTCTACCATAGGCAGATGCCGCCTAAGAAACCACAATAATATTTTAGGCGGTCTGCGAGTGCTGCGACTACAGATTAGTAAAATACGTTAAATACCGAAGACTTGGCTGTATGGGCTCCGTTCCTTTTGCCTTCCCTACAAGGGAGAATGAGGAGCAATACTAAAAGCTCGGAGCAGATGGCGCTCTAGACGACTGGTCTTTATAGTAGATATTTCTTTTTAATCTGTGTTTGTGCATTGTTTACTTCTCGTGTCAAGTGTGTTGCGATTTTTATTCATTTTCTACCAGTTTTTCTACGAAAATACGTTTAAAATGTATTCCTTTTTGTCTCTACTTGAGTTACAAATTGAACTTAAAAAGAGAAATGCGTCGGTAGCTAGAAAAGAAGCTGATCTGGTAGAAAAGTAATATTGTAAGTATTGTATCATATGAGTCGTTATTTCAATGATTGTTCTGTGATTTTCGCTGTGAAAATATAGTTTCTTTCTTTTAGGTCAAAGGCTTATGATAGAAATCAGAACTTTGGTTTGAGAATTAATACGCAAGAAGACCAATCGTACATATTCACCTGATAAATACAAAGACGTCAATGCTGATTTGCCGCTTCCAAAAATATCCAGACTTAGTATACAAGATTATTTCCAAAGGTAAGCTATTAAGTGCATAAAAACATCACATAATATCCGTTTACATTCAAATGGTGTATAACTTATATTTTTTACAGATTCAACACTATTGATAGTGTTGACCCAATCGAAGGGTGTACTTCTCTATGAATCGCGACATCTTTTATCCCGTCGGTTCTGTTTCGAAAATAATTATACGTATTTACGAGGGCAGTGCAAAGCGAGCATGAAGAAAGTGGTTTATTTATTGGACATAAGAACTAGCCAAGATGATCTAATTGAAGAATGTCACTGCAAGTGTTCAGCTGGAAGTGGAACCTAATCTAGCTGTAAACATGTTGCTGTTTTGTTGATAGGTGTTATAGTTGATGAATAAAGTTTATCCATGTAATAAATATATTTGATACTGTTGATTCGCTCACAATAAAGAATTAACCAAGTTTGGAATTACATTTAATCTGCCTTAATTTCATTATTGTCAAAAAAATTTATCCTCTGCCGATAAGTTTATTACATTGCTTCGATAATATTGTTTTTAGTGAACCATCGGCCTAAGAGTTGAATATACTAGATGAACATTTTTATAGGATTCAAAACCAGTATAAAAATAAAATTGTTTTGTCATCCTTTTTATACCTATTTATAGATCCAATATGCACATGATCAATGTGAGTGCTTTTTGAGGCATTTGCTGGTAAAGGTATTATACTGTCTACATTATTTGTTCCTAGGTCTATGGGTAAAGCCAAATCATTTATATTATTTTGTTCATTGCTAGTTGAAGGTTATGATTGTGAGTCTAATGAATATGAATACTCCTCCCAAAATAATCACTTTCTATAAAATGTGCTGCACATAATCGCGCAGTATTATTTGCTTTGAAGTTTTTGATACGCAAAGCATTTTCCCACTTTAACTTCGTTTTGGATCCTTTGGAAATATATAGACTCCTAAATTTTTACAAAATTTTGCACAATACTGGGTCATTTTGTAAGTAAAGTGTTTAACTGAGATGTTTACAAAACTTTTCAAACTTTCCAATGACAGCTACAGAAAGTACCACAGATTAGAGAGAATACGAAAGTACACTTACTCCTACGCCACCTATCGGGATAAAAAGTCAGTACTGCTCCTCATTTAAGAGGAGTTTTTGGCGGCATCCAACTATGGCTGACGTGATTTTTATTTCAGTGTTTTTAATATGTTTCGGAGTTATCTTGTTGCATAAAATCAGTGTTGTTATACAAAACAAGTAAGTGTCAATATTGATGAGCAATATGGAGAATCATTAAAATAATCGTCAAGTGGTGTGAAAATTGATGGGATTTTTATCGTGGTAATCGAATCACACCACATCGAAGTAACAGCACAGTGTCTACCATCGATCGTTTGACGCCAAACTCTTCCAAGATGCATTGAAATGCTTTACACTTACTAGCATTTTAATGCAAACTACTGAAGGAAAGTATTCTACTGTTAACGTGTGGCTCAAAAGGTCTTGCAGCCAAAGCCGTAAAACCGAATATTAAAAAAAAGAGAATTTAAGAAAAAAAAATAGGTTTGGCGGCATTTGATTAATGGCGGACGTGATTTTTATTTCGATGATTGTAATATTGTTTCGGAGTGAATATTGTTACGGAAAATCAATGTAGTTTTGTGTAATAAGTGTCTGTGATGATGTGCAATGTGGAGGATTATCGTAATAAGCGTCAAGTGGTGTGAAAAGTGATGAGTTTTTTTATTGTGGTAATCCACCTCATCCAAGTAGCACCACACTGTCTGCCATCGATTGTTTGACGCCAAACTCTCCCAAGATGCATTGAAATGCATTACACTAGCATTTCAATGCAAACCACTGAAGAAATAAAATATTGAGACTTGGCTGTATGGGTTTCGTTCCCTTTGCCTTCCCTATATGGGAGAATTAAAAAAAAAAGAGTTTGGCGGCATTTGCCTAATGGCGGACGTGATTTTTATTTCGATGATTGTAATATTGTACGGAGTGGATATTGTTACGTAAAATCAGTGTAGTTTTGTGTAATAAGTGTCTGTGATGATGTGCAATATGGAGGATTATCGAAATAAACGTCAAGTGGTGTGAAAAGTGACGAGTTTTTTATCGTGGTATTTTATCGAGGTAATCCACCTCATCCAAGTAGCACCACAGTGTCTGCCATCGATCGTTTGACGCCAAACTCTCCCAAGATGCATTGAAATGCATTACACTAGCATTTCAATGCAAACTACTGAAGATATATATATTGCAGACATGGCTGTATGGGCTTCGTTCCCTTTGCCTTCCCTACGGGAGAATTTAAAAAAAAAAAAGTTTTTGGCGGCATTTGACTAATGGCGGACATCATCACAGACACTTATTACACAAAACCACTGAATAAATAAAATACTGAAGACTTGGCTGTATGGGCTCCGTTCCCTTTGCCTTCCCTACATGGGAGAATTATATAACAACAAAAAAAAAATAGGAATTCACAAAAATTAGTGATTAAACATATCTCTCTAATCTGTGGATTAAACTTTAAAGTTTTTGGTATTAAAAATTTCTTGAAGTTAGTTTTTATTAGTTCTGATCTTCGAAAAATTTCGGAAGTCGTGTACTTGTGTAAATTTTTCTGTGATCAACCAAAAGGTAAGCCGAATTATTTTTCACAAAAGTATTTAAAACTTAATACTTTTAAGAAAAATAATTAGTTATTTTCTAAATAAGTATTTTTTCAAAACTATGAGATGAATATATAATTACTACAGTTTTTACATTTAAAGCTATATTATTAACACTGATTTATTATTTCTCACTTTTTCAAACATGCGTATTACTATCGTCGAAATTAATTTTATTACCTTTAACATTGTAATACTCAAGGTTTAATACCTACCTACACCATTACGAATTTCTCAGAGGCTTTTGTTACATTTCAGGAATGTCTATTGATAATACTATTCTAGTTAATTTGATATCAGATTCTTCTAACCAATTCTTTATCAAATTCACTTGTAAATCTAATGAAAAACTCAAATTGAAAATCTCAATCAAAATACTTTTTACACAGGATTTCACTATGGCATCAGTCACCTTCTTTTACATCGTAAGTTTTTTATTTATTTTTAATTGATTTTAACTTGGAAACTAACTCATGAAAC
This sequence comes from Parapoynx stratiotata, assembly GCA_910589355.1. Taxonomy (NCBI): domain Eukaryota; kingdom Metazoa; phylum Arthropoda; class Insecta; order Lepidoptera; family Crambidae; genus Parapoynx; species Parapoynx stratiotata. Next base: position 16,677,917 of record OU342464.1, read on the forward strand.
TAATTATTTATCAAATGTTGTGTGGGACCAGTAAATAATACAAGTATCTAAGTAACAAAGTTACTAACACCTGCTTAATTTAACTAATTTAGTATGATTCTAAATTAGCAAGCAAGATTTATATTAATATTATGCTGATCTGAAACAGTTTGTGACCATATAGCTTAATGTTATGATTTAATTGATTGATTATACTTCATTATTATTGATATTCATTTAATGTTATGTTGTTTTAATTTTTTTATGTTTTACAAACCTACTAAAAAGTTATTTTTTTTCTTTATTATCTTGTTTTAAAACTTAAGTACAATTATTTGTGAAAAATGCATGCCTCACATTGTGCCCGGTGAATGGCAACAGGCTCGCCACCTGTTGCATCGGGACTAATCATATCTGGCGAAATGTGGGTGTTACCTTACATTATCCAAAATAGAAACATTTCATGTTAACAAATTAACTACTGTTCTCTGTTAATCAATAATATTAATCTATGTCTTAAATTTAAGCCTCTTAAGTTTTTTTGGATATTGTTTAAAAAATATATTCTATTCTGAAATATCCATGAACTAAAGCAATAACAAACAATTATAGTTCTCATGCAGTTAATTAAGTTTACATTAAAAAAATATATAAAAGAAAATTTGCAATAAAAGCCTAGTGAATGCCATGAATTTCTTGACACTAAAGGTCTTAAAACACTTTACTAATATAAATTAACTGCCAAAACAATAATAAGGAAATTATAATTTGTTACTCCATGATTTTAAACAGAACAGTAATTAACCAATTGCTTACAGAATGTAATACTAACATAGAAAATGTACATCATGAGGTTGTACTTCGCGCTGATACAATGGACATCATGTTTTCTTGACATTAAACCATAAATATGATTATAAGTCGTAGGTATAGCTAGTGCGATTGTCCAGTGAAAAAACGGCACTTCATGCTCTGCAGGTCGCCGATTCAATCTCCTCTAACAAACTTTGTATTAAACTCATGTAAAATTTGTTCTGAACGTCGGCAATTACCTGACACTAGATATTGCAATTCACTAAAGCGATTAAATCATTCGACTTTAGACTCTATCTTAAGGCGTTAAGAGCATGGTCACTATACCCAGTACAGGGAAATTGGTTCGCCCCCTGGTACACAAGCATGAACATGTAAACACTTTTGAACAAAAATCGACTCTATTCCCTTGAAATAGAAGCCCGAAAAGTGTATATACATGAACCACTCAAAGATATATTTTTTCGGTGATATATTTTTTTATTCACCCTGTTAGCAAACATGCATTCTGCTCATGGGCTGAATGAATTAGAACTCAATAAAAGATTATTTATATAATATGTATGTCGATGTCGAAAGCTTTTAAAAGCCCGATTAAGTTGTCGTCGTCTCGTCGTTGTCTCGTCTCGTTGTCGCTTTGATACTGTCGCAAAACATTTACAGTACTCAGTGGCCGTTGAGACTCTGAGCAACTTACGCGCATCAGAAGACATACCTAGTCTCTAATCTCGGGTCGTGTAAAATTGTAAAAATTGTCTCAAAAGTCAAAGCTTGTGAGTGTCATAAGATCTTTTTCATTTGACAGTGTTGTATTTCCGAGTGGTACAACGTAAGTAAAGTTCTGTAAAATTAAACAATGTTTCCGTTCGTATTATCCGTAAGGTTTAAAACTGAAGATTTTTGTTGTAACAGGACCAGACCAGACCAGACCTGGCCAGACTAAAGCACTATTATTTATCACAAATAACTGATTAATTTGTATGTATTATATTTAGTATATGTTGTTCATTTAATATTTGCACGTATTCTTGTTGCATTTTCGTCGCCTACTTATAACTGCTATTATTGTCGTTAATGGGTTGACTGGAAGACATTCCTATTAGTGAATAAGTCCTCCCTTGCAAACATTGTTTTTACCATGAATTTGTAAAATTTTTCAATTGCAATAAAGAGTATTATAAAATACACGCATGAGTGACGCCCCTGGTGTTGCAAATTGTCCATGGGCGGCGGTGATCACTTACCATCAGGTGACCCGCCCTGCTTGTTTGCCACCTATAGGTACTATAAAAAATATATAAGTTCTTAAATGCATTCTAAAACTAAAAGTTTTTTTCTTAGAATGTTATTCATAGAAAACAAACCAAACAAACATATCTTCACACCTTTACCCAAAGGGGTCGGCAGCGGTGTTAAACACCTACATTTCGCCAGATATGTTATGTCCGGCGACAGATGGCGAGCCTGTTACCATGCACATGCGGTGGGATCGAATCCGCGACCTCTTGAACGAGTAGTGCGTCTTTCGCAACTCGGATACCACTGCCCATATAAGAGCCTTCGCTGCTATGACTATCGCTTCACGCAGCACTGCTTTATGATAAATGCGGAGCGGACGCGCTGCTCATGTGCGCCCGCTTAACGCAGGCCCTTAGGGTCGTTCGCAATAATTATCGCAGTATAGTAACAGCTTAGTAACAGTCTTATTCAAGCCCATTGCACCCAACATCCGGAAATCATCATCCGATCTTTTTGCTGTTGCTGCCCCACACTGTTTTCAGATCGTGATCTCCACTCTAGAGCCTTTACGACCTCTCCCCCAGCTCAACAGCTTACTGTCATTTCATTTTGCTAATCCACTAAGCTATGTTGGTGACTTTAGTTCTTTGTCGGATCACATAATTTGTTATTCTTTTCCTATGAGATTATCTAATTATTATAATTAACAGAAATATCTGGCCAAATCGGAACTAGACCCTCAAAAATGGCAAGACACCCTGAATCCAATCCCCTTGGTCACAAAGGTCTGCATTGAGACCGTTATGATGGGAGCAGGGCTCTTATGTTAAAGTGCTCAATCAGATCAGATCAGCAATCAGAAGGGCATAAAAATACCGAACAAAATTTATTGCGAAACCCTTCAAAGGTCGTGTCATTGAACTTTATTTTCTGAACACGATTTGGAAAGTCTGGTGGAAAATTTTAACAATAAACATCCATAAAAGTTTGGGTTGACGAACTAGCGAATCTCAGTCGGGAGACGATCGATACTTGATACTATGTGTATATTAAAGCCTGCGTTGGTGTTAACTTACTATGTTGCGGTGCAACCATGTAATTCTGTATACCAATGGCACAAAAGTTGGATAACACATAATTATGCTGAACAGCAGACAGTCACTTTCGTAATAAGTATGAAGTCACGTTACTATCTATAAATATTTGTAATATTTCCTTTATTTTTAAATCATCGGGGGGCGCCCGACTGTCTCCAGTCGCATTCCATCATCCTCATTGGTGCCACGTCAGTACCCTATGCGCAGGCATTGTCAGCTATCACCTCTACTTAACGGTCAACACCATAATTATATGCCACATTTGGGGAAATCTGCCTTTTGCATGAGTATAGTAGTTTTTCATGATCGGCTAACATAACCTTGGCGTGAAAGAACTCATTACGAATTCTACAAAATTGCGCGGTATATAAGCTTTAGATTGAAGGAACACCTTCACGACTATATAAATTTGTGGCCGCCGAGTGTCACAAACGATTAGACATTATTCGCTATAATGTTCACCGCAATGATCTACACTGCAATTATTGCGGTTACACTTGGAGCCCAGTCAAATAAGCCAAAAAATAGGGCCAACCTCCATTCTGGTGTTCTAAAAGTTGTCTCAAAACTACGAAAACCGCAAAATAGAGGTGTACACAAGTTTCCAGCTTATCATCTCTCATTCCCCGGTAAAACCCTAATTTAATTGGGTTATTGGTGTATCTTTTATTTTATTATCGGAGGATTATTCAAGACACACTAGGTATTTGTTTTTGTTGTAGAGCAGTGCGGTAGCCGCTCATTAAAAGAATTCTACCAACCCATCTCTTCCCTTGGGTGTCGTAAAAGGCGACTAATGGACTTAGAACTGCATAACCATCCAATAGCTTATAGCGGCGACGGGCTCACCGCCTGTCACGCTGAGTGTAGTCATTGCTTGAGTGCTTAGTGCGGCGCGTACTGTGGCAATGGACTACTTTTACGGTGCTTTCGCCAAGTCTCTAACTAACCCTAAGGGGATAATAGTCGTTATAATATGTATGTATGAGAGACGCACAGAAAGTTATATACCGATCAGGAAACATACATACATAAGGTCATGTATTATTCCCGTAGGGGTAGGGTTCTTTCCACGTGATACGATCCTTAGAATCTGTCTTTAATATTAAGGAAAAAAGTGTATTTGTTATTTTAAGTTAAACACTAGGTACTGTGTAGATAATTGTTATGACAATATTGCAATATTTTATGATTTTATGACATAATGGTCAAAGTTAACATGAAGGTTATTTTAATAGCTTTTGTTTATAGTCTTACATAGTAATGTGAAGTTTAATGTTGCCGTCTAATATTTTACAGCTTGTTACTGAATAATACTCTTTATAGTAATAAACCTATTTGAACCTAAAATAAAGCTTACATAATTGTGGAAGTCTTCCCTAGGAATACTATTATGATAATTTCCAGCTGGCGTGAGAGTTCCCTTGGGTCGAATATTATTTAGTCTAGAGGGATTTTAATACCTTCTCGCAATATACCTACTGTTTACACATAACTTGCTTGGATATCATTCTAATCTTTAACATTGCACCAAACTGCATCACACAACTAATCTTTTCGTCCAGTTATGGGGACGAATATCTATATTTAAGAGACGATAATTCTGCGAAAAAAAAAACGTTTGTGTCTTGGGACGCCCGACAGAAGTGATAACTTATTCTGTCACAAGTTCCGCATAGTAGATAGGTCGTTTCTGTTGCAACTTCTGTTCTTTCCACCTTCTTACTGTTTTCTTCTGTCTCAATACGTAATTATATCTATATCTTTCTTGTTGATGGATTGACTTGTATTCACGTGTTGTTGCTAATACATTCTCCCTACCAGCATGGAGGTAGGCGTGCGCCTGCTGGGCCTGCTGCTGCGGCTGCTGAACGTGTTGCTGGCGCCGCTGTTCTGGCTGCGCGCGCGCGACCGCCGGTTACTTTCGCCGCCCGCGCCGCTCCTCATGCGCACTGTCGTCGACTGTGCCGCCGCTATCAGAGCTGGAGAGGTAGCTATGGCATTTTGCTTAGGGTTTTGTCTAAAGTTTGGCGTAAGGTTCTTTTTTATTTACATATTTGGCACCCAAGCCGAAAAGAGAGGTAGCATAGTAGTAGATATTCTTCTTCTTCTTCTTAGATAAACTACCATCTTAATGTACATTATGGAATGCAATAAATATTGAGTATTGAGTATAGATACTTGAGGCTCGGTGGCGTAGTGTTTAGTACGCTTTGGCTTTCGACATCGAAAACAAAGCTACCTTCTCAGGCCGTGTAGGTATACGTGACCATAACTCCTTCGTGCTTCGGAAGGCAACCGTTTATACTGGGCCAGCGTGGCCCAATGCGGGTTGGTGGATAGAAACAGTTACAGCCCATACTCCTCATGTGTTAGTTTCCATGAGAAAGGCATGTGCCCAGCAGTGGGACGTATATAGTCTCAGGACGCATAGATACTTCAAACTTAAGATACCCCATTGATTATATACATTTCAATGCTTTTTCTCGTAAAGCAATAATTATGGAGATGTTTATACATCTCAAAGGACACAGAATGTTTAGTATTGAGCTGAGCAGATGTATGCCATACGTTTTTCTCAAGTCTGCCACGGTGACATCACACGTTTAGAATATAATAATCAGTTTGCGCCTCATTGGCTGTTATGAAACATAAGCCACTTATTTAAATGTAGTTGAACGACAAGTCCAATAATATGTACTCGAGAGAAAGCATTCCACATCATTGAGTAAACCCTAGAAACTCTTTCAGTAGAACTTTTGCATTTTACACAATTAACTTGTAAGTCGTGTGGTAGCGGCTCATTAAAACAATACTACCAAACCAACCCATCTTTTCCCTTGGGTGTCGTAAAAGTGGACTTAGAACTGCACAACTATCCAATAGCTTAAAGCGGCGACGGACTCATCACCTGTCACGCTGAGCATATGTGCAGTCACTGCTTGATGAAGCGCGAACTATGGCTGTGGACTGCTTTTGCGGTGCTTTTGCCTAGTCTTTGTCTAACCCTTAGGGGATAATTGTCGTGATTAAATGTATGTACTTGTAAGTGGTTTCTGTTATTTTTTGACAATGTTGTACTATGGTAATATATAGTCTTTACCTCTCAATGGTCACAAAACGAGTGACAGTCACATATTTCAGTCTTAATTGTTTCGTGAACACCGATGATGACCGGTGTTCGCTTGACCCTCGAGGCCTCAAGGGGTTAATACGAAAATGCAGATTAGTTCAAAAGATGACGAAACAAGACAAAATAGGATCCTATTGATTTACAACTTTGTTTAGAACTTAAACACTGTAAACATTGACGACTGCCCAGCAAAGTGCATGTTGCACTTGCACTGCTATTTGCAATACCTCGTCTTCTAATGTGTCATTACCATTATACATATTTATTTTGTTTGAGAACCAATATTTACCGCGCTTGGAAACGTTGTCACGTCATTAGACGATCATGCGCAGTATTATAATTTCACAATTCGCTAGGAAATGGATAGTTTAGCATTTAAACAGGTGGTAGGGTACTTGTTTTACTTTAAAGTCATTATCTTATCATTTTTATAAGTAAATAAGCCAATAAAACTTCAGTGAGTGCCCGGTGCATGGCAACAGGCCTTCCCCCAGTTTCATGGGGACTTATACATACATATCAGGCGAAAAGTGGGTGTTAGTATCTCTGTCTACGATTTCGCTGACAGAGGCGTGATGAGATGACATTAAATAGAACCTTTAATCAAAGTTGCACATAAATATAATTAACTGTACCGATTGCTGTCCATTTCAATTAATTTTACTTACCTATTATCATTATAAAGCATATAAGAGATTAAACACTACCTTCGTTTTGTTTACCTTTTGGGACAAATTCATTAAAGGTATGTAATGTGTGTATAATATAAGCCAAGAATCTTTTATCTCAATTATTATTAATTATAGTACAAGTGTAATTTGATTATTATTCACCGTTAGTTGAAACTCCGCTGCTATGAGTTTTTTGATAAATAATTTTTTTTCAGTTAACAAGTGAAGAATTGATAACCGCTTACATAGAGCGCATAAAGGAAGTGAATCCGCTCCTAAATGCTGTGGTGGATGAACGATTCAGAGCAGCGCTCGAAGACGCTAAAGAAGTAGACAGAAACATAGCGGAAGCGAGCAAGAACGGGTCGCTGGAAGAGCTGTTTGATGGTAGGCCGCTGATGGGGATTCCTTTTACGGTGAAGGAGAGCTGTTCTCTTGCTGGTAAGTAGAGACAGTTGTAGTTCAAGAATGTTTTATGGATAAAAAAATATTAAACCCGTAGAAATGCTTTTGGACACGTCCAGTAATAAGCGAAGAATAAAAAGACCGGCTTACTTCAGTTTTTTTTAATGTGGTAACTTTGACTCGCTAACACCATAGGGAGTCAATAAACGAATTTTCTGCCAGTTTCAAAATTCATTTGGAGTCGCCGCAGACAATTTTCTTCTATCATTTTTACGGCACAGATAAATATAGAAATATTTAAATGTGAAATGGTCTGAATGCACACGAAATAAGTCCCTTTGAGCGTAATGACAAAGTCGAAACAGAAAAAGCTCTATAATGGACAATCCTTTGTAATTAAGAAGTTACTTCGCTACAAAATTATAAGCTTGTCTTTGTACCTTTTAAACGACTTAGTTCCAATTGCGCGTTCGAAAGTTAGCGCCTATCCCTGGGGCGAATATATGGGCAAACCCTGGGTTAGGTTCTAACTCTCGATCGTGCAATTGGGCCTTAGTATTTTTTCATCAACAGAACCGCAAATCAATTTTATTACCTGAATCTATTCACAGGGTTCATAGAATCACATTTTATGGCTGGTTAATGTTCTACTACTACACTATTAAATATAGTGACTCCAACAAATAGTGATTAAACTTAAACTTCAAGTATATAAGAAGTAAGATTCGTAGATGTGGGTAATTTAACGGACTTCATAGCTCGATGTCAGGGCCAGTTTCTTAACTCCATAGTTTCAATTCAGGAATGTTTTCACATGAATAATTAAAAACTTTCTGAGCTGACATCCTAATGGCTACTCAAACGTCCAACTCACGTACAACGCGATTTCTGGCGCTCTAGAGAATTGTCCTTAGACTCCTTAGCGTCGATTGCAATGGAGCAATGCTATAGTATGTTGCGTGTTTAAAAGTGACCTGTCGGCTCAAAATATACATTTTGCATGTTAGATATTATATGGTAGCGCAATTGATTACAATATCCTTGGTTTGTCCTAAAATAAGATGATCCTGGTGATGTTGTAACTTTATCTGAGCCGTCTATTCAAAATTCAATTTTTTTTCCTAAAATTTTAGTTTTTTTTTGATGATGCTGTCTTTGTATTCTTCATAGAATGGATCATTTTTGTTAATTCTGGAATATGCTGTATGGATTTTCAAACCTAAATTTGTCGCTATAATAACAATGTTACATGCAATTGTTGTGTTTCGCCAGTCAGAGGTAAGACAGCCATTCCTCAGTTGTTGAGGATTTACAGGTGAAGCTCGCTTCCACCTTCGGCCTTATCGTCACTTACCACCAGGTGAGATGAAGGCCTTATTCTTTTTCTTACCTGTCATATGTAAAAAAAAATGAACACTCAATAATCCTCTAGGTACTCTTATACCAACACTATGCATACCTTTTGGTCCAGGATTATCCAACGCCCTAGGTTGCCTCGAGAACGCCGGGCGTAAGGCGACCAAAGATGGCGCGGCCGTGCGTCTGATGAAGGAGGCGGGCGCCATACCTCTGCTGGTGTCGAACACGCCGGAGCTGTGCCTCGGCTGGGAGACCACCAACCTAATCACCGGGACCACCAACAACCCTTACTGCCTTAGCAGGACGGCGGGAGGCTCCTCTGGAGGAGAGGTCAGTATCAATGATGATTAATTCTCCTTCTGTACGTGCCTCACCAACTAAAGTTGGTAGTCACGTCAGCAAATCAGACCCTATCCCTTGAGATGAAATAACAGTCCATGTCTCCTTGTGAGATTGCTTTGACTATAGTTTCCGTAGGTCTAGTTACTATGGTTCCGTAGGTATACTTATTATTCTAACTAATAGACGCCTACTGTTAAGCACAGCTTCGAAAAATTCGATAATTTTGACAGATAACCCTAAGGAGTGAAAAGGACAGATGCTTTTGTCGATCAAATATGGCGACTATCGAAGTTAATGCTAGCACTACTGTTCTCTGCTATACGCCTCATTGCGTGCTTGTCGATTGGCAATCGTTACTTTTCACCTCAGCGCCTTCCTTTTGAAATTGATACAATATGCTTTCTTCCCTTTACCAAATATGTTACCGTAAAAACAGATAACACTCACTCCATTCCTCTGTAGTTTACAAACAACAAACCAACATACCTTTTTTTTTATCATATCGTAAGTTTTTTGTATGCTGAAAGAATTTTTTTTACATATATTTGACTAGGTTTTGTCCGTGACTTCGTCCGCGTGGAATAGTAGTGCTGGGCGTAATTTTATTTCATATAATTTATTTTCGAGAATATTAGGGATCCTTACTAAATCTCCAATGATTACATCACGGTGTAAAACAATTAACAAAAATTTTGATAAATTCTTTCAGTGTTAGATAGCTCATTTATAGCCTTCCTCACGTCGGACCGTTAGTTCCTGAGATTTAGCGCGTTCAACCAAACAAACAAACTGTCTAGCTTTATTATATTGGGTCCTTACCTATGAAATTGGTGTTTTTATTCTGTCTTAGCAATTTGTCCGCAACTATTAAGTTTCAGAACATTCTTATAAAATAATTGCCTCTTCTAAAAATAGACCGTATATTTGAGCTCGTATTATTTAATTTGATAATTTTTTGTAAGTTTAATTGTGTTAAAATTAGACACAAAGACAATTATTTTTAACTGCCTCCCGAATACATCATTTGATTTGCATTAGCATAAAAACGATGAATAATTTTCATCAAGCGTGTTCACACACATATTGCTAAAGCTTGTCTAATGATACATGCCAAATATTATTATCTCTGGATTTGTCGTTGTGAAGAAAACTGATAAAATGTTAGTATGTAAAATGCAGACATCCCCAAAATCTCCATACAAAACACCAATTTCATAGGTAAAGACCTAATATAAGTATAGATTATTATGTTGGTATTGTGATAGGCGGCGTTGCTAGGAGCGGGCGCGTCGTGCGCCAGCGTGTCGTCGGACATCGCGGGCTCCATACGAGTGCCGGCCGCCTTCTGCGGGGTCTACGGGCACAAGCCCACGCCAGGTAACTATCGACTCCAAACGTGACACTCTTAAAGTTCTTAACTGACTCACTTGCAAGCATTACCTCCAAATGTGACACTCTTAAAGTTCTTAACTGACTCACTTGCAAGCATTACCTCCAAATGTGACACTCTTAAAGTTCATAACTGACTCACTTGCAAGAATTACCTCCAAACGAGACACTTTTAAAGTTCTTAACTATTCTTTTTTCTATAAATGTGTCCTTTAGGTACGTAATTAGATTGTTTATTTTAACGGGTAGCGAAATATTGGAATTTTGATCGGCAAAAAAATACAAACAACAAAAAAAAAAACAAAAAAAAGAGAAAGTTTTCGTCGAATTGATAACCTCCTCCTTTTTTGAAGTCGGTTAAAAATAACTAATTGGCCAGCAAATATTTCTAAATTGGGCAGCAACGAAACGGCACTTCTGCTGCTCAATTGTATAATATTGCTGACCAAATAATTATTCTGCTGCCCCAATAATTATTTGTTTGTCTAAATAGTTATGTTGCTCCCCAAATAATCATATTGCTGATTTGCTGCTAAAATGATTTTTTGGCTGACTTTTGCTGATTATATAATTAAATGGCTGCCCTTAATGACCGCCTAAAGTTTTAGTTATTTTTGTAATTGTAAATTTTAAGTTAAGTATTATGTGATATTCTACTTAACATAATGTATCTTTTGGCCTGTAATGTTTAGGTTTCTTTATTGAACAAATAGGCAGACAAGCTAATAGCTTACTCGATGGTGGTGCTTACACTTGCCTAAAATAAAATAAATAACATAACCGAAATTACAGGCGAGTTTAGGCCATAAGTATAAGCGTACGTCCGTCGTTTGAAAGTTGCAAAAGTTTAGGGGGAATATGAGAATTCCACCTGCACAGTGTGCATTACCAACTTGTGACATAAGACACATGAAGTCACAGTAAATTGAGAATTGACCTGCCTTACCTTCGAACCGGACCCTCCGCTGTCCCCGCGTAGTATCCGCTGCGTTGTGTGCAATGTGTGTGTGTCAGGCACAGTGTGTGTAAGTATGGAGTGTGCGTTCCCTTGGCTGCTGGGCGTGGGCCGGCCCTGTGCGTGTGCGTGTGCGTGTGTCAGGCGCGGTGCCGGCGGCGGGGCACGCGCCGCGGCTGCGCGCGCCGCAGTTCCCGCGGCTGCTGGGCGTGGGCCGGCCCTGTGCGTGTGCGTGTGCGTGTGTCAGGCGCGGTGCCGGCGGCGGGGCACGCGCCGCGGCTGCGCGCGCCGCAGTTCCCGCGGCTGCTGGGCGTGGGCCGGCCCTGTGCGTGTGCGTGTGCGTGTGTCAGGCGCGGTGCCGGCGGCGGGGCACGCGCCGCGGCTGCGCGCGCCGCAGTTCCCGCGGCTGCTGGGCGTGGGCCGGCCCTGTGCGTGTGCGTGTGCGTGTGTCAGGCGCGGTGCCGGCGGCGGGGCACGCGCCGCGGCTGCGCGCGCCGCAGTTCCCGCGGCTGCTGGGCGTGGGCCGGCCCGCAGCGTGTGCGTGTGTGTGTCAGGCGCGGTGCCGGCGGCGGGGCACGCGCCGCGGCTGCGCGCGCCGCAGTTCCCGCGGCTGCTGGGCGTGGGCCGGCCCGCAGCGTGTGCGTGTGTGTGTCAGGCGCGGTGCCGGCGGCGGGGCACGCGCCGCGGCTGCGCGCGCCGCAGTTCCCGCGGCTGCTGGGCGTGGGCCGGCCCGCAGCGTGTGCGTGTGTGTGTCAGGCGCGGTGCCGGCGGCGGGGCACGCGCCGCGGCTGCGCGCGCCGCAGTTCCCGCGGCTGCTGGGCGTGGGCCGGCCCGCAGCGTGTGCGTGTGTGTGTCAGGCGCGGTGCCGGCGGCGGGGCACGCGCCGCGGCTGCGCGCGCCGCAGTTCCCGCGGCTGCTGGGCGTGGGCCCGCAGGCGCGCACGGCCGCGGACCTGCGTCTGCTGCTGCAGGTGCTGACGCGGGACCACCGCCACCCGCCGCTGCGGCTGCACGAGCCCGTCGACATGACCGAGCTGAAGGTGAACGCTTCTGTTCACGCCTAGCCTACTCTTGAACGTTACCCCGATCGATTGACATTGACATTGTGATTTTTCTCACTCTCCAGTTGCGACACTAGCGCCATGAATATTCCTATTCAAATTGTGCGGATATTGAGTGACTCGAATGACATTCAGATTGGATTATTGAGGTTTAATTGTGATTGCGTTCGAGAGTCGGCTAGCGAGAATATAAAAAGGCTCGTCATATTGCGGAGAATTGATTGAACTGATTTCTTTTAATGGCAACAGTAGTATTATCCGTCAATTTCATTTTGAAATATCATCTAATGCGCATTTTGTTCTCTAATCTTCATTTAATTCCGTTTATTTTATTTCTTTTTCGTTATTTTTGTGAATATTAATGCAAAAGATGTATTTATTAATAATTACTTGAAAAAATACAATTACGGAAATTTAATCTTTTTTTAAGTATTTTTGGTGATGCCGTGACAAGAAAATTTCTGGCGCCCTCAGAGCGGGTTTTTTATTTTCCTGGTCAGGCTAATAAATTATTCCGATGATGACATTGTCATATCAAATCCATGACAAAATCAAATCCATATCAGCATATTCACCCACTTGCAGGTGTACGTAATGACGCAGGTGTCCAAGTCTGCCGCGCTGCCGCCCGTGGACCGCGACATCCAGGACGGGATCCTCGAGGCTGCGCGGTATCTGCAGGATCACTGTGGTGCTACTATATGCCATGTGAGTCTATCTATATGCTATCTCTCCCAGTAGTATTAGACAGCTTCATTCACATATCATCGCTTCGATGCTGTTGAAGTAATAAGGTTCACTTTAGACTGGGAAGTTTTTGAGTAATAGACGTACGTGTTCTTGCGATGATATTTATTTAGCGACTGATTTTAAAACACAAAAGACATAGTTTTATAAACCAACAGAACACAGTGGGCCCTATAGATAGATGTAGGTAGATATAAAGAAGTAATACAACGAAAAAGCATGTTTTATCGAAATCAATTACAACAGATGCTTATTTGTCCTATCTCCAAATTGACCGAAAATGAACTTTAAATGTAGGATTAATATGACTTAAATTTCAGATCAGGTGGTAAAGAAAGATTTCAAACTTTTGATTTATAAAGCATTAAAAAGAACCGTAAAATTTTATTTTTAGACGACACTGCAATGAAAATTCTGTGCTTTATTGTTCAATGTCCAACGTTTGTGCTATATCCTACTTAGGGCGAATTCGACCAAATTGAGATTAGTAACACGGGAATAGTAATACCAAACTGAGCTGAAACGATTGGTCGAATCTGCTCTAAGGGCGGAGCCGATTAGCTATCCTAGTTTTTTCATGTTTGGCTACACGCGAGTAATATTATTTTAACGGAGTCCGCAGATTTCGCGCACGAATGTGTCAATGTCTCGTTTGACACGGCAGATTAGACCAATCGTTTCAGCTCAGTTTGGTATTACTATTCCCGTGTTACTAATCTAAATTTGGTCGAATGCGCCCTTAGTAATAGAAGTTTAGTGCTTGAGTGTTCTATCTCCACTCAACTGACCAATCGCAGTTTAGTGACGACATGTCCGCTATTTTGTTTGATTAAGTATTCTGTCAAAAGTTATGGCGCGAATCACACCGTCGATATCGACATTTTTTTATTGATTGGTTTACTTTTCTGACCAAAAAATTAAATGGCTGACCAAATTGATTGCTTCTTACCTACCACCTACAGAACCGCCTACAGAGATTCTATTTAGTGGTAATGTAACCTCTGTCCTGACCTGACTGTAAATTGGAAATTTGGTTTGAATTAAAAGTGCTTAAATTATTTAATTGTGTATTCCCTTGGGTCAATGTATTTGTACCCTGTACACGTTATTAAAAAAAAAAAAATATAAAATGTGTTTTATTTTAGTTACTATCCATTACAAGTTAGTTATCTAAGGCTTCCCTGAAACAAACCAGAAGATACTTGTGATATTTACGAATCCTGTACATACGTTTGGCACATGGAACAAATAAGCACACCAAAAGAAACAGTCATTTTGGTCTATCTCCAATGATGTAATATTCTATTTCCACATTAATAATTATAATTGTGCATGTTTGTTCTATCTCCATAAAAAACTGTATAATAAGGTATAATTTATTACAATCCATAGATGATAATTATCAAATCGAATGAAATGTAACCAATCTACTAAGAAAGTCTTTCTAATCTCATAACTATAGCTTCTTTTTGTAAATAAACAAAAAACTTGTCTACTCGTAAAGTAATCAATGGTAGATAGGACAAATAAGCACTGAGGCGACAATAAGTTCTTCGTAAATTTTCGCCTTTAGCCAGTATTCATATAGTATTATTCTTTGTATTTATTTTCAGGAACAATTCGAAGAGTTCGAAGAATCAATTGAAATGGTAATCTCTGTATTTTTCTCTATGGAGGATATACCCAATATGCTGCGAGATCCTACCAACCCTAAAGTGAGTTGTTATTATAAAAATGTTATGAATAGACTTTAACTGAATGTATTCCGCAACAGGCACCAAAAGATGTCACTTTTCGCTTTTTAACCGATTTCAAAAAAGGAGGTTATATGTTCGTCTGTTTATATTCTTTTTGTGTATGTTCACCGACTTCTTCGAAACGGCTAAACCGATTTCTATGATTCAAACGTTATTATATCAGGTCTTAACGGAAGTTGGTCCCATTTTTTGAAATTCTGAAATAAGTTCAGTACTTAAGTAATTCTGAAAATACCGTATTTTTAAGTTACGATTCATTATGCATATTCACCGGTATCTCTGCCAGTTACAAACCGATTTTGATTTTTTTTTTCTTTGTTTGAAAGGGCATAAGTTTTGAGTTAATATTGGGTCCTTACCTATGAAATTAGTGTTTTTATTCTGTCCTAATATTTTGTCTGTAACTATTAAGATTCAGAGTATTCCTAAAAAATAATTACCTCGTCTAAAAATAGACTATATTCTTGAGCTCTTTTGATTTGTTTTGATAATTTGTTGTAAGTTTAATTGTGTTAAAATTGGACACGGAGACAATTATTTTTAAGTGCCTCCCGAATACATCATTTTATTTGCATTCACTTAAAAACGATAAATAATTTTTATGAAGTGTGATATTACACATATTACTAAAGCTTATCTAATGATACATGCCAAATATTATTATCTCGGGATTTGTCGTTGTGAAGAAAACTGAAAAAATGTTAGTATGGAAAATGCAGAATTCCCCAAAATCGCCATACAAAACACCAATTTCATAGGTGAGGACCAAATATTTAGGTACTGTAGCGAACTCTTTGCTATTCGCGCGTAGTCCCGGCGTCGTTGAAAAAAATAACAATTTGAATTTTAAATAAAATATTCGATTGTCTGTGGAAGACAATAGAAGCATAGGAAAAAACAGTGTATGTCGGTCCGTGGTTGGTGATAGTGCGCGTCGTCGTCGCGCTCATGTTTTAACGCGGAGTCCTGAAATAAAGTGAACCTCAAGCAGTACATGCGTTTCCTGTTACGCCTGCTCGATCCTGACAAACGCCATCAAATAATGTTTTAACGAATATTTAAAGCATTGTCGTGGTCCGGCAATCAGTCGTAAGACAGCCAGTTCCTCACTCGTTGAGGATGACAGGTGAAGCTCACCCGTGGTATGATCGCTCGTAGCGCGACAAGAGCCTCCTGGCGTGTGTGGTGCGGAGCGTGCTGGGCGGCGGCGGCCGCTCGCTGCAGGCGCTGGGCTTCGCGCTCGTCCACCGCCACAAGCTGCTCGTGCGCAGCGCGCGGCGCACACACTACGAGCGGCAGGCCGAGCGGCTCAGGGAGAACATTGCGGTAATTCACTTTCATTATATTAGGTCCTTACCTATGAAATTGGTGTTTTGTATGGAGATTTTGGGGATGTCTGCATTTTACATAATAACATTTTATCAGTTTTCTTCACAACGACAAATCCAGATATAATAATATTTGGCATGTATCATTAGACAAGCTTTAGCAATATGTGTGTGAACACTCTTGATATTAATTATTCATCGTATTTTGTAAATGCAAATCAAATGATGTATTCGGGAGGCAGTTAAAAATAATTGTCTTTGTGTCTAATTTTAACACAATTAACCTTACAAAAAATTACCAAATTAAATAATACGAACTCAAATATATGGTCTATTATTAGAAGAGGCAATTAATTTAAAAGAATGTTCTGAATCTTAACAGTTACGGAAAAATTGCTAAGACAGAATAAAAACACCAATTTCATAGGTAAGGACCCAAAATTTTTTATAACACATTTGCTCGTAAAGGGTCTCTTATTACACCAATCTCAATGTCATAATCTATCACATTACGTACTTGTGCGATAATGTAAAGGACAACGCACAGTTTATGATGTTCCGACGATACTTTTTTAAATCTTAGCTAAAATTTTTTATGTCAGAGAGGTAGCCATCGTCGTCAGCCTATGGCAGTCCACTGCTGGACGTAGGCCTCCCCAAATTCACGCCACTTCGATCTATTTTCGGCTTCTCGCATCCAGCTCCTGCCAGCCACCTTGCGCAAATCGTCACTCCACCTGGCCTGAGGGCGCCCTACACTACGCTTGCCGAGGCGCGGTCTCCACTCCAGAACTCGTTTACCCCAACGGTTGTCGGTTCTGCGGCTAATGTGGCCAGCCCATTGCCACTTCAGCTTGCTTATTCGGTAGGCTATGTCGATAACTTTGGTTCTCTGTCGGATCACCTCATTTCTGATTTTATCCCTAAGAGAAACTCCAAGCATAGCCCTTTCCATAGCTCGCTGAGCGACTTTAAGCTTGTGGACCAGCCTAACCGTCAGTGTCCACGTTTCGGCTCCGTATGTCATAACGGGTAGGACGCACTGATTGAAGACTTTCGTCTTTAGGCATTGTGGGATCGACGATGAGAATACTCGATGTAATTTCCTAAACGCTGCCCAACCCAACTGGATTCTTCTGTTCACCTCGTCCTCGAAGTTGTTTCGACCTAACTGCAATGTCTGCCCGAGGTACACGTATTTTTGAACAACTTCGAGAGCGGCACCGTGTACTGCAATCGGTTCCGGTAGTACATGCTCATTGAACATGACCTTGGTTTTATCCAAGTACATCCGTAGGCCGATGCGTCCAGAAGAGTTATCCAGGTCATTTAGCATTTTTTGTAGGTCCTGCAGCGTTTCTGCCATGAGAACGATGTCGTCCGCAAATCTCAAGTGAGATATGTATTCGCCATTAATGTTGATGCCTCGCCCTTTCCAGTGCAGCGTCTTAAACATGTCCTCCATTGCATTTGTAAACAATTTCGGGGAGATTACGTCCCCTTGCCTTACACCTCGATGCAATGGTATACATTTTGTTTGCTGATTTTGTACTTGGACGGACATAGTGGCAGCTTCGTAGAGACATCTCATCACTTGGACGTATCGCCAATCTACTTGGCATCGCTGCAGGGACTCCAAAACAGACCAGATCTCAATCGAGTCGAAGGCCTTCTCATAGTCCACGAATGCTAGACACAGGGGCTGATTATACTCTTCGGTCTTCTGTATAATCTGCCGCACTGTGTGGATGTGGTCTATGGTGCCGTATCCGCTCCGAAATCCAGCCTGTTCCGGTGTTTGAAATTCATCGAGTCTTCGCGCAAGGCGGTTCGTGATGACTCTTGAAAACAGCTTATAGACGTGGCTTAGAAGGGAAATGGGTCGATAGTTCTTCAGCCGAGTCTTGTCTCCCTTTTTGAAGAACAGGACGACCACACTCCTACACCACGCCTCCGGAGTTCTCCCTTCGAATAGGACAGCATTGAAAAGCTTTTGGAGCTCCCTCAGTACGGGTTTGCCTCCAGCTTTAAGTAGCTCTGTTGTAATGCCATCCTCTCCAGGGGCTTTTCCATTTTTCAACTGTTTAAGAGCCAACTCGATTTCATCAATGCTGATTTCTGGCAGGTCTTCAGTGTAGTGGCGTGTTAACATTGCTCTAGGGTCCTCATTTTCGGGTTTAGGTCTAGATGCGTGCGAGGCGTAGAGTCGGCTATAGAAGTCTTCGACTTCGGAAAGGACTGCCGGCTTTGAAACAACGACTTCTCCTCTTTCTGTGGTCAGCTTCGTCAGGTGGCTTCTTCCAAGAGATTGTACGAATACTTTCGACCCCCGGTTTTGCTCAATTGTTTTCTCAATCAGAAAAGTATTGTGGCACCGGAGGTCGCGTCGTACGAGCTTCCTGATCTCTTGGTTTAGAGCGCGCTTTCCTTCCGAAGTGACGGGTGGGTTTTCACGTCGTTCCTTCATCAGCCCCAATGTCATTTCCGAAAGTTTTGACTTCCTGCCCTTACGCTGCATTTCACAAAATCTATTGCCTTCTTCCCTGAGGACTCGAGTTATATTTTTAAGGTTTTGGTTTACGTCTGTTGTGGTTCCCACGGCAGCAAATCGGTTCTCCAGGTTTGACTGAAATGTTTCGGATCCAATCATGGTTTGGAGCAAGGTAGGTCGGAGTCTTGACCTCATCAGACGGACGCGTTCAGCCTTATAGTTGATATTCAGAGAGCCTCGGACAAGTCTGTGATCGCTACCCGTATTAAATCTGTTGATCACGGAGACATCTCTGAATATGTGCTTCTTGTCCGTCATGATGAAGTCGATCTCATTTTTCGTCATAGTGTCCGGGCTTTGCCACGTCCATTTCCTTTGGGGCTGCTTCTTAAAGAAAGAGTTCATCAAGAACAGCCCCTCCCGCTCGAGGAAGTTGACGAGCATCTGCCCCCTATGGTTTCTACGTCCAAATCCATGAGATCCTACTACCGATTCGCTGCTATTCTGTACTCCCACTTTAGCGTTAAAGTCCCCCATAACAACGCTGTAGTGGGTCTTAGTAGTGGAGTGGAGGGCCGTCGATATGTCATCAAACATAACCTCCACATCTTCGTCCGAGTGTGCCGAGGTCGGTGCGTGCGCACCACCTTGAGGCTTTACCTCTCGGTGAGCTTGACAATTAGGTACGCTACCCTGCTCGACACACTGGATATTTCCACAACGTTGTCACAAATGGACTTGTTAACCAAAAACCCAACGCCACCTTGGGATTGTCGGTCTCCCTCACGGAAGTACATTAGATGGCCAGATGGAAGAGTTATGGTGTCCTCCCCCTCTCTTCGGACTTCACATAACCCTAGGATATGCCACCTAATTTTCCCAAGTTCCACCTCGAGTTCTGCCAGATGAGAGTCTAGCCGTAGCGTGCGTCCGTTATACGTCGCCAGGAGTAGTCGGTTATGGTGGCCTTCCGTAACCCGGAGATTCTTAGCACCCCCCGCCCCGCCGTTACCGTGGCCGCCACCATGGCCAGGAATAGCGGGGCCGCCGGGAACTGGGGGCCGTGGCTTATGTCGGTTTAACATTTGGAGGTTATGCCCTTAATCGCCACGCTGGGCAGGCGGGTTGGCGATCGCAGGGCGTAGCTCTCGCACCGGTGACGCTGCTGCCCGTCACCGGCCTGCTACATTTAGCTGCGCCTTTGGTTCGGAAGGTTATACCGCCATCGGTCGGTACGCCAGAGCCTCGTTCGTCAGTCAGCAGGATGCACCGCGTGCAGGTGAGGTTGGCTTGGGGCGAAAGATGGTAGTTCGCCCCTTACACCCCTTACAGAGAGGTAGTCAACATTTGCTCAATAAAATTATCTTTGGGAGATGAAATATAATGAATGAACATTTAATTCTTTAATTTATTTTTTCTATTCAAATTTCGAACCAAGAAAACAAATTCTTTTATATTTAGGAGATAAGCTGTTTTTGTTGTTTAGTTTTCTTTTATTCATTGTACTTTGAATTCGGTCATTACTATTCTGATTCTTTAATTTCATTTACAAATTGTTCAAATTTTTATAACTGCCTTAACGAGTGATTAATGATTTATTAGTTTAAGGCCCAATTGCACGATCGAGAGTTAGCGCCTAACCCAGGGTTTGTCCATATATTTGCCCAGGGGTTAGGTGCTAACTCTCGACCGCGCAAGTGGGCCTAAGACAAGTGGACGGAAACGCACGCTCGCTATTTGCGTCGTCTGTACCATTCGTGTAAATACTCAAATAGTCCGCACATAGAAATAACGCGGAACACGATACGCCAAGCGAAGTGCCGCCTTTATATGTGCGTGTGCGCAGCGCAAGCTAGGGTCCCGCGGCGTGGTGCTGTGTCCGGCGTGGAGCGGCGCGGCGCACGAGCACGGCCGCGCGGCGCTGCTGGCGCCCGCCGCGCTCTACGCCGCCGTGTGGAATGTGCTGCACTGCGCCGCCGCCGCCGCGCCCCTGCCCCGCGCCGGCCCCCGCCCGCGCCCGCCCCCGCCCCCGCCCCGCGCCCTGCAGGTACACGCGCCCGCCGCGCTCTACGCCGCCGTGTGGAATGTGCTGCACTGCGCCGCCGCCGCCGCGCCCCTGCCCCGCGCCGGCCCCCGCCCGCGCCCGCCCCCGCCCCCGCCCCGCGCCCTGCAGGTACACGCGCCCGCCGCGCTCTACGCCGCCGTGTGGAATGTGCTGCACTGCGCCGCCGCCGCCGCGCCCCTGCCCCGCGCCGGCCCCCGCCCGCGCCCGCCCCCGCCCCCGCCCCGCGCCCTGCAGGTACACGCGCCCGCCGCGCTCTACGCCGCCGTGTGGAATGTGCTGCACTGCGCCGCCGCCGCCGCGCCCCTGCCCCGCGCCGGCCCCCGCCCGCGCCCGCCCCCGCCCCCGCCCCGCGCCCTGCAGGTACACGCGCCCGCCGCGCTCTACGCCGCCGTGTGGAATGTGCTGCACTGCGCCGCCGCCGCCGCGCCCCTGCCCCGCGCCGGCCCCCGCCCGCGCCCGCCCCCGCCCCCGCCCCGCGCCCTGCAGGTACACGCGCCCGCCGCGCTCTACGCCGCCGTGTGGAATGTGCTGCACTGCGCCGCCGCCGCCGCGCCCCTGCCCCGCGCCGGCCCCCGCCCGCGCCCGCCCCCGCCCCCGCCCCGCGCCCTGCAGGTACACGCGCCCGCCGCGCTCTACGCCGCCGTGTGGAATGTGCTGCACTGCGCCGCCGCCGCCGCGCCCCTGCCCCGCGCCGGCCCCCGCCCGCGCCCGCCCCCGCCCCCGCCCCCGCCCCGCGCCCTGCAGGTACACGCGCCCGCCGCGCTCTACGCCGCCGTGTGGAATGTGCTGCACTGCGCCGCCGCCGCCGCGCCCCTGCCCCGCGCCGGCCCCCGCCCGCGCCCGCCCCCGCCCCCGCCCCCGCCCCGCGCCCTGCAGGTACACGCGCCCGCCGCGCTCTACGCCGCCGTGTGGAATGTGCTGCACTGCGCCGCCGCCGCCGCGCCCCTTCCCCGCGCCGGCTGTATCTTTAAGTAGAATAATAATATTGATTTTGTATTACTTTTGTGTTTTGTCACATGTAGGTATTATTATTAGTCGAATTTAAATTAAAATACAAAGAAAAATTAATTTAAAAAAACATTAACGCCTCCGATAACAGTGCGAGACGTGTTTCCTAATAGAATACTACTTTACTTTTCATGTCAAATACGTAGTAGCAGTATTTACTTACAGGAAACGTATGTCCCCAGATCGTAGCAGCGCCGTACCAAGACCGGCTGTGTCTCGCCGTGGCGGAGCACTTGGAAAAAGGCTTCGGCGGCTGGCGGCCTCCCAACTACCACGAGACCTAATACTATGTCACGCTGCCACCTACTTTTTCTGGTAATATGACACAGCGACACTATTTAAACGTTTAAAGATTTCTTTGCAAGAACTTATTACTGACGATCAAGTAGTGACGGAAAACCAGTGGCAAATACATTTTTTTTACCCTACTCTCAATGCCAATACAATCAAATCGTTGAAAACTAGTTGCTTAAAACCTAAGTTACCATTCATCTTCAGTCTTTCAGTATTTGATTGATACAAAAAATTTATCCAATACACGATTCTTTATCCACACATCAGGAGGTAGATCGTTATCAACAAACCACAAGTATGGCGTGATTCATTTTGTATCGGGACTTGTGCCTCTAAATTGGGATCTCACTATTTTCTACGTAAATTATATCGCTAATGACTGAGGAGGTTCTTTTCAAAACTCGACTATTCCACTTGCTTTGCGTAATTATAGAAAATAGTTTTTCACGAAATGTTCACTGATACACCTACTTAGTTAACTTCTGGATTTATCATGTTTTGTTCCAAAATGAATTATAGGAACGGGTAACGACATTTTAAAGTGGAATAATCTAGATTTGAATAATGTTTATTATTGTTTTTATGATTTTACCTAGTGTTATTATCAAGTATTGGTCCAATTTAATTTTCGCTGCGTCTTCATTTAAATGTTACCAACAAAAAAAATAGAATAGTCAAGTTTTGAAGTACCTCCTCAACCGTTATCGCTGTAATTCGCCTCTAGCGGTGAAATCTTATCAAACTTAAAGATTTAACTGAGATACACTCATTCCAAGTCAAATTATATAAACTTCTCAATTTCTTCAAAAGATTTTCAACCTAAACCAGCTAGAATCAAAGAGCGAAATTGTTTGAGGAATTTTGACAGTTTTGGCATAATGTATGTGATATATTTTTATTAATGAACATCTCAAGGATGTAAATATTTTAGTATATTCGTATATTTTGAAGTTATCTTCACTCACACCGATCATCACAATGTCTTATATCTATTATCGTATCGTATGAAAATAAAGTGGATATAAAATGATGATCATTCTTAAAAAATATTACTTACGGATGCTTGAATAGTATATTTCTAAAGGCAAGGTGTTTTTTATTAATGTGGTTTAGGGTACGTAGCGATAAGGAACATTTCTGTGATCAAAAGGTCGCTTTAGACCTGACGAATGATACAAATAGACTAATAGATAAAACCTTGAACCTTACATGTGGAGTGTGTGCTGATTTTGTACGAGTATCAATTGAATAACATTGTCGTCAGATTTAAGGCGACCCTAAGGGATTTTTTTCGATGTCAATTACGACTGATTACTTAATACCGGTTAAATCTGGATTTGTACTAGTTGCAGCAAATGTGTGCATAAAATGTGTAGTGCCAAAAGATATTAAAAATGCGAAAAAAAATCGACTATACTAATTGTATTGTATTTGTATTTAACTGATATTATGTATGCATAATAATATTATTGCCACCAATTATAATTCAGGTTTAAACGATATTATATGAAAGAAAGATATTTATCGAAAATTTAAGAACAGTCACCTAATTAATATTTGAAGAAATTATGTAAATAAAGAATATCTTATTTATAAAATCACTTAAACTATACAGTATAATTTTATAGTTTTAATTGCAAGAATTTATTTTATGATATGTTTATTTTTTTTAAAATTTTTATTTAGTAGTAGTAATTTTTTTTTAGTAGTAGGCTTACTAAATGAAAACTATTTTTATCATGGCAACACGTCGTGGCAATGTTTCATTCTTTCTCAATTTCTTGTTATGATAAAAATAGGAATATAGTGTCTCTTGGGAATAAAATGAAACCATTTGTATATTGTGAGAAACATTTTATTTGCAGTTGTAAAAACTGTACAAGTCCTAACAAACTTATAAATTAACATTATATTTATGGACCGTTCGCATGGCACTGCGCCGTGAGCCACAACTCTTGACGTTGGACATATCCTACACTATGTTGCAACATATCCTTCCAATATCTTCTACAAAACATCAGTCAGTATTGATAAACATTTGATATTGATTTCCAATAGTTATGTAGAAAAAACTAATTCTTATAATCTGGTCCTTTGATTCTACCGACCAGCGCTGATTACACACTTAGGGAATATTCTGGAAAGGTATATGATAATATGGAACACATTGAATCAATCGCTCCTCACTCTAACAATATGGAGTAAAAATGTAAAATATAATATTATGTACACTTCGAAAGCACCGTTTTTGACACAGACGTTATAATATCAATTATTTCTGGGTACAATCACGCTTAAAGTTTTCACAAACTAACAATAGTCAAGTCCGTTAGATTGAAGTCCGCTCTAGTATTTCGCGCCAGAAACAAATATGGCGGTTTATTTTTTTTACTTTCATAGCAGGCAACACTTGAATTTTCACGTGGATCGGACTTTCCTTAATTTTTAACAGTAGAAATATATTTAAGAAACGAGAATGAGTTGTACTTTAAACTTATAATAACGTTGAAATTTCTAAAATGACATTATTATTTGGAAAACTTTATAACAAATTTGGAAGTTAATCGAAGCTCTCTTAACGTACAGTTAGTTATCGTCCACTATGCTGGTTAAATTTAACAACTTATATATTGTTCTATGGAGTACATCTTAAGACATATCTTAAAATCCCCAACTGAATTATTTCCTATATTAAAATGTATTAACAAAATAAGATATAAGGGTCAACAAAAATCTCTAAAATTTATATACAATGAAACTTACCTGATAAACAATGAAATGAAGATACAATTAATATAATAGTGTTACATATGAATGAATTGAACTTGTGTATCTACAGCTAAGTTTAATGTGTTTGTAAAGATATTTTTGAAATGCAAATAGACGTTATTTTATAATGAAATGCAATATGTCGATGGAAATGTAGATTCGAGAAGAATTAAATTTTTTGCGTTATATTAAATAATTTTCTTTACATATATCAATTAGAGTAAATTTTTCAATAAAAAATCGACTTAAATCTCGTCAAAATTTTAAATCAACTAATTTAAATATATAAAATGTCCATTAAATAAGATTTAATACTGTAATAACGAAATTATAAGAAAAAGATTATGTTCATAATTACTTAACATTACAAGGTCAAGGTAAGGTCACTTCCCCACATCAATAACTCGATCAGATTATGAACAACTTTATTGTCATTGCAATGACCACATCCGTCATTAAGCGATTTATATATTCAGTTATTCAAAACTATATACAGACTTAAATACAGTCCTCTTTACACAACAGATGTACGTGCCGAAAACATGATCATTTGAATACAAGATTGATCTGAATACAACCAATAAAAGTGACTAAATCAGGTTGCATACACTGTATATACAAAACATTCAAGTAATGTTAAAACATAAACGGGTAAGTTATTCATAATTCGTTGTGATAATAATACAACACAAAATTATAATAAATAATAGATTTCTATTAACATTCAACAACTAAAGGCTAAACGTGGTGTTTTGAGCATTCCTTATTGGCGTTCAATAATGATGTATCATTATTTGACGGGAATAATGATAGGCGATTAGTTTTTCTAATCGTTATCATGCGAATGCGCAGAACACAGAGCTCTTACTCATCACTGCAACGCAAAATAGTATATTTTTTTATAATTCCATAAATTTTCATAAATTAATAAAATTAAATTAATAAATAGTAATAATGTCCTCTAACTTTGATAGATGTCGCTGTTATTGCGATGTCGAGATATCATCATCGTTCGTAGGATTTGAAATCTACACCGTAATGTGTCGGGCATAAGGGTGTAATTCCCGTGTGTTTGCGTTGCAGCGAGGGTAAACCTGGGAGCGTGCCCAGCTTCTCGTCTCATATCGGCCGCGTAAAGTTCGCGGGGAACATGCCTTTCTCGTTGGTAGTCTCCTTGATGCCCATCAGCCAGCCCTCCTCCTGGATATTTATTTATTTATCAGAAACAAACAGCCACATACATAGTTGTATCAAAATACATTATACAGTATTTTCTCTCCTCGAGTTTCCTATATTTGTAATACATTTAGAATAAGTATACATAATATAACCTTTTTTACGTTTATTTCCCCGAATGTATAGTCAGAGGTGGAATTCGCCATGTGTTTAGGATATTACAAAACGGTTGAACCGGAAAGCTGGTTCAATGATACCCTTAAGAAATATGAAAAGCTTTGGTAGATATAATTGTCCCCAGTCTATATACGTCCCACTGCTGGGCACAGGCCTTCCTCATGGAGAAACACATGAGGAGTATGGGCTGTAACACCTCCCGCTGGCCCAATGCGGGTTGGTGGGTAGAAACGCAATAGCGACCGAGACCAACGGCCTAACGTGCCTTCCGAAGCACGAAGGAGCTCGAGATCATAATGTTTTGGTCACCCATCTACGGCCTGACCATGGCGAAGGTAGCTTTGCAATCAATCGAAAGCCAAAGCGTAATAACCACTACACCACCGAGCTCCGAGTTATAATTGTATGATTTACAATTTTTTAATGAATTATTTTGTTCCACTTCAATAGAAACAGCTCACCAGGATGGCTTTGCTTGCTACCAGCTTGCTACAAGCGCTCGCGGTAATGAACTTTAATACAATGGTTTAATTTAATACTCTAATTTTAAAATAATTTATAATAAACTATTTATTTGTAAAGTGCATAATAATGTAAAACGATTTTAAGTGCCGAACTTGGCCTATTAAATAAAATTATTATTTATTTAAATTTAATTTCGGATTATATACTTTCTTATATATTGATATAGGAAAATATAACACAAAGACACAAAGTAAATTGTATAGGTCAGTGGTTATTCTGTGGTGGCACCGGTACGTGGTAGTGTCGTGTATGTCGTCGTGTGTCGTGTACCTGCTCGTCGGGGTCGTCGTACTCGACGACGCGGATGAGGTCCCCCACGTCGAAGGACAGCTCGTCGTCGTCCTCGCGCGTGTACCGGTACGTGGTAGTGTCGTGTATGTCGTCGTGTGTCGTGTACCTGCTCGTCGGGGTCGTCGTACTCGACGACGCGGATGAGGTCCCCCACGTCGAAGGACAGCTCGTCGTCGTCCTCGCGCGTGTACCGGTACGTGGTAGTGTCGTGTATGTCGTCGTGTGTCGTGTACCTGCTCGTCGGGGTCGTCGTACTCGACGACGCGGATGAGGTCCCCCACGTCGAAGGACAGCTCGTCGTCGTCCTCGCGCGTGTACCGGTACGTGGTAGTGTCGTGTATGTCGTCGTGTGTCGTGTACCTGCTCGTCGGGGTCGTCGTACTCGACGACGCGGATGAGGTCCCCCACGTCGAAGGACAGCTCGTCGTCGTCCTCGCGCGTGTACCGGTACGTGGTAGTGTCGTGTATGTCGTCGTGTGTCGTGTACCTGCTCGTCGGGGTCGTCGTACTCGACGACGCGGATGAGGTCCCCCACGTCGAAGGACAGCTCGTCGTCGTCCTCGCGCGTGTACCGGTACGTGGTAGTGTCGTGTATGTCGTCGTGTGTCGTGTACCTGCTCGTCGGGGTCGTCGTACTCGACGACGCGGATGAGGTCCCCCACGTCGAAGGACAGCTCGTCGTCGTCCTCGCGCGTGTACCGGTACGTGGTAGTGTCGTGTATGTCGTCGTGTGTCGTGTACCTGCTCGTCGGGGTCGTCGTACTCGACGACGCGGATGAGGTCCCCCACGTCGAAGGACAGCTCGTCGTCGTCCTCGCGCGTGTACCGGTACGTGGTAGTGTCGTGTATGTCGTCGTGTGTCGTGTACCTGCTCGTCGGGGTCGTCGTACTCGACGACGCGGATGAGGTCCCCCACGTCGAAGGACAGCTCGTCGTCGTCCTCGCGCGTGTACCGGTACGTGGTAGTGTCGTGTATGTCGTCGTGTGTCGTGTACCTGCTCGTCGGGGTCGTCGTACTCGACGACGCGGATGAGGTCCCCCACGTCGAAGGACAGCTCGTCGTCGTCCTCGCGCGTGTACCGGTACGTGGTAGTGTCGTGTATGTCGTCGTGTGTCGTGTACCTGCTCGTCGGGGTCGTCGTACTCGACGACGCGGATGAGGTCCCCCACGTCGAAGGACAGCTCGTCGTCGTCCTCGCGCGTGTACCGGTACGTGGTAGTGTCGTGTATGTCGTCGTGTGTCGTGTACCTGCTCGTCGGGGTCGTCGTACTCGACGACGCGGATGAGGTCCCCCACGTCGAAGGACAGCTCGTCGTCGTCCTCGCGCGTGTACCGGTACGTGGCGCGCACGCGGTACAGCGTGCCGGCCGGCAAGCCCGCCAGTGTCGCCCCTGAGGGGGGATAATATAATAAAATAAATAAATATCCTCAGACATTCACACCTATCATCTAGTCCCATTTTAAGCAACTAAATGCTGCTTGTGTTACGAGTACTAGAAGACGGAAAAATATATTTAATAGATAAATACATATAAATATCCTGAATATATATAAATATATATAAACGGAGGTCGTCGACTACGCGATCGATTACATAATATACGATTGCACCACCGTTACATCACACATCCTCTTTCTTTTGGGGAGTCAAAACTAAAGATAGTATTGATGTGAGAGTTTTTGACTCTAGGAACTCCCGAATGACCAGTGGTCCCAAATTATATTTTTATGAAATAAATATAAAATATTATGCAATATACTTGAACAATAGCGGTACAGTGAATTTTTTTTATAGAATTACCAAACGGAAAAGATGTGTATTTTTTAAATGGTAACACTGCATTTTAAAATAACTTTCCCAGTTTATAAAACGGCAACTTTACTGGGATGTGGACATATGAAATAAAAAGCAGCTCAAAATTTTCCCATAATGAAAACAATCTTGACATGTGTTTAGAAATTCCTCGTTTTAAGTATATAACTATAAATATATGATAAATTAAAATAAATGTTCCATGGCACCTATTCACGAAGTCGCCTGAGTGTAACCAACACATGGGTATTATTTAAATGCGTTAATTACACTTATATACCCATTTATTCATTAACTCTATTTAAGTTTTAAGAAACAGTTAAACAATTACTTAAATCTTCAATAGCGTTTATGAATTAGGTTGTTAATAAGGGAAGTAATCAATTGGGCAGCCATTTAATTATTTGATCAGCAACAAAATGGTCAGCCGAAAAATCATTTACACAAATATTTTGTCAGCAATATAATTATTTGGTCAGAGTAATTAATTAGGCAGCAAGATAATTAGTTGAGCTGCTAAATAATTATTTGGACAGCAATATATATGTCACTGGAAATGTAAAAAATCTAGGAAAAGGATCAATGAACGATCAAGAATCAATTCATAGGAAATGTATTCTGATAGATATTAGGTTGAAGTTATTTTTTATGACCCTTCATAACAATACTTGTGTCATCAAAACATATATTAAACAATTTGGCAGCAGAGAAAACATTTTATTTGCTGCCTAATTAATTTTGCTGACCAATTTTGAAATATTTGCTGCCCATAAGTTGCTTACCAATTAGTTATTTAAGCTGATCAATTATATGTTTTTGCTGACCAAATTTCGAATATTTTGCTGACCGTTTAAATACACCCGTTAATTAATATCTAAATTATTTCCGACGAAATTTGGTGTTGCAACACAATTTTAGATTATTTATTAAATATGATTACAATAAGTAAGCGTTGTTAGATAAAGATAAGTAAATAAATAAAAAAATATGTTACACAAACGAGCCACACACGTGAACAAAGCAAATAAATACATACCAAAAATATAATATACATATTTACCTATTTGCATGGAGAAAATTTTACAAAAATATACAATGTTTTACAATATGATAACATATTTATGTGTATAGAAATATATATAAACATAAATACTTACAGCGATTATTCAGCCCATAGAATATTACCTTCACCGATAAGGTTTTTTAATCAATGATGAACACTCCTTCCATTCAAAGTTGTAAGAAATATAAGCCTTTAAAATTCAGCAATACCAATAGGCCAATGGCTTAAGGATACTTACTAAATAAAACAGATATACAGTACATTTTTTAATCTATTATTGCAATAGTACGCTATAATACACAAAATTGGTTGGAAAATTTGTAGTTGACATGTTTTTCTTAATGGCAACACTTAACCATTCAAAATTATCATTGTCTAAATAGACAAAATATAATCATAATCCAGCTCTATAATGAAAAAATAAAGGAAATAAAATATGTTTTTTTAAATAGCGCATCCTTGTCTTAGCTTTTCTTTCTATGTGTAAATTATAGACTCCTATAATATTGCTAAATTCAAAAGCTCCTATTCTACTCACCGACTGGAATGTCGTACATCTCCTCCGCCTTGCTCGGGCTCTCGCTCGGTTTGTTCTCTGTCTCACTCTTTTTTTGTTCTACTTCTACTGGTTTCTCTTCTGCGTTATTATTTTCCTTCTCCTTACTATCCGTGGATCCTGAGAGAACGTATGTATCTAGTGTAACCTGGCCTATGTTTGATAAGAATAGCTCTACTGTGATAGGTCTATTTAATATGGTGACGAGAAATGTATAAATTATACTCGGTTAAAATGTAGCAAACTCTTTTAATTAATTAATTTCCGTTTTAAAATGTCATGCTTCTAACTACGCACAACATCGAATTAAAGTTTTCTAGCGCGGCAACACATTATTTGAAAATACATTAGCTGTGTCTAGTTGGCATTTTGCATAGTCTATAATATTAGACAAATTACTTATGCATTATGATAAAAATTCATAACATTTTTAACTGAAATAGCAATTACTAATCATTGAAGTGTTAATGTCAAATGGTTTATTGCCGTACCTGGACCTTTATCCAGATAAGGTCTTTAAGCCTATAATATCACTTACGTAGATTGTGTAATGTTACCAGTATAATTAAGTGACATTTCCGTACTCACATTGGTCGAAGTCTACTTTCCTTGAAGGACTGAATTCTAAGACTTACCGACTGGTATATCGTAGAGTTCATCGGGTTTCTCTTCGGCGGGTGCAGGCTTGTGCTCGGAGTCGCGTCGAGCGGGCGCGGGGGGAGGGACGTTGATATTCCCCCCGTTGGTGGGGGCAATCCCCCCGTTAGCGGGAGGCACCTCCCCGTTGGCGGGCGGGGAGGCGGGAGGTGTGTCGGTAGGTGTTCGCGGGGGAGTCGCCGCCCCGTTCAACGCTGGAGGCGCTACACACCACACACATGCTCATGCGATTGGTTGCTGGGATATGACAGTAGAGCGAATATCTATTTAGACGTCATCACGATTTAGACGACGATATCACCACGATTTGTAATTTTGAACATCCCCGAAGGTATTAGGTCCTTACCTATGAAATTGGTGTTTTGTATGGAGATTTTGGGGAATTCTGCATTTTCCATACAAAATTTTTTTCAGTTTTCTTCACAACGACAAATCCAAAGATAATAATATTTGGCATCTATCATAAGACAAGCTTTAGTAATATGTGTAATATCACACTTCATAAAAATTATTTATCGTTTTTAAGTTAATGCAAATAAAATGATGTATTCGGGAGGCACATAAAAAGAGTTGTCTCCGTGTCCAATTTTAACACAATTAAACTTACAACAAATTATCAAAACAAATCAAAAGAGCTCAAAAATATAGTCTATTTTTAGACGAGGTAATTATTTTTTAGGAATACTCTGAATCTTAATAGTTACAGACAAAATACTAAGAGAGAAAAAAAACACCAATTTCATAGGTAAGGACCCAATATTTTTAACATAACAGAATATAATCATCCGCAGGTATGTTATATTGCTTATTATGGTGTTCAAAAACATAATTCTTTATTGCCATCCTTAATATTACGTCAAGGCAACATCAAATATCCAGCGACCAATTTTAATTTCCACACATATTAAAAAGGAGAAACTCGTATGAAGTTAGCCGCGACTAAAAATCATACAAAGCTTCATAGTTACACATTGTAAGAAGACAAATTTACATAAAATTCTGGACCCGAGAAATGTTGCCAGTAATCTTCTAGTTTAAAGTATAACAGTGTTACATGTACGAAAAAAGATACGTAAAATTATATCAGAAGTTTAACCATTTGTCTTTCCACAATACGAGATTATTGCATTAAAAGTTAATCATATTAAAAACTATCAAAACAACATCAAGATTTAGTTTACACTTAATCAGTTTCTTGTAAGCTTACACAAAGCCACACTTTGTGGTTAGTTCTTATGTAATATTCCTGCTGGCCATAGGCCTACCTACTACACTACCCCATGGTATCTGCTCACATCGCCGATCAACAAAGAAAAATCATTATCTATTCTACAACTCCAACACGATAAATACGATGTAAGTTTAGATGCGAGTATCTAACAAATCAAGTGAATAGTAAAGTTGGTTTGTTTTCTTGTATTTGTTTCAAACTCAAAGTCATTTAATCAAATTGGTATCATCAAATACACTTTTGACAAGTCAAAACAAAATAAATTACTATTATCCTAAAATTGACAATACCACTACTTTTTTTTCGGCCTGTTCACTACCGGGAGGCCTTGTCTAGAGAAGATACAGGCAAGAAACTCTGCAAGGGTTCCATCCTCCCTTTACATGAATATGTTCTACAACCTAATAAAATTTACGTGTATTCATTCGTGTATTCATATTGATCAATAAATTCCTCGAGTATAGGTACAGTCATGTGCAAAAATACGTGTATATAAAATTTATTTATAATATAAAATTTACGTGTATTCATTCGTGTATTCATATTGATCTATAAATTCCTCGAGTATAGGTACAGTCATGTGCAAAAATATTTGAACACTTCTGACAGTAAATGACTCATTACAATCTGAATAATTTAATAGAAGAAGAAAAAGAAGAAGAATAGATGTATTTTGACAGATGGGCTTTATGGACCATTTGATGTGACCATTTGAAGTGAGTTTAATAGATTCCCATACCCAATGTATGGGAATCTATTAATCTCACTACATGTTCGTCAAAATGTACCTATTAAATTATTCAGACTAAAAGCGAATAAAGAATAACACCTGTCAAATGGGTACACAGATTTTTGTACATGACTGAACGGTCACGTGCATATATATGTATATACATTTGACTGGTGGCAATCTTTGTTCCTTTCTAATAACAGTCTGAGTCTGTATTTATGTACAGTCACGGGTACATAAATACATATATTTTAAGGCACGTGATGTTGGTCTTCTGGATCCCCTAAATAAATGAATGGGTAAGTATCACAATTCGCAAAGAATAAGAAGTTTCTTGTATTTGTATGTGTGAATGTAATATTCTTACTCTGCACTGTGTCGTTGGGCGGGGAAGCGTTCCCGTTGAGTGTTCCTCCGCTGCCTAAGGTTCCCCCGAGAGGCCCGTTGGAGGGCGACGAGGGAGACACGCTCTTCTTGGTGTAGGAGCCGCGTTGGCACTCTGTGGCTAGCTTGTCTGTGATGGCTTCCAGTTCCGCGAACACCTGGGGTGAACATCAAAAGGATTGGCTATGAAATGGATTCGAAGTTGGGGAGTTTGGGATCTTTTGCCAATTTATAGAAAGAAAATAGTTCCACTTGTTATAATCACTTATAAAGTCAAATAAATTAACATAATTGTCCAATAATATACAAAAAATAAGATTATGTAGTCTGTCTGTCGGTTTAAGTATTCGATTCGGAAAGTCAAGTCCCGTCTCGCTCTGATTCGCGCCAATAAAAAATGACAGGTATAGAGATTCCGTGATTCGTTTAGATCTGACAGTTAAGAATAAGGGGGCTGCAATGAAATGTATGTGTGTTCTTATTGTAATGGAATAAGGTTCATATTTGAATGATATTGTATACATGTTAGTGCACGTGATCTTAAAAAAAAGGTACGTATTGTATCTCGCGGCTGCAGACGAAAGGGTTACCAGTTCAGCATATTATGTCAGGCTTATAAGCCTGGCGCTGGTTTTCGTGGGCAGGGCACATTGCTCGTAAAAAATGTCGTCCATTGGGCGGGAAGATTCTCGAGTGGATTCTCGAGTGGCGACCACGTATCGACGGGCGCACTGGCTAAGGTCGCGGGAAATCGCTGGATGCGCAGGCACGGTCATTGTAGAGATCCTTTGGGGGAGTTTATGTCCAGCAATGGACGTCTCTGATGGACAGATGGATGTTTTACCTTGGAGCTCTCGTTGTGGAAGAGCTGCTCGGCCGAGAAGAGCGTCTGCAGATTGTGGACGTAGAACAGAACGCGCGAGTCGTAGAGTGCGGGCAGTTCGTCGTGAAGTTCCGAGTTCAGGACCTCGTAGGTGCGCTTGGCTTCTTCTAGCTGCTCACGGCCTTTTGTCACCTGTCAAAACCGTTAGACCGTTAAGATTTTACAATAATTTACGGTAAATCATGCTCGCCATCACCAGTTTCAACCCCTTTCTGTGATTGACGAAGTCTTCATTCCTAATAAAAATTTGTTGTTAATGTAAGAACCTAATAAATAAATATCCTCAAACATTCACACCTATCAACACGCGGATACTAGATGGCTGATAAATATATTTATTAGGTATTTACATATAAATATTCAGAAAATATACAATACTTATAAGTATAAACATCCAAGACTGGTGAACAAATGCCTGTATTCATCACACAAACATCTGCCCCCACCGGGGTTCGAACCCAGAACCTCTCGAGATGGCGACACCTTGAGACCGGCGTACAGACCACTTGACCACGGAGGTCGTCCAACAATATGTGGAATGATGCATCTTTATACTTGTCTATGACTAAGAAAGTGTTTAGATAAAACTAATAAAAGTTTTTAAGAAAAAAATTTTAAGGCATCATTTTTTTTAACATTTTCACTCGCCACCGGACAAAACAATAAAATTAATGATAAAAGAAATACTGCACGGTGCGTGGCTGCAGGCTACTCCCAAATACACAGGGATTAAACACATCAGGCACTATGTGGGTGATAACAGCTGCCTACCCCTTCGGGATAGCAACGCGATGTTAAACGTTCAGTCCACCTTAGTCGGGAAACTATCCAGGGCACCATCCATCGGGGATCCAGGGAACCGGGAATCTAACCTGGCAAAATTTGTGTAAACAATGTTGTACATTTTTTGTTGTTGTTAGTTTGAATTGTTTGCAGGAATTTTTTTAGGTTCAATTCCCGGTTCCTGGAAAAAGAACATTTATTTTTTGTTTTAATACTCAGTATGAATTGGGGTTTGAGTTGTTATGAATCTGCGATCAGGGGATTCTGATGAACTCCTGAGTTCACCAGGATCTCCTTGGGGATCCGGCTAGATCCAGGTGGACTGAACCATGTTAAGTATGCATATAGCAAGTTGTATAAGCAAGAATCCTAGTTAAAAGTGGTGACAATACCTTAACGTCGTCCCTTCTCTTGGCGGCGTTGGCCTGCAGGTTCTGGAAGCTGTGCCGCTGGCTGTCGTAGTCCACCAACTTGCGCCCGCGCTTCTCTACCTTTTTCTGAAACATTACATCGAATACGTCAACTTTTGCCAGCAAGAAAGATGACACTGACTGACTGACTGAGGATGACACAGTCACTTAAGACCTATTCTAATACCTTTGTTGACCTTAGTTCGCATGCTTGTCATTGTTAATTTGAGCACACGAAGAAATGCTTAAATTATGTAATATATTGGGTCCTTACCTATGAAATTGGTGTTTTTATTCTGTCTTAGCAATTTGTCCGTAACAATTAAGTTTCAGAACATTCTTATAAAATAATTGCCTCTTCTAAAAATAGACCATATATTTGAGCTCGTATTATTTAATTTGATAATTTTTTGTAAGTTTAATTGTGTTAAAATTAGACACAAAGACAATTATTTTTAACTGCCTCCCCAATACATCATTTGATTTGCATTAACATAAAAACGATGAATAATTTTTATCAAGCGTGTTCACACACATATTGCTAAAGCTTGTCTTATGGTACATGCCAAATATTATTATCTCTGGATTTGTCGTTGTGAAGAAAAATGTTAGTATGTAAAATGAAGGCATCCCCAAAATCTCCATACAAAACACCAATTTCATAGGTAAGGACCTAATATAAAACGGAGTTTTAAAAGTACTTTATGACAATACTACTTGTGATCTACACATTTATCATAGAAGAGCATATAAGTGCGGTCGATTTTTTTAATTACAGGATTAAGCAGACAGCATTTATTACAATTTCTCTGGTACATACTTTTTGACGTGAAAAGTAGGCAGTTCATATTTTTATGTAAAGCTATGGTTATAAAATATACATGCTTGCTTTCCTGAAGGCTGCCGCTTGCTGTTTTAAACTTGCTGAACATGCTCTTCGTTGATCGCTGTCGGTAACGGAAAGCATGATATGACTTATTTGCTGCTTAGCTTTTGAGAGCAATTGAACAATTCTATACATTATACATATCATTTTCGCGGCGAGATTAAATATTTATGTTGATGAGACTAACTCCGAGGAAGCTATGGACCATCTAAATGCTAATTCATGTATTTCCTACAATAGGTAATTATCGTCGTCGTTGTCCTCAGCCTATATACGTCCCATTGCTGGGCACAGGCCTTACTCGTGAAGAAAAACGAAGAGTATGGGCCGTAACACCACCAAGCTGTGCCAATGCAGGTTGGTAAGTAGCTGCAAAAGTTCGTGCCTTCCGAAGCACTGAGGAATACGAGATCACAAAGATTTGGTCACCCATCCAAAGCTTGACCATGATAAGTAGCTTTGTTTTCGATATCGAAAGCCAAAGCGTGTATTCAATAAGCTCCTCGTAATATTATGAGCTGTTAATATTTTTGGTCCGCTATTGGTCCTCTCGACTTACCCTGACTTCAGGAAACTGGTTGGTGTAGGTGTTGAGCGGGATGAGCACCTGGTCGCCGAGCTTGTGCGAGAAGTCCTGCCACAGCATCTCCATGTTCTGCGCCTGCACGTACAGCAGGTCGTGGCCCGACCACCCGCTCTCGTACACCTCCGTGATGGCCTCCATCAGCGACTTGGAGGCTGTTTGTGCCGCTGGAATTACAAACGAAATCATCTTAGATTGATATCAAATCAGAACTACCCCTTTATTTCTGAAAACAAACCTAGCACCTAAAATCGTGAAATATCTACCGCGAGCGCATGTAGAAGATTCACAGCGAGCGTTAGGACAACGAATGTTAAAGTGACCGGATTCCGACTTCTCATGAAAATATTTCACGCTTTCGAAGGTTTCAGAGTTCCTACAACTCAGAAGGGAGGGAAAATTATAAACTTATATGACGCTCGAACAAACTATTGGAGTAATTGTCTCATCTTTGAAAAGCCTTAGCGGCAATATGGCTAAGTTCTTTACGCTGCGTTTTCATCAAAGCTACGCGTCGTAGCTAAGCGTTGAACGAGAAAAAAATATACCAATTGAGTTACACGTGACACGCAAAATGGCGCAACCTTATTAGTAAATTTTCCTCGCTCACTGCTAAGCACTCTAAGAGCCGTACCTCGTATACATCTGATGTAGTTGTTGAACTCCTTCTGCAGGCGCGTGGACTGTTGGTGCTGCCTGTTGAAGTTCTGCAGGTGCTCCTCGAAGATGTCGTCGAGCGTGCGGTCCACCTTGCCCAGATTCTGGAGCAGCTGTTGACAAAAACAAAACTTAAGAAACATTCACAAACATAATGAATTACACGGTGGAGTCGTTTGTGTACCGGAGGAGCTTGGACTGCAGGGATTCTTTTTAGTGGTACAATGTTCAAAGCATATTTTTTCATCGAATTTTCCACAGTGTCCGATGATCAAGAGTTCCTCCGTGTATCCATTGGTCACGGCACACCAGTCCGCATCCTCCTGACTGTATTATTCCATTTGGGAAGACTAACCAATATGGTTAGACTTATATCCAAAACTTCACGTAAGCTTGTAACTAATAAATTACTGTCTATTTTAACTATCAATAATTGAACCTGAACTATTATATTTATCATACAGAGTACATCGCAGAGCGTTGATAATTTTAATCAGGCTTTATTGCTATGTTCCGGCATACCTACTTTGGAACACTATACCAACATTATTAGTATAGTGATACTTGTTGCTACATAGGATCGTCTTATCAAATGTATCATCTATTAATTTTAATGGTTTGACCACAAAAGAATGAGTGAAATTTTTTATTTCATTTATGGGCCAAACAAGCACATCGCCCACCCAATGCTAAGTAAGTCGATTAAAATACAAGTGATAAAATATATTAGCTATTTGCGCATCATATTAATCTTTTTATTTTTATAGTCAATGAATCAATAAGCAGGCACTAAAGTGTAGTTAAGATTTATTTAAACGCTTGGGTAAAGGTCCGGATTGAACCAGCGATCTCTTGCATATTTAATCGGCTATCGATGCCAACGAAAAATAGAACAGGAACCTAAAAACAGGCAAAATATTCAAGAAAATATATGTGCGCATTTCCAAAAAAAAACTAAAAAATGCACTTTTATTGCATCATACCTTTAACTTAACCCAATGCCTATTACGGACTGGGGCCCGTGCATTCGTTTGGGAGTGTACAGCATTCCACTGGCGATAGAAACGTTCTTCAATAATTTAATTGGTGTACTTGTCGCAAAGCCTCGCGAGCGACCCCATTAGCAAGGCTGGCAATTTCATCTAGCTCTTATTCGCTCCTAATTTATGTCCATTTTGCTGTCAGTTTACACCTCCGCAGTACGCATATTGCAGGGTCTATATTTAGAAGGCGCTAGTAGTTAACATTGCATATTTTTCAATGAGAAATGTGAGAGGTCTTGTTTAATTACACCTGCATAATTATGTATTCGATAATTGAAATCAAATGATATCACAATAAGCAATATAGGCTTTTAGTCCGGTATTTCTAGGCTGAATGAACACTTTAAAATCAAATTCAAAACTAAAATAAATAAAATCCAATAGAACAAAATTTTCGTGTCCACTTCACTTTCCTATTAAAAGACAATGTTTTAGCCTTTCAACGGTATTTGCTAGCCTTTGAAACAATTCCTTGTCATCTAAAGGTCAAACATCCGTGATCTGTCAACACGATGCATTACCAATGGCTCGGAGTGATGGATTAGCTAACTCGGTGGGAAGTAGCGAAAGTCAGACAGACCTAACGGGCATGCTAGTTGTTCCACCTACACGATAAGTGAACGTCCCAGTATAGACTATAAGTTCTTACACAACTTCAAAAACATTACTTTTCGAGCTAACGTCACCAATTATCTAATCTTTGAACTCTTTGTTTGCATAAATAATAAGAAAATCTTTGTTTGCGATATCGTTGTTTGTACTATTATCGCAAAGGCGTAAAGCCGACCAGAAACCATGAATAAATTATGAAACTTTTAGTTCTGAAAGGAGTATTTGTTTTTTAATTACTACTATTGGGCAATACATTGTGAGGACAACAAAGACGAATAAACCTAATTTGTTTACTTTGTACTCTTATCAAAGTCAAAAGCAACTGTTCATGTTAGCTATTAACACAGCGGTTTGACAAATGCACTCTGAATAATCTATATGCATATGCTCTGGTCTCATCTAAATTTACTTTACTTTTTATGTATCACTATCTTCTTACAACAATTATCATGGACTTACGATACCTAGATGATGAAAGAGCGATAAAGACAGAGACGCATATTCATCGATATAATTTCGATTGATAATTCCATGATCGTACTGCTAAACCCTTAATAACAATTTTGGAGAGGACATCATCTTGAATTAATCGTTTTGCATTGAAAAGTGATTTTTGTAAAATGTTATCATTATCACAAAGCGGTTGTTTTCGCAGCAGGTGCAGAGCGGTGTTTAACAAACAATGGGACCGCTGTGATTGTCTGCACAAGGTCGCAAATGACGGATCGTCTGCACACCCACTAAACTGGTATCATAAGCACACTGTAACACTCGAACTAGATGTTGTAAGTCTTGTAACAACCAATTAGCATCGTAATTTGGACGAAACAGGCAAAACACTTGCAACAGTATCGAGAAGTGAATACATTTGCTGGGCACTTGATATTTGGGTCATTAAAGTGTTTGCACAATACACTGCAAATTGATTATGATTCTGGTATGTATACATAGGTATTGGCTGGTATATTAAAATGTTACCCATATTCATATGGGTAACATTTGAATATACCAACCAATTAAAACAATACTCAACCACAGTTAATAACACAGAATATATTTGCTGTGGTCACTAAAATCCAACAACCTCAAAATAACATTCGAGTCTTTAATTCATCTAATAAGCGATGTAAGTACTTTTTATTAAAAAGGATATAATGACTTAAACGTCATTCTAATAAATGCCATAAATAAAGGAAATGCAGATTACCAAATGAGAAACGGCAATACAGAGTTTCTGAGTTTCTCTTTCTACGCTCCTGTCTGTAAGGATACGATTGCTTGGAAGCTTATACCACATAATAGTATATATTGAGACGCCACTCTAAAAAAATCTTAAATTTCTCAATAGGATTTGTTGCTATCTGGTTCATAGTCATGCTAACAAAATAAAATGTAAATAAGAGCCGACTGCTCAATATAAGGCCAGAGCGAGAAATCTAAGAAAACCGGCAGGCGCAAGACTCGGCGCAAAACACCATAATGATAAATATCGCGGAGGAGCAACAATTCAAACTGTGTCGTCTGGGACTGCGAATCAACTTCTAGCTAATGTGAAAGCTGCTTTTGTTGCAATCAATCATAACAGTGAACACGTCAATGCTAGTAGGACAACAAAAGAATTTATTACACCTTGTCGCAATATGGACCTGAGATCTTGTTTATACTAGGGTAACCTTGAGAGAAATATTAATAAAACATTGCTACTCTGATAAATGTAATTAATAATAACCGGAATGTAAAGACAAATCACTTTGAATTGCAGCATCGGTAATCGATTGGAGATTAAGTGCAAGAGGTCGCCCAGTTCAATCCTATATCATCATATATCACCGAGTTGGAAATTTGAATAGAGTTATGTTCACTTTAGCTGATGATTTTAGCGATTTGTGGAGTTCATAACTATGTCTACCCTATCAGAGATGCGGGTGGGATGATATGAAAAATATAAACACTATTAAACACATGATACAACTGTTACTAAAGTGGTGTTCAGTATCGGCAGTACAAGCTATTGGATGGTTGTGCAGTTCTAAGTCAATTAGTCGCCTTATACGACACCCAAGGGAAGAAATGGGTTGGTAGTATTCTTTTAAAGTTATGGTAGTTAGTTGAGTTTACTAAACTGTCAATTTAAGTAAATTGTAACATATTTAACCTTTGAAAGAAGATTCGCTAATCCAAGACTCCAAATGTGAAAAAAAAACATAGGGTTACGCATTTATGTCATCGACCGGCCATTGTTCGCCGCAGTCATGCCCGTGTTCAGAATGGTACAATAGCTACCATGAAACGGACGAAGCCATCTTTACTGGGAATTGAAGTTTTGCATAACGAAGAATGGATTAGTGTTATGAAAGGCATCCGCGGTTACGAAAGTTAAATTCTCGAATAAATGGAATTTAAAATGAAAATCTGCCAACCAGTTGAGGAATTTACTAGAAAATATATGAAGCACACAAATGACGAATTAATAAACGACATTAGTGAAAGAAGATGCCTTAATAAATTGATACAGATTTCTGGGTGTAGAAATTTTGTTTCCTTACAAAATCTCTCTTTCTCTCTAAAATAATAAATTTTTACTATTATGACATAGGGAATGACTTTATAAATAACCCCTTAAAAAACTAGGTACACAAAACTATGAACAAATTACAGAAATTCTTGATGGACGGTAAATGTTCATGCATATTAATTTCCTGACTTCTCTTTTGGACGGAAAATACAATCAACATCGTTTTCGGCTTCTATCAGGTGCGCGTTACC
The DNA here is from genome assembly GCA_910589355.1 of Parapoynx stratiotata. NCBI lineage: Eukaryota > Metazoa > Arthropoda > Insecta > Lepidoptera > Crambidae > Parapoynx > Parapoynx stratiotata. The sequence goes on from OU342464.1 coordinate 16,720,045, forward strand.
TTCATTACGTTCGGATGACGTCACATCCGCCATACCATCCTTTCGATTTCGATTGTCTTTGACCGAGGCCTTAAATTCACTCTATTGTCTTTGATCGCGCGTCGAAATTTTCAAACTTTACACGATTGAGGAGTTCCTATTAATCAGATTTGTTATCTTCGTTAATTTCTATTGTTTGTAATTTTATTGTTTTCATACCGTTGCAGAACCCAGGCTTAATCAAGTGATCCAATTTAGCAATCAAATCATTGCTTGCTGTAATTATACGAATGAGAGTTAATAAATATTTTCATTATGATTAATTAAAACAATTAACACATGTTTTGGGTACGAATTAGCCTTCAGAGTCAATTACAGCGTCGATATGGTGTGTGGCATATTTTCCTCGTTTTACTCGCAGTTTTGAATAATTTTTGCAAATGTTAATATTTGATGATTATAGTTAAAATAATATTTATGAACATAACACAAACCTTGGTTGAAAAAGTTCACCTTAATGTGTGAACCTATACGTTAACGATCATGTAATCACGACTATTATCCCCTAAGGGTTAGTCAGACTCTAGGCAAGAGCAGTCCATTGCCATAGTCCGCGCTTCACAAAGCAGTGACTGCACTCAGCGTGACAGGTGGTGAGCCCGTCGTCGGCGCTATAAGCTATTGGATGGTTGTGCAGTTCTAAGTCTATTAGTCGCCTTTTACGACACCTAAGGGAAGAGATGGGTTGGTATTGGTAGTATAATTTTCAACTAAAGTTACGTTAGTTAAAGTTTACTCAACTGTCAATTTATGAAAATTTTAATATATCTAGCTTTGTATATTCTAGATTAGATAGGCGTTGAGAAACATAATAAGATGTGGGATAAAACTTAAATACAGCAGCCTCAGAATGTAGTTTCGCCGAATTAGAATAATCTTTTCTCATCACCATAATTTGACCATAGAGTCTGGATATTCTCGGTGCATCTCATCTTGTTTTTTATTTGTATAAAACACAACTGGTGTTTCGGGGTGTGTTCGCCAATGAAATATTGTCTATGGAACGTGAATATTTTAAAAGCAAAACTATCACTTAATTATTTAAAGAATTGTTATGTTTTCTAAATTATTCACATTATTGTTTTCTATTTTTACACTGAGCTTTATAATAATGACTCACTGAAGGTAAATGTACGCGACTGGTTTATTTTAAAAACATGAATGTGGGAGGCCTGATAATGGATTTAAATTAATTTATACACATAAAGTTGTGCTTTAAGTTGAATTGGTTCCGTTTTTACACAGTAAACAGTGTAAAAAGGACGGATTTATGAGTCACTCTAATGTATAATCTAGTTTTAGGTGACTGTTTCATCTACACAGGGACACTGAACAACAAATTGTCAAATAAGAACGTTCGTAGTTTCAAAAAGGTTTTAGTTTATTTATATTAGGGCCGATTCCGTTGGCACAAACTAACCCAAACTAAACTAAAATGTGTCCAAATCAGTCCTTCTCTAACTGTATGGGGAAGAGAAGGAGGGATACACAATTTAGTATAGTTTTGTTTTTGCCAACGGAATCAGTCCTATTGTTTATACCACTACTTCTTGTTAGTTTAATTTTCTTTAATCAACCCCAGACCTAAGTTGTTAACTAAAATATAACCACATTACCACAAAGATATATAGATATTGGTTTAAGGGCGAATGCCTTACAATTTTTAATTCCCAGTTCGATATCAGTGTTATAAAAATTTACATAAAAACACAAGTAGCGCACAGACGGATAGACGACATCATGAATATGTAAGATGCATTCACTTGCGCCGGCGCAAAGCGGATGGATTTACAGTAAGTGGGCTATTTGAGATGGTATACTATGGAGAATACTTGGCTAATGCCCAGATGTTAGTTTATAAAATTTTGTTATTCTGGACACCTTGACCTAATTGCAATAACTCATTTCATTGGTTTGACCCAATTCGGTTTAGAAAAATAATCATTAAAATTATACGTAGAAGGCGACCGGCATTCTATTTTTTGTTTATCTAATATGGCCTGTAGATGACGACCTGCATAATTAAAATATTTTATGGTTCACCATTAAATATTTTAATTAGTTAGGGAACACTAGTTAGGGAAAATATTAAGCAAATACAACATAATATTGCTCTATAGAAACTGTTTATCAGGGCATACACATTAGCACATTTGGCTCTTTGATGGTCCCCTTGCCTCTAATAAGAACTTAGATGATAAAAAAATAATATCTTAAACATTGTTATCACAATGGCGGCCATAGATTAAAATAAGTTACTCAATGCTCAATGTGTTCAGCGCGGCGTATGCGGGTAACTCTAAAAATAACGCTCCGATAACCAGCCACTATTTTAAAGGTTACTTAGATAGACTAGTAGAACTTATGTTAGTTAATATATGATATGATTTGGTATAATGGGTGAAAACGTATAGAATACATTTAAACCTTCTTTTACAATGTTGATACTTATTTGATCTAGAAAAGCAAATTAAAATAAGTAAAAAAGAAAAATTATGTCACTATGTTTCCCGTTAAAAATGTAGAGCCTAACTATAATTCTTTTTTTTAAGGACCACAAAGTGATTCTTTCAAGAGTAACTATTAATTTAATCAAATAACTTCGTCTATATTTCGTAATGTTCAATTGAATTGTTCATTTAAAATACATAGAGACTAGGAGAGCAATATAAATTAAGTAAGATTGGATTGAAAGAAAAGAAAAGAGCGTACTGGCAGTGCTTTAAAGTAATAAAAATATTATTGTATATTGTTATTAAAGGAGAAACAACGAAAATTATTTATATTGTCCTCAACAACATTAATTCCCTTCAGATCCTACGCGGTTATTAAAAGAAATTCCATTGTGTTCAATACTCGCTACTGGTTTATTTCTGTTTCTAAGAACGGCTCGAAATATCGACATGGTTGGTTGTTAAAAATACAATTGCACAATATTTCTATTTGAACATTGCAATGATTGCACCAATACAGTTATTGCAATATTTTTTATTTAACTGGTAGCATTTTTCTTTTACGCTAGTACTACTTATACATACAATCACGCCCATAGGGGTAGGCAGATTACTTCTTTTCACTTGCTACGATCCTTACATATAGACTAACCCCCTTACTAATAAACGAGGTATAAGGAATGAATAGATATTCAGTTTTTTGTCACTTTCTCGCAACTACTGTCTTCTGAATGTCTGACGAAGACAAAACACTGAATAACTATTTCAACCTTATACCTCATTTATTAGTAAGCGTGTAAGATTCCAGACCTACGTGATTTTAGCGCAGCTGAAATTTTGAGGATTAGGTGCAACGCAGTCGAAACACTTCTTGCCATCGAGCCTGCGGCACACAAAATGTCTGTATGGCGCACTAAAGATCCTTCGCGGTTTTTTTCACGTCACGTGCGTTACTGCTCATAGTTAAATTAAATATGTTTAAATATGTTCTATTTTCTTAGACTAACAAGTCTGCCACGGATAGTGTGTCGTCTGCGCACTTAGTGTACTGTCTTGTGAGCTGTGAGAATCCACTAGCTCGAAAATCTCCACTCACTCGATTCCTTAATCCTTTTGGTCGGTCTAGTATCACCCTCCCGTTCTAATAATTAATAAAATCAAAACTGCTTGGTATATTAAAAGAAACGTAAAAAATAAATTCTTATTTAATAATTTCTTATAAACAGCTAAACGAATTTTCAATTTACATAATTTTAATATTTATTTGATGCAAGACTAGACTGGGCGGCGACTTAGTGCTACTATAAACTATAATATTTATAATACTGCTTTAAATATTAATAAAATATTAAAAACCTGATCTGTTACGAATTTAGAAAGAGAGTTAAGCAAATTAGAATAATATAGTTGCATTATATACATGACCACGATGAACTCCAAGCAATTATTTTTTCTTTTTTAGTTGTAAAAAATTATCATGATAAGAACGACAATGGTTGGAAGCAAGAGAGTGTGGGAGGCTGCCGCCTCTTTCTGTGAGAATGAATGAGGGAGCGGGAAAAGGATCCTTTAGATCCTTTAGGAGAAGATGGGCGCCATAAGCCCGTCCCTCTACTTGCCCCGGGAACAGCCGCATGCGTTGGATGGCTTCCACGCACGCGATTCACCGGGTGTCACGTCTGGGGATTTTCCGAATATGCCCGGAGAATCCCCCACTGGCGCAAACCCCGACCAAGTGTCCGACTAGGTCAGGAGGCTCTGGAGACCCCGGGTCGCTCCCACGGAAGGGCAGGAGCGGGTATATCGGGGAGTATTAGTGGGTAGTTTCTCTTCGTCAAAAAAAAGTGTGATATAAAACTGTATACTAGTAATAACTTCAATGTAACGAATCCAAGCTAGGATATATTGAAACATGAATACTAATTACACAAACTACAAAATAGACTGTTTCCTTCAACAATGTTTTGCAAACGAATCGTTTTCGGAAGGAACACGTCACGTTAACGATTATTGTGTGTTTACGGGTGTGAAGCGTTTATGTTTATAGTATGAAATCAAAAATTATCGTACTTCCTTGAGAGACAGGGTCAAATGCACTTTCTATTACATTTACGAATCGTACGAAAGTCCACTAATGAACATTCGAAATTCTCACGTTAAAAGGCCTTTGATGTCGTTAAAACAGACGGCACGGAAATTATCTTGTTTACTACGCGTTCTAGAATCTGATAAATTGTGAGAACTTCGAGACATCGAAAAGCGAAATGTGACTTTTTGATTGCAATATAACTTAAATTGACGATACGTTTGCAATACTTTGCATAGATTTAATTGTTCAATGACAATTTACAAACCACAATATAATGTTTAAAGTTCAAAGAAGCTGCTGGCGAAACAAAATTGATACACATTAAACACACGCTCCATTTTTTTGCCTAGGCCAAAGTAAGCATTTGTTATGGGATCTGAGGTAGGGGTAGATAGAGCTGCAGAGGCGTGAGCACCCAGGTCAGATAAAACTGTACATAATGATTAATTTAATTGGTTTATTTACTAATTAACATCTTGCATAAGTAATGTCGTTTTTCGGATTGAATATTTATCTTAACGTAAAAACATTCACTAAGATAAATTAACGTGTTTATTATGGAGATATTTACTGCTTGTTATAATTATAGTATAAAAGTAAAAGTAATCAATTTAGAATTGTGATAACTTGTTCCGAATCAGCTGTATTAAAATTTCTAGTAGGATAGCGATTTCATTTTCACTTACAATGCGTAATTTTATTTGATATTTTGTTTATAGCATTACATTGCTTATTTTGAAGAATTTGCACGACGTTAACGTTTGTTATGTACTAAACAATAACAATAATAAATAATAATAAACATTTAAACACAATAAACATGACAAGAACACTATTAATAAGTTTTTTGAAGTGTACCATTATGGTAGAGATCATTATGTTTAACGTCGTTTAAATAATATGCACAAATATATCTTTTTAGCAATTTGAACCAGATAACCAATACCTATATGGATTGTGGGTTAGAATTTTTTAAGCTTTGTAATCATATTTCAGTATTAGTTGAAAGGTGTATAGAATTTAGGTATGTATAATAGAAGTTATCAAATCACCAGCGCGATTTTGTTAAGAGTTATTTGAATATTAAATGAATGAATAAAAAACTAAAAAACAGATGAAAGTGGGTTTAGTAAAATCGGGTATATTCTAGTATTTTACTGATATATTAGGTTGGGGAAAAAGTCTTTTCGCATTATAGTATGTATAAACTTGTAATAAAATCTCTTTGGCTATACTATTTGTATCTGGCTGGTTTTGGTATCATTGAAAGTTTAAATTTTAAAGAACATAATTCCAAATTCAAATTAGGAAAATGTGTGATTTTCATTTGTTTTTCGTAGCGCCAAGATGAGTGAATCTAATGAAGAAATTCGATACATTTTAAAATTTTACTACAAAAAAGGTAAAAATGCAACGCAAGCCGCGAAAAAAATTTGCGATGTTTATGGACCTAGTGCAGTGTCTGTGAGAGTAGCACAAATTTGGTTTAAGCGTTTTCAATCCGGAAATTTTGATGTCAAAGATGCACGTCGCTCTGGTCGCCCTATTACAGATAAAATGGATGCCATTTTTGAAAAAGTGGAGCAAGATCGGCATGTCAGTAGTTACGACGTAGCTGAAGAACTGGGAATTGACCACAAAACAGTTTTGGCGCATTTGAAAAAAACTGGCTACACAAAAAAGCTCGACATTTGGGTACCTCACGAGCTCACTGAAAGAAACCTAATGAACCGTGTACTCATTTGTGATTCTTTATTACGACGTAATGAAACCGAACCATTTTTGAAGAAGCTGATAACTGGTGATGAAAAGTGGATCACGTACTACAAGAAAATGCGAAAAAGGTCGTGGTCAAAGGCCGGTCAGGCTTCACAGGCTGTGGCGAAACCCGGGTTAACTCGCAACAAGGTGATGCTGTGTGTGTGGTGGGATTGGAAGGGCATTATTCATTATGAGCTGTTACCACCAGGCAGGACCATCGATTCTGAACTCTACTGCGAACAACTGATGAGATTAAAGCAAGAAGTTGAGAGAAAGCGGCCGGAATTAATCAACAGAAGGGGTGTGGTTTTTCATCATGATAACGCTAGACCTCACACATCTTTAGCCAGTCAGCAAAAATTAAGAGAGTTTGGCTGGGAGGTGTTAATGCATCCGTCGTATAGTCCTGACCTTGCACCTTCAGATTTCCACCTGTTTCGGTCTCTTCAGAATTCTTTAGGCAGTGTCAGGTTAACATCACGAGAGGACTGCCAAAACCACTTGTCGCGGTATTTTGACCAGAAGTCCCAAAATTTCTATAGCAATGGGATCATTTCCCTACCTACAAGATGGCAAAAAGTTATCGAACAAAATGGTACCTACATACTTTAGTTAAATGTAAATAAACTATATTAAAAAATGTTTTGAATTTTCTTAAAAAATGCGAAGAAACTTTTTCCCCAACCTATTATTTACATCAAATGTATATTATAGAGATTGACAGCGACATCATAACCGGATAAAACGGCACAGCTCCTGGCATAGCAACAGATATGCCGTTGGAGACCTTAGCATGTTGTTATACGCATTTTTGATTCTATGATTATTTTTATTTGGCTAACTATGCAATAAAAACCCAATATTCAAATCAAATCAAATCAAATCAAAAATATCTTTATTTTATAGGCTTGATATACAAACACTTAAAAACGTCAATTTATAAATAAGTGAATCTACCACTCGCTCGGAACGCAGACATCCCCGAGAAGAGCGAGCCAGAAACTCGAGGGTTGCTCTTTTTTTCACATTTTTACAATTCTTGTTTTTTATAAATGTTAGGCTAGTACAATCAAGTGGGTGGGGTATTTGTAATGCACCATTTCATAGATCCCCGCCTTAAGCCTAACATAAAAATGTTTGTCTTTAAATTCCCCAAGTCAGCAACAGTGAGCAAAGGTTAAAACCTTGTCACGGCCGAGGTAACTACCTAATGGGTGACCGCGACGGATGACAATCATGTAATAAAACATGAGGCGTAGACTACAGACTACATACTAGAGAAACAGAACATGCATACATTACCTCTCATAAAACATCGGGGAAACAAAGAAAACGTGCCAATATAGAGGACGCATCGAATAACAATGATGTTCTTACACTCTCAATAGATCGATACCTACATATCTGACAAAATTGAAACAGGCAGATGTCTGTAAATCATAGATATCGGTAGCGAAACAATTAGAGCAAAGGAAGCCGATAACAATTAACATTTTTTAGAATGTTTATCAGTCTTATACAGACATGGTTCTACATCACGCGAAAACTAACTGTTCTGCTGTATGAATTGAATGCAGTTTTTACCGATTTACGTTTTCTACTGATCTAACATTATAAAAAGGCTCAGTTTAACCGGAACCATCTAATTCTCATAATTTTGAGATTTATTTGATACGGATGACTCAACCCTTTGATACTCAAGTAACAAGACGGAGCTCTTTATCATTAAAGGTTGATTTGACTTGAGTTTGACTTTGTTGAACAAAAATATGTGCGAGTATTAAGACTATCGATGGGTGATGGGTAGACAACCATCTCATCACTATGAAATAATATACACAGACACGTGCACTTAAACTCTTGCTCACACATATTTATTTGAATATGTTGCAGCGTATCATTCTTGAACTTATGTAACTTGTAAACCTATAGATATTTCACCATTGGTTTCTCGAAAAAAGTCCATCAAGCAAAGAATATAACCTGAACAAGATATAGGAATAAAAGTATACAAGTCTAAGACTGAAGCAAAATCTAAAAATATAATAAAAGATCATCATAAACATAGAAGCAAAATGTTTAGTCTGCTAAATTAGCGTTTCATTTCAAACCTAACACCGATTATTGCATTTGAGTTATTAGCTGTTTGTAATTTTAGACGTGAAGTCATATTGCAATCCACAGGCGAGACTGGTTTAGGAGCCGCCGAGATAATGATAGAGATACATACATAATATTATTTTGATGTTTCTCACGATTCTCAGTTACTTCTATTCGAACTTATTTATTATAATAAATTTGAAGTATGTATAGCACATTTACATGTACCTTCTCTCAATGTAGGTATAGAGAAAGACAGAGGTATTCAGTAAATCAGAACTTTGGGGCAGCAAATGTTTGAAATTTTTTGAACACATGTCGACGTAATATGTTTCTGTATCCCATGTATTTTCCCATGCAAGTAGGACGTTTTTAGGCTGGTGACGATGTTTCTGTTTATTGTCGGTTAGCTTTTGATTAGTTTGCATCTCGCATTTACTATCTTCACATAATAAAATGTTATAATAAAGTTGGAAAGTATTCAATTAGCACGTATTAACCACATCCTTTGACAAGTTAACGGACAAGTCATTTCTAATGGAAGTTCGCAATTTGAGAAACAGACCTATTTTCTTACGATCATGATTCTTGGAGAAGTCGTTAAAATAAGATGAGATAGACTTATAATGTGTGAGAGGGAGATAAAAAAGCGATGGATTCAATGTGTGAATGATATCAGAATAAAAAACGTAGATGCTGAGCTGTCGAATGACAAAGGAGAATGGAAGAGGAAAGCACGTTGTGCCGACCACCTAGAGTGGTAAAAATATAGGAAGAACATTCTTATCCAAGGCCATTTCAATAAATTAGATGAGGGTACTTTAAAACTTTACGGGCACATTTCAAACAACAAATAGAACATAAAACGTGACGAACTGTCGGATATATTTCACAATCAAGGCTAGATATTTCCGATCACAAGTGTAGGGAATAACCGCAAGCAGTCGTAAACATTGCAAGAATACGATATAGTTATTCAATATGGAGTGGTGCAAATATTGTTAGCAAATTACACACAAGAGAAACCGCATAATTGATAAAGAAAAAGGATTTCCTGTACATTATAGCAAATGTTTGAGGGGATCTCGTCTTTGATGAGTCTAATATCCTTTTGTAGTTACCGTAAGATTTATTTAAATGTAATTTTCAAATAATTGCATACATTTTTAAATTACCAGGTCATTAAAAGACTTAATACTTTTATTGCCTAAGGTTTCGGGCTCCTTTCAAAGACTCAGAATCTATTTTAATTTAAATGTAGGTCACTCACACTGCGACGTCATACAGAATCTGATATATTTTACTATCTCTAAAATAACAATTTACTGCTTAAAGGTTAATAATTGAAATTACATCGATATCATATCGCCATACCGTTCTTAGGCGAAAGTTTCGAAACTAAAACAGGGTCTTATAAGGCTCTTTGTGAATTCCAAAGCAGACAGCGGTTTGTGATAATGTCTCACTTGCTGTGGTTGGTCGCCCAGTCCATTGTGGGCTCGACAATGCTGCCATCAATCAGGCAGAAGGCTTCTGTACTAATGGCGATTTAGTTGTTGAAGCTGTGACATTTGCAAGTACTGTCTTAGACAAGACTAATGTTACTGTGGAACAAAAACTGTAAACTATATTACACACAGCAATGCTACGTTTTTTGTCTACAGTGAATCAAAATCAACACAAGATAACGTACAACTTGTTTGATGTAGAATTATGATAAGACTTAGATTCGCAGTGACGCACTAAATGGACTCAGAATTTGTAAAAGGGCATTTCGCTTTTCCAAATAGCTTTCATGTGTTTGACCAGAATGGAAAGTGTCGAAGACTCGAAGTACTCGAACACTCATTTGACTAAGTGACAATAGTAAGTTCAATGATCTAGACCAGACACTGTCTGTGAAATAAGGCTTGAGTGAGATTCATAGAATAGTAATTAGCTGCAAGCAAACCATACAACTTGTGAAATTATAACCTTTAAGCAGCTGTTAAAATTGTGTGGGAAAATCTGATAGAAAATTTCGATCTTCTATTACCAGCCACACCTAAAGTTGCTCAACTTTAGTTATATTTCCATAGACACGCACGGCCGCGTCACCGACCTCCTCAAGTTTCTTGTATGCGGAAACACCGAAGTATGTCATACAGTCAAAATTAAATGTATGTTAATTGTTTCTCGAACCGAAAATGCTCTACAAGCCGAGATTAAATTATTATTAATGCTGATTTGTTATATTTAGGGTTAACATAACTAATATTCACTGAATAAAAAATGTTCAGATTCTTTAATGAAATAAATCAAGCTTTAATTAAAAATATATTTTTCAAAAGAACCTTCTTTACCGTTAAACCAATCTTCACTAAATACGCTCCCTCGGCCTCCTCACATATTATCCAATATAACATTAGTGGCAAAAATTTCCTAGGACCTTCAAAGATAGAATATTTTCCAATTCAAGACAGATATCGACGCATTGACACATTCGTCTCCAATAATCACGGCGGTAATAAACCGCACGTTTTAAAAAAGACGTGGTTTTTGGCAAAGTTCCGAGTCGTACAGATTCCGAGAGACGATTGCCGGACCGTCAGGAGCGATCGTCGTTAGCGAAATGGTTTATCAGATGTAAAAATATTCAGGGACTAATTCTGATTCAAACACTGAAATAAAGAAATATTAATATACAGCTTCATCATTTGATTTAATGACGTAAGCATTTTGATAAATATTTTAAATTACTTAGCTGTATCTCTTACTGTGGCATAACAAGAAAAAAAATTGAACAGATAACATCATCAAGATCACTCGCCAACGTTATTAAGGTCATGGTTTAATAATTTTGTGAAACCATACCAAAATTTATGTGGTAAAATGTAGTTTTCTAACTCATAGTTCACGCTCATTCTTTAGTCTAGAATATTGATTCGCACGGAAATTATTAATTGATTTCAGTATACTTTAGCCCATTTCTCCACTAAAAGTATCATTTTCTTAACATAAGATTAAAAAATTCAGAGATCGGTACTATCTTATTGTCTTGACGAAAAACTGTTCATGTTCATAGCATATATGTCCAGTCCATGAGGCACATTCTAGACTCGAACTTATTTATAATTTTATAGGTTTGCTCTTAATTTATTGCTCTTTAATAAAACAAGTCGAAATTCTTGTCATTTTTAATATGTCTGGCGCAAGCGTCATAAATTTCGTTTATTACATTTCGCGCGATTTTCATTCCATTAGTCCATGTAACGTGATACCATTTAATTATAATGTAATTGACCTGTCACATGTCCCTGTTCGTAATCATTACTGTTTACACGTAAAACACGAGCTCGGTGCAGGGTGACCTTGTGACTTATGGATGCAGTAATAATGAGGCTGCCTACTCTGGACATTTAATATCACTTTGAGGCACAGAGTCATTGATACGTTCACTTACTTGGAAAGAGGTAGCTCATTCATAAAAAGGAGAACTGGACAATGCAGAATTAACAATGAAGAGTCGAAACAGACTTTACATATGTCCAAAAAACAATGTTTGATTCAAAACATAGAAACTGCCCAAAATATTGGAATAAATGGCTTTGATTTGAGGCCACTAAAGAATGAGATCTCAAGTTGACATTATTTTAACAGAATTAAATAAAAATTGGACACTTTGACATTTTTAATGACATAAACTAGATGAAGACGACAATATGAAATAACCAACAAATATGTCACTACTCACACAAGAGAAAACAAATACCCTTGACGTAATGCAAGCAAGCAACCCTACAAATGCGCTCTCGTGCAACACAATACTAAACGACTTGTACACATTAAACACGACGCAAACACTGCCTTTATTCCCTTGTGTTAAGAGCTTGTTTACAATGTTATTGACATCCAGGCGTCAATGTACGAATACTACTGTCGTTATGGCGACATGGATATTGGTCCTAATCATTTGAGCACGCCTTTAACAGTTCACAGTTCTACTAATAACTACCTAACTAGTAGCTAAAAGATAAACTGGCTACTTTGAACAATATGGCAACATTTAGTTTACACTAAAAACGCTTTGTTTTACTTTGAATGATTTGGTTGATTTTGACAACGATAATAATATGTACAACATTTTCCCACCGAATGTAAATGAAATACTACAAGTCTACAATTATGTACATTCATAAACCGGTTTTCGGTTTACTAAAATACGCGACCTTAAACCGGAAACTTGTAGAAATTATAAACATCAAACCAACTTTAATATTGATGCAATAAAAGCGTAGACAAATACAACCAATAAAAATAGAGAGAAATTTACATTATATTACAAGATATGTGAAGATGAAAGTTTTATAGAAATTCGAAACATTCTCGAAGATTCTTGACGAGTTCAAAATTCTACACAAACATCGGAACACGAGACAGCTCAGTAATATTTAGAGGACTATTGTTGAGATCTAGAATGGTGTATTGAATTTAACAAATTCAATACAGCAGTGGAGTAGACGGACAATCGCGACAAGGTTCAACTGGCATTATGTGCACAATTGTGACTTTTATATGTCAGTACTGCATTACACGAGTTATGTTATGTAAATAGCAGCTGATACTTCTATTTGTAAGTACATTAATATACCCTTGACATAAAAAATTGAGTATTTAGAAAAGGAGGTGCTCGATGACGCAGTGACCAGCCCATGGTGGGCTTTGATGTGTGACCTTGAATTTTCAAATGCTTCGAAAAATACATTAAATTCTGAATGTTATTGCAACCGATGCGCATTGGACCATCGTGATACTAAGATATAATATATATTTCAAGAATACTAATAGATTTATTCACTTTCAGATTTACCTTTAGCAAAATATGAATTAATCGCACCCCTATTTGCTCTTTGGTCATTACAAAAAAAACAGTATTAACTTTTTCAACCTTAGTGACCGTGAACATTTTTATACTTGACAATTACAATTACAAAACCGAAATGATCATCTTATCAGTTATAGGGTAAAGGATTTAACTAGATTTGACATTATGACAATGTTTCTATTGAAATTTGCTGAGTTTGATAGCCTGACTGACTTATGGAAGAATTTCAAAATTGACATTTATTTTCATTGCCGAATAGTATTAAATACCTTTCAGAAGAAGCCTTCTGCAATATTTAACAACGTTACACATACATGTATGTAAGAAACATGAAAATGAAAACGGACCAAACCAATTCAAACGTATATGTCGTAACAGCAAAACAAGTGTGTAATACGCTATTATTTTTTAATGCCTTTTTAAAATATTTAGGTCACTGTGCAGTTTTCGTTGCACAAACTTACAGACATCTTTGGAAATTTAAGTCACCGTGGCTGATGTTTTGTATGAATCTGACGCGTGAAGAATCATAGAAATTATAAAATTAACACAAATACGACGTTGATGCGAAAATATTTGAACAACATGTAGAGTAAATACAATGCGAGTCTTTCGATACGATCTACTGACTATATAACACATTGTTCTGATTAGTTGAAAGCAAATGCCCTTTAATAGAATTATGACCTGGATGGTGAGCCGACTGTGACCGAGCCTTCAACTGGTGTAACTAGTATTTATTGACAAAAGCCAAAAATAAACGAGGCAAATATTGAATGAAATATGTAAGAAAAACCGAGAAGCTAATGAATATCCGTGATGAAAATTTTATTTGAAACTGGACTGATGAACGATAATACTAATGACGAACAATATACAATTTTATTTCTGCAAAAAACATATCAGTCTTTTATACTTGATACAACTAATGGAGCAATTGATAATGTTTATTTACTACAGTAAACGAAGACAAAGAGTTATTTTTTAAACAAGATTCTTGGAATGTAATTAATAGATATTTTTAAGTTGAATGATTATTGATTATATAAAATTGTAATTAACAGTCGATTAAAACAATTCGTCGCAACAATCTACTGTTACTTTAATTATAGCGGGAGTGGTAGTACTCTTAATAAAAAATAAAAGTGCTTTGCAATTTGAATAATTTATCATGCACTACAGTAAGAGTTTGAGACAATGGCCTTCCAGACACACGGGAAAATTTCGCGAAAGCATCAATTTAACACAATGGGTGGCCGTAAACTTGACATGATGAATAATGGTATGCAGTATCTAGTAATATTAAATTGTGTCTTCCAGCAAACGTATTGTCTGCGAGACCTTTTAATTGGCAGAAAACGCTTTGGAGGTGTAAAGCAGTATGTGAATAAAAATACATAATTACAGAACATATCGAGTGCGACCGGCGAAAATAGAAAGCATTGGACGGAAGACGCGGGATGCCGAGATGTGTGTCGCGGCGCGCGCGCAGGTGGATGAGACGGGGGGCAGCGCAAGAAAGAGATACCGCATAGACGGAATTGACATAATGCGAAAAGAAAAGGGACAGGGCAGCGCCCAGTTTTACAACATTCACACATAGAGATGTCTAGCTTTCCAACTATATAGAGAAATGTATTGACGGACCACCTAATTAGGAACTCAATATCTGGTCTTGACAAGTAAACAAATCTCTTTTGTTAAAAATAAAATTACTAGTTACAATTATAAATTTACCGTAGCACAATAAGTAGGTACAAAATTGACTTGAGAATGAAATGATAGTTGGAAAAACAAACGATGTTTAAACAGGTGGCTATAGTTATAGCTGATATGATTAAAGTTATAAAAGGTATGGTGTGTCGAGGTAATCATTAGTAATCAGAATGAAGGCATGGTCGTAATTTCGCCATCAGTTCGTAGGCGGGAGATCACGGTTTTGCCTCCGTGACATTTGGAGCCTAGTTAGGCAAAGGTAACTCTCGGGGATGCCTCGAGCGTCTGTGGACGTTCACTTGTTGCTTGCCGCATTCCTGAGACATAAATGCAGTTGCGAAAAGGCTACGAGTTTCTGAGCCGCAGACTGCGTGCAATAATACAGATAGACCTCTAGCAGTAAATACAGGATTTCCAATAGCCAAATGAATATGTGAATCGGAAACTAATAAAAGATAATATTCTCATGGATCCAGAAATACAAATCAGCAGCTCTTGACCTGATTTTTTTTAGCTCATGACTAATGCTGTTTCAGAATCGTCTTTATGTTAGAATAAAGATTACGGAGTTAGAACTAATGAGTCGTTAGCGTTTGGCGTTTGAAAAATGGTCTTTTTTACAACTAAACCGATAGCCCAAATATTCACTCCCCGTGGTGACCTTGTTTTCGTTTTCGTTCATCGATGGCGAATGGCGTGAATCGTTCTATTCATCGTTCTAAACAAATAATGACATAATAAATTACTTCTAGTAAACAGCCATTCGTCACTCTTCATTTGAGCGTTATTCCAGGAGTTTACTTAAATTATGAGATTGGTACAAAAGATTACAAAATTGGTACTAAACTTTGCTAGTTATATTAATACCAAGAATAATTATAATTTGCGTGGTGGCCAATTTCACCAAGCAAATTTTTATAATTCTTCTTAAGAAGCGAAATCAGGATTTTTGATCAACTTAAAAAACAGTTTTTTGCCTTCTTAAGCAAAAGCGGTATCAAAGTAAACCATATTTGGTTTTAATAAACAACAAAAACGCATTTAACATTGATAAACTTTGAAAAGTAATAGAAACAAATCGAATGAACAGTTAGACGTATAGATGTAGCAAATAAAATGGTATGCAAGAAAACTTGTCCAGTTGGATCAGGTACTAAGGGTCGTGTTGACTTTGAGCTTGGGCAGGTTCTAAAGCTCTTTTTGTTGAGGCAAGTGATAGCAATATCAATAAACTTGTTTATCTTTAGAAAGATAGCGAGTACGGCTTTTTTATGGGTCTCGGGCCATTAGAAAGGGATGTAACGACGCATACCAACAGAAGACTTGCTGTAGCAGATAGGAGTGATGTCACACATTAATTGAATACTACTTTAGAGTACAATGAAACACTACGCCAAAGGTGTTAAGTAAACAGATCCAAATACAGATTCAAAATGAATAATTACAATGCAAGCGCCAAATTTAAATTGAGTGATGGCGCTCGGAACACTTTGCATTGATTTAGTTGGGAACATTTTAATTATCGTGACAATGATTTAGTGAATCGATTGACAGACATTTGGTATGAAGTATAAATTGATTTGGAAAAACCTAAGATCATCGGGTTTAACGAATATTTTTAACGATGATGTCAGAAAATATATACATTATGAATTAAACATAAAAACCTATCATCATGCCTGTATGTATATCCAAAGAGGTAGGCAGAGGTGAAAACACCCGCTTTGGCCTACAACATGAGATATTTAGGTCTCTATACTATAACAGCGGTCGAGTTTGTTGCCATACACCGGGCTGTGTAATGGAAGCGATATTTTGATTTAAAATAAAACCTCAGATGGGGATTGAACAAACACTTGTTAAAGAGGGTCGTTTTTCCTTTTCCGTGCCGCCTAATGAGGTGCAAGAAAAACGACACGAAATAGTAAAACAAAAAATAGGTAGGTACATGGTTTTAATTGCATTAAAAAAAACAACGGTTCGTCCTAGTAATGACGTTGATGAAAAGCCGCTAAGCTTGAATGGCACATGTCATTACTGCCAATATCAAGTTCGTGTACCTATTGGACGCAGTATCCCGTTGACTAGACGGGAATAGTCACATCATAGCCCGGCCTGGCGGCCGTCCATGTCCGGAACAACGCTAAAAAGTCTTAACGCCAACGGAACTTTTCGAGACTTTGAGTCATATATGCCAGCTCTTAGATTTGCTTTTACTCTGAACCTACATCGAAAGTTTAGTCGTGCTGTTTAGACAAGCGTCTACGGTGGCGATTATAAAACTTTTGCCTGACGATGAACTCGATACGTCACAGGAGTGCTTCCGAGAGAAATATAACAGTTTTATAATAGGCCTATTGTGTTAGAAAGTGCAAGGTTGTGTCCTACATCCCAAAGGTCTTTGACTCTCAGTTGAAATGTGCGTATGCGCAATGTGCAGATATCAGCAATAATTTATAAGCATTATAAAATTTGTAATTTAATCAAAGTTCAGGATTGCTGTAAAAATATTACCTCAATAAATATAGTACGGAAACAGAACCGATAAAACTGCCAGATAAATAAAACATGCAGATAGAGAAACGGATGGCGTATTTTATTTTTGTTGAAACTTGTCCTGAAATTTACGTATACTATTTCATTGACACACTTTGTGCACGAAAATATTGGTTGTAGAGCCAACGAGAATTTCTTATTACATTAGTCTTATGTTCTCAAGGTTTCACATTTCATAACGCGTCTTATTAGCATGGAGTGGCTAAGTGACGCGTATATATCCATTTTCGTACGTAGGTTATCGTGATTTCTTTATTAGGAAGTGACCATTTGCATATCATTTCTTAACCTAGAGATTGTTGCAAATCGAACAAAAAATAAAGCCCTGATATTATACTTGCTATGTTTATCTAATAACAAATTCAATAATTAGTTATTGCATAGTGGAACATATATATTTGTTTGTAACTCTTTAAGACGAAACGAACTTTAAGACGCTTTAATCTTGATCAAGTCAACCAGTAATGCCCATATTTGCTTCAGAATATGACGGGGTTCTGGGTCCGACCATATTTAGCATTGCCCAGCGATTTTTTGCAAAATCGCGTGGGTTATACGGCCGTTCACCTGTAAGCAGCATAATCGAAGAGACGGAATCTTTGGATCATTTCCAAAAACAGTAACTTCTTGTTTGCGGCTCGACCACAAATAATTATTAGGATAATAACATAAATATGGTATTGGAATAATCAATTGTTGTACGAAAGGGAATTATGATATTTTAGTGATGATCAACTTATTAGGAAAGAATATTCGACACCTTAGCTTTTTGGCCAACTAAACAGGTGACATGTTATTAGTTCATATAATGGTCGTGAAACGAAAATCAAAAATTCTACATCACATGACAAAGTAATAACTAAAGAAAATGTAACATTCACACGCAGGAAACATAAATCAGATAAACTCTTAGTTTCCTCTAGTATCCGAGATTGTTTCCTGCTAGTAGGTAGTTTAAGAACAAAGCATAAACATGAATTAGATTATCATACGTCAAATCAATACAAGCGCGACTCGAATGGCAAACAAAAAAGAAACAATGCAGAATATTATCATATTGGTAGTAAATATGAACAAAGAGTACATACCAGCTATTAGCAATGAAAAAGCCACCAGAACACCAATGTTCGATACCAGACCAGATAATGTTATCTGCATTGCTAATAGTACACACATTCAAGCGTTCCACTTGTATTATTTTAGGACTTCACAATCAAGAGACGCAATTTTTCACATGAACATTCTGTGCAAAAACAGTATACATAATTGGGAAAAAATTGAAGAGTGTATTAACCAATTACCGCATGTCGTGACAAATCTGGAACACTTACATGTTTTATATATAATGGATTTCTAATGCCAACTTTGAATTTGTATTGCTTTTTAACCCTTTCTTTAGGTTTCAATCAACACGTTTATAAAATATTGATACATTGATCAAAAACGTTTATTAATAGTTAAAAACAAGCGGAAAAGTAGTCGATGTCTAATTTTGTGAGCGCACGAATTTGCTTCAAAAATTATCTAGAAATCATATGCACACAAAAACATATTTTGGAAAATTTTATGGATCCACAATATTTTTACGGAATAAATCGTAAGAATTATTCAATCAGTTATGGGTTATTTGAGCAGTTAAAATGTGTGCCATATTTAGAACTCTGCAATAATGAAAAAATTGCAGTCCAAATTTGGAACACTATGCACTCGGGACGTATAACCTATCTGGTTATATTTGGCACACCATGCATTAAGGTACTATTTCGTTATAGATTGAAAACGGCACATACTTCTCGCACTTTTGTTCTGATTGCTGAAGGTGGGTTTAATCATTTTCGTGGATGGGTTTCGGAGGAGATTGACAGATGTGGAAACTATAAGAATATGGCCAAAAATCTTAGATTATGTGTCAGGAGTGCAAATGCTACATATGTATAAATTAGAAACATTACTGTTTTAGACAATGTCATTAAATATTTTGATACAAACAAATATTTGATTTATATATTTATAATAACTACCTTATATTTATACTCTTAATGTACGGTGTGCCAAATTTGGATCCTGAATTTTTCTTAACCTGAATGCATGCTGTTTTCCTTATTATCTTTGTTAATTACCACATTTTATTTTTTATATTTATCCCCAAGCATAAGAAAGAGTAATAAAGAACATATATTTATTTTACTACTTTATAAAAATCCATAGCGGTAAATGGTTAAGGGACGTAAAAATAATTTAAAAGTAATTGATGCCCTGATATCGAAAGCGTTATAGGTTATGATAATCATGTATTATCAGATGGTAGTGGTATTTCTAATACAAACAACTCTATAGACATAAAGCTATCAAGCAGCTACATTTAATAACAATTTCCCCGTGTATCACTTTCGTAAGAATAAACGTATAAATATAAACGTAAACGCAACGATTCTAATTAATCTTAAACTTTAAAAGATATTATTTTGTAGTGTTTAATACAAATGAAACCGCAAGCAGTCACGAGTAAAAGTCATTAAATCGAAAATTGGTACGTGGACGAAAACGAGATTTATGATTGAGCTTCTTAATAATAATTTCACTTTTGAAGACGAATATTGAGAGTTTAATAGCTATTTTTGTGGTAGAAGATTTATAGCCATTAGCTATATAGATTAATTATGAAATTCAACATAAAAGTTTATAAGCAAATCTTTTTTTACGGTAACCGAAAGCGAAGAAAGTGGGGGCATGAAACATTACTCACAATAACTATGAATTAATTATAATAATCGCTTAGATATAATAAACCTCTTTATATGTTTCACAAAAAGTAAAAGATCAAAGAGTCATCAACCCTGAACAGAATAATTTGAATAAAACAGAAAATTTTAAAAGGTTTGTAACTGCGAGTCTTAATAAAGAAGCATTTCTTTACAGCTTAACAGCTGCAGTAACTTATGAATAGAATAAATTAAATGTGATAAAATCTTTGCCGACTTAGACTCAGACGCAGGTAGCTATTATATCTTATCACATCAGATAAAGATGAGAGGAAAAAAACAAGTGCTTCCACGACAGAGACGGAATAGCAAAACATTGAGAGAAACTTAAATTATTACTTACTCATCTCAAACCGTAAATAGATGATCTGATCATACCTGTAAACAAATCAATATTATATAATGTGCAGAATTTTTTTTTAATATAGATTAATATTATTTGATAGAAAAAGCTTAGGACTCATTTGGATATGGAAAAAAATATTGTTACAAAAATAAGAAGGGCATGATCTTGAATCACACTAACTAAAAATTATAACATACAGGCAACGCATAGTTTTAAACAAATATAGTCAATATTTGAATTTTCAAGGTCAACAATTTTATACCAACGATATCATTGTTTATTCGAATGAGTATGAAAAGAAAAAATATATTGTAAAAAAGCATAGTGCCAATTCACACATGTTATTAGCCTAGAATTGCGTCTGTCTTAGATAATATCGATTTGATGTAACAAAAGTAATTAAATTAGCGCATGTCGTGATCACCGGCAATAACTCCACAACTTTTATTACAGTAGTTATTTTATTGAATATTTTTATGCGTCATTGTTTTTATTACATAATATTAGGAAACAGAAGAATTTAAGCCACGGAACATAACACCAATTGTTACGATATACTGTGTCAATTTCACTGCGATATACTGTGTCAATTTCACTGATCGCTTGGGAATTTTGCATAGATTTCAGAATGCCTTTTAACTGGACACTTCTGCAAATTGTACCTCAATTTTCGAATTACTAAAGCCGACGTGTCCGAACACAAGACACTAGAAAGTACAAGTAAGAGAAGAAAGTGCGTGGACGCAAAAACACGCCCAGTGCTGCAGATTGGAATTTAGCGCGAACATCGACTCGTAAAGGACTCGACTCGATGGAAATAATTTCTTTCATCTTTTTGGGGTCACATTAAAAGTTTCAGTAAACGATTTCATAGACCAAGATATGCAAAATTTGTCGTTTCCTAAAAATAATTTCTTTCATCTTTTTGGGGTCATATAAAAAGTTTCAGTAGACGATTTCATAGACCAAGATATGCAAAATTTGTCGTTTCCTAAAAATTATTTTTAATTTGGCAACAATTTAAATGTCTCCACGCTAAGTAGACTATTAGTGCTTATGACCTGTTTCGCTGGATACAATTTCGATCTAAGCCATGTTGCGGTCTAAGGTAATATGAAATGAGGGCGAAGCATGATCGATTTTGATACATATTTGTAATAAACCGAAAAGATATTCGATTATAGGACTCCATATCTAATAGTGTAAGAATTGGGCAACGCTATAGGTTAAGAGTCGATGTGATTGTGGCGAAATGTCTACCGGGGAATATTTATGGCACAATGTGCTATTATCATATAAAAAATATATATGTTATTTTTAAAATCGAACTTGACACTGAGATTGTGTACCAATGATTTAGTGGTAGATTTATCAGTCACAATTTCTGACAAGTACATAGTATTTATAAAAACCCATGGTTTATATACTCTACAAGGTTTACAATATTCTGATTCAGATAACCTTGTACTTTTCAAGATAATGTTGAGTGATGATGTTCATAAGATTAGAGATAACGAATACAGCGACGAAGGTGGAGGAGAATCGTAGTTTTAACTTTCAAAGCTATAAATTCACGTAAAGACAGTCAGTGTTCCCATTAAACGGGCAATAAGATGCATCGTTTTCCCTACATAAATCCGAGCCTATTAAGCAATCTGATTAAATGAAAGTGCAGGTTCCATAATACTGGTAGGCGTAGCGTGGGACAGGCGGCTTGAATGTGGGTGCACGAGTCATCAAGGACGCCACTCCCACACGACTAGCGATCTGTACAAAATTGGAATTCTTATGATATCATCGAAAAAGTTGTTAATTGGTTCAAAATCAGTCCTTGAATTTCATTTAAGAAATTACAAGAACATCTTTAATGTAAGGAAGTGAAGTCTCACAGCGATGAATATAATTGAAGCTTAACTTGTAGTTAGTATATGATATGATTCACAAGCATTCAGAAGTAAGCAGGTCAGTACACCAAAATAATTTAGAACATATGTTCTTGTTCACGTAATTCTATGTTGTGTAATATTACGGGACTATTGTTCGACCTTGATTTATTATGAGCATTTGGAAGATAAATTGGGCATGGTGCGGTACAATGGATCAGTTGTGACCGTCGGGAATCACTAGGTCAAGAGATCAATGGACAAAAGGATATAGATTAGAAATGTTCCGCGAACGCCAAGCAACTTAAACAGTGGTCAAATTACCATATGTGAGGTATTTGTTTGACAATTGACAGTCGTGTCTCGTCTGCGCATTGAGGACGTAGAAAGTTGCTCATCTTACAAAGCTAAAAATGACTATATATTTGCATTACAAACAAATATAAACTATTAGACTGGCCACTTTCATATTTGCGCAATTCTAATAAATTGTATCTAATAAATTTTGTGTATCCCGCTACTTCATCATCTGTTTTGTGGGCAGAATATTATGCAGCAATCAATATAAGATTGGATGTTACTTAATTTAAATAGGCGATATACGTTCATATAGTAAATTACGATTTAGAGGCGCTCTGGGCCATTCATAGGCATTCCCATGACGAGTGCACAGTTACCACAACTGTTTGCAGTGCGCATTGTCGCGGTATCGTTATACTAATTTACTAATGCGATAGACAAAATTGAACTTAGCTGAGACGGGATAGGAACTACATGGAATGTACAAATAAAATAGTTGATAATGTTCAAGTAATAGGAAAGGAATTTAGCGAATTCAGCTTCAGATCGCGATGAAGCAAGAGATATACTAAATTCAACTATCGAGGTATATTTTAAATGGTAGTTTGTCGCAAATGTCGCATTTACTATGTCAGAAGTAAAAGTAGAAGTGAAACGAAGGTGCGATGTTCTAAACGCATGTGTTTCTGACAGCACAATTTGAAGATAAACAAACGCTGTTAAGTTTAATGAACGTTCATGTAAAACGATTTTTTCGTAGCGCACGGCTTGCAAGAGGCCTTTAGAGGAAATGATAATCAAAACATTTCTAACTATACATCAGTCTGTCTACGGCGACCCAAGGTTGCTAGATTAGTTGGATGTGGTTGGGTGCATCCTGCATTTATCACTAACTGAGAGACGCCAATGCGTTGCAATCACGAAGTTCTAGGTAGTTACAACTTTAAGAATCAAATGGTATTTTGATATCTTATAGAAATTGAATGATTTTTTATAGATACGAAAAATTGTGATATTATCATCTGTAACTATAATGATACATCGTTATAAGCAAATCATTCGAAAATAAGAAGTAAATATCAAGTTATTGGTGAGCACATTTCTGGATACCATTTTCAAAGCAAAATTCACAGTTCAGAAAAAATCAACCATGTAAGTATTTTTAGACGACGCATGAACTTCTCTAAATACGAACATGATACAGTTTGTGAATGAAATCAATTACAAGTTAATAATAACAATACTATTTAATAAACACGTGAAGAACCAGTTATTGGGTGGAATGCATGTATTAGATAGATTCATAAACCGGTCCGGCGCGAGGTCAAAGAAGGGTTCAAGTATCGGCTGGTCAGATAGCAGACGTTCTCGCGCGGGCGTTCCATCACTTTTTCTGTGATCTTCCATTAGAGAGGCCCGTTAGGACCTTGGTCACGTGGATGCCAATTTCACACCTGTCTCAGGGCAAAGAGACCGCGACAATGTATCGGAGCAAAGAGACTAATACAATGTATCGCTATTACATTGTCACGAAGACTACTGCCTTGTGCTCAACCAAATTGATTCTCAAATTATTTCCACTTTTTTAAATCCAATGTTGAGCTTGGAATGCCTCGCCACTTCTTGAATAAATAATTCTCTAAACATATCACTCCAAACATTATTTCCGAAGTTCATTCTCATGACGATTTATGTTCTTGGTTAGTTAGAAACGTGACAAACTATTTTGGGTCAATGATCAAACAAATAACTTACGTTTCTGTGTATTGACAAAATGTTTGGAATTTTAATGTCTTTTTAAGGAGCTGAAGAAAGTCTGAGTTATTTAATTATTAGACAAAAGAGTTAGATAAAATTAAATACTGAAGTCTTCTGATCTTGAGAGACGAGTGATATAAATTACGTTATTAATGTCATTAAAAAAGCAGTTTAGACTAAACGCAAATAATATGATGTAGCGTTAAAGTATAATTTGCGTTGCAATCAAAAATGCAAATACACTTGGTCACGTTGGCGTGATGGCGTGATGGCTAATTTCGCGGCTGTTACACCGATGAATATAATAGACATATCGGCGAAAATGACATATCTGGCGGTTTTGCTGGAACCAGTAGGTACTTTAGTTGTTAACCACTGATAAAACTAAATAGCTTCACTAGCCTAGATACCCACTATACTTTTCATTAAACTATATGTTAAACTTTTAAGGAGAAAGTTCTGTTTGCGACAGAAAAAAATACAGTCGTATTGAGAACCTTCTCCTTTTTTAAGTCGGTTAAAAATACTATTTGGTGGTCAGTTGACACAGAATAGCTGAATTCGTTTAGGAAATAGTGCATTAACTGCTGAATACATTGAAAGGTTAAGGAACGTGTTCGTTGACCATTTATGGTTAGATGTCCTAATTTTTACGTTGTAACAGCGAACATTGTTATTTAAATTGGTGATTGATTTCGTAACTGCAATTTGGGATTACATGATCATGGTATGTATGATCAGGGTGATGTATGATAGAGTGTGGTGTAATGTAGGTCATAATATTTACAGGTTCAAACAATATACTAGCACTGGATGTAGTTGGATTGATGAGATATCGACAGCAAATCTCTATAATCAGAAATATTACACAAAAACAATTTATTTTTAAAACACTGTATAATTCTATCGAGAATTCTAGACTTTCTGACAAAACAACTATTATTAGTACACAATATCAATTTGCAAAGCTTAAACTACAATCATATGTAGGTACTGCGATTACCAAACGTAATTTGGACAAGAAAAAATTATAACGTCGTTATAATTTTTCGGGTTGACAGGGAATCATTTTACTTTTGAACATTTTTTTGTCATCGGATTTCACAATATGCAATATGCGAAATAAGTAATTTATATTATGGAGATGAAAAAGTAGGTTCTCAATAACTTACTTAAATTAAATTCTGTTAAATTGCGTTATAGGAAGAATTTCTAGTATTAAGTTCGTATCGTTTAGGAAATGATGTTACAAAATTTGCTTAAGCAATGTAACCCATTTTCCGATTCCCAGTAGAACACACAAGTGGTTAGGAAATCAATTCGTGGAATTAGATTATGTTTTGTATATTAGGTTTCTAATTCTTAAAGCTCAAATAGATTTGAGAATTCGCCACTAATCTGGTAAGTTATTTTCTCGATCGTATCTTTTCAAAACGTATTTCATATGGAAATGCATACTTTTAAAACATTACTTTTAAAATTTATTAATAGCCAGGTAAATCTTGAAAGAGTTTGGAGAAACTATAAACCTGTTAAGGTATACTTTCACAGCCATATTGAAGTTCCACGCATGATTGAATGTGTTACAATCTCAGCATAAGTACGAAAAGAATGACCCGGCGAAATCATTATTATTACAAATACCAACAATTCATTCGCATGAATGAATACGTTATTAATTTTGACGTTGAATTGACACACCCGGGCAATGATTTCTAAAACGCAAAGGGGGCATTTTCTACTCAAAGACTTGACGTCAGTGGAAGAAATAAATTTTTAGCCACAGTAATCGAGAAATATCTGCTTTCCGTCGTACCTACATTAAATAAAAAAAATCTATTTAATTTTCTGCCTTCAAAAGAGAGACGAAAAGGTTCCTCGGGAACCAGCCTTAAAAGCATGAGCATTGCGATATAATATTTATCACGCTCAATTGTCAAATTCCATAGTACTTGGCAGTTGAACGGGATAAAAGTCCGATAGATATCTTATCGCGGTGTTCATGCTAAGAGGGCTGGAAGATTGAGGTGAGAAATACTGCCTGTATTTTTCCGTTGCTTTATGTTCCCTTAGAGGCTTATTAAGTGCTGATATTTGCTCGGCTTTCAATATGAATTACCTCTAACTGAAACTAGCCATTCCAGCCACTCGTTGGAGATGTTAATGAAACATAGTTTTAGTAAAATTAACTTTCTCTTATAGGTATATTATTATCATTATTAGAGATGCACCGAATGTCGGTTCTGTCGAACTTCGGCTTCGGTCGTATACTCGGATATAAGATATGCCAAAGCCAAAGTTCGGCCGAATTTCCAACGAGCGGTGGTGTGCTGGGATAGCACGGCTACCGCTCGTTGGAAATTCGGCCGTGCTATTCCAGCACACCACCTCCATTTATCTTGCGTTATCAATTATCATATCACGAAAGTCACGTGCGTTTGTTTATATTTTCTGTGTTTACTTAAGGATTTTTTACGTAATTTTGACACATCAATCATAACTAGAGTATCCAAATACGAATAAGATGTGCATTAAGAACCCTTTTCCATGTCCAGTTGGCTACTAATTCAAGATCGGCCGATGGCGAAGTTCGGTAATTTAAGTTACCGAATTTTAGCTTTGACCGAAGTTCGTTTTAACCAAATATGAACCGAAATTCGGTGCTTCTCTAATGATTATGGTCTAAACATTTCTAAAACCATCAGGAAAGTCAGGTGCAATTTATTAAAGTAATAAAGGCAAGAATTCGGCTATCTTTATTAGTAGTTCAAGAATCTATTACGGATGAAACTATAATAACGTCGTCAAATGAAGCAGTGGGTCATGGACGAGACAATACACTCGCACTATTTGCATCAAGATAGAAATTGGTTGAGACTAGACAGTAATCCTTTGTGATAAAGAACAATTTTGAATAAATATGTAATGTTTAATATGCTGATAATTGTACATGAAGATGAGCACGAGATTTGACACTAATGCCTTGCAATAAGAAATGTTTTTGAATATCCATGTATGCTGGCTTATGTAAGTACAACTGGATCCGTATGGAACTTTGTGGGTAACGTTGATAAGTCACACGTTTTCTTACGCATATGCTAAATCTAATAGCAGAATGTGCTCTAATACCAAAATAATTCACATTTTCGACCTTCAGCTGATGTAGAATTTTAAACTGGACAAAAACAGACCATTTTAAAGACGTTTAAATGTGATTTTTTCAAGATTTTGATTGAATATAATAGTGGTTTAAGCTCATATTATACATGATTTGTTGATTGTTTGGTTTTTAGGTGCTACAGAGCAAAAATTACTCACATGTGCTCGTGCGCAAAGAATATGCTTTTGCTGTTATCATGAATATCGGGTCTGCTAAAAGAGCACGACTGTCAAACACGGTACGATAAAGCGTTTTTTAACGACACGTAACGATAAATATAAAATAGTTTTTCGGTGGTCATATTTAGCGATTGGCCTTCAATAAAATTAAAGGAAAAGGTATTAAATCTATGCACCTTTGGCTCAAAATGTTTCTACTTACAAGTTATCACTTTATACATATTTCAAACCCTTCGACAACTGCATGAGACACTTATTTATGTTTAATTATACGGTATAGAAATTATTATGAAACTTTGCGATCTTGAACTCCTCCGTGCTTCGGAAGGCACGTTAAGCCGTTGGTCCCGGTCGCTATTGCGACCGTTTCTACCCACCAACCCGCATTGGGTCAGCGTGGTGGTGTTTTAGCCCTTAATCCTCATGTGTTTCTCCATGAGGAAGGCCTGTGCCCAGCAGTGGAACGTATATAGGCTGAAGAGAGAGAGAGAGAGAGGGATATAAATTATTACCATTGGGGCAGTCAATTTGTATGCAAATTAAAGTTATGTCAATAATACACATCTGTACTAACACAAAGTCTGAGACATTGGGTAATTTATGAAGGTTCATTGACTATAAAATATTTAGGCTTTTTAGAATGAACATACAAAAAAAACATTGCATTAAAAGGGGTGAAGAGGTAGGCAAAGGGGTTGATTGACATACATTTAGAAAAACTACAATAACAGTAATAATTTGACAGTGTATTAATTCTATGTAATGGCACTAAGACATAAATCTCAGTTTTGGTTTAGTTTTATAAGTTAGAATAATAGGTCCTCCCACACCATGCAATATAAAAAAAAACTTTACTATATATTCTCCACAATGTATTTTCCTAAATCAGTGGTAGAGCAAAAAAAAAGTTTTATGTATGAGTCTGTTAAAAAATATGGATATTTATATCAACAAAGTCCAGGTTATCTAAGCACATAGATATGTCAGATAATTTTCAATGTATAAATATAATTTTAAACTGGCTCATTAAACATCTTGTGGCTTTATAAGTCATGTTACCTTATAACTTGTTTGAATTTACATAATACATATAATATTAAATATGATTATGTGTCATCACATCAAGCATTCATAACATGAGCATGTGACCTTAAATTGGGTTAGATGACAGCAGAAGTGTAATAAGTAGTGAGTTAAATAAATTTATAGCATAGGGCCAGCATGGTGGTGTTACGGCCCATACTTCTCACGTGTTTCTGTTAAAAAAGATTTTTGTGATGAAGAGTTTGTAATATTTTTGTACTATAAACAATACACCTTCAAATATTTAGTAATTAAATATATATAGCTATTATCCATTGACTTAAAGAAAGTATATTTTTATGTGTTAATAATTTTTTCTTATCTTTGAGTGCATAATAGATACCATATTAAGGTGGTGCTTTATGGAAAACAATTTATGTTCCTTATTCTTTGTTATTCTCAGATGCAGACCCAAAATGTTTACTAAATTAGTAAATAAAAACTTTGCTTAAAATTCCAATACAATAATTGCTTACTCTTTAAAATAATACAAATTCTATTGCTGCAAAAAAAAAAAAAAAAATTGGCTATGAACATGTCAATAGTTGATTTAAAACTGTACAAAGTTTAGTAACAATTGAGATAGGAGCTGAAGGCAAGTGGGCCTGCTGCCAGCCCGGGTCATTAGCCCGTTGCATCGCCTTCTGGCACACTTACACAGATTCTTAACATATTCGGTGATAATACTTCCTAAAATAAAGCATTATTTTAAGTATTGCTTATTGGAGAAACAAATTCCTATTACCTCCTTGACAAGCCAGTGCAAGCCTCCGATGCAAGCACTGGTGTTCATAAACAATAGATTTTTTGATTGTGTCTGGTTTTCTGACCATTGATGGGTTAAAAAAGAGTATTTTAATTTTTTTGCAAATCTACAGTAAATAGGACTTATTTGTAAATATATGTAATAATATTAATCTTGAGTATTTATAGTGGAATACAATACTATATACTACTATATACTATATAATACATTTTATGGTATTCTTTAATCAAATAGCAATACAATGAGGCAAGCACATGTATCGTTGAAAACTAGTGCCAACTGACAAATACTACATAAAAATAGATGAGATGAAATAACCACATTATTTCTGCGAAAGTAGAGCAGACGTTTGAGTGTCCCCGCAGGCTGAACACTACTACTGGTGTTATTTATAAATTGGTACTCTTCCCATCCAGATTACTCTTTAAATATGGAATGTAGAACATTTGAAATAGTTCCTTTAAATAAGTGAATCAGTCTTAGACAATCAGATTAATTATTTTCATGAGATTTTACAGAGACAAATCCAAAATTATCTGCTGTAGACTAAAAATAGGTACCACACTTGCCCTGGAAACGCAAGACGGGCACGACTAGTTAAATACAAAGTTTGACTACATAAACACGCGATCACCGTAAACAATGTTGATACTGATAACACAGGTGATTCTTAACTTGCGTCCAAATAAAAGCAACAGGTGAAATTCTCGCCACTTAGAAACCGGCTGCGGGACGAGCCACGAGAAACTGGTCCCGGACTCGCCCAAGCTATCATCAACAAACTTTCACAACACTACATTCGCAAAAATCCTGGAAATATCATCATCACTATCGTTGATCACACGAAACACGGGTTTAACAATAAACGATAAATACCTTTTCCTTCGCACGTCCTGCATGTTTTTGCACTGTTTTCGCGATCAACGCACCTTTACTTTCAGCCATTTCAATCACTTTTTCATAACCGACAGTCTTTATTTCGTTATTCACCACAATCTGCAACCGAATCTGGCCGCAGATGTTATCTGTCACACGTCAAAATCCAAATGCACGCGCTGATATCTGATGCCGAACCGTGCCGCGGCGCAAGTGTGCGAATAGCAGAAAAATACACGCTACACTAGCGCTACGTTCCGGTACAATCTTGACATTTTAATGAGGACACCTTAGTTTTCAGTTTTCGTCATAGATGGCAGTGTAGCATTATTTTCTGCTAAGGTAAATAATATTTTAAATAAAAGCCTTAACATTTTGATCAACATGTCTGGATTTTACACATTTAATTGTTTAGGACTTTTGATTATTTTTGGTATTTAAAAATTACTTTTTCTATATAAGAATTCCACAAAGGTTTCTGAACGACTATCGAACAAGTCACTGTCACTGTCAAAACTTTCAACGGTGCTTTTGTTTTGTTTACAATTTTAGTAAGTTTTGAAATATTTGTAATTAATTGTTGGACTTCATATTGCTAAATAATAGATATGGTATGGTGGTGATATCTATTCACATCATTTATTTGTGTTTACATTGTCTCCATTTTATTTAATTATTTTATACATTTTCATAGAACGAGCTTCAGAAGAATGCGATAGCCGAAGCTCGCAAACATGAATTAGATACATTTCAAAGAGCTCTGGACATACAATGGCTAAACAGTCGCATGGAAGACGGCAGAATGGGGCGCTGCCTCGCACTAATAAAGAAGGAGGCCGAAATGGAAAGAGACTTCCAAGAGGTGATCTTGAAGGAATTAAATTTTCCTATGACTACTATTTTCGGTAACTGGCTATGGTCTGCGTTAGACTCTGTCTTCATAATAAGCCACAGATGTAGTGGAGCTGTTACCTGCTTGCTCCTAAACTAATATATTTGATTCAATTAACTTAATCTGAATTTATAATTGTTATACACCAGCCAAAACAAGTTGAAGTAGAAGAGGAGGCCCATGTCCAGCAGTAAACAAATATTGACTGGTGGTGATGTTATAGGTAGACATGTTGTCTCTATATTTTTTCTTCTTCAACCTCTCAACAATCAGGTAACCAGAAACATTAGAAACATCTATTTTTCATGAACACACCCACCAGTATTTTGTGGTGACTGCCAAGGGGTTAATATGAATTTACCCTCAGATTACTCTCTCACAGATACTCAGTACTTTTAGATACTTATTTTATTAAATAATAAAGAAATAGATACATAATAACATGTCTACAGAGAACAGACCATGCAGCCATAGTCAATGCCCGAGCACAAAAGGAAACAGCACTAGGCATAGAAATAGCCAAAGTCCGCAGAGAGGAGGTCTGTGAGCTCCAGCGGAGACACTACATGAGGGAGCGGGACCCCAGCCTCAAGGAGCTGATGAAGAAGCTGCAAGCTGGGTATGTGTGCCGCGACCTGAGGCAGCAAATACAGAATAATGAGTACCGGAGACTACAGGAAAAGGTAATGGATAAAACATATATAATAATAGTACTAAAAAAACAATATATACATAAATAAATGGCACTAGATCTTCAAAGTAGTTCAGTAGATTAGCATTGGTGTTATTTTGAAAAGCAATTTTATATACACTAAAATAAAATTAAATCAAGTACATTTTATTTCTCTTTGTCTGTTAAGAACTGTAAAATTATAATTCAGTGGGTTTTTTTTCATTGCTTTGCCATAAAGGATTCAGGTAAGTTGAATTTCTCATTTTTTTCAATGAGAGCCAGCTTAGTAATGTAGACCTGCAATCCTCACCTGCTGTGAAAGTCCTTTTTGGTTTCATGTTCTCTGACCACTAGTGTAAAGGCAGGTGACCATGACCTATTTCTTCACTCGCCACCCTGACTATGATGGTTGGAGCCATAAAGCTGCTTCGAGCTCACCCTAGTGGAGTGTTCGAGCTGATGACGGGAACGCCTCGAACTTCGCGTGGCACCAGCGCGGCGTAATTTACCTCTCGGGCCATCCGTTGGAAGGGCCATGAGGAGAGTATAGGAGACCGCCTGCAAAAAGTAGTAGTGAAGAGGTGTCGAGAAGAGGATCTTCTAGACCCTCCTCTTCGGCGTAGACCGAAAAATCCCGCATTAGCGCTAACCCTGACCTCGACCTACACGGCATTTTGATAGACAGCGGGAGAGTCCGCCTCGTTAGCTCGCCCGCAGCCTATTTTTACAAAGATGGTTTAAAAAAAAAACCAAGTAGGTATTTCCCAACCCTCCTATTCTTCCCTTTCAAAAAACATAACCAAGAAATCTCTATACCTGTCTCATTTTATTTATTATGCTTTAATGTCCATTACAAAAACACATGGCGGACTTAACGACTAATATCGCTCTCTAACAGTCAACCATCAGGCAAAGCAGAGATCTGGTGACGGCTTAATAAAATTAACATAATATGCATTAATTTAATATTAATAACAATTACATTGTATAACTACATAAATAGTTAAATAAATAATAATATATATGTAAGTATATACTTTACATACATAAGATGATGATTCATTATGTAGAAACAAACAAACTAGCATTATACATGTTAGAGAAGTATTCACGAACTTTTGATTTGAAACTAACCTTAGAAGTAGCAGTTCGATAGAATTTTATTATGCCGAATCGAGAGTGACAAAGGATGTGACAACTTTATTTCATTATGTAGTTATTATATTTTTACCCTAAACAGGCAGAAGAGCGTCACGCCAACAACGTTCTCGGCAAAGCTCTTCTAGATAACATCCAAGCGCGAGAGCACGAAGAGATGGAAAAGAAGAAGCGATGCACACAGTACTGCTTGGAGCTGCAGCAGCAGTTGGTCAACCGGCAGCAGCAGAAGCAGTGCCAGTACGAGGACACGCTCATCGAGAAGAAGATGCTCGATGATATCATGAGGACTATATCTGATGAGGATAAAAGGTGAGGTTTGGATAGCCCGTCAAATTGCTTGTTACTTTTTGATGATATAAGCAAAGCAGAGCAGTAAAAGTGTCATAAGGATGAAATTTTTCTTATCTATTTCCCATTAAAAGTTATTTTGTGGATGAAGTCCAATTATAATAAGTTATTGTAAAATTTATGTGTCTTAATTATTTATTTATTTTATTTTATATTTTTTTTATTCGGAAATAACAAACAGATAAAGTTAGTCTTTAGTTAACAGTTAGTCTTTATTTAAAAAGTTTCACTTCCTTCTTAAAACATGCTCAATGTTCTAATATAATCTTGTTTAGTTAGCAAGTACTCTAACTGTTGAATGTTTTCGACTATTTCAGGGAGCTCCAACAAAAACGAGAACTGATGGAGAAGACGTGTCGCGAGATGAAGACATTCAAAGCAGCGCGCGAGGCGTGGAGACTGAAGCAACGGGAGATGCTTGTAGCCGAGGAGAGAGCGATCGAGGCGCAGCGAGCGGCCGACGACGACCGCAGCAGCCGCATGTGAGTGCCGCATATACACGAGCTTAGGTGCATCGCTTAGGTGTTACGATTTATCGGGTAAGACATTTTGGACAGGCAAAGATCTGCTAAGCATTCCCACATCCCACTCACGCAAAATGTAAGTTATAATGGTGAAAGGGTATGCGACAAGGAAACATAGATTTTGAGAATGATATGGCGTGCAAGAGACTGATGCATTTCGCAAACCTCAAATAGGATTGCCAGAGAGAATGAATTAATAATAAAAAAAATTCTTTCAGTATTGCGGAAAGAGAAAGAAAGATGCGGCTGAAGGAAGAATTGAACCAGAAGATAGTGGACAAAATATTAGCTGACGAGGCAAGCAATTTTAAACCTTATTCCTTTATGTTTATGCTGAAATAAAAGAATTTCTATTATATTATGAATTAGCGACCCGACCTAGCTAAACGGGGGTAGCCCATGTGCTACCCCCGTTTTACCCCCTTTGGGAGGGAGTTTCGAAAATCAATTCGTATCGGATCTACCTACATTCTATAAGGAACCTATCTGCCAAATTTCAAGTCCTAATAGTTTCTGAGATTTGGAGATTAATCAGTGAGTGGTATTTCGCTTGTATATAAAAAGATTGGTAAAAAGTGAAGTTGCAATTTGATCCAATTTTGATGTTGGTAACACAATATATCTGTTATTAAAACATAACTATATATATTTGCCTTCATTTTCCAGGCTGTCCGTCAAGAAAGAGACAACATCATAAAAGAGCTACAAGAGCAGGAGTTTTTAGAGAAGAACTTCCAAGACGACATCGCGAAACAAGATAAGTTAGAAAGAGTGAAGATTGACACGAAAGAGTCGCTCACGGCGCAGATGGAGAACAAGAAGAAACTGGAGCGGGAGCAGAGACAGAGGGAGATTGAGTTTAGGAAGCAGGTAGGTAAATAAAGTCTATTATTCCTTTAACGTAGCCTCTAACAGGGTTTTGGAGTGCAGAGTGGTGTTTATTAGGATGACAGGAATGAAGTGAAAGTAGACATTTGTATAAAAATATAAACAATCTGAATACAAATATACTTCTATCACAAAACTAGCCAGGGTGTTGCGATTGGCAAACCAGACAGTTTTTACAAGAACAAATGCCTGTATTCATTACAAAAACATTTGGCCCCACCGGGGATCGAACCCAGACCACTCGACCACGGAGGTCGTCAAAATATCGAAAGCCAAAGAGTACCAGTGGTTAGTAGGCTTTGGCTTTCGAGATACTTGCGGCACCGAGCTCCTCCTACTCCTTAACCTCTCAGTGACATCACATGTATTTATAGGAGTGGACGGTCTGTCTGTTTACTAACATAAACATAAAAAAATCATCACACCCCTACCCATGAAGGCGCCCTTGCGCTATCATGATTACGATTAACATGATCTAGATCGTGTTTCCATTTGGCACAAGTATTGGACTAGTATATGAAATCCAGAGATAATAATATTTGCCATGTATCATTAGACAAGCTTTAGTAATATGTGTAATATCACACTTCATTAAAATTATTAATCGTTTTTAAGTGAATGCAAATAAAATGATGTATTCGGGAGGCACTTAAAAAGAGTTGTCTCCGTGTCCAATTTTAACACAATTAAACTTACAACAAATTATCAAAACAAATCAAAAGAGCTCAAAAATATAGTCTATTTTTAGACGAGGTAATTATTTTTTAGGAATACTCTGAATCTTAATAGTTACAGACAAAATACTAAGAGAGAAAAAAAACACCAATTTCATAGGTAAGGACCCAATATAACGTAAGACAATTTTATGTAAAGGGAGGATGGAACCCTTGCAGAGTTTCTTGCCTGTATTTCTCTTGACAAGGCCTCCCGGTAGTGAACAGGAAGAAAAAAATATAGAGGTATACAAGTAGAAATGTATAGTTTGTTTGTAAACTTTTATTGTTTTGATGCGTCATAAGTGTGACTACTTGTTACCTAAATGATTAAATAAAGAATTTCATTTCATTTAATTACATGCAATTCCATTTCATTATAGTAAAACTCCACTATTCAACAGACAGAATCAAAAATAGCGGCAGATAACCTCAAGGAGGAAGAGAAGCAACGCAAGCTAAAAGAGAAGAGTCGCCTGTACTCCATGCAGCTGAAGCAGCAGATAGAAGACAACAGAGTGAAGAGAGAGCGCGACCAGAAGATGGAAGAGGGAAGGGCGCAGTACGTGTGGGACTTCGATAAGGCTTGGTAGGTGATCTATTAACATATTATTATAAAGGGGTTTTCATTAAGAGCGCTCAGACTTTGAAACTAAATAAAACAACCGGTTTGAGTGATATTACCACAATTTTTATTACATTTTTAAGATTATTTAGTGACATTATGTGTGGTAAATAATATTAGCCAAATGGCATGGTATTCTGGTGGACCAATTTTGGAGGTCGTCTTCGCATAAATGGGGCTCAATTTCACGAAGAACGCGAGTTATGTTGGCCTTTGGCAGCAGCGATTGACTGTGGTTTATCTGCGTACACTAGAGATTCCGCAAAGCCACACAGAAGGTAATCGAGCGGTGTTAAGTCACACGATCTCGGCGGCCAGTTGATGTCGCCACCACGCGAGATGACGAAGCCCTCGAACTTCTCATTCAATAGATTTAGCAATTATAATAAATTTTAACAATTTCTACGCGTTGTTGAAGCGTGTGGCATATGTATTTATGCGACTAAATATGTATTTATGCCAAATTTGACAGCTATCGCATTACCAAGATGGCCGCTATGCGCTGTCAAAGTTCGAGCGTCCCTATTGAAAAACCCTTTACTTATTATTGTTATTCTACTTATACTATAGTACGTATTTGTTTAGCAAGTGTGAAGATGACAGACAGCAAGTCTGTTTAGAGCAACAAAGGCCAAAAGTACAACAGGACATTTTAAAACTTTACTTGAATAATTTTGGCTTTACATGAAACAGGCAAAACAAGAATAAACATACATACATATAATCACGACTGTTATCCCCTAAGGGTTAGTCAGAGACTAAGCAAAAGCATCGCAAAAGCAGTCCATTGCCATAGTCCGCGCTTGACAAGCAGTGACTGCACTCAGCATGACAGGTGGTGAGCTCGTCACCGATATAAGCTATTGGATGGTTGTTTACTTCAAAGGTAAAAGATGACTAATGGAGTTCACAAAAGTACTTTTGACTAGCAAAATCAATCAAAAGTACATTTGACTAAACAGATTGGGCGAAAGCACTTTTGACTAAAAATGTTAGGTTAGGGTTATTTTTTTATGACCCTTATAATTATTGATTTGAAGGACCATAAAAAAAATAACCTTAACCTAACGCAAAATTATGAATATACTTAGTCATTTATGCATAACGCGTGCGTAACTACGCATGAGTGACGCCCCTGGTGTTGCAAATGTCCATGGGCGGCGGTGATCACTTAGGTGACCCGCCTGCTCGTTTGCAATCTATACAATAAAAAAAAACTGCGTTTCTAACCATTAATTTTCAGTCAAAACCACTTTTGACCAATCTGTTCAGTCAAAAGTACTTTTGACTGATTTTGCTAGTTAAAGGGTTAAACTGGACTGGACTGGACTGGACTGGTTAAAGGGTTTTGACTGCAACGTGTATACTGTGAAATTTTAATGGCTAACATCATTAATATCAACATTTGTTCTACGACTTTTAATAATTTGACACTTTTTACATTCATACAAAAATAAATATAAATTTCTGAATGTTCTTAGCTCTGTGCGCATCGCGCTTCACTGTCGCATTTTCGTATGAGCGGAACTAGACTTACTAATGTCACGACAGTACATTAAAAGCTAGTAAAATATTTTTTTATTAATGTATTGAGTTACGGTAAAACTCGTAGAAGAAATGTTATTACACGCTTTTTGTATGTATAACTCACACTGTTTGTATGTATGCTGTCAGCGTCAAAATTTGTAATCGATTTTTCAACCACTTTTTTTGTGATGTTAGCTAACCTAGTCTTAAGAGATTGTTGATTCTTTTAAAATAACATATATCACATGATTATTATTTAAAATTCTTTGATCCGCAACAAAATCTTCCACACTATATTCTATTCACTTTCCTCCTCTTCCAGGCGCCAAGAAGTGTCAGAAGAACGAAAGAAGATCATAGAAGAGCACGTGCCGCATCTTCTCGGTTTTCTCCAAGCGGGAGTGATCAAGAAGGAAGACTTGCCAGCCGTCAGGAGTGGCGCTAACAAACACGAGGACTTGGCTAAGTTGGACATAGAGTCGCTTGCGGTGTCTAACAGGCCTAAGAGGTTCTCGAAATGTAACGCTCAGTGTAGGATATTGAGGGAGTATTAGTAAATCGTGGTGATTACGTACAGTAGACTACATATTATATAAAGCTTGCAAACCTAAAAATGATCTCTCTATCCTTAATCATCTCCATTGATATACGGGTGAGGTTTAGTCTGGGTATGACCAAATTTTAATTATGAATTTAACTCACGTTTTGAAGCTAGGGATGGTAGGTTATCTTATACAAGGTGTTTCAAAAACAAAAAAGCTGAAAGGGGTTGTAGGGTCCCATATTCCGTAGCTTGATATTTTTAATAGCCGAAAAATTATTATTGTTGCCAAAAAATTTTAACTATCGACATTAAAGCAGCGGTACCCGAGTTGGGACGGACGGGGCACTACTCGTTAGAGAGGCCGCGGGAAACGCGGGTTCGATCCCACCGCCTGTACCACTGAGTTTGAATAAATCTTATATACAGTTCATTGTGAATATCGCCTGCCTCACATTGTGCCCGGTGCATGGCAACAGGCTCGCCACCTGTTACATGGGGACCTAACATATCTAGCGAAATGTGGGTGTTTAACACCTCTAACACATAACATAACATATCATTTGATTTATGACATTAAAGCGCAACTCTATTAAAGGTTTAGTTAAGTTTATCAGTAGAAATTACTTCCAAAATTTTCAACTCTGTCCTACTCCTGATAGCTAGTACTAGGCGGTTCTTAAAATTAATTTTTAAGGGGTGAGTTTTGAAACACCTTGTATACAAGAGAATTTGGCTAAATAAACTGAACATAGTTGCTTGCAGTGTCTTACAGACCTAAGCGATTCTATAAATGTAACGCTGTAAGATATTGAGGGTCTATTAGATTTTATTTAGGTTAGAAATCTGGGTGATTATACAGTACACTACATTTTATATAAAGCTGTGTTAGCTTGCAAAGTTAAAAATATCTCGTAATTGTTAATAATTTCTATCGAACAGTTGTTCCTCAATAATGCTAAATTAAATATTGTGGTTACTGTTTTTAGATATGAACGTATTTTTGAAAAATATTGAATTACATTTATTTTGCCACTTTAGAAATAAACATTTTATGCTTTAACAAGATATATTAGATTTGTAAGACGTATAAGATATATTTTTCTTTATATTGAAAAATTTTAATCATAACTGGATGAACAAAGCAGTCATCTTTTGTAAAACAAAAAGGAAATTTTGGAAAAAATTATAATTGTATAACCACGAAATGAATTGTAAAATTTTCTTTTTCCTTTTTTTTAACTTTATTTCAAAGTGTGACGGTTGAATTTATATTCAGAAATATGTGC
Source organism: Parapoynx stratiotata (assembly GCA_910589355.1). Lineage (NCBI taxonomy): Eukaryota > Metazoa > Arthropoda > Insecta > Lepidoptera > Crambidae > Parapoynx > Parapoynx stratiotata. Next base: position 16,759,917 of record OU342464.1, read on the forward strand.
AGAGTGACAAGCAGCTACTGAAGATACCTAATGCATTAAGTCCCGCGATTAAAAATAGCTGGCAGTGCCTTCTCTGCATTTATTTATCTTCGTAGTGACGTCATTGTTTTGTGGTCTTCTGTATATATTTTAACTTTAACCCTTTGCAACTAAAGTCTGAATAATTTAATAGGTGTGTTTTGACAGATGAGCTTTATGGACTATTTACATTGGTATGGGAATCGATTAATCTCACTACAAACAACTGTCGAAATGCACCTATTAAATTATTCAGACTGTAGTCAACAGAATCATCTATGGTTTGCGAATTCGCGGTGCTTGTCGAGGGCTTATATGCAGATCAGGTTTTTACGAAATACTCGAAATGTTTCATATTGCAAAAATGTCTTGTTTGGTATATTTTGAATAATGACTGTAAAATTTTAAAGATAGAAGTATGTGGTTGTTTGTTTGTAATGAATGATAAAGACTGATTGAAATAATTTTGATTTAAATTGGATTGTAAAATTATTAATATTTTGTACCAAATAAAATTGGAAATTATTGTATTTAAATGTATTTTCTTTTTTATAATGATGAACGAACGATGAGCAATTATTTAGAGTACCTATGTTTTTCGTGTGGTGTGTTTTTGTGCGTATGTAGTCATAATATAAGTACTGGTTAATTTTTAATATATCTACAAGCTCGCAAATATATTTATTTATCATTATTATTATAGTGAATGTATAACATTTTAGATATTTATAATTTAATACGCTTATATTCCATTTATTTACAGTTTAGATTTTTTTTATCTATTACATAATTTTTAACGGGTTTTATTTAAACGGTTAGCAAAATATTCGAATATTGGTCAGCAAAAATAACTAATTTGTCAGCAACTTATGTGGACAGCAAATATTTCTGAATTGGTCAGCAAAATAACTAATTGAGCAGCAACATCAAATGTTTTCTCTACTTCCAAATTGTTTATTATATGTTTTGATGACACAAATATTGTTTTTAAGGGTCATAAAAATTATTTTAACTTAATATCTATCAGAATACATTTCTTAGGAATTGATCCTTGATCCTTCATTGATCTTTTTTACTGCATTCTATACATTTCGGGTAACATACATCATGCTGCCCAGATAATTATAATTAATAAATAATGATAATTAAAAGGTACCCGAAATCGCCGAGCATGTGTGAGGACTATAATGAGAGTTGATGAACGAAGAAATATGCAGGGATCGTAGCAAGTGAAAGGATGTACTCTCTGTTTACCCCTGTGGGAAAAAAGTGTGACGTATGTATGTAGGTAATTATACTTATTTTGCTAACGAACTAATTATTCTGCAGACCAAATATTTTGCGGCCCAAAAAATGATTTTGCCGCCCAAATAATTATATTGCTAACAAAATATTTGTTTGTTGCCCAAATGATTTTTGGGCTGACCTTTTTGTTGCTGACTAAAAATAATTAAATGGATGGATAATATTTTTCACAGGCGCGAGACATTATAATCATGGCTAGCTTATAGAATAAAGAGGGGGTCGAGGTTGTTAAGATAGAAAATATATTCTCCAACCATTCAAAATAATACAGTAACTTGGTATCATTTGGAAATTACAAAAAATATGGTAACCAAATTACCTTTTCGTAATGTACCACTTGCTCAAAAAAGTGACATTCAATGCCACAAAAAGCGAACATAAGGAACATAACAATAGTCATTTTTAATCTGTTAAAAACAGGGAAAGAAAATTGTACTGAATTTTATTCACCTCTAGGGGGAGAATGTGATTTAAATTTGGAATACTTACCGAAATATATACTGAACTACATCTGTGTTTACACCATTGAGTTTGTATATATAAAGCATTATACATCTTTTTGAAAAAGGAATACGCATTTATTGTGTGCAGTTATGATTATTAAATAAAATTACGAAAACCGACGAGGCCGTATGAGCTTGATGCCTTTGCTTTTCCGACAAAAAAATTAGTCTAGGAATTTGCCGTGTTTTTGTTTTCTTCAAATACAACGTTAAGTTTATTTTAATTTATTTTTATAAATAAGTTAATGGTCTAAAAATACGTTACGATGTTAAATGAAAGCGACAGTGACGGTGTTTCGCTCGTGATTTAAGTTTTTAACACCCTCGCTACACTCGGGAGTAAACATCGAGTCCTTCGTTACGCTCGCGATTTAAATCGTCACCCGCGACAGCAGACACTGCTTTATCCCCTTGGATAATAATCTACTATTTCGTATTATGACGAAAATTTTACGGTTATAGGTACCTATATAATGAGGATAAGCTTAATAATTATATTGTTTTCTATATCTACTTTATATGAACGTTTAAGAAAATATGGATAGATTGCGTGAAAGATGATAATGATGAGTATGGAAGTTAGGGGGGACATGGCGAGTGGTAGAAAAGAATGGAAGGAGAAACCAATTTGTGAGCAACCAAATAAAATTGGGAACAGTGCAGAAGATATAAGAAGATCTACATTGGATATAGATATTTTTTTAAAACTAATAAAGTGGTTATTCAAGGCTATAAAGGAAAAGCTATACTTACCAGGAAACAGAAAAAACCACCTTCACTTAATTATAACCTACACAATGTGCTACTAGCTATTCAGTACTTACCAACCATAATGGAAATGAATAGTCATAGTCATATAATTTCTGAAAAAGGGGTATTTAAATTTAATAAAGCGAGGTACACAACCGCGGGCTCTCAGCGCGAAGTGAAAGTCAAACAGTCATTATGACCGCGGCCGCAGAAATATTTGAACGACTGAAATTAATTCCAAATACACAGCTAGAATATTAATAAAGGGTGGACTCGTAGGGCCCGCATACCGGACCGTGTTTGTGGGACATTTACAGGACAAGACTGAAATGTTTGTGGGAAAGGACGATCCCCAAATTCTGCACGTGTGGATACATATTTCTTGACGAAAAGGTTTGTGGTGACTGAAAGGTTACTCTGAGCTACAGGTAGGTAGATTAATGTTTAGAACAGTAATATGGGCGCTACCCGCAGACACGCATTTACCTACATAGGTAACACTTTTTATCGTCTACTTACTGTGACGTCATAGCCGTAATTTTGAGACGGGGGATCCCCGAGGCATTTTTTTTAGTTTTTGCAGCTCATAGCGGTGAAGGGCTCACCACCTGTCACGCTGAGTGCAGTCACTGCTGGTGAAGCGCAGACTATGGCAATGGCCTGCTTTTGCGGTGCCTTTGCCTAGTCTCTGACTAACCTTTAGGGGATAATAGTCGTGATTATATGTATGTGTGTATGTTTTGCAGCCATTCGGACGCTGACAGACTAGTTAATAGCGGCCAAGGTTTTGTCGGGGTTTTCGAACACGCGCAGGACATGCATTTGCGTCATCTATGTAAATGTATAACTACCCCTAAATATAACTACCCATTTAGGGGTGCTACCCCTAAATGGTTTGCTTTTACCCAACACACTGTAGCAGATAGGTAGTAAGTTTTATGAAAATTGTTTGGCGAGGAGGAATTCTGTTTACAGAACGCAGCTCGGTACCGCTGGCAGTAGACGTGTATGGGACTCATATCATTAAAATTAAAACTTACCCGCCTCTCTGGTTTAGTCGTTGACACCACAGGGTGTAGATCGGGAGGTCCGGGGTTCCATTCCCCACGGGGGCAAGGGGTTTTTCTGCTCGATTTGGTTAGTGGCAGGTGTTGTGTATTTTGTAATAAAGGTGGAGGTAAAGTGAAGAGAGTAATTTATTATTATCGTAGATTTATTATTTTTATAGCGGAATTACATGAGTCACAGAACATAACAGGTTGGTACCAAGGTAAGTGTCATAGATTATATAGTGTATATTATAACGTAACAAGGCGTTCCGTAGTATGCATGTGAATGCATTTTGTAGCTAGTAGACGGATGTAACACTCCCCCATGTTGTAGACATAAAGTTACAGGTTTAATCGATTTGGTGGTCTTCTATTCCTGGTGCTGCGACGTGGTGTAATCTCTGTAGGTCTTTCTATTGCTTCTGTGGGTATTTGTATTTCAGGAATTTGTTGTTGTGTTATAGGTGTTCTTCTTGTTTCGGGAGTAAGTCTTAGAGTATCTGGTGTTGTAGAATTTGGAACTGGTTGTATAGTGTTTCTTTTTGGTGTTGGAGGTTGGATAGAGGATGCTTCCTGATGGCTTGGATGAGATGTAGTTCCTTGTCCTTGATAAAGTTGGTAATCATGTGGTAATCTGAAATTTTCACTCATGCATGCAGTACTGATGATTTGATCAACATGTCTTTGATGTATTCTTCCATCAACTTCTATCTCATAATGAAGCTTTCCTCTTCTATTCACAACATTTCCAAATTTCCATTTTTTTCCATCATACATTCTTATCTGTACTCTTTGCCCTGTCTTAAATTCTTTGTTTACAGCTTCCTCTAAGTTATAGTCTTTTTCTTTTCCTATTCCTCTTTTTACTAAGTCAATCCTTGTTCTATAAAGTCTTTTAAACATCATTTCTGCAGGACTCAATCCTGTTGCATTATTAGGTGTTTTCCTGTACATCATCAAAAATCTTGAAAGTTTATCTTGTATGGATCCTTCTTCATTTGCCATTGTTTTAATTTTGTTTTTAAAAGTTTGTACGTATCTCTCTGCCTGGCCATTAGTAGATGGGTGAAAGGGTGCTGTGAACTTAGCTTGAATACCATTCTCTTTCAAAAATTTCTGCATTTCTTCAGATCTGAACTGAGTTCCATTGTCAGAGACTTGAGTAATGGGCAACCCAAAAGTAGTGTATAACTTTTTAAGAATATTTATAGTAACAGTAGCTGTAGTTGACATGGTGGGCACAACTTCTAGCCATTTTGTGTAGGCGTCTACAACTATCAAAAAATATTGGTTCATAAATGGTCCAGCATAATCAATATGAATTCGGCTCCATGGTTCTTTAGGATATTCCCAACTATGTGTAGGTACTTTTGCAGGGTTTTTCTGTATCAAAGAACACATTTTGCATTGTTTTACTCTATTCTCAATATCTGAATCTATATTTTTCCACCACACATAGCTTCTTGCTAGTGCTTTCATTTTTACCATTCCTGTATGAGCTGTATGAAGTTCATCTAAAATCTTAGGTTGTAAGCTCTTAGGTATGACAATTCTTATGCCATAAAATATGCAATTATTTTGTAAAGAGTATTCATGTAATTTTGTAGGATCTGTAGTTCCAGTTTGTATTTCTAAATATAGTTTACGTAGTTCTGGGTCTTTAGCTGTAGCTTTTCTAATTTCTTGTAGTGTGATTGGCATTTCTGATATTTGATTTAGATAGAAAGCATCATCATCTGTAATATTATCTTTTTCAGCTTCATTTGTGTAAGGTATTCTTGATAGGTAGTCTGCATTTCCATGTTGTGTAGTTTTTCGTAGTTTAATTTCATAGTCAAATCCTGCTAAAAAATTTGCGTAATGTACTAGTCTTATAGCAGTAGTTGCTGGTGTAGCTTTTTCAGGATGTAATATTCTCGCCAAAGGTTGATTGTCAATAATCAAAACAAATTTTTTTTCCATAGCAGAACTGAAAGAATTTCTTTAGTCCCCAGATCAGTGCAGCTGCTTCTTTGTCTAACTGGCTGTAGCCTTTTTCTGCTTTGGTTAATGATTTTGATGCAAACGCTATTGGTCTTTCCATTTTATCCGGCATGATGTGTGATAACACAGCTCCAAATCCTGTAGGTGATGCATCTGTCGCCAAAGTTAGAGGTAAGTTGACTTGAAATGGAATAAGTACTTTGTCACTGCATATTTCAGCTTTTAGATTTGTGAAACTTTTCTCACAGTCACATGTCCATATAAACTTTACATCTTTTTGTAGTAATTTGTAAAGGGGGCTAAGTTTTGAAGCAAGGTTCGGGATGAATTTCTGATAATAATTTATCATCCCCAAGAAGGTTCGAAGAGATGATACATCTGTAGGCTGTAGTGCATTTTTGATGTCATTAATTTTATCTTGTGTAGGGTGTAATCCTTTCTCATTTATTTTGTGTCCAAGATATGTAATAGATTTTTGAAAAAATTGACATTTCTTTTTGTTCAAATGTAAACCACAAGATTGCAACTTTTGAAATACCATTCTAATTCTTCTGAGTAATTGTATGTATGTATATCCTTGTATAGCAATATCATCGAAGAAACAAGCAGTTCCTTCCATATCTTGTAGTGTCTGATCCATGTAACGTTGCCATATATTAGGTGAAACTTTAACTCCGAACATTAGTCTTTTGACATTATAGGTTCCCTTGCATGTACTAATAGCTTGCATTTTTGCCGTCTCCTCATTGGTTTTCAAGTGCAGGTATGCTTGATTTATGTCAAGTGTGCAAAAATATCTACCTCCACTTAATTTTGAAAATATTTCATCCACTGTGGGTATAGGGTAGTTATCTGTTTCCAAGTTCTTATTTAAAGTTGCTCTGTAATCTGCACACAATCTCAGTTTTCCATTTTGTTTCACCACCGGGACCACGGGTGTACCCCATTGAGAGTAGGTTACTTTTTCTAGTATGCCTGCTTTTTCCAGTCTGTCAATTTCAGCTTCTACTTGATTTCTCAATGAAAATGGAACTGGGCGTGATTTGAAAAATACTGGTATTGTCCCTTCTTTTAGCTTGAAATTTGCTTGGTAGTTTTTAATTTCTCCAATTTCTTCACTGAATAGATTAGTATATTCTTCAATTAACTTATGTAATTTATTTTGATATTCCTTTTCTGTCAAGTCTTTCTCTGTATTCACTGAATTAATTTCAAATGTTAATTTTAATTTTCTTGTCCATTCTCTGCCTATGACTGGTTCCACTTTTCTGTTGATTACAAATATTCTTCCTTCCATTTCCTTTTTATTGTATTTTATTTTTACTAAACAGGTCCCTAATGTCTCTATGATTTCCCCAGTGTAGGTTCTCAGTTTGACTGAAGTTGGTTGTAATTTAAGGATAGGAAAATTTTTGTAGAAATAATCAGCTGAACATGTAGTTACTGCGGCACCTGTATCAAGTTCCCATGTTATGAATTTTCCATTTACTTCCAAATCTAAGGTGTATTTATCATTTTGTGTATTATTAACAATAGGTATTTTATGTATTTCATAAATTTCCTCTTCACTTTCATTTGACTGTATCTCAATTTCAATTTGTTTTTGGTCCTTAAAACAAACTGATTGTAAATGACCTCCAATTTTACATTTCTTGCAAAACAATTTCTCCTTTAATCTGCATTCACTTGCTTTGTGATTACTTTTTCCACATCGGAAACATTGTATTTTCTTATTTGTATGTAGTTTAGTTTTATTGTAATTTTGAAATTTATTTTTTTTATGTGTATTTATATTGCTTTTCTTGTATGTATCTCTTATAGAATTTTTATTGTAATTATTTGAAATTTTATTTATATTCTGTGTATCCGACCCCATTTGCTTTGTTTCTGCCTTTGCGGTCTCAATGGCTGTAGCAATGTTTTGAATCGTTTCAAAGGTTGTAGTGGCAGATTGTTGTAACAATTTCTCTTTTGTTTCTGAACAACGGAGACCCCTTATAAACTGTACTCTTATGTGGGTATCAAAAGTAGATTTTTCGCAATGTGTACATATGAAGTTACATTTTCCTCCTATTTCTCTTAAGCTTGCCACATAGTTAGCTATGGTTTCATTTTCAGCTTGAGTTCTTAGGCAAAATTTGTGCTGTTGAGCTACTTCTCCGGGCTCCGGAGCTATGTGATCTGATAATATTTTAATTAAGTGCTCGAAAGATTTACTTTCAGGGCTTTCAGGAGCAGTAATGTTTTTCAATACTTGATAATATTTCGGCCCAATGCAATTTAAAAAAATCTGTATTTTCGTTCGTGGATTTTTAACTCCTTTTAACGTTATGTAGTTTTGTACTCTTTCTATGTAACTAGAAAATGATTCATTGATTTCATCATACTGTTGTAATGAAATACCACTCACCGGGCTAGTACTTTGACTTAAAAGTGCATTTTGTAGTTCACTTTGTTGTAGTTGCATGCCACGCATCGTTTCTAACATTTGCGTCAAAACTTGTGCTAATTGAGGTTCCATTATTGTGAAGTAATTTGGTTAGGAAAAAGGAATTTGCGAAGCGGGCAATCATCACAGGACTGGAGGCCCTTGGAACAAGGAAATAGGTACGTAGGAACACTTGGAAAGAGAAAAAAAATTTCTTGTTTTCAGGTTATTTTCCCACGAGGTAATACGATGTATTTTCCTTTTGTATTTGTATCACTTTTTTAACACTGTTGATCCGATTCTCGTCGCCAGTTGTTGTGTATTTTGTAATAAAGGTGGAGGTAAAGTGAAGAGAGTAATTTATTATTATCGTAGATTTATTATTTTTATAGCGGAATTACATGAGTCACAGAACATAACAGGTTGGTACCAAGGTAAGTGTCATAGATTATATAGTGTATATTATAACGTAACAAGGCGTTCCGTAGTATGCATGTGAATGCATTTTGTAGCTAGTAGACGGATGTAACAGCAGGGCTTCTTATTCCGCCTGGCTAGCTACCGCGGTCTTACCTAAATTTGTCGCCATAATAACAATGCTATAAGCATTGTTGTGTTCGGGCAATCAGAGATAAGATAACCAGTTTCTCAGTTGTAGAGGTGAAGCTCGCTTTTACCTTCGGCCTTACCAACACTTATCATCAGGTGAGTTGGAGACCAAGAGCTTACCAGTCATATTTAATAAAAACATCACGCCTCTATCCCTTAATGGAAAGCCAAAGGGTCTTACACCGATCTCACTCGATAATTATGCTAAATCCCCATGGGTAATACCACTCGTTTAGCTCGAAGATGGATCTGATGGATAATGCTGCAATCCATGACTATGAAAATTAGGATAACAACTCACCTGCAGCTACTGCTCTCACCACCACCACACTGTCAGCAGCTATTGAACTCTCTTCACGTAAAACACCTACGATTTTGAAGTGTAATTTAAACACTAACTTCGCAACAGCCAGTGTCATGTCTTCACACGCCGTGAGCCTTCAAAAATGGCTCGTAAACGAACATTCGGTTTGAGTCGCAACAAACGTAGTAAAAAGTAATGAAAATGGAGGTAGTTTAAGATTAAAATACTTTTGTGGTCACTAAACATGATATACTTCATTAGAACGGTGATTAATATAACGGACTCGAGGTTGGGTTCTCTAAAGTGTTGAATATGAAGAAAAAGGAGAAATTATGAAACTTGTACCAAAGTCTCAGCGAAAGCACAGTCTCCCTAACACACCAACACACGTTAGCATTTTTTCGCAATAAAGAAATAAAGTTGCCAGATCAGCGATTTTGTAAACACGCGTTAGCATTCAGCGAGTTTGATAAAAATCACAAAAATAACCGCCTATTAGAACCCACCCTTAATATCGACACCGCCTTTTTATTTGCAGTGTTGCTATTACGGGGCTTATCTGTCGTTGCCAGCATAAAAATCATATTTGGATATGTTTTGGAATAGGCGGATTTGCTTTTGTTAGACTGTTTGCTGAGATCAGACTGGGATTTGGGCTTAGGAGGTTGTAACATAATAGTATTATTTGACCTTAGGGTGATAAAGTTTAATTTATTATATATATATATTGATATGAAGCCTTTTATTTCGTTTATTTCAAAGTCTTAAGCTGGATATCCACTTGAGTAGCCTCGGGCCGAGCGTCTGCCTCAGCTACTCTCGGCCCGAGGCAGATCTAGTGGAGACCATGCCGAGGCTTGCCGCGACTTGAACCAAACGAGGCGGCCGCGCATCAAGCAAAATATATTCGGTTAGAAATATATGTTCTAAGACGCCTCAGTGTGAGACGTGCGTTTGAGTCAGAGAGTGGAGACGTTTGTACGTGTGAACTTTAGTAATCGCTCATGAACTTTGAGCCACCCTCGGCACGCTCAAGGTAGATCGTCACGAGGCTGCTCAAGTTGATATCCAGCTTTATACTTATTACTTTTGGCTTAGTGTCACCGCGAGCACCGGTGTTCGCAAGCAATGGAGTTTCTATTGTGTCTCGTTTCGGGGCCGTTGAGAGATTAATAGCTTTTTTAGCTTTATTTTTAGAGGACATCCGTAAATATACTAGCCCTATCGAAGCTTATTCTAATGGCGGATGTAATATGTGAAACAGCTTCTTCCATTGATTGAGAATATATAATAAAGAAATAGAAACGATAATGTTATAAATCAAAACATCACAGTAAATAACTTTTTTAGTGAATACAGGTAAAAGTGTAAAAAATTCAAAAGTGATATTCACCAAAATTTTCCCTAAGCATTTAACAGAAGTTATTTTCTTCCCGCATTTTACAGTACTACTTCATTTTTTCTTTTTCTTGGCCTTTTCTTCGTATATCTCCATCACTCTCTTAAATTCTAACTGTTCCTCTAAATGTTTCTTCTCTTTTCTGCCCCATTCCGTTCTGTCGTGATACCATTTTAAGTACTTTTCGTATTCCTGAAATAGAAAGAAAAATATATTCATTTTGTTTGTTAGTGAAGCAATATAAGTCAATACTGTTTTTATAATTCTTCCCTCCGATATTATGCTACAGGCTCGCTATTCAGTACTTACTACTTTAGTTTCCGAATCATTGCTCAAGATAAAATCGTAAATTTCTTGAGGTGATAACCCGTATGCCGCCATTCTAAAAATATACAAAATGTAAAGAAAATTTTAAAGTCAGTTAAAGTAGATCTAGAGTTTGGATAAATCTTGTTTAGGCTATGTATTTCAATTGCTCGCTTTACTGACTACAGACTCGTCTCATATTACATAGATACCTTCTATCTAAGGGTTATATTATTACCGCTTTTCACCCACTCACCCAGGGCCCCGATCGTGCTAATTATGAACGTATTACATATAATCACGACTATTATCCTCTAAGGATTAGTCAGAGATTAGGCAAAAGGACCGCAAAAGCACTCCATTGCCATAGTCCGCGCTTCACCAAGAAGTGACTGCACATACGCTTTGTGTGACAGGTGGTGCCGCTATAAGCTACTCGTATTGGATGGTTGTGCAATTCTATGTCCATTAGTCGCCTTTTACGACACCCAAGGGACACCTGGACTTATCGGATTGATAAAGTATATATTATGATATTTTATGTTAAGCCTGGCGAAGAAGGAAACAGCCGCCATGCAAGATGGTAAGCAGTTACCGTAGACGGTCGTAGCACCCTTGGCTACGAGAGCATCTACGAGATTTCACGGGTTGTCTACCGTATATAAACCAAGGGAAGAGCTGTTTCATTTTATGACGGCGATTGCCAACGCCTTAATGCGATTAGATAGATGCCAAAGTCGAATAACTTAACCGCAGCGACAACGGCAACGGTAGTCGAATTGGGATGGACGGGGCACTATTCGTTCGCTCGGCAAGTACACTACAGGCGGATACTACCGCCTGTAGTGTACTTGTTTATCGCTTGCCTCACACTGTGCCTGGTGTATGGCAACAGGCTCGCCACTTGTTACATGGGAACTTAACATATATGGTGAAATGTGTATGTTAGCACCTCTGCAAATCCCTTGGGGGAAAGAGGCGTGATGATGTGTTTTGTTTTGTCTGTTTTTCTGATGAAGATGACATAAATCTTTAATTTTAACGATTCTTTATTATAAGTTTAGCTTACTTCACAATTCGGTCTAGTGAGAGGAAATCCGTTAGCGCCTCCATCAGGTATCCGTAGCTGTACCCGCTGAGCACACGGGCGAGGCTTTGCACGTCTAAGTCCCGCGGAAGGCAGCGGTTTCTTACAATGTAAAGAAAGTAAGGAGGAGGGATGAATGTCATGTGAAAAGAACAATGACAAGATGGATGTGCCTGAATGAATGAAAGACTGAAGACTGAAGACTTGATGTATTGGATTTGTTGGTTCTAATGTGAGAAGAAAGGAGTGGATTGAGCCGGCGAGTTACAGAGGAGATTGAAAGGAGAAGACTTTTGTAAACCCCATAAGAGCAGCTGCTACTCTCACTTTGCGCAAAACTTAGGAAACGATAAACAACACCCCTAGTATAAATTTTCTTTGTAAATAACCTAACTTTCTTAGTTGAGTTAAGAAGCACAATTTGTATGGGAATCGTGGAAAGCGCCCCTAGCTAAAGTATTATGTATCACGTTTCTCATAGAAACTATGCTTCATAAAGCAACTAAAAGTTATTTTTTTACAACGACAACTTACAGTCGGGGAACTCGGGGAGTAAGACCTCGCTGCAAGATCAGGCCCGGTAAAGAGAAGATGGAGGAGCACCGGGGGATTTTTAGAGGGTAGGTGCGTTCTTATCTTAGGGCGTGGCGTCCCACACTTTCTTCTTACGCCAGGGCGTAAGAAGCATATTTGCCCTCCATAAAAAGGAGTGCTGTTATGCAAGAAAATGTTCTTATTCATATTCCTGGTCCTGGGAAACTAGAAGAATGGGTGTTGCAATAGAATGGTGACGTACTCATTGAACCAGTCGGTGAGCAGCCGCACGACGGCCGTGTAGCTGGTGTCGGGCACCAGCACGACCACGGGCAGCTGCTTCAGGAGGGCGGCGCTCTTCGTCTGCCACGGGTCCACACATGATGCTGTAAATAACTAATTTTGAAGGGCCGTCGAATGCCACTGAAATGCACTGATACATAACACTAAGGCCGGCGCACATTATCGGCATCGGCAAGGAAGGGAATCCTTCGGCATCCCTACATGCAAGCGCACACTGTCGGAAACTATGCCTTGGCATGCTGCAACGTCGTAGGGATGCCGAAGCGTCCTTAAGCATGCCGTACCGTCCAAATTACCCCCGAGGGTTGCCTTGGCGCGGCGGCAGCGTACTGAAGGATGCCGAAGTATCCCGAAGCAACCTCAAGGCCGCCTATGCAGCAACCTCGAGCATACCGAAGCGGTATTTTTGTTACTACGGCCATATATCATAGAAATTTCTACTTTGTTGCCATGAAGTTAATATATGATGCTATTTATCACCTAAAATCCTGAGCCGTGCTGATGCCGATAATGTGCGCCGGGCCTAACACTAACCTACATTCTGAATAACTTAATAGGTGCATTTTGACAGTTGTTTGTAGTGAGATTAATCGATTCCCATAACAATGTAAGTGGTCCATAAAGCTCATCCATAAAGTCAAAATGCACCTATTAAATTATTCAGACCGTAGCCATAGTTAACCGCAGTTATTGCGTGGCGGGATTTGAGAAAGCGTGATATCTGTATGGTGGATTGTCCTCAAATATACGTCCCAATGCTGCTGGCTGAGTATGGGCCGTAACACCACGCTGGCCCAATGCGTTTTGGTGGAAAAACGGAGGACCAACGGCTTAACGTGCCTTCCGAAGCGCGGACGAGTTCGAGATCACGACTTTTGGTTCACCCATCCACGGCCTGACCATGGCGAAGGGAGCTTTGTTTTATGCTGGGTACAGCCCCTGCTGCCTTGGACGCGTAGCGCGCGCGGTACGCGCATTGACTACGAACGAGTTGTAACGCTCGGAGCGTGCGCGACCCAGGCGCAGTTCGTGCGCGCGAGGTGTCCAAACCTTGAGCATTTGTTACAGGGTATGTTACCTTGCATGATACATTGCAGCAATGTGGACGTCAAATTCTTGCAGTGCATGTTTTTTTTTTTTTTTTTTTTCATTTATTATAGTTACATAGTTCATTACATGTTGCATTGCACCAATCTGTACCCAGCTTTAGACATCGAAAGCCAAAGCGTACTAACCACTACGCCACCGCGACCCTCATTATTGTGTTTCCTATAAAATAAACATGCAAATGTCTACCTATCAAAGTAACTTTGTCCCGCGCTTGTATTTTCTTGCACAGTTTCCGTAATAGTTTGCTCTTGTCGCCCGAACTGCCGGCACCTTCGCCTCGCGGTGTCTGGAATAAGTTTACTCGTATTTTCAGAGTAAAATATCTAAGTAATTTTCATACACAGCGTACGGTAAGAACTGCCCTGTAAATACTGTAATCATATTTTTTGTCTTGAATAATTCAAGCTTTTTGTTTTTTATGAATATTGACCCAAAAACATTTAAACTAAACACGTTGAAATTATTAGAGTTAGTATTCATTTATTGACGAAAACAAAAAAATTTAATCTGGCTTTAAATATTGTTGTAACATTGTAGTCAATGGCAGCGTATTTAGATCATAATATTTTTTTGAATTGCTATAGAGGTGTAATATAAATAATAAAACAAATACCTCATATATCCGAAAATCAAATACATAAAGCAAAATGCGTCCATTCGTTATATTATTGTCCCTCATGCGAAAGTAGTTTTTATTATTGCCGACGAAGTTTAGCCAATGATCGGGGCGGTTTCCGTTTCTTCAGATCTAACCAACTGTTTATAACCGCTCCCTATCGAGTTAAAATTATTAAAACTTCTTATAAATTTTATATTAAACTCACTTTGTTAAAAATTACATGGACATGTCTTAAATAAATGACCGCAGGTTGAACAGCTCTCGCGCAATCCATCACCGACGTTATGATCTGCTGAAGTTCTTCGTCTGATGAACCCTCAAAAGAGTATGGCATCTGAAACCAGCAATGCAATGGTATTGATCTTTTTTTTACCGCGATGAATGTCATGCCATATATACAATTGTTGGTCCTAGCCCATAGTTCTTACAGAACTTTGAAAAGATACCGCAAATATGTACATAATAATTATTGTTGTGTTTATTACGGCAACAGGAGTTGAAGCTAATTGTATTTTTTTTTACTGTTTGCTATTACACGCAATTTGCGTAAATGATACCTGTAAATGATAGATGTGTATTGTGAGCTAGTTGATAAATAGGTTACTTTACTTAAGTATAGTTCACTCTTAAAATGTAAAAGAGCACTAATAATTACTTAAAAAGATTGTGAAGTAGTTAAACTAGCAAGAATATAAACGAGCTCTTTCGTAAAATCCTTACCATTAATTGTAGCCAACGCTTGGACAAGGACCGACTTCCCACTTCTTCTAGGTCCTACAATTAGGATCTTATGGAATCCATGGGAAGCTTCTCGGCATCTGTCCCACCATACCGCTCTCAACTCCCCACTAAACGGCTGAGTTGGTCTAATATAAAATTTTAGATCAACAAATTTTGTTAAATCTTAATGATACTGTAATAATTTAAAAAATCTTCTTTATCATCAAGTTTGACTTACTGATAATTACAACGCATATCATCCCCGGCGTAGTTGAATTCACCCTCAAAATCTTCAAGATTTGTTTTTGGATATTGTTTTAATATATCTTTAAATGCCAATTCCTAAAATTACGAATGTTAAAAATGTTTTACAAAATACTTTAGAGAGAGACTACACCGTCCGTTCACAATAAAATTCTGAAGCCATGTCTGAGAATTTCTAGCAAGAAACTCAATGGATGGATAACTAAGAAAAGTTTGTTAGTTTTAATAATCATCATTCTATGTTCGTCCATTGCTGGGCATAGGTCTCATCCAACATTGCCACTGCTTCTTAATTCTTTGTTACTATTGCTTATTACCTCCAATTTACCGCGAATATAATCGATCTTAATTTTTTTTGCTTTCAATTTCTTCTTTTTGCTCCGCATTTTAGAGGTTTTCATTGGCTCTGGCATTTCTTCACCATTGTTTGTGTAATCAGTCTTCAATGCTTTTTTCAATAACTGTAACTCCTGACTACGAAATAAATTAACGTTTTTGTTCTAATAATATAATTACGTCTTCTTATTTCTACCCTTGCACCATATTAATTGACGTCATTATAATTTGTTTTCATTTTCCACTTTCTTCTTTTATTCGTCAGCTTAACATCTACTCTCATTCTTCTCAAATCACGTTTCACGGCTTCACGCATTTAATCCATCACTTTCATAGTCTTCCTCTCGCTATAGGTTCAAGTGATTAAGGCTTTATTAAGACCGTGTTATAAAAAGTGAAAATATTAACATACCACATGTCCTCGTCTACACTATTCAATACGTTAATTTTGATTTCAGCATATATATTTTGGATATCAATTTCTTTAACAAATCCTTGTTTTACTTGTTGAGTCTCGTCACGATCAAAGTGCGCCCAGTCATTCTTATATTGTTCCAGAACCTAACCATATCAAAAACAAAATTTACACGACGAATTTAATTAAATGCTTATTTTTTAATGAACTCGTTTTTACCTCATAAATGTGCTCAATTTTCTTCGATTTCGGGTATTGATATCCAGGATGAAGCTTTGGGTTTTTCATTAGTTTCTTCATTAAATCAGCTTCACGTTTTAATTTCAAGCGTTCTTCTTTTTTTCTCATGTATTCTTCTTTTTTAGCCCTTAATTTTTCGAATTTGCGCTAACACATATTAACGTAAACAATAGAGAAATACAATGTCTAATAAATAATTATTTAGGTTTGGAAAGTTGGACTTTATATATAGCCGGTGATAGGTCTTACCTCAGCCATCGATTTATTTTTGTTAGCGTTTTTGTCCGCTAGATACTGTTTGTATTCTTCCCACCATTCTGCTGGGTCTGGTAATTCTTCTTTCATTATCAAAGCTGAACCTCCTTCATTAGGTGTAGGTATATCGTAAAAATATAGAATATCATCAAACCTGTATGTATTTCTTGCGTTTATTATTTAGAAATAATTTAGACACACAGTTAAATATTTATGTTTTGTCCATGTTAAACTTACTTACCATTTACGAAACCAATTCCTAATGAAATCTCGATAATCTTCTCTCATCTCATCTATTTTCATATTCATGAACTTGTGTTTCAGGTTTTCACACGACTCTATCCACTCTTGTTCAAATCTTTTTCTCAAATTCTGGCGATGAGCTGTTATCTAAATAAATTTAGTGAAATCTGACTCTGAAGAAAATTTTTCTTGTCTTGGCTTTAATTAAAAGTACTAATTACCTGTTCCGCTAAGGCAGATTCGTATCTGTTGGGTTTATTACACATTCTTATTCCTAATATTTCATCTCTCTGACATTCTTGCTTTTTTATCCTTTTTATTTTAAAATATTCCCTGTAAGTTAACACCAAAATTAGAGTAAGTGATTCTCAAGTCATCTATATCTAATAGTCTTACCTAAAAACTACCTTAATACTTTTTGTATAAGCTTAGCACTTTTTTCTCTCAGCTCAATGCGTGGTATAGGCTTCAAGTCTCCTGTTAACTGCTTCTCCCAAAACTCTCGTTTTTGTTTCTGATGCATATTGTTCTGTATAACCCGTCTTTAAGTAAAAATCATAAAGTTTATTCGACGTAGCATTCAAGCAGCAAGAATTATCAAGTTTTTTATTTTTATTTGATTACCGGGATCGTTCCTGTGCTTGAATCATCGTCAGCAATGCTCTTCTGTGTAAAGTTTCTTCAGACTCTATCACTTTTATTTCATTGTCATGTTCAACATTATCTTCTTGACCTTCACTATCCCACCAATTATCTATAATGTCATCTGAGGCAGCCTTCTCTCTTTCTTGAGCTGAAATATTTTCGTCACGACTATGATTCGGAACTTACAAATCTAAGTTTTGTGAGGCGACTGCACTAGGCACAGTGAAACGTAATCAACATCTAAATTATTACTTATGCTTTAGTAATATTTAATGAATAAATTGGATGTTACCGAGTCTCATCTCTTCTCTTTTCTCTTCAGCCTTTTGGAATGCTTCTGTTATTAAAATACTTATTTGCTCCGGTCTTTCGAAATGAGTTGGAACACGTGTCAGCTCTGCGTCGAATGGTGTAAGCGTATGGTACGCAAGGCCGTTACTGAGAAACTGTACCTCGCTGTTATCTAACTTCGTTATCTGGTGTTTGAGTTCTATTATTCTGAAAATTTTCACATCTTTCTTTAAGAATTGCATTAATATTTCGAGCCACAAAAAGGATCAATTTACAATCAGTAAAATTATCTGAATTTCTGAACAGTTTTACGGATAGTCTCAGGAGACCCATTAATTGACAATTAGTTTACCAATATTCATTAATTTTATTAAGGTGAGTTATTGTAATCTCAGGACCTGTTAGTTACAGCTTTGACTACGTCTGATATGTACTTTGTCTTCTGCACTTGGACGTTCTGTTCGAGGCAATCCAGTGCCTTATTGTAAACATCAATATACCGTCCAAGAATGCCAGTAATTCGCATCATTCCTTCACATAGCGTCTTATCTGCTACCTTGCTGTTCTGTGTATATATATTAATATTCGTATATTTACTAATAAAGACAGGCGGAGGTGTAAATTATAGGTTATTGCCATTAATGGTGAATTCAGTAAAATATTATATACCTGAAACTCTAAATCCAGATTTAATAATTCTTCTAACTGTGATATCACTTCTTTCCATTTTTGAAAAAAATAATTGTTGGACATGTTTTAATGTAAATACAAAAATATTTAAAAAAATAAAACGTTTACTAATGGTAGCATTGCGGATCTAGTTGGTTATGTGAGTAGTTGGAGAGTGAAGCGTACTTAATTCTTTGTTACGTCATAATCATAATCGTGATCTATGTAACGGGTGTGAGAATTGTATTTTAAATGAAACGAAAACTTAATAACATTGTTTTCAGAAACTTTTTGTACAGAAGAGTATAAATATAAACAATTTAGTCCATTCCATTCCCGTTTGGTGACTGTTCATTTGGTCATGAAAGCGAGCGGAGTCTTAACGCTTTATCATTGACAGCGGAAAATTTTACGTCACACCCAATGGGGAGAATACCGATCGCACTTGACTGGAACGGGCTACTCTGTACCATACCAGAAAACGAAATATCTTTCATGTAGCAAGTATACAAACCAAATTGAGTCTTAATTCTGGTGAGGTAGGGTCAGGTTTGCGTTGGAGATTGTTAGGTGTTTCGTGCGGGTAGGGGTTGTTTTATCGTGTTTGGGCGCTGCCGCAGTTTCCGGCTGCGCTGAATGCTCGGCCATCTTGTCAGCGGAAGTAGTAAAGCCTTCCGCAGCCGTCTGTCGCCTCGCTCTAAATGTGTCGGCGTTCGCCCGTTTTTATTTACGCTAACGTTGTTACCTTTTTAAGCGAATGTTTTTACGAGGCGCAGACTTTGTGGGGTTTTTTTGTAGGCTTGTTGCAGATACGTTCAATTATATTACTTTGCGATGGAATAGAACTTTGTGTAGAGATTTTTAGGTAACGACAGAAAACGCTAACAGCTATTAAAATATTTTCTATTAATTATTATTTGATAACCTATATTGTGTGGCTGAATGAAATACGAGGGTTACGCGAACGCTGGCGTTCGCAAACAAAATATGTTTCAAATTCTCACCATCATTGAGAGGGTATAAGAAACAAGAGAAAAGAATTTGCTGATCGAAGTGAGAAAAAGAAAATTGTTTATATTTTTCTGTAAAAATGTATATATTTTTGTTGTCAAACGTTAGCTCTGCCCTCCTTATTGCAAACGCAGTACTTGCAAAATGGCGGTTCGAAGATAAACGCGATAAACATATTTTTTGAAATCTAAGCAACTAGACTTTATTATATAACATTTTATGTGTACCAAAAAAGTTATAAAAAAATCTATCTTTCTAATGACATATTGTATTATTTACTTTATCTACAGCATCTATACAAAATGTGGAATACTGCGATTACATTTACCGTTTTGAGATTTCTAGCAATATACTATTACTAAGGCCAAATGCAGTAACTGTCTTTATTACTACAATATCACCTAGCACGTGTTTAATACTGCGTTTCTATTTAGCAATTATGTACTTATTTCATGCACGGTACTAGTTAAAAGTGTTGTCTTCAAATATTCATGTATAAGAAATACACCATATCTACCATATTTCTGCCACGGGTATTTGCAGGCATTTTTGACATAATGAGCTGAAAGAAATTATTTTTTTTTCTTTATTTTCAAAGGACTTTTATCCAAGATATGCCAGTCCTATCGTAGCCTATTATAAATAACAGAATCACAATGATTAAGTACTAGGTAAACATGGCGGATGTAGTAAATGAAACACCATCCTCGCTTCTCCCGAACCAGAATTAGCCAGGATGGAGTGAAATATTTCTACATCTATTTCATTAATGTTCCACGAGCTGATAAGTGCCCGTCTTTGCGCTTGGTAACAGACACACTCCATCAACAAGTGATGGACATCCTCTATGACTCCTCAAGTTTCACAATTTGGCGATGCTACTTTTTTCATTAGATATCCATATTTATTTTTAAGGTAACGTACACCTTAAAAATAAGTACAGTCAAGTGCATAAATATGTATCTAAACAAAGGTGTAAAAAGTATATATCAATGAAAGTTTATTAAGAAAGTATCCAATCTAACTGTCGTTAATATGTTTGCAGAAATTGATCAAAAACATGTATTTATTAAAGGACAATTTGTTTTGTATCGAGTTTTTTCGTTTGTTCGAGAAATTTTGCAGTATTTACATTTTCTGTTTCATAGCAAGAAACAATTGTCAACTTTTAATAGAAAAGAAATTCTTTTATTTTTTATTGGCTCATCTATCTATACAAACCTTTTTAGCGACATATTATTGCTCACTTAGTTACATGTTTTTGGAACAAAACCGAAGGCGTAATACCAACATAATACGAAGAGAAAAGTGTCACATATATTATGAATAAATACATGTTATTGCAATGGTTTTAAAAAACCATATTTATGCACTTGGCGATAGATATATAATATTGCACACTTAGTTACTTTCATATTTATGGAACAAAAGCGAAGACATAATAACGATGAGAAAAGTGTCACATATTTCGTGAATCCTTAAATACATACATGATATTGTAATGGTTTTCAAGATACATATTTATGCACTTGACTGTACGAGACTGTTCGAAAGAACCATGTCATTGATTTCAGGAACAAGAGAAATTCTATTCATGCATATAAAACTTGTACTTAGCTCTGGCGTTGAACCCGGATGTTTTGAAAACTAAAACTATCACTATTTCTATTTAGATAAAAAAAAAATCAGTAAGATCTGTTCCAAAAACGTCATCGATTTTAGAAGGTAATTAGAAAAACTGCATATGTAATGTTTCATAGTAACATATACTGCAAAATTGATATCTAAATAGAAATAGTGGTAGTTTTATAGCCAGAATTTTCAATATTGATTGATATAAATTTATAATTTCGTTTGATGTATTGTATATTATATTAAATATTATCAATCTTTGACTATGACTTTTTACAGTTACATACGTTCTTGCATTGTTGACAAACATGCACAATGCTTAATAGTGAAAACACCATAAATTAAAACATATGTGATGTGCAATCAGATAGCAATTGCGATGATAAATTAAAGTGTAATGGCAAATACTGAAATCTTGCGCTAACACGCCGCGCTTGAGCACGCAAAATACGTCCCGTGCATGCGTAGTATGATAACTTCCGTATTTACCATAAAATACAGCCAAAAAGCATAATTAGGTCGCCGCGACCTACACCAGAACTAGATACTTCAATAGAGAAAATAATAACACTCATCAATACCACAGGAACAATGAATAAATAATTTATAAGCACCACGGCCTGGCCTAGGCCTAGGCCGTTTAGTCTTTGAATGACGTGTACGCACTGATTTGCTAGCGAGAAACGCAGCACTGGACATTGCGGCTAAGGTGTGTGTAAGACAGTAGCAAAGTGTGTGTAAGGTTTTTGCTTCTCTCAAACGCAGCACTGTAGAATACTGCATTTATTCTTAGCAGAACAATAGTAAGTTTTCGTTATATTCCATACACTCAAATGCAGTACTGTCGAATACTGCGTTTGCCTTTAGTTACTATTCGCTACAATTAATTATTATGTTAAATAAATTTGCAGTAAACGTATCAATTACTGCACATTGCTTTAGTATATGCTGAATACTGCAGTTCTTGATAGTTTATATAATAGTTTTGTGTAAGTACTGCATTTTTTGTTAGATAAAAAACATAGTTACGATAAAAAAAAACATTGAAATTATTTTTTTATATATAGCTTAGGCCCATGAGATGTCATTTTTGCAAAAAAGTGAAAATCGTTAAAGTGTCGATTACTGCATGTGCAATTAGCAGGGCAGAGCTGTACTAAGACAAACATTTTTTTTTTTAAGGATTTTCTTTCAAAATATTGTTTTTAGCAATTTCAAAATGTGTCACAGGAGAAACTAAATTCTGTTAGAAACACAATACTTGTGACACGTTTTAAAAATTTGAAGTCGCTTCCCTGAAGGATTCCCGATGTAATGGAAAACGCCGAACGTTCTCATAAGAAGCCTTATAAAAATTCGATACATCGCTCGGGGAGGGCCCGGTGAAAATTTTGGTAAAGCGCGACACTTGATCATAGTTAGAACCTTATTTCTTTTAAGGAAACTAAAAAACTCACAAACCAACTTACATAATGTACTTGCATATCTAACCATCGGTCTCTCAATGTTTTTGGTCTCCAATTTTCATTCGTATCAGAGTCAGCGTCTGGAGCGGTCGACATCTACCCCCGTACTAATAAACGAGTTATAATATAAGGAAGGAATAGTTATTCAGTGTTTTGTCACTTTCTGACAACTACTGTCTTCTGAATGTCTGACGAAGACAAAACACTGAATAACTATTTCAACCTTATACCTCGTTTTTTAGTAAGGGTGCTAGTTTATTATATTTATTAATAGTTAAAGCAACAACACAAAAGAATAAGATAATAAATTATATATTAGAGACTGATAATACATTAGAACAGTATTTTAGAAAGAACTTAAATAGCTTTTCCAAGGCTCTATTGTAAGTAGCCCTACCTTTTATAATAATCTTTAAGTTTTGTGTTTAGTGATATTTACCTTTAATTAAATTGTTCCAGTTGTGCTTTTTAATTCTAATAAACAATAAGTGACATCATCCCGGGTATTATTAGGTCTTTAACCATGAAATTGCCGTTTTGTATGGAGATTTTGGGGAACTCTGGATTTTCCATACTAAAATTTTTAAAGAGCTCAAAAATATGGTCCATTTTTAGAGGAGGTAATTATTTTTAAAGAATACTCTGAAACTTATAATAATAATAATAATAATATCCTCAGACATTCACACCTATCAACTAGCCCCATTTTAATGCTGCTTGTGTTACGGACACTAGATGACGGATAAATATATTTAGTAGATAAATACATATAAATAACCTGAATATATAGAAATATATATAAACATCCAAGACTGGAGAACAAATGCCTGAAAATTCATCACCCAAACATTTGCTCCCACTGGGGATCGAACCCAGAACCTCTCGAGATGGCGACGCCTTGAGACCGGCATACAGACCACTCGATCACGGAGGTCGTCGAAATGTAACTGAATAGTTACAGACAACATACTAAGAGCGAAAAAAACGGCAATTTCATACTTTAACCCCTGTTATTTATCTTCATCAGCCTCACCTCGCCACAGGTTTAATGCAGTTATAAGATTAGTTAGAGCGGTAAACAACCCAAGCCTCTCCATCTTTTTTTTATTTGGTTTCAAATAAACATACTGAATTATTTGTATATACGAGTAAGCTTATTAAATCCAGCGTTTTTGCAATCTTAACATTTCTCTTAGGAGATATGAGATACCCCACCACCACACATGCTAATTAATAAAGGATTTATTTACCTCGTTCTCATCATAACATGAAAATAAAGTATTCAAAGAATATAAAATTCAACTAAAAAGATCCAGCTAAGTTTTCTCGGAACCCTGAACAAGAAGCGAAGCGGCTCTCAGTGATCTGTGTCTAAAACCAAGCAAAAATCTATTTTACATCAAACAGCGTAAATATTGAAGGACTGACACATGACAGGCGGTGTTAAGGTAATAGAAGCACGTTTCTGTATCCAGTTACGAATTAACATGTCATTCTATTGTGATCTTTGCGTATTGGGTATTAGAATGAAAATTGTGATGTAGATTTTAATGTTATAAGGCGAGTGGAAAATGTCAGTCAACAAATGTGATTGGATTCCAAATTATTTAGATTGTAACAACGTGTGTTGTCTTTTTATTCTATTTTGATGTTAGTTACCACGTCGTAGGCTTCAATAAAGATTGACGGCATGTCAAAAATTATTTTCGAAAAATATGTATATAAGAAAACTAATTTCTAATATTTTTTTCTACAATTTGGGCTTTTGGTAAAGGTTGAAAATTCATTAAGAACATTTTGACTACATTTTGACATGTGTTATATGTACAATCGACCAAATTGATTCATGACCCACTTTGACAATATTTCGATTACAGCTGTCTATTGCACTTAGGACGTTTTTACGTACGTTTCCAAGGAAACCTGTATACATTTGAATTTCGCTTGCGTTTAAATGCTACAGAAAAATGGCATTATGGTGGGTCAGAAATCTATTTCGTCGATAGTACGAACGTATTGTAAAGATATTAATTTTGTCAAAATATGTAACTTAAATATTTCACTATAGGTTTAATTATCTACCTTATCGTCTTATTGAATGAAAGCTTCTAACAATTATGGAGCTTAAAATTTTTTCTCACATTTCGGCGTAACTATTACAAAGTTCTCTATTCCTCTTTAACGTAATTCTCATCCATGTAATTTATATCGTTTCTTATACGACACGTTAAGAGCTCCCGCCGCTGTGCATCGAATTCCATGCCTCCCTCTGGACCTCATAATACGATATTCCCGAAAAATATTCTGGGGTGGAACAACTCTGAGTGCCGTAACGGGAATAACCTGACTATCAACGGAGGCTCATTTTAAAGTTAGGTGTTTACGATTATTTTGCATATAAAAGCTATTTGTTTTGAAGGTCTATGTAATCTATGTTTATAGGTGGCTGAATATAGGTAGAGCTGTTTGAATACATAAAGGGTTTGTAATTTGTTTCTAAAATATAAATATTTTTGGGGCCTGGATAATAATTTACTTTAGTATGTTGAAAACAAGATAAATGGTTTTCAGCCGCCTCTCTGGTCTAGTGGTTCACACCACCGAGTGTTGATCGGGAGGTCCGGGTTCGATTCCCCATGGGGGCAGAAGTTTTTCTGCTCGGTTTGGTTGGTGGTAGGCCTTCTGAGCCCGCCTGGCTAGCTACCACCGTCTAACTTAAATCTGTCGCCATAATAACAATGTTATAAGCATTGTTGTGTTCCGACAATCAGAGATAAGATAGCCAGTTCCTCAGTTGTTGAGGATTACAGGTGAAGCTCGCTTCCACCTTCGGCCTTATCGTCACTTACCATCAGGTGAGATAAAGGCCAAGAGCTTACCTGTCATAGGGAAAAAAAAATGGGAATTACTAAATGTCCTATTTATGATGTACTCGGTACCGTAATGGCGAACTCTGCGGTTGAAATTTTAAAGCGATTACGCCTTATTTCCGCAGATCATCAATTAAAGTAGGTATGAAAAAATATAAGTTATTAGCTCCAAAACGTTCTTTAATTACACAAGAAGTGTTCAGAAAAGACTAGCCGATTCCTGTCAAAAAACATCCATAAGTAATATTCCAGAAAAACCCGCGCAATCTTCCTCGCTTGGGTAAGTTTTCTCAGACTTCAATATATTTTTCTGCGAGAGGCACTTAGACTAACAATATTAAGCTTGGAAATCGCAATTGAAGTAAAACCGCTGACGTCACGGGAATAAAGGCCGTAATTTCGAGCCGGGCCTGCCCGATTTATGAGCCACGCAAACAAGTTGCAAATTGGTCTGTAGGAGAGACGTTTTCGCTAAATACCTATAAAAATGTCTGCTCACTGTAAAATATTGTAACTAGCGAAATGGCCCAAGTTGGAGGATGAAGCGGTATAAGCTTAAAATTATTTTTATCAAAGGCCTAACAAATGACTGTGCACCACCAAAGAATCCACTTGCGGAGATAAATAGATCAGCACCTCCCCTTAACTTAATTATCATATTTAAGGCCTCTATCCCCGAAAGCGTAGGCAGTGTTGGTAGCACCCACATTTCGCCAGATATGTTCTTTCACTGGGCACAGTATGGAGCTAGCGATATTCACCTCCCCTTGCTAGAATTAGATGTCTCTTCATGCCGCTCTTAACCCTAGAATGGTTGCGAGAGGGCACATGCCGCCCACACGTGCTAAATATTTTTTAACCTTATAGTACTGCGCGAGCGCCCGCTGGTCGCTAGTAGATGAGTCGCAAAACTCACAGGAGGCGGCTATGCCATTGAGTTATGATCAAAATTCTTGTAAATAAACCTGCAAGGCAATAAGCCGCTTTACCAGCGAAATATTAGTGTAAACACCTCTGCCTACTATTTCAGAGACACATGCATGCTGCGGTTGTTAGAAAAGATAATTTTTTTTAAAGATAATTAGAGGTTGTCGAAAGGAAATCACATCTCAATGACGCAGCCGCTCTTGAATTAAGCCATCGCCTAACCTAGAAGTCTGTATAAATTGTGGCACTTTCCACGTTTGGATGGCTCATTTCGGTCGGTCCGCGAGGTACTTTACAGGCTGAAACGTGAAATATGGTTGTTCCTTATCTTCTTTATTAGCTGAGAATAGCTACCGTCTACGAATGCGCGAGATATTCATCGCTTCGCGCTTGTCGCTTGTCCGGTGCGAAGGTTTGTCGTGCTTTCAACTCACTGTTTTCGAAGTAAGAAATATGAATAAAATAGTTCGTATGAAACTTAACCCGTATTTTAGAAAATTAAGAAAATTTCTCCATAAATATACCTCTTTTGTGTTATGACGTTATTTTAATGTTAAAATAAAAGGCACAAAGCGGCTTAACGACTCTAATTTGGACCACCCCGCCTTTTAGTAGACAAAATCAGTTCAATTACACTACATCGTGTTAGTATTGTGTTTCTGTTATTAGAAAGGTTGTCAGAGATTCACGGGGAAGGGCCTTCCCTTTCGGGAATGGAAGGAACTAGCGTTGGCAACACACGGGTACATGTTGATGACCGTTTACCATCAAGCAGACTTAATGCTTAACAACAAATCAATTCGTCATGAGAGAGTTGAGCAGAAGTTGCATAAATAAAGAGAGAAGGAACCCGAAATGAAGGCACATTATCACGGGAAATAAGATTATGTTATAAAGAAAGGTAAAGATAAGATGATCATTAGGGATGGTACGTATTTACGCGACCAGGTTTTAAAACCTGGTATTCACCTCCAAGTACGCGCACCAGGTACGAGTCTGAAATACTTGCAAGTCTTGAAAGTATTTTACTTGATCGCGCCCTCCGGGCTCGCAGGTCAACGCACCTCGCCATGAACGAGGTGCCGTTATTAAAAATAGGCCTTAGTATAATAGAAATAATAATTAGGCCTTATTTCCAGCAATTAGAGTCTGATATTCTCGGACAACAAGTTGCATTGATCATTGTATTGTCATTGGCTAACCCGGTGGCCGAAAGGATTTTGCGCCGCGGTCACATCTAGTAATTTCGGGTTCGAATCTTGGTTCAGCTGATTTTTTGTATGATGAATACAGACATTTTATCTTGTTTTTGTTTATCCTATAATTATTATGATTTATTTGTCATATTGTACCAATCAATAACACAAATTATGAAATTATATTATAGTAAAGGTACATGCAATATGAAGTTAATAATTACAATTCAATAAACAAGAAGTAATTTTTCAATTATCTATTGATATTACATATTGCCAATTAAAAGTTTTTTAAATTCAATTTAATATTAGAAAATTATGTATTATTCATAATAAACTGAAAACATATTGTTCGAGAAAAAATGCTTAATCAAAAAACATTCAAACAAAAGACGTCGTATTCGACGACGCACTCACGCACCCTGCAAGTCAAGTCTTTTATAGAAGTATTTTATACTTGTGTGCAATGCACGCCATAATACTTACTGGTATTTTTCGGACGCACACGGCGCGGCCGCGTCGCGCCCCGTTCGCCCTGCGAATCCAAAAACCAGGTATTTTGTACTTGTTAAAGGAGCTTCACGCCATAATACTCCTAATGGTGAAAGCAACACGAACGAATTATCTATGAAAGTATTTTTATTCTGGTATTTCATTAGAAATTCGATCTCACTTTAATATAGTTAGGGTCTATTATTTTATTAGCAAAAAAAACATGAATGGCTTGCTAGTTTCAGATTAACATACAAAGTTTTCTTACGACTTCGAATAGTGTTTAATAATTGTATTTGCTTATTTTATTGTATTGTAGACTATGATTTGATTTTTTTTACGTAATTGTATTGTTGATGTGGACTTGTGTAGCACTAACTAGTAGATTTACTTTTGTTTTTGTCTAAAATACTTTAATTAATTATATCAAATTCTAAAAACAGTTCAAATTAAGATTTATGTATTACCTACATTAATTAAAAGTAAGTAGGTGACTTCATCTTCAAGAATATCTTAGTAATTTTGGTTTTACTATACCTATGCGCTGGGAGGTTTCAGGGCGTCACCATCCCCTCTAAAGGTTCGATTCCCGGTGGGGCAAAAAACTTTGTGTGATTAAGACAGTAATTTTTTTTCTTTTTGTGTGTACTTTAACTGTTTTGTGCACATATGTGAATTTTGTGTTATTTTTGCATTAATTAATAAATTAAAGAATAAACTAACTTAACTTTTAGACAGTGGTCGGTAGGTATGTACATATATAGGAAAGAAAGAAAGAAAGAAAGAAAAACATTTATTGACCACAGGCACAAGCAAGACACAAGATACACAAACAATCACATAGGCTTTGTGCGTTCGTTTGTCCCGTGTTTGTCAACTCCGCGAGCACTCCGCCCGTTGCCTCATAATTACCAATATACATATTTCGTATGTACTTTTACTCATCTACCTACATTATATACAAATAGGTACAATCTCTGCTTAATTCTTGTTCGATTACATGGTATGCTTTTTTCAAATAATATGTACCTCTTAGATTTAGGTTTTTTTTTCGCTAAAACCCACCTATTCTTTTATATCCAATTAGGCTAATAAAGACAATATAAAAGAAATTACAAAACAATTTCAAATAATCTGCTCGAATCGAAACCGTAACAATTATACAAAAACTATGCAAGGAGTTTTTAATGTGATCCTTAAAGTCTAGACACCAAGGTTTATATTATTTTATTATAAATAATATGTCTCCGCTCGATCGTTTCGTGAAATTGCACTGTCCTTGACCCCTGATTACTAAAGTCAAGATGCTTGAACACATTTCACGCCTTTTTTAAAGTATTCCTAATTCTCATCGTTTAGTTTTTCTCTCCCTAGAAGTAACGGGTTCGATTCCTGGTGTGGCAAAATTTTTGTGTAATGAATTCAGGCATTTTTTCTTCTTTTTGTATGTACTATAATTATTATGCATGTTTTTTCAATCAGAACACAAAATATTGAGAATTATAGTATTTTTTTCAGTTGAGTTTCAAATTATCTATATACTATCAATATAATTATTACAAATCATTCAACAAAAAGTAGAATTTTAATTACCTCGAAAACGTAATATTTTAATTATTTTATCGATACCGATCTAATTTTCGCAAAACCCCAAAACATCGGACGTATTCATATTCTAAAATATATTTTAAATAAAAAATATAATAAAAAAAATATTTGAAAAAATAATGGAGAAAATGTTTATATTCATACATTTGTTCTCACCCGGATTCGATCCCGGAATCTCGAAAGCGCGAGTAGCGCGCGACTGCGAGTCGGGCGCCAAAAAACCAGGTATTTATACTTGTTGCAAGAGCTTCACACTATAATACTCCTAATGATGAAGGCCACACGGGCTAATTATCTATGAAAGTATTTTTTTATTCTGGTATTTCATTAGGAATTCGGTCTTACCCCAATATGATTAGGGTCTATTATTTTATTAGCAAAAAAAAAACTTTAATGGCTTGCTGGTATTTACGGACGCACGGCGCCACGCGCCCCGTTCGCCCTGCAAGACGAAAAACCAGGTATTTACTTGTTGCAGGAGCTTCACGCCATAATAGTCATAATTGTGAAGGCTATATGAACTAATTATCTATAGAAGTATTTGTTATTCTGGTATTTCATTTGAAATTCGTTCTTACCACGATATAGTTAGGGTATGTTATTTTATTACCAAAAAACTTGCATGGCTTGCTTGCTGGTATTTCGGATGGGATTTGGATTTATTTATTTATTGTGGATTTGTACGACTTCGATAAATTTTATAGTGTTTAATAATAAATAATAATTGTTTTTAATAACATATTTTGAAAATTGTTTGTTTATTGTTGTAATTTTTATTTTCATTTATTTTACAAAAGGTACGATTTATAATTTTATTGTTGAAGTGGAGCTATTAATTATCAATGCAATGATTTACCTACAATTTGTTTTTTTTTTGTCTAAAATACATGTAAAATTATTTTACTCACATTTAAAAAAAAAACTTTATGTAATTTTATCAAAGTCTATAAAAGTATTTATTAAGTATTTTTTTTTAATTAGTTCGTTGATGTTTCACTAGATGCCGCCACGTGGTCTTTAATTCGCGCTAACGTTTGTTTTTCAATGTTGTGCTAATACTTAAAAGTATTTAAAAACCTGGTATTTGACCCTGGTATTGGTACATGGACGTACTTGAAAGACTTGGTATTCAATATTGGAAGTATGACCCATCGCTAATGATCATTGATGAAGATCATTGATATATTTGATAAGCTAAATAGCACGAATGTTAGATAGACAGATAGATAACTCTTTATTAAGCTATTGCATAGCTTCTATCGCGGGCCTTGAGCGCGGGGACCGAATCCAGAAATTCCGTAACGAAAAAACCTCACGCTCCCCACTCCGATGCGCAAGGAGGTGTGGCTTGAAGGCCTTGCATATTAAAACCCAAGGTGGTTACCAAAATGAAACACCGTGTCCAAGGCGAATACAAATTTTAATTAACATCGGTTTATATAAGTCTATGAGAGTAAACAATAGTGCGTTTTAAAGGATAGGTGGCGCCATCTAGTGATACACAAAGAACAAAGAACTAATTTTAACAAAGACGCCACTTTGGTTTTATTTATAAGCTAACTATTACACAGTTTTGTAATAGAGTTTTGTTATTTTATTAATTAGTTTATTAACATTTATTTTAGATAATTATTTTATGATTTAATTTACTTATAAGTGATCCGAACGAAATAATGTATATGCAAACTACCAACAGTTTATATAATTTGTTTTCTTATCGGTCACCACGCTCAAAAAGTGTAACTTGAATTAGTAATATCAAAGAAAAAGAAATACTACATGAATAAAATAAATAAATAAAATTATAATTGCATAAGTTGATACAAAATACTATGCAATAGCTTTACCGCGGCAGTCCCCGAGTGCCATACGTCTTTTTTTGTTAATACCATTTTGAAAGATTTAGAAGAAGAAGAAGAAGATTTAGATTCTTGGCAGAAAATTCATAACTAAAAAAATCATAAATGTAATTGCATGTTTACAAATACTTGGAGATTTTGCACTGGTATTTTTATTGCCAATCATTGTCAATTGTTGGTTCATTAATTATATCTTTTGATATTATAAATGAAATTATAGCGTAGCCTGTGTTTTCTGACCATAAACCCAATAAAAACATCTATTTTTTGCAACCATTGGTGGTCGCGCCCAGCGGGCTAAAGCTTGAAATATACGCCTGTGAACACAAAATAGGTAAACAATTCAATATCAACTATTCTCTGGGGCTTTCCGTGTGATCTATCTATAGAATAGCGTAAGAAAACACTAAATCACCTATTCCTGGTCGTATTTTCTTGAACCACAGCCACTGGAGACTACAGGAGGATTCTTACGAACCTAGAGTATATATCATTGCAGGGAAATTACTCCCGGCATTTGGTTTTGTAATGCCTAAATAATTTTGTTTACTTTCTTTCGCAGTAAAATAGATGGGATTTATGGTCTATTTGCAGGATTAGAGTGATTTAATGTTATACCAGTACGTCTTCTCTGTATTAATCTCAAACAAAACACAACGTAATGCTCTAAACTTAATAAATTTATATATAAATGTATACTATGTATAAAATATAAATAAACATATTAACATAATGAAACTTATAAATTAAAATATAGACAATTAAAACTCAAAATATCTATAACAACTAAAATCAGGCTCCTATCAGACGGCGTAGTCCGAAAGCGCCCGAAGATATAAGCGTCTTAACAAATAAAACTCAAATTAAAAAAATAAACAAGACGGGGCCATCTACGGGGCCAAGACGTGTACAATCATGGTTTGATTAGTACTTCCACCATCAGAAATGATGTGATAATTCGAAGACCATCACAGTATCATACCCACTGTATTAGAAAAATGCAGATTAGACTGTACTAGGATGGTCAAATCAGGCGTAGAACTGATGGCTTTTTATGGCGTTAAATTCTTGAGTGGGCACTGAGACTCGGAAAATGTGGGAGATGCGACGTCTAACGACAAGATTGGATGCTGAAAACCGAAGAAATGAAATGAAATTCTTTATTTAATCATTTAGGTAACAAATAGCTACACTTATGACGCGTCAAAAACAATAAAAGTTTACAAACCAACTACACACTTCTACTTGTTTACCTCTACATTTTTTTCTTCTACCACTACCGGGAGGCCTTGTCAAGAGAAGATACAGGCAAGAAACTCCTCACTTTACACAAAATTTTCTTAAGCTCTACATTATAAAAATTGCAGGCAAAGAAGGTTGGCTGGAGTTGACGGCTCGAGGGCGACCTGGGATCGAGAACAGTGGTGTGCATTAGGGAAGGCTAACTCCAGCAGTAGACGAGTATATATTGATGATGATGTCTGTATGCTGTAATTGAAACAATGTAGAGATTTTATTTGACATAAAATAGGACTACTCCTGCTTTCAATCTGAGCCACCGCTGAGACAAAATCAACAAATTTAAGCTTACGATGTATCGAGTTTGCCAAGCTTTTGTTCTCCTTTCAGTATCATTAGTTGTAAAAAACAGAACTATAACACATATAACTCTGAAACATCAGAATTAGAGTAGTTCTGCAAAAGTACTGTATCTTAGTTAGGTTTCATGCTCAGAGTAAACAGAACTGGAGTAGCCATTAGTCAATTTCTCAAACATTTTTTTCTGCCATTTCTTGCGGGGGGTGAGGTTACCACTACACTCAAAGCCAGCACAACGCACAACGTTTTTACAAATGCACACATGCATAATTCGACACACAAATTTAAATTTCATGCACACACACGCTTAAAATAGTCACGTGGGGTGTGCGTTTTGACAACGTCACAGCCGCACTCCCCACGAGACTAGCGCTCGAAATTTGAAATCGTAGAATTCGAAAACAAGAAATAATGAAGTAAATAATTATGAAATCTTAAAAATTATAATTACAAATAAAAGGTGACACCATCTTTTAGCATACTCGATGTTTTCTATTTATTTTTACAACAAAAAACAGCACAGGCAGGCATTTTTGCGGGAGCTCTGTTCGCCGCAACGTTTACAATGTTATGGCTGTCAAAATGGCGGCTCAACTAGTTTTATTAAACGTGCAAGCATCCGATGCTTGTACTTTGGCAGAGGGGAATGTTAGACAAAGGCTACTCCAGTTCTGTTTACTCTGAGGTTTCATGTCCAAAGAACCGTCTGTTACATGTAACCCGTCAGTCGTACAATAGCGATTTGTTATAATCACCTTCCCCTTTCCTTCTCAACACGAAAGAGAAATAGTATAATTAACCTTATGTCCAGTGAGGACTGTCAAAAATTGCTTAAAGCTTGTCAGCAGCTACAAAGACCATATATCAGTAGAACAACTGCATTAGCGCGCGGCTAAATCGCGCACTCTTAATAGCCGCTGCAATCCTATATTTCTTGATTAAGAGCTCGTAAAAACGTCGTCTCACTCTGAGTTATTGTGCATGAGCAGGACACCGGATTAGGGTGCTTGCACAGGGTTTTTGCAAGCGTTAGATGTAGGCTGCAAAACGGTGCGGTTTGAATTTTGGTGAAAAGGGATTGGTGAATGATGATGAGCCGCTGTTCCAATGGAAATACAGTTATCACATTTGGTATAAATGCGCGTTATAAGTGCGCGATTCGGTCTCGCGGCATCCATTCACTCATGGGTGCTAATAAAGTAGTTATTAGGTGTCTTGGTAACCTGGAAGTCTCGCCTCGAGGTTCTCGAGTGGCGACCACGTCCTAGTGAGTACGTGGAGGCGTAAAGTAGGAAGGCCCCCAACGAGGTGGACCGAAAATCTGGTGAAGGTCACAGGAAGGTACAGGATGTGGGCGGTGCAGGATCGGTCCTTACAGAGATCATTGGGGAGGCCTTTGTCCAGCAGTGGACAACAATCATCTGATGGAAAGATTGGTGACCTATTAGAGCCTCCTGTGTTGGTGATCTTTTCATTGATATGCAGTGCAAGTGTAGTCATATTGTTGGGGGAATTGTCATTTACGAAAATTATATACTGAGAAATTACATTAAAGCATAACCTAATAAGTACATGCATACATAAAATCACGCCTGTAATCCCCGAAGGAGTAGGCAGACTCAAAGGAGCACTGTGTTCCTTAAGACCACATTTAGCCATACAAAAATTGAGTTTGGTCAGATTAAAAATCGTGAAAGAGTAGTAACAAGTGGCTAGCTCATCGCCTACACAATCACAGACCCAGTACCCAATACGCCCTTAGACGCCTTTTACGACATGCTAGGCAAGAAAAGCAGTTAGTACATTTTTTTTGTGTCCCGGACCAACACGGAAATAAGTAGTCGCTGCAAACTTTGAATAAGATTGTAAAATAACTAAAATTTCAGTCGCGTGTCGTTGCAACAAATCGCAGGTATGCGAGATTCCTAACTCGTGTATACCGCACGCGGTGACGTATGGAGATGGATACCGCTTTGGGCTAATGTTTGGTGATTCCGTATGATGTATGTTTAGACTTGTTTATTGTGTGGGCTCAAACGACCTTTTAATATATGCGGTGACTTTTATATACAGGATTAGTGTACTATAGATAGGTACGAAGTATAACGAAGTGGGTTTTAAAAGGGTGGTTTTAAAACAGTAAGCAAAATATTCGAATTTTGGTCAGAAAAGAATTACAATTGGTCAGCTAAAATAATTAATTGGTCAACAACTCATGGGCAGCAAATATTTGTAAATTGATCAGCAAAATAACATATTGAGCAGCAACTTATGGGCAGCAGATATTTCAAATCGGGCAAGCAAGCAAGTCAAATGTTTCCTTTGCTTCCAAATTGTATAATATATTGGGTCCTTACCTATGAAATTGGTGTTTTTATTCTGTCTTAGCAATTTGTCCGTAGCTATTAAGTTGCAGAACATTCTTATAAAATAATTGCCTCTTCTAAAAATAGACCATATCTTTGAGCTAGTATTATTTAATTTGATAATTTTTTGTAAGTTTAATTGTGTTAAAATTAGACACAAAGACAATTATTTTTAACTGCCTCCCGAATACATCATTTGATTTGCATTAACATAAAAACGATGAATAATTTTTATCAAGCGTGTTCACACACATATTGCTAAAGCTTGTCTAATGATACATTCCAAATATTATTATCTCTGGATTTGTAGTTGTGAAGAAAACTGATAAAATGTTAGTATGTAAAATGCAGACATCCCCAAAACCTCCATACAAAACACCAATTTCATAGGTAAGGACCTAATATGTTTTGATGACATTTATATTGATTTTAAGGGCCATAAAAATATAAACTTAGCCCAATATCTATCAGAATATATTTCCAAGTAATTGATAGATGATTCTTCATTGATCCTTTTCCTATAGTTTATACATTTTGGGTAACATAATATATTGTTGCCCAGATAATTATTTTGCAGCTGAACTAATTATTGTGCTGCCCAAATAATTATTTTATCGCCCAAATAATTTTATTGCTGACAAAATATTTGTTAGCTGCCCAAATGATATTTCGGCTTACATTTTGTGCAGAGCAAATAATTAAATGACTGCCCAATTAATTACTTCTCGTTTTAAAATGTTACTCTGTTTTCGTAACTGTGAAGGGCATGTATAAGGCAAGTAAGAGTAGAACACGTGAAGGACATGTGCAGGGTCGAAGCAAGTGAAGATTTGTAAGCTCTGTCTGCCGCTCCGGGAAAATGGCGTAATCAAATAAATAAATAATAAATATCTTCAGACATTCACGCCTATGAACTATCCCCATTTTAGGCAACTACTGCTGCTTGTGTTACGGGTACTAGATGACGGATAAATAAATAAATATCCAGAATATATATAAAACATATATTAACATCCAAGACTGGAGATCTGGGATCCCCCACCGGGGATTCAAACTCGGAACCTCTCGAGATGGCCACGCCTAGGGACCGGCGTACAGACCACTCGACCATGGTTGTCAAAGTAGTTGTATGTAGGTAACTATATAAAATATAATTATGGATGGATCATACTATAGATTTTTTAAATCTATAGTTTTTAAAGGAGTTTATCCATAGGATATGCTCATACTATAGATAGAAAGCGAAAGAAATATGCAGGGATCGTAGCAAGTGGAAGGGTGTAATCTCTGCCTACCCCTGTGGGAAAAAGGCGTGACTTATGTATGTACGTATGTGCATCATACTATAACTATGTATGTTTGTTTATCCATTACTTAGGAATCCCGGATTTCGTAATAACTTAATAAGCCATTATTATTAAATAAATTTATTAAATAAATAAAATAAATTTTTCCTGTCACCCATAAACAGCAGGAAACAAGTGTTTCCTTATATTGTAAGCTTCTTCGAACCCAATGAAAGCTTTTTTTATTTATTTTTTATCCAGCTTCAAGCGTTGGGGCTGTAACATACCGCCCCCCAGAGGCGTCAGTACCCCAACTTATTACATCTACCGCATTAAGTTGGACAAAACGCACTGCTCCACAATTTATGTGTTTAGTTTCCTACCTTTCATGCTTCACACGGTTTTATTTGATTTCTTTGAGTTATTCTTTGGGGTGCATTCTTTATCATCATTAGGTATACCTTGTAATGTCAACGGAGAATGATAAATACAGGTAGATATGCAGTCCGCATATAGGAAATTGCAGGATTTAATAATACTTATATTTCAAGATTTTTCTATTTGTCTATCTATCAGCCTATTGTCGTCCACTGCTGGACATAGGCCTCCCCAATGATCTCCAAAAGGACAGGTCCTGCGCCGCCCGCATCCAGCGACTTCCTGCGACCTTCACCAGATCGTGGGTCCACCTTGTTGGGGGCCTCCCTACGTTGCGCCTTCCAGTACGTGCTCGCCACTCGAGCATCTTTCCGTCCCAACGGCCTTCAGTTCTACGAGCAATGTGCCCTGGCCACTGCCACTTAAGGTTCCAATTCTGTGGGCTATGTCGGTGACCTTGGTTCTCCTGCGAATCAATTCAAGAATTTTATATTGCCTTAACTGTGATATAGTCGATAGGTATCCTTGTAGCAATGTATGTATCCCTTACCCGAGTCATGGTCTCTCCTGAACGTTACGACTCCAAAGGCTGTCAGTTCTTCGGCTGATGTGGCCAGCTCACTGATACTCTAGGGTCGTGTTAGGGACGTCTTAGGGACGCTGGCGGCCACGCGCGCGCGCTCGTAATAAAATTACACGAGATAGTAGTAGCGTTTCACACCACACGCGCGTTTATAGGTACATCAAATTCTATGGAAATCTCGCCAGCGCTGGCCGTCGCCGGCGTGGCTCTGAAACCACACTCAGTTTCTTTGTCAGTGTGCATTCGTAGTATGCACTAAGGGCACCTTTCTATAGATCGCTGAACTTTAAGCTGGTGGACTAGTCAAACCAAAATATATCGAGGTCTGGGGTTTTATTTTCCTTTCTTTTGTTACGTGACAAAATCTCAAAAGAGTCTACATTATTAGCCGAGCTTAAAATCTCTCCAGAGTTCAGCCAGGCCTACTTAACCAGAATCTCGGCTGCGAATGAATTTGTCTTAGGTGAGTCCCGTGACGGACGGCCGACCCGCCTCGCATATTTCACTAGCGGCGGTGTCTCCCAAATTTATTGCACTCCGACAAAAAATGTGGAGTACTCCTGAGAAATTTTCCCAGTTTTATTCAACCGATATATTTTATTTGAAGGAAATGACACGTCCGACGCGATGACTGCCAGATTTATCTTGCGGATAAAGGGTTGGCGGCATATTAAATTCTGGATTTGGGTTCTTTGAGTCGGAATCAAATCTTTGCGCGGATAACATGGGGTAGTGAGACGAGGCAATATAACGCCGATAAATCACCTACTTAGTCCCCTGTTTACTATTTGGAGCTGCTTGAGGATGTGTAGTGTTTTTT
The DNA here is from genome assembly GCA_910589355.1 of Parapoynx stratiotata. Classification (NCBI taxonomy): domain Eukaryota; kingdom Metazoa; phylum Arthropoda; class Insecta; order Lepidoptera; family Crambidae; genus Parapoynx; species Parapoynx stratiotata. The sequence goes on from OU342464.1 coordinate 16,798,395, forward strand.
ATCGTTGCCAATGTTTTTGTCAAGGGTTAAACAACCAGAAAGGAATAAAAAGGGTTGAGACTTTTACCGAGTATCGTGTACCATACTTGAGTTTTATTCAAACTCCGTTGTACCGACTGGGGCTGAACCGGGACCTCTATAGTACAAATAGCGTTCTCCCAACTCAGCTATCACTGCCACATTTTAATTTAACTCCTTTATAGATATACCAATGTAATCAAGAGACTTCAGAATAAATCTGAATCCATTTGAATTTTTACCAACAAATGATTCCAAAAACAATTGAACTCGTTGAATTTTTCATTCCCCCGACTGTCGCGAAGTTCCCCTGCCCGAAATCGTTACCCAACAAGATATTACATAAATTCGAGCGGTCCGAGCGTTAAGCGGCAAAAACAAGCGTCGCTGGCGTGGTGTCAGCGCTTGTTTTATGAAGGAAGTTGCTCATCGCACGATAAATCTCTTGGACGCGCCCTCTGTGATCCGGCACAATTCTCAGGGACACCGCAATAATCACAACTGTGAACATTAAGTAGTGGTGGGCAGGGTACATTGCTTGTAGAATTGACAACAGTTGTGGCGGAAAGGTTCATGAGTGGCGGTAACGTTAGAAGCAACCCCACGAGATGGGCCGACGATCTGGAGAAGGTCGCGGAAAGGCACGTGGGCGGCGCAGGATACAGGATAATACACTGTCAGAAGTATGGAGGAACATGTTTTAAATATCGAAAAGATAAGTGATGAACCACCATTGCAATGTGCTGCTCATTGCCTGCTCAGTTCGTCATAAAAAAGCAAGATGTTTATTATATCTAACTGAAAAAGAATATCTCCGGAAAATTCTACAAATTCCTGAATTTGTGTAACTAGTCACAGTCGTCCCGCTTGATATATGGCTCGGCGGGCAACGAAGAATCACCATCTGACAAATTCATTCCTCACTTGACACCTTGCACAGTACTCCCCACTTTGGGGCCAGTTTTTCGGATATAAGTATTCTGTAAGCTACGAATATATATTACAACATAGCTAGGGATGTATTACAAGATTAGATAGCGTAGATTTCAGGTCGTAGAAAGTTGAAAGTTTCAGGTAAAAGGAATAATGGAATAATATTCAAAATGTGGAGGCGCGTCATAACACTTACGATCTTGGTATATGTAGGTATTCCAATTTCCATTAAAATCACTATAATGCGCTCCCACGTTTTGAGTGACCCCTCATTCCTCATTCCTGTTTTAAAAACGTGGGATTTTTTAGATTTTTAATCTAATTCAATACATTTTTACAGGGTAGTTAGACAACGTCTGAATGTGTATAATGTTCCACAAAAAGCGTATACTATCAGGCGTTTGCTTGTTCATTCTTCTTGTAGAAAGTATTTAACTTTTAATAAATATTTTATGGTTCATTATCTGGGATAACGTAAATATGACACAAAGAGCTTTTACATAAAATGGCGTCTTCAGAAATGAATAATGCAAGTCGGTACAGAGAATATCGCCTGAATATTTTTGAAAAACGCAGAGCTTGTTTCTTTATCATTTCCGAGTGTCGTGGACAGCATAAATTCGGTTAAACTTTTATGAATATTCAGCTGAGGTGCCGTCGGTAACGACCCTTGTTATTATACTTTGTTTTATTCTAATAAGACCTGAAAAGAGGTTGCTAAGAGGTCCATTTATAATTGTATTTTATATTATTGAACTTATTGTAGTGATGATATGCCGTGCTGCGGGTGTGTTGAAAAAAAATAAAGATCATCGCTTTGAATATCGCAAGTTGAAAAAAAAACTGACTCGCTCTGTCCATTTACGCGCGGGATATTTAATTTTTATATTGTAGAACGTGAGACGATTTTATGTAAAGGGAGGATGAAACCCTTGCAGAGTTTCTTGCCTGTATCTTCTCTTGACAAGGCCTCCCGGTAGTAAAGGCCAAGTAGAATTGTACAATTTGTTTGTTAACTTTCTAATGTTTCTGACGCGTCATAAGTGTAAATACTTGTTACCTAAATGATCAAATAAAGTATTTCACGTCATTTCAGTAAAAAATCGGGACGTCCCTCCAAAATCGTGACCTCCGGCAACACTGTTATAGAAGGCAAGCTAAAAATTGAAGAGTCATTTCTCTGCGTTCTTATTTTGTAAAACATTGGAGAATTCCAGCAGAATATAATATTATGTATGGCATGATCTGTTTTTATTTGAGAACAGTAATAAATTAAAGTTGTTATTTTCTCTGTTAAAATTAACTAGTCTAATCCTCAGGTCAATTTTCTCCCACATAAATATTCCTTTCGCTCTCTTAAAATGATAATTAATTCGTATATAAGGCTCGCAAAATCTGAACATTGGAATAATGGCGAAAAGGTGATGTGGCCCGGAGTACCACGCCGGCGACCCGAACCCATAACTCACAGGGATTGTATGCTGAACCACTCGATATAAATAACATAGTCTGTAACAGTGTTGCCCGTGACTTCGTCCGCGTTTACTATGTTTTTTTAACTGACCCACGGGGAACCCTGGATATATCCCTGGTCAACTTATATACTTTTAATTCCGAAAAATTAAATTCCGGAATTAAAAGTATATAAGTTGACCAGGGATATAAGGTATAACAATTAAAGAAACGGGTACCTTACCTGTTGAATAGTTTGCCCGAGGACATACGCCGGGAACAAGAAAAAAATGTATATAAGAAAAATCTTAAAAAGCATTATTTAGCTAACTTAGTATATTTTTAAGTTTTGTTTTCTGTTAATCTAAGCTTGAGATTCTTGATCCCACAGACAAACTGTGTAAATAGTTTTTTGGGACTTCTGTATTTATTTTGTAAACCAATATTTGCTTAATAAATAAATAAATGCAAAATTTAAATGAAATCGGTCCAACCATTTCGGAAACTAGACCGTAAAAACAGACAAACAGACAGAGAAACTAAAAAAACTTTTTTTGTTATATTCCCTCTTTTTTCATCCCCCTGACTTGGCTTTAAGCTTTTTTTTTTCTGTGTACAGACATTCGACCTCCACATTTTTATTAATGCATAAATATTTTCAGTGATAATTATCACATTGATCTTAGCTAGCGTTAATAAAGCCCGGTTTTTCAATCCTCAGATAAAATTATTCGCCATTTAAAACTATCACGGTCACTTTCTAAAGTCATAAAAAGAAAAGGGACAGAGCTAACATTTGAGCCAGATAGTTTTATCTGAGGATTGAAAAATCATAAGGAGAATGTACGAAGGCACGTTGCGCGTACGATAAATTGAGGGTAGGCAAATGACGATCTCAAAACAGTGTTGGATTTAATACATGAGGTACAAAATAATAAAAACTTTTTTCTCTTCTGTTTAATTGTGACTAGAATTATTTTTAAGGGACGTTTCATAGCTACGCTGATTGCCAGCACTGGCCAACAGTGCTGGCTTGTTTTCCATATTACATTTTGACGTATAAGCGCGCGCGCGTGGCTGTGAAACGATGTTAGTAGCTCCGTGTAATTAGAACCGCGAGCGCGTGGCCGTCGCTGGCGGCCAGGGTATGCGGGTACCTATGAAACCACCCTAATGTGTTAATGAAAAAGATAAAGCAGATGAGGCTGCTTTATTATTCTTATTATAAAAAAAAGAAGTTAAATATTCAATGTAAGGTTAGCAAGAAAAAAGTTTACCTTATATTTATAATGTAAACGAATTAAAAAAAGGCAATTTTTCGAGCGATTCCAAATAGACCGCGGTGCGGCCATAACTCACCTGGGTAACCCTCTTGGTTACATCGTAAGTCTCACAAAAAGGCGTGATTTCGGCCTTCTGAATACAGTTGCGTAACAGAGTACAGATATTACTTTCACCTCTACTTGTAACATTCATGTTAGAGATGTATGTAAGCTTGCATTGTAACACCTGAGTCAAAAAAGAAAAATAAACAATGATTTCATCACACAAACTGAGCAATCGTTCATGATGACTGATACCTAATAAAGGAAAAGAAAAATTAAATTACTGCAAAACTTTGAAGGTTAATTTATAAAAATCGACTGATTTAGTGTAATGATGATCTAAATTGCTCATATCTAATTGGAATTAGCATAACAAATCCAGTGTGTCAAGGAAGATGGAAAAATATTTCACCTGCAAATTAGTATTATCTATAAGTAGCTGTTAAGTAAAATTGCTAACGAAATTTTTTTAGGCGCATAAAAACTCATATTCAATAGGTACCTACTAACGTGATAGATATTGTTGATTGTTATTGATTTAAATTTGTAAATGTATGGATCATTATTCATTTACTAGATAATTATGGCAAGAAAAGATGATTCACTACTTTAGAAAAGATGATTCACTTTGTGAAAAGATGATTCACTACTTTAGAAAAGATGATTCACTTTGTGAACTGTTCCTATACCTATGTCAAAAACTGTGCCCTGTGAACGTGGATCACATGGCGACCTAAACTATTAGCTTTGGCTGCTTTTTGGGGAGTATAATGGTAATATGAGTATTACGTATAAAAAAATCCCAATCCTTAGCATCCTTTAATAATCTGGTCCATACCCATTTCCTTCATCTTTAACCCCTCCCTCAAACGCACATTACTGTTTTCGACTTTTCTGAGTTACTTTTAATGTAAGAATATATTGCTAAATAAAATATTTAAACTGGTTTATAGCATTTATGATATAGTATGTAATTTTATTTATGTATATGTATATAATATATTATGTAATGTATATATAGTAGTTTATATATGCACCTTATATATGTAAGTATATAACACCTATCTTTTCTTTAATTCTCTCTCTGCCCAAAGGTTGCCTGGAAGATATTGCTATTAGCTATAAGGCCGCCTGTGTTGCATTGTATTTTTTTCTTTACTATATTTCTGTGTTTTCATTAGTTGCAATAAAGAATTTTATCTATCTATCTACGTTACCCTAAACTTAACGCAAGCAAAGATTTCTTATTTACAAATACAGGTTACACTCACCGTCATAATTAATAGAACAACTGTCACATTTGACGTGTCCAATAATAATAGAGATAATATCAAGTAAGACATTGTACACCCTAATTACATGGCTACGACTGTATTTTATTCTTCGCCTATCATTACAAGACATTGCTTTCATTACCTACGAATCGATAACAACTGAATAATTAGCAGCAAAAACGAGGGCATGAGAATCATGTGTCGTTTCTCAATAATTATAGGTCTGTGGCAAGTTTGCGGTAGGGTTTGCAAATATTAGGTCCTTACATATGAAATTGGCGTTTTGTATGGAGATTTTGGGGAACTCTGCATTTTCCATATTAACATTTTTTCAGTTTTCTTCACAACGACAAATCCAAAGATAATAATATTTGGCATGTATCATTAGACAAGCTTTAGCTATATGTGTGATATCACACTTCTTAAAAATTATTGATCTTTTTTATGTGAATGCAAATCAAATTATGTATTCGGAAGGCACTGAAAAGGAGTTGGCTCCGTGTCCAATTTTAACACAATAAAACTTACAACGAATTATCAAAATAAATCAAAAGAGTTCGAAAATATGGTCTATTTTTAGAGGAGGTAATTATTTTTTAAGAATACTCTGAAACTTAATAGTTACGAACAAAATACTAAGAGAGAAGAAAAACACCAATTTCATAGGTAAGGACCCAATATAATATAACTAGCTGTTGCCCACGACTTCGTCCGCGGTTACTATGATTTGTTTACTATCCCACGGAAACCCTTTAACTTTTCGGAATAAAAAGTATCAAAGATGTTGACCAGGGATATAAGTTATCACCATTGCAAAATTTCATTTAAATCGGTCCAGCCATTTCGGAGATAAGCCCGTACAAACAGACTCACAGACAAACAAAAAAATCATTTTTTGGTATTTTTTTTAAGTGGCAGCTTTTGTTAGAAGCTATCAATAGTTGGGCGCTATCGGCTTACGCGGCTTACGCCCAGACTATATTAGCGTGATTTGTGTAGAATTATTTATTGTTTTTTTATATTGTTATTGATAATATTAGTCTTTTAAAATTTAAATCAAATTAATTTATGTATGTTTAATTGTTATGTCGCTTTATGTTAGTTAATAGGAATAGTTTACTGTTTATTTTTAAATGTTTATGTGTTGTTGAATTGTTTGTGGTTGTTAACTATTGCTTTAATAAAATTTACGAATGATTTACTGCTTTCGGTTTTAAGAATTATTATTTTAGATAAATCATGCAGGTCTGTTTCATTGGCACTGCATATTGAATAATGCGAGAGGCGGGCTAAAGAAAATCGTGAGCAGGTAGAGTACAAGTGATGAAAAGTTTATGGTGAGGTGTCGTCACATATTTCGTCTGGAATTATGTGAAAACGGTATTTTTTTGGTATTTTGACTCTTTGTAAATCCCCCTTGGTATTAAGCATTTTTTCTATGTACAGACATTCAACCTCTACAGTTTTATTATATGTATAGATTTGACATTATATAAATCATCCCATAGGATCGAAGTGCCCTGAGTTATCTCAGCACAAGAATAATAAATTATTAACAATTTTATTTTATTAAGTATTAGGTCCTATGAAATTGGTGTTTTGTATGGAGATTTTGGGGAATTCTGCATTTTCCATACTAAAATTTTTTCAGTTTTCTTCACAACGACAAATCCGAAGATAATAATATTTGGCATCTATCATTAGACAAGCTTTAGTAATATGTGTTATATCACACTTCATAAAAAATATTTATCGTTTTTAAGTGAATGCAAATAAAATGATGTCTTCGGGAGGCACTTAAAAAGAGTTGTATCCGTGTCCAATTTTAACACAATTAAACTTACAACAAATTATCAAAACAAATCAAAAGAGCCCAAAACGAGGTAATTATTTTTTAGGAATACTCTGAATCTTAATAGTTACAGACAAAATACTAAGAGTGAAAAAAAAACACCAATTTCATAGGTAAGGACCCAATATATGCATAGTTCTAATTATTATTCAATATGTAAGAATAATTAATTATTAATTTTAAATTATTTTTCATATTGCATTTTAAATTTATTTATCATGTAATTATGTCAATGAAATAAATAAATCTCATCTATTCCTATACATTGCTCGCGCTTCGACGCAAGCATATTTTCGTCCCATATAAACCTTCCAACATGGAGACACACAGTCATGTAAATTATGGTCCACGTTAGCCCAATGTGGACGGCTTGGAGATAAACCATGACTGGTGGACATAAATAATTTGTTAAGAATCAAGCGCAGAGTCGACGGGCTCACCACCTTGTAATGAGGCGCTATACCACTGTTAGCGACTCTTTGCTGTTACTGCGCACCTCTCTGGCCGTTTTCTCTTTGGTTCTGCCTTTTTTATTCACTGTCTGTCTCCAAATTGTCTTAGGCCCGTATTACAGAACCAAACTCAAGCGTAGATCTCTGCTTGAGCGCAGTTAAAAAGGCTTGGCGCTGCAGCGCTGTGGGGGATTAATAGCGCCATCCCTCTCTAACAGAGCTCAAGCAGAGATCTACGCTTGAGTTTAGTTCCGTAATACGGGCCTATGTCTTCAACAGAATAATTGTTATATTAAGTATATTTAGGCCCGATTTTTCAAGTCAAGTCATAAAAAGAAAAGGGACAGAGTTATCATTTGACTGACAGTTAGCTTTATCTGAGGATTGAAAAATCGGGCCTTAAGAATTTAAATTGATTTATTACATTCAAAGTTTGGCTGTATATTCGAACTCATCATTTTTATTTTATTTGAATAGAATTGTTTTTATAGGCACTATTGTAAGTAGCCCTACCCTTTTTATAATATATTTAGTGTTAAATGTGAAATTGTTTTGTGTTCAGTGTAATTTAACTTTTTTTATATAATTGTTTCAGTTGTGCCTTCATTCTTCATACAATATCTAAGTGACGACCCAAATGTATTTTCTTTATCCCCGGCTTCACCCTTTTTTTTTTTTTTTTTATTCGGTGGTAAAATGTTTTATACATACCCTAGAGGGATTAGCAGCCCCTCCGGGGTTATGTGGGATTCCTCCGCTCTGCGGACTGTCAAAGCGACAGTCGGGAGAGCGGCCCTACCCACTAAACGTCCACCGGCGCGCACTCGGTTCGCCAAGATCGCTGCCACACGCGGAACTAGGTATGCGTGCGCATGGGGCGATATTTGGCGGGCGATCGAACCGATCCACTCTCACCCCCTTTTTACGGGGGGGTGTTGCGCGACTTCAGCTCCCTGGGGCTGTGAAATCGGGTGACGGGGCTGCATCCCTGAACACCCGAGCCCCCGACTATGGCTGCGCTTGCAGACCATAGAGGCGCGCTCGGCGCCTGAGCCTTCTCCGACGGAGAGGATCCGCGCTGGGGCTGGACTCCCGCGCTCTCTCCGCTCTCTCTTTGCCGGCCATGGCGGTGTCGCAGAAGACGGTGAACGCCTCCCACGCCGCTGGATCGCCGACTATGGCCCGTATTACTGCCGGCAGCGAGAGGTCCGCGCCGACCTGTGCCACGAGAGTCCGACGTTCAGACTCCCAGGCCGGGCAGGACTCCAGCACGTGCTGGGCAGTGTCCTCCACGTGTCCGCATTCGTGGCATCGCGGGGTCGCCTCTCTTTTGATCCGGTGCAAGTACTTACCGAACGCACCATGTCCCGTAAGTACCTGCACCAGATGGTAACTCAGATGGCCGTGTTTGCGGCCCAGCCACTCTTTCAGGCTCGGTGCGAGTCCCGCTAGTGTCCACACCCCTTGGGTTGGCACCTCCAGCCTCTGTCGCCACGCCCTCATAACTTCCCGCTGGGCGCGAGTTCGCCAGCGCTCCACCATCTCTGGCGCAGGACACACTCCCTCACGTCGGTATGTCACGCCGCGCCAGTAAACCTCCGACAGCGCACGCGCGTCGAGGTCCCAGGGCGGGGTCCCGGCGAGAACGCACGCGGCCTCATACGACACGGTGCAGTATCCGCGTATGGCCCTGACAGCCATGACTCGCTGCGATCGACGCAGCATAGCCGCGGATCGCGGTGTCAGGTCCTCCGCCCACACCGGCGCGCCATACAAGGCCATTGACCTCACCACCCCGGTAAACAGGTGGCGGCACGACACACCCGGTCCTCCAACGTTGGGGAGCAGCCTCGCGAGCGCTCCAGCGGACCGGGACAACTTCGTGCAGAGGCGACTGAAGTGCTCGGTGAAACTCCAGCGGGAGTCGAGCACCAAACCCAAGTAGCGCATGTGTGCGCTGATCTCGACTCGCACACCGTTGACGATGATGTGCGAGTCTGACGGCGGTCTTCGCCGAGGCCCGTGGAAGAATATGGCCTCGGTCTTCTGCGCGGACACCCTCAATCCCAGACTCTCGATTCTGCGGATGACGCTGTTGACACTGACCGTGGCTAAGCGAGCGGCATCCGCAAATACGGCGTCGGAAGCCAGCAACAGGGTGTCGTCTGCATAGCAGACGACGCGTACGCCCGTGAGGTTGGCCCCGCGCACGGCGTAATTGTACCCGATGTTCCACAGGGTAGGTCCGAGGACAGAACCCTGTGGGACACCGCACGCCATGCTGCGGGTGATCAAGTGCCCGTCCCTATCAACGCACTCGATCCGCCGCCCGCGCAAATAGTTTCCAATGAGGCGCCTCAGGTAAAGAGGCACCCCATGGTACCGTAGTCCCGCCTCGATACAGGTGAAGGGCAAGGTGTTGAACGCGTTCTCGATATCGAGCGATACCGCTACAACCACCTTGCCCCTCTCCACCTCTTCTTCCGAGAAGGCCCTCACGCGCGAGATCGCGTCGATGGTGGATCGGCCCTCCCGGAAGCCGAACTGGCTGTCCGCCAGGTCTGGTCCCGTCGTGGTCAGGTGGTGGTTAATCCGCCCCGCAACAATGCGCTCCAAAAGCTTACCGGCCTCGTCCAAGAGAACAATAGGCCGGTAAGCTGAAGGGGAATCAGGCGGTTTGTCGGGCTTCGGCAGCAGGACAAGTCGACCTGTTTTCCAACACTCCGGGAACTGCCCGGTCCGCAGGCACTCGTCGAAGAGACTCCGGAGTCGGTCCCCCAGGGCACCAATGGAGATTGCCAAAAGACGGCCGTGGATTCCATCGGGACCCGGGGCCGTGGATTTCGCCCGGAGTCTCAGTACCGCCGCGCCGAACTCTTGCTCGGTCACCGGAGAGAAGGCCTCCTCACCTCGTTCCTGCTGCCGCGGCACCATCCTCGGAGGGATGTGCTCCTCCCTGCTCGGAAAGAGCCTCGCCACGATTGTGGACAGGAGCGCTGGCTCGAGTTTCTCGATCGCTGGGGGGCCGCGCGACATTTTCTCGCGCACCATCTTATACGGGCGCCCCCAGGGGTCTCGGTCCAGCGACTCGAGAAGCTCCTTGCGAGCAGCAGCCTTGGCTTGGCAGATGACCAGCTGTAATCGTTTACGGGCTGCGTTCAGGTCATCCACCAGGCGAGTCTCCTCCGTAGGATCGCGGCCCCTTCGGCGTCTACGGTAGTTGGTTAGAGCCCGTCTCTTCGCAACACAGGCCGCGCGAACGTCCGCGACCTCTGGGCTCCACCAGTATACCTCCCGTTTCGGCGGGCGACGAGCAGTTCGGGGCATGGCGCAGTCGCTGACGCGCGTCAGCATCTCCCGGAACCTCGTCGCCTCCGCCTCTACCGTACGGAGGGGGCGTCCATCCGTGCTCCACGCCTCCGCCTCCGAGGACTCAACCGCTAGACTCCGGTCCATTTTGGTAATGGACCAGCGCGGGAACCTCGGGCTCTGGGTGGAGGTGTGCATCGAATCCGGGGTAGGTCGTCGCTGAGGGGAGACGCTGAACCGAATATAACGGTGGTCAGAGAGCGTCTCCTCCTCAATGAGGACTCGCCAGTCACTCACCAGCGATGCGGCAGCGGGGGTCGCGAACGAGACATCCACGATTGACCCTCCCCGCTGTCGCACGCAGGTCTGCACCTGGCCCTGGTTCAATAAAACCAGACCGGCCATGGCAGACCACTCCTCCAGTGCATCGCCGCGCGCGTCCGTAACCGGGCAGCCCCACTCCGCCGACTTGGCGTTGAGGTCGCCCATCAGAACAATGGGGCGCGGCGTGGCGCGACCGACTGCGACTGAGAGCTCGCGTAAAAACGCCTCGAACTCGGCCAGGGTCTTGTTCGGGGAGAAGTAGACCCCGATAATGACTAGACCTTGAAGGTCTACAGAAACAAAACCCTGGCCCCGGTCTAGCACCCGAAGAGGGCTCGAACTGGGGTTCACGACGGCCACGGATCCTAATGTGTCCGCGGCCCAGTGTGAACCGGGCACAACAAAGTATGGCTCTGCCATAACCCCCACGTCTATGCCCCACTGCCTCGAGGACTGCAGGAATAGGTCCTGAGCCCCGGAGCAGTGGTTCAAATTCCCCTGGAGAAAATGGACTAGACGACTTAGGGCCATTAAAGTTCCATTTCCTCCGGGGGGCCGGCGTCTTGCCCATTCTGCGCGCCCGCCGCCTGGGTCTTGGCGACTGTCTGGGCCTTCTTCGCGGCTCTGCGGGGTTTGGAGGCAGAGCATGCTTTACCCCCGAGGCGGTGTGAGGCCGGTTTCCCCTCTGCTGCGCATAGCGGACAGTGAACCTCCGCTTCGCAGTTCGGGGATTTGTGACCCGGCTTGCCGCAGCGATAGCACAGGTCGCTGCGGTCCACCGCCGACGCGCACCTCTGCTTTGTGTGCCCCGTCTCCAGGCACCTATGGCACTTGAGGGGCCTAGGCTCCAGTAGTTGGACCCGGGCCAAGCACCAGCCGACAAGCAACTTGCCGGCTGCCACAAGGGTGTTAGCTGCCTTGACCGGGCAGCGGATCCACGCCACCCCCATGCCCGCAACGCCTTTGCGAATCGTCCCGACCGTCACCTGGTCGGAACGGCATCCACCCCGCTCGGCCACGGCCGAGGCCACCTCCTCCTTCTCGACCGAGTCGTCTAGGCCCGACAGCCTGATTTCCGCCGTCATGGTGGGCCTGGTGATAAAGACGCTCGGTCCGAGGGTCTCCTTCAGCTTGAGGGCTAGAGCGTCCGCCTTCTCGGCGTTGCCCTCACCTGCCACCTGCAGGATCCGGGCTCCGGTGGCGGCCTCTCGGTACGAGATGCCCGTAATGCCCATTGCCACCAGGTCTACGGCAGAGCGGGCCTTGCGGATAACCTCGCTGTAGGTGTCCCCCCGCTTTTCGGCCTCTGGTTCGAGGGTAAGAACCACCGCGGCTGTCTTAGGCGTGGCTCTCCTGCGTCGTCTTTTGCGGCTCGCGCGCTTCGGAGGCGGTGTGGAAACCGACTTGCTTGGCTCCTCGCGCGGGGCCTTCTTCTTCTTGGGTTTCCGTGTGACGGTCACCCATTCCCCCTCATCGTCAGCCGACGCATCCTTGGGTGGTTGCGGCGCCGGAGCCGGCCGCGCCACCGCCGGTTGAGACTTCTGCGCCCCAGCGACCGGCCCAGCCCGTGTCGGAGCCTGTCCCTTCTTTACTGCAGCCTGAGATGTTTTAGGTGCAGGTTTCGGGGCGGCAGCCGTCGCCGCAGCGTAGCTCCCCTTCTTCTCGTGCGCCAGAGGAGGTCGGAGCCTCTTTGGTGGCAAAAGACGCTCTTCGATGTCGTCACGGATGACGTCAAGGCGCGCGTTAATTATCTCCCCGATTCGAACTAGGAGCTCGCTCTGCGACAGCTCCTTTTCGAGGCTCACCGCGGCAGGCTCCTGGGCCTGCTTGGCAGCACCAGGCTTAGTATTGCGCTTGGCGCCATTCGTCTTAGCCGGGCGTGGAGCGGGGGTGGCGACTGGAACCGCGTCGGTCTCCATATGCACCTCCTCCGTCTGCGGTGCAGCTCCTGGTCCTGGACCGGCCGCGCTGTTTGCACTGGCGGCGACGGCGGCCGTCAGCTTCTCTACCGTTGAGGTTAGAACCTCGATCTTTCGATGGAGGGACTCCACTTCGGCATTCAGCCGCCTGGTCTCCTCGTTGGCCGTGCGGAGGTAGAGAGTGTCCGCAATAAGACACGCACCCTTTGCGGCCAACTTCATGTCCCGTTGGACCGTCCCCTTGAGGTTACGGGACTTGCCAGCTCCTGTCGACACAACCTCCATATATTGCCGGAGCGTGTCAGCGAGACGCCTCGCCGACATGGTGTCGACAGTCTTCTCATTTATCTCCTCCAGCTTGTCGATTTGACATTTGGCGTTGGCCCGATCCGCCGCTTTCAGCTGGGAGTGAATCTCGGCCTCCACATCCGCGAATTCCACGTGGCGGTCGGCCAGCTCCTTCTCCTTCTTTTTGCGGGCCCAATCTACAAACTCGCCCGTTGTTGGTGGGCGCCCGCGTCCCCTCGGTTTCGCACTCGACGTCGATGGGGCCAGAAAATCCGAGCCGTCTGACCCATCCGTGCCAGAACTGTCCCGTTTAGGGCGCTTGGTGCCTCTTGTTCTGCGCCCACTGGCGCTTGACAACGCGACGGAAGCCGCGTCACTCTCAGCGTCTGAACGCAGACGCGGTTCCGCATCCTGCGAGCCGATGCTCGCCAGACTTACTACAGAGCCGTAGCGGCTTAAGCCACTTCGCGAGCCACTGTTGCTCCTGCTCCTCTCTGCACCACTGGTGCCGGCAATTTTCAACCTGGGTTGAGTTTTGTTTTGGTTTTGATTTTTGGACTCCATATTTGTTCCCACGAGTGTGGGGGAAGAAAAAAGTCCGCCCGGGCAGTGCCCCCTGTACCCGGGTAAGCCTAAATACTGTGAGGGTCGGCCGGTGCTCACAGGTTTTAAACGTCTTCGCTGACGGGTTTGCTGGATTTTCCTTCCCGCGGGCCGGCCAATCAAGGCAAGCCCTCCGGCCAGCGAATACTACGACGTACCCCTCGGAGCCACCCGAGAGGTCGTTGAAGTAGCATCGCTGGTAACGGCTCCGAAGAGGGATGGCAAAACCCCCTCCCACCAAGGCGCCCGGCATTTCTGCCGGGACACCGTTGGTTCAGCGCGCAAGCGCCGAAACACCATATGGCGCCGCCAGGCAACAAAGGCGCTGGACGGCGCGACACCTCGGTGGTGAAAACGCCACAATAACCTCCAAGTCACAACGGGAATCGAACAACTCTGGACTCGACCGAAAACTTAAGACTCAGAAGTCTCCACGGGAATCAGTAAACCAGGACTCAACCGTAACGCCTCCGCTGACAGTTCGCAGAGGAGCGAGAGCAGCCGCAACTGAGGCTACTCCCGCTCCCCTCCCAGGGTGCACCACGAGGAGGTCTGCCAGCCCGCACCCCTCCCCGGCTTCACCCTGCCACAACCTGTCACGCTGAGCACATGTGCAGTCAATGCTTGGTGAAGCGCCGACTATGGCAGTGGACTATATCTAATATATTTATGCACGTACTCATTTTATTACAGGGCGAGAAAGAAATATATCTTTACCAAAACTTCATAACCTGGATGCCTGTTTAACTAAAACAAAATAGTTTTTTTTAATATTTCAGTGCACTTCTAATATGTACGGCCTTTCAACTCGAGAGGTTCTGGGTTCGATCCCCGGTGTTCTCCAATCTTGGATATTTATATTTATGAATTGTATATATTATGATTTATTTATTGTATTATTATTGTATTTATATTTATTTATCTATTAATTATATTTATCCGTCATCTAGTATCCGTAACACAAGCAGCATAGTTGCTTAAAATGGGACCAGTTGATAGGTGCGAATGTCTACAGATGTATTTTTTATTATTATTAAACCATCACATTTAGCCACCAATATCGTAGCTACCATACGCCCTTATGAGGTCCTCTGGAATCGCTGTTAACTATAATTGAATGCAGTTTTCATAGAAATTTTTGATTATTCATTCCATGCTTTCAATGTAGCGGGCAAAAAAAACAAGAAAATTTAATTTTTGTCCGCTACTCAGACACAGAGTTAAGCCCTAATATCAAGGCTTACATTTATAGTAAACAGCTGCTGACAACTATGTATTCTGCGCAGTCGCCATGTCGATTGCTTTCATCTGACATACGTCTCCATACATAACTTGTTATCGAGGACCGCTGCCAAAGAGTTATTTATTGATATGCAATTTGAATACCAAATGTTCGTCGCAATAGAGACTACGCGAATCAGAATGCTCGTTTTGCTTATTTATTTTATTACATTAAAGATACTAAATGAAAATAAGGAATATAGTAAGAGCCACAATCAGGAGTGTGAGAAAAATATCAACTTAATGAGCAAAATATTTTCGAAATTATCAATTCTCTCATAATATTAACATGGTAAACTGAGTCGTCTGTACCTACTGTATGGGTAGTATCATAAAGTGTCTGTTGATAGAAGTGCTCAAATTACTCATTACCCCAAATGTAAGTTAATATTTAAAAAACCTTACATTTTTTAGTTGCGCTAAGAAGCTCAATTTCTGTGGGAAACCCCCTAGCGGAAAGTAGCTGAAATCACGATTTCCATAGAAATTGAGCTTCTTAACGCAACTAAAAAGTTAAGTTTTTTAACATGGTAACTTACACTAGGGATAATTCTTAAAATCGCCTGCCTGATGGGAAGATTGGTACTTTGTCAAAGTTGTACGTACCTAATAGAATTTTTATAGTTGACTAGATGACATCATCTGAGCGCAATTGCGTATTACGTTCTTCGGAGTACAAAACAATTATGGAATTTACCTTTTCGAAGTATTATTATTATTTTGGATCTATAGCAAGGTTTCTCAAACTTTTCCTGCATGAACCCCTGTTAAAATTTCTAGATGACGAACTCTAGCACTCTTACCTATGTTGCAGAGGTGTCTGTTCTGCTTGCAGTAACCTTATGACGTGGTGGATGCAGACGTTAAATAAAAGGCCGGCGGTCGTCACTTATGGTAAATATATTTAAAAACTTAAGGCACACTGAAACAATTTATAAAAGGTAATTTCACAAATCACTGAACATAAAACTTAAATATATTATCGAAGAGCTACCTACAAAAGAGCCTTCGTAAAGATATTTGAAACTTGAACAATTTAATATCGTTATTGTTTATTTACTCGTATATATAATTTTATTCTTGTCACTTATTCTTTATATTATTTATATAATCTTTTGCGTCGAGCCAACCGCGCAGTCCAGACGCTGACTCTAAAAGGGTTAAAATTGGAGACCAAAAACAATGAAAAAAGGAGACAGATGAAATTTAAAAACAGAAAATGGCCAGTGAAGAGCGCAATAACAGCAAAGAGTCGCTAATACTGATATAGCGCTTCATTACAACCTTTCACGCTCAGGTTAGTCCTGTTGAGCTTTAGTAGCTTGTCAGTGCGTTTGCGAGAGTATGGTCCGATTGGTGCTTTTAAGTGTGTCAGCCCGGGCGTTCTACGCTAGCCCGCTCTTGCCTCGGGTGGGTTTTTAGATATCGCATAGCCTGGTTCTTCAAAATGCTACAGAAAGACTCTAGACCGAACTGTTTTCAGGCCATCGGCCATCGTTCATCGGCCTTTTCGTTACCGGCTATTCCAGAACGACCTGGTCTTCATTTGAGAGTGAGTTTTCTTTCTTCCAGGTCGTTGAGGATTTACAGTCTTTTAAAAGCTACGATTACAAGATATAATTGTTGATAGCTAGGAGTCACTTTTCGGAGTAACTCTTCAGGTGATATTTTGTCTTCAAAAACAGTGTTAGCCGCCCATATCATGTCGGTCTGCATAGTGTTTTTTGACGGCAATTTTTACGAAGGTAGTTAAGCTGATTAATATGAATTCTCATTTATTATGGAGGAGGGTCGCGGTGCCGTAGTGGTTAGTCGCTTTGGCTTTCGATATCGAAAACCAAGCTACCTTTGCCGTGGTCAGGCCTTAGATTCGTGATCGTTACTAAGACTTTGTGATCTCGAAATCTTCCGTGCTTTGGAAGGCGCGTTAAGCCGTAGGTCCAGGTCGCTACTTGCGACCGTTTCTACTCACCAACCCGCATTGGGCCAGCGTGGTGGTGTTACGGCCCACACTCCTCATGTGTTTCTTCATGAGGAAGGCCTGTGCCTGTGATTTATTACAGATGCTACAACAAAGGAATGAGTGGTTGACTTTTTAATGCACACTGGACTACATTACTTATTTCATCATCAACTACTTTCATTCAAAATATCGTCAAGCAAAACACATCCTTTCATTCGAATCTTAAAGTTCATTTTAAAAGCATCTAAGGAAGTTGGATCGCGTCTATATAGAAGTCCTATGTGATTTTATGCAAAGCGGCCGATCGCTCCATGCAGGACGACTAATAAATTAGATTTATTGTTAATATATACCGTCAATACGCTTGTTTTGTCCGTCCGTCTGTACGTCCACGATTTATGCCTCGTATGGGAGGTTTTTAGCATGTTGTTAGTGAGTACTTTATATTCAGTTTGTTATCCGACGCACCAGAATGGTGATGATTACCATTGTGTTGATAAACTATGTAATTTATTTACTAGTTGGTAGGTTATTCTTGTAATCGTTCTCGGAAGGCCTAGGCGAACGCTCCTCGTAAAAATTTAGGGCGTTCTAAAGAAACGCAAGGTCAAGGTAGATTTAATTCGTATGGCATGTATAAAGTTGATAACCAGAGTAGAACAAACAAAAGATACATATTATTATGTGGATAGTAGCAGAAACGAAACATTGTAAGCAAAAAGATGTGATTTCAAGTATGTATTCTATAATTATCATAAAATGTCACAAAAGAGATAAGTTCTTTTGAGGTTCTATGCTTTTGAGCACTCCAAATAAGTGAAGGGACCTTCCAAGACACCTTTGTGACAAATTTTATTGAATCTCACTACTTATAAATACCATCTGAAGCAACGTAATTGTAGTTCTATAATAAACTCGACAAAAACATCCAAATCCCTCGAAAAAGTAAATGAAAAAGCCGGTCACCGACCGGTTTTGTCGTCACCGCAATTACAACATAACACAACAATGAATTCGGTATCAAATTACAAAAAAATAAATCCGCCGCCCAACGCCATCAAACTACACACACCCCTAATCTGGAAAAACGACACCTCTCAACAGCACGCTCTATTCATAGAGTTTGACAGCTGTCAAAGTTGCCGCCAAAATTGTTTTTTTAAACGCGCCGGATTTTCGGCGTAATCCCGGCATTGTCCCGTGTTTGGATGATGTAAATCGAAACCTTGTTATCCCTTTGTCGCGTTGACAACCCGATGAGTTGGCTACTCAGTTTGCGCTTGAATAGGCAGGAAACATTAAAATGTGTCGACTGGTGTTATTATCACATGTGGGAATTTGGAGCATGTGCATTGTCTACGATCACTGACTGATAATAATATTCGGTTGTTATTATTACGAATTTGTAAGGAATTAGGTAGATCAAAGATAAAAGATTTGAGAGACACTCGGCGTTAAGATTTCTGCCATCTATCTTATCTGTCACAAAACTTACAAAGTAGCCGTGCTTTCCCTGTTCCGGTGGTACAGACGATATCAAAAATATTTCTGCAGATTTGATAGGTTATAGTCTTTATTCTCTTCCAATAAGAGTCATTTACTAACAAACGTAGTTACCTGTCAATACATTTTTGAACTCGACTACGAGTATACTGTAACTCCATTTATGTAGAGACTTTACTGAGATCTTTACATAGTAATGTTGGTAATAATATGTGTTTAGGGTGTCTATTAGTTGCCTACCAAAAGAGAAATGTTGAATAAAGAAAGTTTGTGTGTGATTCCAAGAAAACAAAAAAAATAGACTGTAAAAAAATTGTGGTGGCAAAGACTTGAGTCTTTGCTCTCACCCAGGTGACTTTTCACACCTACACAGACCTCGAATCTTACTGTGTACGCAGCGGAGTCGAGCCGGGGAGAATGTTTAGTGGGTAGTCCGGAATGCCTGTTCCGAAGTCCCAGATATCATAATAATAATAATATTGGGTCCTTACCTATGAAATTGGTGTTTTTTTTTCTCCCTTAGTATTTTGTCTGTAACTATTAAGATTCAGAGTATTGCTAAAAAATAATTACCTCGTCTAAAAATACACTATATTTTTGAGCTCTTTTGATTTGTTTTGACAATTTGTTGTAAGTTTAATTGGTGTTATAATTGGACACGGAGACAACTCTTTTTAAGTGCCTCCCGAATACATCATTTTATTTGCATTCACTTAAAAACGATAAATATTTTTTATGAAGTGTGATATTACACATATTACTAAAGCTTGTCTAATGATAGATGCCAAATATTATTATCTTTGGATTTGTCGTTGTGAAGAAAACGGAAAAAATTTTAGTATGGAAAATGCAGAATTCCCCAAAATCTCCATACAAAACACCAATTTCATAGGTAAGGACCTAATATAAGCATCACACCTATTATGAGATCGGAGGGAACATCGCAAGAATTTCGTATTTAAATACAAGTTTTTGTACGAAAAATTTCCACATATAGCGCAGTGTTTGCTACAAAGAGATTGAGAGACGTGTCGACAAAACTATAACGAACAGCATTTACTACGAAAATATTTATAATAAAAATAGCTTTATCCATCCCCCCAAATAACTAGCAGTAATTACACGCTCGAAGACTCCGTGACGAGGACGTGACGTGACGAGGTGATTTCATTATTACAACTCATGTGACAAGGGTTTTATCCTTACAATACAATGTACTAGATTTAAAAATGTTTTTAAATAGTTTACCTGCTTATGCATATTAAATCAAGGTCGGTGGTGTCGTGATTTTCGTTTCGATATTGAAAACAAAGCAACTTTCGCCATAGTTTGACTTTGGATGGGTGACTAAATGTTTTGAGATCTCAACGGAGAACTGGAAAATCTCTGTGCTTCGGAAAACCTGGTTTTGGGTTAAGTCATAGTGCTATTGCAATCATTTTTACCTTTATAAGAGAAACAAAGCAAGAATATTTTTTTTTTAGATTTTTGTCTACAAGGTTATATTTATTTAATCAACAACCTTGTAAGTATAGGTAGCTAACATCTTAAATAACAACATTTGTTCTACGAATTTATCATAGCTCAATACATTAGTAAAAATGATTTAACAAGCTTATAATGTACTGTCGTGACATTGGTAAGTCTATGTTCCGTTCATACGAAAAGGCGACACGCGTGCGCTCGCGCTCGCGATGCGCACAGAACTAAGAACATTCAGAAATTGATATTCATTATTGTATGAAAGTTAAATTTGTCAAATTATTAAAAGTCGTAAAACAATTGTTGTTATTTAGGATATTAGCTACCTAGTATTGCAAAAATAAACCTGTATATTATAACCTCTTTTGAAGGAACTTATGTGGTAGAACGGAGTGAAGACGTATGACGGTAGGGAATTCTATACTCTCTTTACTACATCGAATTCAAATGATGTTAACTGAATGCAATGTGCAAACTCGAACAGAGGTAGAAATCGGACCACTCCCAACGCAAATCCATGGCACAAAAGATTTGCGAACAACAGTATCATTTCGGAAACGGGCAATCCGAGTAACAAGTGATTATAAAGCCCAACCTTAACTTGCTAAAGTATTATGAACTTAAAGGTAAGATAAGGTAAGGTTGGCATTTCTATAGCACATTTTTGAAGTCCCTTTTATCAGATATAGCAGATATCCAAGTTACAGTGACAATTAGTGTCAGATGCCACGATTTTAGTTAGCTATACAAAGGGGGTATTATGTATTGGACATAATGGAAATGCGAGAAGGACCCAAAAATTTTCGATCGTGTCTACTCTGATGGAAAACGGTCCAATGACATTTAGCCTTATGCTTTCGATCAGATGTCTTTAGAGCATTTAAATGGTCTAAGCATACCCTCTACAGCATCACTAGATTTTTTTTTAAATATTACAGTGGGAAAAGGGCAAGAAGAAAATTACAGGTAAGCTCTTGGCCATCATTTGATGGTAAGTGACGATAAGGCCGAAGGTAGACGCGAGCTTCACTTGTAATCCTCAAGTATTGAGGAACTGGCTACCTTACCTTTGATTGCTGGAGAACAACAATGCTTATAACATTATTATGGCGACAAATTTAGGTAAGACGGTGGTAGCTACCCAGGTGGGCTTACCAACCACAGGATTGATGGGTCTATAAGGTGCCACTGAAAAACTTCTTTCAGGTACGATAATATCCTAAAAGGATGGAAGCGGGGCGATTTTTTGCCAGTCTCCAGTTAAGGCGCTTGAAGCTTGAAGGGACGATAGTCTGGACCGTAACGTAAGTTATTTCTAAGGTCACCACCAGGGTATTTCTCTCTGGCCAGCACCCTCTCTAGGGGGTCTTACTTTTAGGAAGAGTCCTCTAGATTCTTCGAGTCAAATACGGGGAGTGGCTATGCTTAGCCGAAGCATGATGAACCAATTACTAGCTCCTCATTAGTGGTACAGTCAAGTTCAAAAATATTCTAACACATTTGACAGATGGCAGATTTTATTCAGTGACAGTCGTTATTTACTGTCAAACGTCAAATTTATATATTTTTGAGCTCGATTGTACTTTAAACGCCAGTGGTCCGAGAGAATGTGTTACAAAACCAAACATATACGTTCGTTCCGGGTTCCGGGCACATTGTGCCCGGTGCATGGCAACAGGATCGCCACCTTTTACATAGGGACCTAACATATTTGGCGAAAAGTGGCCTCTGCCTACCCCTTCGGGGAAAGAAGCGTGATGATATGTATGTTATATTCGTTGTGTTCACTATCATCTTTCGCGTAATAAGTATTTAGCAACACGTATCATCAGTGAGGCGGTTAAATTATATTTTATAGTCTAAAATAAACGTAAGTAAAAAAGCATGTAACGAAAATTACACACTATGAAATATGAGGGCAATTTATTCCTAATTTGGGCCCTAACGAAAACTCTGATCATAAAGCCAGTCCCGGACTATAAGTATAATTTCGCCTTTTTGTGTTATTACTGATTATAATATTCGAGTTCGCGTGTATGCGGTTAAAATTCATAATTGTTGCGTCTAAACCCCTTCAATAATGATGGATTGCATCAAGCGATTGAGGTCTTTTGGAGGCAAAAAGAAACACGTCAAACCCTAACAAGAGTTGGTCGGTGTAATTCACGCGAACGATTTCAGTAACAAATTAGGGTATACCCTACCATTATACCTTTACTGTATGCTATTTAAGCCCAGTTTAATTACGTTTAATGTACACCGTTTACAAATAATGCCTTACGGTCGGGTGATGTGAAAAAATAAGGAAATTATAGCCCTTCAAAGAGGTGGACGGTTCGACGGCCGACTATGAAATGTTTATCGTGATGATTTTTTATTTCGGCTATTTTGCTGTTGAAACGCTTTTGTGTATTCAACGAGGGGAAAATATGTGAAATTGTAATTGTGTATTAATACATATTTTATGAAGCACTATTAGGTTTTAACCGCGAATTCGTACATTTACAATAATAATAAATACTTCAAACACTATCAACTAGCCTCTTTTAAGCAACTAATGCTTGTGCTTGTGTTACGGGTACTATATGACGGATATATTTAATAGATAAATACATATAAATATCCTGAATAAATATATATAAAAACAACCAAGACTCTCAGAGTAAACAGAACTGGAGTAGCCTTTGTCTAACATTCCCCTCTGCCAAATGCACAAGCATCGGATGCTTGCACGTTTAATAAAACTAGTTGAGCCGCCATTTTGACAGCCATAACATTGTAAACGTTGCGGCGAACAGAGCTCCCGCAAAAATGCCTGCCTGTGCTGTTTTTTGTTGTAAAAATAAATAGAAAACATCGAGTATGCTAAAAGATGGTGTCACCTTTTATTTGTAATTATAATTTTTAAGATTTCATGATTACTTACTTCATTATTTCATGTTTTAGAATTCTACGATTTCAAATTTCGCACGCTAGTCTTGTGGGGAGTGCGGCTGTGACGTTGTCAAAACGCACACCCCACGTGACTATTTTAAGCGTGTGTGTGCGTAAAATTTAAATTTGTGTGTCGAATTATGCATGTGTGCATTTGTAAAAACGGCTGGCTTTGAGTGTAGTGGTAACCTCACCCCCCGCAAGAAATGGCAGAAAAAAATGTTTGAGAAATTGACTAATGGCTACTCCAGTTCTGTTTACTCTGAGCCAAGACTGGATAACAAATGCCTGAATTCATCACCCAAACATCTAAGCCCACCGGGGATCGAACTCGTAACCTCTTGAGATGGCGACGCTTTGAGACCGGCATACAAACCACTCGACCACGGAGGTCGCCGGACAATACAGTTGTTTTGATATTTATTGCTGGTGCAGACAATTTATTAGTTTTAACATCAATATCAATATATATCAGTATTAGTGGCTCTTTGCTGTTATTGCGCTCCTTTCAGGTAATTTTCTCTTTGTTTCTGTTTTTAAATTTACTGTCTGTTTCCTTTTTTCATTGTTTTGTTCTAAAAAATCATTCCTATCAGTGTCAGCGCCTGGAACGGTTGGCTCGACGTAAATTATTATAAATATTGGGTCCTTACCTATGAAAATGGCGTTTGTTTTCTCTCTTAGTATTTTGTCTGTAACTATTATGTTTCAGAATATTCTTAAAAAATAATACCCTCCTCTAAAATTAGACCACACTTTTGAGCTTTTTTGATTTGTTTTGATAATTTGTTGTAAGTTTAATTGTATTAAAAATGGACACGGAGACAACTCTTTTTAAGTGCCTCCCGAATACATCATTTTATTTGCATTCACTTAAAAACGATAAATAATTTTTATGAAGTGTGATATTACACATATTACTAAAGCTTGTCTAATGATAGATGCCAAATATTATCATCTTTGGATTTGTCGTTGTGAAGAAAACTGTATAAATTTTAGTATGGAAAAAGCAGAATTCCGCAAAATCTCCATACAAAACACCAATTTCATAGGTAAGGACCTAATATTATAATATTATTATTAAAATTATAAAAACTCGTTACGATATAATTCAACTATTGATGAGATAAGTATAATTCTGTTTAACCTTAAAGTGTTTATATTGCAGTGGTTGCTACAAAGACATGATTTTATGTTTTAATCGTTTCTGGGATGTATTAATATTGGTAATTATTATTATGATGGTGTGAAGTAAGACTTTGTGATAGTTGCTATGGCAAGGAACTTCCTGTTGGTCGGAAGGAGAGATTGTAAGAATGGTTGTCACCCATCATGAGGGGCGGGTTAGGGGCTCCTCATTTCCTTGTTTTATTTTATATAATTTATAGTTTCACCAATTCAGTAATAATTGGCAAAACGGTACATACCCAATGTTGTGATCATTAGAGCAATAATTTATAATTCTGTGATATTATATTGTACAAAGAGTATTATTATTAAACTAATGCTGGTTCTGGTTCTATTGTGAGCGAATAGAAGCTTTATGTATAAACTTGTTGAAATAAATGTATCTTTATTATATGTGTACATATTGAGGTATGAAATAAATGAGTTGTTTATTATTTATTAAAGATTTATTTAACATATCCCCTTTTCTAATCTAAAGAAGAGACTTGTGAAAAACAAGTCTCTTCTTTCTCGCCTCGGCACATACTTGTCATACAAAAAAATATATAAAAAGATCTTTCTCTTCGATTTCTATATTAGTACAGCATCCACTATAACTTTCCCCATTCTACACACACTCAATCTAATCTTCTTACAGTAGTACAAGTCCAATAAGACTTCAAACACCTCCGCCTATCGCTTCAGGTATCGAAGCATGACGGTGTGTTATGTTAATTTCGAATTCACCTGCTTATTAATTCGATTGCAGCAAAATGCAGTCCAACCTCCATCCAACCTATCATTCTAGAGCCCCAATTAATAAAGATTGCTACTATCATCGAGGCTCTCCAACCCCATCAAGACTGCATCGTGCCGATCAAAGTAATACCCAATCAGATGGGCTGAGCCCGGGGCGTTTTTTTGCAAGTCAAATAGGCTAGCCGTTAGGTTACCCAAGTGATTTTATGCTAATATTCCACGTTGATTATGCTAAATTGAAGCTGGTAGTGTTGTTGGGGTGTTGATGTCGATAAGATCTATTTGGTTTTATTAAATACTAGCTGTTGCCCGCTACTTCGTCCCTGGTTACTATGGTTTTCTAAATACCTCACGGGAACCCTTAAATTTTCCGGAATTAAAAGTATCTAAGATGTTGGACTAGGGATATAAGGTATCACCATGCAAAATTTCACTGAAATCGGTCCAGCCATTACGAAGATTAGCCCGTACAAACAGATGAACAGACAGAGAAACAAAAAAATAAAAAAAACTTGGCTTGGTTTTAAGCATTTTTTTTTCTATGTAAAGACATTTGATCTCTACAGTTTTATTATATGTATAGATATAGATATCAATGAGGAATGAGTATGACTGAGCTTTTATAATAGGAGCTCGGTACTGTAGTGGTTCGAATACCTTTAATAACAACGCAACATTCGTTAGGATTACAGCCTTGATGATGATTGCATTGCAGTAGTTAGTTTTCTTAATGAGCACAAAGTCCGTACATTGGTTTACTATTTAGTTAATTTCTTCATTTTGTAAACATCAACAGATAATATTATATCGTGAATTAATTTCAGTGATTAGTATGACATTTTTTTTACTTTCATCGCGATATTTCAAACTTAAGTTGTTGCTGTATAAATAGCACCAAATTTTTCATTAAATCGTGGTTTGAGAAATCAGACAAACAGTTTTTTATTGAAATACCAGTCACAAAACCATTTACCAAATTATTAAACTTTTTGCAATTATGGGGTCATTGTTTTAGAGTATCGATAATTTTTATATCGATAGCAGACATCCCTACGTCCCATGCCGGGGTCAGCGGTATCAAATTTGCGTTTTAATTAAGTATTAACAGGGTTGCCAGACCTCAAACACGCCAAATGGAAAATAATTAACAACGTACGACCTGCATGTTAACGAATCTACCTAATTTTATTAGTGGGACTAAATCAATTAAATTAGTTGATTGTAAACATGTCAAGTCAACAGAATCATAGAAACTGAGATTTAGTTTCGAATAGAAATTTCTTCCCTTACAGAATTGGTCATGGAGAACAAAACCTTTGATAGATCATCATGCCTATACAGTGGCGAGTTTCTCTCTGGTAGCAATCTCAGGGTTCGAATGGCAAGGAGTGACTTATTGACATCTCAATTAATAACAAAACATAACATATCATAACGCCTCTTTCCCCGAAGGGGTAGGCAAATACCCACATTTTGCCAGATATGTTAGGTCCCCATGTAACAGGCGAGCCTATTGCCATGCACCGGGCACAATGTTAGGCAAGCGATATTCACAATGAACTGTACATAAGTTTTATTCAAACAGTGGTACAAGTGGTGGGATAGAACCCGCGTTTTCCGCGGCCTCTCGAATGAGTAGTGCCCCGTCCGTCCCAACTCGGATACCGCTGCCTTTAAAGACACCCCAATGATAGAAAAATAAAGTTTATAATAAATTGTGTATTGACGGATAGTTGAAGGAAGGGCCATCCCTGCGTATGTAAAGACTGTTTTAAATTGTTTTCTCTGCTGACTCAGCTCTCGTGCGGAGCAGTGGTCGTTAGAGAAATATGTTTTTAGTGCTGAAAATTGAAGGCGCTCATAAATACTTAAAACATTATTATGTATTGAAATGAAGCTACATAAAAGATTCGCAGAGACATCAGTACTTTTTATATGAGTTCCATTTAAACTCAACAAACGCCAAACGTCAAACGTCGTACAAACGTTGATTAAACTGACCATAGAAAAAAATAATAGTTTAAAAAACTAAGCGTTTATGTAATCTTACTTTTTTGGACAAAACGCTCCACGCTTTCTTTTTGTAATTTTAAGTGCGTGCTAAAAGCGTGTTTTTTAGTTTTTTAACTATTATTTTTGTTTTATACTTTTTGGTCTTCTTATTATTCAAACTTAATTAACTACTTGTAACGGCCGCCATGTTGGATTTAGGTCACGTGATAATTTTTTTCGTGTCCCATTCAGCAACCCTTTCATTTAATACTCATATCATGGAGGTGCACTTCAAATAGCCAATCCGCAATCTTGGATGTCCGCCATGTTGGATTTAAGTCATGTTACTATTTTTTTCGTATTCCTGACAGCAAACCCTTTCATTTGATATCTATATTATGGGGGTGGATTTCAAACAGCCAGTCCGCCATCTTGGGGAGGCCGCCATATTGGATTTGTAATGACGTTTCTTAGCTAGTCATGTATTGTCATCAGAACTCAGAGCGTGTGTAAAATTTCATCCTAATCGAAGACCGGGAAGTGGGTCAAATTAAGATTCCAAATTTTGACGCAAACAACATACAGTGTGAGTTTAATAAAAGCGTGTAATTTCAAAACGATGGACTTATCAACTGTTACTATTATTACAAGAGGTTGCTGGTTCAATCCCTGCCAGTACGAACCACAGAGTTTAAAAAACATAAAGGCAGGTTTTAACTCGTATGAATATATATCTTTTTTTTCCGTACATATAACGAAATGCTCAATATATTCTTGCGAAAAGTGGGTGTTAAATCCTGGGGTACATGAGTGGTGATATGATAAAAAAACTCTCCACTTCACGTTATACTCACAGCATGATCAACCTTCCTCCTAATAAATAAAACACGATTCTGCAAGCAATAATTTATAAATTTTACGACAAAAAGCCAGGCCATTTAACGTGAAATATTGTCCGGAAGCTGACGTGAAACACAGCCCGCCCACAGATGGGGTAGTTGGGTATTTTGTTCAGAAACTGCTCGTTATTATAGGTTAAAATTGTTGACAGTAAGTTCATGAAGGGTATTGAAACAAGACTTCTAATGATTTAACCGTCCTCCGTGGCTGAGCGGTTATGTACGTCAGTTTTAATATTAGGTCCTTACCTATGAAATTGGTGTTTTGTATGGAGATTTTGGGGATGTCTGCATTAAATTAGGGGGGGTGCCCATACACGTAATGGGGGACGTAACGTAAAGGGACTGATTTTTTTTTCCTCTGGACCCTAACGTGTTATATATCGTTGAATAACTATTCAAAAATGAATGGGGGTTTTCTTACAACATTTTGCGATAAAATTTATATTTTCTGAATTAATCGCTCCGAAAGTTTAAAAAATGTCCCCCCCTTTAACTTTTGAACCATAAGTTCAAAAAATATGAAATAATTCTCAAAAGTAGAATTTTATAAGTACTTTATAATTATTTTGAACTTGATGGGTTGAACAGTTTTTGATAAATTGTGACTTAACCATAATTATGCAAGCATTTTTTTTATCTCATATGGAAAACTACGGAGCCCTATACTGAGCGTGGCCCGACACGCTCTTGGCCGGTTTTTTTTAGGTTAATTTCTAAGGGACACAGAAGTTACTCGACACTAGATCTGTCCAGGCAATATCGTCAAAACCCAGTGGAATAGATGTACAAAAATAAATCTTCCCCGTGATAACACTTGGGCGGTTGTTCGGCTCATAATTCGTCGGTATCGCGGCCGAAGACTGCCCCATTTAATGTGAGTTACGGTTCTCGGATTTCATAAAAGTAAAAATGGTTTATTGCTAATGGCATTTCTTGGTTTCGGTTTTAATGCTGTCTGTGTTTAGATTCAATTTGGCTTTGGCAACGATTGTCGATGTGGGACAACAGTACCACTTTTGCTAGATGCTGGTTTGAGTATTTGAGTGCATGTTTTCCACAATAGCAATATATAAAATACTGCCATCTTCCTCTAGCCTCTTTCTCAATCTCAGTGGGGTTGACACTTTATCCACTTCACTGTCCAAAACGAGACACAATAGAAAAATCTATTGTTATGATCAGTGAAGACAGTGAAGTTATAAAGTCTACCGAGCTGTTCCTTCACTTTCTTCTGCCATTAGTTACTGCTAATCATATACCTTATTCGACACTTTACGGGTCATATTCTTGATTCGTCATTGTATTAACTCGTCATATTGTACACTCAAATTATATCGCTATGCTTAATAATTAAAAGTATGATATTAGTTATATGACAATTAGGAATATGACGAAAAAATTGCAGTAACTAGATAGTGGCAGGATAGAGTGAATGAACAGCTCGGCAGACTTATTTATATTCACTGTCCCGTGAGTCAATTGGTCATACTCATGCTTATTAATAAGCATCGCGATTTCATTTAACTGTACAGTATGACGAGTTAGGAAAATGACGAATAAAAAATATGGCCTATAAAGTATCGAAAAAGGTATATGAATATGACCGAAACAAGAACCAAACCAACATCTTCATAAAAAGAGTAAACGTGATGGTAAATCGCTACAGTCCTCTAGAATGCAATACTTCTAAGAATTGCATTTATTCTAAAATTTCATTGGTCGAATCCGCTGTAATGACGGAGTCCTAAGTCCTGCATTTGATAGCTACTCGTTAAGCATTTTTGGTATTACTAGACCAGTGTCGCGAATCGAATGCCGAAGTACAGCACTTCCGTTTAGCAGCAGATAATAGGTTCCCATGCATTGAGTCTCCCAGTGGCATCTATAATGTTTTCTGTGTAGGTAATATAAGTAGTATGATTATTATACAAGCGTGCCCTTTCAAACAAAACATGCAAGACACAGCCATCAACAAATAATAATTAAATTTTCAACATCGAACCTGATACGCGGTAATTTACGACGAAACGCTGTTATCTATTGCTCAATAAATTCGATCATTACTTTCACTTCAATAAATTTATTTTTATCTGTAACTTGGTTATCAACGACACTTTTTCTTATCGTTAATAAATTTATGGTGCGATGAAAACTATTATAATACTTCTGTTTGTGTTAGGTGAAAGGTTACATAGACAAGATAGAGGGGAGAAAAATTCTTCACGTTACAATAAACCAAATTCAAATTGCAGGGCGGCAGCGATAGTTGAGTTGGAGGAGGACTCTATAAGGGCCAGAGGTCGCCAGTTACGATCCCTGCCTGTACCTGCAATAAAATGTATTTGTGTTTTTTTATAGTGATAAAATAAGGTTCATATTTGAATGAGATTGTATACATGTTAGTGCTCGTAACTATATCAGTAAGATTCAAGAGAACTTAAGTACTGTTTATTGGAGGAGCACGGTGGCGTAGTGGTAGGTAAGTACGCTTTGGCTTTCGATACCGAAAACAAAGCTATCCTCGCCATGGTCAGGCCTTGGACGGGTGACTAAAACATTGTGATCTCAAACTCTTCCGTGCTTCGGAAGGCGCGTTAAGCCTCATGTGTTTCTCTATCAGGAAAGCCTGTGCCTAGCCGTGGGACATATAAAGGTGAAGTACAGGAGGACTGTTTATGGTGCCCTACCCAAAAGCATCCGGCAATATGGACTAACCTGGATTGATGATAGTAAGGTTAAATGTGGATGTTCACCCTCTGCCTACCCCTTCAGGGATATAAGCATGATGATTATGTATTTATGAAAATATCGAAATACAGACATAATTATTATTCATCTAGATAATTTTGATAATTACTAATAATAATAAATGGATTATACTAAATACGAAAATAATAGAAAACTAAACAACAAAAACAGCTTATCTCTATATACAGCTTATTTAAATATAGCAAAAAAAAAGATATTATAAGAAAAAATCGTCTGCACGTATATCCATCGCTGGAAATGTACCAAAAAGGCTGGCTGAATTACGATATACAGACACTCTTAATAAAGACCCGACTCATAGGTGTTAAAACCTTTCGATTCGTTCAAGTCCATAACTAATTCACTGATCTTTCTTAAATATTCGCGCCGATCCTTAAATAAGACGAACAGCAGTTAAAAAAGTAATGTGTGCAATTAATCACTGTTTATTTGCATTAAGAGGCGGCACCCTTGTTAATTTGTAGCCAGATGAAAAGTTAACCTATTAAAACGAATGCCTCCGCGCGCTTTTTTGGGAGTCCGTATCCGGTTCGAAGGACCATCTTTTTTATGGATACTCTCAATAAAAGTAAAGGTTTATTAAAATAAGTATGATTTTTAGTTATAAAATGCAATGCCCGTGATTTTGTTTGTGTTTATGAGGTCAGGTCAAAAAATTACTATATTGCGTTTTTGTCAGAAAACCATACAGTCATTTAAAATATACATTACGTAGATTTGGTGAAAAAAAAACATAGAACACAAAACTATGATTTACGATACTTTGCATAAAAATATAACTCTATGCTGCAGTTATTAGTCATGTGTTATGAATGACATGAATAAAACCACTATACTTCAAATATTTAGCCTTCCCCACTTTTTCATACGCCGTTGCATCATAAAACAAAACAAAAGTGTACGGAACCATCACGGAACATTGAAGTCTAAATTAGCCACTTCTTCCAAGAGGGCTCTTAATCTTAGCTCGCAAGACAAATCACCACCCTTAAGAATTAATTTCGCGCAGCGCCCGCCAAAATCTCGTTTTTCATTGTCATAAAGCTTTTTTCGTCCTAACGTTTTGTTTTTTAATTAGCCTTCTATGTTCTGTTTTAATAATCTTCCTTAATTTGTTTGTTTCGAGATCTGTAAGCCTTTTGATCTTTTACGGGTTTTATTAACTCATTTTTGCATTCGTATTTGAATGGAGTTTAATGGCGTGGTGTTAAACAAAGCAACTTTTGCTGTAGTTGGACGGTGGATGGGTGACCAAAACATTTTATTTCGAGTACGTGCTTGGAGGAGACATCAGGCATCAGATATTTCTAACTTTATTATTAAGAAATATCTGATGCGCTCTTCTTCTTGGAAGAAAGTTCATTAAATAAGAAGAACCTAAATAATTTAGGTATACCAATGGGATGGGTGACCAAAACATTTTATTACGAGTACGTGCTTGGAGGAGATATCAGGCACATATATTTCTAAATTTAAATTTAGAAATATCTGATGCGCTCTTCTTCTTGGAAGAAAATTCTTTAAATAAGAAGAACCTATATAATATAGGCATATGTCTGGGGCTCTAAAATAGTGCTTGGTACCAGCAATAGGCTTGGAAATTACTGGCAATGTGTGGGCGCTTTTCCTCCAAAAAAATATAAGGTGCCAATAGAAAACCAGCGTCAGGACTCAATAACCTGACATCATGCTGAATTGGCTACCTGTTTTGGCACAGCCGTGAGACAGTTTCAAATAGATAGATAATATGTATTCCTGTATTTTTTCTTTGTTTGTGTATGATATAGCTATCTATGTATATATTCTTTTATCTTTTTCTTTCTTCCTCTACCCATCCCTGCGAGAAAGAGGACGTGATGTGCATTAGTTCTAAGTAATAATATCATAAATGGCTTTATACACACTTGCGCACGCTCAGTAATTGCTGAGACAATGTCATTTATAAGTGTTCATGTCACAATCATATCGTCTGTCCGTTATCTCCCTCGATTTACTGCGTCTAAAGACACCTTGTCCTTCCATTTAACGGTTATAACGTTGTAAATTTAACTGTTACTGTTTCAGCTGTTAAAATTAACGATTATGGCACGACGTCGCGCGGCTGATAACAGCTGATAGAGTTGGCGTGATGAATTGTGTGCTGATACGGTTTTAACTTGTTTGTTTGTTCGCTCTACTTGTTAATGTTTTGGTTAAAATGTTAGGTGTTTTTTGTTTTAAAAACGGAATTGAATAGGATTTTTAAATGATTCTATATATTCGTATATGGAACTTGTGTAGAGTTTCTTGCTATACGTACATTTCTTTTCAGACAAAAAATTATTAAGCAGAATAAACTATTTAGAGTCATGAGGATATATCTAAATATGTATTTGAAAGATACAAATGTTCATTTGCTGTCTAACGTGAACCGTTGTTGTGATGTAAAGTTAGAGAGGGATGGCGCTATTGATCCCACACAACGACATCCCTTTTTAACTGCGCTTAAGCAGAGATCTACGTTTGAGTTTGGTTCTGTAATACGGGCCTTAGTCAACTATATCATCATCATTTGCCCGCCCTTTTCACAATTTAATTTGTGGTCGGCGCAACGTGACTTCCTCTTTCATTGTCCGATATCCCAATCCATTCGCAGCCATCCTAGCCATGTCCTCATTCATACAATCAATCCATCTTTTCTTCGGTCTTACTCTCCCTGCATACCATTCATTCTTATATTCATGTTTCTTCTTGTCACATACTCTCATTTTCATCTAATTTCCTCATTTAATTCAATTATATTAGTATACTTATTATGTTATAGTAGATATTTATAGGCTTCACAGAGCCGTGACCAAGGAAGATCTCGGAATCAAAATGATTTGGTCATCCTTTAAAAAAAGACTTTGGCAAGGTTTTATTTCTTTAAGTATTTAAAGAACATGGTTTATCTTTCTTCGCACTACGAAAGGTATCTTATTTTGTATAACAAAATGTCTGTAAAAATTTTGTATATTGTATTATGGTATGTTATCTGTATAACGGGTTGATATTGGGTAGGGTTTTATTTTTGTTTTTTTGTGAATTATTAAGTTCTATGATATCTATGCTGTACTTTATTTAATTATTATATATACGTATATATTTAAATAGGCCTGGTCCTAATGTACCGTTATTGTGTAGTCTTATATAATTATTTACTGTACTCTGTGTTTGTTTGTTCTTTCTTTGTTTTTTATTCTATTATGTAGTGTTTTTTGGTTAATAAATGTTTTTCTTTCTTCCTTTCTTAAATTGCAAACGTATTATTATTAACCAATCTGTACTGTGGAGGTATTGCGGTGGATACTCCCTATGCTTTTGTGCATGCTGGAAGGCCTGTGCACAGGGATGGACCAGAAGCTGTATTAGATTTTAATCAAACAGAGTCCAAAGTCCGAATCACGTGGTACCATTTCATTCATTTGTTTACCATCCAAAACACACATCTGTCATCGGTGACTAACATAGGAATTGTGACAAGTGAAATTATGTTTACGAGCGTGACCTCCGAATGAATGAGTGAACGAACGGGTCATAAAGCAAATTGAATGATTTACTGGTGAGCCGTTCTCAGGGAAGTGACACCCGACGATATTTCATTTGAACCGCTTCATTGGCGTCGTAATTTTAGTGGAGTTATGAAGTTTTCTTAGAAGCTGTGCTCCTTTATGTCAAATAAACATTAGAAATAATATTCTTACTATAGAAAATTTATAGCTGAGTATATTTTAAAAATATTTCGTTATAAAGAAAGTAGAGGTTGGAATTCTCCGGTACAGGAAATCCGTTGGTTCTTAGTCCGCGAGAATGGGCAGCTCATAGGCCATCGCCCAGCACGGTGCTGATGGCTAGACCTATTTTTTCAGTTAGACTATCTTCGAATATGGAACTAAAAGCTGATCTTCTCCCTACCATCGTGATGAACCATTCGTTGTGCAAAAATATAAGTTTGACATCAATAGGAATTCGCCTGGTTTCAATTATCTGCATTTAGATAATGTATTACAAATAGGCTACTTATCATTGTCAGCATATCTAGCCAACTGATAGGCACAGTCTTCCTAGATAAGAAACTTATGAAGTCTAAAACTTGATGTGGAATAAGACGATTACCTGAAAGCACGAAGAGTCGTAATGACCTCTCAATTACAATACTGACTCAGTACACCTCCTTAATATAATAAAATAATTTTGGATATATTACTAATTTATTATTTAAGTCGTAAATTTTAAGATTTACATCCTAACTACACATAATAATATATCGTTGGAATTATGCAAATTGTAATTTGCGCATGCCTAATGTTTCTTGGCATCTCGTGTCGGCAAAGCTTCACGTGAAATATATTTTATTCCAAATCTCCACTATAGCCCGATAACAAATAATTAAGATTTTTAAATAAAAAGTTAAGTAAAACGAAAATGAGAACTCCAAAATCCAATACTAAAGTTTTATCAACATTTCAAAGGCGAAAGTCCAATACAAACTGATTATCTGTCACTCGATTCCCACTTTGCTGAGTACTTCAACGGGAAAATACTCGGCGGGATTTTTTTAATTTATTTCTCTTATGATTTTTTAATTTGGCGACCTTAAGCGAAGTGCTCGAGACACTCCCTCCTTCGCTTTTTCGCCCTCGTAAATTTTTCAAAGGAGTTTTTAATCATTCGTCAAGCGATTTACAAATTAAACAGGGGCCGTTATGAAGAAATATCGCGAGGCAACAATTACTGTTTCCATTGAACTGTCAGTGGACGTCTCACTGTTCAATGTCGGAAAAGGTCGAAATGTGTTTAAAATGTAATAATGACAAATTTTTTAATAAAATAATGAAAAAAATTTGACAAAGCTATTTTTGATAGCTTTTTATTGGCATTTAGTTTTTAATATAGATGTTATGTTGTTGAATATTGCTGTTAGCTATCCGAATAAAATAAAATAAAATGAAACTATTTCTTAATCAAAGCCATGATAGTAGTGTAGAGGAGATCTAGGAGAGTTGTGACAAAGGTGACTTGTGACAAGGACGATTTTTCCCTAACTTTTATAGTGAGCAAGCTGGTAAAACCATTCGTTTGGTTTGGTAAAATCAAACGAACGGTATTACCAGCTCGCTCACTATAATAGAGTTAAGGAGAAATCGTCCTTGTCACAACTAACCTCTGTCAAACTCTCCATATTCTATTGGAATTATTCTGGTTTTTTGTCATATTTTCTAATTTATTTAAAGCTAATTAATTTTCAGCGGCAGCGGTAGCTGAGTTGGGACAGACGGGTCACCACTCGTTCGAGAGGCCGCGGGAAACGCGGGCTCGATCCCACCGCTTGTACCACTGAGTTTGAATAAAACTTATGTTTAGTTCATTGTGAATATCGCATGCCTCATATTGTGCCCGGTGCACGGCAATAGGCTCGCCACATGTTACATGGGGACCTAACATATCTGGCGAAATGTGGCTGTTTAACACCTCGGCTTTTATCCCTTTGGGAAAGGAGGCGTGAGATGATGTGTTTATTATCTGCCAGATGAAAAACAGTATTCTACAATCATGGGAGCATAAACATTTTTACTAATATCTTGGAAAATATTCGTCTGTAAGTCGTGTCGTTATGAACAATGGGAACGCGGGCAACAAGAATTATAGCTGGCAAGGATCTCTCCACAAAAAGCTCGCAAATTTCGTCATCAATTATCATTATTAGGAGCGGAGGCGCGCGTAATTGAGTTTTATAAATGGCGGCGAGACGCGGCACGACGCGTTTGTCATAAGAACGCGTTCGCCTTCAGCGTCAGGGCTGTCTCTTTAATAGTCATAAGATCTTTAAAGAAATAACTTATCCACACGCATATGTCTTCGGAGAGGTGGGCGGATGTATTATATTACCCATGTTTCGCCTGATACGTAAGCCCCTATGTTACGAAGACCAAACAGGCGACTACTTGCACGCGTGGCGCGGTTTTTCCTGCTGGGCTATTGCTACTTTAATTTTTACTTAGGCAGTTGGTTGTAGCCAGCGGTAGCCGAGTTAAGGCGGACGGGACACTACTCACCCGAGAGGCTGCGGGACTTGTGGTTTCGATCCCACCACCTGTACCACTGACCTTGATAAAACTTGTTCATTCATTGTGAATATCCCTTGCCGCACCCTGTGCCCGGTGCATGGCAACAGGCTCGCCACCAGTTACATGAGGACCTAACATATCTGGCGAAATGTGGGTGTGATGATATTGATGAAGTTAACTTTAATTTGGTATTTCATGTAAATTTTGTGTTGACCTAATCGATAGAGATGTTTCATATTTTCACTAAGATTATTAAATGCTAGAATATATTCTAGAGCCTACAATAAACCTTTATTCAATCTACTAAGTTAAAAGGTTCACTTGTAGGAAAATATCTAGATATAGTTTTCGACCCATTAGCTATAGTAAAAATGTCATAAAATGACTAAATCGAGTTTCAAACTAGATTTTAAATGTACTGCAAGTGGGCCTTAGTCCTAGAATACATACAAGAGCCTACTCAAACCTTTATTATTTAATCTAGTTACTAAATGATACCATTTTGATTACTTTTAGAATATTGAGTGCAACTCAAGAGAGTTAAAAATAAAGTAATTTTTATTTTACAAATATGTAGCATTCTACGACGCAGAGAGCTAATATTTATATATTTTTTTATTGTATGGTGACAACCCTATGGCAGGATTAGCTTTGCGGACGTGACGTGTCAG
This sequence comes from Parapoynx stratiotata, assembly GCA_910589355.1. Lineage (NCBI taxonomy): Eukaryota > Metazoa > Arthropoda > Insecta > Lepidoptera > Crambidae > Parapoynx > Parapoynx stratiotata. The sequence goes on from OU342464.1 coordinate 16,835,653, forward strand.
CGGGTTATGGAAACCAACACATCTTGTGTTGCTGACGATGGCTTTATGATTCTGAGATGAGAGCTTGTTTTTGAGATAAATCGTAATTTTAATACATTTTGAAATATTTACATGAAAATGATAAAACGAGTAAATTGTTTGAAGTGGGATTTAAAATTAAAAAATTAAATGTAACCTAAAAGTCTTTAATAGAAGTCTTTAATAAAATTTAAAATATTCGTTTTGGTTTTAAGGAAAGAATTGTTATTAATGAATACGGAAACGGAGAATACGGATATAAAAAAACTTAAATAAAAATAAAAAATTCCAGATAATACCGGAGAGAGTTTAAAGCCATACATAGTATGTCTAGCAGTGGACTAAAGGCTGATCAAATAACATGAAGTCACGGAGACAAAAAAAGTGCATAAATTGCCTACCTGAAAACGAGAGTAAAAAGAGACTGATGACGTTTTTTTCGCACGAGTATCTACATACGTCAATACTAACTACATATTGGACTTCTATTTTTTTCTGAATGTGATAATATGGGACGTTTTATAGGTAAGCTGGCCGTCGGCGCTGTTGGCGAGAGATTTCCATAAATTTTGACGTAAAGCATCCGTTTGGCTGTGAAAAGATGTTAGATATCTCTTGTAATTGAAAGCGCGCGTGGCGAGCGCTGGTGGCCAGCCCACCTATGAAACCAGCCTAAAAAATGCGTGTGCGCATGCTGGCCGTGAGGATATTCCATATTCTAATTTACTCCTTTAAACCGCGATGGATACCACTCATATACATTACGTACACGTTAACCAGCTAATCGTCGCTCAGTCCTCATCTTGTATAAGTAAAGATAGTAATTTTCGAGCCAATGATGAGCACCTCACACCATGGGAAATTGCCCAATTTGATGTTTGCGTGCATCGGTGCCAGAGACGGAGCGCATAAGTAAAAAGTAGAGTTTTGGTGTTTGAGGTCTGCACAGACTTAATATGGACATGTAATGAAGAGGGAGAATGATCATGTCACCAGGAAAGTTATGGATTTGAAAATGAATGGGCGTGTGGGGAGAGGGAGACCAAAGAAAAGATGGATGGATTGTGTGAATGATGATATGATGAGGATGGGAGTGAGTGTTGACTTCGCGAGTGATAGAAGAGAGTGGAAGAAGAAGACATCTTGCGCCGAACCCAAATAGAATTGGGAACAGGGCAGGAAAAAGAAATGAGGTCTGCACAGACTTATACAACACGGGACGTAGAGACGCTGACGGCTGTAGATCCTACATAAAAGAGTGTGAAACTTCTAAGCACCTATGTGATTGCGAGCTACTAATTGACCTATGAATTCGCTTCAGCTTAGCTTAAGAAGGGACTTGAAGGCTAATGAATGTTGCAAGATTTGTTAGAAATTTTAACAATGGCAGTTTTTGATTCCGCCGTACTCCAAAAGGAATCATTATAATTTATTCATGTCTGCGTGTACGCAGCTTAGCATAAAGCCTTTTAATGTTAAATTGTTATTGGAAAGCAGATCAATGACGAAAGATCCAAGATGAAACCATAACCATATTGAAAGCAAAACCTCGTGTCTTGAAATTTTCAGATGTGGTTCAACCCAAACATTTTCTATACCTATGCTCTAATGATTGCCCACAATAAGGTAAACTAAATAGTGCTGTGACAATACGGTAAACTTAAAAACATTATTAGTTCACTTTAGTAGAAATCAGTTGTGCTGATCAGTTGTGCTAAGTATCACCAAGGGTGAGTTTTTTAATCCGTAGATAGGTAATAGTCACCTAAATAGTTAAAATCTAGACCGATAGCGTCAATGATAACGCCAAAATGTGTGACGCCAGATTCTCAAATTGTTAAGTTTGCGATGAGAATTCGAAGATATACATCAGCTGTGTTACCAGCCGCCATATTACTAATACTAGCATCGTGTTGTGGTTAAATTGTCTATGAGTATTTAACATTATTTACATTTGAAAATTCGACTATTGGGCAAGCTGTCATATCACGACAGCATACGTTTTCGCCATTGGTCCATATTTTAACCTACTGGTCAACCTGACCACGGATAAAAAACTGCCCCTGAGTTTATCAGCCAGTGTGATTTCGAGCGACCTTCGTTATCTTAATGTCGGCGGTGACAGTTTCGAGTGTTAGTAGTTTTGTCACATGACTGTCAGTTTCCTGATTAACTGAAGATGGGTTATCAGCACTCGACTTGTAGATAGTCACATCGAAATCAAGTTGCAAATGCATCGATTACGTCTATGTTACATTTGGTCTGTCTGTGAAATGATTGAATTCAAGAAATACATTATCTGTTCATTGTTTATGTGTACAACGTACAACCTATGTTTAGAAACAGATCAACGCGATGCGTCAGTAGCAAAAAATAACAGAAACATTAAGCAATATTTAGTTTTAAAGGAATTCATATTATGTGACAAGATGAATTTTAAAATATCTCTCAAATATAAAATATATCATTGTAAATTTTAGAGTTTAGAAAATACTATTTTTTGAGTCGAAGTGTTTTTAAGTGGTATAAATTTTCTAGAATGATTTTATTTAAGACATAGGCGGGAGTTGAAACGTTTACCTTTTGCAGATGTAGTGCCGTTTTCACCCGTTAGTTAACGCAGCAATGTAAGATACATCCCATTGTCATCTTTGGGGGAAGAAAGTCCAAATATTTTCCCAATTGTATTTCTGGCGTTCGACACACCAAGTTATGGGAAAACTCTCCCAAGTTATTTAGAGTAACAGAATGTACCGTTGTATTTGTATTATATCAGATTTATATCGGACAGTCATTAGTAAAATAATAAACCAAATAATATTTTGTTTTTAACAGTAAACGCTTTAACTATACCCTTATTAAAATAAATAACAACAGGAATATAAATCACAATTTCAATTACATAAACAAAGAGCCTCGCGCCGCATCAAAAGCGGCGGCGGATCTGCGAATCCGAAGACATGATTTGTCGGCACTTACGGTTCAGGATCAGACTGGGTCTTAAGTGGTGCGGTGTTTTTGATATGGCAATTCTACCGCGAAGGGTGCTCAGGCAAATTGCTTCAAATTATTACTTTTCTCTGTGCACTGGGTTAAAACTGCATGGACGATCGTGAAGTCGAACTGACGTTTATTTTTATGAGTTCTGCTGGCATGGTGGTACTTCAACGGTAATTACTGAGTTATTAGTATACATGACTTGGGTTAGAGTTAAGTTTGCAATTGATTGAGAAGTTCCAATATTTTTGTAAGTGATGAGTTGTAAAAATGTACGAGATTTATGAAGTTTATGTAGATGGCATAGTTATTCTATAAACAGTAATATATTATTTTGCTGAGTGTAAGGTAAAACATAACAGGAAATAGAGGATATTACAGTGACATCTCCCACGTATTTGATAATGTCAAGCACATATGTTTTGATTCGGTATTATACATTTCTCTATTGTTAACAGTTATTATAGTTTATACAAATAAGGTTTGCTTAATATCCATTCCTAATATTATAAATGCGAACGTAACTCGGTCTGTCTGTCTTACTTTCACGTCAAAACTACTGAACCGATTAAATTGAAATTTGGTACACAGATAGTCTAGAGCCTGAGAACGGACATAGGCTACTTTTTATCCCGATATTCCCATGGGAACGGGCACCGCACGGTAACCGTGGTTATCAATATCTGCTCGACCAAGTATTAAGTAACATATTCCGTTAAAATGTAATTTCATTTCAAATTTTAAAATTTCTCGGCATTGTAAAATAATGACACGACAACAAAGATGACAAAAAATAATCAGATGGCACTAAAAAGAAATGTTATTTTCATTATTTTAATAATAAGAGGTTTTAGTACAACTATTGACAATCAACATTTTGCTAATAAGACATAGGAACGTAATGATGAACACTTTGTAGAAAAACAACGCAGTGTTAACAAACACACAACACCTTTATGTAACCTTTAATCGGCTTTAATTCAATAGCCACGCGAACGACGTCGCGGGCACAGCTAGTTACAAAATATTTAAAATATTCTTTGTTAGTCACATTAAATTTACGAAACGCAAGAACAAAGATTCTTGAAACTCCTGGTCACTAGTAGAGCATGCAAATAATTTTAACGCCGAGGAAAGTAATGGAAATAAAGGAATTGATAAACAAACTCAGTTGCATCATAGATCCTGGAGAATTAAAGCGAACTAAGCGAGTTATCCAGTTTAATCAACGCATTTATAACGCACGTAGTGTTACAAGTATAATACATTACTTCAGTTCATCTTTGACGTAATGTTTAACTCCTCAACAAAAAATAATTTGAGCGCATAAGTTCCTACGAAATTAAAATTAAGAAATTATATTTTTGATATCAAACTAGCATCGGATTCTGTATTTTTACTGATGATGAGGACGAGTAAATCTACTTTATTACAAAGAAAACTAAAACCACGCCTTTCTTAAACGTATAAAGAGAATAAGTGTGTAATTATTTAGAATAATTGTATCATGCGCAAGGCTACAGTCATTAAGTTCCCATGACATTATCGCTTTAAAATATTTCATAAAACCAGTAAATTTATCCATTTAAAGCTTATCACGTCTTTGAGGCCCTTTCACCACATTTCAACCACTTTGTCACAAATTGGTTTCAACAAATTATGTGCCAGTCAGCTATTCATTATCTTAGAAACTTCATAATGTCTATAATCCTAATAAAAGACTTGGACAATGAAGAAACTTTTCTTGACCGTGACGTTGGGTACGGACAAACTTTAAAAAAACAACTCGGACTTCTTTTTACTGTTGTTGTTAAGGTCGATATTCCTGTAGATACGTGTGTTCGTGAACGTGGTTTGACTGAACCAGTAATCTTCGTTTAACGCAATATGTTATTTGGCAAAGTGGCGGTTTGAAGTTGGCTTTGTAAAGTTCGAAATTAGGTGGTGGTTATCGAGCGAAAGGAAGGAACTGACAGTAAATGTGAGTCGTTACATTATGGTGGCTATATTTGGTTCAATGATAGGGTTGGAAAATGCTTCAGATGATTGATCGATAAATCTTGACGTGATTTGCGTTTATGATTACATAAGGGAACTGCTAGAGAGCACAAAAAACTATAACCAGCAAATGATACATCAGATAATGGGCAGTGTGTTTGCAGGGTATTCTTGAAAGGGCATCTATTAAGCACTAGTGTGTAGTACTCGTAGTATAAGTATTGTGTATCATCACGAAAAATAATTAACATTTAATGGGACCTACTTCTTTGCCATGTTAAATAAGAACGACACAACGTCGAAATGTCGATGAGATTTTGATGTTTCAAATAAAAAGGGTCCAAACATTAATTTAGCTCTCACCTAAAATACATTATTTAATGTCAAAGCTGTTGCACCTACCCATTATCAAGCCATGCCTCTGGTTATCCCAACAGCTTGTAGCAATTTTTCGAAGGCAGCAAATCTCTTCATCTGATTGAGGTAGTGCTCCTCACGATTACGATGCACAACCGCAACCATTGTTTAAGGACCTGATTTACGAGATAGCGTAGACGTTGCTCGGTTCGAGGCCAAGCGGATAAGCAATCGTATCTTAGCTGTTAACACGATATTGCTTAACAATGAAATTAGCACCTTGCTTGGTGAGTGGAAAGTCTGTATTACATCACCGGAATTGGTAAATTTAATGTTTAATGAGATCGGCAGCGCAGTGGTTCAAAAGGTTTTTGTTAAAGTTGAAAACAAAGCTATCTTCACTATGGTTTGAACTTGGATTGGAGACTAAAACTCTGTGATTCAGAATGCATTTCAAGGTCTTAGCCTCGGTGCTACAAAACATGGTTGAACCTACAAATCTGCAGTGAGACTCTTGTGTATCTACATATTGGAAGGTCTGTTTCCAGCCATAGGGTGGGAAGGTGGTGAGAAGAATATTATGTTGATGATGAAGGTCATCAAATATTATTATTCGAAACGATAGCGATATTGACCAGGACGTAAGGAATAGAAAATGCGGGATGGATGAAATAGCAACAGGTCTCAGGAGCAACGTGTGACCATAGATTGCCCCTTAAGCTTAAGGGGGAGATCGATAAATCCGTCGTTAGATGTTGGGTAACGAAAGCGATGGATGAAAGAAAACTGCGCTCAGCAGAGATGCGAATGTTGCGATGGATGTGTGCAGTCACAAGAATGGACAAGGTAAGGAATTAGTATATTAGAGGAAGTTTGAAAGTAGCGCCAGTGACCGAAAAGACAGCAATAGATTAGCGTCGTATGGACATGTGATGAGAAGGGGTGAATGTCACATTACAAGAAGGATGCTAAGCATGGATGTGGACAAATCTAAAGTGAAAGGAAGAACAAAGAAGCGATGGATTGAATCCGTGAAGAATGATATGAGAATAAGAGAAGTGGATGCCGACACCTCCTAGAGTGGGACAAAGGCAACAAGAAGAAGAAATGAAGGTTATCAAATAGTACGCAATGTCAATTTTAGAAAAAAAAAAATTGTTTTCTCGTTTCATAACTTCTACGTCGGTGTCTAGGTATACATTGTATCATTGTTGACTCATTTGTCATTGTTAACATTGACATTAATGATACATCAATTGATACACAAAACGTAGTCATTTCTATCACAATTCAGTTCTATGACACACACAAGGATATGCTTTATTGGCAATTGTGTATTTGAGAATGGATGTAGGTTTTTGCTAAATCATGTCTGGAATAGAAATAGGTAACTAGAACATGACAGTAACTATAGACATTTTTTGAATTCTTTGAATTTTGTATGTAATTTTACGAGTATTGGATTTCACTAGCGTTGTGGACTGTTACGTTTGAGGAATTTTGTCCATAATAACTACATCGTGACATACACAGCAATTTTGTCAGTGTTCACTGTAATTTGAGTTTTATTACCCCAAATTTCATAAAAAGCCGGTATTTTTTCACTGATACATTTCGATTGTAATAAGTAAGACATTATCTCCAAACAATTTTCAGAATCAAGCGACTGTGTCCACTTCATATACGTCACGTTTTTATTTTTATTCTTCTTATAATTTATTTTAGTGCTGTTTTTCACGTCGTATTTTGGTGACATGTAGGTACTCCTACTATATTTTTTCTTCTTATTCTTATTAGATTTAATTCTTACTTAATGTGTGTATTTTGACTAGTGAATTTTGAAATAGATGCCAAAGGCTTTGAGAAAGATGAAATTAAAATTTATTATTCTTTTCCGCACTTTCTTACGAAATTGTGAATATTTTGTTCCAATTATGCTTATTCTTTTCCTAATTTTCTTGAAAAAATTGTTCCGTACATCAATAATTCTTTTTTTTTCTAGCACGTGTCTCAATTGAAACTTACTGCCAGTACGCAGAACGGTTCACAACAGGCATCAGATGAACGTGTGCTATAACCAATTAACACCACGTACCATCACAAAGGCTCCCCGGACGCGCCGTATCCGTCGATAGCTATCTCGCTGTGTGTGGTCGTGATAGCTCGAATACGATTTAATATTTAGGAAATCAAGTTCTTAGTAATCAAGAGATCTGAGGTTTGCGAAATTTTGGTTATACGTTCTTGTCATGTAAATTTTGCTACTCCTCATGCAGTCCGAACTATAGAGATTCAATTTGTGTATGTAACATATGACCTGGCTTTTTGTTTCTAATACAGAATGATTATGGAAATTATTCAATGGCCCCTAGCGGCAATAGGTTGTAACGGGGCGCTATATCGGTATTGGTGACTCTTTGCTGTTATTGCGGTCTTCTCCGGCCATTTTCTCTTTTGAAACTAACTATCTGTCTATTTTTACATTGTTTTTGGTCTTCAATTTCATTCGTATCAGAGTCAGCGTCTGGAGCGGTCGACGCCTAAATAAATTATATGAATAGTCAATTATCATGATAAAATTAGGTATAAATATACATAAAGCTCATAATACACGTAAGCTCATAGAACAGTATTTTAGGAAGAACCTAAATAACTTTTCAAGGCACTATTGTAAGTAGCCCTACCTTTTACTACAATCTTTAAGTTTATTTATTTGCCTTTTTTATTAAATTGTTCCAGATGTGCCTTAAGTTTTAAAATAAACAATAAGTGACATCATCCTGGGTTAATTTTTCACCAACCTCACCACGTCACAAGGCATAGACTGGGATCATCAAAATTATTGGTAAAGTGTATTGTACTTTTGCCTACCCCTTCGGGGATAGTTAGGTATAGGCGTGATAATTATGTATGTCATGTTTTTGTACGTGGGAGCTGGTGACGATGCGAGTTTTGCAACCAAACGTAGTTACTATAGGAAAGCCTTTGTTCAGCAGTGGACATTCTCTGCAGATGATAATGAGACCGAAATGATGATAATTAATGTCTTTGGCTGGATTTATAAAGCACCTCATTATTTAATTTATTTGTTGTTTATTCCATACAGTTGTCAATCAACCGAACTGCCTGAGGGTAAGAGGCTCAGTCAATTGCATCTTCAGGTATGTCCAAACCGTGACATAATATGAGAACTCACAGTACCGAGTAATGCCATAACCAGTTATCAATAGTTTCCTTAAAATTTTAAACGAATTTACCAAACATAAAACCGCTCTTAAACCTAAATAACTGTAAGCTAAAAAAAGATATATTACATGAAACTCACGACCTGCAGCTTATCTACTATCGCAGATCTCATTTACATCTTATAGAACCCAAATATTTTTCGCTGACACGGCACCCTTTCTTGTAAATCGAACCCATTGGGAATACTACTTTGAAAATCGCAATTCCATATCGCCGGTATAAAACTGTAGTGTTGATTTTATAATAACTACTCAATTGAAGTCGAAGGAATAAAATGTAGATAAAGTTTTCTTTTCATGTCAAAAGCATGTTGATTTAGTACAAAAATTATAAAAAAATGGCTATTTCAATAATCAGCTGGTTCAATCCTTAATTCTAACATTGATTTTGATTCAAACTTTTGTATACAAGAACAAAAGGAAGGTAAGGTAACTAGGATATACTAATGCATTTTACCAGCGAATGATGCCCATTGTTGGTAAGGACTTATGACAATATCAGTTTGGGTAGAGACAATATTAATCCACAACTAAAAGAGCCTTCTTTTAATGAGCCGTGTGGTAGCGACTCATTAAAAGAATATTACCAACCCATCTCTTCCCTTGGGTGTCGTAAAAAGCGACTAATGGACTTTGAACTGCACAACGTCCAATAGCTTATAGCGGTGACGGGCTCACCACCTGTCACGCTGAGTACACTCACTGCTTGGTGAAGCGCGGACTATGGCAATGGACTGCTTTAATTTGCAGTGCTTTTGTCTATTTACTAGTCTCTGACTAACCCTTAGGGGATAATAGTGATTATATGTATGTATGTGTACTAAAAGAGTAAATCTTTTAAAAATCAGACGTCTTCCAAAAAATTATTAAAATTTCCATGTAGCTGTATAATTTTATTATTGCTTGGAAATAAACACATCACCTGGTAAAATCAGGTCATCGTTTGTATGCTGGTCAGGGTGACGCATGTAACCATGTAGCCTTAGTACTCGGGCGGAATAAACGCGTGTTTGAACAGATCCACGACGAGAATTGAATTGATTGTATCTGTTGTGATTATGAAATTCGATAGAAGAGAACATTTGAAGAGACTCGATGACTTGAAATTATATAGGTTGGTAATGGTTTCTTATGATTAATTGAGCTTCATATACATCTCTAGCCTTTCCCAAGGATTTCCAAACACAAAAGAAATATTATAGAATACATATAATACGTGTTGCTGCTTTGCCAAGCGTTTCCCAGCTACGATGATTACTTATTTAAATTTTATCAAATAATATTGATACGCTTTGAAAAAGCTTTCCATTTTCTGTTATTTTTTATTAGAATAGATAGATATGATATGTTTTGAAAAAGCTTTCCATTTTCTGTTATTTTTTATTAGAATTTTGTTTCAAATAAAATAAAACACACCATTCATTTACACCCCAAAACACTTTCCGTATGAAGCTTCCGCTTATTCATTAACCCCCCAAATGTCGCCTGCATATAAAGCCGCATTCTTCGCGGTAGGTGTTGCAAAACAACCCACAGGTATTAGCATTCAATGAGACTCGCGAGGCCGGTGGTCCAAGCGATTGTTATTCAAGACATCACTTCGATGCTACTAACAATTATAAATTAACTCTTGACGACTTAAAACTCTGAGATGGTTCATAATGGCCACACTAGCCAACTTTTGGCATCATATTGACCGATGATAATATAAATCACTGATTAATGTCTACGCTATTTGAATAACGTGGTGAAGGTTTGTTTTAATAGATTTTAAATTTACATACGGGCTTAATCAGGTTTCCGGATCAATAACGGTTGTGTCGATGAATATTTTATTTAGCCTGCGGATTTTGATTTTATAAGCCCAGACGGATTTAACTGAAGGAAAATCTATCTCATATATCTGTATAAAGAAAAAAGGACAGTTAGTGTTATTCCTAGATCGGTGATTATACATATTTAATCACAAGTTGGCACCATAGGGCGTGGTGCTTGTCAGGATGACAGGCGGATGCATCACATTGTTTCTTTGCAACTGTAATCACATTTATGAGCAGTAATTTACGCGATTGAAATCCTCATAGGTTTCTCATTTACGAGATTTTTAACAATTTTATTTTGGAACGCGATATTACAGTCGTCACCACCTGCTGCTGCTGGCTATTACATGTAGGGGACTTAACATTTTAGGCGAAATGTGTCTGATATCGGGGGTGATATGTGAGGCGAGATGATGTGTTTTGTAATGTAATGTATCAGTTAAAAAAACAATAGTATACAAGGGAGAACTTATCTCTAATAGGGATATCTTGCATTGCGTTTATTGTGCCGTTCTGTGCTCCTTAATTCAGCATAATGATAAAATTCAAAATTCTATATCGTTTATTCAATTTAGATGCATCTTATGAACGTCAAAAGCATTTTACAAAATGTCGTGAAGCGATAAACTACGCCATCCGTTCACAAAACTACCAGGAGGCCTTGTTCTGAGAAGAATGGGCAAGAAGCTCAGCAAGATTCTATCCTCCCTTTAAATGTCATAAACTACAAGGTCATTGCAGTTTTAGAAGTAAAAAATAAAAAAATATCTGAGCTATATATTCTGCAGTTTACATTTTCCATTACAAATATAGGTAGGTAATCTACAATATTAGCAAAGAAAATAAAATTAAGGTTCCGTTGATTATTTGAAGAAAATTTAAAAAGTAGTATTTAAAAAACCAGCTCATACATTAAATAGGTATCTTCACCACTTGCCGTACCATACAGTCCCAAAGAAAATTTCATTGTAACGCTATTTCTACAAATCGAACAAGCAAGAGTTTGACCGAACCGACCTGTTCATATGATATGCGTGAATGCTAGAATATCAACATCCAATAAAAATCCACAATGCCAGTTTCCTCAATCAAGTAATAAGTCTTAGCATAATCTCACAAATTTGCTACGGCCGTAATCGGCTAAAATATCACATGTCCAACGCTGTAAAGTGGATTATCTATAAGCGCACTCCGAATCGGCATTACACAACTGCTTTCCCAACCCTGCGCTTATAATCAAATCGTTCCCATTCGGTGCGGGTCTTTTGGGCCCAATAATCGTGTAGGAAAGTCGTTGGGCTGACATCCGGAGAATTTTTACGGTCGCACTCCGTGACCGGAGGCGGTTGAGGGTTATCTGTAGGTGATTGTGTTTTTTGAATAAACGAACCTAGGATTGGTACGAGATCGTTACGTTTGGATTAGGTCGTTCACTTGAATGTCGATTAGAAGCTCTGTTGAGTACGGCTATCAGCTTTACACCTTCGAATTTGCGACTCCATTTTCTAGGCTATTCAAACAACGCCTGCGGTTTTATTTAATCTGCGTTAAGGTTTTAAGAATATCCATACTAATATTATAAATACGAAAGTAACTCTGTGTGTATAATCTGTCTGTCTACTACTGATCCGATTTAATCGAAATTTGGTACACAAATAGTCTAAAACCTTAGAAAGTACATACTCCGCGCGAGTGAAAACGAGCGAAGCCACTAGTTGTAACTACTTGTAATTTTTAATAAAGATTTTTTTCTCTATATATCTCTGTACTTGTCTTTTGGAAATAAACACATGTGGAGTATGGGCCGTAACAGCACCACGCTGGCACTTATTCGCATTTTTTTCCCAGAAGTTACGATGAGAGGAAGTAGATGACGAGCTGGCGATTTTCTGACGATGAGGAAAGAAAGAACACTATAAAATAGACAATGTCTATATTATAAAGACTTATATAGAAAATTAATATTATCGAGTCATACCTCTAAATACTAGCTAACAACTTCGTCACGTAAGATTAACCAAGTGATACTGAAATTAATCTTTCCTCCGTTGAATATTATTTTTTATTCAATCACAGGACATTAGAGCTCGTAAATCATTCTTGTGACACGACGTTAATAAAATTAGACGGCAATTTGCGAATAATTTACAGGCAGGGCTGTCAACTGTGCCTATTCCCGGCAGACCCCGCGGTGATTACTTCGAAGGGACAAATGAGAAACTGTGTCGTAAATTTTTAGGATTGTTTTGAATAGGAAAAAGGTTACATACCTACAATTGTATTAAAATAGTGTAGTTTTATAGTATAATTAAGAGTATGAATTAAGAGTTATTAATGTAATGAGAAATACACCATTATACCAAGAAATGTCCTAGTTTATAAATGAACGTAGTAAGTAGGCCAATTCTATAAAACTAAACATTTAAATTGTATAATTGACGGGTTCTATTACTCAATAACTTTCAAAGCAATTAGTGTACAGTCTTACTAGAAGAAAGTATTTTTTATGTGAAATATATCCCTCTCCACATTTTCCTGTAATGTTCTATTTGTGTCAAATTTCCAACTAGTGTTATTGTTATTTAATTTAGTATGTATTTATAATGGTAATGGCTGGTATGGAGAAAGAATTATAAGTACAAAGATTTTCAAAAATCAGTCTCCGTGTATTTTTTAAATAATTTAATAAAGCTGGTTAAAAATAAATAATTTCTCAATTAAAATTATCCATTTTCTCACTACACAGATTAAAGGTTATCTTTTTAAGTAACATGGTAAAGATTTCTTAAAGGGACAGTTGGGAAAAATCCCAGTAGTCCCATCAACGGATCAACTGGGAATTCACGATCAACACTAATATTTACAGTGCACACTGTATTTCGAAACTGTATAAGTGATCGTAAATTTACATTTGTCAGCTTCAGCGGAATTTAGTGCGAGATTAAAGACTGGCCTATTAACACTCGTAACTAATGTATGTGGTGGGTGTTCGAAGCGAGTTACGACAGGGTTTTACATAAACAACGTTATATAGGTCGTTGGCTAACGAAGTGACGTTTGAAATTGATGCTTCGGCTCGAGACGATAAAGGTTACGGCGAACATTTTTTGATGTACTGCAAAGTTTGTCAGCAATTTCAGCAGAAAACTGCCAACTTGAGTGTGAGACAGTTGAACTGGATTTGAGTGTTTAATTATCATTTTTATAGCGAATTTGTATATTATACAACATTGCTATATAACATGTTTCAGATAATATAAATAAATAAATAAATATCTTCAAACATTCACACCTATCAACTAGCCCCATTTTAAGCGACTAATGCTACTTGTGTTACAGACACAAGATGACGGATAATATATTTAATAAATAGATACATATAAATATCCTGAATATATATAAATATATATAAACATCCAAGACTGGAGAACAAATGCCTGAAAATTCAACACCCAAACATTTGCCACCACCGGGGATCGAACCCAGAACCTCTCGAGATGGCCACGGAGGTCGTCAGATAATATGGACACTAATTGTTATAATACATGTTATAATAACATTTATTGATATGTAAAACAATGTTATATAATTTATTCACGTATGCTCAAACGACAATGGTTATATAACTATAAATGGTGTATGCTGAATTTACCTATAATTCTTTGTTACACTAGATTGAGATATTGTGTTGTTAATAAAGTGAAGTGAATGTGTGTATTCAAATGTTGGTAAATCTAAATAAATAAATAAGTAACATTGTAATATTGCATTTTTATGTGTCAGGGTACGTACTAACTAAGTAACTTTATAAATTATATAACTTGTGTTTTATAATACGTCCACATTATAATGTAACCTTGCTATTCAACATGGCAACATAAAACAATACTGTACACATTACACTTAAAAATGCAATATAACAATGTTATATAACCATTATCGTTCTTCAGACGTAACGTGACTAAGTTATATAACATTGTTGTACATAATCAATAACATGTTATAATAACATTAACATATTTATATTTATAACATTGACATTCTGTGTCCACATTATGACAAACATGACAAATAGCAATAAATAATAAATAAATATCCTCAGACATTCACACCTATAAACAAACTTCATTTTAAACAACTAATGCTGCTTGTGTTGCGGATACTAGATGACGGATAAATATATCATATAAATATTCAGAAAATATACCATACCTATACGAGCTAAAGAGCTGTCTTTGCTGAATATTCAACAAGGAAAAAGGTCGTACAAATTCTTTATCAGAAAATCTTGCGTCAGTTTCGTTTTCTTCTAAATCGTCTTCGTGGTCTCCTTGATATTGCTTAATCAAGGAGACCACATGAAGACACAGTACCAACTCCAGTTTCCAATCAAAATTCCCTGCTCCGACAATATTTTTTTCGAAGACGTAACCGCCATTGATTCCACATCCCCGGCAGTATTATTACCAAATAATACCGCCGGGGGGACAGTAATAAAACCACATCTTCCCAGCCTATTTCAGATGACTCTAATCTACCCGATATTTCTCGCTGCGCTCGTGATTCAATTTTAGAATCCTTCGCAGGCTCGGTCATCAAAATTGAGCACGCAGTTAAAAAACCCTTTTGCACTCTTGTATAACAAATAACTATTTAATTTGGCGAATAATTATCTTAACGCTAACTCGAATAATGAGCAATAAAAAGAAGGCTTTTTGTAAAAATTACTTACATACTAAAAACTTTTGTCTTCAGCATAGCCGTCCACAACTGGGCACCGGGACAGATCCAGACATAGATTAAAGGAACAGGAATACGTTATGTCGAAACAATTGCAACATAAATTTGGACTAAAAAGAGAATTAGTGATGAAAACTGTTCGTCACGCATCCAGTTTCTGACCAGGACAAAAGTGGCTTTATTTTCAATAAATCATTAAAATAATATATTTTTCTTTCGAACATCGATATCAAACTGTCGTAGGTAGCCCTATTTACTCAAAAGTTAAAACCATAAATTCTGCGTGTAAAACCGGTGTAAACGTTTAGTTTGACAGATAATAAAACGAAGAATTTATTATTACACACAATATCACATTAAAATGTCTTGTTTTAGTGCAAATAGATCGGTCGTATCGGCGACATATGAATATGGAACATGGTCCTTGGGACTAGGAATTGGTTATAATTAAACTTTAATCCACACGTATGTTAATTAAAATAACCAAAGAATAAGGAAGTTCGTTATCTTTTGACAAATGCGCCGAACGCGGTTTGTTGCCCGCACATACACCACACAGTAATCAATACATTATAATATGTAGAGGTCGAATGTCTGTACATAGAAAAAAAAAGCCTAAAAACAAATCAGGGTTTTGTAAAAAGAGGCAAAATATCAAAAAATGATTTTTAATATTTTTCTGTTTCTCTGTCTGTTTGTACGGGCTAATCTGGACCGATTTCAATGAATTTTTGCATGGTGATACCTTATATCCCTGGTCAACATCGTAGATACTTTTTAAGGGTTCCCGTGGGATAGTTAAAAAACCATAGTAACTGCGAACGAAGTCGCGAGCAACAGCTGGTTAATAATAAACAACCATAGGGTGTAAATTAATATAATGATGGGATATAGTGGTTTATGTATATGTCACATAAATAATTTTTTATCTACACTTATGTTATAATGTTCGAATTATGAACCCAGACTCGAACTCATAATGACATACTTTTTAACATAGATGACAAAAACGAAAATTTAAAATTGGAAACTGTAACATAATGACCATTATGCAACAGGTTGGACTCATTATTCAACACTTATTTTTCTTAAAAACGCACAAAACTATGGCAGATGTTTTCCAGACAGCCAAAAATAAATAGAATTAATCATTTTTTTTGTCTTATTTCTTTGAATAATGAGTGTAGATAAAATAGTGTATGTAACTGCACATAACTCGGAATTAAAACACTCCAGTCCAAGGAACACTGTATTCCTTAAGACCACATTTAGCCATAAAAAAATTGGAATTGGTCAGATGAAAAATCGTGAAAGAGTAGTAACAAGTGGCTAGCTCATCGCTTACACAATCACAGACCCAGTACCCAGTTAGTCGCCTTTTAAGACATGCTGGGCAAAAAAAGCAGTTGGTATATTATTTTTGTGTCCCGGACCAACACGGGACAAAAATTCAAAAACGCGGGTGCAAAAATTTTTTTGGGATTTTATAGTGTCTAGTAGTTTATCGTGCTGATGACTGTACCTCGTCGTTTTAACATTGAAACATAAACACATTTTAATTTCACGTTCATTAAAATGCGCTTACGCACATTTGCATGGAAATCGTCAACTTCGATGATATTATCAGTAATTGCCTATAAATTAGCTCCGATAATGTAAGTACCGACACGTAAAGCGTCGGACACAATCTTCGGCAGCTGGGTAGATGTTTTAGAAAAATCTAACTAACATAATTAACCCTTTTTGACGAGTAAGAATCCATTTGCCAACCGTTCCTACCTGGCTGGCCGGTAATCGTGTGTGTTCACCAGAAATTCAGCAAAGAAATTCGAACCCTACCGAGGAAATGACTCGGGTTCTGCCGGAGCAATTCTCCGAGCCGCTCCTAGGGCTCTATTGGCGGAGTTTTCGCAGAAAGAGAAAGGAAGAAGAAGACAAGAGGATCTGTGATGAGCGATGTGTATGTCGATGGCTCGTCTGTGTGATCTATTATATAATTAGGTACCTGGTACCCAAGCAAGCAATAAAAAAACCTTGTTTATGCAAACTCAGGACTTATGCTCATACAAAAACTCAGAATGCGCTCCAATAATTAATTTACCTCAACTGATTTAATAACACACTACCTCAATAAACACAATTATTGATCGAACTTCGACGGAAAATACTCGATACAACCAGTTTTTAACATTGTGTAGTGTGTACACTTCTTTACATGGTCTTTTACACGACCACTCATGAAAGACCTCTACTGACATACCATGGCTTAAAAACAACAGGTCAACTGGATTGGTTAATAAAATAATCACTTGATATTTTATGGCGTGTAATTAATAGGGCAAGCGATAATAAAGATAAATATCGCCTGCTTGAGATATTGTGGAATCAAGTATTTTACGATTCTAGATTTTTATGATATGGTATTATTAAACTGGATGATTGTATATCAGACGATGTTGATTGTCGGCAGCGAAAAGTTTTATATTTAATTTTTTAATTGACAATTTCAAGTTTGCTGCAAAAATGGAGAACGTGAAATAATTATTCCATAAATAAAAACGTTTTATGTCTACGTTTTAATAGCCCATAACGTGTTGAAATACTACGAGTAAGAAGCCTTTTGGCTCGAGGAATTTATTAAAAGACGAGGAAATTATTCATTTGACGACCTCCGTGGTCGAGTGGTCTGAATGCCGGTCTCAAGGCGTCGCCATCTCGAGAGGTTCCGGGTTCGATCCCCGGTGGGGGCAAATGTTTGGGTGATAAATTTTCAAGCATTTGTTCTCCAGTCTTGGACGTTTATATATATTAATATATATTCAGGATATTTATATGTATATCTATTAAATATAATATTTATCCGTCATCTAGTGTCCGTAACACAAGCAGCATTAGTTGCTTAAAACGGGGCTAGTTGATAGGTGTGAATGTTTGAAGATATTTATTTATTTATTTATATTTATTATACTTTTGTCACTACTAATGCTTGCCCCCTCGAGAATAGAATAGAATTATAGAATAGAATCATTAATTGCTTCTAAATGTGATACAAAATTTGATCTTGAATATATTTTCTTGAATAAATTTTACAATATTAATATTATTGTAAGGTCGATAAGCGTCATAGCAACGTGAATATTTTCTAGGCTAGTTTTTTTTAACATAATTATTAAACTTAAGTAAATATAAGTCCTCATTACACATCGGTCAAATAAAAAATTGTGAAATTGAATAATAGTATTTATTAATTAATAATAATGTCATTTTCTTCTTAAATAATTTTAGTGTCAGGTTTCGAATGTCTATTGCTATTTTATTATACACAGTGTAAAAAGACCCTTAACGAAGCCGGCGCCCACGCATTCAGACCATCAAATCTACTCGCATATAAAAAATAAATTGATGGGAAACGACTTAAATTTTAAGGTTCAAAATAAAAACAAAAATGTACTGCGCAATTTATCGCGCGCACCCGTGCCGCGCGAGCCGTCGTTACCGTTACCGTTACCTTAGACAGTACCTACGAATATTAGTGTGCGTGCGGATTAGATATATTGCGCGTAGTAGTTTGAAAGTCCTTTTTTATCAATAATTATAATTTTTTTCTACTGTTTCTTTGGACGAAAATTTAAAAAGATGTATTGTGTTCGTTTTCATAGAAAACTCAAAAAAAAATTCAACTTTCACCTTTAATATCCCGGGAGTTATCAATTTCCCAGGAATAGTCTAGAAGAAAAAAATGAGCCCACTGATGGATACAATACGTGGGTTCCGGCTTCGTTAAGGGTCTTTTTACTCCGGATATATTGCTGGGACCATACCCATTACATTTTAGTCAAGGAGGCTAGTCGAGGAGGCCACAAACCATGGCAATCACCGTGGTTTGCTTTCTATTCCATTGTGGCTTAGCCTAAAGGCAGCACTCAGCACAAAAAAAAACTACTATTCACGTCACAACACTTTCTGTTCCAGCGTTAATCCATACTAATATTAGAAATTTTAAATAAGAAAGTGTAAGAGTATGTTTCCATTCCCAAAAGTCATGTTAACGACGACCATTAACATGTACTTCACCGAGTGTGGCGCTACATCTTGTACGGTTGTAGTATTTCAATAACTCAAATACAAATTTATACGCTACTTCCAGAGTGGGAGCTACTGAAGTGCTAATTAGGGTTCCGTATAATATTACCAACGATAAACTGAGCTTACCAGTTGACATACAAATGGTGTCACTAACCATATCTGTGCAGTAAGAAGTTATCATTGTAAAAAAGTTAACTTTTATTCGCGTTAAAAAGCTCAATATCTATGGCAACGTGATTCAGCTACTTGCCGCTAGAGGCGCTTTTCTCGTAAGCTTCTTAATTAAAAAGTTAAGTTTTATACAATGATAGCTTAGTATCCCGTAGCTTAGTGTTAGCATATTTTGAAGATTGAGTAAAACAATATGACGAATTTAGATTCATATTCTTCTCCAAAAGAAATTACAGCAAAAAACAGTTTTTATGCTTAACATCTATGGTGCATATCTACGTTATACTAGAATTAAATTTGAAAAGTAAATATTTACAGCGAAAAATCAAATTTAAATGCGACATTTTTATTAGGCCGGCTGGCCGATAAGTAATTAAGAAATAAGTAATAGGTAGGGTTGAAAATAAGATCATAATAATCTCCTCCTCATCCTGGACATAATAGAAAGGATACTATGACAGTATACATTTATTTACGTTTGTTTTTTTTTGTATTTTTGGCAAATAAATACTTACTTACTTTAATCTGTGCTGTGACTGATTTGATTTGATTTGACTGTACAAGTCCAATTACAATAGAAATAAAAAAAATCTTCTGCTGTATAATTACCAAATTGTGTATTTAGTGTTCATATCTCCCCTACATTAGTGGTAAACTGAAAAAAAAATCTAAGTTAATTGGACCCTGAAGTATCTATCTATCAATTTGAAGATTGAGATTGAAAATCTTAAGACTAAGATTCTGGACTCATAGGAAACTCTCAGAAGTTTCCTATGAGTTCAGAATCTTAGTCTAGAATCTTAGTCTAGAGTCTAGAATCTTAGTCTTAGGACTATACAAGTCCAATCTGAGTACACCCAGCTCACGCTTGCCCATCTGCGCGGTTCTCAAGGAACACTGACACACGGCCGGCGCGGCGCGTCCGAGCCGTATAATTTTCACATACGATCGGACATGATGCCCACTTCACGCTACCGGACCCGTATTTATAGTCCTGGTGTTTCAACGTGAGAGTACGAGGATTGTGAAACTTTTATTTAAAAATCATAACTATTATTGATTAAATTATTGTAAGCCTATAGTATTTTAGCAACCAGTAGATTTTTTTTTTTATGAAAAAATAATGAATGTTAATAATTATGATTTCTGTCATTCCCATGTAATAACTAGCCCAAAATAAAGCTTATACTGCTTATATAAGGAGGATAAGTATACATAAGCGGCGCAGGCACATTGTAAAGCAAGGTTTTACCTAAAAAAGTAGTCTTTTAAAAAATATTAGTGCTACAGGCGGAGATTGAATCAGTGACCTCTTGTACAAGCAGTGTTGTTCTTTCCGCTTGGATATCGCGACCTCAGAGTAGCAATAATTAAGATTTTAAAGTATATATTTTTTTAAGTACTTGTCTGGGCGGTCCTTATCTAGCACACACGGGCCGCTTTGACTACGAATACGGTGTTAAACAGCACATTACGATGCGCACACGCATGGCTCGGCGCTCACATTTATTTCTTTATTTATTCGCGGCCAATAAGGCCTACATTCAAATAGTTCATTAGGCGTTCGAATGACATATTCAGCCCTTTATATGCGAGCCCCGTGGCCGTAGCTTATTCAAGACTGTTGATGAAAACCTTCGTCGAATACAGCTTGGCTGTTTAACAAGCTGATTTACCTAAAAATATCAATAAACCTTAAGGAATTGTCACGTGAGTTGCTTAGGAATGTTTGGACTGCAATTGACATTGATCAATAGGACCACAGTCATCGAGATTTAATCATAGAGGATTTAATCTTAGGGGAAAGTTCTGAATACACGATGAGGTTTTTTTATTCATGAGAGAGAGCTCATGAGGTTGTTTGCGTCATAAAACAAAGTAAAGGATTAAATATAATAAATAACTTCTGATTTTTACACCTATCGACTGACTCAAGCTAAGCAGTTTGCGCTTGTGTTATGGACACATTTAGGTCCATTTTTCAGCATAACCGACTGTTGATAAGGTTTTTAAATAAATATTTTTTTAAATATTAAGGGTAGAAAACTTAATCATAATGAAATACATAGGAATAATCAAAAAAAAATATGATAGTGGTAAGGTAAGGTAAATGTATAGTATTGTCTCAATCCCAATTAATTATAAGAGTAATACCTCCCATTATGTATTTCCATGTTAACCAACCTTCGGGACCGTGTGTCACGCTGACAAACTGCAAATCACTCCGTGACATGTTTGTATACGGCGTGTTGCACTGGGAACGGAGGATTGTTATACAATGCCCCTGTATAAAGTTTCTATGTAGACATGTTCCGTGATTGATCGACATAGAAGTTGCGAAAGGTTCTGCCTAGAAAAGTGGGTTTTATTACAAACTTTCTGATAGATCTATATTAAGTTGAATTCGATTTTCGATAATGGATTTGTACATTGTAATGTGTTCTGTAAAAGAGTATCAACGACTGCGACGCCTATTGTTCCATATTATGTATTGCAATTTTAATTCGAACATTCGATCTAACATCGTCATTTTATGTAACATACATACAACATATCATCACTGTGTGAACACATCCACATTTCGCCAGATATGTTAAGTCCTCATGTAAAAGTGGTGAGCCTGTTGCCTTGCTTGCATGTGAGGCAAGCGATATTCACAATCAACTGCAGCAGCGGCTGCAAGCAGTGGCTGCAAGCAGCGAGCCGAGTTGGACGGACACTACCTCGTTCGTTCGATCCCACCGCCTGTACCACTGAGTTTGAATAAAAATTTTGTGCAGTTCACTGTGATTATATTAGGTCCTTACCTATGAAATTGGTGTTTTGTATGGAGACTTTTGGGGATGTCTGCATTTTACATACTAACATTTTATCAGTTTTCTTCACAACGACAAATCCAGAGATAATAATATTTGGAATGTATCATTAGACAAGCTTTAACAATATGTGTGTGAACACGCTTGATAAAAATTATTCATCGTTTTTATGTTAATGCAAATCAAATGATGTATTCGGGAGGCAGTTAAAAATAATTGTCTTTGTGTCTAATTTGAACACAATTAAACTTACAAAAAATTATCAAATTAAATAATACGAGCTCAAATATATGGTCTATTTTTAGAAGAGGCAATTATTTTATAAGAATGTTCTGAAACTTAATAGTTACGGACAAATAGCTAAGACAGAATAAAAACACCAATTTCATAGGTAAGGACCCAATATAACAGCTAGTAACATATTCACTAGCTGTTGCCTGCTACTAGCTGTTGTGCGATTTCGTCCGCGGTTACTGGTGTTTTAACTATCCCAGGGGAACCATTTCATTTTCCGGAATAAAAAATATCTAAGATGTTGACCAGGGATATCACCATGCAAAATTTAATTGAAATCGGTCGAGCCATTTCGGAGATTAACCCGTGCAAACAGACAAATAGATCAACAGACAGAGAAACAAAATTAAAAGAAAAATTTGGTCTCTTATACATCCCCCCGACTTGATTTTAAGTACTTTTTTTTGTACAGACATTCGACCTCTACAGTTTTATTATATGTATGATGTGTTACAAAGTCCGTCGGTCCAACTTCGCGGAGGTCCACGGTTTTTCCAGTGCATCAGCAAGCGATAAGCTATGATGGCCAGCGTCGGTTCGTGCAGTATCCTCTATCGGTGACTCTGGTACTATTTTTAATCTTCTCATTAATTCTTCGTCACAAGCTTGTAACGAAGCGCCATAGCTATATTAGCGACTCGTTGCTGTTATTGCGCTCTTCTCTGGCAATTTTTCTCTTGGTTTCCGTTTTTAAATTTACTGTCTGTCTCTTTTCATTTGTTTTGTTCTCGAAGTTCATTCTTACCAGAGTCAGCGTGTAGAGCGGTTGACTCACTGCTAACAATTATTTAATATAATAGGTTGGGGAAAAAACTTTTTCGCATTTTTTAAGAAAATTCAAAACATTTTTTAATATAGTTTATTTACATTTAACTAAAGTATGTAGGTACCATTTTGTTCGATAACTTTTTGCCATCTTGTAGGTAGGGACATGATCCCATTGCTATAGAAATTTTGGGACTTCTGGTCAAAATACCGCGACAAGTGGTTTTGGCAGTCCTCTCGTGATGTTAACCTGACACTGCCTAAAGAATTCTGAAGAGACCGAAACAGGTGGAAATCTGAAGGTGCAAGGTCAGGACTATACGGCGGATGCATTAACACCTCCCAGCCAAACTCTCTTAATTTTTGCTGAGTGGCTAAAGATGTGTGAGGTCTAGCGTTATCATGATGAAAAACCACACCCCTTCTGTTGATTAATTCCGGCCGCTTTCTCTCAACTTCTTGCTTTAATCTCATCAGTAGTTCGCAGTTGAGTTCAGAATCGATGGTCCTGTCTGGTGGTAACAGCTCATAATGAATAATGCCCTTCCAATCCCACCACACACACACAGCATCACCTTGTTGCTAGTTAACCCGGGTTTCGTCACAGTCTGTGAAGCCTGACCGGCCTTTGACCACGACCTTTTTCGCACGTTCTTGTCGTACGTGATCCACTTTTCATCACCAGTTATCAGCTTCTTCAAAAATGGTTCGGTTTCATTACGTCGTAATAAAGAATCACAAATGAGTACACGGTTCATTAGGTTTCTTTCAGTGAGCTCGTGAGGTACCCAAATGTCGAGCTTTTTTGTGTACCCAGTTTTTTTCAAATGCGCCAAAACTGTTTTGTGGTCAATTCCCAGTTCTTCAGCTACGTCGTAACTACTGACATGCCGATCTTGCTCCACTTTTTCAAAAATGGCATCCATTTTATCTGTAATAGGGCGACCAGAGCGACGTGCATCTTTGACATCAAAATTTCCGGATTGAAAACGCTTAAACCAAATTTGTGCTACTGTCACAGACACTGCGCTAGGTCCATAAACATCGCAAATTTTTTTCGCGGCTTGCGTTGCATTTTTACCTTTTTTGTAGTAAAATTTTGAAATGTATCGAATTTCTTCATTAGATTCACTCATCTTGGCGGTACGAAAAACAAATGAAAATCACACATTTTCCTAATTTGAATTTGGAATTATGTTCTTTAAAATTTAAACTTTCAATGAAACCAAAACCAGCCAGATACAAATAGTATAGCCAAAGAGATTTTATTACAAGTTTATACATACTATAATGCGAAAAGACTTTTTCCCCAACCTAATATTTATAAAGTGATGATCAGTTTTTATAAGCTTAAACTAAAAGTTACAACAACCCACAAGATCAGTTCCTGATAAATAAAGTCTATAAGTCTCTTTAAGGCACTATTGTAAGTAGCCCTACCTTTTATAATATATTTAGTGTTAAATGTGAAATTGTTTTTGTGTTCAGTGTAATTGACCTTTTTTTATATAATTGTTTCAGTTGTGCCTTAATTTCCATTATATAAATACATATGTGACGAGCCAGTGCCTTTCATTATCCCCGGCTTCACTCCGTCACACGCTTAATCGATATTGAGTCTTTCAGCTTCCCGCAGATACATTGTAAATCTGAGTGCCACCAGATCTCTGATCCAGATCTGGTGCCGATGAAGGGATACCAGCTCTGCATTGGTTCAACCTGATGTGCTGAGACTGTGTTAAAATTAACCAATAGCATCGCTCCAAATCTCCGCTTTGTTGATCCAATATTTCGACTAACCAATAGTGTTGCTTCAAACTTCCGCTCCGCTGGATAGGGAGTTTAAGAGATAAACTCTCCAGAGATAATCATGCCTAGAAATAGATGAATCTAATATGAAATGTCGCGAGTAATTTTAACACGTACTGCTCAAATTGTTCGCCAACAATACTGCATACGAGTGGTAAAAGACTGTCAATATTTTGTTATTCTATGTTAGTTTGATGAAAATACGTCAATGCTGAGACCAGTTGAGACAAATGTATTCCTCGCACATACTAACACTGATAGATGTGCAATCTCGCCATTCGATTGTCCACTATATCTAGGGTACGATCGCGGTCGAAAACTGTTGGTCAGTTTTAAAATTGGATTCTATTTCATGTAAGTAGTCACTTTAAGTCATGAGCTAAAAGTGGGTCTCGATCACGGAGTTCATTCAGGAGACTGTTTTTTTATGTGTAATTATCTTATAAAAATAAATAAGAACTTATCAAACTCTCAGATTTTACCTGCGGACAACGCATAATCGCGCAAATATGTGATATTGAATGCTGTTCACTGTTATCATGATGTTTATTCCACTCTTGCTTAATTTAAGATAAGGCGCAGCCTGTCAGGCTGTATTTTTCATGTATAATACAAAGCAAATGATTCGATATTTCCTAATAGCATAAGCTCTCCATAAGATGTTTTTATACGCCTTTTTTCAAGAAAACAGTGTTTACAATATTACTACATAAAATACAAATTAAATAATGACTGCAATAAAAATCACACCATAGTGTTCCGTTGAAAGCCAATTCCATTCCATCTAAATAACACTAAATAAAAGATAAAACTTGATTTTTATGTACAAAAATACGCACTCAGCTCGCACGGAGTCTATCACTCAAGCGCTAGTGATGGGGCATTCGCGTTAAAAATAATGTCGATAAATCGCGCCGGAGATCAAAGCGCGAACAAATCGGTTGGGCGCGTCGATGGAGCTGCGAAACTGCTGCATAAATGGATGTGACGATAATTGGATGATGTGTAAAAGTTAATGGGAATAGAATATATCGAATTGAAATGTGTGCTGTCAAGTACTTTGTAGCTGTAAAGTAAAGCCAAAAAAGTTGTCAAACACTTATTACCACTCTATTATTGGACCATTTATAGTCATTATTATAATAAAACGTTTGGATTTTATTAAAATAATCTCTATTATTATGATATGTCTGACTCTTTCTTATTTATCACTTGTCGTATGTACATACATTTCAATCTTAGTCTTATCTTCATTAACATTATTCTGTTCATATTTTCTTCAATCTTCTGACCCTATAAAACTATCTTTTTTCTATACTCAGGAACCCCTTGCCATTCAAAAAGTTACAATCTCGTTAATTTCTACTTTATAGTGGCAATTTGTATTGAAATTTTCAAGTGCCTAACGAGCAAGTAATTCATAGAAGATTAATGTACAAACAAGAAAACGTTTAATAGAAAACTTTGAAGGGAAATAAAAACATTTATTTTCAAAATGGCGCGTCCACCGCAGCCTCTTCACAATTCCAACGGCGTGTGATTTACTCGGGCGTCGCGGGCGCGGGGCGCGGGGCGCGGGGGCGGTGCACTCGACTAATAAAAAACACCCCGACGCCCTCCTGACTGATGCGACAATTAATTTAATCCCATTTCTCTGCGTCTTTCGAATCGGCAGGGCTGTCAAGCCTGTTTTTTTGTTTTGGAAAGTTCGGATTTGTGCAGAGTTTGGTTGTTGGTGTTATGCTCAAATTTTAGGGCTACGGAAGGTTTTATCCAAAATTCAGATCGTTTGTTAATAATTCTGAATTTCAAATGAATCTACAATATTATATTTTTTTTCTGATGTGACTCGTTTTGTTACTGATAAGTTAAGTTAAGGAATGTAAAATATATACCTTGGTGTGAGTACGTAAGTATGTTTTGTGTATAAAAATGTATTTTTTGTTTGTTTGATGTAATTGTCAATTAAGAGAAAACTTATACCTCAAAGATAAAATAAATTCTTAAACATAATTATTATTCAGCTTGAAAACTGTGGCGACAGCTAAAGCTTGTCCATTATTGTATGCATTTAACTAGAATACATTCAAGTCACGGTTACTAACAAGATAGCTAGCAAATCTTAAGGAAAACTCCATATCAAAAGCTATATTTAACTAGCAACCTGTGAAAAGTGAGTGACAGCCCTCGGAGGCGCGAGAAGCAGACATCAGACCGGCAGCCGGCTATTAAACAAGACTAATTGAGCGATAAATTCACGGGACGAGACGAGAGCGATGTAAAAACGAACGGGAACCGAGAAAAATCCGAGATGAAGGAATATTGAAAGCGGACCGGCGCGGAATTGATTACTGTCAATTAGTGGGACCACTCGGCGTCGCCAGCAGATGCTAACTCGATTCTATTAGTGTTTGCCTTGATAGCGATGTGAGGATAACTGGGGTTGATAGAGAACCCGTTTATCTTAAGAGATGTAGTGGTTTTGTTAGTTCGGATTGGCAATTTGATTAGAGGGTGTATTGAAAAAAGGCAATTCGAGGATTGCATTGTTTGCATTAGTTTGCAGGAATGATGATAGGTACTTATGATTTTTTTATAATTGCGGCTTTAATCTTCAAAATACATTATAATTTTCAATTTGTTTTTCTCATATCGAGCCCTTGTACTTAAGTAGTAAAAATGTCTCGTGGAGTTAATGTGCAATGAGCAGCAACAAAAATACCTTCTTAACAAAAGAAAAACCACAATCAACGCAATACGAAGCTTTCTGGATAAAATTGCAGAGTGCAGAACTGCAGACGTAAGATTGTAGAGGTAAAAGGAAAGAGTTTATAAATAGTGGTGATCATAAAAGTAATAAATGCTTAGATACAGATTTACATGAGATATCTGAAGAACCTAGTCGAAATTTTAAATCTTAGCGTAAGGGTGCTGTAAAATAGTTGATCCATGACATCTTCAGAAATGAAGATAAATTATTTTCAAAGAATCCTAAATTCATTTTAGCCATCTCAACCTAATTGATATTTCACGGTTCAAAAACTGTTCCCTGGCTCATTCTCATGAACATCAAAGATTAATGGCACGTGACAGGGATAAATGTAAATTTAATTTCACCCAACACCAGGAACAACTAGGACGGTAGAATGAAATTAGCGCAGCAATGAAATTACGTCTAATAACATCACTCCCCATTAAAGTTTCTCACGACCGTGGCTTATTAAAAACGACACTGACTTATTTCCATGAATAATTCACTATCACAGTCATAGCGGAGAGAATTGCGTACCGAACATACAATATTGCGAGCATTCGCGACAATGGCTTTCATCCTTGTTTTGTATGAACATGACTGATTGTGTTTTTGAACGAACAAAGACCACGAACATAAACATTTTGCGGCATAATCATTCAGCAAACACGACTCTATAACTGTAAGCGCGCTTAATTTTGCTCCCATTGCTTTGTTTGTGTAAAGCTGTTCAGGCTAAAGACATACTGTATCGTCGTTGTACACAAAATACTCCGACTTGCACAACTTTGTTTATTTAAAGCGAGATTTGTAGTGATGGGGTATGTCCGGGAGCGCTGTCGATTAATAACGTTTACAAGATGAAAGCCGTTGAGCTGTTAGTCGCGATGTGTTCCAGAAATAAAAAGCAGCTTTAAGCAATAACTCAGCTGGGGATACTTACGACGTGTAGGTTACATATCATTTAGATTGGCGCTTTGATGCGTGTCATGCGATAAATTGATACTAATGGAACAAAAGAACTTCAAATTATAAATATATTAAAGTCACTTTAATTTTGTTCTTTTCTGTTTCGATAAAGAAGAATTCGTAAAACAATTCTAGTTCAGTAAGTTCTTATTTCAGTAAATCTTCATTTATCCCTTTAACATCATATTTTGCAATTGTTTTAACATGGTATCTTCCATTCTTTTCTAATACTCGTCACTCACACACTGTCACTTATTGATTTCTTTTAAAATTATACAATTAGATGTGTACGAGTACTGTCAAGAACTCTTGGGACTTTTTTGAGATTATTATCGCTTGTTATTTACTCATAGATTATTAATTTATTTTACTTGTAATTTTTATAATAATAAATAAATAAATATAAATATCTTCAGACGTTCACACCTATCAACTAGCCCTATTTAAGCAACTAATGCTGCTTGTGTTACGGACACTATATGTCGGATAAATATATTTAATATATAAATACATATTAAATATTCAGAATATATAAATAAATATATAAACAACCAAGATTGGAGAAGAAATGCCCGAAGTATGCGTCGCCATTTCGAGAGGTTTTGGGTTCGATCCCCAAGTGGGGGCAGATGTTTGTGTGATGAAAACAGGCATCTGTTTTCGAGTCTTGGACGTTTACATAATGTATTGTATATTTATCTATCAAATGTATTTATCCCTCATCTAGTATCCAAAACACGAGCAGCATTAGTTATTTAACCACTTGAGGGTCAGCGCGAATACCGATGTTCGCAAACAATAGATATTCATTTTGTGTCCATCAACAGAATAATATGGGTTAGTTGATAGGTGTATGTGAATGCCTAAAGATATTTATTTATTTAGTATCCATAACACTTTCGAGTATGTTTTGTGGCTGTGCATGGATTTGGGCGTAAAAAGTTATTTATTATACGCTTACAGATAAGTAATTTATTTTTCAAATTCATACATGACATGACGTGGTCTGTATGCCGGTCTCAAGGCGTCGTCATCTCGAGAGATTCTGGGTTCGATCCCCGGTGAGGGCAAATGTTTGGGTGATGAATTTTCAGGCATTTGTTCTCCAGTCATGGATGTTTATATATATTTATATATATTCAGAATATTTATATGTGTTTATCTATTAAATATATTCATCCGTCATCTAGTGTCCGTAACACAAACAGCATTAGTTGCTTAAAATGGGGCTAGTTGATGGGTGTGAATGTTTAAAGATATTTATTTATTTATTATTTATTTATACAATTAATAATTTAAATTTGAAACCAAAAATAAGAAAAATAAGTTACTGTTTGTTTCCTTAAAATAAATAAAATAAAAATAAAATTGTAACAAAACTAAAATAAATAATTGTGACAAATGGATATAATAATGTTATTACAGGGAATTTCCATGGAAATTATGGGCACACTAGTGGGCCGCATGAAATATATTGTGTGCGACTAATAGGTGGGACGGGCGTTAAGGAGGCGCATAAATTAGTGGATGTTGTGACGTCGCAGACTCTCGCCCATCTGTTTGTCGATATGTCATGGCGCATCACTAAACACTGTATTCAGTGGGGGATGTTACAACCGCTGTTTAATTTATTTATGTATTTTATTTATTTACGTGCATACACACAAAATATTAATCGACGTTTGTGTTAACATTGCAATGATTTCTCATCTACGAGGTGCCTCCTGGATCGAGGTTTCTCTGGACCCTCAGCCTCAAGGACCTCCAAAACGATTATTATTTCATGCACTGCCTGCAAAGTCTTTGAATCGTGTGGACAGGTCCACCTTCTATTCCTTGGCATTAAAGGTTTCTCTGGACCCTCAGCCTCAAGGACCTCCAAAACGATTATTATTTCATGCACTGCCTGCAAAGTCTTCGAATCGTGTGGACAGGTCCACCTTCTATTCCTTGGCATTAAAAAGTTTTAACTCGTGTCCAAAAAGCTGTTTCAGAAAAGTTATAGAGGGAGATTATAGGCAACACACTTGTACGCTGATATTGGAGGGTAAAAACGAAACGAAAGTAACAAGTGCCAATTGCAAAAAAATGAGATAACAAGGGTCTTTTCAACACAACCTAGATTTGGTGGTCATTTAATGGGCAGGAGTAGACGAACGCCATCAGTCTGTCCACCTAGACGCCATTTGAGCAACCTGGAACCCAGACATAAGGCCCTAGCCGAGACCGAAATAAATACATAGATCGTGTAACCGAGAACTGTGATACCTCTATGGCTTGTGATGGAAGATGGAAGAGTAAGTCATGTTCCGCTGACCCCAAATTAAATTGGGAACATTACTGGCAAACGAAAAGAAATCTTAGGGAGTTTTATGGAGCAAACATACACATACATATATATTAGATATCTGGCGAGAAGTGGGTGTTTAACACCTCTGCCTACCCCTTCGGGGAAAGGAGATATGAATGTTATGTTATGTTTTATAGAGCATTGCGTTCTTCTTCCAAAAAAAAATAGGTTCTGCCTCTTGTAATCTCACTGAACTAAAACGTGCATTATAACAGCTCTATATCGGTGGTGTAAACTCACGGTAGTCTATTTCTGTAGCCAGCCCCCAAGCGTGGCGACACTCGCTCCCGCTCGTTACACATTCAGTCTTTAAAATTTTTTAATGCGGTTAATTACCGTATATTTTCACGTCAGCTAAACGCGCTGAAACGCATTTAGTAGACCACTGAAAAATTATAGCGATAAAACTGCTCCGTTGATATGTTTAGAAAGAATTTGGGTGTCAGTTGTCTAGCGCTGAACTATACGTAAACATCATTAACAAGATTACAGTGATTATTTTAAATTTCTTGACTTTGATAATAACATTTTCCCCAACTATATTATTCAAACTCACATAAATAAAATAAATTGCAGTGAAAACTTGTGAATGGAAAGTTTATGTCATTAATTTTCTTTTAATAATAAACGATAATTTATTTTCGATAATATTATTATTTATTTAGAAATATTTGTGTATAAACAAAGTTACATACTAATAATATTAGTCCTCAGCCTATATACGTCCCACTGCTGGGCACAGGCCTTCCTCGTGGAGAAACACATGAGGGGTATGGGCCGTAACACCACCACGCTGGCGGGTTGATCGGTAGAATCGGTCGCAATAGCGACCGGGACCAACGGCTTAACGTGCCTTCCGAAGCACGGATCGAGATCACAAAATTTTGGTCACCAATCCACGGCCTGATCATGGCAAAGGTAGAATTGTTTTCGATCGAAAGCCAAAGCGTACTAACCACTACTCCACCGAGCTCTTCGAATAATCTTATGCAAGTCATAAAAGATTTCTAATTTCAAGTAAATTTAACTGTTTTGTTTTTTATATTACAGGCTGTCGTTTTGGTTTCGTAAGAATTTTCAAGGCATCGTAAAAGCTCATAATGCTGAGTAATGCACATAGAAAAAGAATATTACCATTATGTATTGTCTGTAATTGTGTATTCTTAATAAAGGCCGAAGTGTCACACACATTAAGCTCGAGGTGCTTAGTTAATTAAGCCATTAAATTCCGAAAACCGTTTTATTTATTGCAATGACATTACAGAATAAATTTGGTATAAAATTCACTTGTTGCGGACAACGCAGGACTGGTCAATGTGGAAACCATTAAATGTTTACTAATGTTCTATGTTCGGCAGGGGGCGTCATTGAGCTGAATGATGGTAATGAATAGATTACAAATTTCGTCCCCAGCCTAAACACATCCCACTGCTGGGCACAGGCCTACCAAGACACACATGAGTAGTATCAATGGGCCGCAATACCACCATGCTGGCCCAATTTGGGTTGTAGAGTAGAAACTGTTGCAATAGCGACCGGGCTTAACGTGTTTTCTGTCGCACGGAGAAGTTCGAGATCTCAAAGTTTTGGTCACCCATCCAAGGCTTGACCATAGCGAAGTTAGCTTTGTTTTCCATATCGAAAGCCAAGGCGTACTAGCCACTACGCCACATAGCTCCTCATTGGCAACGATTACAAATTATTGTCAAAAGGTACCTAATTATTTATCACAACAGTTGCTTACATTTCCGACTAAAAACTACGATTTTTTCTCAATAATCTAAAATTTTACCACGTGTTTATACGCTGCTGCAGTAAATTAAACAGCCCACAATAATAGATGGATAATAAAACGATATTTTTAAATTTATTTGACGTCGAATTGATGCTCTAAGGCGATAAACTGATGCTGATAATTTTATTTATAATGTTTGCTTATTTGTTTCATAGAAGTCAGTAAATACTATGAAATGGTTTTCAGGAGGTGTATAACGACGTGTGTATCTCAAATAGAGATGCGCCGAATATCCAAAAGCCGAATACTATTCGGTTTAATTTTAACGAACCGGATATGCGGCTTTGCCGCGTAAACAAATTCTAACATCTACGCTAGGTGTCGCTGTTGGCCAGGTTAAAATAAATGTTTAAAATAAAAATTGACTAGACTTTCATCAACTTAACACACATTTTGTATATAAGATTTATTAACAACCATAATTATACAAAAGAAGTTGTCTTTCAGTCATCTAGCCAAGAAAATAGCTAACCAAATTTATTCGGCACCAAAATCGAATAATTTGGCCAAATAAAAATAGTGGGAAAGATGTCCAATACCGAATACAAAACGTATATTTGGCGCATCTCTAAATTCTCAAGTGTATCTGCAAATCAGCGGTGCTATTATTCATGTGTTCCTGCTTGATTGGTAAGTCAAGCTGAGGCCTTTATTAGATGTAAGTGGATGCAATTCTTAGCGTCAATTCACACAGTTCGGCGCGGAGAGGTTCGTTCCGAGAGCACTTTTCTTTTCACACCAACCGGCGAGGATAGAACGCTCGGAGTCAATCGGCTGCCTGACCTCTCATCTTTTCACACTAAGCGCGATCGGATAAATATCCTATCGAGCATTGCCAATAGTAACAAAAGAAGTGAAACGTAAAAATATACTTTCAAGAAAACGTAATACAAAAACGCTTGTTTACTTATGTACAGTGTGAAGGTCGCTTGCCCCACATTATGTCCGGTGCATGGCAACAGGCCCGCTACCTGTTACATGGGGAAACATGTGGCAAAATGTGGGTGTTTAACACCTCTATCTACCCCCTCGGGGAAAGGCGTGATCGTATTATGTTTCTTTTGTGTTTATGCCTTGATTTAAAAAAAAAATGCTCTCCTCTCAGAGCCGGTCTGTGTGAAACGACGGTAGCAGTCCGCCTGTGTTCAAAATGTGTTTATTTATTTAAAAATCAACAGCCAATCAGGCCAATAACAGATTTTTCATAAATAGGCAAACATTATTGAGCAAACATGTACAGTTTAACAATTAGTATGGTTAAGAAAACCTCAAATTATATAATTATTTTGACAAAATAAAACATGTTAAAGCAAATAGTAAAATTAACTGAACCAAAAATAACGGCACAAGTTTATACACATTAACGCTTATGCTCCAACGCAGACAGGTAAAATTTTATATTGTGGTGAATAGGGAAAACAATGATTTTATAGAAAAAGACTTTTCTACTCTACAATTTACTTCATTCGTGTAAATTGTGTACAAATTAAACATGCATGTGCTTGTATGAATTGTTGACACATTTTCTACTAAATAACAGCTGTAAATACATTTTTATAGCTGACACGCCCTACTTATACACCCCATACTTTGGTGTCATGTCTTCCAACGTGAAAACAAAATAATTTAATATTTATGCGTGAAACTAACACTGTCACATAAAAGCAGTCAACAGCTGCCGACACTTGAGAAATCTTATCCTTAAATAGACCGTACATCTTAAGGATTAGGTTCAAAATCCCAGCAAAGTTGGTCAATGTGGAGACGATCCGTCTTCATTTATGGCGGTTTTAATTTTATGGATGCTATTTAACATGGAAAGTCGATATGTTTCGGGTAAGATTTTATTTTAGAAAGGATATTACCTTTTTCGGTCTTTGTTAATTTAACTAATTGACTTTTGACTTATCTTGTCTGACATCCGCAAGATGTTTGATGACTTGGGAAAATTTTCTAGAGATTTGAGATTGTGGATTATATTTTAATTATCTAATGTCATGTTTTTTTGGTTAGGGTTAGTTAACTCTTTGAAAGCAGTTAACATAACAGCATATCATCACGGTTGTATCTCCCCGCCTAGGCTCCTCTGCCTACCTCTATTTTTTTTTTACATACGACAGGTCAGCTCTTGACCTTCATCTCACCTGATGGTAAGTGACGATGAGGCCGAAGGTGGAAGCGAGCTTCACCTGTAATCCTCAACAACTGAGGAACTGGCTATCTTACCTCTGATTGCCGGAACACAACAATGCTTAAAACATTGTTATTATGGCGACAAATTTAGGTAAGACGGTGGTAGCTAGCCAGGCGGGCTTAGAAGCCCTACCACTAACCAAACCGAGCAGAAAAACTTCTGCCCCCATGGGGAATCGAACCCGGACCTCCCGATCAACACCCGGTGGTGTGAACCACTAGACCAGAGAGGCGGTCTATTTAAGTTTAAAATATTTATTATTTTTATATTTATTTTAAATAAGTACATCAAACTTGTGGATTCGCATTTATTACCCTTAATTCTTAATTTTTATAATCAAATTCAGTCTGTACTGCTTATATTATATTTTAATAGAAATTCAAAATATTTTGCCGAATTTGATTGGGTTTTATATTTTTTTACAATATTACATATCATCACGCCTCTTTCCCCGAAGGGGTAGGCAGAGGTGTTAAATCCCACCTCCCCCCAGCCACATTATATATTTTACCTTAATTTAATTTTAATTCACTAGGCGTTGGATCGATAACGAAGATATTTTTATAAGAGTATCGGTACGGTATCGGTAACGTATCGGCAAAAGGCGTATCGATGCATCCTTAGTTTACAACGACGTACACAATGATTCATGTAGTAGTTATACGCAAATGCAATTACAGTCTCCCGAGAGAGAGCGTGAATGCAAACCCTACGGCGACAGTAGCCAGTTACCGTTGAATTAAAAAAAAATTGTGGGGCTGCCAAAACACTTATTATGTACAGCCCTGCAGAAAATGTGTACACAATGCAAATGTGAATACATATTTCTGCACCTGACTGTACTAAATAGACAGTCCTGACACACGAGCGGTCACCACTGAAACGAGGCGCTATATCAGTATAAGCGACTCTTTGCTGTTATTGCGCTCCTTTCTGGCCATTTTCTCTTTATTTCTGTTTTTATAAACTTACCGTCTGCCTTTGTTTTCATTGTTTTGTTCTCGAATTTTATTCCTATCAGAGTCAGCGTCTGGAGCGGTTGACTCGACGCCAATTATTATATAAATATTAGAATAACAATAATAAGTGGTAATCATAAAATTATAAAACGAGTTATATACAGTAACGATATAAGTTGTTCAAGTTTTAATAAGTTTACCAAAGGCACTATTTGTGCCTTAGTTCTTTAATAAAAATTCAAATAGGTGTGACAAGAAGTTCCTTTATTTATCCGGAATCCACCACATCATACCACCATGAAACGGTACTCAATTCTATATGGACTAACATTGGTATGCCCATGATCACTGGCGAGATATCGAGACTGGAACACTGGGTTGTGGGGAGTAAGGGGAGCCCTGCAACACATAGCCCTGCAGTTTTCCCTAATTCTGCAGGGGATGCGTTCCATCCCCCATTTCTAAAGAAAAGGTTAATTCCATATCTTAAAAAAATATATAATTATATAAAAGATATATTATTATATTCATAAAAAGTCAAATGAAATAAATGTATCAACTGCTTTGCTTGCCTAGCATGTCGTAAAAGGCGACTAAGGGCGTATTGGGTACTGGGTCTGTGATTGTGTAGGCGATGAGCTAGCCACTTGTTACTGCTCTTTCACGATTTTTCATCTGACCAAACCCAATTTTTATATGGCGAAATGTGGCGTTAAGGAACACCTTGGACTCTGCCTACCCCTACGGGGATGACAGGCGTGATTGTATGTATGTATGTATATGCAAGACCTTAAAAACACATCAAACTTTCAACAGTATATTGTGAATCTCCGCGACAGCCCGCCGTGGACTCGCAAATTAATAATGGAGGGCTAATGAATTCGTTGCGTATCGCGTACCGACAGCACCGAAATGCTTAAGTTATTAATTAGCCTGTGAATTTAAAATCAAATATAAAGGCGCCATAATTTTGATGTAGTAGAGTTGGAAAGTCAGGACTACTCGTGCAAGATGTACGCTGGTTCTATCCCCGCATGTACTACTGAGTTTCTTTTCTCCCTACAAACAGAAACAAAGAGAAAATGGCCAGAGAAGACCGCAATAACAGCAAAGAGTCGCTAATACTGATATAGCGCTTCGTTACAAAACTATATGTACGATTACAAAAAATATACGTCGATGAAAGCATCAAATTGCATGCATGTTTTTTTATGAAATTTTTTATTGAAATATCATCATCATCATAATAACCAATACAAGCGGGTCAAAGAATTTCCGCTTCTACCCCTTTGGGGTAGGGGCGTGATGATGTTATGTCATTACCAACAAAGTTTAAACGTTGCGCAATTTTTTACTATGACTAGAGGCACCTCTGTACAGCCACCATAAAAACGCTCATTAATATCGTGAGCAACAATTGCGGCGCAGACAGTACAATCCCCTGCGGTCCGGCCCTGATTTATACCGCTCATTTCCGCCGGCCCACCACTAAATTAACCCGTGTTCGCACGTGTCCGAGTTGCATCGCAATGTGGGATCTTGTACACATGTCTTTATAATTTATTTATTGCATTGATTTCTTGTATTTAATTATTCTGTTTTATTATTGGTGATGCTATTTTTGGTCCGGTTTATGAATATTTTTTATTAAAGAAAGAAGAAAAGATTTATTGACCTACATACTAATAAGAGCTACATTTTTATTAAACTAAACGTCATTATTGGCCAATTAGGACCCGACCTCAGCATGTGCTACAACAGATTACACTGCTGCAGCGCTGGTATTCTGGTCGGGCCTATAAGGGTTAAGACAAAAAGAAAAACACACACAATACGAGATGGATCTTAATAAAATAAATACTGAAGACATAAAATTAACGAAGACTTGGCTGTATGGGCTTTGTTTCCTTTGCCTTCCCTACTGGAACTAATGGTTCTATTTCTCTATTACTATGGCACAGACGTTAAAATACTAACTAAAAATAATGTCAAACAAAAACAAAAAACAATTAAGATCAGCATCAAATAATGATATCAATCTAGCATTTCATTTTGTGCTGGGACTTCTGCTTTGGAATCGAACTATATAGAAAGATGTCTTTATATGATTCTAGGCTCGTCCTCATCCATACAGAGCATTCTATTTCTGACGCATTTAATCGCCTATATATATCTGTACCATTCTGATCTTACCAACGCGGCAACGGTACTTTCCTTTTTACTACTGTTTTATTCTTAATATATATATACTGTTGACTGTATCAGCTCTGTTGTGTGTTCATGGCCTAACCTGATGAGGCTGGCTGGTCGAAGACCAGAGACAGCGGACATTTACGGTTACAGGACTGACACGACGGTCCTTTGTTCTGAACGTGACTTGACGGCGACGAAGACAGTCTATTTTACCAATATTAAGTGATTTTATTTTCGCCAAGACTAAACAAGCTCCACACATCCATTTAAATTTTCGTAACTCTGCTGGATGCAGTTTTTGTCCGCCGCATTCGTGCCTTACAATTCATACCATTCAATTTCAATTTATTTTAATAATGTTAACACCTGTACACTTATTTGCTATAAATATTTGTTATTTGTGGTAGCGGCTCATTACAAGAATACTACCAACCCATATCTTCCCTTGGGTGTCGTAAAAGGCGACTAATGGATTTAGAACTGCACAACATACAACAGCTTGTAGCGGTGACGGGCTCACCACCTTTTACGCTGAGCACATGTGCAGTTACTGCTTGGTGAAGCGCGGAATGTGGCAGTGGCCTGCTTTTGCAGTGCCTTTAGCTAGTCTCTGACTAACCCTAAGGGGATAAAAGTTGTGATTATATGTATGTATGTATTAGAAATTGTCAAGGACAGACCTCCTTATATTACCTACTTTAATATTTGTCGTTTCTTTTCTGTTCTTTCAGTTTTTATTGTATTTTTATTATTTTATTTATTTTACGTTTTTCTCCCAAATCCGCCTTTTCCTTCGGCTGTCCACGACAGAAATCATCAATTACTTCGACAAATATCGTGATTTCAACTTAATCCTTACAAAATCATTGGAAACCCAGAAACGCCACAAATAAACATTTTCGCGACAATCCTTAACTTCCTTTGGAGATGAAGCTTATAATAATAGACTCAAGCGAATCTGTTATAGCTAAATCCAGCTTCTATTCAGTACTGGGTAAGGTAGATAATGGCGTGTGTTAAAATGATATGTTAGTTTTGCGTAAATCCCTAATTTGTGAGGCAGTTAGCGGTAGACCGAGGTAATGGCGGTGTTTGGGGTATGTTGACTCAGGCTGTTTGCGCCCTTGTTACGTTCGACCGTTAGCGAGATTTGAGCCTGATACCGGATTAGGGGAAGAACCCTAGAGCTTAGACGTGAGCGGGAAATAACAGAAATAAATATTCAAGAATCACCTTTTTTTTATTTGTCCAACTGTTAAACCCAGGATTTTAAGATTACTGGATATTTGTTTTGGCTGCCTTCAAAAATATTAATTACTATGCTTGTTTTATGGATCCCTTCAAGTTAAATGGCGGATATATAACCAATACTAAGCGCCACGTGCGGGAAATTTAGAACCTAGTTTAAGGGCGTCTTGCAGGAAATTTAAATCTCGATTTAAAATTCCTGCAAGTGGGCCTTAATCTCGATTTTGTCAATTTTTGACAGAAGAGCCATAGTAAAAATGGCAACAAATGACGGAATCGAATTTTAAATCTCGATTAAAATTTCTTTCAAGTGGGTCTTAGAGTGAGTCTTTTGATCCGTAGTCAAAGTAACCAAAAGTTAAATTCTAGAGCAAAAGCGTCAATGGAAACGCCGAAATGTGTGACGTCAGCTTGAAAAATTGTGGAATTTGCGATGGAAATTCAAAGCAATATACATCAGCAGTGCCGCCAGTCGCCATGTCAATAATCCCAGCACCGTGTTGTGATTTATTTTCAGTTAAATATAAACAGGTTGTTCAATCCAAATATATGGTGAAGTCGTTCGTTCAGGTTGATCAATCTGAAATCTATGGTGAATTTTCTTCGTACACATCCAGAAAAACGCCTACTATTTCGAACATATTATTATGTGCGAACTACTATTTCGTTCATATGTACGAAATAGTAGCCGTTTCTCTTCTGAAATCTATGGTGAATTTTCACCATACACCATATAAAAAACATCCGTGTACACTGTTTCTTCTCAATATTCCTGCTTCTTCTTTAACATCAAAAGTTACAAGATCCCCTCGTATTACGAAAGATAAGATAAGAGATAGATAAACAAAATTTAAGAGTGCCATGCCATTATTGAAATAAGCAAATCAGAATTATTCATTTTATCGTCTCAATATTTAAAACAACAAAAGCAAAAGATATCAGTCTGTCGTCTCGCCTACCGCCCGTCTGTCGTCCCGATGCCTGTCAATTAGAACTGCGTCAGCCCCGCGAAGTTTTTGTACAGGAGACAGAATGTCTTATTATAGTTCTCTTGATGGACGATTGAAATGTCACGTAAATTATTGTCTCATAATAATTGGTTGGATATTGCACATCTGTTCTCCTCAGCCAATATACGTCCCACTGCTGGGCACAGGCCTTTCTCATGGAGACAAGGAGTATGTGTCGTTACACCACAACGCTGGCCCAATGCGGATGAGTGGGTAGAAACGGTTGCAATAACGACCGGGAACAACGGCTTAACGTGCTTTCTGAAGCACGGAGGAGTTCAAGATCCCAAAGTTTTGGTCACCCATCCAAGGCCTGACCATGGCGAAGGTAGCTTTGTTTTCGATCGAAAGTTTAAGCGAACTAAACTCTACGCCACCGAGCTCCTCGCAAATTTTTATCTCCTGTGCTTGGGGAAGCGAAAATGGAAAAAATCTATTATTTTGCGAAGGTGACAAAAATGTGAAGGCAATTGTTTGATATAGAGTAAAGACATTACTTTTGAAAAGGCTACCCACACATTAATTAACACAGATTTATTTATCTTGCTTAGACATTTTTTTTTCACTTTTGTACGTAATTTTTTTTTCATCAAACTTACTGCGGGCCTATAAATTCATATCATTTATTCCTTTTATTGTTGGTTAAGTAATCTGATTGACTATAATAAATACACCGGTTTTTCTTCTTTACCGTATTTTAGTTTTACTAAGATGGATATCAAGAAAGAAGTAATATTCCTTGAGGAATTGTTTTCGATACACATGTATATAATATTCTACTTAACTACTGAACAGTATTGTGTTCTCCTTTTGTAACTTTTACGAGACCATTATGAGCTTTCTACGAATCCCTTAATAAAAGGACATGTGCACTTAGCAAGCATAAAGTGATTTAAGAGGTGAACGGGAAGATAAAGGCAAAATTGACCCTCAGAAGGATAACTCAGGAGACCCGAGCAAAACTAACAAGGTTTCGTATTTTGTACGAACTATCGATAGTGGAAACACTCCGATTTATAGCAAACTTGTACCATTGAAGGTTCTTCAATGTTTCTTTTGGGAACCCTTTGTTCTCTTTATTGCTTTCTGTTTCTCTGAAATTGTTTCGCCTATCAAGTGGCGACTTCCTAACACTATCAGAGGAAGTCATAAATCGGGAGTCGTAGTTTATGAGCCCGCAGAGACTTGATAAAAAATTTGAATGGGAATAAAGTGATCCTCTTGAAAGGCCAAATGTGCTAACGAAGTATTTTTGTTGCGCTAATAAATTGTTTCCCCGGAATTCTAAATTAGATGCGTCAGCTTTCAATCTACTATAAAAACAATGACTCGTTTTTGTATATTTCTCGAGTACTTTTAAAATGGATCTGATTGCTAGCGTTCCAAAATCTGATTGCTAGCGTGTACAGTGGAACGAACCATCGTTTATCAGATTATATGAATAAATTTGATAACGAGGCTAGAAAAGAAAAAATACATTTCTGATTTGTAGTTTAAATCGTAATTAATAATTGTTTTTAAGATAAAAGAATTCGTTACCTTCCTAGAGTTTTCAGTACTTTTCATCGGTTGTAAGTCAAAAACTGGCTTATTATCCGTAATGAGTGAAGCATTCAGAATAATAACAAAGTTGGCTTTTTTTGCTCTCGATCTTTTAATGCTACTATCCCTAAACAAGAGCAGAGAAACTTAGTACAAACTAGAAACAGCAAATTTCAGCAGCTTTCTAATCGCTTACAAATTTCCGTCACGTGCGCACTCCATCGAAAACTTTACAATGCGGATGATTAATGACACTTGTCTGTTTTGTAAATAATTTATGGAGGGGGAGGGACAGGGGACAACGAGGTGACGGGCTCGGAAGTAATACGGGTGATTACTGCAGGAGGCGCTTACAAACGATTTTTGGTCAAGTCAGACTTCATATATATTCTAATAATTGTTACTGCATGGCTATTCAAATTTTCAATAAGTTGCCACTTAGTATGACCCAACTTCCATTCCATAAATTTAAAAAAGTATTATTTAGCACAATACTGCAGAAAATGTATTACCAATTAAGTGACTTTTTTGATGAAACGTTTTGACATTGAAATACAATATGAATGCATGTGTGTAATTGACATTGATTTACATAATTTTATTGAACTTTACTTTTAACTGTGACATTGCTTCAAATCCAATTATTTAGAAAAATTTTTCATGACTACTTTTATTATATTAACTTGTAACGATTTATCTTGTACAATATTTGCACGCTGACTGTATCAGCAAAATATGTCGGTGTCTCTTTGTGTAACATCTATTGTGACCATATTTAAGCAAATAAAGTTTCATTTCATTTCATTTCATTTCACGTATACACAATATGGTGGCAAAGAGGAATAGCGAAGAAAAGATGCGTGGGCATAATTTATCTTAGTCACTTCTTAGGAAAATATTTGTTCACGAACAGATAGCTAGTAAGTGAGTGTTGATTTTGCTAGTCATCGTCCTCAGCCTATATACGTCCCACTGCGGAGCACAGGCCTTCTTCATGGCGAAACACATGAGGACTATGTGCCGTAACACCACCACGCAGGCCCAATGCAGGTTGGTGGGTAGAAAGGGCTGCAACAGCAGCCAGGACCAACGGCTTAGCGAACCTTGCGAAGCACGGAGGAGTTTGAGATCACAAAGTTTTGGTCACCTCTCCACGGCCATAACGAAGGTAGCTTTGCTTTCGATATCGAAAGAAAATGTACTAACCACTACGCCACTTTGCTCCTTAATATTAGAAAATGCTAGTGATACAGGAGAATGGAAGCGGAAGACATGCAGTGCCGATCCCAAATGAAATTGTGACAAGGATGATCAAAATGTAGATGATTCTCAATTGCAAGATTGGATACCGATATTCGCAGGTAGGCTGGATCGAGGATCCATACTAGGGCACTTCAGCAGTGTGATTTCAAGTAGTGGACGACTGAAGGTTGATACCATGATATTCAACAAAAATAATTCTAAACTTATGATTTCAATACATCGTCATCTCATACAAATGTTTCATCTTGTTTGAATTTCACAATATAAGCAGTTTGCCATGACGATTTCCAGTTATTGAACTGATAAGTAAGGAGTGGAGTAG
Source organism: Parapoynx stratiotata (assembly GCA_910589355.1). Taxonomy (NCBI): domain Eukaryota; kingdom Metazoa; phylum Arthropoda; class Insecta; order Lepidoptera; family Crambidae; genus Parapoynx; species Parapoynx stratiotata. The sequence continues at coordinate 16,879,366 of OU342464.1, forward strand.
ACAATTTCGTATTCTAAATTATTTTCAGATGCTTTGACTTGTCCTTAGTGTGTTATTGATAACTTTCTGTTGAATTTAGGTCAGTGTTTCTTGGAAAAAATAGTAAATATCGATATTACTTAAAAAATTAAAAATGTGTACTTCAGAGGCCCTTCGTTGATGTCCAACATCTCTTCTATACCTACGAACCTTCCTCTTTCATCCCATTTTCACAGAAAAGACATGTTACTCAACATAATCACATTGCACCAGTTGGAAACAAATACATAGTATTATCAGAGTTAGTATTCACGTAGCACGTAATTGACCATGTCACGTACGAAGCAGACGCCTTGTGTCAGATAAATAACATGCATGGCGACAAATAAACTATAGAATCAAAATACAAGACGAGAAGAATAGGACAACGGTAATTTGATGGAGAAATAAATGTTGTATAGAAAATAAACTAAGCAACGATCGTGGTCTAGGAAAGATTGGTTGGGTGTTAAGCAGAACTGAAAATTTTAGAAATATGGACAATGGAAGATGAAGAAAAGTAAAAAAAAATACGGCCAAGACAGATGTTGCGTTACCACTAAATAGAATCTCTGCGGTCCGATCATTACTTACAGTCCTCAGTATCTCATGTGTCACAAGTTGGCACAGCGATCCCGTTTGTGACGGGTACCAAGGGATTTAGAAAAAAACACAGTTGCAGGATGCCAGTCTCAGTTATATCACGCGTTCTAGGAGTCTTTAGCCACTTAACATCATGTGGGCACTTTGCTTGACTAATGTATAAAAAAATATTTTCTTTCGTGTTACTTACATTCACAGAAACCGCACAATGTAATAAGCAAAATTTACATATTTTTGATGGCTACTTAATGATTACTACAAAATGAATACCCATGTTGAGAAATAGAGACGCGAAATATTTTTGCAATACAGTAAATATTTTATGACACTAACCACTTAAGCAAATTAGACATAGAAATAAATGTACACATACAGAAATAACAAACAACTGTCTAAACATCCATGGACCGATGAACAAAGAGCAATTAACTATGAAAACTATTTCTAAACAGCACAGTGGACCGGCGGTGTCAATTTACAGACAAAAAATTTTGACGTTTAGCAGTGAAATGTGTCGTCGTGTCGCGAATCGGACAGCTCTCAGGGCTGTTGTAATGGCATTTTACTATAAAACTGTTTAATTTCAATATATAAAATAATATTTTATTTAAAGGTTCTTTGGAAAACTGCATCCACCAAAAGATTAAAAGAATGTTTGTTTGCCAGTTTAGTTATAAAATATATAATAATATTTGTAGGTGAAATCGTAACAATCGATTACGTTTCCTATATGGGGATGTAGACGTAATGATTTATTATGGTATAAAAATATTATCATACAGCTTTAAGAGAAATTATTAGGTAGGTACTTTCTATGAAATATACTTTACAATGTAAGATATTGTAAAGCTAGCAAAGAGAATAAATAGGCACTACTCTGAAAGATGATAAATTGTCATCAGAAAATGAATAAAGGTAATGTTTACCAAATGTGTAAGTTACGTCACTTATAATCATAGCGCTTTAATTTGATTGTCGGTCCGTTAAGTAAAGTAGTCAAAAAGTAAAATCAAAACGTATTTGCAAGTAAATGTGAAAAGAAAGCATTTATAAATTTATTAAGATATGCAGTGGGCAATTAAGTCAGCACTAATATTTCGAGGCACTTTAGTACACAGTGCACTGTCAATGTAGGACCATGTCAAAATTCCATAATAGATTTTTACCCAAACAAGTTAGACATATAGTGCTAACACAATTGAGGAATTTCGAATGTTTATGGATAGTCTGACAAAAAGTTTACTGTACAATACACATACAAAAAAGTGTTCAAATTCAACGAAGTAAAAAGTTTCATTATTAATAATTAAGTAGTTTCTGTCAGCCCTAGAGGCGCTGTCAGCGCGGGGACGGCGCGTCAGCCGGCTGACACACAGACGACAGCGGCCCAACCACTGTGCGCTGATTAATGCTCTGCGGACGAGAGATTGCGTATGAAATTGCTGTTTTTAAAACATCCGCAACGTGAGCAGAATAAGTAATAGCCACTTGTTATGTTGCGCCGGAATATTTCAACAAAACTATACTTAGCGGGCGTATTTTGTGTAACACGTTATGAGATATTTTGTGACATAAAAAATAATGGCCTGCATCTTGGGTTGATCTTAATAATAAAAACGTGAATTAGCCTCCGTAATGGCAAGATTGAAGCGAATAAAAAATTTGGGCGTTATTGATGAAGGACGAACGAAACATTACCAAAATTTGTACTGCTTATTTTACCGAAATTATTTTACGTTAGAAATACTAAAATATTATTTATGAAGAGTATAAAAATTTGCAATGTGAGTAAAAGTATTTGAACTACTTAATAAAACAAATTGTATTACTACTAGACTTACTATTATTAGTATTAGTATTACTTTTTAATGTATTTGTGTTGTGTGTGTCTAGCCAATCAGTATAGTTGTTATAAAGTTTTTCTATGAACACGTATAAATTCCAACAGTAGATACTCATCTATGACATACGGCTGTAGTAACAATGGTGATTTACGCACACCGAGAGTAAGATAACTTTTGTATATTAAAAAAAATATATAATTCCAATTTGACATAGGTTATACCCCTACGTGTTCATACATCTGTTGAAATAAAATTTAGTATACCGCAAATGATAATGACGGTAATTGAACACAAGAAACCACTTAGCAACTCATCAAGCACTTGTCTTACCACAGAAACGTTATATTTTTTGCCCAATTTAGCGAACAGAAGTTTCTGACCTCAAGTGCGATTTCCTTCGGAGAAAAAGCTTAGTTAAAACTAAAAATCCTTGAAAGGGAACGTTTAAAATTTATGACAAATTTACGAGTCGCCCAGGGCACTCTCGACCCGACCCGTGGCGTCTCGTTTCCGCCAAATTCACTCTGGACATAACCGTTTCCCTTTCGTGAATATAAAAATTTAGCGGCGCACAGTGGGTCGTAGCACTGAATTATTGGCCTACGCTCTTTCGGGAGTACGTTTTATTTGGTTGTGCGATCGTTTGTAATGACGATTTATTGTATATGTATGTATTCGTGATGAACAAATTTGTTTATTTACTCGACAACGTTGGGCCTTAGATGTGGAAATAAATTATTATTGTCGTTACTACAGGGTCATTATAGCAAAATAGCCGTAGATTTAGAGGCTTATTGACACGTTTAGCTGTGTTATTATACTAAAACTTTACTGCGACTGGTTTTAATTAGCAGACCAGAGATAATGTAGGCTTAGAAGAGAAACATAAAATTAATGAGTTATTAAAATTAAAATAGACAAAGTACAGGCGTATATTTTTATTGGGTTTCATGTTGTAATGCCTATTAGTTGCGCCCACATAGACAGCCATTTGAGAACGTAGATTGAGGGGAGCTTAAACAAGTAATATTTTATGAGTAACTTAAGCTGATCTTTGCTTTCTATCTTGCGTTTAATTATTGATTTCCGAGTTGTAAGTTACGACTTTATTCCATTCGTAAGTTTGATTTTAGTAAATTAATAAATCAGTAAATATTTAATTTAGGTAAAATGGTTTTTGAAGGTCTTAAACATAATATATTTTTTTTTAACAATAATCTTTATTGCAATTAAAAAAGTGTACAAACATGAAGTTAATAACATTGTTTGCAAGGGCGACCATATATTTAAAATTCCAGTCAATCCACGAATAATAGTGTTATAATAAAAAATAGACACAAGGTGAAAATATGATGATAATAACATATGGTAGGTTTTAAATAATTTATTTAAAACGCATAGTACCTACTACCTATACATCCCTCATCGAGGTTTTCTATCGGTTTTCAGGTGAAAGAGCAAAAGTAACTTCTCTTATTTGTGATTTGATTAAAGTATCCATTTGTGATTATTTTTATACTCAAAAAACACTTGCGCTATAAAAAACTGTCATTGAAAACCGAGCCCTCAAAAGAGAGCGTTCTGCGATCGGCGCGATATCAAATCGGTTAAAGTTATTACAGCTATAACATAAAGCGGTCCTAAACAATTACGGTGCAGCCAAGTTGGGTTGTTACATAAAGCGGTAAGTGGTGTATTAATACCCGGGTTGGGTTAATACATGGGCGCATTAACGAGGAATATCAGCTGTATTAATAGCGCATCATCGAGATAGCCTCGCCCCGGACCGGGAACATTCGCTTTAGCTTTTATGACCTTTTAGGAGTACCGTATGAGATACGTGATATATTTTACATTCATTTTTTCCGTAATGGAACCGCGCGAGGCAAAATCAAACAGGGTTAAATAGAATTAAATTTTATGCGTAATAGAATTTTTATTAGGCATGGTTTCGACATAATAGGCGGGTTGCGTTTGGTAGTAAATAACGAGGTGTCTGCATTGTATTTATGACCGGCTATAAAATAGCTAGATAAATATTTACCGGCAGCATGATCATAATGTTCTGTTCTATAATATAATAAAACAGTAATTTTATTGTTATCCAAGTGTTCTATTATTTTTATTAATGGATTTGGATTTTTGACGTTGATTTATTGTGAGCTGTTTTATGTTAAGATATTTGAGCAAACGCGTTTAGTAGCTTTGTATTCGGTTATCATAGAAATAATTATTAAAATTATTTAGCATGTAGGTTGGCTATGTTATAACAACCAATACATTACAACAACCAATAAAACCAAGAAGAAAAAAAAAAAACTCAGTAACATAGAAAAACTGGTTTAAACACTAATATAAAAAAACACGAAATACCACAGCAGTACACAACAGACAGGAATTCATTATTAGTATAGTTTAGTCAGCAAATATTTTTTTTATAAATACATATTATTAATAATGTATTCTCCAGTATTTATTTCAGAACAAAGAGGCTTTTAGAGTATTTGTACAGATTTATGTTAACAGCTGTTGAGGCATGTGGTAGATTTCGGTAACAACTTTCTGTATGTATTCTTTAATCAGCAATTTTATGATAATGAGCACAATAAAACGTATAATCAGCGTCACGAATAAAATATAAATAAATCTGAACTGTTGTTCAAATTCAGTAGGCGATTGGTAGTTTGGTATAGCAGGGCGTGGTAAAGTAAATAACAAGTCCAAACTTGGTGTAAAGATGTAGAAAATATATTGTTATTAAAAATTATACGCACTCTCACAATAAACACTTAAAAGGTTTATGTCGAACTATATACACACACATTAAGAAGAGTAGCAGAGGAAACCAGAGATATACTAAATAAGGATGTAAACATACACTTAGATATTGAGCTGATTCCTGCAAGCCAATGCAACGCAGAGGAAAATTTCTCGGCTTGATGACAGCCGCGCTTTACCGAAATGCTGCGCGCGTTGATATCAGATGCTACTCTTTGGTACACGTGTGAGGTTGTATATGTAATAAAATACTAATAGATATTAGAAGCTTCAATGTCAAATGTGGAGTGTGCGCGCAGAGCAGTTTGTAATAAATACATGTTAATATATTAAATAATATGTAAATACGTGTAGGAAAAGTAGCGTACAGTAGTAACTATAGGCAAGAGTTCTGCTAATTTTGAAACTTAGCATTCGCTGCTTCATTATTATGTACAAAAAAACGACACTATTACAAATATTCCCAACAAAAGTAAATAAGTAAACAAATAATTAATTCAAGCTACACCACAATCCTCGAAACGAGGACGCGCGAATGAGCGTTTTTTAATTGTCACCTACGGACCATTTTTATGTAAATCGGCTGTGACGGCGCCGGTTGTCACGCGCGTTGACAGCACGACAGTTGTGACACGGTGACAAGTGACAGGTCGTCGTCCGGCGGGCAATTTGCGACCGAGCGGCTGCAACGGGAGAAATATTATTTTTTGTTTTATGTCCACGTCATTTTTGCACCGACACACTGGGATGACAATCGGAATTTTAATTTCTCATATTAGTAGGAGCCGAGTTTATGTATGAGCAGGTTTTCTTCGGGTATTTTGCGATTTTAACGTTTATTGTAAAATACGAGCGTTGGACTTACACGTAACACACGTCATGATCACTTCTCACGTCTGTATCTTCGAAACCGTAAGCAGAGGTTGACATCCAAATATCTGCTGATTTGTTAGGATCCCAAGGTTTAATATTGGGTCCTTACCTATGAAATTGGTGTGTTTTTTCTCTCTTAGTATTTTGTCTGTAACTATTAAGATTCAGAGTATTCCTAAAAATTACCTCGTCTAAAAATAGACTATATTTTTGAGCTCTTTTGATTTGTTTTGATAATTTGTTGTAAGTTTAATTGTGTTAAAATTGGACACGGAGACAACTCTTTTTAAGTGCCTCCCGAATACATTATTTTATTTGCATTCACTTAATAACGATAAATAATTTTTATGAAGTGTGATATTACACATATTACTAAAGCTTTTCTTATGATACATACATGCTAGATATTATTATCTCTGGATTTGTCGTTGTGAAGAAAACTGAAAAAATTTAGTATGAAAAATGCAGAATTCCCCAAAATCTCCACACAAAACACCAATTTCATAGATAAGGACATAATAGATGGTGACAAGGTGAGCTGGCAAAGTGAGCAGTGATGATGCCGCAGGTGGATATTGAAGAGAATTGAAAGACTGACATTGTTGTAAGATGTCTCTGGTGTATGCCCACCATTTAAATTTTAATTAAACTCCGGTACTTCCAGTTTATGATTTACTATATGTGCGGTTTAAGGCATGGCATGGCAACGTTTAACAAGTGAAAAAAGTAAGAAAATATCAATGAAGTGGTAGGTAGTTTAACTAGCAAGCATTTCCTGGTAGATAAGCTAACAAGATTTCTATCCTCGAGTTTCCAACTAAAATCAAAGCGCGAGTGACGTGGTCATGCTAGTATCTGAACATGATTTATCACAATGAGTGTACCTATTACTTGAGCAATATTCGCCAAGACAGCATCAACCCTTCCTTCATTCATTCTGCAGACTGTATCTTCCTCCATATGTATGGAAGGTAGACTTCCGAGAGTCGTACGTACTATCAGATACCTGTTCCGTGACTTTTTATACTTCCGAAACACGTACAGACCGAAAATCCTTTGTGTACAGCGAATGTTGTCACAGAATGTCGTAGCGTAAGATAGTGAAGATGGAAGGTTCGTTGTCACCGGATATGAGCTAAGAGAAACATTTATCCCTCATAATAATGTTGACATAACCTAATTCTTATTTAAATTCTGTGTCTTCTGCAATAGGAGTATAATTTTTATCGTTATCAGCTTATATCTCTAATAAAAATTATTGTTTTTGAATCATTATGTTTATCGAAGTCCTGTCTTGTCCACAGCATATATACGACCCACTGCTGGGCACAGGCTTTTCTCATGGAGAAACACATGATGAGTATGGGCCGTACCACCACGCTGGCACAATGCGGGTTGGTACTGATCCCGCAATAGAAGCCTGACGCTCATTTGCGATAAGCTAATTAATTTAAGAGAAACATTCGTTTTATTTATTTTTTTCAAACACAAATGCTCTTCGTTCATCGTCATCACCAACCAATACTTGCCCAAAATCATTGGTCCACATAGCATAATGTATATTACTACTATATGCACCTATATCTATCCTTGGCAGCTGTTATCCAATCATAGCCTATCCTAGCTTTTAATAATTTTATTCTACATTACATAACATATCATCACGCTTCTTTCCCCGAAGGGGTAGGCAGACATGTTAAACACCCACATTTTGTCCCCATGTAACAGGTGGCGAGCCCGTTGCCATGCACCGGGCACACAATGAACTGTACATAAGTTTTATTCTACCTCAGTGGTACAGCCGGTGGGATCGAACCCGCGAGTCCCGCGGCCTCTTGAACGAGCAGATTCGATTCTACATTTTGGCAAATAATGAAACCCACCTGATAGTAAGTAGCAACAGTTATAACAATTGCTGCCTGAAATCACAGTGTAAAAAAAACCAGAAGACCTAAAAGACAACCTTCTACATGGCATCATATCGTAAACCTAGCATTTAGCTCAAGAGCGTTAGCTCCGTCCCCGGCCACTCTTCTTTCATATTTTGAATGCTGGGGGCTATAAGAATTTACGCATCACTTAGCGACGGTAATAGGACCATAAAATGTTATGAGCACTCAACCCTCTCAGTTCTTATGTATTGACTTTTACGTTCAATTTTTCCTGTAAAAGTGTGAATACGAAGTTACAATATATCTTTACTAATATTATTAATGGGATCGTGATACGCTGTTTTTAAAGGAGACCGATCGGATCTAAACGCATTTCGAGTACCTTTTTATGCTGTGGAAAATGCGATTGGAGCCTTAATAGCGGGATTGTGAGACGAACGTTAAGAGAAAATGCTGGCGGCACAGAGTAAAGAAGGAATAGAGCATAAGGTTCCTAAGAGCGAAATTCATACAAATTTTGATAGAGTTGGCACTTGGCAAACGTGTGTCGAGTTGACGAAACAAAAATTTAGAACAATTCATTATATAGCCATCTGGACACTCGAAGATATTTCGCATGTCCACATAGTGAAACTCAAATCAAATCACATTAGTTTTCTCCAACTGGACATTCAGTTTTTAACGCTATAATCTGGTTAATCGCTTATTGGTTTCTGAAAAACTGCCTCACTTTAAAAAACCTAGTTAGTTTCTATTGGCAACAAATATCTTCTTCTTCTTGCCCTTTTCCCACTCTAGGTGGGGTCGGCACAACATGTCTTCTTCTTCCATTCTCCTCTGTCACTCGGCAGCAACAAATATGTTATCAGGAATATAATAATATGGGCGGAAAGTAATTATTTGGTCAGCAGAATATTTCATTGGGCAGCAATATGATTATTTGGGCAGCAACATTATTAATTGACCTGCAACATGTATGAAATCTAGGAAAAGGATCATTGAAGGATCGAGGATCAAATCCTAGGAAATGTATTCTGATAGATATAAGGTAAAGGTTCATTTATTCTGCCCCTTAAAAACAATATCTGTGTCATCAAAACACAATATTAAACAATTTGGCAGCAGAGAAAACGTTTAAATTTATTCGCTGAGGTATTTCGCTGGCCAATTTAGAAATATTGGCTGCCCATAAGTTGCTGACCAATTAGTTATATTAGCTTAGCAATTATTTCTTAGCTGGCCAAAGTTTGAATAATTTATATTTCAAATAAAGCAAACTTATGAATCAAAAAATAGTATGATGATTTACTAATATAAAGAAAATTATACGTATACCTACATAGCTAGGTACTAGATACTCATAACATAATATAATACATAGCATAATACATAAAAGCGTGAAAATCAAAATATTATACATGATCATTTAAAATCATCACTTCAGCTTCAGAATCAAATAGAACAAACATAATTTAAGATATTATCATCAAAATTCAGCAACAAAGTTCGTCAAGAAAATTTGACTGACGAGTAGACCGTAGGTACAAAAGAACCGAGAACACAACCCAATCAAAATAAAGCATTCAATACACGTTACCAAGCACTCCAATATGTTTACATTTACGAATAGTTTGAAATTATTGCTGACGTTTGGACTAAGCCTGAAAAAAATTTCTTTGAAGCTAATTTCGAGTACAGACATAGTTGATCGCAGTACGCTAAACAACCACATCAATAACACACATCAAACAAAAACAAATATCGTATACAATAACAGCAGAATGTATTAACAATAAATCATTTCTAGCTTGAAACACGATTGAGTAATAAATATCAACGAGTTTAATGTTCCCGCGCAACACGCGATAACTGTCAAACGCGGCCGCCATGTTGGCCGCCATTTTGATTTATGCCGTTATTATTGAGAACTGTCAATAGGGCGTCGAGTTGCGAAAGGGTTAGATGTAGGGAAGTTGTATTGATGAAAATTGATTTCACCTATTAATAACATGTCACATTTCAAAAAGAATGCTATGGGTGTACCTACATGGGTGTCCTAAAATAAGAGAATGAAGACTTAATAAGTGATAGACTGATTAGATGGCTGTATGAAATATCGTTGACATAGACCATTCCTCTCAATTTCCATCTAGCACAAATCAAGAGCTCGGTGGCGGAGTGGTTAGTACGCTTTGGCTTTCGGTATCGAAAACAAAGCTACGTTCACTATAGACAGGCCTTGTGACCAAAACTGTGTGATCTCGAACTCCTCCGTGATTCGGAAGGCACGTTAAGGCGTTGGCCCCAGTCGCTATTGCAACCTTTTCTACCCACCAATACACATTGGGCTAGCTTGGTGGTATTATGACCCAAACTCTTCATGTGTTCCTCCATCAGGAACAAATGAAGGGTATGGGCCAACCACTGAAATCTGTGAATCGCAAACAAACTCTGGATCCCCTCCTTCTAGCAAACAACTGATGTCAGGACTAAGATAATGTTTATCGGTAAGGTGGGAACACTCCAATCAGAACACCACATACTAATGCAATTGGCATTATGCTACAGGCAGAGGCGTAAATGAATTTTAGAAAAATTTGTTAGTGCATTAGAACGGCGTCGTCAAACAGACAAATCCAATGCACTAAAAACAGAAATCTCGCGAATCCACATTTACAATCTCACTGCAAAGAATTTTGTAAAAGTGTATTTCACCAAATGACCTCATTGTGGTGATAAAATGCAAATATTTCAGCTAAAATAAGCCGAGCCACTGCCAACGTTAGTTAAGATTATCTGAGCCACTTTGGACGAGCGTTTTACTAGCCCGATATGTGCCAAATTACCTCATAGATAGGCTTGTAAAAGTTACGAGGTTTGTAGATTGCTTGGTCCATAATGTAACGTTTGATGTCCAAATGAACACATACATTGTACCAGTATTTTTTCTTTCATATTTAAGGTCAAGGTCGCTGAAGGTCGTTGGATGCGACCGGCGCAGGACCGCGGTTGTGGAGATCATTGGAAGAGGCCTATGTCCAGTGGACGAGTTGAGGATATTTATTTTACAATTGTTATGGTTAAATTGTGTGAGTGGTGATTAAGGAAGGGAGTGAGTGTTGACATGCCGAGTGATAGGAGAGAGTGGATAAGAAAGACATGTACCCCGAACCTTGCCATTTAATATATTTAAATTGCTAAAATTATTTGCATCAACTTAGTAAATGGTTCTTTTTATATATCTGTTTTTTTTATTTTGAGGATTTTGGTGGCGAAGTGGTTAGTACGCTTTGGCTTTCAATCGAAAACAAAGCTATCTTCGACATTGTAAGGCCTTGGATGGATGACCAAAACTTTTTGATCTCAAGCTCCTCCTTGCTTCGGAAGGCACGTTATGTCCTTGGTCCCGGCTATTGCGTTCGTTTCCACCCAGCAACCCGCATTGGGCCAGCGTAGTGGTGTTACGGCCCGCAATCTTCTTGTGTTTCTCTATGAGGAAGGCCTGTGTCCAGCAGTGGGACGTATATGGGCTGAGGACAGACCGACTGACTATCTTACCTATTAACTTAACTTTGTCATATTACTTTTAATTGCTTAAAAATATTTTTATTTATCTGTTCTTTTATTTCGTAAAACTTGCCAAAACCATTTTCTGATTATGAAAAAAAAATGAATTTTATTGCTCACCATTTAATTAACCGATATAACATTATTAACAACAGTATAATTGGCGGCCTTATCGCTAAGAGCGATGTTTTCCGGACAACCATTGTATGGATTGGCAGTTAGAATGATATATATTATATCTCTGAGCAGCAACGTTTGCCTATACATAATATTTCCCGATTCCATCCTTCGCATCACTGATTGATGAGTTGACAATAACGAACATTCTATTTCAATTGATAGTTGACTCCACTTGGGACGGAACGGGCTACTTATTGTTTTATGGGAATTCCTCTCGGGCGCGGGGATACTTACTTTATCGGCTAGTAATGAGAGACTTGATGAGGCTGGTTCTTTTATAGACACCATTTTTTTTTTTTATTTATTTATTAAACAAACATTGCAATTTGCAATTTACAAAATAAATACAGAAGTCCCACAAAACTATTTACACAGTTTGTCTGTGGGATCAAGAATCTCCAGCTTAGATTAACAGAAAACAAAACTCAAAAACTACTAAGTTAGCTGAGCAATGCTTTTTAAGATTTTTCTTAAATACATTTTTTCTTGTTCCCGGCGTATGTCCTCGGGCAAACTATTCAACAGGTAAGGTACCCGTTTCTTTAATGTTCTATCACCATAATAGTTATTTACTTTAGGTACCTCAAATTTGCCCGCAGACATTGACCGGGTACAATAACTATTATTGACCAACTTATTGATTACCCTGTTATAGAAGATATCAGAATACCTACGAAAAAATACCTCACTTGTACTTTTTCGTAGTTCATCAGCTTTTTTAAGAGTGCTATATATATGTTGCAGTAAGATAGATAAATCCGTAATATATGTAGTTATATCGCAAATATAATCAAATACCTGAACATACATACGACAGCGATTCATTACTAGGAGTATCATACTAGGGATATTTTTTTTCATGTTTAGTGTTATGTTCAAATCATATAACTTTAGTTTTGTGAAATAATTGTGTGGAATGCGAATCACAATCTACATTGAACTGTAATGAAAAAGGGTCGGTTAGAAAATGTCCAATATCTTCAAAATTAGTTGACATTTTCCTTTGATGATGGTATGTAGCCTATAGCCTTTCTCAATAGGCTATTCAACACTGAAATATTTTTACAAATTAGAACAGTAGCCTAGCCTGTAGCTTCAATTGGTGGAACCGAAAATTTACTCATACTCTATTATTAGAAGCAAATTTCATAGTAGCGTAAATTTTCCATTATTTTTCTGGGAGGCGTTAATTAAATTTTGTAACATTAACCCGCATGGCACCCGTTCCCATGGGAATATCGGAATAAAAGACTATCTGTGAACCAAATTTCGGTTAAATTGGTTCAGTAGTTTTGACGAGAAAGCGAGACAGACAGAGTTACTTTCGCATTTATAATATTAGTATGGATTCCTAAGGATAATACTATATTACGTCTTTGTCTGTTTTACTGCGACTTAAGTATACATTGGGTGGCATACTTAAATAAGAAAATAAACATTGAACGTGAGGAAAATAAGTTCAATTTGAAATAAATTGCGTCAAACTAAAGATATAGGGTAATTATTCACTGTCAATCAACACCAAGGGCTTGGCAAATTATAACTTCACAAAGTGTTAATCATAAAAAATATTGTTGATGTTTGATTTCTGCCATATTTTTCATTTAATTACTTGTCAGGGCTCAGTAAATTGCTGTAATTAATGGTAAATTAAATATGAAATACGTCCTATTTTGGATTTATCTTATTTATGTTATTAATGAGAAATCTTAAATGCTCCACAATAACTTAATAACGGTTGAACGAACGTATTGACTTTGTTTAGTAATTTAAGAAAGGAAATTGCAAAAATATAAAATGCAAACAATTAAAGATGATTGGAAATGCATTTTTCACGCCACATTTACCCGGTGGGGCAAATGTTTGTGTGAAGAATACAGGCATTTGTTCTCCAGTCGGATGTTTTTATGTATTGTATATTTTCTGAATATTTATACGTATATATCTATCCATGAGTCGTGTGGCAGCGGCTCATTAAAAGAATACTGCCAACCCATCTCTTCCCTTGGGTTTCGTAAAAGGCGACTAATGGACTTGGAACTGCACAAACATCTAATAGCTTACAGTGGCGATGGGCTCACCACCTGTCAAGCTGGGTGTAGTCACTGCTTGGTGAACCGCGGTCTATGTCAAAGGACTGCTTTTCTGTTGCTTTTGCCTAGTCTCTGACTAACCCTTAGGGGATGATAGTCGCGATTTTATGTATGTATGTATGTATATATCTATTAAGTACATTTATCCGTCATCTAGTCAGTATAGTCAGTATATTTATCCGTGTGAATGTCTGAAGATATTTATTTATTTAAAGTCTCAATGCTTTATAATGAATACAATAGATTTTAACGATTAGTCTTTCCTTTTTCGGGATTAAAATTACCAACAAATTAATAATTATTAAATTAATTATATTATTAATTAAGGCGACTTAAGGCGTATTGGGTACTGGGTCTGTGATTGTGTAGGCGATAAGCTAGCCAATTGTTACTACTCTTTCACGATTTTTCGTCTGACCAAACCCAATTTTGGTATGGCTAAATGTGGTCTTAAGGAACACAGTCCTTGGACTCTGCCTACCCCTTCAGGGATTGCAGGCGTGATTGATATGTATGTACAAATTACCATCAAATAATATTACCGAGGATCGAATCGTGCTTTTGCAAGCCCCACCCCTAGCAATGAATGAGCATAGATCGTCCTCATCCTCAGTCTGTATATGTCCCACTGCTGGGCACAGGCCTTCCTCGTGAAGAAACACATGAGGTGTTTCTCCACGAGGAAGTGATGAAACCGTAATATCACCACTGGCCCACTGCGGGTCGGTGGCAAAAGCGACTAGGACCAACGGCTTAATATCCTTCTGAAGCACGGAGGAGTTCAAGATCGCAAAGTTTTGGTCACCCATCCCAGGTCTTCGATATCGAAAGCCAAAGCGTACTTACCACTACGCCACCGAGCTCCTCATGAATCGAATTGAATGAGTAGACGGATAATGTTAACAGCCGCGTACTGAATAGCCACACGAAAGCATCATAAAATAAAAAAGGTTATACCTATGGAATAAAGTCTTAAAGCTTATGATTTACAAACCTCCTTTGTCTAAAAAAAAACAACTCCAAACGAAAACAAAATAAAGACGCTCCCCTTTATCTTCCTTCATTAGCAGTCGAACATCACTCGGTTCCAATATTAAAATTCGAACTGTCACTGCCCGTTGACAATGTCAAACTTTTTCTATCAAGTTTTTTCATTAGGTTTTGACAGGACATTCATAATGGCGCGACGTTGATGAATGGAAGCTGGGGGCGCAGTCTGGAGAAATAGACGACTGATAATATATATTGTGCGATTTTCGCATTTGTTGCCTGTGTACTTGAGATTTAATTGCTATGATAAACTTGATTATGGCTTGAATTAAGTCGCTGTTTTATTATTTTTTCTAAGGAAGTAACTTCGACGATTGACGTTGAAAATCACGGCACGGCACGGAAATGGGTGGAAATATTTAAAATAACAACAGTTACAATTCGTGGTAATGACGACATCCTTTTCAATTTTTGAATTGAGCGTACTTTAAGCTTTTTTTTTTTGTTTTGAAAATCGATTGAAACAAGTGAACATTTTATTGCACGGAATGCGCAGGAATAGGTAAAAGCTGATGAATAGAAGGTAGGACAACGTATGCCGATAGTTGTTTTGCTGAATACAAAAAAACAACGTTGAGCAAAAATCGTTTAAAAGGTGAAAATAATAGTACCATTTTTGTTTCGGAGTACAGTGCCGGTAAAAAAGGTAGTCGTATGCTTAATGCAAACGCACGCATGGAATATGCGTTTCTCGTGTTGCATGTGACATCTGTGTGATAGTTATTTAAAAAGAATGCTCCCGCAATAGTCTAATATTATTTTTTAATTTAAGGTGCATAATATTTTGTAATTATATTTAGTTAGTGTTAGATATGAGAAACAAAGAGGATGCAGAGCTAGACCCTTTTCTCAGAAGGAAGACATGATCGGTCAATCATTCTACTAAACAATAACTAGAGGAAATAACAAGTAGAATTGTATAATTTTTTGTTAGTTTTCTAATGTTTTTGACGCGTAATAAGTATAACTACTTGTTACCTAAATGATTAAATAAAGCATTTCATTTCATAATTATTATTTACTAGCTTATGGCCGCGACCTTAATGAATAGGCTATTTAACCCCGAAAGATTTTTTTTTTTAAACTATAACAGTAACCTCAATTGGTGGAATTGAAAATTAACTCCTACTCTATTATCGGGTAGACTATGTCCTTTATCGGGCTGTAGACTATCTGTGTACCAAATGTCAGTTAAATTGGTTCAGTAATTTTGACGTAAAAGCGAGACAGACAGAGCTACTTTCGCATTTGTAATATTAGTATGGATTATGGATTATTTTTTGAATATTTATAATTGAAAACCAATCTTCATTTGTCAGAACGTATTTTAATAGCATAATAGTTATTTCGCGTATTAGTTATTCGACTCAGCGGTAGGATCCGGTCGATAAGCATCGGATAAGAGAAAGAAAGACGTAATAACGTTCTGTCAGCCGCAGGCGTGGGTGACGAGGGAGGCGACTCAAGATATTACCACATTCCTTTAAACACATAATTATTATGTTCTCAAGCAGCGATTGAACATGCTGCGAGGGGACAAAGGTCCATACATGCAAGTCAATTCATGCCTTTTCCCGGTGGGGTAGGGAGAGATTACAGTTCTCCACTTGCTTCGATCCTGGCAAACATCTTTCGCTTCCTTCCTCCACTCTCATTATCATCATTAATGATACTGACAATAATTTAATTTTGGCTATTAAAAAAAAAAAAAAGGTTCATTAGTTTCTTGCCGAGTTCTTCTCATGAAAAGCCTTACCCTCGGAATCCGGCCGCTTGTGTCGATTACAATCGCAGTCAAATGCACTTGATGCAAGCGCCCGCGGTAATGAACACTCGCTGGCCTAATGCGGGTAGAAACAGACGCAATAGCGACAGGGAACAATGGCTTAACGTGCCTTCCGAAGCACGCTGGAGCTCGAGATCACAAAGTTTTGGTCACCCATCCACGGCCTGACCACAGCGAAGGTAGCTTTGTTTTAAATCGAAAGCCAAAGCGTACTAGCCACTACGCCACCGAGTTCCTCCAATTACCATATATTCAATTTATTACTTCAATACACTTTATAGACGCCAATATGCTACGACATCCGTTTGCAAAACTAAAAAATCTAATGGTATTGTATCAATTCAAAAATGAAATGAGAAAGATTTTTGGTATTATTTACGCGATTACCTGGTTAGCGTAGAGTCAATTAAAGATTATTATCAGTACAGAATTAAAGTCCAATTGATTATAAACTAATTCAAGCAACATTCTTCTCGGTGTAAGCGCGCACCGATCCTCATTTACACTGAAACGAGCGCAATAAACGTCGATCTGCCATTGAAAAACTGTTTCGTTTTATTGTTCACGATAAAAGTTGATGTAAATAATAGATTATGTTAATTTATGGCGTCGAAACCCACACGTTGGATAATAAAATTTTAATTACTCCGCGTTCCCATACTATCGGATTACGAACTAGAAACAAACAGTTTTTATTGGTGGTTCATTAACTGGCCGTGTAAACATAGGATGCGTGAGCGCATGGTTTATTTCACGGCATGTGGGGAGCATTAAGGAGTAGCTTCTTGTGTTTGTTTGCTGTTCTCGGAGTAGGGATCTAAAGTGAGTTACGACTAGTTTAGGTACGTAGTACCGCATATTATGCTTTACACTTTCTAAAATAAATCTTTAATTGACGGCATTTAACGTTTCTCGTAGGCGTTATCGTAGCCTATAGACGCTTGTAGCACTTTGCCACTACTAACACATTGCCAACTCTATAAAAATCAAGAGAGAGCTGTTGATATAACTAAAGGACAAGACTCCGTCGTCTGACTTAAACGATTCTGTCCACAGATATACATTTACATATATAACGCAAGTATTACGATTTGTATTTAAGCTTGGTTTAAATATTTCAACTTTTTAGTGTTTTTTCAAATATTTTCCAAATAACACTTGTGTTTGACATGAGTGCTTTCTCGTTATTTCCAATTTTATGTTATAAAAAATGATGCATTATTATATATAAAATTGTGTAATACTATATTTGTACAAACTTATTTACAAGTGTCAAAATGTAAGCGACTCCAGCCGCTTTGCCATAAAAGAAATAGTGAAGATTTAATAATATCCCTCATGACATGCCTACAATCTTTCTGATCTAAAGTAATACGTCAAGTACGTTTAAAGTAATTTAACGTATTTAGCATTATTATATTATATTTGACATAGTGGTATTTACCACCTCTATAGTACAAAGCATCCTTACCAGCAAAATGCATTGAAAATTAATTCAACTAACATCCCATAACTCCGATAGGTCCATTAAATTACAAATTTTCAGATGACGACAGTAAAGTTTTGAGAATCGATTACAAAAATAAGTAAATAAATAGTACCAGCTGTTGCTGAGAACATACTTCCTATAATACGCCATTAACTCTTAGCCTTCACATAAATTTATATGAAACTTGATCTATTTTTAATAACAGTGTGACGCACGGCCATTTAAATTGTCGTCATCAATAACGCAAGCACAATGTCATACTTCCACAAACAATTTTAAACTTTTATTCTAGCGAGTTACAGTTAAAAATCTATTGACGAGTTATGTCAGTTTTGTATATATTATTGTGGTATTGACAGTACAGACATAAACATTATGACAGTTTAATTCGATATGTAAATCGAATTATTAGCGAATCGATTAACGATTTCTTACTTGGGACATTTAAATTTAAAATGAGTATGTCATATACGGCGACGTTAAAGACAACTGGAAGTATATTCATTAAGGTAACCGAGTACATTGTCTCGGGGAACAGCTGCCTGTAATTAAATTGTCAGTTCGTAGTAATTGGCTTATCTGACGTTATTTAAACTATAAATTTTATGTAAGAAACTGTTGAGAATTCATGGTACGGGTGCGCGACAGAAATAGTGACCTGTTATTATAGGGGTTTCAAAACCACAGTCTATTAGACGCTTTAACTTTGTTTTTATTTTGGTGGCACAGTTGATACACTTTGGGTTCGATTTTGATAATAAAGCAGTTTTCTGTACGGTCAAGCATGGAGACCACACCTGACCAACACATTGTGATCTGAAGTTCTTTAGTTCCTCTACGCTTAGTAACTAAGGCACGATAAGTTTATGCAAACCTTTCTACCCACTAATTCCCATAGAGGTCATGTCACCATTTATCTATAATAATATTGGGTCCTTACCTATGAAATTGGTGTTTTTTTCTCTCTTCGTATTTTGTCAGTAAGTATTAAGATTCAGAGTATTCCTAAAAAATAATTACCTCGTCTAAAAAAAGACTATATTTTTGAGCTCTTTTATTTGTTTTGATTATTTGTTGTAAGTTTAATTGTGTTAAAATTGGACACGGAGACAACTCTTTTTAAGTGCCTCCCGAATACATCATTTTATTTGCATTCACTTAAAAACGATAAATAATTTTTATGAAGTGTGATATTACACATATTACTAAAGCTTGTCTAATGAAAAATGCCAAATATTATTATCTTTGGATTTGTCGTTGTAAAGAAAACTGAAAAAAAAATTGTATGGAAAATGCAGAATTCCCCAAAATCTCCATACAAAACACCAATTTCATAGGTAAGGACCTAATATATATAAAACTCAAAGGTGACTAACTGACATAGTGATGTATCAACGCACAGCCCACTGGACGGATCTGTCTGAAATTTGACATGCAGGTAGATGTTATGACGTAGGCATCCTCTAAGAAAGGATTTTGATTAATCCTACCCCCAAGGGGATAAAATAGGGGATGAAAGTTTGTATGAAACTTTGTCAATTTTAAACCAATCGGGCTGAGACTTTGCATGCATAAAGCTACTATGACGTAGGCATTCCTTAAGAAAGGATTTTTGTAAATTCCACCCCTAAGGGGATGCAATAGGGGATGAAAGTTTGTATAAATCTTCTTAGATTTTCGACTGATTGAACTGAAATTAAAGATTGGAGCTTCTATGATGAAGACGGTCGCTTAAATAGGATTTATCAAAGTAACTATTCTACGCGGACGAAGTCGCAAGCAAAAGCTAGTACTCAATATAATACAAGAGACAGACACACCTACTCTAAGAAACAATATGTGAAAAAAAATATTTTAGGATTTATAATTTAATTAAGTGAAAAATGAGGAGCAACTGGAAATTTTTTTATACAAACAACGTTTGTCAATTGTAGTATATACCAAATAATAAAAAAACTAAAAATTAGGTACATACTTCAATGTAGTTATTTTCTCCCTAAAGAAACAAATAGTGATTTGTGTTCTTGATATTTTTAATATTAAAATGCAAATTTATTTTCAATTTATTTCTATTCAATTCAATATCGTGAAAATATTGTAACGAGCAAACGATAGAGTATCCAATAATTTTATTTGTCAGTTTCATTTACGATAAAAAATAATAGTGGATAGTTTTTGCCGCCCAAAGTTACGACTTGCTGAAAATTTTACTGAAAATATGAATGAGTATCGCAGTTTTCATAATGTGTTATCATTTTTGAGAAGTTTTATGACCAGTTTCATATGAAACGATAGGGTTGACATAGTTTTATTTTATTTAATATGCAAATGAAATAATTGCACTTTGCAGTGTGGGTGTGTACTCGTAATCCACTTTTCAGGATCCTCAAGCGTGATGATGTTAATTGTGCAGAAAGAAAAGAAACGTTTTGTGGAGGATCTTGTCTATAATATCAGACCAAATTTTTTTTTTCAAATAACATCTCTCAAACTCTATATAATTATAACGATAAAAAAAAATAGGTCATAGAATTTTTGCATGTTTCAAATACACAGTTGCATTTTAATAAAGTAGTGGGATTGGTCCGTAACACCACCACGCCTATATATATATACATACTATATTACTGAATATATATTAATAAATATAAACATCTAAGACTGGAGAACAAATGCCTGAGAATTCATCACCCAAACATTTGCCCCCACCGGGGATCGAACCCAGAACCTCTCAAGATGGCGACGCCTTGAGAGGCGTACAGACTACTCGACCACGGAGGTCGGGTTGGTGGGAAAAATCGGTTGCAATAACGACCAAGACCAACGGGTTAACGTGCCTTCTTAAGCACAGAGGAGTTCGAGATTACAAAGTTTTTGATCAGCGATCCACGGCGTGACTGTGGCGAAAGTAGCTTAGCTTTCGATATCAAAAGCCATAGCGTACTAATCACTACGCCACCGTGCTCCTCCGCTATCGCTTCATCTTAATTATCCAAATATTTTCGGACGTGACAACCCTAAAAAGACGCATTAGTCCGCCTTCTTAACCGTATTACATGCGTCGTAAAACTGCACATGTTTCAAAATTTTATGTTTTTCATTTTACAATGTGATGATACGAGCGGTGATTACGCAAAACGGTGTGAACTTTTTCGCGTTGGCGAGAACGTATTTATAGCGCGACAGTTCTTTTGTCTCTGTCTCTTGCAAAAACATTGAATATAGTTAGATACGCGATAGCCGAGTTGGGACGGACGGGGCACTACTCGTTCGAGGGACCGCGGCAATCACGGGTTCGATCACACCAGTACTACTGAGTTTTTATAATACTTATATACGATTGATTATGAATATAGCTTGCTCTCACATTGTGCCCGGTGCATGGCAACAGGATATGTTTATAATATTTGCATGGATATGTGCACATAACATACTATGTGCAGAGCTTTCAATACCCACCTTTCGTCCCTATATAACAAGGAGCGAGCCCGGGTGAGTAAGACGAGCTTATTAGTGCCTGAGTGAGTAAGGTGAGCTTATTAGTGCCCGGGTGAGTAAGGCGAGCTTATTAGTGCCAGAGTGAGTAAGGTGAGATTATTAGTGCCTGAGTGAGTAAGGTGAGCTTATTAGTGCCCGGGTAAGTAAGGCGTGCTTATTAGTGTCAGGGTGAGTAAGGTGAGCTTATTAGTGCCCAGGTGAGTAAGGCGAGCTTATTAGTGCCTGAGTATAAGGTGAGCTTATTACTGCCTGGGTGAGCAAGGCGAGCAATAATTGGGCTAAATATGCTTAAAATACCTTATGACCTAAATATATAAGGCGTAATGTGAGTGTTGACACCCCCCGGGAAAATAGGCGTGATGAGTTAAATTCGCGCTCAGTGGCACAGAGCGGAGATTGAATAGATGTCCCTTTGAAAGACTGTTGCCATTGTTATTATATAACGGACCAGACAAATGTCTCCATGTTGCCTGGTACGGCATGTAGAAACACAGCATCAGCCTTCACCTTGTCAGCTTGTATAGTGCCTTTTCACGCCTCTTTTATAGGACGCAGGATTGAAAGAGGAAGGGAACTCACGTCTACATATTCAAATATATCTGATGTAGATAGCTATTAAGCAACAAAAAGAAATACTCTTGTGAAGTAAAGTTATCTGCACAATTTTCATGAAGGCTTCACAAGAATCCATATTGCAAGAGAAAATATTGATAGAAACTATGCAAGCATAAACAACTGAAAATTAAGGATTCTCTTAAAGACCGACATTCTTTTGTTTCAGCAAAACAAGGACAGTTACATTGTTGTAGCGCTCTATCTCTTTCGTGTTGACTGTGATTGTGTAATAAAAAAACTTAGACCAAGTATTTTACGTCGCCATCATGATAAGTAAACACGCAATGTTTACGAGTGCAATCTCAAAAATACAACCGAGCAAACGTTCCCTTGAACAATAAAGTTGCATTTAATACAATTACAAGGGAAATATATTAGTGTTTATTTTGTAAGTCGGCGCGAATGTTTTACGGAGGTAGGGCATGGTGCGGGAGCGAGCGGAAGAAGGTAGCGGGGATATTGAAAATAAATCCATACTAATATTGCGTAAGTAACTATGTCTATCTATCTGTCGGTCTCGCTTTCACGCCAAAACTTCTGAACCGATTTAATCGAAAAGTACACAGATAGTCTAAAGCTTGAGAAAGGATGTAGGCTACTTTTTATCGCGATACTCCTATGGGAACGGGTATCGCGCGGGTGAAACTACGGGAAGCCACTGTTGGTAAGTAAATTGATATGCTGAGACTACAATTATTCAGCTTGTGACAGCTTTAGCCTGCACTGTAATAGCAAACAGATTCAATATAACAATATGTGATTCTACTTTGCCACCGTACCCACTTAAGAGCTAATATCGGGGCAGTGGAGGGGAGGGCCCTCTAATTGCCTCCTAGATCGCCTCGTGTGTCGTCAAATCGTTACGATTTTTAGTGTGTAGAGTAGCAGCCGACTTTCGGACCTAATTAAGGGCCGACTTTAGGACCTAAACATGAGTAGACCCCTTTTTACCACTATAAGCTTTGGCAGTCTGATTGTTTGACAATTACGTCGATCATAAAAGTACTTTTGCTTTTATTGTCTATTGATTGTTTTTATCCAATCGAAGTAAAAATGATAAAGAATGTGTGTTTCATATTTATGGATATTTACCTGTGTGTCTGCAAAAAACGTGCTTTTTTTCCAGAAAAGTTTAAATAAAAATTATTTGCTAGTTAGAGATCGCTTGAAAAATTTACTTAAACGATTTTTTTTCATTACCAAAAGTAGCTCACGCCTCCGCTCCCGCGCATCTCATCACAATCGTACTCCATCACGCGACTATAAACATACATCAATGTTATTTGTGGCAGTCATTTAGTGTGGCGCGTTACACACACCGATTACCGGGAAATAAGACACGGGGTCGGGACGTAACGATTCCGAGACGATTTGTGGACCATTCCACGGGAACATTTTGACAAATAATGTATTTAGAGCCCGTGTACATTTAAAACTGGGTGTATTTTCGTTACATCTTTAGCACGTGTTCTTGGTAGCGAGGTTCGCGTGTTTAAATTTTATTGTGAGGTTTAGTCGTGTTTGTGCGTCGAATAACTGATTGGATTAGATTTTGATTCAAATCTTGTTCATGGAATATGAATTTCAATCGAAATCGCATTTGAGCCCTTTTGCTTTTAAGAATAAAGCCGTGTTCAGTAACAAAAATATGTTTGAAATATTTTTTTAATTCAATCTTTGAGGTTAGCGCGCCTGTTTACATTTACCACGATATTTTTACTCAACTAACCCCTACGTTTTTCATTCAATTATTCACACAATTCGTGTATAATTTCTTCGAATATATATTTTTTTAATGGTATCATTAAAAATAATTTTTTCCTTTAATTAAATCGTGTTTTGGTTGTCATATTACGAAGGACGATGGAACTTGAACACAGTGACGTGCGACAATATGTATACAGTGTATACATATACCCTGTATACATTTTTATAAAAATAATAAAACATGTATACTATACACATTATTTTTTTTTATTCTTATATTTTTAAGGGGCTTTTTATCTAATGTGACATGACAGCCCCATCGTATCCTAAATACTAACCTAGAACAATTCAATTATTGTTATGTTGCACAGACGGGAGCGCAGAGACTTGGTATAGCCTGATTGAATCCACTATACAACTTGCACCCTCAGATAGAGGTTCAGACAAAACACTCATGAATGCCCCTAAATTCATTCTATTAATTTTCAATCTTTGCATAACCGTGTCTAAGTTGTATTTACGGCATTCTGTTAGAATGTGCTGCACATTTGACAGGTGATAGTTTATATTGGCTACTAATAAGAGATAATTCGCTACTAATATCAAGTGTATACATGTCTTTGCAGGTGACTGTACATAAAGCCTTAGCGACTAATCCTGCAAATAAAAGCGAAACTGGCTTAGTTGCATATAGCATACATACATATAATCATGACCATTATCCCGTAAGGGTTTGTCAGAGACTAGGCAAAAGCACCGCAAAAGCAGTCCACTACCATAGTCCGCGCTTCACGAAGCAGTGACTGCACTCAGCGTGACAGATGGTGAACCCGTCGCCGCTATAAGCTTTTGGATGGTTGTGCAGTTCTAAGTCCATAACTCGCCTTTTATGACACCCAAGGGAAGAGATGGGTTAGTAGTATTCTTTTAATGAGCCGCTACCACACCACTTATAGCATATAACAGCTTAAAGTTGATACATATATTAGGTCCTAACCTATGAAATTGGTGTTTTGTATGGAGATTTTGGGGAATTCTGCATTTTCCATACTAACATTTTATCAGTTTTCTTCACAACGACAAATCCAGAGATAATAATATTTGGCATGTATCATTAGACAAGCTTTAGTAATATGTGTAATATCACACTTCATAAAAATTATTAAACGTTTTTAGGTGAATGCAAATAAAATGATGTATTCGGGAGGCACTTAAAATGAGTTGTCTCCGTGTCCAATTTTAACACAATTAAACTTACAACAAATTATCAAAACAAATCAGAAGAGCTCAAAAATATAGTCTATTTTTAGACGACGTAATTATATTTTAGGAATACTCTGAATCTTAATAGTTACAGACAAAATACTAAGACAGAATAAAAACACCAATTTCATAGGTAAGGACCCAATATTTATCTTCTAAAGAGTAAACAGTACGCAGTGCTCAATTAATCTAAAAATCTGTCCTAGACCAAAACGCATTTGTCGCAACACTTTGTCGCAGACGTGCGTTCGGCATATTTACGACGCGACGACAAAAATATCGCCCGCGACGATTGTCGCCGATTGAGTTATGTGTTGCCAGTTGTAATAATTTATGGGGTTGTAAAATGGAAACCTGAGACCTAATGTACCTACAATGTATGGTCCGGTGATGTTCTTTGTCTTGTAAATATAGTGATCTAATTCTGTAATTGCTGCAGTCTAGAAACCTAAATTTAAGTTTCTGACGAGTATCTTAATTCTTAACTTATTGATGTTTCTTATAGTTCTTCAGCGTATTTACATCCCACTGCTGGGCACAGACCTTTTTCCTAAAAAATAATTACCTCGTCTAAAAATAGACTATATTTTTGAGCTCTTTTGATTTGTTTTGATAATTTGTTGTGAGTTTAACTGTGTTAAAATTGGACACGGAGACAACTCTTTTTAAGTGCCTCCCGAATACATCATTTTATTTGCATTCACTTAAAACGATAAATAATTTTTATGAAGTGTGATATTACACATATTACTAAAGCTTGTCTAATGATAGATGCCAAATTAATATTATTATCTTTGGATTTGTCGTTGTGAAGAAAACTGAAAAAAATTTAGTATGGAAAATGCAGAATTCCCCAAAATCTAATATTTATTGGTTCCACCCGCGCCGCACCCGTTCCCATAGGAATATCGGGATAAAGAGTAGCCTATGTCCTTTCTCAGATTCTAGACTATGTGTACCAAATTTCAATTAAATCGGTTTAGTAGTTTTGACGTGAAAGCGAGACCGACAGACAGACAGATAGAGATACTTTTTTGTGACAGAGATACTTTCGCATTTTATATATTTTATAATGTTAGTATGGATAATTTAATTTTACTACTGGAATTCTAATTCCAAGCGTTTAAAGTAGTGCAAAACTGAACCTTGTTTCTTTTTTTTATAATAATAGTTTGGGGAAAAAGATTCTTCGCATTTTTTAAGAAAATTCAAAAGATTTTTTAATATAGTTTATTTACATTTAACTAAAGTATGTAGGTACCATTTTGTTCGATAACTTTTTGCCATCTTGTTACCTACAAGATGGCAAAAAGTTATCGAACAAAACATGACAGGACATGATCCCATTGCTATAGAAATTTTGGGACTTCTGGTCAAAATACCGCGACAAGTGGTTTTGGCAGTCCTCTCGTGATGTTAACCTGACACTGCCTAAAGAATTCTGAAGAGACCGAAACAGGTGGAAATCTGAAGATGCAAGGTCAGGACTATACGGCGGATGCATTAACACCTCCCAGCCAAACTCTCTTAATTTTTGCTGAGTGGCTAAAGATGTGTGAGGTCTAGCGTTATCATGATGAAAAACCACACCCCTTCTGTTGATTAATTCCGGCCGCTTTCTCTCAACTTCTTGCTTTAATCTCATCAGTAGTTCGCAGTTGAGTTCAGAATCGATGGTCCTGCCTGGTGGTAACAGCTCATAATGAATAATGCCCTTCCAATCCCACCACACACACAGCATCACCTTGTTGCGAGTTAACCCGGGTTTCGCCACAGTCTGTGAAGCCTGACCGGCCTTTGACCACGACTTTTTTCGAACGTTCTTGTCGAACGTGATCCACTTTTCATCACCAGTAATGAGCTTCTTCAAAAATGGTTCGGTTTCATTACGTCGTAATAAAGAATCACAAATGAGTACACGGTTCATTAGGTTTCTTTTAGTGAGCTCGTGAGGTACCCAAATGTCGAGCTTTTTTGTGTACCCAGTTTTTTTCAAATGCGCCAAAACTGTTTTGTGGTCAATTCCCAGTTCTGCAGCTACGTCGTAACTTCTGACATGCCGATCTTGCTCCACTTTTTCAAAAATGGCATCCATTTTATCTGTAATAGGGCGACCAGAGCGACGTGCATCTTTGACATCAAAATTTCCGGATTGAAAACGCTTAAACCAAATTTGTGCTACTCTCACAGACACTGCACTAGGTCCATAAACATCGCAAATTTTTTTCGCGGCTTGCGTTGCATTTTTACCTTTTTTGTAGTAAAATTTTAAAATGTATCGAATTTCTTCATTAGATTCACTCATCTTGGCGGTACGAAAAACAAATGAAAATCACAAATTTTCCTAATTTGAATTTGGAATTATGTTCTTTAAAATTTAAACTTTCAATGATACCAAAACCAGCCAGATACAAAAAGTATTGCCAAAGAGATTTTATTACAAGTTTATACATACTATAATGCGAAAAGACTTTTTCCCCAACCTAATATTTATAGCCTTTTTACTGTCTTTCTACTTTTTTCTTTGCTGTCTTTTTTGGAATCAAATTATTATAATCATTTGTCACTGTATCTATCTTTCGGGAGCAGTGTTTTTCTCTACTACCCTACTTTTCTTACATTTTCTCACCATTAAATGAGCTATCACAATCACAAGTGGAAAAAGCTTGTTAAACCCTTGTGGTCAGCGCGAACCCCGGAGTCCGCAAACAATAGATTTTTCTATAGTGTCTGTTTTTGTGATCATTGACAGGTAAAAATAATCTGAAGTCTGTACACAACATTGGCATGTGGTAAAGAATTCAATTATTCAAGACGTGAATTGTATTCGTGTATCTGGATGTTGTACCGATTCTGAATCGATGGAGTGACGTGGAGGTTATATCGTGCAGGTGCAGGTGGTGTCACCTGTCGGAGCTCTAATAAGACCGCGGGCGAGGATCTTGGAAGAGCTGGAGGAGACACCTGGGCAGGAGGTAATTGGATAGGTACAAGTACGAATTAGGTACAAGAAAGGCGAATAAATTGGCATGGCATTGGGTTTGTACAATCGAGTGAACAGGCCGAAAAAAAAGCAGTGGTATTGTCAATTTTAGGATTATAGTAATTTATTTTGTTTTGACCTGTCAAAAGTGTATTTGATGATACCAATTTGATTAAATGACTTTGAGTTTGAGTTTGAGTTTGAGCAAGCAGATTTATGACCCACTTTGACAACCTTTATACAGGTGAATTGAACTTCAATTTAAATGCAACGGCAAAATTACATTATGGTGGGTCAAAATTAAATTTTTTGGGTAGTACAGTCGCGGTTTGATAATGTTTATCACCCTAAGTATCACAATTGCTTGCATACATTGAAGTCAAAAAATTCGAAATCACGAAATGTCTATTATTTTCGTATCAATTTGATTGATCATAGATTATACCTATATTTGTTTAAATAACACTAGAATCCATCGACGACATTTAGACGTATACACGTCTAAAGATAACTTTTTAAAGAAAACTTTTCTTTAATATTTCAGTTTTTTTAATTATAAATAATTTTTAAATATAAACTTAAACAATTTTTGTTTCTTATTAAATAAAATTTTGTCATCTTATTTTTAAAATTTCGGATTATAATTTCACTTTTGTCCGAATGACGTTCAAACAATAATTTTTGATAACTGTCATTCCTTTATTTGTCTTTTCCATACTTCAAATTGTTTATAAATTTTCAAAGGGTAATAAGTAACTTGATATTTCATAGACTTTATTGAAAACAAAGTGATAAAGAATCTAATTTGAAAACTGATAAACATTTTCTGACCGCGACTGTACAATGGAGATAAAAATGTCTGTTAACACGTTTCGCCGCGGTAACGGCATAGACAGTAACGGTAGAATTTATATTGGGTCCTTACCTATGAAATTGGTGTTTTTTTTCTCTCTTAGTATTTTGTCTGTAACTATTAAGATTCAGAGTATTCCTAAAAAATAATTACCTCGTCTAAAAAAAGACTATATTTTTGAGCTCTTTTGATTTGTTTTGATAATTTGTTGTAAGTTTAATTGTGTTGAAATTGGACACGGAGACAACTCTTTTTAAGTGCCTCCCGAATACATCATTTTATTTGCATTCACTAAAAAACGATAAATGATTTTTATGAAGTGTGATATTACACATATTACTAAAGCTTGTCTAATGATAGATGCCAAATATTATTATCTTTGGATTTGTCGTTGTGAAGAAAACTGAAAAAATTTTAGAATGGAAAATGCAGAATTTACCAAAATCTCCATACAAAACACCAATTTCATAGGTAATGACTTAATATAATGGATGTACGGGTACCACCGTTTCCACGAATATCAATTTAAAATCACTACGGCAACAGCCGTCCATTTTACATTACTTAGAGTTTCATAGAAAGCATTCTGTACAGGAGGCTTGTGTTTCTAGTGTAAAAAATACATGTACAATGAGCGTTTTAGCCATAATGCACACACATGCACAAGTGGTACTCGCATTGACAGAACGGTGGTGGCCGTTGGGTATGAGTGAACGTTACTCGGACGCGCGAGTCAGTGCTTCGTTTGTATGAAATTAAAATTGTATGAAGATAATTGGTAATAAAAATCTCTAGTTTAGAATCTTTTTATTTCAATGTCGTTGTAATGTGACAAGAGCTCAAGACTTTAGTAGAGAAGACTTCCTACAGAGTCGTCTGTATTGAGCGTCCTAGCGGCCGAGCTGCTGCACCGCGAAATTACAAGCAACTCTATGCAACGATTTATTTGAAGTAGCGCTGCCGCTACTTTTGCATGTCAATGTAATTTCGCGGTGCAGCGGCTAGGCCTCTCGGTCTTACGGACGCATACAATTAGACCCTAAATAATGAAATGAAGAGAAAACGTGAATGTTGCGCTATTGACAGAAGACAATGGAATAGAAAACCTTTTTATGCTGATGGCAGTGAGACGAGGAAGAACGAAGTAGAAGACAATACTACTAACTGGTAGACTAGTATTCAACAAGAGAGTTGAAACTTTCAAAAGAAGTATGTTGCTGTTTCTATAAAAAAATCTTCTTTGTTTTTCTACTTATAAGGAGCTCGGTGGCGCTGTAGATTTCGATACCTATTGAAAGCAAAGTTACCTTCACCATCGTCAGGCCTTGGATGGGTGACCCAAAATTTGTGATCTCGAACTTATCCATGCTTCGAAAGGCACAATAAGCCGTTTCCATTGACTAATTAAAAAAAAATTGTATAACACACCGACATAAAGAAATCCATATAAAAATGACAATTATTTGTGCAATAAAATTGCCACATCCCTTTTTCTGGCATCAGTCTACACCAGTCCGCTTGTTACTCCAAGTTTGCATTCAATCTGAAGACGGATCAACCCCCCCTCTGTCAGCACCCCCCTTGAACAATAAGCCCGATTTATTGTACAACACATATGTGCAGTGTAACGTGAAACTAATTGAGGCTGCAGCTTACATGATGGACTGTCAAGTATTTTGTGATATTCAGGGATCGTAAAATGTTACGTCATTACTCGTCATAATGTGGATACGACTCGAAAATTAATCAAAAATAATTAATAATTTAATTTAAATAATTTCTAATTAAAAACATGCCAATTTATACGTTCACAGTTCATATTGCTATCTCTCTCTTCAGCCTATATACGTCCCACTGCTGGGCACAGGCCTTCCTCATGGAGAACACATGAGTATGGGCCGTAACGCCACCACGCTGGCCCAATGTGGGTTGGTGGGGAGAAACTTAATGTGCGTGCGGGACCAACGGCTTAATGTGCGTTCCGAAGCACGGAGGAGTTCGAGATCACAAAGTTTCGGTCACTCATCGACGCGCTGACCATGGCGATGGTAACTTTGTTTTCAATCGAAAGCGTACTAACCACTACGCAACCGAGCTTCTCACCTATTGCTATCACATATTATCAATCATTATTATCATCATCAAGCTGATTATATGATTCGAGTCATACCGGTGAAAATCATTTCTCACATTAAAAAAAAAACTAAAATCTGAACTGCAAAATTATACCTACATACATAAAAATTACACACACACACTTTGCTCGTAATATTGCCTTGCCGTCTAAAATCTTAGCCTTCAATAAACATTTCCTAGCGTTGTCAATCTGGCATACAAGTCCTCATTACCAGAATACCAGGTGCGAAACCTATAGAGGGACAAATAGTGACTGTTTGTGACGCGCGAGCTCAGGCGAGCTGTTTACATTGCCCACACGTGGGGAGCGACACCATGTGCTGCTCACAAATTGATCACACGGAGAATAACATGTCTGGAGTTGTCTGGAGATAAAGCGATCGTTATATTAGTTTCTTACCTATGAAATTTGTGTTTTTTTGCTCTTTTAGTATTTTGTCTGTAACTATTAAGATTCAGAGTATTCCTAAATAATAATTACCTCGTCTAAAAATAGACTATATTTTTGAGCTCTTTTGATTTGTTTTGATAATTTGTGGTAAGTTTAATTGTGTAAAAATTGGACACGGAGACAACTCTTTTTAAGTGCCTCCCGAATACATCATTTTATTGGCATTCACTTAAAAACGATAAATAATTTTTATGAAGTGTGATATAACACATATTACTAAAGCTTGTCTAATGATAGATGCCAAATATTATTATCTTTGGATTTGTCGTTGTGAAGAAAACAGCAAAAATTTTAGTATGGAAAATGTAGATGTCCCCAAAATCTCCATACAAAACACCAATTTCATAGGTAATACTTTAAGATTCCTATAAGGTTTTAATTTTGACTCTAAGATTGAATGTCAAAGACACGATTTTTTCTTTAGGCGAGTAGGAAGAAGTTGCCGAGTTGGGACGGGACACTACTCCTTCAAGAGGTCGCGGACTCGCGGGTTCGATCCCACCTCCTCTACAGTGGGAACTCAGTGAAGATTGAATAAAAAATATAGTATCTCAACCATACATATAATAAATATATATGTATAGTTGATTGTGAATATCGCTTGCCTTGTGAACATGGGGAACTAGCTTTTGCCCGCGACTTCGTCCGCGTAGAATAGTTACTTTGAGATAGTGTGCTGGTATGTAGCCTATAGCCTTCCTTAATAAATAAGCTATTCAACACTGAAAGATTTTATCAAATTGAAACAGTAGCCTCAATTGGTGGAATTGAAAATTTACTCCTTCTTTATTATTAGCAGCAAAATTCATACTGGCGTAAATTTGTCCTTAATTTTCCTGGGAGGCGTTATGAAAATTTTCAACATTCACCCGCATGACACCCGTTCCCATGGGAATATCGGGATAAAAGGTAGCCTATGTCTTTCCTCAGCCTCTAGACTATCTGTGTACCAAATTTTGGGTGAATTAGTTCAGTAGTTTTGACGTGAAAGCGAGACAGACAGACAGAGTTACTTTCGCATTTATAATATTAATATGGATAATTACGAACATATTTTTTTTGCCGTTTTGATAGGTACATACTACCTTTATTCCTGGGGGTTGTAGGTTCAACTCTTACATAACAGCATCAACATAATTCCACAGGCTGGACGTAACCTAGTACACAACATTCTTTACATATTTTATTAACCTATGTGTCATATTAAAGTAAATAAATAATACTAATAAATATCCTCAGAGATTCACACCTATCAACTAGTTCCATTTTAAGCAACTAATTTCTGCTTGTGTTACGGATACTAGATGACGGACAAATATGTTTAATAGATAAATACATATAATTATTCAGAATATACATAATATAATACATATATAATGAACATCCAAGACTGGAGAACAAATGTCTGAAAATTCATCACCCATACACTTTGCCTCCACTGGGGATCGAAACCAGGACCTCTCGAGATGGCGACGCCTTGAAACCGGCGTACAGACCACTCGACCACAGAGATCGTCAAAATATACCTAACCAAATTTAAAATATTATTGTTTGTTTAAAATAGTATTGTTACCGGGTATAAACGACAACAGAAGGTACACAACTAGTCATCAGTTCTGTTCTTACGGCTCACAAACTAATAAGTTTAATAACCGTAATATAATAATAGGTTGGGGAAAAAGTTTCTTCGCATTTTTTAAGAAAATTCAAAACATTTTTTAATATAGTTTATTTACATTTAACTAAAGTAAGTAGGTACCATTTTGTTTGATAACTTTTTGCCATCTTGTAGGTAGGGACATGATCCCATTGCTATAGAAATTTTGGGACTTCTGGTCAAAATACCGCGACAAGTGGTTTTGGCAGTCCTCTCGTGATGTTAACCTGACACTGCCTAAAGAATTCTGAAGAGGCCGAAACAGGTGGAAATCTGAAGGTGCAAGGTCAGGACTATACGGCGGATGCATTAACACCTCCCAGCCAAACTCTCTTAATTTTTGCTGAGTGGCTAAAGATGTGTGAGGTCTAGCGTTATCATAATGAAAAACCACACCCCTTCTGTTGATTAATTCCGGCCGCTTTCTCTCAACTTCTTGCTTTAATCTCATCAGTTGTTCGCAGTAGAGTTCAGAATCGATGGTCCTGCCTGGTGGTAACAGCTCATAATGAATAATGCCCTTCCAATCCCACCACACACACAGCATCACCTTGTTGCGAGTTAACCCGGGTTTCGCCACAGTCTGTGAAGCCTGACCGGCCTTTGACCACGACCTTTTTCGCACGTTCTTGTCGTACGTGATCCACTTTTCATCACCAGTTATCAGCTTCTTCAAAAATGGCTCGGTTTCATTACGTCGTAATAAAGAATCACAAATGAGTACACGGTTCATTAGGTTTCTTTCAGTGAGCTCGTGAGGTACCCAAATGTCGAGCTTTTTTGTGTACCCAGTTTTTTTTCAAATGCGCCAAAACTGTTTTGTGGTCAATTCCCAGTTCTTCAGCTACGTCGTAACTACTGACATGCCGATCTAGCTCCACTTTTTCAAAAATGGCATCCATTTTATCTGTAATAGGGCGACCAGAGCGACGTGCATCTTTGACATAAAAATTTCCGGATTGAAAACGCTTAAACCAAATTTGTGCTACTCTCACAGACACTGCACTAGGTCCATAAACATCGCAAATTTTTTTCGCGGCTTGCGTTGCATTTTTACCTTTTTTGTAGTAAAATTTTAAAATGTATCGAATTTCTTCATTAGATTCACTCATCTTGGCGGTACGAAAAACAAATGAAAATCACACATTTTCCTAATTTGAATTTGGAATTATGTTCTTTAAAATTTAAATTTTTCAATTATACCAAAACCAGCCAGATACAAATAGTATAGCCAAAGAGATTTTATTACAAGTTTATACATACTATAATGCGAAAAGACTTTTTCCCCAACCTAATATGTCGCAATTCTATTAACACTAGTCTGTAGATACATTTAATTGTCCAAGATGCAGTCTGTGTCTATCTTAACTTTGCAATGACAATAAACACACGATTGCCAGAATTAAATACATGATATTTCTCATGAGGTCTCCGTGCCGTAAAAAATATGACTTTTATTTATACTTAATATAATTAAATTTGTTTCGGTATTTTTTAAAGCTGCTGAGCCATTGCTCACCACACGTAGTTGATGAGGGGTAATTCTTAAAATTCTATTATCGTCATTATCCTGCCCTTTCCGAATTTCATTTGAGGTCGGCGCAACGAGTCTTTCTCCTCAACTCTCCCCTATCACACGCCATATCAACATTCACTCCCATTCTAGCCATGTCCTCATTCATACAATCTATCCATCTCTTCTTTGGTCTTCCTCTCCCTGCAATGCCATCCACTCTCATATTCATAGCTCTTCTCGTTACATGCTCATTCTCCCTCCACAAAACATGTCCACACCACGACAGCCGCTTTTCTCCCAACTTCTCTATCACTGGAGCAACTTTCAGCCATCCCCTGATATACTCATTCTTCACTCTATCAATCTTCTAAAATTCACTTATATTGATAAGATATCCATTAATTGTTGATTCTAATCGATAATCCACAATATTTTCTATAACTCTGCAAAACTTCAAAAAAGCCATTTAGAAAAATTCTCTAAACGGACCTTAAAGTCTGTCTCATTAGTTCTTAACCCTACAAATGCGTGCAGCGACCCAGGCAATACCTTACCCACAGGTAATACGGTAATAAACATGCAGCAAGTCACACGTGAATTACATTTACGACTCTTAATTTGTATTCCTATTCACATGCTCGCTAGCTACAGGAAACGCGAAATTACTGAACAAAATACCAGCATTGTACGTTAATTGATATGTTTAATGTGTAAATTGCTATTGACAGGGATACGTGAAAATAGAAAATAGTTCGTACAGTTTTGCTGGTACTTGTGGTTAATTCACTGACGGTTAGTTTATAGTTGAAACCTTATTGTGCAACACTAAACACTTACTATTGAAAAAGTCGTTGCAACCTTACCTCATTCGCGACTAAAAAAGTTTGAGAATTAATTTTTAGATTTTACTGTAAAAAATAAGTATTAGAAATGAACACGTTTAATAACTTGGTAAAACTAAAATATCTTCCTCAGCCTAATACGTCTCACTGCTGGGCGCAGACCCATTTCACTGAGAAAATGAGGAGTATGGGCCATAACACCACCACGCTGGCCCAATGCGGGTTGCTGGGTAGAAACTGTTGTATTAGCAACCGGGACCAACGTCTTAAGGCGCCTTCCGAAGCACAGACGTGTTCGAGCGAGATCACAATGTTTTGGTTACCCATCCAAGACCTGAGAATGGGAAAAGTAGCTTTGTTTTCGATATCAAAATACAAAGCCAAAATAACTACGCCACCGAGCTCCTCAAAAAAAAATTTAGTTACGGTCAGTCTGAAATATTCATAAAAATAACATGAAAATATTCGTTTATTATCTGACACAGTATTTAGAGATGCCATTATTTTTTATGACATAATAATATGTATAATATTAGTTTTGTAATGGAAGTATTAGTAATCTCTGATTGATTCTGCTTCTTCCCACACTGCCACTATAGTTTTTTCACCTCTCAATCGTAAATTACCCTCACATGAGTATTACATTGTTAAAGGCAAAGATAATAATTACTCGAGTCAATTTACCGCGGCCGTAAACATACTAACGACTATTATGTCGGCATCGACTAGCATCCGATAAATATCGATTATAATTGCACTTTATACGATATTGCGCACTTAATTTTATAGTTTGTTATTTTAATTATCAGATAAAGTTGATAACTTATGAAGAGGTGACTCAGAGATGACAGTATAAAGTTTATAGGTGAGGGAGACAAGCAACTATTATTTTCTTTTTGTTTTATTTTACGAACAACATTCTACTCAATAATATTGTCCTTTTTTTTAAATATTGGGTCCTTACCAATGAAATTGGTGTTTTTATTCTGTCTTAGCAATTTGTCCGTAACTATTAAGTTTCAGAACATTCTTATAAAATAATTGCCTCTTCTAAAAATATACCATATATTTGAGCTCGTATTATTTAATTTCATAATTTTTTGTAAGTTTAATTGTGTTAAAATTAGACACAAAGACATTTACTTTTAACTACCTCCCGAATACATCATTTGATTTGCATTAACATAAAAACGATGAATAATTTTTATCAAGCGTGTTCGCACACATATTGCTAAAGCTTGTCTAATGATACATGCCAAATATTATTATCTCTGGATTTGTCGTTGTGAATAAAACTGATAAAATGTTAGTATGTAAAATGCAGACATCCCCAAAATCTCCATACAAAACACCAATTTCATAGGTAAGGACCTAATATGACAGGTAAGCTCTTGGCTCTTGGCTCTCTCATCTCACCTGATGGTAAGTGACGATAAGGCCGAAAGTGGAAGCGAGTTTCACCTGTAATCCTCAACAACTGAGGAACTGGCTATCTTACCTCTGATTGCTGGAACACAACAATGCTTATAACATTGTTAGTATGGTGACAAATTTAGGTAAGACGGTTGTAGCTAGCCGTGCGGGCTTAGAAGCCCAACCACTAACCAAACCGAGCAGAAAAACCCCTGCCCCCGTGGGAAATCGAACCCCGGACCTCCCGATCTACACCCGGTGGTGTCAACCACTAGACCACAGGGGCGGTTAATTCTTAATCTTAGATTCAATAGAAATAATTATTTAAATCTATGTTTGAATTTCCAGTTTAATTTTATTCCCTAATACAGTCCATTTTATTTAAGTCCAATTTAAAAGCGTATTTGTAAGTACTTAAAAATAATTTGCTATTTTGATGTTAGGGTCAGTCAATGTAATAGTATGCGGCCTTCGGTAAACTGGCTTCATACTCCCCGAGAGCAATGAGTTAGGCCTACACAGTCACAAATGTACAATCAATCAACGTCTCCAAGATTCAAAGCAAGGAAACACTTACTTGGCAGGAGTCCTGATGGGTGTACGATGTGACGTTTTTCACTTATGGAAAATATTCACCGAATAAAAAAGATCTTGTTCTATGTTTCACACAATTGACACGATATATAAAATCAATGTTCACACAAAAGTAAATACGAAATGCGAGATGACCGAAACATAATGTTTTTTTTTCGGTATAACACGATCGAGGTTTTAAAGACATTGTAATTTTGACAAATATTGCACCGCGATTGGGTACCAATTTCAAATTTCGAACGCTGTGTCGCTCTCCTGTTTTTTTTTGTTTATTGTTCATGACCATGGATATAGAGTCCTTCAGTCGCATAGGTACAGTCGCGGTCAGATAATGTTTACCACCCTAAGTATAACAATTGCTTACATACATTGAAGTCAAAAAAGTCGAAATCACGAAATGTCTATTAATTTCGTATCAATTTGATTGAGCCTTACCTAAAATAGTACCAATTTTTACATAGTTTTTTTTATGTAAACACCTATTAATGTTTCGATAGAATGGATAGAGTAGGTACGGTTAACTCAATACAAATTTTTGGGCATAGATATTTTATAAATGAACATGTGATCGATAAAATGATAATATTCTGCAGTCGTCGTCGTTTTACTTTTCACCAAAGTTCCTCGTCTGTGTCAATGTATAAGTCAATTAGACGAAACGAAAGTCAAATCTTAGTGAAGTAGTTTTATTATGCGCTCTGTGTAAGAGAAATCTCTTTATCTCTGATAATCCATTAATTTTAGCATTCAAAACTAAACCATATGTAATTTAATTCATTGAAAATAAAACACGATGTCAGTGCTGTGGCAGCCCTAAGAGCATTATGCGCTCGCGCATAAATCTATGCGCTTTATGCGGCCGATCTATAAGAGGGACATTGTACTCTGAGCGACAAAAAGTCACAGGCAACACGATGTTTCTACCGATGCTAGTTACTGATATATAAAAAGTTAGAAACACCCTATCTCAGATGAAGATTAGTGGAAGAAATTACAACAGATGCGGTAAAAGGCAGAATATATCATAAAAAATAAAATAGTTATCTATTGAAGTAAATCTTTTATTTTGGACATTTACTGTACCAGTTTTCACTAGGAATATAGTTTCAAAATTGTTCTTTAAAATTGTTTTTTAAAAAAAGCATCGCGTGTTCTTTATTATCTTTAATTTTATTATTTTCGCGTCTGCTCTAGAACGTTCATATCGTTATCGTTCTCATTTCAGTACTCGGATTTCAAAATATAAAAATTCAATTTATTTACAAGCAATATGCATCTCAGAAAAAAATCTAACTCCACAAAATTAAATGTAAGGCAACAATGAACGCCTGTCTTTCTCCTCTGCGTCCATAAGACAGTTAATCTATGTCAAGAACAGTCTCGTTGCCATTCAGTTAGATTTACAGCGGGGCTGACATTTTAACGATAATACGCATTTACGACTATTTACGCGTATTTACGGGCATCTAGAAAGCTCGTCGGTTTAATTGTCGAATAAAATTGAATTTACTGTTGCTGATTTACAGCGGGTGATCGGGGCTGTTTATGCTGTTTTGATGTGAGACTCTGAAATACTGCCGTGCGATGGGCTGTGTTATGCTTATGGGATGGGGATGATAAATACAGCAGGTATAGAATGGCTAGATATACAATGTTATGTAGGTACATTTTAGACTCGATTTCAAGTAAAAGTGTGGTGAAAGCAGGACAAATTATGTTTCAGGTCATTTAGAGACAGACTTTAGGGTCCAATTATATGGACCCTAAAGGTAGGTATGAGCTCGGTGGCATGGTGGTTGGTATGCTTTGGCTTTCTATTGAAAACAAAGCTACCTTGCCATGGTCAGGTCGTGGATGGGTGACAAAAACGTTGTGTTCTCGAGCTGCTCCGTGCTTCAGTTAGCCCTGTTAAGTTGGTCCCGGTCGCTATTGCGACTGTTTATTCCCACCAACCCGCATTGGGCCAGCGTGGTGGTGTAACGAGCCATACTCCTCATGTGTTTCTCCATGAGGAAGGCCTGTGCCAGCTGTGGGACGTATATAAACATCCAAGACTGGAGAACAAATGGCTGTATTTATTACACAAACATTTGACTCCACCGGGGATCGAACCCAGAACCTCTTGAGATGGCGACGCCTTGAGACCGACGTACACCACGGAAGTCGCCAAAATGGTAATGTGAGTTTACATCTTATAGAACAGGTTGGCAACTTCACGCTTTCGAAAGACCTCTCTCTTCTATAAAGCCTGAAGGAGAAAGGACTTAGAACGAACTTCGGCGAATGTTCAAATGTGGAGTATCTATTTGCCTTCGTCTAGCTTTATGTATCGATAAACCGGTAAAAATGTACACGAATATTTCTCCACATTTGTTTTGGTTAAAAAAATATGTGGATTTTTTTGCTTACATGTTAAATACAACTCTTTTAGTCGCTGCGTGATTTCAGCTACTTCCGCTAGGGGCGCTTATCTCTTTTCCCATAGAAATTGACATAAATAAAAGTTAAGTTTTTTACAATGATAATTAACATCAGGGGGTACTGTGTCAATTTCTTATGTATAAATACGCTGTTAAAACTGTTTACATGTATTTTCACTAATCAAGTTATAGACATCTTTTTAGTTTTAAAAGTGATTGACGGCTTCATGTATAGTAGATTAGTAGCCAAGGGCTGTAAGGCATCAATTGCAGCCCGAGATATTTAGGCGCACGAGCGCAGCGAGGGCGCTTATAGTTCGAGGGTGCAATTGATGCTTACACCCGAGCTAACTACTCTGCTTTACATCTCGATTGTGAGGTTAGTGGAAAAAAAGGCATTACAAGAATAAATAAATTTATTTTCAAGAACTAATAGCTTCGCCGTTCGATATTCAAAATTGATGCAAAAACCGAAGCGACCTCTTTTGTCACAAGAATAAATAAATTTATTTTCAAGAACTAAATTTAGCTTCGCCGTTCGATATTCAAAATTGATGAAAATAGCGAAGCGACCTCTTTTGTCATTGGGCTGAATGCATGATGTCTAGTGCCAGTAAGATGGTTAGATGTACGCGAACTTTTTGAAAGAGTTTTTTTTTAAATTACTTACCGCCCTAGGGCGTTTCTAGCTACATTATTAACCTAGGGTGGTAATTGATCACTTACAACCCGCATCTGGGGGTATTAAGGACCTACTTACCGAAATAAAAATAATTTACAGTAATTTTACTTGTTTCGTCTGTCCGCCCGTATCTGTAGTGAGTGGGCTAAAGGAACTAAGAAATTATCATTACAGTCATTACCATGTTGAGAGGCACTTATGAATCCGAGTCCTTAAGCGGCGCTACAGAGAGTATCGACAGGAAATAGTCATGTGCAAGTGTGTGATACGTCTTTTTAAATAAAAAAGATTTTTGCAACACCTACATGACTTTTGAATGGTAGCTGTATGGTTGCAATGATAATTGATTATTGCGAGGAATTCAGGACTTTTATATAATATGTTTTTTTGTTAATTTCCGTATAATTATGTTTCATTATTACAATCTGAACTTTTAATAGTCTAACTTAGTTCTATTGTTTTAAAAAAATATTATAAAAATTATTTTCAAACCTCTAAGGTCGTAACGTGAGTACTCTTTGACTTAAAAAATATTAATTATATTCGCGCTTTAAAATCACAGCAACCTCAAAGACAGAGAAAAGGAATATATAAGTATTTAAGTAAATAAAAATCAATTTCGAACAAAAAGAAAGTTCTAAGAAATTCTTGTTGTAAACATGTCAGTCTCGACGCGCATTACGTGTGAACTTGCACTTTGTATGTTATTGGCAGCTTCTGCGAATTATAGCTAGAGGTCTACGTTAAGGTAGGCTCAATGTTATTATTGGTATGATTAAGCATTCTAAAGTCGATTACGAAGTCGCTGGTCGAACCTTACTATAAGTTTCAGTTGATGTAACGAACAGATTTCAATATGGAATTCCATTCTTGAATCTATTTCATACCGGCTATCAAAAAAAAAATACCCATTTGCAGTAAAATTATTTGAATTTCGAATTTTTTAAATTTTGAAATAAACATTGTAAAAATCTCTATTAGTTCGGATTAAATATCTAGTTTAGAACTTGATATTGTGATTATTTGACATTTTAGCTAAAGTAAAATAGTCAAAAAAATATACAATTGAGTTTTAAGCTAAATTTTCTATAAGTGGCCCTCAGTGTTAATGGTTTTCATTTACCAAAAAAAGGTTGATGAATAAAAATTTCGTTTCCAATAAGTTTTATAGAAACCTAAAT
The DNA here is from genome assembly GCA_910589355.1 of Parapoynx stratiotata. NCBI lineage: Eukaryota > Metazoa > Arthropoda > Insecta > Lepidoptera > Crambidae > Parapoynx > Parapoynx stratiotata. The sequence continues at coordinate 16,921,350 of OU342464.1, forward strand.
AAATAAATAAAAAAGAAGAATAAAAACTAAAACTCTTTTTTAAATGATGCCTCCTCCATACTTTCTGCTTTGCCGTGCGCACCCACCGGTAATACCGAGTGCCTGTCGTGTCTGAGCCGATACCGGCAAGCGCTATTTTAATTGATATGTCTCCGGCGTTCAGTCAATACCAATTACAGGTGGGTAGGTTATGTCGGCCCAATCGCGAAATACGCGAGGTATTACGATTACAGAGGCATGCGAAGATCACCAGATCTCGTCGAAAATGTTAAGGTAATTTAATTTGGGAATGTCTATTGCTTTGCAGTTGCTTTTGCTTTGGAAATAACCCGTGAATTGAATAACCATGCTGATTGACAACCATAATATTATAACCAGTCATGTCAGAGAAAGGAAGTTAACATGGAGTTAAAAAGAAGAAAAAAAGTAAAAACATGGACTTCCGAACCATATCCTTTGCCCATCAAAGCAAAAAATAAATGTAAAAAACCGATATAGTAATAATATCCAGGAACGTAAAACCTATAATGAAAAAATAAAAATATTAATATTTCAATTTTTTTTCGAGGAATAAGTAAACATTACTGCATTATCTTAGTTATTTAATTTGTAGAAAACACGTCCTGGAAGAGAGCGCGAAACTGCGTTCGAAATTTGAAATCAGCACCAGCGCGTGTGAAATCTGTCAAAATTATAAATTTTTCAACTTCTTTCGGGTGGTTGCGCAAATATTTTTTATTAACATTCCGCATATCCTGTCATTTCGTGTGTTGTAGAAAATCTTTAGTGTCAAAATTTTCATCGTTTGAGACTAATTTAATAAGTGCAAGGAAAATGACTTTTTGTTCGGTGTTGTCGCCTGCTTGGAGCGCCTGCCCGAGCTCATCCCGAGGATTTCGAACCATCGTGTACCCACAACGATTACAGCCAAGTAAGTGTTTGCGTCAGCTTATAACTGCTGAAATGTGGTGATTGTTGTGGTTGCGATTGTTGTGTCCAAACTCTTTATCATTAGTTCTTACTATAACATAACGGTGTTACTAAAAACGGAGGGTGTTTTTTTCTTGCACCCGCAGAGTGGGTAAAGCGTATTATTGAAACAGGCACGAGGCACATTGAAACAGAAATCTTAAAGAATTTGCTTTATAACTTGAATCTTCATTTGCAGGAAATTGCGCAAAATTTATCAATGTCGTAAAACGACCTCTATCACCAATTTGTCTATCTCTGCTTGTTTTTCGTCCTAGAACATTTCACTTCAGCAAAGCCAGTTGGCCGCGTAAAAACTGCCTCCATATCTATCAGAATGTCACCAAGACCACGTTATAATTATCATTTAAATTGTGCGCTACGCCCGTTGTGTGACAGTTGACAAATGTTACGGCGGACAGACCCTGTCGGCGCTCTGAGAATTTTTATGTCCTCATATCCAGTGTTTTATATTACTGTGCCTGCTCCCCTTTACTTCGTTTTACCAACTTAGGCTTACCATCAACTTTTTCAGAAAGTACTGTATGCCTATTAAATTAAAAGTCAAATTTCAGTGCTCTGATAATTTCAACTGCACTAATAACATAGCCACGTTTCATGCGTAGCTTATTCAGCTGTGCTGTTGACTACAATCTTCCTTAGTCTTATTGTAATGTAGTAAGGCTTAAAATTCAACAATCTTTTTGATGGGTGTTTGGGCTAATTCTGTAAGTGGTCTACAGCCAATGTTTTGCTCATAAAGGGGGACGATAATAATTGTTTTTGTAGATATTCTATTTAATTTCAAGATGATTGGCGTGTAATTTGGCAATACGTTACCATCACGAAATTTTTATTTTTATTAATTGTTTAAACTTTTTCAACTATAAAATAAAAACACAGACATTTAGGTTTTATAAGGCAACTGTCTGCTTATAAATTAGTGTGTTTATCGAAACACCTGCCCGACAATTTTTATGAGAATCTAAGATGAATTGGAATTCGAAGATGGTTAACTCTCTTTAAGTTAATTTACAGGTACGGAGATATAAGCATTGTTGAAATATTTGTTTTATGTTTCTCTTATATGTTTGTTAAATACCAACCTACGTTCTTATGTTGATTCTTGTTTATAATAAAATTCCAGATGGTTAACTCTCTTTATGTTAATTCACAAGTACGGACATAAAAGCATTGCTGAAATATTTGTTTTATGTTTCTTCTAATATTTTGATTAAATACTTACTTATGTTGATTTTAGTTTATAATAAAATTCCAGCAATGATTAAAACCTTATTTGAATGTAATATTTAATAGACTTTTTTCAACACAAAATAGCATAAAAATAATCTTGACTGTATTTGTGACTTTTCGCAGAATAATATGCCCAAAGCTATAATATTTTTATTTTTTTACTTAATTTTTTACTGCTTACATACATACATTGATATCTCTTCTTGAAATAAGACTACAACCAGTCAATTACAAGACATAATTAATAGCACAATCCTTGCATAATGTCTTTGGGTTGATTTTCAACTGGACAATCGGTAGCGGTCGTAAACAAAGCTACCGAACAACCGCTGACCGCTATCAGTCCATACATTACCTGATGCTATCGGTGTTAATTCTCACAGAAACTCTTAAACTAATAGATGCCTGTAATTCGACACTCCATGGTTTGAGGACGGGGGCACACTAAGAGATTAATCACTATTATTTTTTTTTGAAAAAATAGTACCAGTTAGCAGCGGTAGGCTTTCAAATCTGGTGTGTGCGAAATTGGCATCTTATTAACTTGCAATCACAAGACCAAACAATTTTGTATTTTTTTTACTGTAATAGGTATCTACTATGTGATAAAACCCATTTTTTTTTCATTATCATAGGAACGTACTTTATTAACCGACTACAAAATTGGTTTGTTATTACCTTGTTAGCAAACAATCTATCCAGGCTATATTTGATATAGGTGCATAATAAAGCTAACGGTTAGAATGAGATGCCTCCGCGCAAAATTCATTTTGACATTACTTGACAGTATAATCATCATCATGAATCAACAGTGATGCTCTTGCGGTTGATAATGGCTGGTAAGTTGCAAATACAATACACCAGGGATGTAACACAAGCGTTCAAAACATTGTTCATTACTGAACAGTCTGCTGCAAATGCAGATTCATTAGGAAATTGGGGAATTTAATACATCACTAATTTCTGAGGTCTAACCTCATAAAAGTTAAAATCTTCATACCTCGAATTTTTCTTTCGTAAATGTCATTGAATCTGTTTTTTAAATAGCATAGATTTAGAAATTCTATATAGTTATCAGAGCATAATTTGTAGACTGGTTATGATTTACAATCTTTAAAATCGTAGCATATTCTTGTGCCAATAAATCATCTCTAATTGACGTAAATATATTGTATGAAATAAATTTTGATAATATGTTTAATATTTTGACAATTTAATATGAGGAAAGTAGATGGGTGTCTGAAAAAGAATTTTGAATCTTATAAACATATTATTATAAATAGTTCCTGCATAAACACTGTTTTTGTTGTACAAATTATTGTTGTTTATAAGGTTGATACTTTGATAGGACTGATGTGAACAGGTGAATTAAAAAAGACATCGCTTGTTTTCATAGTAAAATTTAAAAAAAAATTACTATTAGTAACTTTAAGTTAATAAATCAGAGCTTCTAATTTGGTTGTAGTAATAACATAACCTAATGTTCATAAGTTTATTTATTTTTATATCTATTTGGTTCATTATTATACTAATTGATGACGCTAGTTATATTACAATCATCTTTCTCATAGGTATTAATGAATATTTTTGTTATGTGCTGTATGTCAAGCTATTCTTGATAAACATGTTGTGTTTAAATATATTTAGTAGGGTTGTGATGGTCAATAATGTAGGAATTTTTTTTTTTTTTAATAATTTATTGTACACAATTAAGAAAGAAATATACAATGAAGAAATAAAATTACAATAGGTAGGGCTTATATCTATAAGATATCTCTTCCAACCCACCTGCGACAGGAGAAGTGCTCAAAGACAAAAACAAGTTGCGTGTACCTACTTTAAATTATTATAAGCATAATAAATAGCCTACTTATATTAAATTACTTACATACCTACCAACAAACTACTATATATAGGATGATGAAAATAACAGAAAGTTAGTCCTAATGAAAGATAAATAAATAATTTAATTTAATCATCATAGAATAGAATAGAATAAAATTTTATTCAGTCCACACATAGTAAGAAATTGCATAGAAAATAATCAAACATAGACAAAGACAATACATAATGACATTCATATTAAACAAAACAGGTTAAGGCACTGAATCGCACTGGTCGCACTCAGCATGTGTCGGGCGTAGAACACCACGACGCTGGTCTTCCGTGGACACTTTGAATGAGCAAACGAGCGCTCATAGACCGTAAATCCGTAACCTAATACTCGTATATCGAGGTCATCGTCATCATCATCAGCGTATGTATGTCCACTGCTGGACATAGGCCTCCCTTAATGCACGCCACAGCTATCGATTTTTAGCCGGTCTCATCCAGCCCACACCAGCCAGCTTACGAATATCGTCATCCCATCTTGTCACAGGGCGTCCCACACTACGTTTGCAGAGTCACGGTCTCCACTTAAGAACGTTCTACGACAGACGTGACCAGCCCACTGCCACTTCAGTTTACTAGTTCGATGGGCTATTTCAGTGACTCTAGTTCTCTGTCGGATCTCAGCATTCCTGATACGGTCCTTCAGAGAAACTCCTCCTCCAGAGCACAGCCCTTTCCATAGCGGGCTGAGCGACTTTGAATTGGTGGACTAGTCGAGCCGTAAGTGTCTAGGTCTCGGCACCGTAGGTCATTGAGGGATGGGTGACGACAATTTAATTTAGGAAATATTTGCGTTACTAATTATCTTTTATATACTTTTTATCTACTCTTGTTTGAAATTTTGAATCAGTTTTAAGTTTGTCAAATTGTGTCATTGTCTCTCAATGGTCTACAGAACAGAAGATCTTAGTTTTTGATAGCTTTACAGGGAGCAATAGCTAAGGGTACGTGGATTTCAAAATAAATTTCAAAACAGCTTGATTTCGAAAAACTCGGTCAGTCTTGCGTCCAGTGTGCCCCAACCACAAAACTAGAGTCGACAAGCAACGAACGAGTGTCGATAATAATCGAGTGGCGGCTAAGCGCGTAAATATCTCGCGATCGTGTCGATAGCTCGCTACCACTAGCATTTATACGTGTTTTATGTTCGCGCTGCGATCACGATAATATAAGGATTTATTGCCTACTGCCGCTAGATTATGCGGCTACTTGAGATGTTTTGGGCATAGAGTAAGGGGAGGAGATTAGTATTTATGACTAAGTTATCGATGTTTATTGCCCGATGCCTATGTTTTTGCTTACAGTTGTAACAAATCTTACAAAACGAACGTATGTTATTCGTGGGAGGTTTTTTATTTAAATGTAATGGCTTAGTGGAGGTGTTAAGTTTAAGGATAAAAATATTATTATTCTATATATTGTCCTTGTTCAGTAAAATAAAAGTGTCTTAGTACGTGGAAAAAACCCTTTTTCATCAAACATTTGCCACAATCTGAACTCAAACCCGGAACCTCAGAGTTGGCAACACATTAAAACTGGCATCCAAACCTCTACACAACGAAGCATAGGCCAAACAGATTTTATTTTTTAATTTTAAGAGTTCACAAAAAATAGGCAAAATTAATCTCGTCAAATCCCATCTGTCAACGCCACGTAGTCTTTGGTTCACACTCAATAGAAAAATTTGTCTGTTCAGATGCTCGAATGGAAATAGACTCGCGATATACGACTACCCGACGTTCGTAAACAGGGTTTAAATCAGGATTTATGAATACCACTGGTTACTGAATGGAAATGTTGCTTTAACCAAGCATCGTTCGACCCACAAATCATTAAATCTTAATTTTACTGCTATTATTATAACGAATTTATGGATCAATGAAAAAGCTGATGAAATATACGGATTATGACGTTCATTCATACGCTTTGAGAAGTTTCTGGAAGAAGCTTTAAGCAATAAGCTGTATACACTACATCCCTTTGATTAGAGTTATTTAGGAAGCGTTATTAAAAAAAGTAGTAACGACAAATCTGTCTTATATACTTTGAATATAATTTCTATTATTGATCTTTTTTATGTCATAAACTGTTGACTTTCACACCTATCAACTAGCTCCATTTAAAGCAACTAATGCTGCTTGTGTTATGGATACTAGATGACGGATAAATATATTTGACTGATAAATACATATAAATATTCAAAATATATACAATGCATATATAAACATCCAAGACTGGAGAACAAATGCCTGAATCTATATCACAAACAATCAAACACAGAACCTCTCAAGATGGCGACGCATTGAGACCGGCCGGCGTGCAGACCGCTCTACCACGGAGGTCGTCTAAGATATTTATAATCTCAAGCTCTCTCAGCGGTAGGCGAGTTTGGACGAACGGGGTACTACTCTTTCGATGGGTCGCGGGTTCGGTCCATCTGCCTGTAGTTTTGAATAGAGTTTGAATAAAAAACATATTATTAAGTACAGTAGGTTGTGAATATCGCTTGCCTCACGTTGTCACTTCTTGTTACATGGGGGCTTAACATATCATGGTCTGCCTACCACTTCGGGAAAAGAGTCACCCAGTGAACAATGATGACAGTAATTGCTTTTTAACAAAATTGAAATTAATGCGTTGGAGTAATTTAGCCAGCCACTTCCACAAGTTACTTGATTTGACATCGACAGTTGTAAACATTATTAAAAATTTAAAGAATCATAAAACAAAAAAAAGTACGTCTAAATAGAACTGTAAGACCTTGGTATTGTGAAGTCATTATGTGGCGTGAGAAAGCGCTGGCTGTTGGTTATTATTTATACTATTGATTGCTTCAGTCCGTTTGTTTTACTGTAACTTACGGTTAACTACTCTTCTTAAGTTAATTTTATTTCCATTACGACATGAAAATTTTCATATTGATTTTGGAGCAACCTTTGTAGTGGAATAATTGACTTTAATGGCTGTCGATACATCTGCTTCAGTGCTATCTCGAGTTTTGACTGTGGAATTTACAAAAGATTTAAAAAGTACTTACTATTTACTCAATTGTGTAAACGTTTAGGTATGTAGTTATTTAATTCTTTTAATTGCACCAGCGTATATATAATATGAAAGGATTGTGATATTATGGGAAGTGTGGTAATCGATACACTTACAGTCGCTCATTTCAGTTCAATACTCACCTCCTCCTCTTCTCTCCTTGTTTTACTTACAAGGAGGTCTGCAATGCTGTAAACATATTCGGACACGTAGATCGTCAACTGATTTCACTATAAAAAGAATTCTTATCATCTAGCTTTAGGTCCAGCGCACATTATCGGCATCGGCAAGGAAAGGAATCCTTCGGCATGCCGTACCTTCCAAACTACCCTCGAGAGTTGGCGCGGCGGGCGGCAGCGTACTGAAGGATGCCGAAGTATCCCGAAGAACCTCAAAGCCGCTGATGCAGCAACCTCAAGCATACCGAAGCGGTATTTTTGTTACTACGGCCATTATCATGGAAATTTCTACTCTGTTGCCATGAAGTTAATATAAAGGATGTTATTTATCACCTAAAATCCTGAGCAGTGTCGATGCCAATATTGTGCGCCGGGCCTTTACTCTCGCCGTATAACAAGAAGAATGCTGAACATGGATGTGGACGGGTCTAGAATGAAAGAAACTCCAAAGAAGCGATGGATTGAATGCGCGAAAAATGATATTAAAATAAAAGAAGTGGATGCTGAGGTGACGAGTGACAAAGGAAAACGGAAGGAAAATGGCAGGAAGACGAGCTTTGCTCACCGCCCTTCGGGATATTTGATATCCCCTAAAATTGTAAATATAAATTTTAGTACATCAATTACCTATTACTTACTTTCGATAGTAATTCAATTCATTGTTTTCAGATGATTACTTTATTCAATCAAGGCGAAGGTCGCTTTGTTCTCGAATCTTACCCGAACAACAACAAGCCCCACTAAATTTACTTAGGTTTTCTTAGTAAATGGATACAATTTAATACAGTTCTAAAACAAGGGCCTGTTTTTCTAAGCTACCGTTGAATTGCGCTGACCTTGCGATGAAGCTGACCTTGCGATGACTGGTGTGAATGAGTCAAAAAGAATTAAATAATATTATCAGGTATTTAAAATAATTAAGATTTTCTTCTATCGCTGTTGGCGAACAAGCAGATATAGATAAAACTATAATATTCTGCACACTTTCTCTCTATTACACTCTGCAAAAATTTTCTTTTTTAGTTGCGTTTAGAATGTATAAATGGGAAATGTGATTTCAACTACTTTTAGCTAGGGGCGCTTTTCACGTGTGCCATAGAAATTGACATTCTCAATTCAACTAAAAAACTGAAGTTTTTATAGTAATAACTTACACCAGGGGTACTGAACAAAAGTGGAAGTGAGACACCGCATTACACTGCGTATATCGACGTCTCACTGCTATAATAATGCATATAGAGTTAGTTGGTACGTAGTTGGGTGTTATTTGAGGCATTCATAACACCTTTCACTACTTTCTTTGCCTTAAAAACAATCAAAATATTACACATAGTAAAACAGGAAATTTGCTACCAGAGATTGCGATAACGTGTCGTTACAACATTCCCTAACAAAGACGTGTGCGTATCAGCTCAAAAGCTGTTTTTCAAGCAAACTACATTTCCCAAAGTTGCGAGGTCAACAGACATTACTCAATCATGTTTCACATCAAAGAACAGACGCCATCAAAACTCCATTACATTAAAACGTTAAACATCTCGTCTGTTAGTCTGTCTGTCACGTGTGAGCTCAGAGGCGCCACCTGCCAATCAAGCGGGCAAGTGTTTGTGTTGTCGAAAGAATACTAATTTATTTTGAGTTCGTGTTATGTCGTTTCCTTGATCTTGGTTTAATGGATTTTTGAAATGGCTTGGACTATGTCTTTCTCGGTTACTTTTCTACCTATTTACTGAAATAAAGGAGACACAAAGCTTTTGCACTTGTGTTGCGGTTACACGATAGGCGATGGTAAAATTTTTGCTTCGCCAGGTGTACTAATATCTTACTGCTAGGGACAGGCATGAAAAAACATACGAGGCTTACACTAAAGATACTTAGTCAGAAATATAAACGATTGCAATGAATGACTTCACGGTGCTCACCCATACGAACTCCAGCAATTGCGAACCTACTTTGTCGTCAATATCATAGGTTACATAGGGTACTCTGGTTACATAGGGGCCTAATTAATCTAGTCAACTAGTTAACCTCAGCCAAACTAAGAGGCGTGTAAATATCCTGTTTATTTTCTATTTCCTATATTACTTTCAGCAGCTCGTGAGCTGGAAGGAATTCCCCATTTAGTCTAAAATACAGTTAAATCTGTTTAAAATAATAAGCGATTACTAAAATTAGGGTAGGGTAGTTATCTACCCTATCCATTCTTTCATCACCCAGTTTAATCCAAACACTCCGTTAACCCTCATCTATTAGGAAGCCGTCCATTACGAGAGCTGGTTCTCAAGAAAATACGATTGTTTTTGCAGTAAAAAGTTCTGATCTAAAGAGTTTTATTGGAAAACAGATCTTGTATCGGACATTTGCATTTTTTATTGGGGAACTGAAAGCAATTTGGACAGATACTCTTGGCCGGACGCGTAACTTTCAGAATCCGATTATAGTCCAGAGGGAGCATCAAAAAGATCTAAAACTGAAAACAAACATAAGCAAACCACAAAACTCTATGATGTTCAGGGTTGCTACTAGAAAATTAAAAAAAACATTTAAAGATGAACGCTTTGAATTCAAATTCGTGCCCGCACCGTAGAGCCTAGTTGACGAAATATACATTTTCTAATTTTCTAACGTAGATTTGAATAAGATTGGCTATATTCATTGAAATATACTAAAGACTCCTCTCTTTCCCATCGTGTCAAAGTCGAGAAACACTCTCGCTGGACATTTGCCTGTATAAAGAATTTTTCTTTTGTCATTTTTCTTTTTTTGTCAGTCCTATAATTTTTAGGCAGATAATTATTGGTAGTCTAAGATCTCATCTGGTCTAAAAATATTCCGCGTCCATCCTTTTTAGCAGCTTGTCAAAAATTTATGACACCTTAAATTTTGACAACCCTATTAGCGTGGTACAAAACCGTCATCACACCGTCTGTTTACGATTATCGCTGGAAAGAGAGCGTATTTGTCGACACGCCTTCGCTTCAGCGGGATAACGGCAAAGACTTTGCATTGATGCAGATAGACCAAAAAAATTTATAAATTTTTCTGCGTTCCACGAATTTCTGAATCTAACTTCGCTGAATCTGATGGGTACCGAAACACACATTGCGATTGAGATAAATAAAATCAAATGTAGTAATTATTAGGCACAATTATAGGATTGAATAGTGACAGTAGATCCAATCCTCACCTATAATAAGCGAAATATAACTTTAAGGCAAAAACATTATGCTCGGTTTTTCGGTAAAACATGGTCATAAATTATTAAACTCTTTATTGCACCAATAAACACAAATACAGGTCATTATTAAACAAAGTATGCAAAGGAGGACTTATCTCAAATAGAGATATCTGCCAGTCAACCCATCACAGGTGTGTGAGATTTAGTATTGAATGGGAAGAGACTATTCTAACTAATGAAAGAGAAGATAGTCTAAAGCAAGATTATTGCTTGCTTTAGATTATTTGAATTAAATGCTTCATTTTAAAATTCTTTAGGGACGTTTCAGAGCAACGCTGGCGGCCGGCGCTGGCCAAGCTCTTATAAAAATGAAATCTCGCCGGCACCCACCCTTAAACTTTTTTTTTTATGAATGTAATCTGCATTGTAAGCAAAAATTCTTAAACAAGAACAACTCAGAGATCTGAAAGCCTACTTGGAATTCCACACTTAGCGTCCGTTGATCTTTGACACTGCTATGCTAGACTGACAGTTGCTTGTTTTACATATAATATTTATGGCGCCAATTACGAGCTCGCTTATTAACTGGTGGATGAATTTACGCCGCAAATAATGGTTTCTTCTAAGTATATTTATTTTGATAGAACTACGGTGACTAGATAGTTTCGGGTAAGCTTTAAAACAGATTCAGGCTAAACACTTTTGAATTATAGCTTTGTGTTTCTTTCGTTCATTGGTTTTCGACTCAACTCATAGGTACCTTTACACTTCTTTAGTTGCGTTAACAATGTCTAGCGATAATCACAACATACTGTACTCAAGTTGTATTCAAACTCAGTGGCACCGGCGGTAGATGTATACCTAACCTAAAAAATATTTCTTTTCTTTTTAGGATTCCGTAGTAAACTAGGAACCCTTATAGTTTCGCCATGTCTGTCTGTCGTTAGCACTAGGGAGCTGAAATTTTGAATAAATATGTATATTAATAACGCCGACAAAGTGCACAAATCAAAAGTGAAATAAAATATTAAATTAGGGGGGTGCCCATACACGTAATGTAGGGATTGATTTTTTTCCTCAGGACCCTAACGTGAGATATATCATTGGATAGCTATTCAAAAATGATTAGGGGTTTTCTAACATCATTTTACGATAAAATTTATATTTTCTGAAAGTTAAAAAGATGTGTTTTTTAACTTTAACTTTTGAACCATAAGTTCAAAAATATGAAAAATTCCTCAAAAGTAGAAGTATGGGTTGAACAGTATTGATTAATTTTACAAAATTATTTTTGAGCTAAATTTGTGACTTAACCATATATTATAATAATATAATGGCTAAGGATTTTTTTATGTCATATGGAAAACTACGGAATACTATACTGAGCGTGGCCCGACACGCTCTTGGCCGGTTTTTACTTTTGTATACTATGCGTAGGGTTGGAAGTCTTCGTGTGACGCGCTCAGCCGTTATCAGCTCGCCGTAAAGTGGGATGTTTACGCCGGTTCCGGCTTCCGTCGCCGGCTAACGACCGCTTTGGAGCCATTGTTCTTTCGTTTGGACGCTTTTAAAAGTAGAACGACGCAATTTAATAGCCAGGTGTGGCTTTCAGCATAACTCGCGCAAGTTTGATGCTAATCAGCTGTAGGTAAAGTAAGAAAGGAAGTGAGACAAAGATATCAGGTGGTTTAAGGGAACGTAAGGCGACATTTATTTCTTTCTATAAGAAAACGTATACTTAAGAGTTTCTCATTGAAACAGGAATGAGAGAAAAGATTACAAAACAACATACCATCACGCTTCTTTACCCGAAGGGGTAGGCAGAAGTGTTAAACACCCACGTTTCGTCAGATATCTTAGGTCCCCGTGTAACAGGTGGCGAGACTGCTGCCCTGCACCGGGCACAATGTGAGGCAAGCGACATTCACAATGAACTGTACATAAGTTTTATTTAAACTCAGTGGTACAGGCGGCGGGATCTAACGCGCGTTTCCTGCGGCCTCTCGAACGAGTAGTGCCCCGTTCGTCTCACCTCGGCTACCGCTGCCTTTTAGATTAACCTATTTAGACCTATTAGACCTATTAGACCTAATTAAGTTATTTATTTATTTATTGCATACATGTGGTAGAATAGGTGTTACAATTCAATGAGTACAGCACACGCACCCAGCAAGGGCACAGCAATACAAGATAGGTAAAATACATATTATATTAGTACATTATGGACCCTGTCGGGCACAGCTAATTAGGAGAGAGGAGGACTCAGATATAACTGTGATTGATCAACTATTAATCAATAATAATTATGGTCATATAGCTCAAAGAATCGCCGCTGTGGCAGTGGACAGTCGGAAAAGTTCTTAAGTGACATTCATGTACTAGGAGCGTCACATTAGAAGACCATCGAGATGGACCGTCAATTCGATGAAGAGGGCAACACAGGACCGGTCATTGTGAACGTTCTTGGGGAGACAATCGAGCGGGCCTTTTCTCACCTTGTAGATTGTGATTATAGCTCCGTTTGTTAATCCTCCTTTAGTCCCAGATCCTGCATAATTTGTAGGATTGGTTGCAGGAGTGTTATATCGTAGTGATTCATGAGTTGTTTCCCTAGATGACGACCTCGTCGGTGAATCAGTGCCTCACATTCGCATGAAGGTGTTTAGGTTTACTCTCCTTAGCAACTGCGTCGTTCACTTTTCTTTATTTCTTACACAGTTCTGAATCTCTGATTCCTGGAACAGGGCCTTTATCATCGCCTTCATAAATATGCTTAATTTCTAAGCCATATCTTTCTGAAAAGCTCACGTGCACAACATTTACAGAGTCATCAATCCGGCCGTTATTACCATCAGACGGCGAAGATAAAATAAATAATCCCTTCGCAGCCCACTTTGTTGTTCCAAAATAAACAATGTTAGTTTATTAAGGCGCCGAATGTCAAACACAGTTTTAATTTATCACATGAGAGACGTGAGAGCTATTGAGTAAACATTCAGAGGTAGAAATCCATTAGATGAAGATGCGCTCTAATTTGGACAGACAGGCTGACAAACAACCTTGGTGTGATAGCGAAGAAAATGTGGAAAGAAATTTATTATTTTAATTTTTGTTTCCAATGCTGGTTTGGTTTCCTTTCAAGTCGGACTTCAAAGGCTGTCAATACTAATGGATTGCAAAAGTTTAGTTCTGATTTGACTAGGAACAAAGAGTCAGAAGTACCCAAGCTAGCAAACACGTATGTAGCTATTTTTATATTACAGCATGCTTTTCTTCGCAACTCCAAATGTATGGAATTTAGAATCAATGCAAATGACGTATTTGTCCACCTTATTCTTACCATATTGTTGTGACATTATTTTTACCCGCTTGTTCAATTTCCACACATACAGAAAGATAAAAAAGGATTGATAGCTGTTATTTTGGTTGTCTTCAGCCTATATACGTCCCACTGCTGGGACAGGCCTCATGGAGAAACACATGAGGAGTATGGGCCGTAACACCACCACACTGGCCCAATTCGGGTTGGTGCTTAACGTGCCTTCCGAAGCACGCAGGAGCTCGAGATAACAAAGTTTTGGTTACCCATCCACGGCCTGACCATGGCGAAGGTAGCTTTGTTTCAATCGAAAGCCAAAGCATACTGACCACTACGCTACCGAGCTCCTCAAAGACAGAAACTGTCCTAAAATTAATATCAATTATAAATTTTTGACTTTTATTTATCGCGGAAGAAGGAAAGAAGGCATACGAGTACTTACCCTTAGAGATTATTAATGACAGACAATTATGAATGACTTGTTGTCATCAATATCTCTATCCTTGTCTGCCATTAGTAACTTTTTAGAACTAATGTTCCTCTCTAAAATTTCTGTGCCTTACAAGGTCCTTATTGACACATACAAAATTATTGTCAGCTCTAATTTACTTAAGAGATGTATTACCGCTTCTTTGGTCTAGTGGTTCACAACACTGGGTGATGATCGGGAGGTCCGGATTCGATTCCCCATGGGGGCGGAAGTTTGGTGGTGGAAGGTTGGTGATAGGGCTTCTAAGCCCGCCTGGCTAGCTACCACCGTCTTACCTAAATTTGTCGCTATAATAACAGAATTCAGATGGGAGATAGCCAGTTCCTCAATTGTTGAGGATTTACAGGTGAAACTCGCTTCCACCTTCGGCCTTATCGTCACTAACCATCAGGTGAGATGAAGGCCAAGAGCTTACCTGTTATATGTAAAAAAAAATTGATTTTCACTTTGACTTTGAAAAAAACACGAGAAAGTGATGACCTATTCTTACTGTTGGGACACGGACGTCACACACCTGACGTCGTATCACGTCACATCGTGTGATATCTGCAGCAGCCAATGAGAGGCGTCCGGGTTGAGACTCCTTTCACCAACCGTGGGCATTCGCAACTGATATTCGCACTACATACGTCAACTTGTACGCATCTTATAGTCTTTTGTAATTTTACTGAAGTAAAAGGTTTAAAATCGCATGATATTTTTTTAAATCACCACCATCTACGCGCACCTTCCTCAACACTTACCTTCAAATCTAAAGTTCATCTTTGATGGTGCGTATACGCATATAACGATTCGAAAAATTAGCACACTTGTTCTTTTGATATTAATCAATATTCATCGTCACCTTTGTGTTCGTAAGCTGAATTTCGTTGAAACCAGCAGTTGTTTTTACTATTACGCAGGTTACTAACCCGATCCCGTCATATTTCTTATGTGCCGAATATTTAAGTTGGAAGTGTTACCCGACGCCCGCGCCGGAACAAAGGTCTATTTGTAACGAAATATCCGCGACGGGACACAATATCGCACATAATCTGTGGGAACATAAACAAATTAATTTCAAGTCCACAAGCTAAAGGGTTATAAGAAAATCCGGGCGGTTTCTCTTTCACGCAATCGTTCCTCTCAAGTTTATTCGTAGATGATGTGAAATATTTTTTTTAGATAATTATCTTATTTCAATATAGCAACCTTATTTTCGTTCCTTTTAAAATTATTTTAGTCATCAGCCTATATACGTCCCACTGGTGGGACAGGCCTTCCTCATGGAGAAACACATGAGGAGTAAGGGCCGTAACACCACCACACACACGCCCAATGCGGGTTGGTGGGTAGAAACGGTCACAAATGCGACCAGGACCAACGGCTTAACGTGCCTTCCGAAGCACGGAGGAGTTCGAGATCACAAAGTCTTGGTCATCCACGGCCTGACCATGGCGAAGGTAGATTTGTTTTCGACCGAAGCCAAAGCGCACTAACCACTACGCCACCGAGCTCCTCGAAAATTAATTTTATAATGTAATAAACAAAAAAATATATATATAATATCATCCTCCTCCCGATAGTGAACAGGAAGATAATATGTTGAGGCGAACAAGTTAAATTTGTTTAATTAATTCGTTTCTGGATTAGTTTTATGGTTTTTTATAAACTACCTACTTGTTACCTAAATGATTAAATATTATTTTATTATACTTACATGATGATGATAAAAAATGATGATAAATCTATAAAATAAAGTGAATTCTATCAATATAATTATTATTTCCTATCTAAAGCCATTTACTAAACAGGCTATCAAAAAATAGTATTGGGTCCTTACCTATGAAATTCTTATTCTCTCTTAGTATTTTGTCGGTAACTATAAAGATTCAGAGTATTCCTAGAAAATAATAACCTCGTCTAAAAACAGACTATATTTTTGAGTTCTTTTGATTTGTTTTGATAATTTGTTGAAAGTTTAATTGTGTTAAAATTGGACATGGAGACAACTCTTTTTAAGTGCCTCCCGAATACATTATTTTATTTGCATTCACTTAAAAACGAAAAATAATTTTTATGAAGTGTGATATTACACATATTACTTAAGCTTGACTAATGATACATGCCAAATATTATTATCTTTAGATTTGTCGTCGTGAAGAAAACTCAAAAAAATTTAGTATGGAAAATGCAGAATTCCCCAAAATCTCCATACAAAACACCAATTTCATAGGTAAGGACCTAATATTTGCAAAAATATACCACATGTATAACAAGGGTGCACGCATGCACAAAAAATCACCCTGTATAAATCTCAGGCCTGTAAAATGCTCGGTAGCATCGTAATCGGAGTTGACAACGCGCGCACTCTCAAAGTGGCGTCGGCACGTTAATCACTGCTGCAGCCGACTGTACGATGTTATCTCGCCGCCTCCATCGCTCTGACGGCGACTGTACCGCTTCAGATGGCAAGTGGCGCTTACACCGGACGATTTAAGTCGAATGGACTGTAAACTGTGGTTGAGTGATTTGTAGTCTACGTTTTTAAGTGGTCACCATCTCTATGGTTGAGCGTTCGAGTGACGGTAGAGCAGGTGATGTATACTATGCTTAGCTTTGTTTATTTATATAACTGTCAAAGAAATCCATACTTATCCTTCTGAATAATTATATGGATTACTATTGTTCACTAGAAGTAAGATGTTGACTTGGGATATAAGGTATCACCATGCAAAATTTTATTGAAATCGTTCTAGCCATTTCGGAGATTAGCCCGTACAAACAGACAAACGGACAGAAAAACAAAAAATTGGAAACATATTTTATTTTGTATTTTCCCTCTTTTTACATCCCCTGACTTGATGTTAAGTATTTTTTTTTATGTACAGACATTTGACCTCTACAGTTTTATTATATGTATAGATAATTAGTAAAGAAGAAATCTTAAATTCTATATTCAACCGCCGGAGTCGTCTCAGCCGAAACACCAAATTACGTATTTACACTACATTAATTCGACCTTGCCTTACCTATGCTTGTCCTGCCTGGTACACTACATGCCCAACTAATCGGCGATCCTTGCAAGTAATACAAAATAAAGCCTTAAGAATTGTTTTGTAATACTAAACCCCGAACAAATATTTCAAAATTGCACAAAATTAACAAAATATTAACACTAGAGGAATTCATGTCGGTAGTTACAAATAATTTTTGTAACTACCGACTAGTAAAAAATAAAAACTACATTATTAGTAAGTAACATTTTCTAAATATGGGTTTTATACTAAAAAATCCATAATTATTATTTGTGTAACATGTTTATAATAGGTATTTTAGTTATGTTTTTGTACGTAATAATATCACTTATGTAACCTTATGTTTATGTAACCTTTTATAGGGCATAGCCCGGGTACAGTGTTTTGTTATTCATACGTAAGTGTATTGCTATAGTCTTAATATAGTGTACCTGTAATCTGTAATTATTTTACTATGATAATAAAGAATTTTGAAATGAAAATGAATGAATGAGTAAAGAAGAATGACTGTACAGAATCAATTATTTTAATAGAGAATACTGCAGTAGGCATAGGAAATTACAAATAGGAGTTATAAAACTACAAAAACTCCCAAACTTTAAATCACCTTATTAGATACAAGTATGAAAGAGGAATTTTTGGTACTTTGTACCCGGACAAGCTATTGACAATAATTATACCCTAAGCCTTTTTCAAAAAGTTCCATCGTGCTATGTGAACGATCCCTGATCTGACGAAGTGACTCAGAATCATATTGACAGGGGCCGCCTCGCACCGCTGCTTATTTGGCAGCCGACCGCTCATCCGACAGAATTAAATGATGTCTTGACCATATTTGTTACCAATTGAAAACTATCGATAAACCGATTAGAAAATAGATTTTCTTACGGGTTTAATATGGCGTTTACACCTTCAGATATGTGGAGGTTTTGATTATTTTGAAGCATTTTATTATTATTACAGAATTTCAAAAAAATATTAGATTTAACAATTTTTTGGCCACATGGCTATGAAAGTGGAACTATTGTGTAATTTAAAAATAAATCCGTTTTATCTTTCTTGGATCGAAATCCACTTTTAACCATTTTGCATTAAAATAAATATAACATAGACCTATTTCAAGATTTTTCAGTATTTCTTTTACACACCAAATTATCTAGCCACATCCTCTATAACCATGTCGCAGAAGCCGTGGATCCCTTAAACTCTTAAACCATATCAAATCGCATTGACAGCGCTAAACCCGCCTCGCCGGTTACTTTGACAAATGAGATCAACCGCCCGAAAGCACGGATTTTACGCTCCGCTTGTTACAGATGGCGTCATCTTATTTGAACAAATTAACGTTTCCAGTCAAACATGGAGCCTTACAGATTACAGGTCCAGTTTACGGTTTGGCAGCGAGTTATTGCGGCTGCGTGCGGAAATTATTAAGCGGCCGTGGCCGACTGCCTGCCAATCAGGTGTTAGTACTTTGGTAAAGTAGAATAGAACCGTAATCCTCCTTGGTATGATTCCTATGACTGAATTGGCAATTTATGAAAGTGAGACAGCAATAAAACAGCCATTGATTAAAATAATAGGTTTGCCATTTCCTCACTGACATAATTTCTTTTTTAATTTTTTTAAATAAAAAAAAAATGGTTTTAGAGATACACTGCTGGCGGCCGGCGCTGGCCACGACTCTTGTTACTCGTCAAAATGTATGGAAATCCGCCAGCGTTGCTCTGGATTCAGAGCAAAACGCTGGCGCAGAGCAACTCGAGATTTTATTATCAGCACTTTTTTCATCCATGAAATACGAAACAACTTTGTTCGTTTAAAATTGCTCGCAGATCTAAATATCAAGGGATAGTATAAAACACTTTGATCAGAATTCATAATTTTGTCTTTTATGGCCTTAATACTTCTTAAAGATTTTTAGCTCTTGATTACATCAATAAAAAAAAAACTTAAAACACTGTTTCTTTTTCAGGGGTTAAAAATAGGTCAATCTGTTTTCTATAGTATTCTAGAGAATTTATTGAATTTTGAAGTTTCTGTTTGAAAAATATCATCAACTGATACTAGTGAAAAACATATTGCCAAGCATTCTACGTCATAAGCTCTAACTATCATTGACAAAACGAAGGGTCAGAAAGTAGACATAACAATACATGAGTTGTCAAGTGGTCAATCAATTGTTAGCTACAGGATGCGCACGAGTCGATTGATCTGACCTTACGTGAGTAGTTCACATTCATTGACCTAGTGCGCGTAATGGAGCAAGTTAGATTGATTACTATGCAAATATAAAGGTTTATTGTTATAGGAATTAGATTGGTTTTATTGCTGTTTTATTGTCTTCTGAACGTGTCATGGGATAAATTTTACGATATTGGTACATTTGTAAGGATGGTTTCATAGATGGGCGAGATTACCATACATTATTGTGAGGTAAAGCGCGCGCGCGTGGCCAGCGCTGGCAGCCCGTCCTATAAAACCACCCTAATACACGGACAAGCAAAACTTTTGAGGGTTAGGGTCCCGAATCTCACAAGACACAAGTCAAACTTACCTTCAAATAGTGCATATTGACAGTCAATAGACAAGGCTCGGGCACTTAGCTTTACCCAGTAGAAAAGTCTCTGCGCTGAATGATAATTTTTTTGACGGTTTACAATTGTTTTCTTATCATTTAAGGAGTTTTATGACATAGTTCAATGTGAAGTATCCTTGGACGGGTGAAAAATTTTTGGATATCGGTTTCTTTCATGCTTTGGAAGCACCCGTAACTAGATATTGGGTCCTTACCTATGAAATTGGTGTTTTCATTCTGTCTTAGCAATTTGTCCGTAACTATTAAGTTTCAGAACCATCTTATAAAATTATTGCCTCTTCTAAAAATAGACCATATATTTGAGCTCGTATTATTTAATTTGATAAATTTTTGTAAGTTTACTTGTGTTAAAATTAGACACAAAGACAATTATTTTTAACTGCCTCCCGAATACATCATTTGATTTGCATTAACATAAAAACGATGAATAATTTTTATCAAGCGTGTTCACACACATATTGCTAAAGCTTGTCTAATGATACATGCCAAATATTATTATCTCTGGATTTGTCGTTGTGAAGAAAACTGATAAAATGTTAGTATGCAAAATGCAGACATCTCCAAAATCTCCATACAAAACACCAATTTCATAGGTAAGGACCTAATATTTACTATTGCAACCGTTGGATATTTTGGGCACCGTGGTGATGTTATGACCGGAGTTTGGTTTTCAATGGCCTTTTTGAATTTAACTTCACAAGCTTAAAGTTACTAATAATATTAACATCATTTTAAGGTAAATTGTTACTAACATGAAACTAATACATCTATGGAATCAATTCCGGAATAAACGATGATTATTATTATTACAGCGATATTCATAAATGCAAAATGCAAAATTCATAAATGCCTTTGGTAAAAACTTAAAACGTGGTAAAAATTGTAGATATTCTTCTCCACAGTTGTTGCATATTGTTTCAATTTCTCCACAATTGTTTTATAAAACAGAGGAAAAACTCGGTTTTATATAACAACTTTCCAAAATTCAAATCATCTTGATAAAGATTTCAGGATAAGGATTAATTTTAATTTTCTATCCCTTTACAAAATTATTGCTTCAAACCAGCAGATTTCAAAAATAAAACAAAAGTAATGGAAGCGCCAGTAGAATTCACTCTATGACTGATTTTTCTTCAAATATTTATTCTCAGCGCAGTCTGTAAATTAAGTCTGACATTGCTGCTTAACGATTCATAAACACGACAAAAAGATTTACATATCGCTGGTAAAACGTAAAAAACAAGAATGCATCTACAAAAATTCCTTTGTCGTATATTCACTCATTCACCTTTCAAAACCTTTAAAGTGTCAATATATAACCTTAACAGACCAATTAACTATGCATATTGCTAATTAAAAGCCGTTAATATTTAAAATAATGCCAGCGCCATTTTTATTTTCATCTGTACGTGTCATGGCGGCTCTCGGCGAGATCAAAGCGGGCGGCCTCTTTGAAGTGTCGTGTTTCGCCGCAAGTGGCGTAAACGATGCGTGCCGAATGACTGTGACTAGTTCTCGAGTTAACAAACTGTTTGGATTTGAACGAAGACGTTCCCTGGCTTTACTTGTTAGATGACTTTAAATGGTACAGGATCAAGGAACTTGTGACATTACAATATTTATTTATTTAAGCTTATTTATTTAACCAGACAACCATCTAGCAAAGCAGAGAACTAGTGGCGGCGATCTAGTGGCGGCTTAATTTAATACATGAATACTTTTATATACTCTTTCATAATAAGGTTAAGCAGTATTTTGGTTTAAATATTGTGACCATACCTTGAGTGATGAGTTACAGTAACGGGAATTGGCCATTTTCAACACCAATAGACCTCATAGGAAGGCTCTATTAAAAGAACCTATAGAATTTAGAATAGTTTACAAAAAATTCTTAGGACATAAAATTATGATTCACATAATATTGTGAGAGTCTGGTGCCTGGGATAGATAATTGAATGCCAGGTACAGGTCACCAACCTATGGAGAAGGAATATAAATAAGGAGCGTAGCAAGTGGAAAATCTTTACGTATCTCTATGAGAAAAATGCGTGACCTTATATTTATATGTGTTTATATTTCCGATCCCAAAACTATCTCTATAGACAAAAAGAATATAAACTCTGATGAACTCCGAATAGATCATAAATTATTATAAATAACAATCGATGAATATGTAAAATGAGACTGCTAATGATAACAGATAAAG
This sequence comes from Parapoynx stratiotata, assembly GCA_910589355.1. Lineage (NCBI taxonomy): Eukaryota > Metazoa > Arthropoda > Insecta > Lepidoptera > Crambidae > Parapoynx > Parapoynx stratiotata. The sequence goes on from OU342464.1 coordinate 16,943,496, forward strand.
TTTATAGCAATTTATTAGTGTTAGTCAAGATAAATGGTTTATTTATTAATTGGTCCATGTGCCAATCTGTTTTTTAATCAGCTTTGAACTTTATTGATGTTAGTCGCCCCTCGTAAACTATTTATAAATAAAATGCCATTATCATTACCTATACACGTGTCATTGTAGATTTGCCTAATTTTTTTGTTGCAGATCATACATATTTATGACCGCACCATCTGATGGTAAGTACGATTTGGAAATTTCCCTTTTTTTCTTTGACACATTTTCATGGCATCTTCATCATATTCACGTACCAGGAAAGTCCCTTTTCTCCTTAGATAATCTTCGTCGTCCTCTGCTGGGCATAGGCCTTCCTCAAGGAAAAACATGCGCCGCAACATCACGCTGGCCCAATGCGGGTTGGATTAGATCATCTTACGTAGCTATGATAGCAACGAAAACAGGTGATTCATTATATAGTCTACGGCCCATATTCCAGTTACCGTTAGAAAGAAATGGCGCTATTCATCCCCACATAACGTCATCCCTTGTTCAAGCCCAGATCTACGCTTTAGATTGAATACGGGTCTTATATACACCCTACTTCTGGTCATAGATATAGTAGGTACATGTAATAAGAGGGACATAACTGCTAGTTTTAGGCTAGATGAATAGTGGGTAGATACAGTTTCTTAGCCAAAACCAATATTCACCTAGCAAGAGTTGGTCCGATATCAATATCTATACTAAAGCGTACGCGGACGAGATTATCAATAATTTCTGCTATTATTGGTTTACTTATTTGTGATGTATTACGCCGAATGCTGATTCGTTTTAAAACAGAGGAGAGTGCTCAAAGTTCTTTAAAATATTTGTGATCCATTTCCTTTGACTGTCGTTTTAACTGCGTTTGGTACTAATATTATGATTTCGAGGCGTCAAATACTAATCCTTTTAAGCTGACGGCAGATTATCAAAACTAAGAAAGGCAATCACCACTTAAAACATTAGTGGTGGAACGTAAACATACCACACTTGGTAATAGCCTGTATACACACATACGTACAAACACAAATTAATGTCTACGCTTCCGGCTCAAGCGCCGCGGAGTCTCCTTGATAGTGGAGACTTCTTAGGGGATACTTACCAAAAAGAAATCTTCTAGAGGTGGTTCGCCTAAAGACTTAGTAAGGTTCTCGCCTTCACCGCAAATCCAGTGCAGCTGAAAAGGAAGTCTGAGGAAAACGGTTAGGGCTCTTAAAAATTAAGCATGGTAGGGATTTCGGTCTGTAATCATTTGCAGTAGTCTAATTTTTTAGGCAGTTATTGTTCGTCTGCTACAAATTGTATCGTTGCATATATGTATAACATAATTGAATGATAGAATTTATGATGAAAATTATGTAAGGTGTTTCATGTTTGTTATAAAAAGCTTTCTATTGAACATAGTACAAAAAAATCTGTAAATAAAACCTCTGCTTCATTACCAATAGGAACTTGAATCATAAATATTTCTACAAGACTGTCGAACAAAATCCTCAATAATCTCAAAATAATCTAATATTCAACGGTTAAGAATAAGAAGAATAATTTACGAAGTCTGCAATTTGTTTTCTATTTAAATATCTCTTATATCTCGAGCGCTTCGTTTCACAAAGCAATTACCTATCAATTGCCTATTATATTGCTGTCATATATTTATCAGTACACGACTCATAATGTCTCGGGTACAATAAAGGCATTAGATATAAATATTAAAGATTATATTGATGATATATTAACTGCATAGGGTTCGCAAGCGCTGATTATAATGAAGCATAATTATGACGGTGTTATATCATTACGAATTATTGCTGCTGTTAATAGTTCGTTTGTGTTTGTATGTAATTATCTTGCACATCATTTATTAAAAGACAGTTTATATTGCATATTAAAAATGTCATCAATTTAATCACATGAGTTTAATCTTCCATAAAAAACGTATTTTATAGTAGAAAATAAAATGTTATCTTTATTTTTTATTGTCTTCATAAGAATTTGTTTATCTGTTGAAATTTTCATGTGTCGCAGTAAATATATCTTTTTACAATGAATTTATTTAGAACACAATTTTTTTTTTTAAATATATCTAATCAATTAGCTTACCTAACATATTCTTAAGAATCATGAAAATGAGTCGGTAACTTACACTATTTTAAAGTAAGTTCGACACTTGAGTTGTTACTCATTTCATTTAATAACAAGAGTGAAATGTCACCATGTCACAGCACGATGAAAAAACTATATAAATTAATTGGGTGTATATTCAAAAACGATACCAAGAGAGATAAAAAATCATCCCTACGCTCATACTAGGTTTTTGTTAGCTATGTCTATATGGTTTTACAGTACCTACTGTCTATCTGAAGAATATTTACATATGATCAGTCGGGTAGTAAGCCGTACTGTCATATCACATAAACTCCAATAAAAGTACGTTTTGACACTGCGAATATAGATAGGCTATTTATGAAGATCAGTACTGTCTCAACAGTCTCCACAAACTTATCCTTTCGCCACTTTATCCTTTCTCTGTCGGTTTTTGTCTAAAATCTTATTGTGAGCAACATAATGTTCATTTATTCTTCAAGCTTAAATATTTGTTTGATATTTGTCTTGAAGTGACATATTCTTTTAAAGCAAATTTTGTGCTGAACTTAGGCTTGAATAGGATTTTTATGCCGTTAATTTTCAATCGATTCATTACATACTTGTCAGTGTATTAAATAGATGACTGTCTACAGATAAATTGTTAAATTTGAATCTTTGAGTGATTTACAAATTGCAACTATTGTTTTCTTCTAAATGATATTCGTTAGAGATTTAGTGACGGTATAACGTCTTTAATGAGTAGGTATTGAGTAAGAATTATCTTATTGTTTCTCTTTTATTCTAAATGACCCTGTGCGTATGTTTTTTATTTTACTGTTACTTCTCAGTTCTATGTATCTTTATCTGTATCTTTAGTCATAGTGTATTTTTTTAATCTTTATTTTCTTAGAAGCATTTGTTGTCATACCCATTTCAGTATTTTTTTCATAAACTTAAAGAAGCAACTTATTTAACCCCTTGAGGGTCAGCGCGAACCCCGGTGTCTGGTTTACTGACCATTGGTAGGTTAAAGATTTAGTGCATAATTTGATGAATGGCTTTTATGCAAAATGCTTATCTCGATTTCCTTTTCCCCCTTGCTTGATTCTTCTTAAATTCTAGCAATAGGAGGAATTATTTACTTATTATTATTATCACCATCGGTTGTATTGACTTTTAATTTTTTTTTACAAGTAGCAGCCAGGTCTGAATTTTAGTAATAATTTTACATTGAGATAGAAGGCTATAGAGTGAGAATGATTATACTTTATTTCTTTCGTTATCAGTTTAATTCTAAACTTTCTTAGTTCAACGCTCCATCCATCAATTAGTCTTGGCGTAGACGTTGAATAGTTAAAAGATTAATCTGATTTCATCTAATTACAGTCTGAAACGGTTTTTGACATTGAAATTGTTCTAATGTTTTAATTAATTCGTCAGTTTCATTCGCCAACTAGTTATTAGATACAACTTTATTGGGTTTATATAAATTAGGGCAAATAATTATTTTACGAGTACTAATATCAACGACTATTTTATGTTTATTAAGTATACTGAAAAATCTGTTTTCTGTATTTACCTGGCAAAAAATACAATAAAAGCTGTCAATATCTTTCAAATGAATTTGTCACCATGTAACAGGCGTAAAATGTAATAAAGATGGATTAAAATGTCGTGTATTGTTGGTGTTAAGCTTACTAGACACAAAGGAGGACAAAAGAAGGTATTGTTGCGATAAGGACTGAAAGTCTTTGAAGAAAACATTCCTATTTAAGTCCTGAAACTATACAATTCATCGCTCTCATTGAAACTGTCATATTTCAATATTTATAAGTGCGACAAAATTATGAATCGTGCTTCAACTTAATTCTTTACAATGTCTTGTAAATATAAATGATTGCCGAATTCTCAGCGTTCGTAAATTAATATTTATTTGGCACACATTACAATATATCAAATGTTGTCGGCACCATTATGACACCGTCGACAGTCGTGCCTGCTCGGCGTTGATCATAATATTTCAACGGTAGTAAATGCCGTGCCGTGATGGATGTTGACAGAAAGACAGATAAATTGCTTATAATTTATTGTGGAACAGCAATGCGCCTAATTACGAGACGTGAGTCATGCTTGAATGCTGAGAAAGATTGTCAACAATTATCCCTTAGCCATCGAGACAATTACAGTAACAAAAAATATCTTATCGCCAAGTTGCACAATAATATTTTGAGTTTTGAGGATTCGAAATAAAAGAAAACATTGAAATTAAATATTTACGTATATTTTCTTCATTTTACGTTCTTTATAACAACAAATCTTTATGTCAACAGATATCAATTGAAGATAATACAGTGTTTTATGCAATACGTACGTCTTCATTATCTTCGGTGTTTACATTATTTAGTGTACAATTATTATTAAAATCTTTCACATAAAATATAGTGTAAGGTTTGCTAGCATTTAAAATATAAACATTTATGTGCTTGAGATTCATTAAAGATCGATGCAATGTCTAAAAACAGTTCACTTTATTGCGGTGACATGCTCGAATTGTTCAAGAGACAGCACGCAGCCAATAGCCAGATTACACTACATTACATGGATATGCGATTGATCAGTGTCACAAGTCATAGACAAAAATATTTTGATTATCTTAAAAATACAAACACAATTTAACAATCTTCACTAATTAACTGCAACAACTTAAATTATGAATTATTTAAGATACAATCTATAGATTTGGTACATAAAAATTTCGTTATTCTAACTAGAAAATTAAAATCGTCGGAGCGGACCGACAAAGCTTAGAGAAAACTCTCACAGTATTCAGTGCAATTGTATCATTATATTGAGTTTAGAGATCACAGCTGTCGTCGCCCTCGCGGGCACATTCACTCACGTCGTTGATATGATCCGACTAGAAATCCGAAAACCACAAAATTATATTTACACTGTCTTCGGTTCCGTAAGTCCTTTTGGCATGGGCGTTAGCGGTCGGCGCCCCCTTTCTTTTGTGTGTGGAGCGCCGACGGTCCTCAAGGGTGCAGAGGCCGAGGTCCGAATAAAGGATACGACGGGAAATACGCGGCCAGGGACGGGTGCGGGGGAAGCGGGAACGGCAGCGGCGGCGACGACACTAGGTGAGACGGCTTGCTGTACGGATGGAACCTTGGGGTCAGAGGGGACAGAGGCGGCGTCGGATACGTCCTTTGAAGTAGGGGGTGAGTGGCACTCAACATCGATAGGCTCGGGCTTGATTCTCCGCTGGCCGTGTGAGATCTTAAGTGCTGGAGCAGCTCTTCAGACGTTCCAAATCGTTTACCGCAGTAAGCAGAATCTCCAGCCATCCAACTGCACACAAAAGGTAGCTGGGATGCTGCAGCGAGAGCTGCTAGTTGAGCATGCGCGTACGCTGCGGCGGCTGGGTGTCCAGTTGGCAGCGGGAAAGGAGTTTTTGCATGATCACACTGCGCACACCCAGCAGGGCACACCGCAGATTTGAGCAAATGAGAACTAAGCGAACAGCCTGTACAGTATGGATCTCTGCATATTCCTAAATCACTACCAGGCGCTTTCATTCTCGCATACGCGAGATATGGATTCAATCCATTTTTTAGAGCATGGTGTTGTGCTGCCATCAAACTGCTAGTCATCAGATCCATTGGTAGTGGAAATCCAGTCGGTGGTAATCCGCCCAAGAAAGCGGCAGATGAAACAGGTATACTGTGCTTGAAACTTGAGGATTCTTTGGTGTCTGCACTGGACGATAAAGAGGTGGGTGTAAACGGTAACTTCGATGAGGATAAGCTGACTGATTCTGAGTTAACTTTAGCAGGTGTTGGCGAATCGTGTAGTGGACTAGATCTCTCGTCTGATTTCTCTGAAGGTGTCTTGCGGTGAGCAGGAGGGGGCGTTCTCTGTGACGAAGAGCTCTGATTGCTACCACATCGCGCCTGAACTGGCGTGGTAGAGGCACTTCCTTTTGAAGACAGAGGCGTCTTCGACTGGGCATTCACGGAGGCTCTGTCTTCGGGTGTTCTAGTCTTTTCTCTCGCAGTTAGGCACGATTCGTAAGGCTTGAAGCTAGGCTTGTTGTCCGGTACGTGAATCACAGGCGATTTGTCCTCATATTTCTTGCTGGCTTTCTCGGCGGCAGAGATGAGCTTGGGGTTCGGTGTGTCAGCGCCGATGGCACTGCAGGTCTGCGCTAGTAGAGCCAGAGGGCTCTTTTTCGCGTCGAGCTGTAACAAAGAGAAGCAGTCTATGAAATGAAACGTCGGGTCGAGGTTGCGAGTGACGGGTGTACAAAGGGACCGCGGGGGTGCGGCGGGCGGAGCGGGCGTCCAATCACGCAGCCGACGCGCCATTATCCGCGCGTCTGGCAGCCGTCGGCTCCGCTTGACATTTCACTCGACTCCCGCATGATGTAATCTCGCAGTGAAAAGGGCAATTTGTGCCGCTGAATTTGCGGCACGCCTGAACTTGTGGCGCGCTGTCACGTCACGTCTATTATCGCGGGACTAGCTCACTATCCGGCAGAGTAATGGGGGAAATATTCACAGCGACGCAGTTGGTATTTAGCTACTAGTTTAATTGTGTCCGAGCGGAATCCAATTGGAATTCAAATTAGAATCGTGATGTGGATACCAGGCGTTCATAAGGAAAAATATGATTATGTATTTATAATTGGCAGCATTAGCACGCATGCGTGTTAACATAAACTGCATGTGGCGTAGTGTCGTATTTAATTAATTAGCAATGTGTAACAGTTTAGTTTTTGTTGCGCTATAGTTTATTATTAACATAAGCCTTTATGCATGTTAATAAATTCATATTAGTTTCATTATGTCGCATAATTAATGTTACACTGTATTTCAAATATGGCAATGATGTTTTATTATTTAGATTGATTCCGATTAAGTCCACAAGATTTTTTGTTGACTCCAAGTATAGGTTATATTAATTATTTATTTTCAATAATATTTTACAAACTGAACAGGGGCTAAGTAATAGTTCTAAGGAATCTGATACTTATATAATATAATTAGATATGTTGAAAAAAAATAACAGCATGACATAATATTTTAATTAAATAAAAAGTTCGATAATCTTTCAAAGTCTATCTACTGCCAAATCAATTGATTCCGTGTTCTCAAAGTTTTAAGTCAAGTAAGTTAAACTTTGTAACGTTAAATACAAACGCGGTTTAGAACTGTTCACTGAGGTAGGTTTGATGCTATGGTGCAATTTATTAAGATACTGTATCGACACGGCTAATATAGTCGAAAACTTTCAACTGGATGTGATATTTGTTATGTATCTTTATTAAATAAGATTGTTTTTTAATAATGAAATATTATTTTTATCCAAATTTAAAGCACATTGAATTATGTTTGTTTATGTTCCCAATAAAAAAAATATACATTCTCAAAGTTATTTTATTATTTTCGCTATGAGTTCTGATTAATTGTGTTATTCTATACTTATATTATACATACCTATTATACATACTATACCTTCTTTGCTGATGTAGGTAAATTTAGGATGAGAGAATTTAGGACATTTCTATCTTAAAATTTTGGTTCTGATCTAAATTGTCAGGTTCTTGATCGCAATCTACAGTAACTTGTCGAATTATAAGTTAAAAGTGACTACCATCGCATAAGAAACTACGTAAAAATTATTGCTCGATCTTGATTTATTGCAGATTTAAACTTTAATTTTGAATTAGTGGTTGCATGGAGAACGTTAAATTTTACAAATTAATATCCCTTGTGCTACATTCATGCTAAAAAATTATGATTTTTATTGAAATATGAATATGATATGCTGCATAAGAATGTTATCCATTCTTATAATATTGCATATTGCATTAAAGAATTTGATTTGAATACCTTGAGGGAAGCCAAAGATGCGATGGATTGGATTTGTTATGATATGAGATGAAAGCAAGCGACAAGAAATAGGACGATGGATGTGACAAGAGGCTTAGGCATATAAACAGTATGATTGTTGTCTCTTTTGTAGTTCATGTTATGGAAAAACTAAAAAATACAACAGGTAATTATAGTTTCTTTATAACTTTGGTCTAGTTGATGTAAGATGGTACTGCAACGTATTCTAGGACATAACAACGATAAATAACAAAATATGATTGTATTATCATGTCAATTTGTTGATTTTCTTTTAATAATTTCAACTTTTTTTGTGTCCTTAACTTGATTTTTCTTAACTTCATTCTATTATTTTATTTATAAATTGGCTTTAAAGCTAAGCCAATATTTCGATGTTAATGCTCATTCAGTTTGATTTTTAGGCAAGGAATTACTGTATTATTTTTGCCAGTTGATCATAGACATGAAAGGGCAAAAACAAGATTTTTTTCTACGTGTTTGGTTGGTTTGTCGAAGTTACATTTGCCATATAGATAGGTAAGTGGAGCAAAAAGGTTGCGAAATCTTTTGTACTTCCATTGGAATGAATTTATTATGACGGCAATTATATTATAGTATAATTGATAAAATACGACCATAGTTGAAGTAGGTTAACGTTTCTACAGTTAATCTCATATAATTATCAAATATTGTTTTGGTTTTACTAATGGCAATACTTAAATATTAGCTATCGCACTTTTTCGAACATATATTATATTGACAATCTTTTGTAAACGAAATTCAAATTTAAGTCTAGATTGAAGCTATTCGTTTTTTTTTCCGGTCCCTGACATCAATTTTTTTTAAAGTAAACATTACAATTTTACGTTTTCAAACCTAAAACAATGGTTAAATACACGTGAACTATGAAAGAAACAAAGATTTTTCAAATGAGATGGGGCCATCAATGTGAGTTCACTTGAACATAATTATTCTTTTTGTTTTATATAAATAAAAAGGTATTAATCATTCGTATCATGAGTTTATATTTCTAAGTTAGAATTAATTAGTTTTAGCAATAGCACTAATAAAAACAGTTCAAACCGAAAGAGAAAAACCTACAATGACATTTAGCGAAAGAACAAAAAAAACAAGAATTCGGAGAAAATTTAAAACTCTCGCGTTTGCCAAGATAATGGCTTCGGCGATTTGTCCGAACAAAAGGTGGGATTGTAAACACAGGTCAAAATTGATTAGAGCTATTTGTTTTGTATTTACCGTGGTTGGCAGCGGAGACAGGTAATCCGGTCGCAAATACTGGTTGCTTGAAGTGAGCATGTTGCTCCACAATCCTTTATCTTTTTCCAGTTTAAACAATTGAGCACACAGCACTGAGTATAAACACTTCACAATCCGAGGAGCATTCCATTCAGATCACTCGCGCGCTGTGGGACGTGTGGCACCGACAGCGGACGGCGGTGGACTTAGCTGCGCCCCCCTCTCCTTGTCACTCGTCGCCGCGCCATTTTTGCATGCTGTGTACTTTGCGGGAGCTTTGCCGTCTTATCCCCACCGCTTGACACCCTGTCGCTTCCGTCTCGCTCGCGCGAAAAATTACCGCTCAGCTTACCGCGCTGATGAAAGGTTTATATAAAATGCAGCAAAGCCGACGCGACAGAGATGCATAGGCCGGGAAATTGAATAGCGGAGTGAAGGAGCTAGTAATAATTTAGTTTTAACGTCAACTCGTGGGCGTTCGTGACTTTTTATAAAGCTGACATTGTGTAAGCTTGTTTAGATTTCCGTCTTAGATTTTATGTCTCATTTTGACTGGAATCAATTGGTGTAAGGCTTTATTTATCGGTAGTTAGTTTGACACTTTTTTACGATATCCACTGGTCGTATGTTTGACATTTAATACCAATGTCACATGATTGTTAGTATTATAAGTTTAGGGTTCAGTTTTTTTAAAGCTTGTGATGTTCACTGAATAAGAATCTCAATCGTTTTTATACATAAAAAATAGGTTGTAACAAAGAAATAGGCAATAAACCAATCTAATTTATTTCAATGTAGGTATCTATCTAATAGATTAAACAGGTAATTTTTATATGAATTTGTCAGCTGTCATTTTAAGGGAAACTGAGTTTTAATGTAATTTATCAGCAACATGCTAATGTGTTTCTCCATGAGGAAGGCCTTTGCCCAGCTGTGGTACGTCTATGGGCTGATAAAGATTATCCACCATGTCCATTACATTGGTTTCGTGCAAAAACAAAAACTGAATAATGTACTGATACTTCTAAAAGCAGAAGCATTTAAGAATTTGTTATATTAATATATCTCAAATAATATTTACATTTAATATATTTTTTAAAACCGAGAGAATCAATCATGAGAACACATAGACATATATACTAGCAATATAAAAAAATACATCAGTAATTAATTTTTGTTTGAATTTTATTACGTCTTCAATAATTTTACATCATTGGCAACAAATATTTAATTTTCTTGTATTGCTTCATTCTTGTATTGTTTAAGTAGTAAACTAAACATAAAAAGACAGGAATATAATTCTTCTATACTTATCAATAGTGTGTTAATTTCCTTTACGCACATAAAAACATTAACAAATAATGTTGCGCAATATAAGCAGGTAGACATTTTTATTTACCTTTCAAATTCAATAGCCACAATGGTGTTATTGACCATAGCAACGGACCACCGGCAAAGATTCAACAGAAAAACCTTTCATTATTAAAACAGAAAAGAGGTTGGTCTTCATATTTTCATAATCTTTACAAAACTTTTTGTTGCAACCTCTTTGATAAGTTTTATTTTTTGTATGCATTGTCTGTAATTGTTTAACGATTATGACTGGTGTTAAGCCGCAGTAAGAGTTTTAAAAATACTGTTCCTTTCTCGAAATATACTGAGTACTTACGGATTATGGGGAACTCATTACTCAGCCCTTTGTTCCTCGTTGTGATTTTAAAAATTCGCTTTTTATAAGTACATTTTAATCTGTTGTCAGAATATACTTCTCTATTTTGTTCGCTCTAAGCACAGATCAGTAGAGTAAAACCTTCATGACTCTAAAATAAAGGGGTGACAAATATTTTTTTTAAATTCATATTTGGAATACTGTCAGACTGTCATTCAAAAAGAATTTAAAATGGTGCTAAGTTGACAGCCAGTACTTAAAGTTCCTCTTTGTCTAAAATAAATAATAATCTATTGTTATTTTTGACAATTGCTGTAAATGGAAAACTCCCAGAACTTGTAAAAATGTCATAATAGACGAAAAACAATCGTTGAATCTGCAAATCGCTAGCAAGACGTGTTCAGATTATGTTTGACGATCTCCGTGGTCGAGTGGTATGTATGCCTCGGTTTCAAGGCGTCGCCATCTCGAGAAGTTCTGGCAGCATTAGTTGTTTAAAATGGGCTAGTTGATAGTTGATAGGTGTGAATGTCTGAAGATTATTTTTTATTATGGTATTCGCATTGATGTTGCTACGCAACCAGAAAACTTTAATGACATGACATTGACATTAATAGTTATCACGTTTCAATGTTCCCTAAACGTTTTTTTATGGAATATAAAAAGAAAATCTATATTACGTGAGAGTTAACTTTTCCAAATACAGCAGTATCTTTATTTAAAATAGGTTCAAGGTTTCATACAACCATTTCAACCTTATATGAGTATTTTCAGTTTGAACGACAGAACTATAAAGTCTGAAAGTCTGAAAAGTCTGCTCGAATCCGACTCGAGCGCCTTGGAGGCTCTCCCTGGAAGCGGGACCCCTAGGGGGGATGCCTTCCATAGAGAAACCCTCCAGTGGTGGTTCGTCACTCCAGGCTTGAGGACCCACCAAAGTTCTCGTCTTCCTTAAAACAATCCGGTGGTAGCTGAGTAGCCGACAGAGGCATCAGAGGCAACTCAAAAAAACAAAAAAAGAAAGTCTGCATTGTAAGAAACGTCGAGTATTGAGAAAAGGTGATTAATGTATTATGGCATCGAAACAACTATTGACGGAAGTGTCATTCATTACTTATTGTTTTTAATTCAAGCCTCGCAGGTTCAGAGAGGCTAATATCATGTGATAATTTATTTCTCTATTTTTGTAATGTAATACATTTATTGGTGTTTATGTGAACGCAGTGAAATTTTTTACCATGCACTTTAACCTAATGGGGATTGTCTAATATTTTCGACATGCTGTTTTTATAGTTGAAATGGATAAAATAGATCAATTTGAGAAACTTATTTCAATATTTTCGTTATTTTTAAAGTAATAACTTTTATACGGAATTTTGAAAAAACGTGATCGTTTTATTACGATGACGTCACTGTTGGCGTAACATTGTGTAAGATCTTTGCTTCAAGGGAAAAAAACTTGTGTTTGTAAAAGTCATTTCTGTCATTGCTGTCATAGCAAACACATTACTGATATTCAGCCAACAGTGACGTCATTTGAAGGGTAATACAGACAATAGAATGGGTATTGTCTCATTTTTTTTAATTGTTATAAAGTGAAAACCATTCCTAGACTTTCTGAATTATTATTTATAATAGAATATAGCATTATTAAAGATGAAGGGTATCAAAAATAATACGTTTTAAAACATATTAACGTTGAAAATCGTTGGATTATAATTTCATCTACCATTGAGTGTACACAAGGAAAAAAGTAGAATCACACCAAAATATACAGCTAAAAACTTTTTTATTAATCACCGAGAGATTGATAACCACTCTAGCCATGACAAAGCTATTTGACAACCCTTGAAGGGTAGGCTGTTATATTAAAGTGGATATTCAAAAGTAATTTCTTTCCCTATTTGTTGTAGATGCATATTCGCTTAGCAACTTTTTCTTAGGGTGGACATCGCCCTAATAATAATGACGATGCACTTTCAAGTACTTGTAATAGCATCGATAATAGAAACAGTAGCTATCACGCTTGATTTTGATATCTATTGACTATTGCTTTAGGAAATTGCGTCTTAGTCATATAGAGTTGTGAAGTGTTTTCGCATGTACATTTTAACGTGATCAGTTTTATTATTTTGATTTTTTTTGGGAAATAGAGTCGCAATTTTTTTTTACGATTATTTAATATTAGCCTTAGCAATCATTAATTATTTTGCTGAGATATTCCAAAAAATATTTATGTCAAAAATCAACATACCACGTTTGTTTGATAGCATAGGTGACGAACCACCTTACCTCTTTAATATGTCTCAATCCAAGTTGCCAAAAAGGTAAACTTAAAAGCCGACTTAGCGAATTTGTTATTCAATAATCACACTTTTTACATGGACATTGGCACGTAAATATAATTAACGGTAACAATTGTTGTCCGTTTCAATTGATTTCAGACCTACAGTCATCACAAAACATTTTAGAGATGAAACATTACCTTTGTTTTGTTTACCTTGGATCTTAGATTGAGACGTACTATACATAACGGTCTCTCAATTTTACAACTTACACGACGCATTTTCTTTACATTTTCGTCTTGGTGGCTAGATGTGATTATCATGACCTATTTTATAAACAGTAATGTAAACGGATTGTTGGTCTTAGTAAGTTCTTGCCCGTTCGTCTGTTACAAGGCCTTCTGCTAGCAAATGAACGATCGGGCCTTTGACTTTCGTAGGTGTACTGAATAAATGATTATAGATTGATACTGGCTCTAAGAAATTGTAAGTGATATTTCAAACTAGTCTTTAATCCACTTTAAAAATAAGGGGGATTAAGAAAAAATAAATTAACAACTAGTAATCAGAAAAGAGACTCCATTGTAACGACGTATCTTATAAGTGCTTCCCGACTCCCCGACAGAAGCACGCTCTCATATTGTGATTAGCGCACAAAAAGCCAAACAATGAATTGACAAATCATCGTGGTTGAACAATGTGTGTCAATTGTGGTCACAGCGCACCGCGGGAACAAGATGGCTGGGTAGGGCTGGCGATTCACAAAAAAATATTTTTTATTTATTTTACACAAAAATTTAAAATGTTTTTTATTAAGAAGTAATCTCTGCTAGCCCCTTTTGTATTTGTGTTAAATATTACATTAAGCGCGCTTATTCAAACCAAAATCTCAGATAGAAAGCTTAGATGTGGCCTAAGACAGAGCACGCAAACTCAAATAAATCATTACACTATATCCTTGAAAATCCCCGAATTATATTAATTGTTCCAAAATATTTATTTAACAATTTATTGTACACAGAAAAACATAACAACGAAACGACAAATTACAAAGACAGTACAGAGGGTGTGGCCTATTCCTAACAGAAAAATCCGTGAAAATCCGAATATCCGTGTTTTTGTAGGAAGACTATAGGAAGACCATTCACTGACCTTATAAAATTTATTGTGGACTTAAAAATGTTAGTGTGAATTTAATTTTAAAAAAATATGTTGATTATATATGCGAGTATATGTTAAGGGAGTTTAATAATGTAGCTTGATTATATTTTTGGTTGTTTATTTTTTCAAATTAATATTTTTAATTTTCACGGCAATTATTAAATTAAGATTAATCTCATCAGCTTACGGCTGTTTATTCGGAAACGAGAAGACAGAGGACTTTATCAATTATTTCTTTTGAGTAAATTGTAGACATAAATCTATATAAAATATCAAAATTCGTCATCCTGACAATAGTATTTTTAGCTGTCGCCAGCCCTACCGGAATCAAAGCGAGCCGCCCGCTTTCGCCGGCGAGGGTCCGTCGCGCCGTGATACCAATTTGATAGTTTGATAACTTTTGGACCCACTGCGTTTCGGATGACGAGCCAAGATACACTTGCACTGTTCAATTTAAACGCCTGAAGTTGAAATAACGAATCGTTTGAGAAAGGCAGCTGTAGCCGAGTTGGGACGGACGGGGCACTACTCGTTCGAGAGGCCGCGGGAACGCGGGTTCGGTCCCACCGCCTATGCCACTGACTTTGAATAAAACTTATTACAGTTCATTGTGAATATCGCTTGCCTCGCATTGTGCCCGGTGCATGGCAACAGGCTCGCAACCTGTTACATGGGGACCTCACATATCTGACGAATTTTTTTTTTAATATCACAGTTAAGTGCTTGGCCTTCATCTCACCTGATTGAAATATGGGTGTCTAACACTTCTGCTTACCTCTTCGGAAAAAGAGGCGTGATGATATGTCTTTTGAGAATTTCACTTATAACGTAACCGCTACACACTGCATTTGAATAAATCTCATGTTTACAGTGAAAATAAGGTTGTTTTGTTAAACACTTTGCCCTTACTATCGATCGATGGAAATATTGTCGCCCTTTCCCGAAATGTGCTCATTAACACCTTGAATGTTATAGGTGTGACATACTATAAAAATGAGTTTGTTACGTTTATGTATCGTATGTTGAAAAATAAGTTTATATCCCCAGGAACCTTTGTCGGGTATCTAGCTGCCCATCTCTTAAGCAATATCTGGTAGGTCTCATAACACAATCTTATTAATGATTTGGGTCTTTCAGGCTAGTAAAATATAGCACTAACAGTATTTATTATACTTTACACAAATTTATAATTAATTTTCATCAAAAAAATTACAATCTCACAAGACAGCACAACTGTAATACATAATATAATAATTTCAAATTCGCCAAAATTACACGTCGCCTTCTTGGTACAAATAAACTCGGCGAAAGCGAGCTAACTTTGTTTCGTGTCAGTAATTTGAGAGCTGGCAATCCACTTGAGCTGTTGAGCCATCGCACAGCTCAGCTCAAGCTAAGCTACTGAGCTACAGATACCGTGTACTGATTAGCATTTGCTGTTTCTAAATGAGCTGTATCTGAATAAGGATTACGCGCCATTTTAAATTTGGACGCTCGTGTTCTTTTGTTTTTTTGAAGCTCTTTGAGTTTGAATTAAGAATGTGAATTAGGTTTTGTTCTACTTAGAAGTTCTTTTAACATGACATTCTTAAGCATGCGGTAAGACACATCTAAGAAACTAAATAAATGCTCTTGATTTTTATTTCTTTATTTTTATGACTTGTCAGCGGAAGTAATGCTCATACAGCGTAGAAATTAATGCATATTCAATTTGATAGATATGACGAGTACTTAATAAGAGAGAGAGAGAGAGAGAGAGAGAGAGAGAGAAAGAAACGCCTGTAAAAAAAATCCAGTCACGCCTAACATGGCTTGACTATTATTATTATATCACTGACCTTCCCAGAAAGAAAAACACTTGTATGAAATCGTCATGGTCATTAGGTGCTCTTCAAATATGTTACCGTCACAAAGCTGTGACAGACACAAGTCCACCGAAAATAGTTGGTCAAAAATAGAGGCGAACAAGCCAATAAATTTGTTAACGGAACACTATAAATCGGAACGGCCCATTCTGTTTTCAGCGGGCTTTCAGTGTCCCAGCGAATGTAGGGCTGACAGCTGCGATTGGCTTATAATCAATTGAAATGTTTATAAAATTAAATGTCGAGAATAAGTATTTAAATGACAGGGACATTTTGCAGGTAAAAGGGAGATAGGCCTGATATATTGGGTCCTTACCTATGAAATTGGTGTTTTTATTCTGTCTTAGCAATTTGTTCGTAACTATTAAGTTTCAGAACAATCCGATTAAATAATTGCCAGAAATCTGAAAAAATTTCAGTATGGAAAATGCAGACATCCCCAAAATCTTCGTACAAAACACCAATTTTGTACGAAGTTCCTTACCTAACATAACATACATTGGTAATGCTTACAGGTAGCCTACTCTTGAACGCAATACCGATCGATCGACATTGAGATTGTAATGTTTCTTACTCTTCTATGGGACACTAAGGCCATAAATAAGTTCAAATTATATATTGAGTGACTTAAATGACATTGAGCTTAGCTGAAATTGGTACTCTCGCACCGCCTCTCTATAGTCTCGGCGTTTTGAGATATTGGATTGTGTTATCGTTGAGTTTTAATTGAGATTGCGTTCGAGAGAATGCTAGCAGATCTTTGACTAATTTAAAAACGTGACAATGGCGAGGGTTCCTTGGTTTCAAATATCGAAATCATAACATTGAAACCACTATGAAACAGTTTGGATTAATGACAGGCCCGGAAAAGGTTTGTAAATAAACGTCTTTATTTATTAATATTGTAACAGCCCTAATGCCTATTAATAATGCCACCCGCCCTACAACGGCACTGGTTTAAGCCCTGTTAATTAGTGATGTCGGAATACTGATTTATTGTTGTACATAATACTTTGTAACGAAATGTCAATGAAAGAACACGCATGAGGTTTTAAAAGAAATCTATGTAAAAGATTTGATGATTAAACTTTTTTGTTGTTGGACTCTGAATCATTAAAATCGCCTTTAATATTTTTTAAATCCTATGTGAATATCGCTTACTTATTACTTATCAATATCGAATATTGCTTATGAACTTAAATATATTACATAACATATCATCACGCCTCTTTCCCCGAAGGGGTAGGCAGAGGTGTTAAACACCCACTTTTCGCCAGATATGTTAGGTCCCATGTAACAGGTGGCGAGCCTATTGCCATGCACCGAGCTCATTGTGAGGCAAGCGATATTTACAATGAACTGTACATAAGTTTTATTCAAACTCAGTGGTGGCGGCGGTGGGATCGAACCCGCGTTTCCCGCGGCCTCTCGAACCAGTAGTGTCCCGTCCGTCCCAACTCGGCTACTTAATTTTTTTTTATATATTAGGCGACATATAAATAAATAAGTAAGAATATTTTTATAACTCAATATTCTTATCACAATGTATTAAGACATCCCAGAGAGTAATGCAATACTCGTGGTGGAATTGTTTCACTGAAGTCTTGTGGTAAGAACGTTTATCTTTTCCCCGAGGAGCAACCTGTGCCATAACACTTTCATTATGAAAATCTAATGACTTTGTTTTACTTATATCCTTATTACTCACTTACTATGTTCTTTACTTTTGACGATAACAGTAAGCGTAGTTTCTTGTGAGTGTTTAGTGTGTAAGAAATTATGAGCGAATAAAATACTGTTGTTGATTTTTTCGTCGATTAATTATAATGAAATATTTATATGTATTATTTACTGGTGGTCATTGAATTATTTAATTACATAAAGCAAAAAGCTGAAGCGCTCTGTTCCGTGCTTATCGATTATTTTGTTTATGACAAAATATATAATATTCGATTATTTCCTTTAAATATCAACTCTATCAATTTAATGATTTCCGGTTGGCAGGAAATCATTAAATCAAGTCAAAAACTTTTAAAATCATTATTTTTTTCACGAAAGTTGTATAAAAATAATAAACATGTAATAATTATATTTTTTTACATAAACATACATACATATAATTACGACTATTATCCCCTAAGCGCAAATCAGAGACTAGGCGAAAGCATCGCAAAAGCAGTCCATTGCCATAGTCCACGTTTCACCAGCAGTGACTGAACGTGTTCAGCGTGACAGACGGTGAGCCCGTCGCCGCTATGAGCTATTGGATGGTTGTGCACTTCTAAGTCGCCTTTTACGACACCCAAGGGGAGAGATGGGTTGGTAGTATTCTTTTTGATTATTTTTTTTATATAAAAAAAACGAGGCAGTATGATATATTTATACAAATTAAGGGCAGTAGTTTCGTTGATGATCTTGAAGAGCCTTATACACACTAGAAGTAAGCATTTCATCCAAACGAACAGAAGTTTCCGGGATGGAACAATTATGATCTAACCGGTTAGCAAACTATTAGCAACATACCGCATTAAACTGGCAACCCTGACCGCCATTAGTCCCTCCCGCCCAAAATGAGGCTGATTTAAACCAGCGTTAATTAACCTATCGGTTACTTACTAATGCACTACCTTGTGGTTACAGTAAAAATGTCAACAGAATTGTAGAATTTACAACAGTTTTGTTTTCGAAAGATAATTTTACATACAGTCAAAATAAACGACAATTTGTGTTTATTTACTAAGCATCTATAATTTTTTCGGATTTTTTCCCAAAGCCACCAAGTGTAATTTTATTGGGGTCTTCTGGATAGCACCAGAAACGAACGCTTAAAATTTAAAACCTAATACATTGTATCATATCTTTGTTATAATATAATATTCTTAATGATACATTACGAGTCAAGCTGGTTACTGGACTCCAACAAACATAAAAAAATACTAAAGAGGGCAAAACGTTCTTGGAGTAGCAAGTCAATGCGGGAATTCATGCTGAACATTAGACTCTGGCAACAGCGCATCAGCGACGGGCAATCTAAAATAAAAAAAAATATAGTGAGGCCTATTGACATTGGCCACATTTGACGGCACGCGGAAATGTTCTCAAGATTCGAGATGCGTACGGCGCAAATTGGTAGAGTCGGTAGTCCACGTCCACAAAAGGTTGAGTGATGACGAAAATCGTCGCAAGTCGCTGGATGCATAGTGCAGGACCGATATCCATAGTGGATATCCTGGTATGAATTTGAATGAAGCGTCAACAAGCAAGCATGCATCAGATGCAGTCACCGCTCGTGTCGGCGCACTCTCAGCTGCGGAAGTATCACTTGCTTTGAGATAGCTCCTTGAGCGGGATTACGAACTATTAGAACTGGCATTATATAACTATGTTAGTGTTATTAAAGAAAACAGAGTTTTAACGTATCAAGCAAAATGTCGGTTCATCTTCGAGGATACTGTTACGAGTGTGACGATGTGTTAAGCGTAACTATCAGTCTGTAAATTAATTGTCAAAATTCAAAACTGTTTTTAAAGTCTTGTCCACTGTATGAATGTTTTCGCAAAAGCGTATATTTTGGCTATAAACTTAATATGAAAACTTATATTTGAAATTCAAAGTTTAGATATACACATTATTTAACAAATGTATAACTTACCATTGGTTTGAATCTGTCCCATCGCGGTAAACTATATATAATAGTGCACTTTGAACTCGTATTATTAAAAAAATGCGAAAAAATGCAATTGGTGTGTAGATATTGTTTATTTATTCATTCATCAGCATATCAGCCCATTACCGTCCACTGCAGGGCATAAGCCTCCTCCCTCTTGTGCCAATCTTTCCGGTCCAGCGCGATCCGTCCCCAGGTCTTTCCCGCGAGTCGCTCGATGTCGTCGTCCCATCGCGTTATAGGTCGACCTCGTCATCTTTTCCCCTGCCTTGGCCACCATTCTGTTAAGGACCTACTCCACCTGTCGTCTTCATACCTCGCCAAGTGTCCTGCCCATATTTATTTATAGTAATTATATCACTGTTTGTTTTTATTGTTGTCCCGGCTTTAGAAAATAATAATAAAGTCAGTCTGATTTGATTCGATACCAAGTTTTTTTGTTTTGTTTTGTAAGTAACGCAAGATTGATTCGATGCTAGTGTATAAGTACTTGACATCGAATAAAAAGTATCATTGAATCTTTCATGAAGACTATTGTTAGAAAATATAATTCATAAGCGGTCTTATTTTATTTATAATGTATGTATTAATGTATAAGTTCTATGTGTTCTTATCTCTACGTCTCCAGTACAATTCAGCGCTTAGGTCCCACTAAGTGGTAGTCGTTGCAGCGACGTATTTGCTTAGTGGTCTGTTAAGATACGGTGCCATCTCGAGAAGCAATGATATGAGTCACGAACTGAATAGACATGACACGTGGAATATATTCAATATGAATAGAACAGAAATACAACAATACATTTACTCTGGGCTAAGTTAGGCCCTAAGCTAATTGCTATAATAAATATTATCATTTCGTCGACATATCTCCTATTAATCATCGTCATCTTTTCAGCCTACAGAAGTCCACTGTTGGACATAGGTTGGTGAGGTCTTACCCAAGTTTCTCCTGTTATAAAACTGGAACAAATCCTATGTAAGTGAGGACCTCAGTGGCGTAGTGGTCAGTCTCTTTAGCATTCGATATCGAAAACAAAGCTACCTTCGCTATGGTCAGGCTCTGGACCATTGTGATCTCAAACTCCTCCGTGCTTCGGAAGGCACGTTAAGCCGTTTGCCCATTAACTCGCATAAGGCCAGCGTGGTGGTGTGACGGCCCATACTCCATGTGTTTCTCCATGAGAAAGGCCTGTTCCCAGCAGTGGGACTTATATAGACTGAGGATGACCTATATAAGTTCAGTCATCAATCTAAAGAACAATTGATTTGGTTGTCACTGGCCTGTATATAAGTATTCCAATCCAACAGGCCCACCTACGTGGAAAAAAACATATGAGCCGTAACACCACCGCACTGGTCCAATTAGGATTTGTAGGTAAAAAAGCTTGCATTCAAGCACTGAGAAACTCAAGAAAACAATGTATTGGTCAGCCATCCAGGGACAGTCCAAAGCGAAAATAGCTTGGTTCACTCAGCTCCTCCGCTACTCTCCTCCTCTTGCTTTTACATTCTATAGTTACATCCCAGGGCTTGGATAAAGTTAATGCTAAAAGAATCATTAAGTAACCAAATCGCGTGAGTAAATAATAACCCCAAATCCAATTAACTGCTTCAAATTCAGTTGGCAGCACCGCAGTTAGTGTGTTTATATTGGCACGGCCGCTTCCTGGGCCGTGATGGATGGGCCGGGTGATTTATACCCGCCATCAGCTGGCCCCTATTTATGCACTTATTGTGAAGGAAAAGCGGTCATAATTCATAGCTGTGGGGGTCCGTGGTAAAGGCGGTAGCGGGTTTTGTTGTGGAACTTGTAAGAGCTTATTTTAAGTGAAAACAGTTTGTTCTGTAAAAACTATATTATATAAATTAGCTAATAAAAGTGCATTTATGGGTTTGAAAGTATGATGGGCATGTAAGGAGAAGGAGACCGAATAAAAGATGGATGAACTGTGTGAATGATGATATGATGACGAAGGTGAGTGTTGACTAGGCGAGTGATAGAAGAGAGTGGAAGAAGGAGACATGTTGCGCCGGACCCAAATAATAGAATTAACAACAGGATAAAGAAGAAGAGAGAGAAGATGAAAAGTATATTGACACCTCAGCGCTTTTAGGTTCCATGTCAATCAAACCTTTGTCGGTCCATAGCTCTAACTACATAGATGATGTCTTAAAAACTATGATTTAATTAATATATTTTTCTATCATCTAAGTTCATAAAATTTTACAAAAATATATATTTATTTATAAACCAATTTGTTTATTTAGCTTCTATAGATAATAAATGGTGACGCTTCCCGCTAATGACTAGTACCACACTAGTAAGACAGGCTCGAAGCTCATTAGCCGAAAAGATAATCAATCATAAGAATTAACGCCGTCCGTACTGACTGCCGGCGTTAGATGGCTTCTTTTGAACTTCCTTTAAGTTAGATACTAGTTGGATGACGAGGATTTGCTCCTGGAAAAAAACAGAATAGTAAAGAATATAGCACAACGATATATTTGCCCCCCATCCCTGAAGGGGTAGGCAGAGGTGTAAACTCAAAATTTCGCTTGATATGACCAAGTCCCAATGTAAAGACAGAGACATATGTAATGGGAACTCTTGAACGACTCTTGTAGTGCCGTCTTTCTTATCTCGGATACCGCTGCCGTGAAGATCTGATACGTTTAATTTCCCAATACAATCTATGACCATTTCAACACAAAGCGAGTATCTCCAATTCTCCATACAAGCAGAGCCATCTCCAATAAGCAATTAGGGTGGTCACAAGCTCGGGACATTAGAGCTGCAATTTCGCGAGTAATGAAACGACGGTCGCGTGTCGCGCCGCACATTCCGCTGTCACATACGGACCTTGACGCCTGTGTCAAATTGCGGGTAGCTGTGGTATTACGTGTGCAAAGATTGTCTATTCCTATTACTTTAATTAATATATTGTTATCATGTTAATTTATTTCATTAAGGGAGATTCAAAGGAAGATTGAAATGTTATAATTTGAGTTTGTGTGCTCTTAGACATCGTGGTTTTCCATAAGCGAGATTGCGGTCAATCGTACCCAAAAAGATAAAAAAAGAATTTGGTGGTATTATGTTTTTTTGAGATGGCAATAAACCTTAAAAAGTATCTAAGATATTGACCAGGGACATAAGGTATTACCATGCAAAATTTAGCACTTTTTTTCTATGTACCGACATTCAACCTCTACAGTTTTATTATATAATATTTATGTATTGATGCACACTTATTACATATGGCGGACTTATCAACTAACATCGCTACCTAACCAGTACATTGTGTCACGTTGTGCGCGACGCTACTCTCGTTATGTTGGGCAACTGCCATTGCAACGATTTCTATCCACAAATGCGCATTAGTAATACTTATATTGGGTCCTTACCTATGAAATTGGTGTTTTTCTTCTCTCTTAGTATTTTGTTCGTAACTATTAAGTTTCAGAGTATTCTTTTAAAAATAATTACCTCCTCTAAAAATAGACCATATTTTCGAACTCTTTTGATTTGTTTTGATAATTCGTTGTAAGTTTTATTGTGTTAAAATTGGACACGGAGACAACTAGTTTTCAGTGCCTTCCGAATACATAATTTGATTTGCATTCACATAAAATACATAAATAATTTTTAAAAAGCTAAAGCTAAAGCTTGTCTAATGATATATGCAAAATATTATTATCTTTGAATTTGTCGTTGTGAAGAAAACTGAAAAAATGTTAGTACGGAAAATGCAGAGTTCCCCAAAATCTCCATACAAAACGCCAATTTCATATGTTAGGACCTAATATTTTTCTCCATGTAGGATGGACTGTCTGAGCTGTAGTGATATTATTATTAGGAACTAGTTTGTCGATCTCCTCATTTTCTCCATTCTGTTGTTTTTCCAGATTAATTGGGTTCGGCACAACATGTCTTCTATTTCTATTCATCTACTTCTTTTCCTCTCATATCAAAATTCACACATTCAATCTATTCCTTTTTGGTATTCTTTTTATTCTAGGTTATTTTTTGATGTCATATGGAAAAGATCCTTCCCACATGTTGAATAAAATATCTGCTTACCAGAAGGCTAGGTCGTGAGTTAAATGCTGATATTTGCTTGTCTTTAAATAAGTGATAGCAAATAAGGTTTCCACACTTAATAGAACCAAAGCCGAGCAAGTGGACAAAATGTCGACATTACCGTAACGGCGACAACCGGAGATATGACTGAGAAAATTAAAAGGAATCTTATTTTGTTTGCGACCGCTTGCCGCAATGGCGGCTCAGATTCAGCTATTGGTGGGGATTACTTTCATCAATTATTTCTGACCGCATACAGCAAACATAAAATTTTACCAGCAATGGACATGTCAAGGGTACTGAAGATGGACAGCATGGATAAAGTTTGCTGTTAATATTGGGTTCTTACCTATGAAATTGGTGATTTTTTTCTCTCTTTGTATTTTGTCTGTAACTATTAAGATTCAGAGTATTCCTAAAAAATAATTACCTCGTCTAAAAATAGTCTATATTTTTGAGCTCTTTTGATTTGTTTTGATAATTTGTTGTAAGTTTAATTGTGTTAAAATTGGACACGGAGACAACTCTTTTTAAGTGCCTCCCGAATACATCATTTTATTTGCATTCACTTAAAAACGATAAATAATTTTTATGAAGTGTGATATTACACATTACTAAAGCTTGTCTAATGATAGATGCCAAATATTATTATCTTAGGATTTGTCG
Organism: Parapoynx stratiotata; assembly: GCA_910589355.1. Lineage (NCBI taxonomy): Eukaryota > Metazoa > Arthropoda > Insecta > Lepidoptera > Crambidae > Parapoynx > Parapoynx stratiotata. Next base: position 16,968,153 of record OU342464.1, read on the forward strand.
TTGTGAAGAAAACTGAAAAAAATTTAGTATGAAAAATGCAGAATTCCCCAAAATCTCCATACAAAACACCAATTTCATAGGTAAGGACCTAATATTCCTTGCCTTACATTGTGCCCGGTGCAAGGCAACATCTCTGCCTGCCCCTACAGGGACAAGGGTGTGATATGTGTTTTCACACCTTCACAATCTATAATATATATTGAAATATAATTTTATTTTATTATACATTTTGTTTAGCTCATAAATTCCTTTTTTCCTTTTATATCAACACAAAACTTTTTTGTGAAACAGTTATTATTGTATTGTATTAGTTATTGTGTATTGTATATTAGATATAATTTTTTATTTTTTTGTTTTGGCCAGGAAAGTGTTCCAAATAGACATGACAATTAATTAACTACTTAAGTATAGTTATTACAATCACTTGTATATTCTGATACGTCGCTTTTGGAGCATTTTCCTTCCAATTCAATTTTGACATTTGTGACTAAAGGTACTGTATAATACACGTAAATTTTATTAGGTTGTAGAACATATTTATGTAAAGGGAGGATGGAACCCTTGCAGAGTTTCTTGCCTGTATCTTCTCTAGACAAGGCCTCCCGGTAGTGAACAGGTCGAAAAAAAAGTAGTGGTATTGTCAATTTTAGGATAATAGTAATTTATTTTGTTTTGACTTGTCAAAAGTGTATTTGATGATACCAATTTGATTAAATGACTTTGAGTTTGAGTTTGAAATAAGAATGTGTATGGTGAGGACTCGTTCGAGAGGCCGTGGGACTCGCGGGTTCGATCCTAGCACCACTGAGTTTAAATAAAACTTATTAACAGTTTATTGTGAATATCGCTTGAATCACATTACATGGAGACTTAACATATCTGGCGAAACGTGGGTGCTAACATTGCTGATGCGTGATGGTATGCTATGTTGTAGTGAGGAATTAAGGTTTTTTACATTCTTCTATCCCAGTATACGTAATTAGTAGATACCTTAAATAGTTTTAAACGGAGAATTAAAGCCCACATTTTGGAAAATATATCCTAATGTAGCCTAAAATATGTTTGATATGTTGATTATACAGTATACGACCATATTTAATTTTAATGATGTATAAATATTATCCAATAATTAGAAGCACACCAAAATTTGCATATGCAACCTTTTGTAAGAATAGCCTCTCAACTCAAGCGGTCGGGAGGGCCAATAGCCAATTAGCCATACAAGCCGTCGTCCACTGTCCGCGCATCCTTCCACACGTAGGCGTCTTAGTACGCAACAGTATTAATATGATCAGTGCATGTTTTTAAATAACATAGCGTTGTGTTATTTAAATATTGATATACATACAAGTAAGTACCTACATTATGAACTTGACTTGAGGGACTATTCGCAAATATACCTACATTTATTTTATAATTTCTCATGTAAGTGACTGCCATGTTTTTAATGAGAAATAAACGTTCTTTAAACCTAACTACCTGTTAGCTAGACTTATCAGGTTTTTGAAAACCCTTTTCTTTAGGCCATAATCACATTCGTGGTACAGTCGAGTTCAAAAATATGTATGCACGTTTGACAGTAAATGACTCTCATTGGTAGGGGATAAAGACTATCACCTGTCAAATGTGCACATATATTTTTAAACTCGACTGTACAATAAAGAGCCAACAAAGGATTCCGTTAGTCGCTTCACAACAGAAACTATATTGAAATAATACCCTACAGCTAAGTAGCACAAATGACCCCCTAGACACGAACCAGTGAAATTATAATGAGTGTAATCCATCTTGAATGTTCAATGCTCGTAATTTGTTTGAAGAAACATATCATTTTACGGTCGGCTTGTTGGATTTTAATAATATAATGTCTTGTTCTGTCAGCTAGGGGCTCTGTAATATGGTACAGTTGGTCTCGAAAGTGACTCCAGATGGGTTTTAATTTCAAAGGGCTTGTTATATGTAGATGCTTAATATAGTCATTTATATTTGAGCTTTAATTTGCAAACTAAGCATATTTAATTTATTTATTGAAGAATTTATAATATCTGAATATGCGTGTAAGTCTATGAGAAAAATAAAATAAACCAGATTATTCATGTTCTTTCTTTTGAACCAACTTCAAAAATTGGAAGACGTTCTCTATGCGTCTTTTTTCATACGAATGTTCTAATAAAAATAAGTTAGGTTTAATATAGGCTCTATGTTGCTATTACTAAAAAAAAACATTAGGTAGGTATCTTTAATTTATAAGGTAAACTGCTGCGAATTAACTTTTCGTATCGAGTGCCCTGTAATAGCAAGCATGGAGACATAGATGGATGGATGCCTTCAACGCGTCAATTGTCGCGGGGAAATGATCCAATTCAACTCCGTAAACACACAACCACCAACAAATAATGCACTTTAGCCCACAATTAAAACGTCTATTTTCCTATGCACATCCCTCAAATCTGCATTCTTAATTTGCGTAAGAATAGCTATGATTCATCATTCAGTGCGTGTAAAGCGATTAAGAGCTTTGTACAGCTTTTTATATTCAAGCAGCATATGATTGATCGGGTTTTGACAGAACAATGAAATTTATTTTCGTGTTATGGATTTGAATAATAATATTATTATAGCGACCCCTTCAGGTCTACTCTCGTAGCTATAAGAGCGTGAAATGTAAATTATATTATAAATATGCTTGAACTTTTGAAAGAATGGAGAACCACGAAGGTATAGTGGTGTGCGCTTTCGTTTTGAAAATAAAGACCAACTCAGGCTATGTGTCCTTAGATCGGTGAAAAAATGTAATCTAAAGTTCACTCGTGCATCGAGAGGCAAAATGAGGCGTTGGCTTCATCTTCAGCCTATATACGTCTGCTGCTGGGCACAGGCCTTCCAGGAGAAACACATGAGGAGTATAGACCGTAACTCCTAAACGCTGGCCCAATGTAGGTTGGTGAGTAGTAGTGGTTTTTCTTTAAAATACACCTTCCAGCAAAACTTATTCTTAAGAGATCTTCACAGATCTTCACGTATCCAAATTTTACCACGGTATAATTACGGCGACCCCAGCTATTAAGCTATAAGGCAAGAGTAAATCACGGCTTGTTTGTAGTCAAACACACGACGGCGTAGTGATAAAAGTGATCCGTCGGATCGGCGCCCGGGCACGGAGTAGGGCGCGAAAGATTATGGAGTCACTTCTTTTATAGACAGATAAATTTAATGTGATGCTAGCGAAGGATTTCAAAATGTTACTAATAATAATATGGCAAATTAACATGAACAGCATTCGCAAGCAGTCGCAACGAGTCACTTTACAAAGCAGAACAGCAGTCGCAACGAGTTACTTTACAAGTTACATAATATTTTTCTATAAGCCATAGCTTAGTAAGTGTAGTTTCAGAGCCACGCTGACAGCCGAGATTTACATACATTTTAACGTATAAACGCGCGCGAGTGTAGTGAGTGAAACGCTACTACTATCTCCAGTAATTGAAAGCACGCGGGCGCGGCCGGCGCGCGCGGCCAGTGTAGCTGTGAAACGTCCCAATGAGATGGTAAATAAGTAATCGATAAATCTGTCTAGAGGAAGTCGGTTAATATATTTAATAGATAAATACATATAAATATCCTGAATATACATAAAGAGAACAAATGCCTGAAAATTCATCACCCAAATCCCAGATCGAACCCAGAAGCCCTCGAGATGGGAATGCCTTTAGAACGGCATACAGACCACTCGACCACGGAGGTCTTCGTCGACATGATAGACATTTCGATAGTAAAATCTGAATCAGCACGGAATACATTATTTTGTGTCTTCCCATTTCTCCAGAAACAAATCTCCACGAGGCTGCTGTCTGTAACTTAAATATCTAAAGACTTTCCGAGTCCATCCTTCACCATAAAACCGAGACGCACGTCTGAATGGCCCTCACTCCAATCAAATCGGTACGTGTATAACCAAACGTGATGTGGCCACAGAAACTGTCAGAGGGAACTATTCCGTAATCGCAGCTTGGGGATGGATTTTGTCGTATTTAAATGACTGGAAAGGAAAGGATAAGGTTTGTAGTAAAAGATGGGTTACTGCTGGACACAGGCGTGGTGAATCACATGAGGAGTAATTTTATATATAAAGAGCAAAACAGTTTAGAGAACTGCTACCCTACACTCTAATCAAATTTCAATGAATTGTAATAGGATTTCTGTCCTCGAACACTATTGAAAATAACAAAAGCGCTACATTGATTCAATATTAAGCGGTTATTATGTGAACTAACTGGTTGTCTATTTTCGATACAAATTGGAAATTTCTAAAATTTGCTAGTCTACTCGTATAACCGACGATAGACAATAGCAACGCAATCCAATAATTCAATATTTAGTTACGAATTCGTTAAGAGAACAGCAAATTTTATTTAATTGAAGCGAAACACGAAAACGGAATGTGAATCATGCAATATTTCACAAAGTATGTTTACAGAATCTGATCAAAATTCAGATCTCCATCGTAATATCTGTTGGTGTAAAGATACTCACGTGGTACACAAATATCGCTGCTTCATGAAGTTTATATTTTGTTTATCATCCCGTTTTAGTTCTCCAAAGTGCTTTAATTCAAATCTCCCCTACTATAGCACGCAAGGATGGCTGTTTTACAATTTATAACAGATTTTAAATTGAATCGCTTATTCGCCTGCGGCAAGCTGGTTGAAAAATGTTGTGCCAAGCCTGTGGCTCCCTAGGGACGAAGCTTTTTCGGGTGTATTTATATGAGGAGACTCCAGTTTATTGATTGAAAACTCCAAAAGTTTCGCCCGAAATTCCTGGACTAAGATCTGAATTGAGTAATTTATGTTAAGTCAATTGCATGCAATGGTTTGTTGAAGCGGTCCATCTTTATGTCCTCTATTTGCAGGTCTCCAATTTAAAACATTAGTTTTTATTCTAGTTCCAGTTGCTGTTGTTATTTTTAATGATAAAAGTCACATTAAGCATTTCATTATTATAATCAAGGCAGTTCGTAGTGCAATATAATTATATTCGAATCGAATAAAATAAAAAATAAATTAATATCTTCCAACATTCCATCATTCACACCTATCAACTAGCCTTATTTTAAGATACTATTTTAACTAGCGGATACTAGATGACGGATAAATATATATATAGTAGAATAATAGGTATTCAGAATATACAATACATATAATGTAAACATCCAAGACTGGAAAAAAAATGCCTGTATTCATCACACAAACATTTTCCCCCACCGGGTATCGAACCCAGAAGCTCTCGAGATGGCGACGACGCCTTGAGATCGGCGAACACTCGACCACGGAGGTCGTCAAAAGATCCGTCTATACAAGAAATATTATTATTAAATTCCATGGGGTTTTCGTCTTGAAGTCCTAAAGCAATTGTCTGATCAACTCACTGTATTGTTCAAAATGACTCTTATTAAAATCGTAACCTTTTGACCTCACGACTAATCCGAGCATGCAATCGTGTCGTATCGTCTAAAGCGGCGTGGGGCAAGGATTGGGAAGCAATTTCCGTGCTCGAGGCGATTGTTTCCCAAATCACCGGAGGGCGGGCTTTGTGATGCTCTGACGGTCGTGATTTTGTTACGTGCAAATCGTATATGATGATGAGTACTGTTGTGTCGGTCCAGACAGTTTTGCGCTCAAATTTTTCGGCATTTTTTCCGTGAGACAATTTTGGGCGAAATGAGTGGAGCTTGGAAAGAGGATTTGACTAGGGAGTGTTCATATGACAAATAATAGATGAGAATGGTGGATACGTTGCACCGCCCAGTAATCAAATTTAGTACAGGACAAAACGCAAAATTTAATTCCATTGTAAAACTATGCTATTGTTGTTAGTAAAGTTTAAATAAAAATTTTGTAATAAATATACCTACTGCCATATCTTTTTATTTTTATCTTATGAATGTTGGTAATATTTATTTTATTATCTGAACGGTTTTGAAGATTAGTATGTTTTTTTTCATGAAATTGACTTTTTAGACTACCAATGATTTATCTTCTCGATAAAAGATTTTGGTATTAAAAGTAAATAAAGTTCCTTTAATTAACATTCCAATTACGTAATAGGCATTCAATTTGTTCCCACAAAATTAAAACTTCTCTCCTCAATCCGTAAAATATGCATGAAGTAATTTAGACGCTCCAGTAATTATTCAATATCCAAATTAAGTACACCATTCAGATTCAAGTGAGCAGACAGGACCGGTTTAAAAAGAAACTAAATAATACATCGTAAAGCACGACATGAAGGAACATGTCACACATTCAAACTGCTCGATCACGATATTCAAACGACAACCCCCCGAAGCCGACGGGGTCCAAACGTACCTTCTCATTGTGCGGCCGACGCGACCCCGTAATGATCTCACGTCCTGCGTGCGTGTTCCGATAAAGGGTTAAGTACATACTAACAACTTCACGTGAGTCACAAATCCACCATTATTATGTTATTGTGGGAGCCGTGTCGTTGCGGCCCCGCATTTACATACAATTTAACATGAAATGTGGGCAATAATTCATGGCGGCTGTTTCGTTATTATTTCTATTATAAAGTGTTCAACTCGCCGTTTTTCGTGTTGCCGTCTGGCTTTATTTTTTCTGAGTAATGTCTTTGACGGTTATGTGCTAACGGCCCCTTATTAAACTAAGTTGGTATCGCGATTTAGTTCCCTCACGTTTTGCATAAAGCTTTGATTTGGACACGTATAATTGATTTGCATACCAACAAATTCTGTAAATGAAAACTAATAGAGTGTACCGTATTTTCTTCTTACGCAATGAAACGATCAATGCTTCCCCAACAATGGAAATTAAACAAAGCCCTTCCAACAAGATTAGTAACAATCTGCATACCAAGTCCACGCATCGATAAACTCGAATCGAATGAAGGCATTCACAGTTTAAAAATATTAATCGATGTGAGAAGCTTATTGAATATTTTTACCACGATTTATGCCCAATTAGCAGCCGGTCCGTGAATTGAATTGTTTGTGCCAGAAATCTGAATAAATACCACAATATTTACGATAATGTTCGGTCGTTTGAATAGGCGGCACCGTAAACGCGCCGCGGGAGAGAACCACTCCGAGTTGTTTATAAAGCAGCGGCGAAGGGTTGACTCTTTGTATGACGTTTTCATGTTAATTTACGTGCTAGCTGACAAGGTGGTCTCGCAGACCCGCCGAACATTACGAGGCTGGATTTAAAAAATGATATTTTAGTGTTAATACGCTCAATGAGACTTTCGGTCAATTTATTTGGGAATTATAATGTTATTTATGTCCGTGGATTAGTGGACGGGTTTTTAAATTTTTTTTGTAGTACAAGATGGTTAACAGATTTTCACGCCATCTGTTAGTAAGTTGTTTAACACAGACGCTTGTATCATCTTACGTTATATCAAGATTTTTGAGAAGCTACGAAAGCTTGTTTGAAATAAGTGAACATATCACTTGAAAATTATGATTAATACTTATTAAGGTAATTCCTTAAATTGCCTATACACCGGGCACCAATTCACTGCAACCGCCGCCGCCAACTCCTAGAAAATCAAAAGATCCTTCAGATACAAGATCTAGGACCAATTTCCTTGTTACTACTCGGGGTTCGGTCACCAATAAATGCTTAAATCGATCGAATCCGCTCTGATGAAGTGTACGCAAAAGACAGATAAAGATATTTTTGGTATTACTACACCAGTGTCGCTAATCGAAATATGGGTGAATTCGCCCTCAAGGAGAAATACAAACGGAGCATGGATCTACAAAGGTGTAAAAACAAAGTTTCTTTTATAAAATTACTAGCTTTTGCCCGCGACTTCGTCCGCGTAGAATGCTTACTTTGAGATAGTGTGATGGTATGTAGCCTATAGCCTTCCTCAATACATACACTGAAAGATTTTTCAAATTGGATCAGTAGCCACAATTGGTGGAATTGAAAATTTACTGCCAATGCCATTTACCATTTTTTTTTGCCAATGTGGTCTTAAGGAACACACTGCTCCTTGTACTCTGCCTACCCCTTCGGGGATTGCAGGCGTGATTTTATGTGTTTTATGTATGTATGAAAATTTACTCCTACTCTATTATTAGAAGCAAAGTTCATAGTGGCGTAAATTTGTCCTTTTCCTGGGAGGTGTTATTTAAATTTTTTTACATTCACCCGCATGGCACCCGTACCCTATGTAGCCTATGTCCTTTCTCAGGTTCGACTATCTGTGTACCAAATTTCGGTTAAATTGGTTTAGTAGTTTGACGTTTACTTTCGCATTTATAATATTGGGTCCTTACCTATGAAATTGGTGTTTTTATTCTGTCTTAGTATTTTGTCTGTAACTATTAAGATTCAGAGTATTCCTAAAAAATAATTACCTCGTCTAAAAATAGACTATATTTTTGAGCTCTTTTGATTTGTTTTTATAATTTGTTGTAAGTTTAATTGTGTTAAAATTGGACACGGAGACAACTCTTTTTAAGTGCCTCCCGAATCAACATTTTATTTGCATTCACTTAATAACGATAAATAATTTTTATGAAGTGTGATATTACACATATTACTTAAACTTGTCTAATGATACATGCCAAATATTATTATCTCTGGATTTGTCGTTGTGAAGAAAACTGATAAAATGTTAGTATGGAAAATGCAGAATTCCCCAAAATCTCAACACAAACCACCAATTTCATAGGTAAGGACCTAATATTAGTATGGACTAGTATGGATAATCTTTTATAAAATAAGTAGCGTTTTTGTAAATCTAGCCTTAATCTGGACGCCATCACTGAACATGACTTACTCTGCTCCAAGCATGAAATTGGACCAGTTCAAACCGCGGTAATTCACTGCTCAGTGGTTATTTCCATGCGGTTTAACTTCACGTAATGGCTCATTACTGTCGTTAATTAATTACAGTAAAGTTTGCTCAGGCGAGTCTGCTTAATTGGAGGTTACTTTGAATCTCGCTTTGATCACGGCTTTGTGTGCGCGATTGCTGGAACGCAGCGTTAGACTAGTTTATCTGCTGGTAGATTGATGACATAATATTAGGTCCTTACCTATGAAATTGGTGTTTTGTATGGAGATTTTGGGGAATTCTGCATTTTTCATACTAAAATTTTTTCAGTTTTCTTCACAATGACAAATCCAAAGATAATAATATTTGGCATCTATCACTAGACAAGCTTTAGTAATATGTGTAATATCACACTTCATAAAAATTATTTATCGTTTTTAAGTGAATGCAAATATAATGATGTATTCGGGAGGCACTTAAAAAGAGTTGTCTCCGTGTCCAATTTTAACACAATTAAACTTACAACAAATTATCAAAAGAGCTCAAAAATATAGGTAATTATTATTTAGGAATACTCTGAATCTTAATAGTTACAGACAAAATACTAAGAGAGAAAAAAACACCAATTTCATAGGTAAGGACCCAATATATAAAGCTGGTGAGTAGCAGCCTAACACTAATAGAATTATGGTCAGAGAATAGGTTTATTATTTTACAAAAAGGAAAGTCCAGATTGGCAGTAAGAACAGTATGAGTAGCATATATACGTCCCACTGCTGGGCACATGCCTTCCTTATGGAGAAATACATGAGGAGTAAAACCACCACGCTAGCCCAATAAGTAGAAACGCTTGCAATAGACCGGGTCCAACGGCTAAATGTGCCTTCCAAAGCACGGAGGAGTTCTAGATCACAAAGATTTGATAACCAACCCAAGGCCTGACCATGTCGTAGGTAGCTTTGTTTTCGAAAGCCAAAGCGTACTAACCACTACGCGGCCGAACTCCTCATGAGTAGAATATAATGGATTGTAAAGAGGGTTTATTTATAAATGATATTTAACGTTAGAATTTAAGAAATGTTCATTTTAAACAACTAATGCCCCTTATGTTCCGGATACTAGATGAGGGAATATATATTATAATATTCAGAAAATATACAATACTTATATAAACATCGAAGACTGGTGAACAAATGCCTGTATTCATTACACAAACATCTGTCCCCACCAGGGATCGAACCCAGAGACTCTCGAGTTGGCGATGCCTTGAAACTGGCGTACAGACCACTCGACCACGGAGGTCGTCAACCTCGAGGTGAACCTTATTGCAGCGTAATAAGAACACAAGTGCATACATTTCATATTAGGCGATTGTACGGGCTATCACTCACCTCACTCCCTTTCTCACTATGTCAACATTTACACAGTGTATCTATTCTTCAGTTCAGTTCTCCAGAAGACCAAAGAAAAGATGGATGGATTATATGAAATGCTGATATGATGAGGATGGGAGTTAGTGTTGGCTTGGCGAGTGATAGAAGAGAGTGGAAGAAGAAGACATGTTGCGCCAACCTAAATAGAATTGGGAACAGGGCAGGAAGAAGAAGAAGATATAATGGGTTCTTACCAATGAAATTTGTGTTTTTTTTCTCTCTTAGTATTTTGTCTGTAACTATTAAGATTGAGAGTATTCCTAAAAAATAATTACCTCGTCTAAAAATAGACTACATTTTTGAGCTCTTTTGATTTGTTTTGATAATTTGTTATAAGTTTAATTGTGTTAAAATTGGACACGGAGACAACTCTTTTTAAGTGCCTCCCGAATACATCATTTTATTTGCATTCACTTAAAAACGATAAATAATTTTAATGAAGTGTGATATTACACATATTACTTAAGCTTGTGTCTAATGATATATGCCAAATATTATTATCTTTGGATTTGTCGTTGTGAAGAAAACTGAAAAAATTTTAGTATGGAAAACGCAGAATTCCCCAAAATCTCCATACAAAACACCAATTTCATAGGTAAGGACCTAATATTCTTCAGTTCTCGTCTTCCAACGTAACATTATACTGATACTCATAGCTTTCTGGTAAATGCCATAGCTTTCTGGTAAATGTCATAGCTTTCTGGTAAATGTCATAGCTTTCTGGTAAATGTCATAGCTTTCTGGTAAATGTCATAGCTTTCTGGTAAATGTCATAGCTTTCTGGTAAATGTCATAGCTTTCTGGTAAATGTCATAGCTTTCTGGTATATGACTAAACGATAGGACGGCGACGATAATAAGCAGTTGTCAATCGCATTACAAACTTTTGTTTATCGCAAACTGTCCTCTGTTACAAATAACTTCCAAAATACATTTGTCTAGTCATATCACAAGTTCGGCAACAAAGTAAAAGATTTTATTTTAAATGGGACTAGTTGATAGGTGTGAATGTCCGAGGATATTTATTATTATTATTTTCGCTCATCACTCTTACTCACTCTCTATAGGTCTTGTTAGTATCTATTTGCGTTCCACCTTTGCCTCCGCGCCAATCTCGCGTTATTTTGATATAAAGTACTCGTAATATATTTCAGAGCACCCTGATGAGTAATAGCGGTTAATATGTCATCGTTCTTTGATTCAAAAGCATTAATAAGACCCATCGGTTGAATAACGAGCCGTGGAGATGCGCTCAGAACTAGTGATGTGATTCCATCGACAGATATACGACGAACGTCGACTAATAAAATGATTCTCGAGTCCGTTTCCGTTACATTATTGATGTGTGAAAATCTGAGCAACGGAAATATCATTTGACAATTATTTAATTCCGCAGAGGTGATAAAAATAAGCATTGGAAGGTAATAATTTGAAAGCTGGTGCTCATATAATTTTGAAAATAGTCCCGTATTTATTTTATAGCTGTGTAATATTGTTCAACGCACACGGCTCTAGGAAGAGAAAATCGAGTGTTATCTTATCGATACTTTTACCGTATCGATGTTTCTCGACCCTAAATCGTCCGCACAACACCTGCATGTCATAAAACATTCTTCTAAAAATACAAATGGGCTGTTTGTTTAATGTTAATGCCATGAGTTGAAAGTTGTAGTGCCCATGTTTTAGTAAGAAATATGGTGGTAAATTGAGCCATAATTTTACATCGGAATACAATGCATTTTGGCGTCAGTTGATAATTAAGCAAAATATATATTGGGCGAAAAATCTTTGTTTGTTCAAAAGATATCATTTACGCATATTGTGTGGATATACATATACGTTATATAAATATTTTTGTAATAAACTATAGCATTACGACCATAAGTTGGCCGTAAAGTTATATTTTATCACAATAGCGTATCGAACAATCACATCTATAGTTAAGTCCCTTAGTAACAGCGGGCCTGTTGCCATGCGCCGGACACATAGTTAAGCAGGCGATAGTTTTATTCAAATTCAGTGTTAAGAGCGTGGATCGAACCTGTGACCTGCTGCACCAGCAGAGATTATTTATTTATTTATTCTTTTTGAACGACCTATAATAACGGACTTAATGCCTTGAGACAATCTCTACCAGTCAACCGGAAAGCGGAGTGAGGAGAGCTAAAACGATGGTGCAATAAAAGTATAGGTGAGAAAAATTATTAAATATAAACGAAGAGAGGGAGAAAGATAAAAGATGACATAGATTACAAAGTCGCTGTCACCAGAAGTATTCTCAGACCAATACGACCTTAAAAATTTAAAAAAAGAAAGTGCATTTTCTCCTTAAGGGTCAGCAACGCATCTGCAACTCATCCGGTGTTGTAGATGTCTATGGGCGGCGGTTATCACTTGCCATCAGGTGAGCCGTCAGCCCGTTTGCGTCAGTTCTTTTAAAAACGTCAAAACAGAATTGAGCTTGAAGTTATCGCGTATTGTAATTTTTTTAATATAAAGTAAGTCATAAAAAAGTTACAAAGAAACTAAATAAGTATAACGATAAAACTGCAATGAACCTTGAATACACAATCGATTTATTTCAATAATCAAATCATTAAATTAATCATACCTACATCAGAATTACACTGGAATGATTCACTGCATATTATGGCAAATGGCGGTAGGTCATGCGAAATGTGCATTGAAAACTCAACATAAATAGATTTATACCGGTTATCCATTAGAATGCGTGATTTATTATCGATAGACACGCATGTACATCACGTACATACATCACTACGCTTGCCGGTTTTGATGGGTTAACATTTCTTCTTAATTTTCTGTTAAAATTATTATTATAATCTAACTGTTCCACTTTAAAGTTTCTTGTTTTAATCGATTGGCAGCAGATAAAATAATAATTCAATAGCCGATAACATAATATTCTAATAAACTAAGTTTTTGATGAGACTTTTTTGTACCTCTATATTTCGAACTAATACTATAAGGCCCAATTGCCCGATCGAGAGTTAGCGTCTAACCCAGAGTTTGCCCATATATTTGCCCCAGGGTTAGGTGCTAACTCTCGACCGCGTAATTGGGCCTAAGGCAGTAGAAACGGAAACAATGACATATACAAACACTTACCGTGTTATTCATAAAAAATAAAAAAGTCTTATTAAACCTATTTTAGTTACAGAGTGTTTTGTTTTCTTCTTTCAATCACAAATCTAAATTAGAAAGAAAGTGACAAATCACTTTTTTACTAAAATAGGTTTATAAAGGCTTACTTTAATATTATTTATGATTAACACGGTAACTCTGGAAATCTTATGATTTTTTTTTATTAACTACTAACAGCCACTAAGGCAACCTTAAAACAATAGGATGACGATATTAATATTATAGGCATGTTTTCATACATTGCATGATTGATCATTTTTGGTGGCAAATTATACCATTCTACAACATTACAGCAACGGGAACATAATCATGGTGTGTGGAAATAAAATTACGGTTTCACAGGTTGACGATAAAATTATTATTTTGTGTTGGTGAAGAATTATTTCTTAAATTTTTATGTAGGTAGCATGTAAGTTGGGCGGTATGTGAACGGTTGATATTACCCTTTTTTACCGCCTCTCTGGTCTGGTGGTTGATCGGGAGTTCCGGAGTTCGATTCCCCACGGGGGCAGGAGTTTATCTCCTCGGTTTGGTTAGTGGTAGGGAGTCTGAGCCCGCCTGGCTAGCTACTAACGTCTTTGTACCATTGTTGTGTTCCGGCAATCAGAGGTAAGATAGCCAGTACCTCAGTTGTTGAGGATTACAGGTGAAGCTCGCTTCCACCTTCGGCTTTATCGTCACTTACCATCAGGTGAGGTTACGGCCAAGAGCTTGCCTGTCATATGTAAAAAAAAGATAGTAATAAAATTTTGTCATTCAAAAGTTACTGGGGGCCCCATTATAGATAGATAGATAAATCTTTATTCGCTTTATTAAAATTTTGTGTGTGCTACAGAAGAGCAAAAAGGTCGTAGCTCAGTGAATGGTTTTGTTCACATCTGGATGCGAGCAAAGCACTGATATTCTGCTACAACCTGAGGGTTTTATATAGCAAATAGACAATCCAACCATTTATAACCATTTACATAGTATTCAATTGGAAGGGTGTCAACTTGTGTCGGTAATTGTGTATATAAATAAGTAATAGTAAGTAATATATAAATAATAAACAAGTGTAAATGAGTAAACGCATTTAATGTGTATTAGTATAAATGTATATTGTTGTCGGAATTGTGAAGGAACAAAGAAAGGAACAATAATTGTGTGTTGTATATAATATATGAAATAAATAGATACCTATTGTTTTAAATTATAAATAAAGTGAGTCCATTTGTGCTATTCAAATGGCAAATTCCGTTACCGAGTATGCCTTTGGTATTCCCAGGCGTTGCTTTTGCAGAAGATATATTTTGAAATGTTTCTTGAAACAAACTTTTGATAACATTGATGTATATAACACTAGATTTGCAAACTGCATTAAATTGCGTCAAAAAAAGCGTAGCCGTTTCTGAAACTCAACGACGTAGCTTTGAAACCACTATACATTGAAAAAATAAACATATATCTATCTCACTTACGCAAGTCGCAAAAGCTACAGGTCAGCGACTGTACCGTCTCGCTCGGATTAGACTGGAGTTGACATATCGCAATGACAAAGTAAAATGGTGGAAGTGTTTCCTGCTCATGAAATTTTACCCCATTTTTATTTTTTAATAATATATATTATTTTAAAATAATTATGTTAATATTTTTTATTTCTTATTGGATGTATTAAATTAAGTTTAAAGATATCGTGTTTTGTTAATAAGGTATTATAGGCTGGAGAACAATGCAAATACTTATTTAAAAATGAAGTAAATAAGTATTGAAAAATAAGTGTCGTGAGTGTAAGACGTGTCGATTTTTATAAATAATTCATTAAACAAATATATTACTCATGTTTGGTAATAAAATAAAAGAGATCTTCGTATAATTATATATTATTATTATTTATTATATTATATTTAAAGTTACAGATAGCGAGTCTGTTGCCATGCACCGGGCACAATGCGAGGCAAGCACACAGGCACTTCACATAACCTCTACCTCCACCCCCTCAATAATAAATAAGAAATAATGTTTTTGACTAAACATTTAGACGAGCAGTCTTGTTGATTTTGTTGGAAGCCAGTCCGTCTCCTTCCGCAGCAATCAAATTTTTTGAATCCACCTATCCCGGCGTGCTGCATTTCTAGGCACACTGCAACATTATTACTATTTAAAAACTTACATAAAATCACTGATTCCACAAATTACAATATTCTCCCATAAATATGGGAAACCAATAATAAGTTTTTAGTGGCAGCACTGAACCAATTTTAAAACATTTAACATTTTAATTGGTTTTTACGTAAATATGAATATAAAAAAACAAACTTACGTGTGGAAAGTAACACTCCTTGCTTTATTGTGTTTTTGAGACCTGGATTCGCACGTTTTGATTGCACATTTACCCATACTTAATTATTTTTCGTCCCGCTTTACTTAGTTGACGTCTGACAGAGCACTAACTGACATAAGCCTCGCATATGGCTGTGGCCATATGCCCAGTGGCTACGCTTTAGCGTGGTTGCTACAGATCTAGTGTTATATACATCAATGTTTGATAATAACTGACTCATGGGTGGAGGAATGTTGTTCCAACACCTGGTAGCCAGGTCTTTAATCACCGGGACATTATAATTGTCTCGGTGATTAAAGACGATTATCAATGGTACAATATGTATTCCTTTATCATCATCATTTACACACGGGCACTTCTACATGCATGCATGCGGGCATACTACCAAATAATCCCTTGTATGTCGTAAAATTCGACTAATGGACTTAGAACTGCACAACCATCAACTCATAGCGGCGACGGGCTCACCACCTGTCACGCTGAGTGCAGTCACTGCTGGTGAAGCGCGGACTATGGCAATGGACTGCTTTAATTTGCGGTGGTTTTGCCTGGTCTCTGACTAACCCTTAGGGGATAATAGTCGGGATTTTATGTATGTATTTTGACATGGAGACAGGTATACGAGGAAAATTAATTGCAACACCACCAAATTGTCTCATCACCGATGAGGGGATAAAAGCGGTTGTGACTGCAGGATATTTTGGCTTTTACGCTTAACCTCAATAGTCATGCCAATAAATAGCAAACTATCCAAAAACGGAAATGCATATCCAATTAATTGGATGAACATTTAGTGTTTATCATTAAAATGCAAATTCAAACGCGTAACTGTGAATGCCTTATAAAATTTTCTAATTTGAGACCTTATTAAAATGCCGATATGAATTTACGTTCTGATAATCAAATTACCAATAATGAAACAGTTAATTAATAAAAAAGTTTTTAACGATACTTTCGCATATGACATTTTTCTTAACAGTTTCTTCTTATTAGCCATTTACATATTGTCATAGTTGCCTAGCAACCGTTGTTATTTGTCACTCGTGAAAATATACACAGTAATGAATAATTGAATTTTTATTTCAATAAATATTTAACACATATATTGTTAATTACCCGTCGGCCCCGGTCGCTATTGCAACCCATTCTAACCCTAGCCTTGAGCCAGAGTGGTGGTGTTACGGCCCATACCTCATGTGTTCCTCCATGAAGAAGGCAGGTCACCTGGAGTGGGACGTATATAGGCAGTTGATTATTTTATTTATTTATTTATTAAACAAACATTGGTTTACAAAATAAATACGGAAGTCCCACAAAACTATTTACACAGTTTGTCTGTGGGATCAAGAATCTCAAGCTTAGATTAACAGAAAACAAAACTCAAAAACTATACTAAGTTAGCTAAATAATGCTTTTTAAGATTTTTCTTAAATACATTTTTTTCTTGTTCCCGGCGTATGTCCTGAGAACGGATAGTTAATTGTTTAGCAGTTTGCAGCAATTTTGTAACGATGTTACCTGATAGAGAAAAAAGTTACCGCCATAATTAGCTAGTTGAAGAAGCAGTGCGCGGGTCGTATCAAATGACAAAAATAATAGGTCTTTACCTATGAAATTGTCGTTTTGTATGGAGATTTTGGGGAATTCTGCATTTTCCATACTAAATTTTTTTCAGTTTTCTTCACAACGACAAATCCTAAGATAATAATATTTGGCATCTATCATTAGACAAGCTTTAGTAATATGTGTAATATGACATTTCATAAAAATTATTTATCGTTTTTAAGTGAATGCAAATAAAATGATGTATTCAGGAGGCACTTAAAAAGAGTTGTCTCCGTGTCCAATTTTAACACAATTAAACTTACAACAGATTATAAAAACAAATCATAAGAGCTCAAAAATATAGTCTATTTTTCGACGAGGTAATTATTTTTTAGGAATACTCTGAATCTTAATAGTTACAGACAAAATACTAAGAGAGAAAAAAAACGCCAATTTCATAGGTAAAGACCCAATATCTTGTACTCGCTGTTGCCAGCGATTTCGTCCGATATAACTATAATTTTTAAACTATCCTACGGGAACCTTTAAATTTTCCGGAATAAAAAGAATCTAAAATGTTGACCAAGGATATAACGTACCACCATGCAAAATTTAATTTTAATCGGTCCAACCATTTCGGAGATTAGCCCTTACAAACAGACAAATGGACTTACAGACAGAGAAACAAAAAAAAAATAAAGAATGATTTCTTGGTATTTTCCCTCTTTTTACATTCCGTTGACTTGGTTTTAAGCTTTTTTTCGACCTCTACAGTTTTATTATATGTATAGATAGATAGATGTAGATTAGGCACTATCTAGATTTTGCTTTTCGTATTTTGACGGTTCATAGCTATATTTTAATCATAACTTTCGGTGGTCATAGGTCTATTGGTTTTTTCCCGACTCTAATATCTTATCAATTACAATTATCAATTACATTATATAATATTCATACTTTTTTTTTGAGATGGCGTAGGAGGATGCTTAGGAAGTAATGTCTGGCACAGACTGGCATTGTAATAAAGGACCCATATAGAAAATTAACAAAAAGCTTTCTTTCTGCGAGACATTGAAAATTATCAAGAGATGAATTTTTTACGCAAAATAACCGTCTATCCCGGAAACCTACATTTTCAAGACAAAACAGAAATCCGGTTTTTTGAAACAAAGCGGATCCCTTTGTTCAACGACGTTTGAAGCAAAAGATGCTTTCATTTGCAACGCAAACAACGTATTGGCTGCGCAGACACGGGCCAATCAACCTTTACTTCACAGGCCCGCCGCAGACGTCCCTCGATTCAATCGAAACTGCAACTGCATTTCCAGTTGCCAAGCCTTTGATACGTCCATCGCTTGTCTGTCCAAACGATTGCGAGACGTAACCAGCCAAACTAGACCCTCAAACTATCACCGCGCTCCCCGAAGCACCCAAAAACCTAAGCAATACGAATGCAGAGGCAGCTCAAAGGACCTGGACGCCTGTCAGTCTCTTTGAATACAGAATACGCCATCATTTCAATGATCAAGCCGTAGCTCGTAAACAGGGTAGGTGATAAATTAATGTATTAGTACATTAGACGCCCGCGATAATAAAACACGCATCAAATTGTAATTGTTGACAACTAACCCACCCTTGCGTTTTCTCTGCTTGAAGAGCCATCCATCGCTTCTTTGAATTACAATATTTTTTTTCCAGTCACTCAAAAGCAGGAATGTACGTAAAATATATCGTAAATACTAAGTTAATTTACGGACGAGCGAGCGTAGTGAGGGGCACGTAACAGCAAAACTCACTCTGGAGGGTAATCGCGCACGAAAGCGTCTTAGTAATAAAAGAGGTCGTAAAATTGTAACGTTACGACGGGCGAGATGTGGCAGCGCACTCGGATGGTACGTTTTTCGGGTTCAGTTGCCACTTTTAGTATAACTTTGTTTCTCTGATTTATGCATAGGGTGTTGGTATTGACGGGCGGTGGCGAGGCTGGGGGACTGACGTAAGTATGTCCTTTGTATATTCAAAATGGAGCATGGAACGACTGTATTACATTCCTTATGAGGAACTAAATACTGAAATTTTACTCCTATAAAAAGAGAAAATTTGCTTACGGCGTGAGTTAGAGAAAGAAAAAGAGAAAATGGAAATAGAAGATTGCATTGGGATGACCCGAGAATTAAATATTTAATTATCAATGAGATGAGTCACTTAAAGCAGCATCGTACTAAGCGGCACGGTTTGATTGCCTGAACCACGAAAGGAGAAGAAAAACGAAGTTGTTGTGGCTAACCCACGTATGACAAAGGAAAATGAAAGAGGAAGTCACGGTTTGCTGAACCCACTAAAAGTAAGAAAAGAAAGAAGAAGATATATAAAAATAGTAAAAAAATTAAATTTCAAAAGTCAATGTTAAGTTCTACGAAGAAATCACAATGTTGTCAATAATTTAAATAACTAAAAACCTACATAGAATTATTAACCTTATACAGACGACGCTCAAAACATAAGGACGCCAACTTTAAGAGTTCTCGAAAACACTTTATCAGAACTAGCTTCAAAACTCTTTAGTTTGGTAGTATTACCGTCAAACATTACATCCCAAAGACTGACTGTAATTGCTCGTAGTGTCGCCTCTTTACGAGGAGAGCTTGTTCGCTAAATGGCTTTCGTGCGCGACTGTACAGTGTCACGCGGCGAGTTAAAATTTCAGAAACACTGTCTGTAGTGAATAATAAAGTATATTTTTAATGTTTGTTAAAATGTGTAGTTCTATATAGAAGTTATGTTTGTGTTTATTGACTTGTCATACGTATTAATAGATTTGATCGTATTTATCAATGCCATTCACCAAAAAAAAAAATGTCGGATCCAGAGTAAAGACAAAAAATTACAAAATGCAATTGTCGACCAGTTTTTTTATCAATGTTTTTTCCCTTGCCACCCTAGCGTAGATGCATAAGAAAACATAAACTACAAAATAATGACTTTAATATAATTATATTAGGTCCTTACCTATGAAATTGGTGTTTTGTATGGAGATTTTGGAGAATTCTGCATTTTCCATACTAAATTTTTTTCAGTTTTCTTCACAACGACAAATCCAAAGATATTTGGCATGTATCCTTAGACAAGCTTTAGTAATATGTGTTATATCACACTTCATAAAAATTATTTATCGTTTTTAAGTGAATGCAAATAAAATTATGTATTCGGGAGGCACTTAAAAAGAGTTGTCTCCGTGTCCAATTTTAACACAATTAAACTTACAACAAATTATCAAAACAAATCAAAAGAGCTCAAAAATATAGTCTATTTTTAGACGAGGTAATTATTTTTTAGGAATACTCTGAATGTTAATAGTTACAGACAAAATACTGAGAGAGAGAAAAAACACCAATTTCATAGGTAAGGACCCAATATTTTCACAGTTCCAGTACTTCCAAAGCACCGTAAAAAATACCAAGAAGTTATATTTAAATTGAGCTGGCAACAGTATTGATTACACCCAAAGCTGAATATTTGATTCATTATGCCTTATTGGGGGCCATATAAATTATTATATACACCTTACGATAAGAATGAAGTTCAGAAGCTAATGATTGTGCAATCATGTCTAATTGGTATTAAAAAAATCTTAATTCTAAAAATTTATTCTTTTGTCCTCCTACACTCGGAGAAATTGATTCTAATCACAAACAAGAAACTCACTACTAAGCTAGCTTTAAAACAAATAACCGTATTTTTTCCTGGACCAACGTATTTCAGAGTAAACTCACCGGGGTCCAAGCGCAGCTACAAAGTGCCTATTTTCAAGTTTTCGCTAAACACAGAGGCTGAAAACCACTTTTCGTTGACTCCAACAGAAGCATACAAGCCGTAGTGCATCCTCAGATAATGTGAGGCACGAGAGCTCAAAAAATATGGTTCTAGCTGAAAATGTTTTTAATTTATAGCTCAGCGTTTTTGGTACAGCTCTGTTTTATAAAGCCCATGAAGTTTAGAGTGCTAAATTTTGTAGCAAAAATCGCAAGTAGAAACTCTTTTATTAATTAATTTGTGGGGTAACTCTCCAGAGCAGTTGCTCAACCTGTACTCTTTGGTTAGTAGTATTCCCATCACGGGGGGTCGCAACCACAATTAACACACTAGTACTCGCTGACAGTCGTCGACCTTCTATGCCAGCGACTCGTACGGTTCACCGGCTCGGAGAACTGCTTCAACAGAACCCAAGTCAGGATAGGCCTTCCTCATGGAGAAACATATGAGGAGTATAGGCCGTAACCACCGCGCTAGCCCAATGCGGGTTGGTGGGTTGAAACGGTCACAAATGCGACCGGGACGAACGGCTTAACGTGCCTTCCGAAGCACGGTGGAGCTCGAGATCATAAAGTCTTGGTCACACATCCACGGTCTGACCATGGCGAAGGTAGCTTTGTTTTCGATCGAAGCCAAAGCGCACTGACCACTACTCCACCGAGCTCCTCACAGCCAAGTCACTCACGAAAGACATATTTCCAGCGCTGCCAAGATCAGTCACTAGGCGAGTGCTACCAGCTCTCTTACCGTTAGCCGGTAGGTAAAGTCCGTATTATGTTCATTCTCTAAGTTAAAAAAGTGTCTTTTGGACGAGAGTGTACGAGTATATTTTGGTATATTCCTGGCTAAAACAGCCCATAGGGATGCAGTCTTTAGCCTTCTGGGTTGTCGTCCTCTTCTCTAGGATTATGTCTAAAGAGCTTGACGACTCTCTTCTGATAAGTAAGGAGTGTGGTCCCAGGTGCATTAACATCAATTTACATATAACTTTATAATGACCTTAAAGGCTTCCAATCTCTTGCAAGTTTCCACGTTCTCACCATTTGTTTTTTGGAATTATTAGCGACACATATTAATCACTTCGCAAATAACAGACCGATAAATCGCGAGCAAGATGTCTGGTTAAAATACATTAAAAGAGAATAATTGCGGAGTGAGCCGAGGTCGGGGCGATCAATCTTGCGCGCGTCATTAGGCACGGTCGCTTCGGCTTGGGAAGGCGTTAGTATGCAATGGGGGGTATTACTGAGACTCGTAGTGTCGTCATGCCAACAATTGTTTTAATACCTTTTGACAGTTAACGTGGCAGCTGGGAGAGCAGGCAAGGGTGTAGGGTGAATGTTTGCATAATGGTTCGAAAAATGATCCACATTCAGAATCTACTTTAGCCTTATAACAGTTCATGTTTTATTTTTAAAGTTTCTGCCGCTGAGGCGGACAGGGCAAAACCAATTGTCATGAAACCTTCATGCCATTCCTCATATAACAAATTTTACCTAACTTCTCCCAATGATCCTTCAATAGAGTCATATAATATGTACTTAGATGGTTGCTGATACTGTTTGTTCTCTTGCGTCTGGACCTCACTTTTACTTAAAATCTGGTGAGGTGAAGTCATTTGTCTGGTTTTCTATAAATGTACAGTTGACCAAGCTTGACCTATACCCGCAAGTGAATCTTCTGTTGATAAAATATTTATGATACCATGCAGAGGGTGAGAAATTCTTTTGGCAAGAAATATGCAAGTTTAAAAAGCTGCTAAAAGCTTTATAGTGATAATGAAATGTAGGAAATAGAAGTGTTTCCTATTCAAATTTTCAGCTGTGTTGAAACTCAGCCAACCGTGATCGTAGCTTCTAGTACGTAGAATGATAATTATATTTTAGAACTGGTCAGTTTACATTAAGAGAGATTAGTGGCAGTTTTATTCGTCTTTTGACTCTTTATAAAAGACGTCCAGTCTTTTATAAAGAGTCAAAACGTGTCATCTTATATTAAGTGTAAGTGGAGTCCAGGTGGAAAGGCAGCTGGTGTTGCAAAAAACTGCATCAGCTAATCTCACCTTGTCGACCTGCATAATGCCTTATCATGTCTCTTTCAGAGGATCCGGGGTTAAAGACGGGAAGAACTATCGTGTTACACAGTAAAGCTTTCTATTAACATGGGTAGCTTGCTTTAAATTTTATAAAAGAGAGGAAAACTATCGTCTTGCGCATAGAAACTATGTCGTCCACTGATAAACAAGAACCGAAATACGAGGTAAGGTTAACTTCAATTTTACTCTTCTCTGCAGGGGTTCAAAAGTAATGGTAATATTCAACGATTGCGTTCATAATATAACATATAACTCATAAGAGAAAATAAAAAATAAAATAAAAATACATCATCACGCCTCTTTCCTCGAAGGGTGAAGACCTACATACAGCTGATCGCAATGTCGACGTTAAACATACACATTGCGATCAGCTGCATTTATTTGTAAATAGGCGCTATAGCAGTATTAGCGACTCTTTGCTGTTATTGCGCTCTTCTCTGGCCGTTTCATTTTTTGTTTCTTTTTAAACACGAACCATCTGTCTTCTGATTGTTTTTTTGGCCTCCAACAGTCCAACTTTCAATTTAAAATATCATTATAATTAATTTATTACATACATTTATAACATGCAAACTATCGTAGTAGGCTAATTGTAAAAAAGTAGTTATTTTAAGTACCTATCGAAATGTGCCTTAGTTCTAAATTAATAAAATATATAATTATAAGTAACGACCCAGCGCCTTTCATTTACCACCAGGTACCAGGTACGTCACATATTTATTATTTTACGAGCCCTTGCAACCTCTTGCTTTAATAATATGATTGAATCTTGATAATAATATAATGCAATAGTATGTGACCACTATTAGGTACATGTCCTTCATGTGAAACGATAAAGGTCCAAGACGAAAAAGAATAACAATAAATCTGCTCAATTCAGAATTCTGGAAAATAATTTGACGTTAACGTTCACTCAAATGAGCTCAACAGGTGCTTCCTCAGCACTCAGCGGAGCTGTTGCCTCAATAAAGTTCCTGCCTTTATATCTGTATTAACATAATCCAGGGACTTCACTAATTCACGTCATTCTTTGGTCGTATTAATTTAATAGTGACGTTAATGGAGTCGGATTTGTCCGTCAACAGATTATTTTGGGTCGTTCATTCGTTTTATTGGCCTGATATTTCGTAAACAGGCGATTATTAAAATGGACGTATCGAAGTTTGGGAGGGTAGGATGTTTTTAGGATACTGTTTCATGTATTAAGATGTTTTGGGAATTGGACATTATTTTCAGTAGCGTTTTTATAGATAATGGAGAGTTAAGAAAGAAAATGTTTATTTAGTGCTATGATCAGAATAACTCTACTCTCTGTCTTTATTCCACAGTGGTTAGTGTTGGCACATAATGTCTTCCCCATTCTATCATCTTTGTCACTGTTTATTACTATTCTCCTTGTTCACTACCTACCTACCTTTCAATAATACATCACATGTTACATTCATCGCCCCCTTAGCTTTTCTTTTTAATCTATTAGCCTAAAACTACTAACCGTCTTATTATGTAAATATTGCTTGCCTCGCATTGCGCCCGGTGAATGGCAACAGGCTCGCCACCTGTTACATAGACGGGGGTGGTAACAACTCTGCCTACCCCTTTGGAGAAAAAAGCGTGATGATATTATGTATGTTTGTGTTTGATATTGTCATTTAAAGCCTTGATTTAAAGCTTAGTGTAGTAAGCCTTACAACTTTTGATCTATTTAGGTAAACCAATTTAAGAATCTTCAATAGCTTTTGCGTTCATAACACTACCTCGATTACAGATTAGTAAGGTTTATGTGGAAATCTATTAATCAATCAAATATTTGCGTGTAAAATTGATAAAACATAAGTACTCCTTGCAGAAAAGAATTATTAGACTTAAAAGTAACCCAAATCATTAAAATTACTACTTTAATGTATGTTTCAATTATTATTTTTCTCGTCATCTGTAATTGTCAGCCATTGAAATATCTCCGCTACCATTTTATAATTAAGGTCCAGAATGTAATTTACTCGCTTTAAATGGTTTACTTCTCAAGATGCTTAGGATGCACTGGATAAGTTAGGGTAACCATGCCTCAGTAAATAGTCTTCTGCGATTCTTCATAGCTTGATAAGCCAACTATTTGAAAATACTTATTAAAGACTCCAGTAATCCAATGTTTTTGAGTGTTGTGTTTTTAATGGTGAGTAAAGTTGTAGAGTTTCTAAAGATTGGGAAAGGGCCTTGAGAGGAAATGTTACCTTTCACCTAAATTGGTCAAAAATAACTGCCTTTCTTGCCTAGCATGTCGTAAAAGGCGACTAAGGGCGTATTGGGCACTGGGTCTGTGATTGTGTAGGCGATGAGCTAGCCACTTGTTACTACTATTTCACGATTTTTCATCTGACCAAAACCAATTTTTGTATGGCTAAATGTGGTCTTAAGGAGCGCAGCGCAGTGGACTCTGCCTACCCCTTCGGGGATTGCAGGCATGGTTTTATGTATGTATGTAAATTGGTCACAATGTATCAAATGAAGCGACAAAATATACCTATTAAATCCGGAATCCTCATGAATTAAAACATCCTGGTCACTCTACAGAAACAATTAAAATATCAGAGCGGTAATCAACAGCGGTCACTTCGCGGTGCGACATTTTGACGGAATCGGTGTACAGCGGGAATGCAATTCCCAACAAAAACTGGGTGTAGTATTTACCGGTAAGTGATATTTAACTAGTGATTTGAATCGTTCGATGTTATTAGTAAATATTCTGTAGAAATACTATGATAAGGAATTAGTGATTTAATTTCAAAATACAATTTTATAGTTTGCTTTTCCCCGTTTTACTTCGCTACGCATTTGAGAGGTGTTCGGTTCAATTTCTACCAATGCTAGACTTTGAATCAAAGTTGAGTAGTTTAATTTAAATATTGTTTGCTTCAAGCGTGGAATATGGCAGTGGACTGCTTTTGCGGTGCTTTTTCCTACTCGCAGACTAACCCTTATATATGTATGTGTGTGTGTTGCCCTGCGCCTAGTGTATTGCCATAAGTTCGCCTCTTGTTACATAGGAACTGAAACATTTCAGTCAAACAGCTAACACCTCTGCCGACTTTTTCGAATATACGGAAGATGTCTGGTGTGTTTGTGTCCATGAGGAAGGCCTGTGCCCAGCAGTGGGACCTATATAGGCTGATGACGACGGACAGCGTATTAATAAATTGTGTATATAATTCACGTAGTGCCCGGTGCGGGGCAACAGTCTCGCCACATGAGGGCTTAATATTAGGTCCTTACCTATGAAATTGGTGTTTTGAATGGAGATTTTGGGGATGTCTGCATTTTACATACTAACATTTTATCAATTTTCTTCACAACGACAAATCCAGAGATAATAATATTTGGCATGTATCATTAGACAAGCTTTAGCAATATGTGTGTGAACACGCTTGATAAAAATTATGCATCGTTTTTATGTTAATGCAAATCAAATGATGAAATGATATATTCGGGAGGCAGTTAAAAATAATTTTCATTGTGTCTAATTTTAACACAATTAAAATTACAAAAAATTATCATATTAAATAATACGAGCTCAAATATATGGTCTATTTTTAGAAGAGGCAATTATTTTATAAGAATGTTCTGAAACTTAATAGTTACGGACAAATTGCTAAGACAGAATAAAAACACCAATTTCATAGGTAAGGACCCAATATATCCTCAAGTTTGGCACAGTCCAGCAGACAGTAGACCTTGAATGAGTTCCGCGCCCGTATTTGGCACGCACCGTTTAAAGGACAAAGCATTACAATAACACGAAGCTGCTAACGTCGTTTCGCATCCACATGCGCGCGCTTATACGTCAAAAGTTTGGAAATCTCGCCGGCGCTATTCCAGCAGGCCAGGCCAGCGTATCTGTAAAACGTTCCTTACAGTTTGTTTGACAGCTTAAACGACTACGGATTCTAGGAGCGGCTTATCCCGAACCTGAGGAATTAATAGGCATGCCCCCCCCCCCCCCCCCCAGCCAACATCATAGCGTTCATCCAGGACATTTTGGGTGATGGCAGGGAGGGATAGAAAAAGGGAAAGAATAGGAAAGGAAAGGGGAAGCACAAAAGATCCCCTGGGTTGAAGTGCCCTGAGTTACCTCAGCCCCATGGCAAGAATAAGAATAAGAATTGTTTGACAGCTTAAAGCCATCGCTTGCCTTACTATGCCCAATACATAGCCCTTTATTATTATTAAAAGCTAATATTGCGCACAATCATTCTAATATAACACCCACACAGTTTCCCGAACCATTAAATATTGCTCGTCTTCGTAAATAAAAAGCGTTGTTGACACAATAAATAACTGAACTCGCCAACTATTTTCATTTTATTAATATGTTGGACTGACAGATTCCCCTGTCGCGATATCATGCATGAAATATTACTCAATGTAATAGATTTATAAACAGAATTGTGGTTTTACGGCGTAGATATTATTTACAATGAGTTAGCTAGCCTTAGGCACCCTTAGGGCAGGAAATTTGTTTGCTGCATTCGTTGTTTGCGCTAGTAACATTTTGTTCTAATTATTATTTGAGAGAAAGAAAAATAAATGAAAAAGTGTTGGAAGCAACCTTTATATTACTCATTTCTTTTTTATCTTCAATACCGGTCAGATACAACTATAACAGACAAAGAGATTGCATTACAAGTTTTGAATGTTAGGTTACAGTAAGACACTCGTTACTGAACTGAGCCATCTTTATGGGAATTTCAATCTTCGCTTTTCTGGTGCATACCAAGAATGCTTGCACTGCTATGTTTACAGATATACAACGAAGCGTGTCAGCTTTATGACGTCTACTGTGACGTCACAGCTGTAATTTTGAGACGTGAGATCCAAACTGATTGAATGATACCAATGCCGCCGATGCCTCTCCGCCTTAACGAGGCATTCGGATGCACGCAGACTAATTAGCAGTGGCCAACCCCGACGTTTGGTCGGGGTATTCGAACACGCTCAGTACATGCATGTCATCTATGAAAATGTATATCTGTGGCTGTGTTATAAGTTTCAAGCTTAAAACAGGCGGTAACTTGGTGGAGTTACTGGATACTTTGTCTTTACATCTTATGTCAAATACTGGCAACCACAGATCACTGACAGCCGCTTCGCTATGCTGGCAACATAATATAATGTGCGTCCTCTAGTGTCTGCTCTGGGTTCATACAGACACTAGAGGACGCGGAAGACCACCGCAGCGCTGGGTGGATGACATTCGACGACACGGAGGTCGAGACTGGATGAGTCGGGCACAAGATCGCCAAGAATGGAAGAAGAGGTAAGCGGCCTATATCCAAGATTGGATCACTTAAAGGCCGCCATGATGATCATGATGAATATAATGTGATCCCTTTAGGAATTGCAAGCATATGCAATTCTTATAGTTACCAATATGTTTTCTTGGACTAGACGACTGTAGCGACTTACTATCGGTTGGCAGTCTGTTTGTTTTTCATGTTGAAACGCAAAAAGTCTTCGATTATCATTAAAACCAATATCTTATTATGACGTTAAAAATAAACAAAATTTATTTTCTAATTAGCATTATAAAATAAATTTTGTATAATCTCATTTAAAATAGTCGTAATTCTGGTGTTGAAAAACAAAAAGTTTCTTTGGCACAGCTTTAGCGATAAATTCATTCAGAGCCAAGGTTGATACTAAAATATGTTGTCAACACTACTACTAGTTTATTTTCAAGCTGTCTGAAGAATTAATATAAGTGTCACATTAAGACATGGAATTAATGGAACATCCACCATTGTAAATTGGAGTTAAGCTTATTATTTCATTCTTTATAATGTTATTACGAATCTATTTTATTTAGTCTACAAATAACTGATGAATTTGGCAAGCGTGTTTTTACACACACCGATCAATTAGCTCAAAGAAGGCTTACTTCACTTGTTACAGATACTAAATCATCATGTCTGCATTAGAAGGGGTATTTGTAATAATTATAGGGAATATTCGTCATCAGCCTAAATACGTCCCATTGCTGGGACAGGCCTTTCTCATGGAGAAACACACACGCGAATTACGGTTATTATGTGTATTTAAATTATTATTATTATTTATGTGCAGATATAGAAAACAAGTTAAGTAATTTTATAATCTGTTATTATAAACATTTGAAAAATGAGTTTTTCCCGTTTCATTACTATGCACGTTAAACGCTGATGACCAAAGCTGGGACAGGCCTTCCTCATGTAGAAACACATGAGGAGTATGAGCTGTAACACCACCACGCTGGCCCATACGGGTTGGTGGGTAGAAACGGACACAAATGCAATATTAAATATTACTAATATATACGTACTAAAATAACTTGACTGTAGAACAGTTTGTATTATCACACATTCATCTGCGTCCAATAGTACGAATAAAGCTTAACATGTGTTCCAAAGCTCAAACAACTCGTGATCACAGATGGCAGCCCTCATTCAAATTATGGCGAAGGCTGGTTTTTTTTCAATATCATAAAATTATCATTTGTTCATGGAGACAAAAGGCGTCAGCCGCTTGCGAAAATATCCGCTGAAACTTCCGAATATACTCATTCGTGCCATATCACGGGAACGACTCGGGTAATCATCATTTTAACCTCGACTAACCTTATGTGCAAAACTCCTCAAGCATCTCAATAGCATAGGAAATAATTAAAAGCACAGCAGTCGACTCAACACCAGCTGATGGCAAGTAGTAGAAGAGTCCATTTGCTGCGGCCACAGAGAACAGCACCCTTAGCCACGACACCTTAGCCCGTTAAGTGCCTCTTCACGCCTCTCTTGAGGGAACCCATGTAATAAGAAGACGAATGGAATACCTATGCTGGAAGGGAATTCCATGCACGAGATATACGCACAAAGAAAGAGTGTGTTTAGATCCCTTGACCTATTTTTTGGGGCCTTATACCCAAAACTAAAACTATTTAAAACAAAGTCTCCAATTCTGATATTTTTGCGAGGTGCAATTCCGCTAAAGATTAATTTATCATCGATATCATCTAGAGCCTATTCTTCCGTTAGCTGTTTAAGACGCTAAGACTGATCGTAAATTAGATTTCGCTGTAATAAATCGTCTGTTTAGGGTATTGTTAAGCTTTTTTGTCGGCTAATACCAGCATTAGTTGGTCTCACAATGGCCTATAGAAATTCAGATGTCTATTATAGAAGCTGTCATTGCCTTTTTGCCATTCAAGTCTCAGTTGTCTTGAAAAGGAGCGATAGTATCCCTTATTTCCAAAATCATAAGACTAAAATTTCTAAAGCAATTGCTGAAGCAGTTTTGTTGCAGATTAGAGTGTTTGCAATTCTATGAAATGGTTTCTTTTGACGTTTGTCGCTTTTAAAGCTTCAGTTTTCTAGGACCTTATGTCGTATACAATAGAGTTGAAATTATCACGTTAGATTTTTTTACACGGTGTTTACACAGTTGGAAGCTTGTCATTCAGGGTAAATAGACGGAAGCCAATTATAATTAATTGTGCAATGGACGTGAAGAGCGGGCTGTGTTGACATTTGTAACGAACACGTGGTTCCCCCAAATAGTGATTTATTTGAGGTATTTCGTATTAATTTTACACGGTTATCTATTATGGAAAAAAAAATATTGCAGCTTTGACAATAAATTCTTTTATTGCAATATGTGATTTTTGTTCGACTGATAGAACAAATTATTTATTTCCTTACAGATTGGTTTAAGTAAGTATTATCGAGATCTTCTTGGGGCGTTAGAAGATTTTTTTTGTTCTCTGGATATCCACAATCAGAATTATACTATAAGTGGATTGCTCGATTGGCTTGCGAGAGTGTAGTCCAGTTATTGCGCTACTTAATCAGAATTTGGTCCTTGTGACACGAGTGCTGTGATAACCATGATGTGCTAATCGAGTTCCATAATGTGAGCCCTTTTCAGACGTTTAGGTGGATTACTGGACAGTAGTTTCTTCACTAGAGCATTGGGGTGGGTCTTTAATCTAAATTTGTACCTCGAGCAGGTATTTGCGATCTCTTCTCGTACTGAAGGAAGATTTGCAAAATAGTTTACCTGGCTCCATAATTTTAAGCATAAAGTTTATTGTCATAATATGAAGATATTGAAAGGCATAATCATCAAAACTTATAAAATTGCGACGCATAATTTAGAGAGTCCTAATATTGTATCGGCTAAAATTGTTTGTCATAAGTATTAAAAGGCATAAATTTGAAACGCACAACTAATGAAAAGCATATTGATCACAACGCATAATATTTTTCTCTGCCCCAAATTGTTAACTAAATATATTTCAATGACACAAATACAGTTTTTAAGGGTCATAAAAAAAAGTAACCTTAACCTAATATTTATCAGAACACATTTCCTTGGGATTGTTTCTTTCGAATCTGGGTGATTATTCGATTCATTTTAGGACTACCTAATGTTGTGCTAAATGAAATTAGGAATTTCTATAGTTATGCTTTATAATAATATGCCTTTAGAGAGTTATGCCACTTAAATGTTATGAGTAAGAAGGAATTTGTGACATGATTGTTATGTTATTTGATGATTATGCCATTCGATGTATGACAAACGATGTTATGACAATCGACGTTATGCGAAAACATGCGCTCCCGGTTTGTCTCAGTAGTGGTTAAGAGACTCCTTAAAGCTCTATCTTTGAGAATAGATTTTAGGATTGCATTTTAGATCGTTGTAATATCTCGATGTATGAGTGACTTTAGCTACCCCACAACTCGATGCCGTATGTCCAGATGGGTTTAATGGGTATTTTCAACTGATAGGTTAGATGCTCTACCCAAAAGCCAATATGGGTTCCGAAATCTAAAATTCGTTTCATCTCTATTTGCTTTAATATGATTCCTCCAAGTGAGTCGATGGTCTACATCAGAGGTTCCCAGACAAATTTTTCTGATAGACCACTTTCAAATTTTATCTGGTTCCGGTGGACATCCCGCAGCTACATTTCTACCATATTCCCAACTCTCGACAAAAATGTGAAGATAAGAAAACAACAAGTGCCCCGTCGAGTCTCCCGTGGACCCCTAGGGGTCCACCTGGACCACTTTGGATACCGAGATATTTGATGCAGTTTACATGTGGCAAGATTTCATTAGCGAGTGCATTACAGTTACCTTAGCGAAGAGCAAAAGTAATTTGAGCTGATTATGGTATGATGATGCTAGATGAGCTGGTTTTCCTTGCTTGTGAATCATTACAATTTGAGAGACTTTTTTTGGGAGAAATGGCCATTTTTAATAGCACTAATTTCGAAGTAAAGACAATCATTCGTAACTTTACGAAAAAAATTGCGAGGTTGTCATACCTAACGTGGACATGACAAATACAAACGAAATATAACTTTCCTATGTATTTTGTATAAGAACTGTAAAAGAAATAACATGAATTGAAAATTATTCATATTATGCTATGCATTCTCCTACTGTCCTTGAATACCCAAGAGTTACCAGTTATCGAAATCATGTCGT
Organism: Parapoynx stratiotata; assembly: GCA_910589355.1. Taxonomy (NCBI): domain Eukaryota; kingdom Metazoa; phylum Arthropoda; class Insecta; order Lepidoptera; family Crambidae; genus Parapoynx; species Parapoynx stratiotata. Next base: position 17,000,873 of record OU342464.1, read on the forward strand.
ATAAATAAGGTAACTATTAGGTCCTTACCTATGAAATTGGTGTTTTGTATGGAGATTTCTGGGAATTCTGCATTTTCCATACTAACATTTTATCAGTTTTCTTCACAACGACAAATCCAGAGATAATAATATTTGGCATGTATCATTAGACAAGCTTTAGTGATATGTGTAATATCACAATTTATAAAAATTATTTAATTTAATCGTTTTTAAGTGAATGCAAATAAAATGAGTCTTTAGTATTCCTGAGGCACTTAAAAAGAGTTGTCTCCGTGTCCAATTTAAACCCAATTAAACTTACAACAAATTATCAAAGCAAATCAAAAGAGCTCAAAATATAGTCAATTTTTAGACGAGGTAATTATTTTTTAGGAATACTCTGAATCTTAATAGTTACAGACAAAATACTAAGACAGAATAAAAACATCAATTTCATAGGTAAGGACCCAATATTATAGGTATAAGAACTTTTAATTTGTGGCACCCTATTCTCTAACAACGTGAAACCTCTTCACGTCACGACCCATCGGCAACGATCACTAATGGCTCTGAAGCGCTGGCATTATGTTTCATCTCTTTCCAGTCTCTTTGTTATGCGTTATTTACGTTGCATGTCCATTAATACTCATTATCACAGCTGCTACCCTCCACACGTACACTTTCATAGACCACTACATCACTCATCATAATACAGAGCAGGGAATAACGTACTAAAGATTTTAGCGACTGCAAAAGCTCGCGCGCGGAGTATTGAATGTTTTTAGACTGTGGCAAAAAGTAGGGTAAGGGTGTCAGTGAATATACGCGCTCTAAGCCATTTTGTTGAGCAGAAAGGTGGTCTTTGTTGCACAAAGTGCTGTCGAGGTGCGTGAGTGATGCTTCAGCTTTGTGCGTTCGTACACAATTTTGTATTGATTCTCAGCTTTAAGTAAGGATTTTAATGAATTTTGTATATAAGATCAAGAGTTGAGCCATAAATGTATCAAAATATATTTACGAGTCATACGACTGTTTGAAATATTTTGACAGGAATGGCTAATACACAATACAAAACAGTCTAATGTTTTTTTTATTGTGAAATAATAAATTTTTTACAAGATTTTATATTACCGTTTATAAAATGACGTTATTAAGCTTGTATCCATTAAAGGGTAGGCAGTTATGTCAAAGTCTAAGTTTTGCCTACTATGTGCCTAATTGACAAGGACTGCGTGAAATTATTATATAGATTTACTCATAATTTACAACAGTAAATATCATTAAAAACCAACATTTCTTAACATAATAAAAACAAAACTTCAATGAGGAAATAAAACAGTCGTAATTACCTTCGAGTGTTGACCACATATTCCTTGCATCATTTATCCTGTTTCCTTTAAGAGATTGATTTATAGTTGTTGCGCGTGATGAGCGCAATGTTGTCGGCCCGTCAGTGGGGGGCCTTATTTATTGCGCGCTGGTGTGAAATACAAATTTATCGATCGGTATTAAATTATTTGTGTATTTTTAAGATTCTTTATTATCTTACTAACACTGTTAAAACTTTGTAAAATGTAAGAAGTCTTATTTTTTCACAATATTTATTAACTGTTGATTTATGATTCATGGACTGTTGTAATGTTATGTCTATTAATATTTAGCCTTAATTGATTACACTCATTACAATATTGTAAGTTGCTTACAAAGATATTTATTTTTCATATAAAGTAGATAACAATATATTATAGCTTGTTTACCAATTTAGTTTGAAAAACATCCCGGTATTCATGTTCATTATTTAATTGCGAGTCCTTGTCTATTAGTTGCTAGCTCTACAATCATTAGAATTGAACACTCACTAAGGGGCCACGCTTAATTTTTGACATTAGTGGGTCTCTAGACAATAAATAATACTCCTACTCCACCACCCCGTCACCCCTACTCCATGATGACATATCCTGAACATAATCATCTAAACATTAGGAGCTCGCAACCCTAATAATAAGGCCGGCCACTGACGGTACGACGGCACTCGTCACGGGTAATCGCGCAAATAAATCAGCCATTATCTCGCCTCTCGAAGGCAACAGAACAAAACGGTGACACCAACAAATGACCGACATTTTTCTCCGGCAGCCGTGGAGAACTCTGTCAATATATCCGGGCGTGGTGATTGAGGCATGAGCGGAAAGCGTGATGTAGCAAAACAATTAAGTAAGTCCTTAAGGTCCTTAAGTCCTTTTTTATTCAAAGATTGGTTGATCCGTGTAATGTTTCAATACACATAGGAAGAAACATTGCCTGGTTCTCGAAATCAATACCTATTTGGCTAACCCGTTACCAAAACTGTAAAATTGTGTACTTTCGTGATGATCTGATCTGATTTCTACATTGTCGCGAAACCTCTGTGGTTTATGTCAATGTATTATTTTCAACTTTATGTATTATTTTGTAAACTATAATAAATGAAAAAAAAAATTATAATAGAGCTCTGCAGAATGTTCATTATCATCTGATGATGAGCACAGTAGATTACCCCATATTTTTATACGAGAGGAGGTAAACGGGCAGACGGTTCACCTGATGAAAAGTGATCACCTGATGATCGGTTCACCTGATGGACGATGGAGGACGGTTCACCTGATGAAAAGTGATCATCACCGTCGCCCATAGACATCTGCTACACCTGAGAAACTGCAAATGTGTTGCCGGTCTTTAAGGAAAAAGTTACAACAAGAAAGAACTTCGCTCTTTCCTTGAACGACTAAAGATCGTATTAGTCCGGAAATACTGCTAGCGACAATAATTGATTCCATATGTTGAGAATTTAATCAAAGGGGTAGACAGAAGTGTTAGCACTCACATATCGCCATATTTTGATTGCCAGTACCTGTTTAGTATCATCAAATATAAAAAAGCCCTACTCATTAGGTTTTTTTTACGAATATTCTTGCTCAGCAAAATAAAGAGTCGCGTAAGCCTTCGTTTGCGCCACGGGCGAGATCTCTCGCCCCATCTGCCGCCCCTAACCGCCGTTATATTTTATTTGCACAATAAATTACGTTTTATTACAGATATTTTGTCGTGTTACAATAACTAATGTACCCACTCTCAATTCACATGTAATACCCCGTAACGCGCTTATTTATAAGGATTTTTTTACCGACTATACTTTTACTAAGTCCTAGGATAGATGGGGACTCCGTGATGTATAATGGTAATTTTTTTGCCATAAGCAGATGTCGTCATTAACGTCCCAATATATCTAACATTCAAACTATAAATGTCCCACTTCTGGACATAGGCTTTCCTACGTGAAGAAACACATGAGGAGTATGGTTTGTAACCATGTTATTCGAGAGCAAAAAGATTTGTTTTCTTTTTAAATTTCTAATAATAAGTATTTGTTTGTAGCCGTGTGGTAGCGGTTTAAAAGAATACTACCAACCCATCGCTTCCCTTGGGTGTGAAAAGCGACTAATGGACTTAGAACTGCAAAACATTAAATAGCTTACAGCGGCGACGGGCTCACCACCTATCACGCTGCTTGATGAAGCGCGGACTATGGTAATGGACTGCTCTGGCGATGCCTTTGCCTAGTCTCTGACTAACCCTTAGGGGATAATTGTCGTGATTTTATGTACCTATGTAGTATTTATTTTATATGTTTCCATAAAATAAATAAATAAAGCTCACGAACCATGGTTAATATTGATTTTTTACGGCGAAAAAAAAATCTGATTACGTTTTTCTATCTACCTACCGACCTTTACATAAGAAACTTTACGCATATCACGGACAGAGATGATTTTAGCTTGACAGTCTTAAAACAACATACTTAAACAAGTACCTATTTATCTAAGTTCCAATAACTAGACCACTCATTTGACACCTTACATAATACCCCGTATCACCATAACACAGCATCAGTCACCTACGAAAAACGGTGGGTGAGCATGATTTGTGTGGCGTGCCAGGGTAATGCCCGCCATACATTACGCGCCAGGGGATGAGCGGTGATTTTTCACAGCTACACTAGCGTTGAATATCCTTGACACATTGGGCCAGACGAGTCTGGTGCTAAAACGACGGCATCGCTTATTGTGCTTGTGAAATATTCTTATTCTAATTTAAAACTTGGAAATGTTTTGCTCTTGTTTTTTTAAAAGGTTTGCTTGCAACTTTTTTTATTCAAATATAAAATTAGGCTAGTTGACCGTGTTTTTGGGCCCCAAATGATTAATTACTGTTAGCCATCCAAAAAATACATAATTTTTTTAGGCACTTTATCACAATATATTTTTAATTACGTTGTTGCTTAACTGTCAATAACGCATTTGCTCATGATGGTCCATGAATTATCTGTGCCGAACGGTCACAATTTTGGTAAATAATTCAACACGTATGCATGACACAGGCTGCTATTCATACGAAATACATTATAAATATAGCAATTTACAAGAATTCAAAGTACGTAAACCATAGACTGAAAAATAATTCGAAGCTCACAATAAAGTAAAACTGAACCCTTGTAGTGATATAACACACATTTCGTGTTATTAGCCTAATCATTATTTCAAGGCAGCGGTAGCCGAGTTGGACGGACGGGGCACTACTCGTTCGATCGCATCGCCGCCGCCCCGCCACCACTGAGTTTGAATAAAACTTATGTACAGTTCATTGTGAATTTCGCCAGGCTCGCCACATGCTACATGGGGACCTAACATATCTGGCAAAATGTGGGTGTTTAACACCTCTGCCTGTTCCATCGGAGATAAAGACGTGATGATATATTATGTATAATTATTTCAGTACTTATTGTTTCATAGATTTGCATCAAGCACTTTTCTTATTCTCGCAAAACACTTTGAGATTTCTTCCCATAACAATACAATATTATTATATCTATGTTGGCGTTACTATACCATCATTTTATTATTTTCAATAACCACGTCCTATTAAAAGATTTACAGAAGCTACACAAACACATGTTAAACAACGTATAATAGTAAATTATATCATCCCAATTGAATCGAACAAGATCGTAAACTTTCTTGTCATCTCAATCGGCGCCCGCATTCCGTCTCATTGTCACAAAAACATAAAACTTCAAAATTCCAATAAACATGTCACAGAACAAACACTAGTTTGGAAAATAAAATAAAATTTGTGGAGTCAGTAATCTTTTTAACGACAGCGACATGTGCGGATATAAATCGCTGAAATTTATTAGACTAGCGCAATCCCTGTTATAAATAATGTTAATAGCGCGAATAAAAATAACAAGCATTCGTAATGCGAAACGAAAATGGTCGTTGGGTGGAAATGTTGTAGTCACAGTTGGGATGCGGTTGCTTTTGAAAGTTTCTGAGATGAAAAAATTATGGATGGATGGGTTAGAATATAACGAGAATATTCTTATTTAGAAAATTCTAATGGGGGATTAAAGTATAATTCATTATGACTGTGTTGGCTTATAGTTTTTGTTACATTTTTGGAAGTTTACTAATAGGGATAACTTGCAGTACTTAATTGAGTATTATTAAATAATACTTTCGACTTTTTATTTTTTTGTTTTAAGGTAACATATAATATACAAATTCTTACCAATATAGTTTCCACCGATAAATATTACATTATAAACTGTTATACACCTGAGCACGAGCATGAATTACATTATCTAATATAATGCAGTTAGTAACACAAATTATCTTATGTCAGGTAAAATTTTACTAAAAGAATACTATTTTAGTGAAATTTTATTGGAAGTACATAACATTTACTGTGTCAGTTTCCATCACTATGTCAAATATATCAAATAATTATAATTATCTAATGCTTACAGCAAACCAGACACTTACAAAAGTTTATTTATCGCACGTTTTAGAAAATTTTCCTCCACTTTTAATTTACACATTTCCGCAACATAAATATCAAAAGCTAGGGTGACATGATTGATGGGGCGGACATAATTGGCTGTCCCCCACATGTTAATGAATCGTGGGTAATGAAAAATGATTGTGCAACCGTTTCGGGCATGTCCGGCCACGTCGTGATGTATGGTCACACTACTTCGTGGACAAATAGCCGACATTTTGTTTGTGTGGTTGTGTTCTGTTATCTGCTAAATGATTAATTAGTTGATGCCTATTGGCGATCATTATTAATATTCGTAGTTCATGGAATGTTACACGTGGCCTGGTTTGTGTTTAGTTGTTTTTGATTCCCAGGTACGTTAACACGATATTGCAATTCACGAAGGCGTTTAAATCCTTCGACTATAAACTTTATTTTGAGTCGTTAAGAGTAAGCTACTCGCAATCATAAAATGCAACAACTATACGAGGCTCTTAATCTGTATTAGCAACTCCATGGTCCTATTGCGCTCTTCTCTGGCCATTTTCTCTTTCTGTTTTTAAATTAAGCAACTGTCTGTTTCCATTTCATTGCCTTGTTTTCCAATTTTTCATTCCTATCAGAGACAGCATCTGGAGCGGTTGTGTCGACGCCTAACGCCTACCTTAAAATATTATTTTTTGTATAATAAAATTGAAAAATACATCTACATAATAATATACTACTATCGAAACTGAATAGTATATCTTTACCAAGGCACTGCTGTAAGTAGCCCTACCTTTTATAATATTCTTAAAGTTTTGTGTTCAGTGATTTAAATAACACTATTTACCTTTTTTATTAATTGTTCCAGTTGTGCCTCTTGATTTTTAAATAAACGTTAAGTGACAAGCCGAAGCCGTTTATTTTACATCACCACCGACGGCGAGGGTTTAACTTATGGCGGTCAGTAACACTGATTATCCAGTTAAGTGGTCCCCGGTTCAAACCTCGTTAGGGCAGACATTTTGTCTTTTAGTCACGGATGCTCATTTCCTTCTAATATTATTAAATATAATAGTTGAAAATTAACTATATTTATCCTTCAATAACACAAGCGTGTAAGCTGATTACTATGGTCTTTTTTGTTGATGATTTGACTGTATGAATTTTTTTTTAAAGTAGTATTTTTTCTGCCACGTCTTGATTTTTATTTTATTGTGCTTACACACCTAAAGAGGGATGTGGGTTAAAGCCTCTGTCTAACCTTTCGGGGATAAAAGCCTGATGAGCCTGTACTGTATTCGAATTTAACAATGTCTTACAATTTACTGAATATTATTGACAGATATAAATAGTCTATTTTAACATTAAATTTTATATTTCTTATGATTTTTTTCATAAGTTTTGAATAAAATCGCTTATTCTCGTAATGAAATCAGTCTACTTAAACCAAAACGCATAGTCACACTACTCCCCTAACAAATAGCAAGCGTATTGTTTGCTTCGTGACAGTATTTGTGTCGAGTGTCTTCGCCGCGTGATTTATGGTTTTGGCCAATTGTGACGGCTAGCCACTCTTATGCGGCTGAGATTTAATTAATTGTCATTTGAGATTTTATATAGAATTAATGATTGTGTGGTGATAATATTATAGAAAACAATTTTGCTTGGTAAGAAGAAAAAGTGTGATGTGATGTTTGGCTTTAAATTAAAAAACAAAAAGCTATTTTCGCAATTGACTGTCCTCGACCAAAAGTTTGTGATCTGGATGTCTTCCTCGGGAAACACGTTGAAACATTGGTCACGACCGCTGTTACAGCCGTTTATATACCCTCCAATCTGTATTGAAACAGCGCGTGGTGAGACCCGAACCCCTCGTGGGGTTCTTCATCTAAGAAGGTCTCTGCCCAGCAGTTAATAAACTGGTGACGGTATGAAAACCAAAAAATGTTATTCTTCTTCTTCTTTAAATAAAAAAATGTTATTAAATGAATATGAATATTTATGAAATAATTATATCGATGTTTGCGATGAAATGTCAAAAGTCATTGATATTGTATGAATTTTGCAATTCATTGTAAGTTACCTATTCATTGTTTAATTATAATAAAATTATTCTTTATACTTATCCATTACTTAAGATTTGATACGCTAGTTAATAAAGCGAGGATGCGTTATTGTATTCTTTAGGGCTTTTATTATAAAGATATTGATTTTTTTTATTGTGTATCAAAACATTAGCTTGCTCGTGTTCTTATGTCTACAAGTCGTTTAATGCGTGTCCGTTGACAGAGCAATAAACCAATATTTTTATGTGCAGCTCAACTTGTATTCAATAAGTGAGATCCAGTTTCTCATAACTTTTACCCATCCCATAAACTACATAAAGAATGGTTACAACAAAGAATAGAATTTACAATCTTGAATTTATGCTTTCGATGACTCGATCCATTTGCTAAAGTGTTACTCGATTAATTTTATCGTAGTTATAATAGAATGATGTGAGTAAGCCCATCTGACAGTTGTATGTCGATGATATTATTACCATCGATTGTTGTATCGATTTAGGGGCTGAAACGTAATGAATTACGACGTTCATACCATTGAATGGTAATTAAATTTATTGCAGTGCTTATTGTTCGATGTGCGAAGTTAAGTTATTAATAAAGTTATTGTTAAGGCTATTTTTTTATGGGATTGGACTGTGACTATGCCATAAACTTCTATATTTTAGTTTATTATGAATATAGATACTTTGTCTTTTATTAAGTGACTACCTACTTCCTATGACTTGTTAAATGGTCCCTGGTAAAATTTTCCGCCAAATTACAAAGTAAGCTACAAGTACTATAGCTACTATCCTAATTTGATTTTCCTTAGTAATTTTTTATTACTATCGAATAAGCAGATGACCCACTTTGCCAATATTTTGATTACAACTGTCTTACGTTGCCAAGTAAACTTTTATACAGGTGAATTTAACTTGAATTTTTACAGCAAAATGACTTATGGTGATGGGTCAGAAATAAATTTTTTCGATAGTACATAAAAATTTAATGCAAAAGTTTACAAAAATAACACACTTTTCTACAACGCTATTTCGAGAATGTATCTGCTTTACAACGTGATATCAATTGGTGATAATAATATAGATATTTTTAATCCCTGATTCGGTTAGGAATGTTTCTTTTTCTTAATCTTAGTTAAAGCCATTTAAAACAAGTTAAATTAATTGTAATTATTTTTGGTTGCATGTAAGTCTTTACCTTTTACTATAAGATTGATGTATCTACATGTATGATTTCAACATAAATATGTCTATAGGTTAATTTAATATTATATTGGTTGGTATTTGTTTTGTAGACCATATAAATAAATAAATAAATAAAATAAAGTAAATTTGAATAACCTCAAAGAATTTACATAAAAAAACTCTTACTCTGATGCCATCAACACTATTACCATTATGGATTTTTTACATCAATTACGTTAACTCCCTTCTTGTACGTCAATTACTCTATCTCGAATTAAATCTAAAAATATCGAGTCTCGTTCGAGATTAATTATAGTGTCGTGATCGATCTGAACATCGATCAAGGGGCTGGTGCGAAAGAGACAAGTGGTTACACTGTCATTATTCTGCCAACACTGACGTTTATAACAATAATTTGAATACTCACTTTATGTGATAATTTTTATGGTAAAATTGTGTGGGTATTGTGGAATGTACTTAAAGATCCGGCTCAGAGGACCAAGTGTAGGTTAATAGTACATTTTGAAATTACCAACACGTACTTTCTTGATAACAGGTTGAATAATAAAAACATTGACATTACAAAATATGATATAGTATGTAATTATTTTTTACAAATTTGATTGCTTATGATTGAAGATGAAGATGTTAATAAAATATTTATAACAACCCAAGGAGCCTCCCTAGCTTCTTCATTAGCAATTGACTGCCAATATAATACAATTAAGCACCGCACCCTCTCAAACGCACATCAAACAAGTCGACGAAGCTAATAACTAGCAAGAATTAGACATAACAAAATCCGAAAGGCGAAATTTCAAATTGGATCACGTCACTAACGCAACGGGAGAATACATTCGTCTCTTTCCCTCGTGCGGGTAACTGAATTAAGTAGACTTTTAACACTGGGGAATGATATTATTATATTTGACAGGGTAATTCGGTGACACAGGCAGTGTCACGTCAATCCTATTAGGGATGTAAATGAATATGGAATGAATCCATTATTTTACAAACAAGCCCGGGACTGGGGCGATAATTGTAGGAAATGGCGGTCTGCTTCGCACTGGAATCATTCGGAGCTGTGATATCTGCAATGTTTTTGGATCTAGAGTACTTGGAGGCCTCTCATCAACACTTCTCTAATCAAAGGTGATAGTAATCCTTAATGTTATGTTTTTATAGGCTGTTTAAACATCACTGGAATCTTTTAGCAAATCGTCTAAAATCTTCTAGTTTAGGAACTTCATACGAGCTAACCATCATCCATGAATACCATCAAGAGAGATAAAGTAAACGCTTGCCAATTATCATAAAAATAAGGTATTATATAACAAAACCATATATAGCAATGATGGTTTTATACAGAACTTGTTAATCAACAAAACGTTTCCTTGATTACAAAAATTTTAATCAAGGAAACGTTTTGCTGCGCCCCTAACAGCTCTTTATATTTCCCCGTCATAGGTCGACTATTCCGCTCAAGAATGTATAATAAATGCGTTACCATATTTTCGTCTGCATTACAAGGGGTGTTATTTATTGGCTTAAAATTGTAGTCATCGCATACATAATGTATGACACAGTGGTAATTACCCCTCGGGCTTTCCTTCCCAGGGTGGTGTTCTGATTACGAGGCTCAAAATTGCGTAGGTTACTGTAAGATAGCATAGATATATTTTCTATTCGAGATTTCTTTTCATGAAATAGTTTAATCTAAGCATTTTTATATTTTTTTCTTTGTCCATGTTAATGTTTTGAGTAGGCAATATTTGTCATCATCATCTAAATATTCACGATAAATAGCTTTTAGTTCTGTGTTATATAATCATTAGAATTCTTCAATATTGCCTAGTACTCTTTTAGTGACTTCATCATGAGCCTATATTTTAGTGTCTCAACTGCAAATAAATTCATAAAGGAAATAGCGATTATCAATAAATTATTAAATTATTATCCATTTTAAATTTGATAACTTACGTAATATGAAAATTATAACAAACAAAAATTTGTTCCTAATAGGTCTCGAATCCAAAACCTCAGACGGCGACATCTTGGGCCACCACTGGGCTACGGAGAAGATAAATAATCTTAATAGCAACAAATTTTTGAATAAGATATTTGCAGTACCACACACTTGAACAATATCAACTACTTTACTAAAATCAACAAAATAATGTTATACTGACAAACTCGATCTAAGTAAGTAGTCCACAAATGTGAACATTCCACTGGCCCCTAGCTGTCAGCTAGATGACACTCCACTTTGTTGACGGCAAAATGATTAATTCATATTGGCGGGGTGAGCCGATCGGATATTTTACCCAGATTACACTTTGAATAGTTTGTTAAGATTTGACTTTAGTAACTGCAAGTTTATGATTTTTTTTTATTTTGTTCTTTAGGAAATTGTCTTTAAGAATCGATTTAAGTGTTACTCGTAGAAGCTATGATTCGCTTTGCGAAGTTACCATATTAAAAACTAAAATGAAACGCCCATGAGACAAACTTATCTATTTAAATTTTAGGCCATTATATTACGTCTAAGTCACCGTCGAGAAACCAAATAATTCAATTTATGGTTTTGTGTTTAGTCTTATTAATTAGAAATAACGATCTCATTTATCTAACATGTTCACAATAATTATAAGTTGGTGGCAGTCCCATAAGAAATGAGCATTATCTGTCATAAGGGCCGGCAACACATTTGCAACTCTATGTTCCGGTGTTGTAGAAGTCCTTTAAACAAAAATGTGTTTTTCCGCACTCATAATAGAAAGCTTTTACTTTGATTATCCTCAGCCTTTATACCTACGACCCACTCCTAGGCACAGGCCTTTCTCATGGAGAAACACATGAGGATTATGGGCCGTAACATCACCACACTGGCCCAATGCGGGGTGGTGGGTAGAAACAGTCGCAATAGAGACCGGAACCAACGGCTTAAAATTTCCAAAGCACGGAGGAGCTCGAGATCACAAAGTTTTGGTCACCCATCCACAGAATCACAGAACCTGACCACAGAATCCTGACCTGAGAAGGTAGCTTTGTTTTCAATCGAAAGCCAAAGCGTACTCCACCGAGCTCGTTGCATTACTCACTTTGATGTATTGATTTCTAATACGATAAGAATTATTGGGTCCTTACCTATGAAATTGGTGTTTTTTTTTTCTCTCTTAGTATTTTGTCTGTAACTATTAAGATTCAGAGTATTCCTAAAAAATTATTACCTCGTCTAAAAATAGACAATATTTTTGAGCTCTTTTGATTTGTTTTGATAATTTGTTATATTTAATTGTGTTAAAATTGGACACGGAGACAACTCTTTTTAAGTGCCTCCCGAATACATCATTTTATTTGCATTCACATAAAAACGATGTATAATTTTTATGAAGTGTGATATTACACATATTACTAAAGCTTGTCTAATGATAGATGCCAAATATTATTATCTTTGGATTTGTCGTTGTGAAGAAAACTGAAAAAATTTTAGTATGGAAAATGCAGAATTCCCCAAAATCTCCATACAAAACACCAATTTCATAGGTAAAGACCTAATATAATACGACATATTTACACTCCTATTTTCATTCTCTCCAATACAATGCTACATAAAAGAATTTCCGAATCCAATAATGTAGTAAACGAACACTTGTGCAAGCTAAACGCACACAAACCACGAACAAATGTACTAAGCCCACAAGTTTATCCTTGTGGACCACTGAAATCCCGAAACAATGGGTAACATGTTAACTGCCTCGGGTCGCCGCAAGGCGTGCGGCAGATTACCCGGGGGAACGAGATAAACATATGCAAATAATTGGAGTTAAACAGGGACAGAGGAATGTTAATTGAATTAAACGGGCCAGCAGGCGACGGGTTAATAGCTAGCGTAATAGCCGCAACGCTTGTCTTGTTGCTAGTTTCTTAATTAATTTTTGATAAAGAACTGACGTTGGGGGAGATAGCGTGGTTTGTAATGGTAGAAGTGGTTCTGTTACGACTGATGACGAAATTGTGATTTACAGACATGGCTGATACGGTATCGTTATCGGGAGCTGGTTGCTTGTCTATTTCTGAACGTCGTTGTGCAGCTGTCGTTGTTTATGTTGCATTAGAGCCTGGACAAGAAACGTGTTCTATGATCTTAATTGTTGCTTTAAATGAGAACAATAAATACTTTTATTTATTTACTACGTTGACCATTGGCGGTCTGAAATACAGGTAAAGTGTGGGTGTCAACCTTTATGTGGGTTGAGAATCAAACTTTTGCTCGAAAGATAAGTTTTTATTAAAATCGAACTAATTTACGTAAACGATAAGAAAGAACAAAAAAAATATAATAACGCATTTTGCCGATGCCGATTCTTATTATGTTATTAAGGTAATACCAAAAAACAGACTATTATATTTTTGTCTTCTTTCTAAAAGTAATCCATTATCATTTCAAAGTTAGAAAAGACATTCACAATCTAATTGCATCCCCCAAAGACTCAACATTCTTAAATACGACCCCGAAACATGCAAATAGAGTAAAAAGTCCCGTTTTATTAGTCACCTTTATTCCCTTACCGCATAAATCGTATTCCAAACCGCCCCTGACTTTTGGAACTGCCGGGACATTATCCAAACTAGCTCTTAATTTCCTTACAAGTCCAATAGACTGAACCGCAAGATTTATAGTTTTAATAGGCGACAATACGGTTGCCACAATTTATCAGACTGGACCAAATTAAAGGGATCAGGCTGGTGCCTTTAACTGCTTTTATATTTGACCAGCGCTGGGTGGGTTATGGCGTGGATGTTGGAATCTATGGACTGCTATCTATTGCTACTGTTTTGACATGAATTGGTGGAAGTTATTGTAAAAGCCTTTCGATAAATACTGCGAGAATTGGTCGAAATATACACAAGAAATTATTTTGAGGAAATCCATTGAAATAAAACTTTTGTGCTTTCGTACTTTAGGGAGCTTACGTGATTTTCCAAATATGATTCAAGTTCCAGATTTGGAATAATGCAGTTTAATGGACTGAATTATTTCGAAACTGTTCTTTTTCGTCCATTTGCACAACGTCGTCTGATACAACATAAAATAAAAAAAGTTTTGCTAGTAACCACATTCAATGTTACAGATCTATATTTAACTTTGTTATTTTGTTTCAAAGGAAATATTGAAGTGGTTGTCCTTTTAGGTTTACTAAACTGCACTACAATCGGATCTCTATATCTAGAATGAATATTATCAAGTGCTTTCATGATCACATTCATGACTTTAAAAAGATTCCCAAAATCCAAATTTACCGCATCCATTCCACAAAGCTCTTAGACAGGGCAGAATAGAGAGCGTTAATACAACCTCGGAATTATTGCGGTCTGCAATTTAGGGACGGATCCCGGAGTGCGGGAATCACTGGACTGAATTACAAGGTAGCATTAGCAGGGCCACGGGATTGTTGGTAGCTGAGCCTCTGGACGTCTTCGGCTCGTTCCCGGCTTATCTTGTTCCGTAATCAGCCACGCTTGCCTAAATAAGGAATGGTTGAGTCTTCTTCCGACTTTTATGCTTTCGTTTGCTTATCATAAAACTGTTTTGGCTTGGGCTAAAGGTTCGTTTGCATAAAGCTTTCAGAAAGATTTCGTTTTATCTCGGTTCTAAACAGTTTTTGTTTAGTTGTTTCTTTTTGGTTTTTATCATTACACCTAATTAATTTGACTTTATTATCTTATCATTTTCTATGATGCATGGAACCAATTATAATCAGATGAAATAAAAATGTCAAGTGTAGAGGTGAACACTTCCAGTAAATTTTCCAATTCTAAGGAAGTATTCCTGAAAACTTCCAAACCTTCCGGCAACTTTAGAAGCTTTCAAAAAATAATAATAGAAATATTACAATAATTTTGTTAAATAAGTTGATATTTACTTATTATAAAATAATAAATACGCACTTTAAAGACGAAGATAAGGAAAATAAATTTTGTTTGATTTTCATTGATGACAATAAAAATAGGTAATTTGTAATATTTAGTATTTGGAAAAAGTAACACAGTTAGTAAAGGTCAAAGTACCCACAGATTATTATGTCAATAATCTATATTGGAAACTTCCAAAGTTGCTGGTAATTATGGAAGTTATTAAGAATACTTTCGGTAGTTTTCCTGCAATATTCCAAAGTTTCGGAAACATTCCGAAGTTTACACCTCTAATCAAGTGCCTCTGGTAAGCTGGTAGCATTGCCTAATTACGATTAAATCAAATGAAAAAATCTTAATTTTAGGCTCATAAAGTTAATGATGATCTAATTTTATTAAATTATGCGATGTTTATGTCATATAAAGAATAGATTGAGCATACTCGTAAGACTTCAAAATATTTTTTATTGAACTCTTCTATAAAACACAAAATGTGTATATATACATGTATGAATGCATGATTATATTTTAGTTAAAATTTTAGTTAAAATCCTAATAAGCAATATACACCAAATCCTAATCCTCGCAATATCAAAAACAGTTTGGCATCATAACAGCATATCCGCTTTATCTAAACTGCGGACCTGCCACATGAGGTTTAAAAGCTTCCAGCTTAAAACCACTATCTAATATCATTACCATACAAATAGGAAGCTTTTTCAAAGTTCCACAGCAAGCTTTATGAGTATTTTATGGCGAGGGTTATGCGGATTAACTCTTTTGATTGTGGTTATCTGAAGAATGGTGTTTTGAGGATCTATGGATTCTAATCCTGCTCATTCTTCAAAATATTCTACTGACTGAATTAAATGTCCCTTCTCTAGTTTAAGATTGGCATTTAATTAAGACTATTATGAATCATCGATTGACGAATTTCCTTTAATAATATGAAAGCATTCGCTTGTCGAGTTAAGGTCTATTATTATTGTTAGTAAATATTAAAGTTTTCCACGTATCTTTAAAAATTATGGCGTTTTAATTATGAATCCGCATATTTATAGTTAGTAACTAGTGGCTTCCCATGGTTTCACCCGCGCGGTACCCGTTCCCATGGGAAAATCGGAATAAAAAGCCTGTGTCCTTTCTCAGACTCTAGGCTATCTGTGTACTAAATTTCGATTAAATCGGTTCAGTAGTTTTGACTTGAAAGCGAAACCGACAGACAGACAGAGTTACTATCCTATTTATAATATTAGTATGGATAAACAGAAATAAATGAAAGCCGCAACGCTGATCCAACGTGGTTTGGTTACTAGTCCTTAAAACCTTAAAGGTTAACATTTCTTTCCGAAATTACCCGTCGAGTGTTCATTCAAGATTAAAGATTTAGCAAATTATTTCTTCATATTATTATGCTATTATTATATAACTGCTAAATCCTAGATCAGTGAGCCCTTAACTAGTTTCCAAGTTAGGTTGAAGCGGAAAGTGCTACTACATTAAGCGAACGCTTTTGTACCATTTACATGGAAATGGTTCGTTCTGCTATACACATTTTTCTTGCCCTGTTTTGCGGGTGGTATATCTTCTAGTAGTGTAATGCTAGAGTATCCGTTATCAGGTTGTTTACGGTTTTTACGGAGCTTTTTAACTGTAACAAGGGCTTTCCTTAAATATCTTGTTAGCTAATAAAGAGTCTTCTATGTTAGTTGGCCAGGATTTTAGGGAGGGTGCTTGGAAATGGAGTTTTGAGTCAAACGAGACATATTTTCATCTTCATATTAAACGTGAGAAGTCCACTAGTTATAGGACGTTCATGAATTTCCATAATAATTGATCATGCGCTGACCTCAGTCTATATTTTAAGGATACCCTCACATCAATAAAATATGAAAATAAAATATCCGTAAGTTTTATCAAATGTGTTTCCTCATGAGGAAGGCCTGTGCCCAGCAGTGGGCCGTATATAGGCTGACGACGAAGTCTTATCTAATAAAATAAAAACGTTATTCATACTCGACTTTTTGCGAATTGATTGAGTGAAATAAAGCTTGTTAAGAAATATATGTTATACCTATTTCAACCTCCGTGGTCGAGTGGTCTGTACGCCGGTCTCAAGGCGTCGCCATCTCGAGAGGTTCTAGGTTCGATCCCCGGTGGGGAAAATGTTTGTGTGAGCAGGCGTTTGTTCTCCGATCTTGGATGTTTATATATGTATATTATATTCTGAATATTAATATGTATTTATCTATTAAATATATTTGTCCGTCATCTGGTTTCCATAACACAGGCATTAGTTGTCTAGTATGGGCCAGTTGATAGGTGTGAATATCTGAAGATATTTATTTATTATTTATTTTATTTAGGATATTATGTGACTAGGTATGGGCTTATTCAAATTAAAGAATGATGAAATATAGATAAGGGTTGAAATATACATGTCCTATTCACAGATTCACAGTACAATCGAAAAACAAGCAGTTTTTACTCAGTATGTGTTCCAAACGCAGATTTATTTACAAAAAAAATGTCGCAAATGTGGATTGATTTACACAAATTCAGTATTCATTGAATTTATTTCTTATTTTTTAGATTTAACTAAAACTAAATAGACAGATATTTCTTTTAATCCGTTTACACTTATTCCAAGAATTCGCTCGACTTATTTAAATTAATTCTTTTTAAATGCTATCAATATTGCCTTCTGATTCATTGGCTATGAGAGGAATAAGTAATTAGACCGTATAAAACAGTTGATAGCAATAAAGTCCTTAACAATCCTCATTTGGAATAATCTTACTATTTGAAAGCTCGTGGTGCTTGATTATTAAACCTTACTCATACGAATACCCCTTACTTATTAAATACTGATCGAATTCTTCATCTGTTTAAAAAGTTCAAAGTCAAATAGAAGAAAAATGGCTTCACAAGTTCGCAATTTAAAAATCCAAGTACGGTATATCGTACCGACAATCGTTGGTTTATTCGATTCTAACGATTTCAATTTTATCTTGATGCCAGAGCCTATTCGATATCTGATTCGAAATGGCTATGTTGAAAGCGACACGGGTTGAATATGAAGTGGATTTAGCCAGTGTTGTTGCGAAAGAGTTCCATTTCAAAACCGCATTTGAAGTACTTGGAACCTTCTCGTTGAAAGTGCAATATTTTGTGATGACACTATCTTAAATTTAACTCAAAGTGCATCAGCAAAAGGTTTGATTTTGCTTGATCATGCATTATAAGATATATTGTAAGGAAAGTGAGGGCACAGGAAAATAGTGTTGGCACAATTTCCTTTTATCGATATAGATAAGCCTGTCCTGAGGTAAGTATTACAGAGGATATGGCGATACTATTAAGTTGTTCCTTTGCGCTTATTCACGATAAACAAACCGGTTATCTGGTATATCTTTGTAATGTGACTCCAGAGCTCTTTATGTAAAAATATTGTAAAGGGAACTTTAAATACATGTCATTACCAATGCAACGACCTTTAATGATTCATCATGTCAAATATTACGACCTGTTTAAAGGTTTTTACTGGCATAGTAAAAATTGTTGTTGATATAAGCATTCTTTGTTTTATAGGTTCATAAATATGGCAATACATAGAAAGGCATTTAAATAACCATTCAGAATTTATTGGCAAGGTTCTCAATTATTGTTCTATAACTGTTTTAAATTAAAATCGCCTATTGTTAATGGATTACACAACACACTACTATTTCAGAAATTTTAGAACTGCAAGCAAAAAAGTTCACTATAAAATAAGATAACATAAATCCAATCAGACTACTAATTAACACGACAGCTTAATTGACCAGAGAAATAAACGTCCAGAGTTGTACACGGGTCTGGTACAGCCAATTTAACTATTAGCACTAAAGGCAGTATAGCGGCTGATATAGATGTTGCTTGTACGGTAGTCAAATAATGTGCCACGTAAATTCTGAACAACCTAGTTAAAGCTGACAGAGACTTGGAAGAGATTTAAGTGGTGAGCGGTGAGCGAGTTGCATGGCAAAGAAAAAAAAAATGTTTGTATGCCTTTGTATGAAATAGGAGAAGTAAGGTTGGTAGCCCTCCACAAGAGTGACGATCTGGTGAAGGTAGTCGAAAATAAGTGAATAGTACAGGGTTTAACATAAATCTAATGATGTTGATAATGAAAACGATGTAGGTACATACTTATGCTTTAAAAATAAGGATGATAATAATTATCGAATTTATAACATTATTCTGGCTTACGTATTGCTTTAAAATTTACTTAATTATGTGACAAAGTCATAATCTTTGTTTCCAAGTTAGAATTGTTAATAATTGTCATTGTCGGGTCAATGACTTCCAGTACCTCCCTACCACAAATCTGACGACTTTTATATTTTTATTCGGATAGCTAACAGCAATATTCAACAACTCATTCAAAAACTAAATACCAATTAAAAGCTATCACAAATGGCCATAATTAAGAAGAAGAAAGAAAAAAAGAAATAGCCTAAAAACTAAAAACAAGGCCACCAAAACCAAGGCAGCCAACACATTCACACACATTGCTGCTCTAGTAAAGCTTTTTTGATGCTAAGGATACTATCACAAAATATGTTTACATTAACACCAAGTCCGTTAAATAAGTTGCAAGATCTAATAATAAAACTGTTATGCCTGTAGTTAGTGCGAGAAAGAGGTTTGATTATTATTTATTAAGGTTGATTGATTATTATGTTCATTATTTTTCTAGAATGCAAAATGTTTGCTTCAGTTTTTATATTTTTGTGTAGATTTATGTTTTTTATCACTGAAATATTGATCCTCCATTAATTTCCCTATTCCTAAAATTCTTCCTCATTTGATTTTGTGTTCGGTGAACACTTTCAGTTTCCCTTCTCATTCCACATATTCTCTTCCAAGTCATTTCCTAATTGCTGTCTAATAATCACTTCAGATTTTTGTCGATCGGCAGCATGAACCCATAGTGTCCCAGACGGCATTCCTGCATGCTAACATAATAGATTTTGCTATTGTGTTTCGCAAAGTGTATGTAAAAAAAAATTGGTTGGATAATTTTTACATTCGATAGACATTATCCCTTTTAGTTGATATCATATCTGCTCCTTCTTTTTTTTTATAAAAAGCTTAACAAATGACTCCACACTACCTGATGATAAGCAGTAGAGGAGTCCATATGTTCTTAAAGATTTTACTCTTGTCTATATAATAATTGTCGTTATTTTTTGCTTCTACTTGTACAAGAATAAGGAAATTTGAAAAACGTGATGTTGGGAGTACGAAAATTAATGACTCACAATTTCTCAAGACTTGGGCCAGCCCTCCCTTCTCAGTACGTCACGCGAAACAACGCTCGCGAGCGTAAGTAAGCGCTAACTAACGCAAGGAAGACGCCGACGCGAAATATTTGCGCTGTACGCCATTTAGAGCTGTTATCGCTCGAGTGGATCGCTCGCAATACTTATTTGCTGCTGTAACGTTGTGTACTGGTGTCTTGTAGCGATGTGATAGCTAAATTACCGCTTCACCAGACCTGTTAAAGCGTCCGAGAGCGTGATGCATAATACTTAATTTTTTGCTTGATTTCTAAGGAAGTTGTTTCATTTTCAGCAGTGTTGCCTCTAAAGTTCTTCTTTTTAGTTATAGTTGCGCTCCATCGTTGGATGCGTTGGATGCAGTTGTTTCATTTTCAGCAGTGTTGCCTCTAAAGTTTTTCTTTTTAGTTATAGTTGCGCTCCATCGTTGGATGCGTTGGATGCATTTGATATATGTCTATGCCTGTCCTGTCCTCAGCCTATATTCGTCCCACTGCTGGGCGCAGGCCTTCTTCATGGAGAAACACATGAGGAGTATGGGCCGTAACACCACTACTCTGGCCCAATGCGGGTTGGTGGGTAGAAACAGTAGCAATAACAGTAGCAGTAGCACCGGGACCAACAGCCTAACGTGTTTTACGAAGCAAAGAGGAGCTCGAGATCGTAAAGTTTTGGTCACCTATCGACCTGACCATGGCGAAGGTAGCTTTGTTTTCAATCGAAGCCAAAGCGAACTAGCCACTACGCCACCCAGCTCCTCATGTCCATTGACACTATAAATAACCCACGCCTATGTATACCACCAGAGTATCAAAGTTCGTTGAAAAATTTTTCTTTTTCATCTAATGTATTTGGGTTTGGAAGATCGGCTACATAAGCCTCTTCGTGCTTCTCTTTCCTACTTTGGTTCCAGCTTCGTTAAAAGTGGGTACCGTAGCCGAAATTGATCGGATCAAACAATATCATCATCATCATTTCTTTTCCTTTTATTATTTTTATTTTCTTTTTATTTTTGTGTATGTAGTAGAGAGAAATCTCTTGTGAAACATCTCATCAGCAATGAAAACTGCATTCAAATCTTTATCAATAAATTTAAAATCAAAAGTTTATGTCATATCTCAGTGTAACATAGGGACCGTTGTTTATTGCTTCAGTCAAATTTAACTGTACTGGTTTCTATTGCTCTAATAATGACTCTACATTGGTTTCTTCAATACCAATCCAACAAACCCAGATATTATTGTATACACGTGTAAATTGTAATGCATTAAAATTCATAAAACAATTCTCTTCCTTTCTCTGTTCGCGGTGACCGAGCAATATTCTCGGATATAACTCGGCAAAGTTATGGCGGCTGCGGCTTACGGACCCTTTCCTCCAGATTTATGGGCATGACTCACTGTTTCTTGTAACTGTTATGACTATTCAACTTCCTTGGGTTATATTTCTCTGTTATTAAGCTTGAATGTTTATTTGAAGTGAGGTAAGCTGTGATTTTTCAGTTTTGATTTATTGGAGACTTCTTCGTATCGCATAAGTTGAAGGAAAATGTCAAGAAATAATTACTAAGTATCAAAATGAAGATACGTTTTAAATATTAGGAAGAGAATACGGATAGTTATGTCAGAAGCCTAAGGCTCCCTCGATGGCGAACTCATTAACAACAAGGCTGTGGAAAAGCTTTTGGTCACGTCACAAATATATTTTCGAGAATAGGCTAGTTGACTCATATTAAAAGTAATGAAAATAATGTGTCATTCACATAGTATTTAGTACAAGGGTCCGAAATATACCAAGTTCGATAAATTTAAAAAAGGGATTGCTGTAGAAATTTAATTTAAATATGTTTTATTTTTACCTATGCCAAAAACGCTATCCACCATGTTCGTGAAATTTGTTGGTTACCACGTATGGTCAAAATCGGTCAAACGCCAGTCGCAACCAATCAAGCAAAACTGTCGGCTATGTTACGCATGCGTATTGAATTGTTTACAACAATCGTGACACTACGGCACAGACAATTCATAGACCAAAAGAACCGAAAGCGTTTTTGACATTCAAGCAAAAACGTAATTTATAATTTGAAAATTTACTGTGTTATAGACTTCAGAAAAATATTTTATTATTTTTTATGGTGATGGGTATCAGTAATTAATCATTTGTGGCCTAATAAAAAATGGGTCAACTAGCCTATTGTTTTAACCTAACCTAACCGGACTAACCACGCGACAGAACACAGTAATGTTCACAGCATAAGAGACGAGCACTGTGCTGCTAGCATACTTGTAACGTCTCTCATTGAGTTGTGGAGATAATAGCCACTGCATCAGGAAGACAGCACTACAAAGCATAGCTGCTTAATGCAATCTTCTGTCGAGTTGGACACTCAAAATTCGAGAACTAAATACTATGCTTTCTCTCATCACATTCATCACATTTTTTCTCACGTCATTGCTAGATGGAAACAAAAAACTGCATTATCATTAATATTTCATATATTACAGGTTAAGGCAGATGTGGGTAGTTAGTAAATCCCTAAGTGGCACATTACAGTGCTTGCACGGCCATATATCTGGTAGTAGGGCTTAGTAAGTATTATTTACGAGCCGAGCCAGAGGCAATTACTAGCGCTAATGTGGCCAGTGTGAAACATCGCCCCGAGTAATGTTGCCAGGTTTAAAGCTAAAAAGGATATTGGCTACTTTTTGTTGATGTTCCCCAGTTTCTGCACTTGATACTTCTTGTTATTAATGTGCTAAGAATTATCTTTGTTTTGTAGATAAAGGTCAAATATTTTATTTGTGTCTGAAAAACTCAAGGCAGTCGGCTCAAGGCAAACGGTATTATTATAAATGAGATCGAGATATATTTAATATATTAAATACTCTTATACATGGTTACGAGTATTCAAATAAACGACATGTGTGTTCACATTATTTTCATTATTACACTAAGCAGAAAGGAAAGTCTTAAGTCAATATAATGGAGTCTGAATAATTACGACATCTTTATAACAATTGGTGTGTCTCATTTGACAAGTGAGGCTGGCCACAGAATAATTATGAATTTGATGATCAAGAACTCGCCGACAAGGTCAAGTTATGACGTGGAGGACCCGGTGATTCAATGAAACTCCCAACTCACGTCACTTATTGTATATTTGGAAAACTAAGGCACACTGGAACAATTATATAAAAAAGGGTAAATTTCACAAATCGCACAAATTCAATTTCACATATAAAACTAAAAGATATTATCAAAGGTAGGGCTACTTACAATTGTGCCTTTAGTAAACTTTATTTATATAGTTTAACTTGTAACTATGTAACAGTTTTCAAAAGATTTATAATTTTGTTAACAACACTTTAGTTATATTATTATAATATATTTATAATAATTGACAAAGAGCCAACCGCTTCCGACGCGGACTCTTATAAAAATGAATTTCGAGAACAAAATATTGAAAAATAAAAGAGACAGCAGTAAATTTAAAAACAGAAACAAAGAAAAAATGGCCAGAGAAGAGCGCAAAAACAGCAAGGAGTCGCTAATATTGCTTTGGCGCCTCGTTACAAAGTCAACGCGAAAAAACATTGTTACAATATCCTTAGCAAGCAGCTACATCAAACACCTCTAAAGCTAAAGACCGAAGCAGTCACGCCCCGAACAGAACGTTAAAATAGAAATTATCGACACACAAATAACTGGTGAATTA
Source organism: Parapoynx stratiotata (assembly GCA_910589355.1). NCBI lineage: Eukaryota > Metazoa > Arthropoda > Insecta > Lepidoptera > Crambidae > Parapoynx > Parapoynx stratiotata. Next base: position 17,024,898 of record OU342464.1, read on the forward strand.
CGAGCTCCGATAAAAACGGGAAATAAAAGAGGCAACTAACATAAAGAACATTTTATTGTAACAATCAATAATATTTTATAGGAACATTCAATAACATTCACTGTGGGAGTTACTGGGGCGAATGAAGCGGTAATTACGGTGAACGAGACATAAACGAGAGTTACGCCAAAACAGTGAGCTCCAAACGTCCCTAAGACTATAAAATTTGTAGCGCGTTTATCTCGAGCCCCTTTTCCAATAAACAAACCGAGAAGCGAACGGATAAAGCCGAAAGACTAGCGTATATCTCGCGAGGCAATAAAATAAATCCGGCCCGGCTCCATAATAACATTCAGAGCTGAATTATTTTCTAATCCGGAGTCGGGAAGCTAATAGTTCGCACGTGTCGGCCGTTCGTCTGAGTTACGAGGGAAAACATCCCAAGAAAAACATGAATTTCCTCCTGACGCCGGCTGTAATGCGCTCTTAATGCGGACACCTTAATAATTGTCAAATAAATTTGGGAGTAAAGCCGCGGCTGGAAAAAGCGCTGCAGCGTCTGCAGTAACGACGTCATAAACATGGCCGCGGATCGACACTGATGGAGACTTTTATTTTGGGATGAAGTAATAGATGGTGGAGGAGAAAATGTAAAAAGCGAGCTTAAAGAGGAAGTTTTACTCGTATTTGCTAAATGTGGAGAGAGTCTGAATGACACAATCTCTTTAATATCATTATGAAAAATAATAAAACTTTATTACATTTGTAATCCTTTTAAGTAGGCACTAGTTATCATCGGGTAACCACATACTTACCTTCTTTCTTCTTTTCTTCGGTTCTTTAGGATTTATTTAATAAAAATTGCACTTTTTATTTAACTAGTTGAGATTTAAGATGAATTTTTTACAAAATTGTATTGTCTGATATGTTGTTAATTATACAATTATTTTCATTTATTAACATTATTGTACATTAGTATATCAGCCCGAATGTCCATAAAATAGTCACAAGAGAGCTATCGCAAACAGAGAGTACAGTTAAAGTTCAGCGTAAAAAATATTAGAGTAACTCACAGTAGATCAAACCATCCGATCGTCCCGATAATTCAATACCGCCGAGCTCCGTATATCAACTGCACTATAACTCACAATAAATCATACGAATCCACATGCGGACCAAGCAATATTTATAAAACAAAGGGGTCGCGCCAAAATTTCATCTCAGTCTGATGCGAGACATAAATAACGACTCATATTTTCACGCCATTTCAACTCTGCCCTCCGCAAACGCACGTCTACTTGGATTAATGTACCTTCATACATTTATACCCGCCTCTCGTGTTGAACAAGCGGCCTTTTCATCTAACGTCACCTTTTCATCTTCATCAGGACACAAAAAAGTAAGTTCTATTGCTGCACCATAAATTCCAAGTTTCCCTGCAAGGGTCTAGCGATTTACGTCACTGTAGCTGTAGTTGGAGATGAATTTTCCAGAAAGTTCTCCCGTGTCTAGTTGAGCACTTTGTAAGATAAAAATGTGGGCGAGGAGCATAGATCAAGGCTGTCTGCTGCAGCAAAAAGCGGAGCAGCACCGCTGACAGGTGTTACATTAACTTCCAGGATACTTTGTCGACAATTGTGAGACGGCGTCTTTCTGTAACTCTAGTCTTACTTTTAAAACGGTCGATCTAAGATGCCTGATCATTAGACCTGTGAAAAAGTTAATTTGATCCTCAAAATGTTTAATTTCCTTTTCGTGTTCTGTGCACGTGAGAATATAAGAAAATAAACTTAAAACAAAAAGGATAACTCCATTCTTAAAGAAATTCATGGATTGAGTTAACCAAATCGTATTTAGTAATCAAATAGTTAACTATTTGAGTTCTTTTTAATTTTACTCCATAGTCATTTAAAACAATTCAATTTTTTAAAGAAAGATCGGACGCTGACTGCGTTTCAATTAATGGTGATGCGACAAAAAAGTACACTGGCATGGTTTCTGTTTTATTATCATCGTACATCCAGGATCATCATGATTATTCACACATAACTATCATATTTTTTATAAAATAATTTAAAAAAGGTCGGAATGGTTCGAAACCTTCTTATATTTCCCAAGTTATCGCGATTTGCGATGCTCATTATGTTAGGCTAATAAAAGTTAATCATATTAAAAATTATAATATAAATGCATTGTTAATTTGAATATGTTTTATTTAGTTTACTTTAAACCTCATATCTTTGAAGGATTAATTTTTTTAAGTAAAAAATAAAACGAGCTGCTTGTGTGTAATACAGTAGAAGTTGAGATTACCCTTGCATTTCAGTCTGTCCACATAGTCCTCCACGTCGTTAAAATGTAAAATAGCTGAGCAAATACTCACCCCAGACATTGGGATGAGTTCGATTTATGATCGTACTATTTTCGCCTCATCCTTCTCAGTCAGTTCCAGTATTTATGTTGTCACTGGATCTGGCTTTGTCTTGACGCGAATTTTAAATTGAATAAGAAATAAATCTTGTCACTTTTTACGGAGTTATTGATGGCAGCGAACTGGTTTATGTCGACTTTGATGATCGTGACGTTGACGTACGCTAATGTCCAGTTCTGGCTGCTGAATTCAGATCTGATTATGATAATGAATTTTAATAAAGGGATGATAATGGTTCATGCGATGAAGTTGAAATACTCGAGACTATACTGATGGTAAAGACCTTAAACTTAATCTAAGAAGCTAAAGTTACAAAATTCATCAAAAGATAAATAAAATGACTTATTACGTTATAAGCTGCTAACAATAATAATAATAATTATAATATTAATAATAATATTTGTAACTAGATAATGTCTATTTTACACATCCACTAATTATCTTCAAAATCAACATGCTTCAGGTAAGCTAAGTCAACTCGCTGTTTTAATTATTACGAAAACAGAATAATAAAATAGTAATTATCCTATTAGTTTTATAAATAAGATTCACGTTGTCATAGTCTGTGAATAAATATACTGGTTCGGCAAACACCTGCAAGAAAAAAATTTATGATCATAGTTAAATCTGACACAATTACCTGCTTTTCTTTGTTGTAACGAAGCCATTAAAATTATCTTCACGTCAATTAACATAAACGTTATAAAGAAGCAATAAAATCATTGAAATAAAAATGATGGCTCCACAAAGGAAATAACACAGGAAACCTAATTAAAACAACAATTAGCCTAATCATTTACGTAGGTGCAAATACATTCATTGAAATTTATTACTCTGTCAACTCTTTAATATGGTCTGGCACATAATTTACTACTAACTATCAATGAATTGCTGTCAAATTATACAGCTGTGTCCCAGATACATAGATACAAATATAAATGTGCAGTTGGCAGATATATTTTAAATGACTTTGAAGCTTATGATCTTGTAAATAATGAATATGCCACTCGATTTAGATACTTTATTAAATTTGCGATGGTTGATTAATAGCGAGTTGATATAGAAGGATTAATCAATCGGAGAACAAATCAAGTGTATGCAGGAAGTTGCTGTAGCAATGACATATACGATTGTGGGTCAATACAGCATTCACTTAAAATGTAAAGAGTTGAATTGACAGGTTACTGACATTGAAAATGTCAAAAATCGCACCTTTCTATATTTGATCTCCCTCTTTTAAGGTTGGAAGGTCTCATAATTTACTTACTTAATTAATGCCACTAATATGAGAAACCTGTTGGCTTTGAAATCGTTAAAATACAAAATAATAATAAAAACGGTTAATTTACATAAATTAACGATAAACGGCCTGTATGATAAGTACTATTTTGTAATAACAGAGGAATATAAATGGATCTTTTTCTCTTTACGACTGGTAATATAATTAAGGTTAGGTTAATCATTTATTTTATGTTTATCCAGAGTATGATGTTCTTTACTGGTACGTGCATTCTATTTTTAAAGACTAACACGATAAATGTGCGGAGGTGGCTACGTTTGCTAGTAAAGATGAAGTTAAGAAATGTATCAACTTCTTGCCATCAGGTTAAGTTCCTTGAGCTTTTTAAAAGGTTATTTCTACGTTAAGCTTGGGTTAATCGTTTTTCATGCTTATCAGGTAGTTTTCATTTTTATAGCTGCGAGAAAAACTTTTAATCTTTTATTCTTTTTGTCACGCTATAATCACATCGTTAGTTTACTTTTTAGTAATAAAAATGTAATAATGATTATTATTTCATTTGTATTATACAAGCACCGGAAAGTGGATATTGCCAAGCAACCACGTTTAGACTCTGAATGAGTTTGTTGGATGTCGCTTGATACTGTCAGAAAATTATATAATTATTGCGCTGTGCCATTTTCTTATTTCTAGACTAACTATCAGATGCTTAAATAATTTGCATTACTCGATAATGCCATAAGTTTGATAACTTTACACTTTATAAAGTTGATTTTAAAGTTGGTATTCCAAAAATTAAAGAAATTAGCAAGTTAAATTGGTTTTGCAAACGCCAATAATTTGTTCCTATTTAGATATAAGGTTTTTTTGTATTTAACCATACATCACCAGATACTTCCTTTTTCTTGCTCTTTTCCCACTCTAGGTGAGGTGATGCATGAATGTCTATCATAAATACACCTAATGTGTGGCGTGATGTATAATGTCAACACTAGCCTTAGAGAATAATTGGTATGAACGTCAAAAATATCTAAGTATATAATTTGTTTGAATTTAGGAATTAATTTAAATCGAAACACAACGAGCTAATGGCTTTCGAAGAGTCAAATGCACGCGCAATGATTTTGGTATTGACAATATTAATTAATGAGCAAAGTTGAATGAAATGCTTGGCCCTAATGCCGTTATATAAGCTATTTTCGATCGATCAAATCAAATTACTTGACGTCACTCGGCAAACGTATCAGTCGCATTATCGGCCCGCTATCCAATTACCGAGCGATCCAATAATCGATCTACCAACAAAGAACGACGCACTGACTTCTTTTACCTGTCACTCAAACATACGATTGTCTCGATCCTGACTTGGTTAATACCACACTCGATACAGCTGAAGAAACAGCAGAAAATTATGATTTAGACCTTAAAGTCGAAGAGATAGAAGCTGATATCAATCTTAATGAAGCCATAGCAGCTGTATCAGTAGGTTTGTTGGAAAGCAATGACGGGCGCGGAGATTGATTGACGGCTGATCGAGATAATGGAAGCTTTGTGGTCCGATCGGCTACTGCAAGATAGGGTTAAAATTATAACATGTAAGGAAAGCGACGCGGCTCAGTCGGAATGTTTGCCTCCATTTTGAAATGTCGCCTTTGCGTTTGTGAATAAGGAAGACGACAAAGTATTCCTATTAGAATGAGACCATTAAAAGTGAAACTGGAACGATTTGATGTTCGTATAAATTGGTCATTTTAATCTTAGTGTTATTTATTAAAGCACCTCATGGGCCAGCAAGGTGGAGGTAGCTACGGCTTCTGTTCTCTATGGCCCTAGCTGTTTCCGTAAATGGACTCTCCTATAGATTATCACCAGGTGGAGTTGTGTCAATTCTTTCATAAAAAAAGAATCATTAATGGTTTGAAATAATTATTATAAATGCACACCGAGAATGTTTAGGGTAGATAATTAAAACAATTAAATGGAAATCGTGGTTAAACAGAATCGGTTATTTATTTTAAAATAAAATAAAAATAAATACATTAAAATGTAACAAATATACTTGCGTACCAAAAACTCACAATATAAACAGTTAATTCGTACAACGATCATAATATTTTCCTCGAATCATTAATACGTGTAAAGCAAAATATTATCGTGTAAAATATTCATTGGCATTAAACAAGTCAACAAAGTACTTTCAAAAGTATTAATTACAAAGTAAATTTGTTGGAAAGGAAATCAACCCAAAGGTCACGCAGTAAAAATGTCTTTGCTTATTACACTCAATTAGCCCAATGATCTTTGCAAAAGCCAACAAAGTAAATATAATAAACTCAGTATTAATGGCGTTGTTGCGATAAAAATTTGAATTTATCTGCTTCATTACGACAGTATTACACTAATGGCAGTAGATACGTTTGGTTGTCCAGTAGCTTGGTTGTGGAATGTCGCTTGGTACTGTCAGAATATGAAGATAATTACAAGCTGACCCGTTATTATTTTAGAGTAAACAAGAGGTGTTTCAATAATTCGTTCAACAATACTCTATCCATTTTGATCTAAATTTGTGGTTCTCAAACTTTTTATCCTATTTTGGGACAAAAATAATATGGGCTCTACGGCTGGGGTACGGCTTCTCCTTTTCTATTTAATATTAGAAGCCGTACTTATATACCAATATCGTCATTGAATATAAACATTATTTATTTTTGATATGAAATAATGTTTTACGAGTATTATGTTAAGTGTATTTAAAAAAAACAAGCTATCATTGCTATCATCCAAATGATACATTCGTTGGTTATTAACATTTTGTCTCAGATAAAAATGGATAGACTAGATATTACGATAGGTCTGATAATTTTACACTCTGTCTAGGTGAATAATGTTGATTGTAGATTTTAAAGTTAATTTTAATAAAATGTAATCTTCGATTATAACCAAACTAGTTAAATATGAAAGAAAACGTTAAAAAGACGTCTCTAAAATATGCCATTTCACCTTTTTCGTCCCGACACATCCAGCATCAGCTAGAAACGGATTGCAAACTATCGCTCCTCCGAAACGCATACACATCTAGTTTGTTTATATTAACTAATATAAAACAATACATTATTTGAGGCTAAATATTTGCAGAGGAATTAATTATATATTATTTCAACACACACACACATTTTATCATCACGCTTCTTTCCCGAAGGGGTAGGCAGAGGTGTTTTATTTAACACCCACATTTCGCTGGATATGTTAACTCCCCATGTAACAGGGCGCGAGCCTTTTGCCATGCTCCGAACACAATGTGAGGTAGTGATTTCACAATGAACTCTCTGTACATAAGTCTTATTCAAACTCTCACTCACTCTCTTTCTTCACTCTCTTTAGTCTTATTATATTTCTATTTATTTAGGCGACTAATGTACTTAGAACTGCACAACCATCCAATAGCTTATAGCAGCGGCGGGCTCACCACCTGTCACGCTGAGCACATGCGCAGTCACTGCTTTTTGAAGCGCGAAATATGGCAATGGACTCCTTTTTCCGTGCCTTTGCCTAGTCTCTGACTAATCCTTAGGGGATTATAGTCGTGATTATATTTATGTATGTATATTTCTAAACTAACTATAATTACTCTAATTAACCCTATTTCTGCTGTCCTTACAAGCTACAGATGATCGGCGGCTGATTGCAGCTCACTAAATGATATACTTTTGACAGCCGACCGATATTTCAGCCGAGATAATATTGACTGCGCCGGCGCAATCTAAGCCAACAATACTGGCTCAGATAAAAACGATAATGTAACGTTAATGAAAGTAGCACTTATTTGGACGGCTCGAGATTCAGTTGATAGTGTTTAATGCAGTAGCTGATTTGGGCGCTGATTAATATTAAGAAATAGCTCCCAGATGCTTGTTATTTTGTTTGTAAGTCTTAGTAATGTTGGGGCATTGAAGTGCTTCTGATGTTCTGAAGAAAAGAAAAATAAGTTTAGAATGTTATTTACATAGTTATGAAGAGTAGCGTCTATATTTTGAAATGACTTGGCGAGAATCGTCACTCAAATCGTAACAGCCGAGTAGGTTAATAGACACAATTTCTTTAAGCAGTCTTCGGTTCAAACTACGTTACCTAAGCTACTACTGAGGTTGTAATATACGTTTACATCTCTCATGTTCGGTAAGTAGGTCCTTAATACCCCCAGATGCGGGTTGTAAGTGATCAATTACCACCCTAGGTTAATAATGTAGCTAGAAACGCCCTAGGGCGGTAAGTAATTAAAAAAAAAACTCTTTCAAAAAGTTCGCGTACATCTAACCATGTTACTGGCACTACACATCATGCATTCAGCCCAATGACAAAAGAGGTCGCTTCGCTATTTTCATCAATTTTGAATATCGAACGGCGAAGCTAAATTTAGTTCTTGAAAATAAATTTATTTATTCTTGTGACAAAAGAGGTCGCTTCGCTATTTTCATCAATTTTGAATATCGAACGGCGAAGCTAAATTTAGTTCTTGAAAATAAATTTATTTATTCTTGTAATGCCGTTTTTTCCACTTACCTCACAATCGAGATGTAAAGCAGAGTAGTTAGCTCGGGTGTAAGCATCAATTGCAGCCCGAGATATTTAGGCGCACGAGCGCAGCGAGGGCGCTTATAGTTCGAGGGTGCCTTACAGCCCTTGGCTACTAATCTACTATTGTATAGTTTGAATATTTATTTCCCGGTGCATAGCATTAGGTCCCCTATTATAAAAAGTCCTAAAATATTATTAGTTTATTATCTCTATAGCTCTGCCGCTCCTGCGTGATGTGTATGTAGTAGTTGGACACAAAACATTTGTTTTTTACCATTTAATAACATGTGCGTGCATGCTTCATGCGCGGATAATAGTTACAATGTAAACTCAGATAAATGTCAGAAGCCTGCCTAGGTAGTATGAGCAGCGCAACAAGATGTTTATCGCGTTTTTATCACGCCCAATTGTCAAATTCCATAGTACTTTTACAGTTGACCGTGATAAAAACCCGATAGTCCGAGAGCTGGCACGAATTTTTGGTAGGTATTTGAGGCAAGCTGAAAACTTGTCCTATACCTCTCCTATTATACCCCAACAGGGAACTGCAGACCTGGCTGGTGAGTAGCGGGGCTAAATTAACCCCTAAATTTTTTAAAATATTATTTTTTTTGAGGATCTTATTTTTTAGTTATAAATAATGTCCTATTAAAATTTCAAGTTGCCTCAAATATATTTTTTATATTTTTTTGCAAAATATTTTTGCACGCGTCTGGCAATTATAAAATCCCGACCAAATCGTCTGGCTTATTTTTTTTTTATTCTTTATACATTAAACTACAACATATAAAAATTGCATATTGCCTCAAATATATTTTTCAAAATAAAAAAATAATATTTTTAAAAATTTAGGGTTTAATTTAGCCCCGCTACTCACCAGCCAGGTCTGCAGTTCCCTGTTGGGGTATAATAGGAGAGGTATAGGACAAGTTTTCAGCTTGCCTCAAATACCTACCCAAAAATTCGTGCCAGCTCTCCTACTACGATATATATCATTATGCGGTGTTCATGCTAAGAAGGCTGATTTAACCCACAAACTGTGCGTTTCAAGTAGATTTCATTGTGATGACAAGCTAACTAAAAACTTTTGTAAGAATATTGTGTAAGTCATTGTGCAGCCCTAGTGTAAGTTTTCATTTTAATAAACTTACCTTTTCTAGTTGCGCTAAAAGTGAAAATTTCTGTTGAAAACGGGATTACAACTTCTTCCCGCTAGGTGCGCTTTTCACGTTTCCCAGATATAAATTAACATGTTTAATCGCAACTTAAAAAAGTTGAGTTATTACAATGAAAACTTACACAAGGGGTACAGAACACCACTCAGTAAGATTAATTTATCGTTATTCATTCCCGATAGCAGTTTGAATCACACGAGAGCAAATATCACGGGCAATATGCGATATCTCGAGTGCTAAATGGACGCGAGGCACATACAAAAGTCTTTAGCAGAAGGAAACATTGCAAAAACTAGCGAATAGTTGTAGAGAATATATTATTATTTCCTAACAATAACGATTGGAATAACGATTCAGGACAACAGACGGTTTATTGGCAGGTGTGTGAAGGTTCACGATTCACGATTCACGATTTTTCATCTGACCAAACCCAATTTTTTTATGGCTAAATGTGGTCTTAAGGAACACAGTGCTCCTTGGGCTCTGCCGACCCCTTCGGGGATTATAGGCGTGATTGTATGTATGTGTGAAGGTTTTATATGATAAATGAAGGTATTATAAAATTTATCGGACCTATGCAGAATCACCATAATTTATCGTTTCCTTCTGTTATGCTCTGGCAGAGGTCGGGTCAGCTTATTGTCATGATGACATTATCATCATCATCACACGGCTCACTGCTGGATTCAGGCCTTTATACACAGAATAACATATACACCAGCCCAATTCTGATTAGTGGTTAATTCTAGCCCCAAAAATCTGTAAGTATTAATCTCAATTCGTGTACGTCTCATTGTCCATTACGAAAATATTTTATTAATTCAATTTGTTGATCGTGGTTGCTTTATTGATTTATTGAGTCGTGTGGTAGCGGCTTATTTATAGAATACTACCAATTCATCTCATTCCTTTGATGTCGTAAAAGGCGACTAATGGACTTAGAACTGCACATACTCCAATAGCTTATAGCGGCGCTGGGCTCACCACCTGTCACGCTGAGCACATGTGCAGTCACTGCTTGGTGAAGGGAGGACTATGGCTGTGGACTGCTTTTGCGGTGCTCTTGCCTCGTCTCTGACTAGCCTTAGGATGTAAGTATTTATTAATATGTTCGATATCATTCTAAACTCAATAACCCTACAGGAAAACCAAATAATAAAAATATATCAAGGGTTGTCCTGGAATTTAATCGACGACCTCCGTGGTCGAGTGGTCTTTATGCCGGTCTCAAGGTATCCCCATCTCGAGAGGTTCTGGGTTCGATTCCCGGTGGGGGCAAATGTTTGCGTGATGAATTCAGGCATTTGTTCTCCAGTCTTGGATGTTTATATAAATTTATACATATTCAGGAGATATATATATGTATTTATCTATTGAATATATTTATCCGTCATCTAGTGTCCGTAACACAAGCAGCATTAGTTGCTTAAAATGGGGCAAGTTGATCGGTGTGCATGTATGAAGAATGGAGATATTTATTTATGTAGTCAAAAATATAAAAATAAAAATACAAACCTGTAGTAATTACGTCTTATTAATTTTATTGGAACTCTTTATTGGATTGTCATATTTGTATAGTCAGTAATATCAAATTGGGACATGAGTTACTGTGTACAGTTTAATGTGGTTCGCAATGTATCCAAATGATGCGTGTTTCCTCCGCTTTGATGTTTCACAAGTGCTCCTTTATGAGCGTTGCCCACTTCAGTTTTAAGATCCTCATGAAATATTCCAGTTAGAGTTCAAAACCATTGATTGACGACTTTATTGCAAATACAGTAACACATTTTTATCGTTGACTTCATTCGTCTTTCACGGTATAAATATTTTTCTGCTTTTCTGGTTTTTCGCCCTTTTCTTTCTTCAAGTCCATCTTGAATGTGTAGAAGACACTGGAAGAAGTGTTATTTAATTAAAGGGGATGATATAATATCATCAGCATACAGTCACATAGCAATTTTCGGAAATTCATATAAAATTTTATTATTATTTCTAGCACTATCGACCTATGTAAATTGATGAGTCAAAAGTGACAGCACCAACGACTTAACGTGGGGAGGATTGTTCACAAAATTTACTCTCTTAATTCAATGATGAACCATGGCTTAGATTAAGCTTTGAATATCGAAAAATAGGCTGGAAAGCTGCTACGTTATTGGTCCCCTAAAAACCCAGAAGTTCTTACCGAAATGTGAGGAAGTAGAAGATCTCAATCAAGCTCAGGAATGAGAACCCAAGGAAGAGACCAAGCAACCCGCCGCAGTTACTGAGGAAGTCAGTGAGTCCGAACAACTCTGAGCGATGCATCGACATGTACATCGGCTCTCTAAAGTAGATATCTACTTTGGAGAAGGTGAAGCTGAAACAAAACGATTTGATACGTAAGATTCCTCAGAACAAGATTTTAATTTTATAAATTGTATAATAAAAATTTTGATACTTCCGTCTAATTTTGTTAATTAATCAATTGCATTTGCAATATAATATTGCAAGGGTGTTATTTAAGCGGTAAGCGAAATATTCGAATTTAGGTGAGCAAAAAATGCCATTGCTCAGATAAAATAATTAATTGGTTACCAACTTATGGAACTCATTGGGCAGCATCTGCTGTAAATATCTGTTGCTCATTAGCAGCAGATATTTATAATTTGTCAGCAAAATAACTAATTGCACCAATTCAAATGCTTTCCAAATGGCTGTTGTTGAATATACCTTTTTGTCGCTGACCAAATAATTAAATGACTGCCCAATTAATTACTTCCCATATTGCAATGAAAACCAGTAATTTTACCCAACAATAACAATGAGCTCTATTTTTATGAAAACTTTCTATAATTGTTTCCTTGCCTTTTAATTGTCTTTACATTACAAATACAAATTTCGGTAAAAACATCTTTTCATCATTATTTTGTTAAGGTACTTACGATTCAAATGGATTGAAGGAGGAACTATCGTTATCTAAGTAAACTTTGTAAATATTTGCATAGAGGTTGGCAACGTCATAATTGTTCTTGTGGATCTCGGCGTCGTACTGGATGGAGTTGCACTCGGGCAAACAGAAACAACCGTTCTTTTTGTGCCTGGATTTTTGACCTGCTAATGCAGCTGTAGGAAAAAATATACAAGTGAAAAAGCAAAGAAAGAAAAAAATCTGAATTTAAATTCGATTAAAAGACTTATTTTTAAAAGCTCATTTGATCTGTGACATATTTTTTCAATTTTAATAACTACAAGTTATTGTGTCGTCTTATATCATAAAATTATCACCTTGCGCTCTATCTACACAACTCATTTTATTTGCTGAACATATTTCTTTGCTGTTATTATCTGTAAAATAATTAAATGACGTATAAAATAAAGCTTTCAAAATGCTATCAAAAGTATGTGAGTGATGTGGAGCGATAACAATATTTCCTTTTATAGTCCATGTATTTCTTACGTGGCATGTAGAAGGCAACACAGCCGCATTTTCTGTAAGTATAATTACTCAGACATTCAACTCTGCAGTTGTTGTATGTGTACTGAACAAAGTACCGGAGGGGCTTTTCGTCTGGAAAGTAGCATTGCCGACTGAAAAACAAAGATTGGTAGTAATCAGCGAAAGTTTTTTATTTTCATGATGGAGGATATCACTGAGCTTAAGGTTTATCGTCTATCGTTCGGTCATTATTGGGCAATGAAAACTTGAATCCTGTTTTCAATATTCAGTCCAAAATAATATTGTAAAACAGAGTTAAACCACATCTTAAATAAACTATTATAATATCGTCTTTTTTTAGGTTCATACAATTATATTATTTTTATAAATTTAAATTTCTAATCGTCAGTATTATGGATTTTTAAAAATCTGTTTATATGATTTAAATTATCAATAACATAGAAAGAAAAAAATCTTATCGATAAAGGAAAGTAATCTTTCTAATAATCTTCTTCTTCTTCGAGTCAATGGTTCAGATTACAATTATTCAATTCAAAAGTCATTTAATATTTTTGCTATCATAGAAGACACTTATGAAAAGTCAAAACTTTACAAATTATTTCCTAAATTGATAATACCACTACATTTTTTCTTCCGTCAGCACTCTGCGACGGCTACAGCTCGAGGTGCTGCTGCGTGGTGGTTTGGTTTTTAATAATACTATTGACTATTGTTCTTACGTTTCCAATGGATAACTTTTCAATCTCTCACTCGTTGTCACCATAGTAAACCTTAATGCCATCGAAGACAGCTGCTTTGGTAGTGCAGCGAAGTAGTATATCGAAGAATGCGGGAAGTCAGCCGGATGATGGAGGAATATCTGGATAATAATATAATTAAAAGTTTTAACTTGAAAAATTACTGAAAGCTTTGTACAATGTAAACTAAAATGTAAAAGTAAACAAACTCAATAGTGTATGCTTATTTTTGTTAATTGAATGACTATGGATCATACATACATTCATCCATATAATCACGACTATTATCTCCTAAGGGTTAGTCAGAGACTAGGCAAAAGCACCGCAAAAGCAGGACATTGGGGTAGTTGGCGCTTCACCAATCCGTGACTGCACTCAGCGTGACAGGTGGTAAGCCTGTCACCGGTATAAGCAGGATAGTTGTGCAGTTCTAAGTCCATTAGGCGCTTTTTACGAAACCCAAGGGAAGAGATGGGTTGGTAGTATTTATTTAATGAGTCTCTACCACACGGTAGTATTCTTTAAATAAGCTGTGAATGATGATGGCTAAAATATCTTCATAATACTTTACTTCTCCATAAGTCACATAATAATAATTGAATAAAATTCTATTCTATTGAGGCATAATAGATATTTCTTCTCTGCCTCGTTTTGGATATCTAAGTTAAGCTAAATTGAATTCGTAGTTAAAGGTAAGATTCTGAAGATAATATAGCATACTAATCTGGAGTTTACTTCAACTATTTTCTGAAGTAGTAAGAAGGTTCTTACCTTATAGCCTGTGTAGAGGCCATTACACACATTATCCTTTTCGTCTTCCATGGTATACATTTCCAGATGCAAATCAGGAATTCCTCCATTATCCTAATTAATGAAAACAAGTTCGAGTATCTTAACATTAGTTGCTTTTTCATTAGTAGTCTTGATTCAAGAGCGTCTAACCTTGGAGTATGTAACTAGAATATTCACTAAAGCAAAGCGCTAAAAGACTCGAAGAAGGGCTATAGAACCTATCCTCAATTTGATACGCAATAATGAGTTTAGTTTTAATAAGCTTTTTACTTACGAGAATTAAAGGATTTGTATTTATTATTCTAGTGTGCGATAACGTTATGAAGTTATTCAAGATAGTCATAAGTAGATCATGCTAAATAAAATGAATCAATATAATATCTAGTAGGATTCATATTTTGAACTAGAGCTTAGCGATGTAAATTTTTATATGAATTGAAGTTAAAAAAAGAAGCCTTTGAATTTAATCAAAATTTTTTTATTTTCCTTAAAATTATAAATATTATCAAACTAATAATACACTTACCCTTCCTCTGCTAGGGTAAGGATTTCTATCGTCATTAAGATAACCATCAGTCAAGGTCCAATTTCTGCTGCTTTCATTCGAAAATATGTATTTGTATTCATGTTGAATGCTGTTACCGAGAAAATAATATAATTAAGATACACATTGTATAAACTATTCAATTTGGGAGAAATAGGCAGAAAATTGATAAAGGACAACCTCATCTTGAATCCTCATCATTTTTCGCTCTCATCTTAGGACTAAAGGTCGTATCTTAGAAATAGCAAAAGGTGACATTTGGCTTTATTATAAATAAAAAGCTGCTATGAGTGATATTATAATTGAGTGTAAATTGACAGACAGCTGATAAAAGAAAACAATGGAATGTAAAATGTGAACCATTTTCTTTTCTATTTAATAGGTTAGTTGACCCTTTTTTATTGGGCCCGAAATGATTTATTACTATTATTGACCACCACCATAAAATAACAATATTTTTTGAGGCCTTTAACACAATAAATCATTACGCATGCGTGACACAGGCTGACACAGACGACAGCCATGCTTGATTAGTTACGACTGGCGTTTGACGGTTTTTGACCATGCGTAGTAATTATTTACATGACGCGTTACTTCACCAATTCACGAACATGGTGGATAGCGTTCTTGGCGGATAAAAGTAAAAATAAAACATGTTTAAATTGTATTTCTACAGCAATCCCTTAAATAAATTTATTGAACTTGGTATATTTCGGACCCTTTTTTACTCAAAAAAATTTTATGATTACATACATAAAACATACATAAAATCACGCCAGTAATCCCCGAAGGGGTAGGCAAAGTCCAAGGAGCACTGTGTTCCTAGACCACATCTAGCCATACAAAAATTGGGTTTGGTCAGATGAAAAATCAGTAACAAGTGGCTAGCTCATAGCCTACACAATCACAGACCCAGTACCCAATACGTCTTTAGTCGCCTTTTACGACATGATTTTTTTATTTATTACATGTTAACATTATTATCATAACTTTTGATATGAGTCAACTAGCCTATTACGTGGACGTGGTATTTAGTACAGTCATGCAATAAAAAATAAGAAATCAAGTAAACTTATGATAAGTATAAGAAATATTGTGCCAAAATCAGAAGTGAACGGTAAAATTTGGCAAAAGGTGAAATTCTGTCTTCAGATTCGTCTTACTTTTCTACCCTAAATATTTCATCTGCTGCTAAGCCGTTAAGGTTGTAACAAACTCCGTCTTTAGTTAATACTTTTTTAAATAAGTTGGTGCAATCCCGCCGTCTACCCCACTGTCTTTTGCATTCAACAAATATTTCTTCACTTTCTGGAGCTAGCTGAAAGTGATTAATACATAATTATTATTATTATTTAAATTTATAGTATTATGTATGTATTGTATTAGTATTATGGAAAGGATGGATGAAAATAGATGCTAATGTAAAGGGAGAGTTGAAACTTGCTGAGTTTCTTGCCCGTTCTTCTCAGAACAAGGCCTCCTGGTAGTTTTTGTGAACGATGGCGTAGTTTTTTTTTCTTTCACGTAATATTGTAAAATGTTTATGACATTCATAAGCATGCGCTAAAACGCATCTAAAATGATTAAATGATTTTGAATATTAATTTTTTTTTTGAATTGACTAAAGGGATATATGAATCGGGTGTGAGTGAGTGAGTGAGAGTGAGTTGAGATACGAGACAAGGCAGACCTAGGCGACCGTTTCTCGACCAAATTAAAGACGTTCTAGAGAAGGGCCAGGTCAAAAGTACCCGAAATCACTGAGCATGCATGAGGACTGTAATGAGAGTTGATGAAGCGAAAGAAATATGCAAGGATCTTAGCAAGTGTAATCTCTGCCTACCCCTGTGAGAAAAAGGCGTGACTTATGTATGTATGTATTTCTACCATAAATTTATAACTTCAATACAGAATTTGAATTACTTTTGGTATTTTTAATTTTCATTCTTTTCTGTCAGGACATTCGTAGTATTCACATAGCTTTTCGATCACTATTCACGTACCATATACCTGTTCTATTGTATAACATTTCAATATTGGTTGATTATTAAATTTTGTAACTTTCAAAACTTATGTCGACACCTTAAATCCGTCGTACAAAGTACTTTGCTACGGAAATCGTCATCTTATCATAGTTTAGTTTGCATAAGATAAGTATAAGTATATATAATAATAATAAGATAGGTACTGTCCCGAGAATCTTCTCGGTACTTACTCGTATAAGATGATGAACAGCAGATGAATCTGTTGTTTTGTTAAGAGTAAAAGTATTTTTAATATCACAAATCATGGTGAGGGCATCGCTTATCTCAAACTCTTCTGTGTAGTTGTAGCTGGAAAATGATAAGTGGTAGCTTTAGCATCATAATCAGTCCAGAGACGTGTGATTTGTGTAGAATATAAAGTTTTATTTAGATTGAAGTTAAAAATGGTATGTGAAAAGTAAAATAACTTTTCGTTCAAACCTTGTCTTCTCGTCTGATGAGCCATCGAGCAAGTCTCTGTATTTTCTGTGTATTTCAGTGTAATTAAAATCTGATTGCTTAAATTTTACTTGTGGACAAATTGTCACAGATGGAAACGGTACCTGAAAAGTATTTATTGTCTCACATACCTCGTATATTTCTTTTACACTTTTATGTTAAACCTTAGCTTATTTTTCCGTTTTATCTTTTTGAAAGAGAAATTATATTGAATAATATTTTAAATTCTAACACTCACCATTTCAACGGGAACATGTTGCTCGCTAAAACTAACAATGACTGGACTTGATTTCCACTTCGACCACACGTTGTAGATGAAATAGAAAGATAAAACGATACTGGATGCGAATGTCACGAACCAGAATATTCTGCAATAACAGAACACGAGCATATATGAGCAGTTTTTTTAATCATGATTTCTTAACATCTATGCAGTGTAATTAATTATTAACCACGAAATTTGTATTAAATGCATTAGTTCATTTCATGAATAACAATCCGTTGTTACTAAGAATCTAAAACGAATGATTTGACAATGTTCTTCTTTAAACTTTTCCTAAAACTGGCATTAGTAGCAGAAAGAGTAAAGAAGACAGAAGTAGAACATAAGTTAATGTGATTATTAAAAAATACTTACTTCTCAATGATTTGAAGACCAGGTTTAGCAAAATATCTTAAACCATGAAGAGCAGTGTTGTTGGCGAAGTCCATAAATACTTCAACCAAGAGAAGCTTTCGTCGCTTTCTTCTTTGTTTCTTAATGCTGACATCGCCGTATATCGGGAGGTCGGTTTCATTACTGAAAAGTATTAAACAATTTTAAATTGACTTCATGTCAACTCCAAGAAAATTGTTTCTATCATTATATTATTGGGCTATGAATATAAAGAAAAGGATTACGAGCTAGAAAAACATTTGTAAGAACACTGTAATGTGTCTACGGGGAATGATTGGTGCTCGTTTTGTGATAAAGCTTTGATAAGTTAAAGAGTTATATTCTATGAATGCACAAGGAACGGTCAAGCTTTAGATTGTAAGAATTATTAACCACTTGGCGGGCACGCGAACACCGATGTTCGCAAACAAAAGATGTTTCTATTTTTCCACTAATACCAGACTCTTTAATATTCGTCCACAGCCTATATACGTCCTGGAGAAACAAACATTGGCCAAATGCGGGTTGTTGGGTAAAAATTGATAAAAATAGCTACCGGAACCAATCGCTGCGTGCCTTCCGAAGCACAGAGGAGTTCGAGATCACAAAGATTTGGTCACCCATCCAAGGCCTGACCATATCGAAAGCTTTGTTTTCGATACGTACTAACCAATACGCATCCGAGCTCCTCAAATGTTATTAGTTACACATTAATTATTTAATTATTATCGTTATTTATAATATAATAAAGACTGTATTGTTCTACTGAATACAGGATTAAACTACACAGATGGATGACCATAAAAACCCTCAGATTGATAGCCCAATGAGGTCGAGGGTGCCATAAGATAGAATGCCAATAGAGTTTAAATTTATTTGTGCTAGAACAAATAGTCGCACTGTACTTTATAAAATTTCTAGTGACATTTAAATCGAGTATCGGGTTCTAGTCCTTTACTTTTTTACAATCATTCAATTCCTCGGAATTTTTATAAGATAGATAGATAGAATTTTATTTGCTAAAAATATGGTGTACAATGATGTTTTCTGTCATATAATAAAAGTGTGTCTCATATTTTACCATTAATGGCATGCAAATATAGGTAAGGTAAGGTACATTGTCTGATTCGATAATTACAATATTATGGTTAATTCTTAGATTTAAATTCATTTACATAGTATGTCTTTACATTGTCAATTTCTTGTAGTCATAAAATTCATTTAAAGAGTAAAAATTATAGTTCTTAACCCATATCAACAAATTACTCACTCCATTCTCGTATACTCCTCTCTTCCTTCTGCCTCTACGCTTAGATCACAAATGAAGTAAGGTCCCGTAATACGTTCCTATTTCCCACTAATTAGGTTAACGACATCCATTTCGTTAATTAAAACACTATCCTATTTATTCAAACCTTCGGGACACGCTTAAATTAATGTTATTTAGCTAATACCAGCTCTTAACACGATTAACTTAAGGTCCATTACAACTGTACCGTTATTTTTATGTAAATTTGTTTACATTGATGATATTGCACTAGAAGTTTTAATTACACTCAGTTTTATAGGATCACTTAGAATTTTATTAATTCAAACAAATGTTGGTATCAGACAGTCTGTGGCTAATGTAATTAATTCAGACCAGGTAGACTGATTAGCTAATTTAAATTAAGGGCCTAGTAGACTATTTAGGTTAACACCTTGAAATATAATTACGGAAATGTCCTCTCACTTAATATTTACATGTAAAACATGCATTCATAGCAATCAACTTAAGTTATTTAAGCTGTTTTTATTTAATATGGACATTGTATTAACCATTTGAAAGTTGATTGTATATTATAGCGAGTGCTTGTGGTATTACTAGAGTCCTTGTACTAAGTAATTTATTATCATACTATGCTCAGTGGTATTATAAAAGGTATTAGTTTTAAATATTATGGATGTGATTATCATACATTAGGAACCCAAACAAAACCTGAAAGCTGTTGAAATTTCGACTAGAAAGTGGTCGTAGAATGTTAAAAGTAGTTGCAAGTTGCATTTTTATCGGGTTCTGAACCATCCCCATAGGTTGAGCCCGATAGCTAGTCTGAAAGTGACAAACAAGCACGTGAGATAAGAAATCGAGGGAAAATCGGATCAGTCAGTGATATATGATATATCCAAACATTCAAGCATAAAACATTTCTGTCATAATTTAACGTATCGGGCCTCGTTGGAATAGGAGGAGTGTTCTCATTGGAGGGCACACTCGAGAAGACACCTTCCTTCAACCCATCGGCTTATAGTCCTGGGACTGATCGCCGATAAAAAAAAATTACGTATAAATCAGAAATAATTAAATCTTATCACGACATTCGTCATCAGCCTATATACGTCCCACTGCTGGGCAGGCCTTCACGAAACACATACACGACATATACGCACGCACGCACTTATCACGACATATATGTAGTAAATCATTTTTATAGGAGTTATTACATACCTGTATGCATTTATTTTACTTATTTAATAACTAGCTGTGCCCGCGACTTCGTTCGCGTGGCTATTGATTTCGATTTCGACGCCGATAAAAGTTTTTGTGTGTGTTTTTTTTTGTGTGTGTTTGTTAATACTGCATTGTTTTTTACAAAGTGCTCAACATTACATTCCTACCTGTTATCTACTGTATGCAGCCAACAGTTAATAGTTGAACTAAAACCTCTAATTATTAAAATTACGAAAATAACATTTCTATTTTCTTTGTCAGTGTTATCTGATTAATTGCTGTCAAGCTGATAAATTTTTGTTGTCGTGCCATTACACAATCACATTATGCAATGCCCAGAATTTTTTAAATTCGAAATGAAATTTCATTTTGACAGAATATGTCACATAATACTCGGTCGAGCGGATATTGATAACCACAGTTACAACCGTTCCTATAGTAATTTCAGAATAAAAATTTCCTTTGTCAAGCTCTAGACTATCTGTGTACCAAATTTCAATTGAATCGATTTAGTAGTTTTGACGTGAAAGCAAGACAGACAGACAGGGTTACTTTCGCATTTATAATATAAGTATGGATTTATTATATATAATAAACACAGGAAGATAATATGATACAAAAGGTAGAGCTTCTTTCTATAAGAAATTTCTTTCAATCCACCTGCGAGAGGAGTAGTGCAACAATCAAGTAGCTAGTAATGCTCAATTTATGTACGAGAATGCAACAGAATTCTCCAATGCCTATGATTATAATTAATTTAAGTAGTACGAGCGCAAAGGTTAAATACGACTTGAACTCAAAGGTCTAGTCTCGTAGCTCATGCTGTAATAAATGATTTTGCTGGTACTTAATAAATCAATAACAATTTATTGATCGTTTGCGATTAGAATTATAGGAGTTCATAACGCAAACGATAGGTATATCAAATAGCTAAGAAATGGCTGATTAGCGAAAAGTAGGGCAGTCAATAAGATATCAAAGGTGTCAATAGACCCATTGACAATATTAATACAATATTGGCATTGGCAAAACATGAATAACGGTAATACCTGCCAAACGGTTTAAAAAAATGTTAGGTCTAATGCGGGTGTTAGCTTTGTCAACCATATCAGGGGTGATAGTTTAATTAGACGAGGCCTCAAAAGGCTGGCATCGCCGGGGTCATGTGATGTACTTACTACCTTTGGTATGCCTTGTACCGGCGACATGACGAGACTGGAGCACTGGGGGTTTTAGTGGGTAGTCGCAGTATTAACGTGGAGTCCCACATACCCTTGCAACTTTTCCCTACTTCTGGAGCGGATGCATAAAATTAAATGATTTTTCCTATAGACAAAAAATAGATGATAGTATATAATTAGTGTAACAATTTTTCTCAAGCTGAATCTACTAATGTGCTGTTAATGTCAGCGGCAATCTTATATATATTATTATAAAAAAAAAGTTAAACAAAGAACTAGTGTTAACCAGAATTGATTTGCGGGCGCCATCATAAGAATCGCCGTCAGACGGACAAGCTATTTTTCTGATAATAATGTCAGTATAATCACAAAGCTCACGGTATAATGGGTAGCCGTACCCTGCGGTTTTCATATTAAATTACATGTTGCGATCGCTTCAGGCCACGTCTGTCTGTCCGTCCGTCCCCTTTTATTAGTATCTACTTAGTTCGTTTTTTATAGAGCGGTAATAACAAACTTTGATAAGTGCGCCGCTTTTTGATTTGAGGTCGTTGAAGATTGAAGTCTGAATGAGGGTACTTCGGATCTTTATTTTATTGTTTGACTCGAATTGAAATGCACAAGGTGAAATCCAAATTGATTTCCATTCTCTATTTATTACCTCGTTCATTATAGTTTCCATTAGAACTCACCGGATTCGGAAATGAAATACAAGCTTTATTATCGACATTAGGATTTAAATTATTGTTATCATTAGCATGTAGCACTGCTACACTTTTCAGTCTTTTTTATATTGATCACCTTGACCTATACACGTTCCACTAAATACCATAAAGTTTTTTTAGACTCATAGAACATCAGAGGGTTGTGGTGTGACCCTATTATCCCTATCCTGATGGTTTTGATAGACACCAGTATCAACCACAAACAAATAAGAAACATGAAGACAAAGTATAGACTTCCCAAGTTTGGTTTTCCTTTCAGTATCGCTAAAGATGAATTCAATTTTGAGGACACTAAATTTACATACACTCATTTACGTTTATACAAGCATTTGTTCTTGGATTATGATATATGTTTTGTATATATTCTGAATATATTTATCCGTCATCTAGCACCTATCCGTACCACAAGCAGCATTAGTTGCTTAAAATGGGGCTAGATGATAGGTGTGAATGTTGAAAATATTTATTTATTTTTAAACCCATTACATAATAATAAGCAATGTTATAAATATGTTAATTAGTTTGTTATGCTATTTATTCTACTAAAATATCCTATTACTCTTCGTTCTAATTGAATATTATTTGCCAATTTGAATGCTGATTCAATACCTACTACTTAAGCTTCTACATCGATGACATCAGATCAATTTATTATCGTTAATTCTGTCTAAAGGCTAAAACATAATAATGATTGACAAGCCGCTCGACTTTAATAAAATGTTATCGTATGAATTTATATAATTTGATCGACACAAGGTTGTAGATAATGGAATTGGAAGTTGTTTTTTTATAGAACCTTAGTTAATGATGAACAAAGACAAGTCAAAATTTAATGCAAAGACAAGGCAATAGCAAAAAGCCATCTTCTTGCTGGCTCTCAAAAATGCCTATTGAAACCTTTGAACATTAAAAATGCTAAAAAAATGCCTATTGAAACCTTTGAACTTTGAACATTGAAAAAGACCATTGAAAAGAAAGAACTCATGTATAATTTGAACGGAATACCAAAAATTTTAGTTATTTCGGCTGGTATTTTTGTCTACACCTAGAGCTTTCCAGAGCCAGTGCGCTTTCCATATTAAATATTGTGATGGAGGATGTTATTAGCTACATGAAACAAGTTTCAAATTTTCTGGAACTCGTTCTTTTTCATGCGTCATTTTGTAAATGTACCTTACAACATTCTTATTAATTTCATTTTGACGTTTTGACTTGACTATAAGTACTTTTTAGGACTTAGACAATTTTATGTAAAGTGAGGATGGAACCCTGGCAGAGTTTCTTGTCAAATTTAGAGGTGAACAAGTAGAATTGTTTCTTTAACTTATGTTTGTTTTAATTTTATGATGTTTGTCCCGTCATTATTGTAAATATTCGTTACCAATCATTTAGGTATTTAAAAAAGAATTATTGAATTAGTTGAACTTTCATAGTGAGGATATAAAGAGTTTTGTGTATTGAATCCGTGGAATCTGGTTAGGTACATATTGGGTCCTTACCTATGAAATTGGTGTTTTTTTCTCTCTTAGTATTTTGTCTGCATCTATTAAGTTTCAGAGTATTCTTAAAAAATAATTACCTCCTCTTAAAATAGACCATATTTTTCAGCTCTTTTGATTTATTTTGATAAATTGTTGTAAGTTTAATTGTGTTAAAATTGGACACGGAGACAACTCTTTTTAAGTGCCTCCCGAATACATCATTTGATTTGCATTCACTTAAAAACGATAAATAATTTTTATGAAGTTTGATAACACACATATCGCTTAAGATTGTCTT
Source organism: Parapoynx stratiotata (assembly GCA_910589355.1). Lineage (NCBI taxonomy): Eukaryota > Metazoa > Arthropoda > Insecta > Lepidoptera > Crambidae > Parapoynx > Parapoynx stratiotata. The sequence continues at coordinate 17,049,124 of OU342464.1, forward strand.
ATGATACACGCCAAATATTATTATCTATGGATTTGTCGTTGTGAAAACTGAAAAAAGGTTAGTATGTAAAATGCAGACATCCCCAAAATCTCCATACAAAACACCAATTTCATAGGTAAGGACCTAATATTAGGGGTACAATGGTGCAAGTTTATTGAGTTTCTTCTTATTCTTCCTGCGCTGTTCCCAATTCAATTTAGGGCTTGTACAGCCAGTCAAGTGGCGCAAGTCCATTATTTTTCTTTCTTGTGTAATTTTCTTTTTTATCATCTATTCTTTCTGCTTCTATGGGTAAAACATTTGATACACACCATGCTTTTAATACACAAAGCCTTTTATCGCTTACGTGACTTGAATCATTACCCAATGTATACGTACAATCTGTTTCAATCTACTCACCATATAGTTGTTAATTCATATCGATTTTTTGCTCGATTTTGCTCGGTTTTATCGGATGGATGTAATTTGTCTCAATCACTCGGCATGATTGATTGCTGGTCATCTTGCCGGTAATGATGGGTTGGAGTCATCAGTTTACATGCGCATACAAAGCGTGGGTTGCGTACCTACGTATTGTGCATATATGATTAACTTTTGGTGCCCATATATAGTTATACAACAAATATGTCGGCATCAGACATAATTATTTTTGCAAAACCTTTAAAAAAGGTTTTCAAATAGAAAAAATATCTTCTTTTTTTGCCTAGTTTTCATTCTTTTGCGACTGTTAAGTAAACCAGCAAATTGAGATGAAAATCAAAATGTATGATTATCACAGAACAGTTCGGACTTTCACTATTACAAGATGGAAAGTTTCCGAATTTACTAGTAAAATAGCATTTTTATTGTACGAGGCCCTTACCGAATGCCGAATGTCAGTACTTGTTTATTAAGAGTATCATCAATAATGACAGGGTAAAATGGCCTTCATTGAGGCCTTTCTAGCATTCTAGTGTGTAAAGATGAATAATAAACTCAAATTCATAATTACAAGTACACCATCCAAAACCCCCGATTCATCACCGCATATTTACTCTGTCATAATACTAGACATCTCTCTTCTTCGAAATACAATATTTTCTGATTACCGTCAAAATACAGAGCCTCGGATGTTTACACGGGCGCGGACGGTAGCGTTTTATTTGTGTTGAGTTGAGGCTGGGCAAACACGCTGACGTTATAATTGTGAGGCATTGTTGGTTTGACAGCTAGTGATGTGTGTTAATATTGTTTCAATTACCTTAATGTGCAATTTTGGTAATCAAGTATATTATCATAGTAAATTATTGGATACCTACTGAACTGAAGTATATGGTGCATTTGTTGTTTGTTTATTTACTCCTTACATCCTCCTTTTATCTCGCTAAATGTAGGTGTTTAACACCTCTGCCTTCCCCTTCGGGGAAAGAGGCGTGATGATGTTTGATGTTGTGTGTGTAGTTTTTTACTCTTTATTCATTTTTAGTACCATTATTAAAAACAATATTAATTACCTTTAAGTAACAATCTAGTGAAGAATCTGTAATACAAGATGACCTTTCTAATTTACGTTAGTCATGGAATGCAATATTTTTTTTTCAAAATTATTATCCTTCTGCCATAAGTCTGATCTTGATAAAGTTGGTCGTTGTTAGTGTGCTGTTGGCTGTAGTGTGTGTGCTAAGGTGCGTGTTTGAAATGTAATTATTTGTTATTTGTAAGCGCCTAATTAAATCTGTATTTAAAGAAGAATGAATTAAAAGAATTTGATAATCTATCTTATATTTATTCAATTCCAATTGACTTGATCAAGTAATATGCTCAATATTACATTTCAACTCTAATTCGTAGTAAGAGTTATCGATATTTACTCACACGTCCCTACATCGTAAACACTCGATACTAAGTACATTTTCGTATGATCGATGATCGGAGCCCCACGTCGTTTTAATCGTGTTTGCATAGACAACACTCGAGAAATATTTTTTTAAATATACGCGGGTGGCCAGCTACTGTTTGCGTTCTGCCTATGATTTGAACGCACCTTCAGAATAAAACAACACTTGAAATTCGAACATCATTCTAAAAGCTTTTTTTGACGCGTTCCAGAATGGTTTTGAAATTATGTAAATGTTCTTTTTTTCTATTAGAATAAGCTTTAATAGATGAATAGTTACTTAATTGTGAAATTAAAATTTTAAAATCCTATGATATCTGTAATGATATATGATGTGGTCAATTAAAGTTTTTTTATGATACTTAATTTTTATTTTAAATATAATTTAAATCTTTTTTGAATAAAGAAATTATAGAATTGCTATGCATATAATGAAACTGTTGTAGTCGAAGGTTTATACATAGAAAAAAATGCTTAAAACCAAGTCAGGGGGATGCAAAAAGAGGGAAAATATACCAAAACTATTTTTTTTGTTTCTCTGACCGTTTGTATGTTAGTACGGGCTAATCTCCGAAATGTCTGGACCGATTTCAATGAAATTTGGTCAACATCTTAGATAGTTTTTATTCCGAAAAATGTGGAATAGTTAAAAAAAACCATAGTAACCACAGATGAAGTCGCAGGCAACAGCTAGTCATTAATATAAATATTTATAACTCATTCGACTAAGAAAACTAAACACTGAGCAACAAAAATGAAACTGATACCAAGCAAAGGATACCAAAAAAACAAAAGCGTCAAACTAAGCAGCAACAGCTGAAGCCAAAGATTAGATGAATAATTTATATAACCCACATGGTAGATAAGTTTAGTCTCAGAACATTAGATAAGGCTAACAGAGGTTCACAGATGATACAGATTATATTATCACAATTACCGCTGAGATAGCAATGCTTTTAAATCCACCGCACGACGTAGTTAACAGTGTTGCAGTATAACAGCTTCACGATGGCAAGTGCCAGAAGAGAAATGAAGGAAAAAACATAGTAAATTAGTATCCGTAACACGAGCGGCATATTAAGTTAAGCGCAGGTATTACCGCGGAAGTTAAAAATCTGCAGGTATTACCGAGGTAAGAAATATCCAACCTGTAGGCCTAGCACGAGCCGGAGAGAAAAAGCCCCCGGAGACAAAAATACTCATGGCCTCTCGCTTTCGCGCGAACGAAGAAGCGAGAGGCAATGACGATTTTTGTCTCTGGGGACTTTTTCTCTCCGGCCCGTGCTAGGCCTTCTGGATATGAAATTTAAGCCGTGCAGCTAGTCAGTTCCGTTTCTAAATATATACGATACTTAATTGGCAAAGAAGACGTCTATATTTTAAAATACTTTTTTTTATGAAATTAGTGCGCGTGCGTTATACTCACTTTGCCAAACACAGCGCACCATTCCATGGCCGCTGGTGCCGCATGCAATTGACAGTTTATTCGGTTCGCGTAATAATATTATAATTATTGTAAGTGCTACGGTTTTTCGTAAATACATACATTTAGTTAACTGGTAGCATACACACTATGCCATCTTAAAAGCGAGGGTGATTTTTTATCGACCTATCGACACATGGCGACACTTTGTCGCCAATTTATCGACTCCAAAGTGCGGCCTTTTTGTATCGATAAGGGTTTTAAAAAATGTGTCGGTAGCTATTTCACACGTCCTTATAACTGTAATTTAATGGTTGGTAAGGGGAAAAAATCTACAATTGTGTAATGAGATTCATAGATAGATTGGGTACGACGGCGTACAAAACTATTTACTTATCTACACTCATGTTAGAATGTTCAAAATTTATGAACAAAGACTCGAACTCTTAATGACATACTTTTTAACACAGATGATAAAAACGAAAATTTAAAAATGGAAACTGTAACTTAATGACCATTATGCCAGTTGAAAACTAGTGCCAATTTTTTTTCAGTCTGGGAATGTTGATCCAGACTTGAACCTGGCACCTCAAAGACAACATCTTGAAGGCAACATCTTAAAACCAATCTTGAAATCACGCCTCTTTCCCGGTGGGGTAGGCAGAGATCACAGTTTTCCAATGATACGATTATGGCACACACCTCTCGCTGGAAGCAGACTCATGGAGGTCATAATATAAATATGGACAGCTTAAATAAAAGAAAATATTTGCCTAAATAAAAATAAATAAAATGTATTTATTGCGGAAGCAGAGTACAGAGGGTTAGTAACATCACTTACTCACTATGTTAGTAAACTTAGGCACAGTAAAAATTATTAAATGCTATCGAGGTGTCTTTGACAATATGGACGCGAGAACAGTGTTGCATTATAGTGCTGTCCACGTTTAACCTCGACCGAACCAGCTTCAGGAGGCTGTTGGTGCTGCTCCTAACCCGCTGTAAAGCAGTACTAGTTCTTGTTAAACATCACCATGTTGTAAACAAAAGCTACCAAAAATATAGAAAAGCAGACGTCTCTCCAAGTGCTACAGATTAAGGCTCACACGTCACCGTCCCGCATGTCTAAACCTGCCTTAACAAGCGTATCTATCATCGTCTGGGATGATTGATATCACTTTTCACAGCAGCGCATTGTCGACGAACGGATATGTGGATTGAGTACTCGCCTTTACAAACGAGATCTCTTCCCGGAAAGTTAAACTTTATTTCTCACTGAATAAGTCACATTATCTTTTGTGGAACTATAGCTTAGTAGCCATCGTTCAAATTGAAGCTTTGTTTTGAGTTAATTACAGTACCTTTTACAATTGAAGCCACAATCCAACGTGACAACATTCGAGAAAGGGTTTTATCTATTCTGCAAGCGAATTTAAGCCCTAAGATACATGTTTAGGATTGTTTCTAAATTATTCTTGAAATATTTAGGAGCCGTATACCGCATTTTGCACACAATGAAAAGAGCTTTTCGTAGCATGACTGATGGATTCAGACAGTGTTAATTCCATATTGATAGTATCCGACGCAAAATAGGAGGTCATTTAAGTTTGCGTCAGCCAATGGTGACGTGGCGTAGGTTTTCGGTTTTGTAAAGAATGTAGATAGAAGTTCACGGCAGGAAAGACAATAGGGTCGTCTACGTAATGACATGTTCGATAGCTTTAATATTAAATATAGAATTTTATAGAACGAGAGAACATAAGCGCAAAAAATCACAATTGGGTCCATAATTTTTACTAATGAGCCCAAACGCAACGCTTTTATTAGAAACGAACTATCAAATCAGGGATAGATGTATAAAGGACAGTATCCACACTAAACCGAAGGGCATTTATGAAATGAAATGAAATGAAATTCTTTATTTAATTATTTAGGTAACAACAAGTAGTTACACTTATGACGCGTCAAAAACAATAAAATTTAACAAACATATTATACACTTCTACTTGTATACCTCTACAATTTTTCTTTCTATTAACTACCGAGAGGCCTTGTCAAGAGAAGATACAGGCAAGAAACTCTGCAAGGGGCCCATCCTCCCTTTACATAAAATTGTCTTCCGTGCTGCAATATAGAAATTACAGGCAAGTCAAAGTAGAATGAATAAGAAGATGTCACAAGGTATGAAGTTTTAACCAGGAGTAGAGGAAGCTAAAGTGTGCCAGTGTCTTAACTTTTTTAAGATTTTTTTGACAGAATGGGCTTTAGCACTACCCTTAATACCACGAAAGTGAAAAGGTCCTTACCTATGAAATTGGTGTTTTGTATGGATTTTGGGGATGTCTGCATTTTACATACTAACTTTTTTTGAGTTTTCTTCACAACGACAATTCCAAAGATAATAATATTTGGCATGTATCATTAGAGAAGCTTTAGCAATATGTTTGTGAACACGCTTGATAAAAATTATTCATCGTTTTTATGTTAATGCAAATCAAATGGTGTATTCGGGAGGCAGTTAAAAATAATTGTCTTTGTGTCTAATAATAAACATACAAAAAATTATCAAATTAAATAATACGAGCTCAAATATATGGTCTATTTTTAGAAGAGGCAATTATTTTATAAGAATGTTCTGAAACTTAATAGTTACGGACAAATTGCTAAGACAGAATAAAAACACCAATTTCATAGGTAAGGACTCAATATAAGTATAAGCTTTTGACAATAAAGTCACCTGCAACTGTCATGTATTTTCAACGGCATTCTCTGCCTATTTATCTTCTTACACCTACGTAGACATTAACAAACGCTAAAAAACGAAATAAAAAGAATTCCACGGCACATTTGTATTCGCGACTGATTTATTCGTGTCCTTTTTCTTCCTTCACATAACGGCGTCTCTTTCATGTGTCTCCCGGCTCATTTCTTTGACTTATGCGTACAGGCGATTAGAATCAACGTGTCGGGGTATCTACGCCTCTATACCTTCCGACTTTCGTCTGACAGGATAGCGTTCATCGGATCGGATTGGAAATCGTTGGACTGTTTGATTATTGTTTCCGGATTTTCATATATATATCTATCTTCTTCTTATTTTTCCTGCCCTGTTCCCAATTATATTTGGAGTCAGCGCAACATGTCTTCCTCTCCCACTTTCTTCTATTACTCGTCAAGTCAACACTCACGCCCATCCTCATCAAATCATCATTCACACAATCCATCCATCTTTTCTAAATGTACCATCTATATTTCTGTAATGTTTTTTCTAACTATCTGTCCACTCTCCTCTGTCACTCGTCTCCTTTTTTTTATATCATACTTACTACACACAGAAAAAGCTGTACTTAAATTAGATAAAATTGCGGAAACACCTAATCTGTGCCAATTTTTCCACTCGGCTATGACGTTCAATTCCACGAGCAAGAATGTTTTGGGTCACTATTTTTTGGTCACTCAGCCTCGGAAATAGTTCGAATACGCCACCGATCCTTACCCATTGTATTAACGTTTTCATATTAAACAAACGTATTATCGATACGATCATCGCATGATCGTCCGAATGCCAATTAAATCGAATAAAGCAGCCGTTTCCTTCGCTATTCGTGGATACGTTGGCACCCGCTTTGTGGGCGGTCTTAACTAATTAGCGATCCCTGTCAGATACTAAGAATGATCTGCATGCAAATAACATTTGCATACGCCGCTGTGAATGCGAAAACAATCGATCCCGGCGATATCGATAGAATAATTGATCTTGATTTCGATTTATTGCAGCATTTTTTTATTGACGCAGTAAGGATCGGTTAGTTCTTTGAGCCTTTAAAACTAAGAGTAACATTAGAGGTACCTTTATTTCTAAACATAGGCATTCGTAGTCACGGAAGCAATGACAGATTTTGTAATTTTGAATTCTTAGGAGTGTTGTACTTTGTGTCAGTTTTTTAACCGTAAATAAAATTCTAATAAAATCCTTTTATTTACCGCACATTCTTTACCATAACCATCTTACAAGGGTTACAATTTATCTAATCCAACTAAACAGTCCTCTTTTCCGACAAGAGGAAAAGATTTAAGTTTTCCTAAGAAAACAACCTTTTTTATTTTCACTCATTTGCGATTATTAAATTAAGATGAGAAAATATGGTTAAAACTTTAAAATTGACCTATAATCGATTCCCACTTAGTCTTAGTGCCTAGTTCTATAATTATGAAATTACAAGTCTTCACAATAAAATCGTTCCACCATTTCTGGAACTAAGCGAGCATAATAAAATGCTTATAACAAAAGACGGCCGCCTCCATATAAATCTTCGATGACCGTCGACGGATGATTAGCATCGAAAATATTCCGCGCTCGAAATTTCGGCCGTACCATTAATTCCTGTGAATCGATCTCGCGAAAGTGCCGACGGAATAAATAATAGGGCAAAACACGTCGGAAGCATTCGTGGATTCCAAGGGAAGAGACGCGTCCGAAAATGTCGGGATTGTCTGCTTCTGACTTCTCCCGGGTGGGAACATGTAAAAAGTGAAATGCCTTCGGTAGGGTTGGTGAGTGCGGTAAGTTTTATCAGGAACATACCAAAAATTGAGCGTCTGCATGACAAAAACGATGATTTAAGAAGAGCGTTTCGCAGCGCTCATTACTAACGTCCGGCAACACGTTGGTAGGTCTGCAGATGTCTATGGACGATGGTGATCACCACCACCACATAATATTAGACATACCAGCTTTTTCCTGCGACTTCGTCCGCGTAGAATAGTTAATTTGAGATAGTGTGATGGTATGTAGCCTATAGTCTTCCTCAATAAATAGGTAGGCTAATCAACACTGAAAGGAACAGTAACCTCAATTGGTGGAATTGAAAATTTACTCCCACTCTATTATTAGTGGCATATATTTGTCCTTGGTTTTTCTGGGAGGCGTTACTCAAATATGTTTAACTTTCACCCGCATGGCACTCGTTCACATGGGAATATCGGAATAAAAGTTAGCCTATGTCCTTTATCAGGCTCTAGACTATCTGTGTACCAAATTTCGGTTAAATTGGTTCAGTAGTTTTGACGTGGAAGCGAGACAGACAGAGTTACTTTCTCAATTATAATGTTTGTATGGACTACGATCGTTCTCCTCATGCGTTTCTAATATTATGTAGTAATTATCATCCTTTCCCAGAGTATGGTGCCAGTAGACCAATACCATACGCTTTGGCCTATCTTTCATAATTTTTGCATTACAACCTGCCTTATCCAACTTCGCTTGTGATTCACCAGAATATGGAACGTCACGCACGACGTCTGATTACATAGGAATAATGAATTAACCAACGTTCTCGTAACTCCGCTACCAGCCCTAGTACGTTCCTAATTTCGAATGCTGAAAGCGCTTACATCTTGGACTGTCTATTATTATTTCATTCAGAGATAATTGGGCACTTGTCACCATAAAAAGCAAAGGATGTGATTGGTGGCTAGTCGGTGCGTTTGACTTTAGCTCCGAAGTTTGAAATTCAAATTGTTTGACGTTTCTAGAAGGGAATACAGTTGACGATGCCCTGTAAATATTTATAGGTTTCTTTGAAAAGAACACGTTCACTTTGATATGGCGAATTGTGTTCCTCATTGTCTGTCAGTTTTTTTTAATATATTATTTCTTTTATAGTATTCTATCAAGTACTTAGAAACACTCATACATTATTATCGTATCAGATATCACGCCTATATTCTTTATGAGGTTGAAGGAAGAATAATTTTATTTAATTAACCAAGCTTACCGCCCTCCGTGGTCAAGTGGTCTGTATGCCGGTCTCAAAGCGTCGCCATCCCGAGAGATTCTGGGTTCGATTCCGGCAAATGTTTGGGTGATGAATTTTCAGGCATTTGTTCTTCAGTCTTCGATGTTTATATATATTTAGGAAATTTATATGTATTTATCTATTAAATATATTTATCCGTCATCTAGTGTCTGTAACACAAGCAGCATTAGTTGCTTAAAATGGGGCTAGTTGATAGGTGTGAATGTTTGAAGATATTTATTTAATAACTTACTAATGTCTATTTCTGGCCAATCGCGTGACGTATTTGGAGATGCTTTAGAGAATATCCTATGTAAGGGTAAGGGCAAAAGCATTGTCCCGAATAAACGAAAATTTATTTACGTAGGTACATAATACTGTATGATAATTAATAATCAAAATTTTTCCTCTGTACAATATTTTTTTCTGATTAGCCAAATGCTAATGCGTGTTCCTATAACATGGGTTCCTTCAAGCGAGGCGTGAAGAAGCATCTAATGGGCCAGCAAGATAGGGGTGGCTAGGGTTGCTGTTTGTTCTCAGCGGCCCTAGCTATCTCTTCAAATGGAGAGTCCATTTCCTACCGCTTACCATCAGGTGGTGTTGAGTTAATTGCGGTACATTTTATAAAAAAATATGGCCTCAAAATATAGTGAATGGGGGAAATAATAATATAGAGAAATAATAATTGACGGCTTAGATTTTTTTTACTCCTAGAGTACAATAAAATTAGATTTAAGAGTCATCTGGGATTTATAACATATAGCTTATTTTTGGTTAATAAAAAGCTGTGAATGTCATAATTTAATTAATTTGTATTTTAATAAAATACTGCGTTTCTAAATATAGGAATCGTTTATAAAAAGATTCATTATACAATATTGCTAGAAAAAAAAAGAAATTAGTTGAAATCACCTCAAAAAGAAAGCGTGTTATTACTAAAAACATTTAATATAACACCATTCACAAAAGGAAGTTTACACTAATTGCGCCGTAAATCTATTGTTCGAAAAACCCCTCGTTTCATTCATAATTTGGGCCCACCCTCGAGGATTCGGAGCACTTATTCTAAGCACACAAAAGCATAAACAGGTACTGTAATTACCATAGTCCGGATTGGCGCCAAGTTCCGACAAAGGTTTGGCGCCAACAGATTGCTTCCTGGCCCATTCGTCAAATATTTGACACGGAAAATTGGTAAATTTTCGCCTAATCAGTGGGTTTGAACGTCACGCCGGTGCAGGTATCGGTAACCTAAAGCTGAGATTATAAGTTTTTAATTCTGTTCTGTGTAGGTGAAGGTTAAATATAAAATATTTATGTTTTTCGTGCGTTGTAAGACCAAATTAATAATTTTAATTGGTTGTTTAATTACTCTAATTGTAAACTACCTAATTGAAAGCTTTTAAGGGCTTTGACGCAGTTAATATTTTATTTTTCAAATTTTCTTAGTCAATTGACGACAGTGAATTTAATAGCTTTGTATGGTTAAAAATGTTGGCGATTATAAACTGATATTATAAATATTATTAAAATAAATAATTCTTTTCAACATCCAAAAAATGTTGACGACTCCTGAACTAGACCGATTGATTAAATGATTTTGGTTCTATAATTTTGATTCAAGCGAACGCATGACCACGACTGTCTGAGGTTTTCAGTAAATTATATATTATTTAGTCGATGCCGAAAGCCGAATATTGGCGCCTCGTTCGGTCATTACCGGAGGTTTGCCGAATCATGATTTCGGTACAGGGGCGGAGTTGGAAGTGATTTATCTTTGTATTAGATCACGCCGCCCGTGATTGGAGGTCATTTAAGTAAAGAATAGAATTAATTAGGACCATAGGAGGTATAGGGAGGTATTTTGGTTTGAGTCACGGCGTGTATTTATGAATTGGAAGCCTGGCGCCAAAAATATTAATATTTTTACTACATAGAACACATACTGAGTGAGTTTTTAAAGATTTGTGGATTTTGATAGTATAATTTTAAATACACTTGAGCAGGTACTGCAGAAATATGAAACATAAGTACATTTTAATGAAAATAAAAAATAATTATTTATAAAATAGTGTTTTAGTTCATGGAATGTGTATATATATGTTTCTATGTACTTTGATAAATATTTGCCTTATATATTGTTACAGATACTCCTGTGATCAAATCAACTGCACCAAAATATTGAGTGAGTACCAACATTTATTATATTTATAGTACATAATTAATGTATTTATTTAACTATTACACAAATTTGAATTAAACATTACTAAACATAATTGAATATATTTTTGCTCATTACGTGTGTTTTATTTCTTCCGTGCTATGGATTTCCAATCCATTTTATCAAACAGTCTATTTTCTGTTTACTTTAAAATAGTCTTGGTATTGGTACACAGTAACAGTGTAAATATTGCTTAGATAATTAACAGTTTCTGCCAGTGTCCCACTCCGGACCTGTATTCAATCAGTTACACTGTAATATTAAGAATTACCTAGTCGATTAGGTCCGGTCCGCGGTTAACTTGAGTATTTTTACTTGAGACCATGAACATAGTGAAATTATCGATACAGTATGGCGTATCCAGCTACAAGAAAAAACTATAAGTTGAATTGGGCAATTAAAGGAGAGAAAACTGCATTGGACAACTTCCTGATTATTATCATTAAATTTAATATTTGTAATTTACTTAATTTTTGGCCTGAATATTTTTTATTAATGAATTTTTCTACACAATGTGTATTGTTGGGAAATAAATGAATTGAATTGAATTGAATCATCAAACAAAACAATAGGGATTAAAGTTACCCCAAACAAGTTTTGATTTGCCTTTAACTGCTACATTATTCCCAAAATGAGAGTGAGAGGGAGAGAGTAATATTTCATTTGATCAGAAAGGTCTACCCACAATGGTTCCGCAGAGTGATAAGATAACACTTACTGATACTGATGATATTTTGTAATGTGTGATAAGATTTTGAGCAAAATTTACTTGTTTACTCATTCTCACAGAAAAACACTACACTGTTTCATATTGATTTAAATTTCTTCATTAATTCAAACCCTCGCATATTATCAGTTTTTTTTTTCAATCCAATCCATTTCGTCAAAAGTTAACCTACTGTTTCACAGGCAACTCAGCTTCGTGGTAGTTAATCACCGTTACTTAACCAAAATTACGGTTAAGTATAGGTCGGTTAAGTATAACTCATGCTTGGGTCTGTCTATTACACGAATTAGTGCGGGCTTATGTCAATCATCTAGGTAGCAATTTGGGATGACGATAATGACATTCGGGTAACTATAAGATACCTTATAGGTGCGGTTGTATGATTTATTAGTAAAATTGTTGTTCTTAGGGTAAATTGGATGATGGAAAAAAATTTAAATTGTAATTTTATTTTAAAGTGCGGTATAGAATAGTAAGTTTTGAGTTTTTTTATCTGGTATAAATTTAGAGGCTTTTGTCATTAGTGACATGTCAACCTAATATAAATACAATACACAAATCAATTGAGAGAAGGGTCAAGGACGCAAAATCATATCCAAAAGAAGTTTAGCAGCTTCAATGTATCGTATCTGTTCATGCTGAACTTACGAAAGAGACTTTCTTTCACGTCTAAACTTTACACATTCTACTAGTACAAGAATGTGTTGAGCGTCGTCAGCCTTATCTCAGAGATTGCAGTTTGGAGAATCAACTTTCTTCATCATGAAACCAAACTTATTTCCAGGATAATGTCCAAACCGCAATCTATGAAGAGCAACAATAAAACGCCTACATGTTTTGAGTTAACATTTCAATGCCTTTTTTTTTTTCGAGTACAAAATCCATTTACGGACCTACCAACCGCTGGCGAGTATACCTCCTTGCCCTTCCGTGGGGGCGACCCGGGATCTGTCGAAGCAATTCTCCGAGCCTTTCCCAGGGCTTCCCGACCTAGTCAGGCACTAGGTCGGGGTTTGCGCCAATGGGGGATTCCCGGGTATATTCGGGAGATCCCCAGACGTGCCAGCCGGTGGAATGCGTGCGTGGAAGCCATCCAACGCACGCGGCCGAACATTTTGATCTACTGGTCTTTTTGTATTGTTGTACAGACCAGGCATTTCAATGCCTAGCAAAAAGACCAGTAGATCAATACCCGTAGTATGAGTATTGACATGAGTGTCGCCGACTCGATTTGATCAACGTAAACTCACCACACTACCGTAAAATCACTATACTACCAGCGCCTCTATCGGAAACTATATAGAACTAAATGTATGGAGAAAGACTTTTACTATTGTCGAGTTAGAACACCATGCTAACTCATACTAGGAAACTGAACTGATTGAAAAATATTACAATAATCCATACTTATATTATAAACTAGCTGTTGCCCGCGACTTCGTCCGCGGTTACTGGTTTTTTAATTATTCCACGGGAACCCTTTAATTTTCCGGAATAAAAAGTATCTAAGATGTTGACCAGGGGTATAAGGTTTCACTATGCAGATTTTCATTGAAATCGGTCCAGCCATTTCGGAGATTAGCCCGTACAAACAGACAGAGAAACAAAACATTAAAAAACTTTTTTTTTTGTATTTTCCCCTCTTTTTACATCTCCCTGGCTTGATTTTAAGCATTTTTTTTCTATGTACAGACATTCGACAGTTTTATTATATATATAGATAGATGTGAAATTAACTCTGTAGCTTTCTCGTCAATAGGTACTACTGAACTAATTTAACCGAAATTTGGTACACAGATAGTCTAGAGCCTGAGAAAGGACATAACTAATATTCCCATGGGAACGGGTGCCATGTTAAAAAATTTTAATAACGTCTCCCAGAAAAATAAGGACAAATTTACGCTACTACGAATCTTGCATCTAATAATAGAGTAGGAATAAATTTTTAATTTCACCAATTGAAGCTACTGTTCCAATTTGAAAAAATCTTACAGTATTGAATAGCCTATAATAATGTTATTGAGGAAAGATGTAGGCTACATACCATCACACTATCTCAAAGTAACTATTCTACGCGGACGAAGTCGCGGGCAAAAGCTGTATAATTTTTGTATCAACTTATCGAAAGAGGAATAATAATAGAATGGGCAAAATTAATCAAGATTTATGCCTGGATTGTTTTTATTATTATTATTTATATTAATTTAGATTATATTTACTATAATTATATAGTACACACAATATATTAGGTCCTTACCTATGAAATTGGTGTTTTGTATGGAGATTTTGGGGAATTCTGCATACATATTTTTTTCAGTTTTCTTCACAACGACAAATCCAAAGATAATAATATTTGGCAGCTATCATTAGACAAGCTTTAGTAATATGTGTAATATCACACTTCATAAAAATATTTATCGTTTTTAAGTGAATGCAAATAAAATGATGTATTCGGGAGGCACTTAAAAAGAGTTGTCTCCGTGTCCAATTTTAACACAATTAAACTTACAACAAATTATCAAAACAAATCAAAAGAGCTCAAAAGTATAGTCTGTTTTTAGACGAGGTAATTATTTTTTAGGAATACTCTGAATCTTAATAGTTACAGACAAAATACTAGGAGAGAAAAAAAAACACCAATTTCATAGGTAAGGACCCAATAGTTTTACAGTTTTGCGGATATGGATACAATGTAGATGCATTTATTTAGAGTCATGCATAATAAGTAAATTAACGTTAAAAATCGAAATGCATAATTATAATTGTTTAATTTTTAACCTTTAATAATAATAATAAATAATATTTCGGATTTTAAAAATTCCATATGATTGTTAGTAACAATGCTCTTAACCTAATGTTAGTAAAGAATATACAAAAAAACATTTTTTTTTACATTAATTTGTTGCACATGCATGGATTCGTATCCAGTGTGCTACAAATACCGAGTCCCATAGGGCAGTATAAGTAATAAGTATTAATAATTATTTTCTAAAGATTTATTTATTCTGAAGTAATCGTTCTCTAAAAGTAAGAAGTATAGTTTTTTCTACCTTTTTCTTTATATCTCGACCTTAACATAAAAGTATTACGGCGTACGTGACCGCATCAACGCAAGATTTCGATCAAAAGTTCACTATGCTAATAAAAAAGTAATAGTTATCTCACCTCGATAATACGTGCGATTGCCGGGGCGGTGGGTGGGGCGGGCGAGGCCCCGCCCACTGACGTCACTCACAAACATGGCCGATGCAATTGCAAGCTGCAAACTTTGTAAACTGTACGACTTTCTCTACCCTTTGTGGTTGAAAATTCAGTAAGATAATGTTGAGTTTTATTTACGAGTTTTGATTATAAAAAGAGGTTGATAAAAAGAAAAGAGGTTTATTGCTGGCTAAATTTAAAATTGCTTTTAATTAAGAATAATTCATTGTCATTTGTTATTATATTCATTCAAATTTTGAATCTGATAGGAAAATGGGAGTGTTCTATTTTTAAATTATCAATTGTGAAGTTTTCAGCAGAGCAAATTTTATTTGCGTTGTTAAAAAATAAATCACCGACAAGAATTGATGGATCACGCAAAGACAAACTAATGGACAGAATTAATTGCAGTTTTACCAATATCTTAATAGTAATATTAAAAAGCGGCAGCGAGCAGTAGCCGAGTTCGCATCGAGGGTTCGATTCCACCACCTGTACCCCTGAGTTTGAATAAAATTTAAGAACCTATAGTTCATTGTGAATATCGCTTGCCTCACACTGTGCCCGGTGCATGGCAACAGGCTCGCCATCTGTTACATGGGGACCTAACATTTGGTGAAAAGTGGGTGTTAGACACTTCTGCCTACCCCTTCGGGGAAAGAGGCGTGAGGATATGTTATGTATGTAGGATTAAAAAAAACATAAAAAATATACTCTTTCTTCTCTGTAACTTATCTGTAACTAGTGGACAAGGTTAAGCCCCCTCTATTTAAGTTAAGCAAGACTTAGGGCCACTTGCAAGAAATTTTAAACCTACTTTAAATCTCGATTTTGTCATTTTTTGACATTTCAGCCATATAACAATTGTCAAAAAATTACTAATCTAGTAAACTAGATTTAGTCATTTTTTGACATTTTAGCTGTAGTAAAATTTTCAAAAAATTATTAACCCTAGGTTTAAAGTTCAGCTGCAAAACGCCTTATCTTAAAAAACCCTATTATATGTTTGAAATTTGACATATCTGTCAAATTAGACAACAAGTCTGTCACATAACAAAATGGGGGACTATAAACAGCTTTTAGTTTGACGCAATTTCTACCAAACAAACTGTCAAAGTGAAAGGTCAATCCGAATTAAATTGTTTTTAGATTATGGAAATTTTAAGCATTGCATCAAATTTAATTAGTTGATTAGGAAAATACCTTAATGTTTATGTAGTTGAATAACGAGTTTTTATAAATAAGCGTGTAGATGTTTCATTTACTAGTCTAGCTACAATAAAATAAGAACAGTACCCCCCAATGTAAGTTTTCTTTGGAAAAACTCAACTTTTTAATAGCGTTAAGAATGTCAACTTTTGTGGGAAACGTGATAAGCGTCCCCTAGCGGAAAGTAGTAGCTATCACGTTTCCCATAGAAATTGGCATTCTTAACGCAACTAAAAATGTTCGAGTTTTTTATAATGAAACCTTGGGTGCTGGTAAAAGGTTCGGAGAATTGCTTCGGCAGACCCCGGGTCGCTCCCACGGAAGGGCAAGGAAGGTAAATCGGGGAGTTTGAGTGGGTATTCTCGGGCGCCGCCGAGCGAGTCTTACACACGTCGACGTTCGACGACCTCGCTGGTCGAATGGCCTGTACGCCGGTCTCAAGGCGTCACCGTCTCGAGAGGTTCTGGGTTCAATCCCCAGTGAGGGCAAATGTATGATGAATTTTTTTCTTGTTTGTTCTCCAGTCTTGTGTGTTTAATTTTTCTTTTCTTTCTTTTTTTCTTTAGTATCCGTAACACAAGCAGCATTATTTGCTTAAAATGGGGCTATTTGGAGTGAATGTCTGAAGATATTTATTTATTTACACGTCTTCCGCCTAGCCAGCAGTTGGTAGGTCCGTAAATGTATTGAGTCCTCGAGGAAAAGTAGGGGTACTGGCACAAAATAGTGTTGCCCGCGGATATCATTAGAATAGTCAGTGCAAAAAGTTTTTATGTAGGCACAGAATATTGGTTACGCTGAGTATAACTTTAGCTGTAAAAATTAAAAACCTATCCACTTCCCAACCACACCCAAGTGCACCAAACCCATTAATTATCCACACCTATTAAGTGGAAAGTCGGAACGTTACTTAGATAAAAAAAATGCATCAACCTTTCGGACAAATTGAAACGGAGATAGGCGCCACATAATTGACGTGCTAGCCTCTCATTATGATAATTATACTATCCTGTATAAATATTGTAAAGGTGATTTAAGGGAGATGAACCGAGAGATGAACACAGTATAAATATCATCGGACATATTTAAAAAAACTCAGCAAATGATTCAACACCTCCCGATGCAAAGTATTAGAAGGAGAGAGTAGTCCTAGCCGCTCACATACAAACATAATATATCCTCAGCCTATTACGTGCCCAACAGTGGGCACTACCTTTCAAGAGCTACTAAACGAGACCAAAGAAACATATTACAACGAACAAATACGTCGTCAATCGCTGCCGCTCTGGTTACATTATTTAGGATAGTATTTGTTTTATTTCTTATCATTAGGGTACGATGGGACTGACATGACGTCTAAAAGGCAAAAGCCCCTAAATAAAGTAGAAAAAAAAACATTTACAAGTTTTTTTTCTCTTTTTTAAATATATTGTGCCCATCTTTATCGAATATAGCTTTATTTTTTTACTATTTTACCTACAAACCATCTTGAACATAAAATATTCAATAAAAAAAAATTAAGTTTAATGCTAATAATTTTATTAGTTACAATGTTTGAGTGTGGCCTCATAACTACCCACTAACTACATCACCCATAAACAATCAACCGTTAAATGAGCCGATAGCAAAACCATCTTTTTTAATTTAAAATTAAAAAAACACAGGACGCGTCCCGAAAGCGAATTTCGCCGAGTTCCCGGCGCCGGCGGCCCCTTTGATGCAGCGGCTTGTTTACACTAACCTAACTGAGAAACAAGTCATTTCAGCGGCGTCTGTGTTGTCCTTTGATCACGCCGCCGCCGGTTTTTTTGCTGACGCTGCCGAATTACGTCCATCCCAATTCGTAGACTTACTTGTGGATGAGTGTTGATTTTTTTTAATTGGCGCATGCGTTTTATCAAGTTTTTGTTTGCGGTTTGTTTTAGTTTTTAATTAATGATGACAGTTCATAATGGCTGAGAGATAAAAAATATTTGGAGGTTAGTTTTTTGCTATTATCTTTAGGCAAAATGAAGCTGCGGTACTATTGGCGCCAGAGATCACCGGTTCATTCCTCGCCATTGTACCATTGGGCTTAGATGAAAGATTAAGGTACAATTTACTGTGGAAATTCTAAGTGAGAACCGTCTAGGTTTCCTTATCTCCACCAATTTGCCTGTCCATTTAAAAATTACGGTCAGGCGTGGTACCTCGTCTCGTAAGAAAGAACTTCCAGATGAAGGGACAAGAGAGCAGGGAAGATCGACACAGTTCTTTAGCACGAAACAACACCTATATTAATATTAATTCATGATACAATTAATAACATTTGAACATATTAATGTATGTTATGAAAATTAAAATCAGCAAAAATAGACGCCGTAAAAAAAAAGAATTCCAAACAGCACATCGCAGTACAAACTTTACGAAAGCTCTTGTAACTATCACTTAAAAAAGCGTTAGCATCCATACGAGCCGGATCATTGAGACGCGACACCCCAGCTGCCATTCGTTCGAAATAAAAACATGAAACACTTACGCATCAAAGACGCAATTAGGACGAGAAAACGATATGACTTCAAAGCTATCGTTAGCGGGTCGTTTCGACCCCACCCGCGGTTAGGGTTAATAGTGTAGTATGTAATAGTTAGAATATTAATATCGATTAATTATATTTTTTTTACGTTTTTTTAAATGAAGGACGATGCGGTACCAGCCTTTAATGTGGGAGTACGCGTTTTTCCATATACCAAAAATTTATTACAAATGAGAACAATGTCCGTTACATAAAAAATACAAATGGCGGACTTAAGACTAATATCGTTCTCTGTCAGTCACCCATCAGGCAAAGCAGAGATCTAGTGGCGGGTTAATTGAAATTTAATTAATATAAATTTTATGTTTGATATTATTCTCATGTTTGATAAAAATATTAATTTGTCTTTACTTGGCAAACAATCTAGATTCATACACTATGACATCCACGTTAAGTACCTACTACACCAACATTAAATTTTTTTCTCAAAATGCAAACTTAAATTGCTATAGACGCTTGATGAATATAGAATTATTCAAGATTCTAAACTGTTTTTTATTACAAAAAGTTCTCGCACAAAATTCTTGTACACTTTGGTTTTTATCATTACCACGTTTCCGATGTATCAAGTCATAACATCGTGTACCTGTCATATTCCTTATAACTTGCGTGTCCATTAGCTAGCTATTATGATGTTCAACGAGAAAAAATGTTGCCAATATACACTGGGAAATAAAGCTGACAGAAGGAAGAACTTATCGATAAGTTATCGATAATCTATGTGAACTTTACTCAAAATTTTGAACAGTCCGTTGCAAAATTTCACATCTTATAGAAAGTTTTTGACCTTGATTACAAATAAAGTGCTCACGTTAATTATTAGTTACGACAATTATTATAATTTAATTATGACAAAAGTTTGACACCTAGCATCGTTTGACACCTTGCATCGTTTAGGTTTACTTTTCTAAATACATTCAAATTTATCAATATAATATTTTTTTTTTTGTAAAGTGACCGAGTAACGCAGGAGGTTTTTCGTGTGATCGCAGAATTAAAATAATATTTCAATTCGAGGTTGGTGGCGTGTCTTTTGGATTCGGTAATAAAAATAAGAAAATTTTCCCCAATTGCAGGTTACCAATGTTTGATCCCTTTCTTTTCTACTTATCAACCTAAATTCAGATTAGATACAGCGTGGGAATGTCAATATACTCGACCTGAGAATCTTCAACGTCGAACTAATGCTAAAATAAGTGTATAGGCTGTTAAAATGAGTGCCATTTTCTAATAAAGGTTAAGAATAAAAGCTTCGTTATTATCACAAACTGTTCCATAATCATTATCAATATCATCAAGTTAAAGACAAAATTATCGACTCCGGAGCAACACTACAGTTAAAATTAAGAATTCAACGTCATAGCTATTGCATTGCAAAATGTTGGCATGTGTTTCTTATCTTACAATTAGCATCAGGTATTTCATTTGATGCCCAGATAAGCCGTAGAAGGTGTATTTTAATATTCATTAAATGAAAAATATATTGTTCCATAATGATAATGTCAATTAAAACGCGAGATCATTAATATTTATATAAATGAAACAAAATACTAATAATTCTTAAGATCAATTATAGTTTCATTTGTCACGAGAACTAAGAAGTCATGGTTTGCCTTTAGCTTCCCACGACATGTTAAAAAATATATTCTCTCTCGCATCACCATCTTTTATTCAGGACATGTGTCCTAAAATGGTTTTTCTAGCATTACCAAAATAACAGAAGATGGAATTTTTTAAGTAATTTTTACGTTATAAATTATTTTATATTCTAAGACAATACACGAGTTAGGACTTTACGAACGACACAAATAGTTACACTAGAGAAAAGTTCCCTATCACTAATCTTATCGAGAGGGGTGGAATATAAGAGTCTGGGCAAACTCCAGTAGGTACTCTTCTTCACGCTGTTGCCGCTGGTTCTAAGGATTGCTGTGATGCAGCAAGTTTTTAGTCTTTCTTGTATGTAATTACCGCAAAATATCGTATGGTATTAGAAAGTAAAAAATATTTATTTATCAATTAAAAAAACCACATACAACAACAACAATAACAATATATATAAAAACCACATACCCAAAGATTGATAAATAAACAAATATTCATAAAATTTTATTACTGGCATTCTGACTATTGAAGTCTACATAAAGGTATGATTGGTCATAAAATTTCGACGGCATACCGCGAATGATTAATAATCATTAACATATTTTGTGGTGTGGATTCCTAAAGGCTTTCCAGCGGACATTTCCAAAATACCAAAGCGCCCGGCATGGGTGCGCGAAACCTGGAGGGTTGAAAAATGCTAAATGCCCCATAAAAATATCTCCCAGGGACAATTTTGACGTGACCAAATGTTATAAAGGGTTAAGGGGAAGCGTGGTTTGCGATAATTGTATTGTTTTGCCAAACAGTGATAAGATTAGGTAGTAATATAAATAAAAAAAAATTATGCAAATTCTGGGTGTTGTGACTTCACATTTTATGTCACAAATTAGTAACGTTACATTGATACCCATTGCAGGTGCTAGATGCAATTATTACAGGTATTATTTTCTTCTTTGGTTCTGGGATTGCAAATAAACCATTTTTTAATTCAACATGTAGGTTTTTATAATAGTTTGTGGAGCCAATCTAAACCGATGGTTTTTAGAGCCTTGAGGGACGCCAATATGTTATCCAATATTCTTTGTCGGTACAGACTTTAAATTCCTTGCCGATCTGTAGGAGTCTTCGTAATAGTAACTGTAAAAGGGTTTTTTTGTTTTACTGTATATGTCAATAGTCAAATTATTTATTCAGTTTAGGTATTTACATATCTTATGAATATCACATTATGCCAACCGTTTACTAGCTAAAGCTACAGCTACAGGAGCCCTTATTCTGAGAAGAACAAGCGAGAAACTCAGCAAGTTGATTCCTAATGTAAAATATTTGTTTTTTTTTTCAGATTTTACACTATGCATTTTCAAGGAAACAAATAAATTGTTATTGTCAACATTTTACACAAACCTTTACATGGAACATCTTCCATTACAAAACCGAGAAAAAAAGCTAGCTTCCCCTTAACTCGTCATTCCGAGAACATATTTACGACGGAGAGCTGTAATTATTATTAATACGAAATATGTTTCAATTGTTTATTCTTACTGTGAAAAATTCTTTACGAAATTACCCTTTGCCAATGCACAATCATAAAATATGGAAACTTCTTAGCATTCTACGACTAATATCAAAGTTTTTCAGAATTTTGTAAGGTTTGTAGTAAGAATGCTCAGTTTAAATGTAAGTAGAACAAAGAAACGACGAAATTAATAAAGAAATATATTTAAAAACCTTATTCAGGAATCGGTAGCCGGACGGGACGGACGAGGCACTATTCGTTTGAGAGGCCGCGGAACTCGCGGGTTCGATTCCACCGCCTGTACCACTGAGTTTGGGTAAAACTTATGTACAGTTCATTGTGAATATCGTTTGCCTCACATTGTGCCACATGGCAACAGGCTCGCCACCTGTTACATGGGGATCTAACATATCTGGCGAAATGTGTGTTTAACACCTCTGCCTACCCCTTCAGAGGAAAAGGCGTGATGATATGTTATATTATGGTTATAAATACCAGAGAACGTGTGCAGTCACTGATTGGTGAAGCGCGGACAAGGGCAGTGGACTGCTTTTGCGGTGCTTTTGCCTAGCCTCTGAGTAACCCTTAGAGGATAATAGTCGTGATAATATGTATGAATGTAAATCCCAAAAAAAGTCGTAAACCTTTGAAATTAATTTAGGTATATGAAAATGAATAATTTAAAGTTAAGTCTAAACCGAGTTAATTCAAGAAAGTCAACAATATGCTACATATATATGGAAAAAATGGAAAGAAAAGCAAACTGGAACATGTGTCATGCAATGCAAAGGAACATTATGAACTCAAATTATAAGTATCCTTCATTTGTTTTTTATTTGTTTTAAGGGACAACTGACAATTGATTGACAGCCAGTGGCACAAATTATTTTATTTCTGTACTTTGTACTTTTTGTAGACTCTATAATTATTAAGGTAGTAAAGTGAATACAATTAACATAAATTATGTGTTACATTTGCTTTCCTTATAACACTTTTTTGCCGGAATGTTAGCATAAATAAACACTGTATACATTATCTTAAAACATTATCACAAAATAACTACTTGCGTTATAAGAACTTATAATTTATTCACGCAAAACCCATAAACATTCAAAAGCGCTGCACTCAAAAACTACCGCATTTCGGAAACAAATTCCCAACCACAATTACAGTAAAAAACAATAATGTACACATAATGACGTACATTACTACATATCTCGCCAAATAAAGACTGAATAATTCACAGTTCACGCTCGCTTTAATGACAGCAAAATTACAAGAAAACACACGCATGGTTTTGAACACATATGGTAGCCACGGACCTATATAAATTAATAATTAAAAAAGCAATACAAGAAGTTATGGAGCGACATTCTGGGCAATTAATTTCTTGCCAACGAATGGCATGTTCGCGGGCGCAGACGCTAGTGGCCTGCCAATTACTTGGCAGGTTTAAGACTTTTAAATTTTAATAAAGTTAATTACGATCGGCTTTGTGTCACGACTTGAGGAGTTAATTCTCAATGGAAAGGGATACATGACCTCATTTAAGTAATTTAAAACTTAATTTGTATTAATTGTCACCCAATATTATCTACCTAATTCTGCTAGTGTTCAACACATTAATTTTTATTATTTTTTACTCAAAACAGTTGGAAATAAACAGAATTGCTTTTCCGATTGCACTATACAAGGCAAAGTAGCCATACTTTGCCTTGTACCAAATGTACCTGATAACTTTATGAGTTGTACCTGATAACTTTATGAGTTACACCTGTCTGAGACTCCTACAGACATGAGAGTATATTGTAAACTTGATGAATAAGAAGTTAGGTCGCAATCCCAATAAATTCATTGTTTGTCTTTTAACCGGAGTACTGGAAAATAAGTCGTCTAGTTAAAATTAATAAATTTAATATTGCAAGACCTTATGGAGCACGTTCGGAAAATTCTTAAAGAGTTAAATTGTATCCTTCCTCTAGTTGATAAAAAATAAACATTGAGCAGTTAATTAAAATCGCATTATATGGCGATACAAGCTATAGTCCATGGCAAGAGCCAGCTGTACACATACTTTCTTTTTTAATTATACTACTGAACAATTTTCAATGCAAATTTGTAGATCGATTGAGATAAGCTCAATTGAAACGTTCGTCGAGATAAAAAGTTGGATTCGAGTTCTTCTGGTACTTTTAGAGCCTTGTATAATTTCGAATGCAGTAAGATCTAAATGTTCCTTACAATAAACATGACTACCACGAGGACTTAATTTATTTATTTTATTTTAATGACGTGTAAAATAACTTTTCATTTGTCTGTAAAGAGGGATTAATTTTGTATCCGTTTTGTATAATTTATATAATTTATTTTGCGTTTATTTACGTCCAGGTCAAACTACACTCGTCTTCATCTCTCTGTTAAAATAAAGCAGACTTTTTGCGCAAACATTTTTACATATGTCATGTACTATGTCTCTCTCACTTCTGTCCCTCGTCACCGCTTCCGCATCCGCTTCTCTTCTTGTCATGGCCAGAAGCTTTCAACTGGTCTTAAGTTGAACAGATTTTTTTTTATGTAAGAGGGGGCGAACGGGCCCACGGCTCACCTGATAGTAAATGATCACGGCTGCCCAAAGACATTTACAACGCCAAAAGAATTGCAGATGCGCTGCCACCGTCAGCAGAATTATGCTCTCTTTTTAATAAGAGTGCCTTTCCACCAAAGCTATCCTGTGTGTAAGGAAAAATAGACCACCATTTAGCGAAACACGTGAAACGAAGGAATCATGTTGGTCCATTTTTCCTCGCCACAGCATAGCTACTATATAGTGGAGAGGCACCCTTATGGTATTAAAGATATACCAATTTCAACGAAAGCACGTCCAGTAAAACACAGGACGTCAAATTCCGGAGACAAGCAAATACTCGGACTCCTGCTGATAATTCCGTAAACAGCCTTTTTGTCCCGGTACTTCCTCAACAAGTAAACTTACACAATCCGAAGATTCTACTGCGAATTCATTAGCACAGGGTCACCTGCTGGGCTACGAATCCGCTACCCCGCGAATTCTTCAGGTAAGTGCCCAAGACTAATTGCAGGAATTCCTGGACTCTTGTTCTGATAATTGTGGTTTATGCAATCAATTCGTGATGGAGGTGAAAAAACTGCCTAAGTAATCTTCTATGGTGTTATAAGACGAATTCAAGGCGCCAACACAACAGAGAACATGTTGAAATGCAAAAATATAGTTGTCATCTTATGGAAGAATAAGATTTTACAATATTGATTTTGGTAATATTTTTACAGTTTGCAGTTTACAATTCTAATTCTAAGCGAATCTCTCTCAAAATAAATCTATACGACAAATGACATCCTCTACTTTCAAGCATAAATGCGTAACTGCCTACCTAGTGTTTTTTTAAGAAATAGGAATTCCATTCTCACTTATGCTCCTTAATAGTAGAATTAATTGATGCTTGAAGAAAAATCTTTGATAATAGTAAATATAAATGAAGAATGCCTTATGCGACCAACAAATTGTCTTAACTGTATAATTTTACGAGTGAAATATATTACCTATGAAATTGGTGTTTTGTATGGAGATTTTGGGGATGTCTGCATTTTACATACTAACATGTTATCAGTTTTCTTCACAACGACAAATCCAGAGATAATAATATTTGGCATGTATCATTAGACAAGCTTTAGCAATATGTGTGTGAACACGATTGATAAAAATTATTTATCGTTTTTATGTTAATGCAAATCAAATTATGTATTCGGGAGGCAGTTAAAAATAATTGTCTTTGTGTCTAATTTTAACACAATTAAACTTACAAAAAATTATCAATTTAAATAATACGAGCTCAAATATATGGTCTATTTTTAGAAGAGGCAATTATTTTATAAGAATGTTCTGAAACTTAACAGTTATGGACAAATTGCTAAGACAGAATAAAAACACCAATTTCATAGGTAAGGACCCAATATTTATATATATTCAGGATATTTGTATGTATTTATCTGTTAAATATATTTGTTCGTCATCTAGTATCCGTAACACAAGCAGCATTTAGTTGCTTAAAATGGGACTAGTTGATACGTGTGAATGTCTGAGGATATTTATTTATTGCAGTTCATATTCCTCATATGCATCGGCATGTATTGCAAGATGTAAATTTATAAGCCCCTTTGAGACTGATATAAATTCTGAATAATTATGTTCTTACAAACACAACATCGGTGTCTATAAGAAGGTGTTCTTAGATAGAGCTCGGTGGCGTAGTGATCAGTACGCTTTGGCTTTCGATCAAAAACAACACGTTACCTTCGCCACGGTCAGGCCGTGGTGTGTTACCAAAAATTTGTGATCTCGAGCTCCTGCGTGCTTCGGAAGTGTAGTGTTTAACTCAATAAATATAATGCACGTCACAGTCGGAGGAGGAGTCTGTGACTGATGCTCGGTACGAGTAGACGTGCACTTACACTATGGTCGATTTAATACCTGCCATCTGGTGTTTCATTTAGTGTTATCAATCTGTGGAATGCCAAAGGAAGACAGGTTAAGCCGTTGGTCCCGGTCACTCTTGCAACCATTTCTACCCACCTACCCGCATTGGGTCAGCGTGGTGGTGTTACGGCCCATACTCCTCATGTGTTTCTCCATGAGGAACGCCTGTGCCCAGCAGTGGGTCGTATTTAGGCTGAGGACAGCGACCATGTAGTAATAGAATCAAGGCCCGTATTACAGAACCAAACTCAAGCGTAGATCTCTGCTTGAGCGCAGTTAAAAAGGGATGGCGCTATGTGGGATCTATAGCGCCATCCCTCTCTATCCGTGCTCAAGCAGAGATCTACGCTTGAGTTTGGTTCTGTAATACGGGCCTAAATCTAGAAACTTCAAACATTGCCACGACATAAATAAAATACATTTTATTTTTTCCATTAGATTGAATGACGTTTAAGTCTTGCAGTCTATGCCTTGAACATTACTAAGCGGTATGTGTGAATTGGCTATTAAAATAGCTAGACAGGTGGTATTTCCTAAGCACGCTTACATGGTTGACGATAATGAATTTATTCGCATTAAATTTTTTGTTAGTGTGTCGGAATGCCAGTTTTTACCGTTTCTGGAGAACTGGCGACCCTGTGACATGGTCAGTTTCATCTAGTATAAACTAGAATATAGCTTATAACGAAGGTAATTTGAAAAGAATAGGATGTAATTATAATAATTTTGAAATTCTTCTGAAGAGATCGTTGCTTGGTGCCTAAAGAAGATGCCACTATGTCTATTCTATTATATTTTTACAAAAGAAAAATTTTTGTAGTTAGTATGTCGGCTCTTTTTATATTTTTTCTGTATTTAACCGGGTTATCGTATCACACGTAGTTTTAATGTTTACAACAAAAGTGAGATTGAATTATATTTCAGTTTATAGTAGGTATATTAAGTTTAAAAGTATACTTCTGAGCATTTGTTTTCACAACACAATGACAATGGTATATATTAAAAATCACGTAATTATGACCAATATTTTACTATTAAATACTTATACAAGCTATGCCCGTGACGTCGTTTGCGTGGCAATTGATTTAATGCCGATACAAGTTTACGAAAAGTTTTTGTGTGTTTATTAACACTGCATTGTTTTTTTTACAAAGTGCTCAACATTACATTCCTACCTCTTATTAGCAAAACGTTGATTGTTAATAGTTGAACAAAAACCTCTAATTATTAACATAATTAAAATAATATTTCTTGTCAGTGTCATCAGATTAATTGCTGTCATGGTGATAAATCTCTGTCGTTGTATCATTATTTTACAATGCCGAGAAATTTCAAAATTCGAATTAAAATTACATTTTGACGGTATATGTCACATAATACTCGGTCGAGAAGATATTTATACCCAGGGTTACCTACACCCGCGCGGTACCCGTTCCCATGGGAATATCGGGATAAAAAGTAGCCTATGTCCTTCCTCAGGCTCTAGACTATCTGTGTACTACAATTGA
This sequence comes from Parapoynx stratiotata, assembly GCA_910589355.1. NCBI lineage: Eukaryota > Metazoa > Arthropoda > Insecta > Lepidoptera > Crambidae > Parapoynx > Parapoynx stratiotata. The sequence continues at coordinate 17,077,296 of OU342464.1, forward strand.
ATGGGTTCAGTAGTTTTGACATGAAAGCAAGACAGACAAACAGACAGAATTACTTTCGCATTTATAATATTGGTATGGATTTTATTACACACTTTAAAAAATCTCATGTTTGCTCAATTTTAAGGAAATAATAATAATGAGTCCTAACGTATTTCTGTAAAAAAATCACTTTAAAAAATCTTACTGTACTTTATTTCAGCTCAAATCAGGATTGTCGTTTTATTTATTGCATTACAAAGAAGAGAGCTCAGTTGTCCGAGTGTATTATGTAACATCGTCAGATTTGTCCGAGACATGTTGTTCCGTCCGCGATAAATCTCGCTATTCGCGCTATAAATATTGCTATAATCGCTCGACACTCGCTTTGTCGAGATACTTACACACTGCGACTGAGGACTGGCAACTTTACAAAGTAACTGAATTTAGATTTTGTTGTCACAGCCTTAAGGAGTTCACAGTCAGAGCTATAATTTACATTACTGTATATTTAGACGACCTCCGTGGTCGAGTGGTCTGTATGCCGGTCTCAAGGCGTCGCCATCTCGAGAGGTTCTGGGTTCGATCCCCGGTGGGGGCAAATGTTTGGGTGATAAATAAATAAATAAATAAATTAACTAACTTTTTATTAAATAAATAATAAACGCAACACAAGCAGCATTTGTTGCTTAAAATGGGGCTAGTTGATAGGTGTGAATGTTTGAAGATATTTATTTATTATAGCACAAAACATCTGTATACATTTTGTTACATCTACACATATAATAAAACTGTAGAGGTAGAATGTCTGCACATAGAAAGAAAATGCTTAAAATCAAGTGAGGGGATGTAAAAAGAGGGAAAATGCCAACAATTTTCTGTCTGTCTGTATCTCCTAAATGGCTGGGCCGATTTCAATAAAATTTTGCATGGTGATACCATATATCCCTGGTTAACATCTTAGATCCTACATTTTATTTCGGGAAATCAAAGGGTTCCCGCAGGATAGTTAAAAAACTAGTAACCGCGGATGAAGTCGCAAAATGTAGTCTTTCCATAAAAGTCATCTGGTGACCACACGCCAGCTATAATGTATATTTTTACATTTTCGTATCTTATGCTATTACAATTGGAAGCTATGCTATATCTTATGCTATGGCAATTGGAAGCCAATTGGAAGCATCTCGAGATGTCTTTCTATTCTTCTTTCTCAGGCTATATACGTCCCACGGCTGGGCACATGTCTTCCTCGTGGAAACAAACATGAGGGCTATGGGCGGTAACACCACCACGCTGGCCCAATCTGGTTGGTGGGTAGAAACGGTTGCAACAGCCACCGGGACCAATGGCTTAACCTGCCTTCCGAAGCACGGAGGAGTTCGAGATCACGAAGTTTTGGTCACCCATCCACGGCTTGACCATGACAAAGGTAGCTTTGCTTCCGATATTGAAAGCCAAAGCGTACTGTTTAATAAACCACCGAGCCCGAGATGTAATTTTCATTAATTTATATTATAGCTGCCGTCTGTGAACTCTTTTAATTTGAGCACTAGCTTTTCGACGCAGAGAAAGTCGAGGAGAAACCACAGAGAAGTCAAAATGTGGATTGATGGCGTAATCAATGGCTTCTCTTAATCACAATAAAACTTATTGATTTATTGCGAACCAAGAGTTAATTAGTTGTTAAAAATATAAAAGAGTACTTCACTACTTATCCAAGATGGCGACTGGAACATGCAGTTTAATTATTATTTATCTTCTGAAGCACGGAGGAACTCTCACCTCATTGATAATTTTTTATCCATCCAAGGATCAACCGGTATCAGTATAACTGAATACTGCTTAATAGTTTTCTCAGATCAATTATATACACCGTTAGACGGTAATAAATTGTTTAATTAAATTTACAACAAACATAATTAATAAAAACTTTAAAAAACAAGTTTTTCTCATCAGTTCAAAAAACAATACACACAGACGCCAACTCCGAAAATATTTTTACGTTCCACGGCTCGTTAAACATTGGCTGTCGTGTCCATAAAAGAACATTAAGTTTAAATTATGATTCTATGTTAGCAATGTCATTAGTAAGTGTCATATTTTTTGCGGAAAATGTTAAAGGGTCGCCGCTAAGAATAATTTATTAGGCAATTACTATTGGGAACTTATTAGCGAATTTAGCAGCTTTCTAGTAATTAACATTATTTATTAATGGTGCTGTACACGCATATGACGTGAACTTCGGTTGAAATATGACAATTTAAAATGGAAATTTGTTTAGAGTTAATTGGCTCCTTGTGCTTTGAACTGCCAATTTTGTTTCATTGGATTGTTATGTTATTTATTGCATTTAATTAGACATTATTTATTACTAACAAAATGCAAACGTCTTATTTATTAGCAGAGCGCCATTAATTAATATTTAAAGTAGCTGCAAAGAAAAATAATTTTATTAATGTCAATTAAATATTTTCTTTAGTAACTTATTCTATGACACTGACATTTTATTCACGGGTCTCGACTGCTTTTAGGCTTACTTAAGTATCTAAAGACGAATTTTAATTAATGAATATTAAAAATAAATAGGTATAATTTTATTGACTCAGCTTTTTGTCCGTGAAATCCGTACGTCTCAATCATAATGGGCATAGCTTAAGGCGCGCCAGAGGCGACACTCGATCGCGTAATTTATCGCGCGGCGATAAAATTATAATCGTTATTTACGACATGTCGACCGTGTACTTGCATTATTCATCCGCTCTCGTTGCATCGGCACGATTTACGGAGTATTGTGGCGGTCTCAGCAGCTTAACGATTGGTTTTACCGACCTTTTGTTACTAGAAATCGGTGACGACTGCACTTAATTAATTTGTTGCGGAATGTGATGAAGGCATTTAACTTAGCCGAGCTCAGAAGCTGCGATTTAAATGATGGTATTTAACGTTGTGAGAATAATTACAGTGTTAAGTCACTTAAGTTGTGTACTGGCATTATGACAGGTAGTAATGATAGGGAGACCCGTGTGGTATGACAGGAATTAAATCAGATACAATTACAGCAATCTCAGGACTGCACGCTATCTCGATGAAGATGAAGGAACATTTTACTAATCTTCACTGTGGTCCATAAAGTATTAGGGGATCCATCACTTTTTCAAAATGTTTGTTTGTCAATAATTTTGTGCTCTTTGTTTTACACAAAAAAAAACTATCACAAATGATAAAAATCTATGTTTCATCTAAAACTGTAATTTATTCTTCCATTCTTTTATCAGAATTCACACATTGAATCCATCGTTACATTTACTGTCACTGGCGCTATATTATATTCGTTCAATCTGTTTTTTTAAACTTGAGTTTGGATAACACCAACCAAACCGACCAGAAAAACTCCTGCTCTCGTAGAGATGAATGATACTCGTAATATACAAGAGTATACTAGAGAAACGGTTAAATTGTCTTCCTCTAATATACTCTTACTTGGTCCTTTACATTCTAGTATGATTATGATAAATTTAATGAAAATGCTCCTCGTGTACTCAAGAGTCGTGGCTGAGACCCAGTAATTTATGTGATTTAGGCTTGTCGTGACCGTCGTCGTATCGCTGTATGTAAACGTTGTCTACATTTTATTGTCCAGGGAAAAATGCAAATTACTACCAATTTACACGTCTTTTGTTTGTTTTCCATCTTCATGTGAATGTTTAATTGATGATAGTGAGGTCAATGTCTTCCATTCTCTTTGTATCTAAAAGGTAATTCTTTCAATCCAGTAAGATCTACTTTCTTGATTCGTTTTCAATATTTTTTTTTCATTTCTCACTAGTTTCTACGATTGTTCAACCTGTACACAGATCATCAAACAGATTTAGTTCAACATTTCCACTGTCTTACATTTCACTATTCTGTTGATTCTCTTAAACCGATCGTATTCAAGTATTTGCCAAACAAACCGCTTTGTTATGCCAGCTTAATGGCAGCAAACATCACTCATTTATTACTTGAAAGAAAACAAAATTCGCGCCAAAAATAAAATAAAACAATGGCGTCCTCGCCGCTAATTGTCCAACTAATTAACGAACACCTTTAGGCCATCAATCAAACAGCTGGCGAAGTGTAAAAAATTGGGGCCAAAAGAAATGATGGCGTACTTGCCCTCAGCCATTAAGGCGAAACCGTTTTGGTGAACAAATACGAAAGCGTCGCTGTAAGGCCGAAACATCGCTTCGTCTATAAGCTAACAGTTGACGATGATTGAACAAACCGAGCAATGTTTCCGTAAGCAGCTATAAAATCGTCCACGTAAAACTTTTCTGGAGTTACATTACACGGCAAGTTTGACAAGTCAAGTGACGGTATGGAAAGTGATGAATGGATAAGCTGTCCAAACCGTGACAAATGGACAGTCGCGGTTCTGAAGAAATGGGTTATGCAATGAGAAAATCGCCTGAAGTAATTTTGGACAGTGCCTAATTGACTTGTAACGAGTTATGACGGTAAAGGTGAAACTGGTTTTGCAAGTCGGCATATAAGAAGTTATTGTATGAAATAAAGTGCAGCACTTATGGCAAAAAGCCCGCCAATTTGAGACTTGTCCTGCCTTGGCACTTTAAGAGTGATTCTGTTTCCTTAAGCGAATAATGACACTCATTCCCTAGACATTTTAAATCATTATCTCGTGTTTTGAATACATTAATGCTTAAACAAGGTGACAATTGAGTTTAATTTGGATGGAGGTGATATATTACTTCGAAATATAATGCAAACATTACCAAATGCATTAACAATAATCGTCAACCATCAGAGCTTTCCTATAGTAATTATTCATATGTAAATGTTTGCTAAATATTAAAGTGAATTAAAACATGATTGATAAATAGCTTCAAAACGTATGAATCTTCTATTGTCACTCATAAGCATAATGAATTTTCTATAAAACTACCATCGTCAAATACCAGTTCAGTAATTATTTAAATTTTTATGGATAATCTAATCCAATATTGTATAACTTTTAAAGCAAAAAAATATAGGTTTATAAATGAAGAAGCAAGTTTAATTCAATAATCATTCATCACTCTGTTATTCAATAACCATCCATCGACTTTAATATTGTTCTTAGCAGAATTAACTACGCCCAGAAATCAGAATAAAAAGATAATGAAACATGCCAAAATTTAAATAGAGATAGAGCTAAATTAGAACAGAAAACTCATTAACAAAGATTCTTATATTGACAGTGTCACTGGTAATGTATTACCTAAAATAGTATCTGTAAATAGTGCAATTTAATGCGGAGTTGAACGTTAGGTAAGTAACACTAAAGATCCTATTCAATTCTTAAATTTCCATTACAATATTTAAATAAACGCAATTGTATAAAGAAAACCGTGCATTATGCAGTGCTGACCCAGACTAGGAAATGTCATTTAAATATATTTAAGGATGCAGATTGCTGACTGGGGCATCCATCACTGTCTGGCTCTGAGTGCTCCTGGGGAAACCATCATTTTTATAGAATAAGGTGCTTCCAGAGAAATTTATTATGCCAATTATCAATTATTACTGTAATACATAAATTTTGATAGTAATTTACAATTTAAATAATTAAGCCGAAAATTTGACACAAAATTACCTTATTATTTACTAATTATTCAAAATTATTTCATATTTGCTTATGTATTTTGTGGTCAAACAATTTTGGACACTACTGTGTGTGTACGTACGTCAGTATATGTATATTTATGTGTGTACGTATGTGTGGTGGCACAAACATTTAAAGAATTTATGTTAAAAAAAACCTACAAATAATATTATTATAAATAAACAATTACGTAGTTAATTGTGTGACAAAGGTTTTTGTGTTTGGTATGTTTATGTGGTTCAAATCGTTTGTTCTAATTATTTAATTACTATATTTAATTACTTCTTCTTACATTCGGTTAGATACATGAAAATAGTTACGTACGTGCCGAATATTATAACCTACTGTATAATGAAGAATAAATAAATTAAAAAGTTTATTTCCATTCCAAATTTTCACTTCCTTAAATATACCTTCACCGCCTCATAAAAATGCGTCGCTGATTCCATTAGCAACAAAACATGACGTGTCTGTATTTGACGGTAGCGAAGCAAGGTCATAAAAATTTATTCCATGTACAGTAAATTTATATGCAACTATGACCTGGACGTTCAAATGTTCAAATTATACGTGACTAAAGCTGCAAACAACTGCATATGATAAGTCTGAGGACATTAATCAAGCTTCTGTCGCTGGGACATCGATTTCGGTGTTGTGTATAAATGATGCAACAGCTTTTTATTTAGGTGCTTCTGAGACAACTCTTGGTATAATATTACGATCAATAAGACCAAGGATTGGTATTAGAGGGGACTATTGTATAACTACTTTTATCTCGCTTTTATTTATTCGAGGAAATTTGTTATCTGTCTGTTTTTGCGTGATTTTGTTCTTTATTCATAAAATTCAGGTGTCTGGTTTATGTATGTTCAATTTTTGCAATTAAAGGGTCTTGTACCATATCTTTGCCATAGTGGGCAGTCGTGTATTTATGGCATAGTGATATAGAAAGCTGGTCGAGGATCAGAAGCACGTATTTTTTGTATTGTTTTATTAGAAACAGGACACAGAACGTTTTTATACTCCTACGCAAACAACATTGTAAGCAAAGATATTTATTTTAAAAGAAATAAAATAACTTATCGTTTTGTTTTGCCATGATTTCAGCCGCAATTTCGTTTACCGCTAGATTATTCTTTCAATAATCTCTTAATTTTATCCAGCAGTTCAAAATTTTCTATCCACAAATTTTAATGCACTTACAAAGTCCGCGAGTTATTTCAAATTCCGAAAAGAAATAAACTAGCATTTTAAATTCGCCAAACGTAAATTTTCCAAAAAGTTCACTAAAACCTGGAACCTTTAAATTTACTTATAACAGCCGGTTGCTATGACCGAAATATCCCGCGTTCACTCCAGCAAATGCATTGTATTCAGCTCCTGAATCATGCATAAGATTTGCTGCCCATAAATTTGCTACTGCTCCAACTTTTTCGTCTACATTTTTTGGACTTGTAATAAAATCAACATAGTCATCCACATTTATTGAGTCGCAGATCTTATAAGTAAGTGTGTCCCAACCGGTGTCCACATTATACTTGGCAGTGACACTAAGAAGTGCAATGTCTGGGTCATTTGTCAACGACACATTAAAATTTCATGTATCGATTTGAGGGTATTGTCAGCCGCATAAATAAATTCATTGCTATGTCTGGGGCGTAATGTTCATATTAGTATGCGTTCTTTGAATTATAATTTGAGGCGATTTAGATCTGTCGCTCTTGCTTCTAAACATCCTTATATTGGGTCCTTACCTATGAAATTGGTGTTTTTATTCTGTCTTAGCAATTTGTCCGTAACTATTAAGTTTCAGAACATTCTTATAAAATAATTACCTCTTCTAAAAATAGACCATATATTTGAGCTCGTATTATTTAAATTGATAATTTTTTGTAAGTTTAATTGTGTTAAAATTAGACACAAAGACAATTATTTTTAACTGCCCCCCGAATACATCATTTGATTTGCATTAACATAAAAACGATGAATAATTTTTATCAAGCGTGTTCACACACATATTGCTAAAGCTTGTCTAATGATACATGCCAAATATTATTATCTCTGGATTTGTCGTTGTGAAGAAAACTGATAAAATGTTAGTATGTAAAATGCAGACATCCCCAAAATCTCCATACAAAACACCAATTTCATTGGTAAGGACCTAATATTTAATTTTTTCTACAGTTGTTAGCGTCAATTTCAGGGATTTTCTCATTTGATGGGAGTGTTTAGAGTAATTAATAATTGTATTATGGGTACAATAATGAACAAATCATTCAAATTCAAATAGTTTTATTGCATAAATATAGGTACAATCAATCAATCATTAATAATTGTTGCATAGTCGTGTGAATGGAAATTCGTATTTGAATATTACAAATAATTATTTGAGTCCTGAAGATGCAGGCATAATGAATGCAACACGTATTATTTTTGCATTAATTATAAATGTTCGTAAAGTGGTTACTGGACACAATGTTTTAAATATGGAATTATATAATTAATATATTTTTTTATACGTTGTATATACAGATTTATATTTTTATTCAATTTATTATGTTAAAAATAATTTCCTATTATTTAATATATATAGTGGATGATGAGTTTAACAGTATAATAAACTATAATTATAGTAAATAATTATTTAAAGTAGACTCGCTAGCACATACTCTCTTTGCTCTTATACAAACAAAAAACCATATAACCCAGTTTTATCTTAAATGTGATCTTGAACACGCCTATTTAAAAATGCATCACAAAGAAAACCTGATGCGTTTGAAAACTTACTGAAGTTTCGTGAAGTCGTGTGTTATGTCGTTAATACTTTCGATTAACGATTATTATCATTGATTACAGAATGCGATTAACAGGAGATCCTGAAAAACCGCTCATACCACCTAATGAGGATAATGGCAGCAATAAAAATTTACGTTAAGCACGATTGCGATTAAGAACTTTTTGCTTACAACCCGTAATAGGCAAAATTGATCGGGAAGATTAATTATACGTAATTAAGAGCGAATTTTACATTTTACTTTCTGGTTTTCGTCGAACCGCTTGATGTTAGATCCACATCACGTACTTTACTTTCTCAGACTTTTCTTGTTCTTCTGTTTTTTTCAGTTTCTGGTAAAATAACAGTACCGTGAATATTACCATTTTATTTGAATGCTGAAGTTTTTGCTTGTACATCTTCACATAGTCTTATTCAAGTTTAACTTGTTGTAGTAGCAAATTATGGTAATAGATAACCTGCTATGTTTTCATCTGTTTATTTTAGAGTTTGGTGTAAGGAGTGTCTACCTACAAAGTAGGATTTGCTTTGATTATAAATAGTATAAAAATGGTTGATATTATCTTAAATTAAATGCTTGACTTTTGAACCTTTTAAAATCCAGAATGTTGTCTGCCAGACTTTTCATTTCAATGTTACCTTTTTCAATTTGCTGAACATGCGTTGCAATAACATCATCTGTCATATTTCTATATTAAGTTTTAGAAACAATATAGATGTCATCACAATCCTCACCATTATAAGTATTTTGGTCCAGTACTATTAACGAAATTTCACTACCACTGTCGAAGCTTGAACCATCACCACTGAGCTCTAAATAATAAACTAAATGTTTTTATATCCGAAAGTTGCTACTCCATTAGGAATGCAAGAGACCGAAAAGTCATTCTTTATCACAATTGACAGTATTCTCTCTAAGTGGCCGTTGCCGAGGCGATTCCTACGATAATCTTTATTAATATCGAGCTTAAACATCTCTGTCTGTGTGAATGAATTTTTCAAGTGCCTATTACGATGACATGGTAATCTTTTCTAAGGGATCTTTGACTGTCTCTGTGATGTTTTTATTTAATTACTATACATATACATAATCTCATATTAAATTAAGTACACAAATAATGCTGAGGGTGTATGTGGAGCCAGTGAAAGAAAGAAAATTATTTGCTTTCTTTTACTGGCTCGTTATGAAAGACAAATACTCAAAGAGTGTATGTTAATTACCTACGCGTTAAGATCTGTGACGTTTAATAGGACTAGACAGAATTGGAGATAATAAAAAGAAAAGTATAAATCATCGAGGAAGTTTTGAAAGAAGTCCTTAGTGGACCGTTCAGGGCTGAAAACATGATGTTGATATCACTAAAATAAGACATACGTGCGAAGAGAAATGCTAACATGAAAAATGAAAACAAGGCACTTCTTTAAAATATTTTTAATTTTGCTATCCCCTATAGTTAACATTTCGTGCGTCAAAAGGAAACCCTTTACAGGTTGGAACTTCTTGATCTTGTCGAGAAAGAAATCACCGGAGTTAAGTTGCTTTAGGAAACAAGCAAATCCGTTGCGGCGCACTTACTTTCAACTGATCTTAGAAGTTTTATGGTAATTCCTCTTTAGTAGGTACGTAATATGATCTTTTACGTTCTTCTCTTAACGATCCGAGGATCGTTACTTCATAATTTACTGTTATTGGCAAGTCTAAAGATTGGGGTTTAATTTGTAATATTGTCGTTTTATAAGGTCATTTGCACGTTTAATTTTTAAAAATTTTCAATGTAATATTCTTCTTTGTTATTGGTTTTCAATAAGATGACATAGCCTATGCGATTATTACCCATTAAGTAGCAGTGAGTAAGACTTTAATAGATTTATTACCAGCCTTCGCAGTAGCAACCGGGACCAACGGCTTAACGTGTCTTCCAAAGAACGTAGCAACAAAGTTTCAGTCAAGATCACAAAGTTTTGGTGACCCATCCCCGGACTGACCATGGCGAAAGTAGCCTTGGTTTCAAAATGGAAAGCCACGGCGTGCAAACCACTGCGCTTCGAGCTTCTCCTCTGAGCCTTTCCTAATCTGCCCCATTTCAACTTCGGCTTCTCGTAATCAGCATCTCCCAGCAGCTCCTTCTAAATCATAACTCTATCGCGACGGAGGGCGTCCTACTCTATGATTACCGATGTTAAGTCGCGGTCTTCACTCAAGAACTTTATATTTTGAAATATAGGATTAAGATTAGTAAGACAGGTAACAATCGTAAAAACAAACACAGACAAAATAATGTATCTAATTTGAAAATCGTGGTTGCGGCTTTCGAATGTTGTTTTTTATGTGGGTACTGAATTTTAAAGTGTATTCTAAAGTCGTGAGGATAGCGTCAATTAATTCAAACACGTTTAATTATACACGATTTTCCATAATTCGGAGGTACTTTCTTTATTGCGCTGTTAGCACGGTTGTCGTTCACGACTGAGGCCTGCTTCGAATAATAAATTACTCATCAAATTAAATTACAATCCCTTGTAAATTCATAAAATACATTAGAGATTACAATAAAACATTGACATTTACGACAGTCATTATACCCTCGTATAATAAATTGAACGTACTGAGGATAAATATTTTATTATTTTTCATAAATAGCATGCAATTTATTGAGTAGGAAAGGTTAATAAAACCACAGTTACCTTGAGAAACATGAATAAATAACACAATTATCTTCTCGTTTGTTTTTAAGTAAGTAAGAAAAGGGGGTGAACCAGGCAAAATAAAAGCCGAAGTCCGCCATATGTATTTGGTGTACATGAAAGCTTAAAGAAAAGATAAAGTAAAATTTATTTGCAAGAAACATGTTGTGCACATTGTGAACTTATAAGTAAAAAAATATAGAAAGTTTCAACATGTCCTGCCCATCAAGGCGTACAAATTTTACAAGGTATTTCAAAAAAGATAATACAGGTTCTAATTAATCATAATAAAAGAATGTCAACCTGTGTAAAATCAAAAATTAAAGAAAATATAATATAAATGTCAGTGTAATTAAAATATAATATTTATTGTCATGTTTTTTTTTTGAGAGTTCAACAATCGAAATGAGCATTCATAGTTTATCATTAATAAATTCATTTTTGTCATAATAACATTTAAATAAATAAACAAATGTACAAACATACATACATACAATCACGCCTACAATCCCCGAAGGGGTAGGCAGAGTCCAAGGAGCACTGTGTTCCTTAAGAGCACATTTAGCCATACAAAAATAGGGTTGGTCAGATGAAAAAATCATGAAAGAGTAGTAACAAGTGGCTAGCTCATCGCCTACACAATCACAGACCCAGTACCCAATACGCCCTTAGTCGCCTTTTACGACATGCTAGGCAAGAAAAGCAGTTGGTACATTCTTTTTGTGACCCGGACCAACACGTGACCAAGACGTGACGTGACAAATGTAAGGTAAGCAATATTTATTCCGCCGAGGATGTGGATGTTTTCGAAGGGTTTCTCCAACCTCGTCTGGCAGCAACACGCTTGTGGTTGGAGCGTCGTCTTCGTCGGACGAGGACTGAGAGTTGATCACACGTGTTAGCTCCAAAGGAATGTCGCTGGTTTCAAGTGGGTAGGTCCTGCACTTTGCGGGTAAACGCCTACGGAACCCTATGTCCTCCTAGTCATTGGGTGATAATGTTGTAGGTCATATTCCAGTGAAAAAAATGACAAGCAACATGAACCGGCAGTCTATAGTACGACGAATGCCATTTTCGCAACTGAGCTATCGCTGCCGTCCTATTTGAATCATATCTGTTTATCCATACTTCCATACTAATATTATAAATGTGAAAGTAACTTTGTCTGTCTGTCGGTCTGGCTTTCACGCCAAAACTACAGAATCGATTTAATCGAAATTTGTTACACAGATTACTAAAGCCTAAGAATATACTACATAGTCTGAAACGCAGGTGAAACCGCGGGAAGCCACTAGTAGGTTATACAATAAATGTAGGTACAAAACATATCTTTTATCGTAAAGTACCCCTATGTGTAACTTTAAATTCCAATCCAAGCATATTTGGCCTATGGTCATTGTTGCGAGCGTAATTAAGGACAGCTCTCGCAGGAATTTTAAATCTAGATTGAAAATACATTTAGTATTTTTTTTTTTACATTTTAGCCATAGTAAAAATTTAAAAAGTCGCTAAATTAGCTTCAATCTTAAAATAATTTTCTTGCAATTGCAAGTGGAGCTAAACGTTTATGTGCTTATATACCAAGGAATAGTGTTGTTCCATCGTACGTTTTATCGAATGTTTATCAAATATGCAAATAATTTAATAGACTTTTTATAGGTGACCAGTCGCAGTTTAAACATTAACACTAATGTATTCTGACGACAGGCATCGGGCCGGTTAAATGATCGTCGAATAATGACACTACCCGTTGATTTGCGCTTAATTGACCTTGTAATGTTATGTAATGCTTTTTTATTGAAGTACCTAAACGGCTTTTTGTATTTATGCGTTTTTTAAAGTACTAACGTAATGTCTTACCGAAATACTTACCCAAATGTTTAATAATAAAAAAAGTTGAGACAAAACCAAATTTTGCGATACGCAATTAAACGTGTAGAAAATTAATATGAAAGTCAATGGATTTATAGTATTTTATAGTGAGAAGAAATTGGTGAATATAGAAGTAAGAAAGGGAGGTGGTAAGAGAAGGAGGAAGGAGGTGAGAGAAGAAGATACTCAATACTTTATTGCTTTGCGCCAACAACAACATGCAACATGTTGCGCCAACACAGTCTGTGTAACAACGGTCTCGACTATAAAACATTTTACCATTAATATTCTCATAGTAACTCTACATAATTTTATCACCTTGAGTAATTCGGTGGTCAAACATTCCATCATCCAATCACAACGCGGACAAATACTCAGTTTATTGCACATGTTAATATTTATGACTTTCATTATTTATCGACGGTCGATTTTATTTGCAGATTTCATTATAAGATATTACTTGTCTTCTCGAGTGTTTTTGTGACTATTTTGCGCAGGAAATGGTTTTTATAGTAATAAGCGATGACATTCGATTATTAATTTATCGTCTCTCCTACTTTTTGTTGTATTAAAAATATTTTCCTGTGTTATTATTACTTAGGAATAGGTAGTTTGTCACGTTGTTAGAAAAATATTTTTTCTCGTCCCTTAATCAGAATTATGATTCATGTTTATACCTAACCAATATTTTTACCTTTCGCTTTTTCTTTAATGAAATATGATTTGCCACTTTCCAATGAGGAGCAGTACTGACTTTTTATCCCGATAGGTGGCGTAGGAGTAAGTGTACTTTCGTATTCTCTCTAATCTGTGGTACTTACTGTAGCTGTCATTGGAAAGTTTGAAATGTTTTGTAAACATCTTTAATTAAATTACTTTATTTCAAAATGACTCAGTGTTGTGCATTATCTTGAAAAAATGTAGGAGTCCATATATTTCCAAAGGATCCAATACGAAGAAAAAAGTGGGAAAATGCTTTGCGTATTAAAAATTTCAAGGCAAATAACACTGCGCGATTGTGTGCAGCACATTTTAAGGAAAGTGATTATTTTGGGAGGGGTATTCAAACATGTAAATAAGTAATAACCCTTCTACTACTGGTGTTGTACCGATGCAAAAATAATTTTAGCCACTGACGCATTTATCTTTTTAAGCTCACTTTGAAGCTCACGTAAAGATAAAAAGGAATACATTTTAAACGAATAATTTCGTAGAAAATGAATAAAAATCGCAACCACACACTTGACACTCGAAGTAAACAAGGCACAGTCACAGATTAAAAAGAAATGTCTAAAGACCAGTCGTCTAGAGCGCCATCTGCTCCGAGCTTTTAGTATTGCTCCTCATTACATTTCAGTAGAAACAAGAGTGTCTTTGGACTTAATTTTCTCTACAGATTTGAATCAGACTGTTGCGCCGGAGTTATGACGAAAAGGTTATTCCTAATTAGATAATAACAAATTTTATGTTGGTAATAAAACTATTGACGTTCTCAATTTTTTTATGGCTCGCCACAGACTAATTACATTTTAAATTATAATTTTGGTCGTTGAATTAAATTTTTTTGATGTTTTCATGTTCCCTCGCAAATGAATAATAAAGACATAAAATTTTATTATGTGTCTATGTCAATTCAAACAAATCAAACCAAAAAGGAATTAAAATGATATATGATGAAATGTGTCGGGGTTTTTTTATGTTCTGCTAATTAAAAGTTAGATAAAATCGCTACGTTTTTTGAAACCAAATGATGCCTAATATATCTTCTCCCACGCTGCTTGCTGCTGGAAAAATGTGGATTGGTGCGTAGAAACTATAGCATCGACCTTCGGAAGCACGGAGAAACTTCAGATAACAGTTAGGGTTTGGTCAAAAGAACCATCCAAAGAAAGGTTATGATTCAATCAATGACTAAAAAAATGATAAACTTTTGTGGAAATAAAATGTTCTTAATTTTTTATAAACATATTGGCTATAGGAAATTAAATAAAAATCATGTTCGACTTTTCAAATTGGACATAAAAACCAGAATAAATTAAAAGTAGATAACTATAAAAAGAGGTTTGATTTCCAATATTAGAGTTAAAATCCTATGAAATGTAAGGGCAGAAGGTACTCTCGCTTAGTTTTTTGCGAATCTAGCAAATTGAAAAAAAAACTTGGCTTAGTAATTCAGTTTGGTTTAATTTAATTTGTATACTATTAAGTATTTTGACCTATCCTAATTGTATATGCCTTCAAGTCTTATTTAATGTTGATTTGTTTGGATGCAACCGCCAAGCCATCTAGTTTCTTTTCACTTGATATTGTTAAATTATAGTTCATTGTTCATGGTATATTTTAACTTCTTCATTATCGAGTATCCATAATACAAGCTGCAAATGGTCCATAATTTCACCCTTGATACAATATGTACTTTTTAATCAAGTAATAAAGTGTAAACTGCTTTTTTAATAGTCTTAATATTGAGGCAAGTATCAATAGTGGGTTAATTGGTAAACAAGTAGCAATATCATTAAATATTAAGTAAATGCACGGATTCAGTTGAAAATGGCCTTCTTATGAAGTGACATGGTCTTAGAAGTTTTTCAGAATAATCTAAGAACTTTGCGCAATTTGCTGGATGCATCGCTTGGTTCTGCTTGTTTCTGTAATTATAATATCAGACACAATGAAAGTATCAAATGCTTTATGATTTCGTCTGTTTCTCTTTATCTACCATTCGCCAAACTTCATATTCTATTTAATTTTCACCATGCATCCTTCTTTTATTTTTGCTACCATTATCAATTTCTGTCAGACATACCGATTAGGCGACTGAATATTCACAATTCCACCTGTCCCTGACACACGAAGATGTGTTATTTGTTTACAATTCTAATTAACCACTTCGTAAAGAATCAAATATGTTTACACATCTTTCTCCCACCCATTAAAGTTTATTAATCACGCGACAAACCTATTTGAGCAGGTACAAACACATAAAACGTCGTGACACAACACCGCGTCGAAACAGGTCTCGCCCCGAATACTAATTAATGGTTTACGATTCTCGATTATCGTTGTGTCATTATCACAGATGCGGCATCTATTTGCATTTTATTGGTGATAAACTTTTACGATCGTGTCATGCGATGGTCGCATCGATTCTCAAATTGATATTTTATCGATACCTGTCGTTGGACGACACTAAACGAGATGACTTGACGTTTACGGCACACGAGTTTTATTTACAAACGGAGCCGCTCAATTTATATTTGGTTCAGTGTTATTGCCACCGTTTAATAGTGGAGCAGTTAGTAGATGGCGAGTTGAGAATTTTTCGTGGGATGCATATTACCAAAACAATTTATTCAAACCCCAGTTCAATATGTTTCTTTCGATCGCTGCTCTAATTTTACAATGATATTATCTAAGCATATTGAAAAGATCTTTCAATACTTGCGAATATGTAAACATTTGTTTTTAGAAATCTAAGATTTCTTTTTTTTTAAATCGTAGCAAACTACTCACCTCATATAGTCATCCAAATTTCTTGTGACTTGTGTTAGAAAGAAATGATGCATTTCATATTAAAGAAAATCGAAAATTTGCTTGAATATTGCAGATACTCTTTTAAAAACAAAGCACTAACTGACACGAACCAACAAGGCTAATAACAATACAAAATAGCCACAGCCACACAGCCTTCCAGAACAGGGAACCGCCTCAGGTGTCAGTTTTTAATAAAGCCCCAATCAGTCGGCCGCCGGATGCGGCGCCATGCCGCTTTCCGCGCCGGAAATGGAGCTCTTGTTTGCCAACGCCATCTAGCGATGCGCGGAAACGACTCTGTCGCCTCGAGCGCAAGAAGCCTGCAAATGAACTTTGCTGTACGTTTTTCTGTGCAATAAAGGGGCGTATTAAATCGTTTCAGTGTTAGGGTTGTCGATAGAAAGGGTTACGTAATGTGAAATGTAATTTGATTTAAGTTTTATATCTGAGGCTGTGCCGGTGAAAACAGCCTTTTTTGTTTTTAGACTTAGGAGCTTTTCAGGTTTCTCTATCATTTTAAGCGCTTTCTAGGATTAGATTTTACCCTTAACACATTAGTGATGATGAAATCTGTCGCAGAATTGTGCACTTTTGAGTAGTCTGGTTAGTTTTTGCTTACCATATTTCGTACATTCAATTATTATTCGTGGTTGGTTTCGATTTCTTTGAATGTAGGTCTATTTATATCCAAAATAAGTAATCTAAAATTGGTAATTTCAATATGTTTAGAAGAAACAAAAGTCATTTAATATTATTATTATTATCTAAGAAAATAAAAAAGAATCAAAGCTGTCTTTGAATTCAAGTTGAAAAATCCTGGCTATATAAAGGTAAGAGCATATATTCTATCTTTCGCTGATGTCTCGTCTCTGCCATTGTTTTAGCTCGTTATTTTGGTGAATTACAGTAGTTTATTTTTGATTGATTAGTTTCTATTTTGTTTTATATAAGTTTGTTGCACCTCCATCTTCCCTTACTTTCTCATGGATATTTTTCCTCTCCATCCTAAGGTTGAGATCGCTCTATGCGATAAGGCCGCTCATTGTACAACACACAGACACACACAGAGGTTTATATTAGGTCCTTACCAATGAAATTGGTGTTTTGTATGGAGATTTTGGGGAATTCTGCTTTTTCCATACTAACATTTTATCAGTTTTCTTCACAACGACAAATCCAGAGATAATAATATTTGGCATGTATCATTAGACAAGCTTTAGCAATATGTGTGTGAACACGCTTGATAAAAATTATTCATCGTTTTTATGTTAATGCAAATCAAATGATGTATTCGGGAGGCAGTTAAAAATAATTGTCTTTGTGTCTAATTTTAACACAATTAAACTTACAAAAAATTATCAAATTAAATAATAATAGCTCAAATATATGGTCTATTTTTAGAAGAGGCAATTATTTTATAAGAATTTTCTGAAACTTAATAGTTACGGACAAATTGCTAAGACAGAATAAAAACACCAATTTCATAGGTAAGGACCCAATATTTACTTTTATGTACTTTGTTTTTGGGCAATAAAGTGTTAATCCATCTATCTATCCTTCTTAAAAGGTCGACAACGCACTTATGCTCGTGACTCCTATGATGTTGCGAGTATCAATGAGAGACGGCGGTAGTTTGCCCCTATCTCATAAAAAATTGAAATATCCAAAAGTCCAGTAGCCAGCCCTACCAAGTTTTATTTTTTCGTTCTGTGGTTTGCACTTTGTCGCCTTTGATGAGGTTTTGGTAAGTCCGGAGGGCGAACTGCTTTGTTTCAAATCGCTGTCTGGAAAAGGTACACTGTTGTTTTGCTTTATGAAGACGACTTTTTGGCCTTTCGCATTGCTTTATACCCTTTCCAATTTTGAACGGCCATTGTTTCTATTCGTTTTTCATATTGAATATTTTATTTATTTGAACTAATGATTATCGTACTATGGTTGTAAAAATTTAAGTTGTAAATGAGAAATTGTTAAAAGAATGTAATCAAAGATAGTGACAGTATATATATCCTGCTGTTTTTCTATTCTAATCTATATTTAACTACATATAAAGATCAGACTTTCGTTTGTATTTTTCCTCATATTTTTTAAATAGAACAATTTTGGTGGTGCTTGCCGTAGTGATCTCTCTCTCTTTCTCTCTCTCTCTGTGTGTGTATGTATATATTATATATTAATATATATTAATTTACTTTTTATAAGATATGTCCATGAGTAACATCATCATAACAGAGGTACTGCATTACCATCTTTAACAAGGCACTCTCCTTGGTGATTAACAACTTTGTGATCCTTAAAAACGCGGGCATGTCACCAAAAGCTCATTTATTTAAAAATAAAAAAGCTCAACTATAAAACTCCACGAATTGTGTGAGACAAGTATATATATCTTGAAAACTATATTTTGTGCCGATCGTAAAAGCGTGTTTTATCGCACGGTCACCGGCACTCCCGTGGGGACAGTTTGTGCGGTGTACAAATTGGGATATTGTAAAATATTTATACTGTGACACAGGCTTGAAGTCATCGAAGGAAGAATGTAAGGGGGTATTACTAAGACTCTTTTTTCTACACTCATGTTATAATGTTCTAATTAGGAACTCAGACTCGAACTCATAATGGCATACTTTTTAACACAGAAAATAAAAACGAAAATTAAAAAATGGAAACTGTAACATAATGTTCATTATGCAACAGGTTGGACTCATTATGCAACACTTATTTTTCTTAAAAACGCACAAAACTATGGCAAATATTTAGCAGACAACCAACAATAAATAAAATTAATATTTTTTTTTGTTTTATTTATTTGAATAATGAGTGTAGATAAAGTAGTGAATGTAGCACATAACTCGGTATTGAAACACTCGCGTGATACTATTAAAAACTCGTCAAGGATCGTTTTTGAAAACCACGCTCGTGTTTTAATAACCCATATTATGTGACAGTTACATAAACTACTGTAACAAGACTATTAACGACTGCATCATTTATAAATCTTATATATAATTGGATAAAAATAATTCATAAATTTGATAAGCCTTATATGTGACTTTTATGTGACAGTTACATAAACTACCATTATGATTTTCGCGTGTTAAGTATAATGCGAACTTCAAGCTTTTTACACTAAGTTCCGCCTAACGGTAAGTGGTAGATACAAACTCAAGAGAAAGTGTTAGGTTGTAAGCATTTGAAATGGTCTCCTGCTTCCACCATGTCATTAAAAATACTTATAGTTTATTAATGCGTCAAAGTCAGCATCAAAAGTTGATGACCATTGAATTACCTTGTCGAATTGAATGTCGAAGCAAATGACATGTCTTGTCTACAAAAATGTCGTACAAAAATAAATAAATAAAAATAAAAAATAAAAATAAAAATCATTTAATTCAGGCTTCATTCACCCATATACAAAAAATCATTAACATCAATTAAAATATTAAATTAAATTAAAATATTGAAAATAAAATCAAAATAAGAATATAAATAACATATTAAATTAAAATTGGAATAAACATTAAAACAGGTACATAAAATAATAAAATATAAAGATATCAAAAAAAAAATAAAAAAAAATGTGCCATAGTAGTAAGTGTTAAGCTACTTCTGTTGCTGACTGTTCCTAGTTTCCTACATGAAGCATTAGTATGTGCATATATTTTTCTGAGCATACGATCAATGAATTACGTACTTGTATACAATTATACACTTACAACAAGTTAAAATTTTTCGTAAAATTTTCTAAGTATTTCCTACCTGTTTATGCCACTACGTCCATACTAATATTATAAATGCAAAAGTAACTCGGTCTGTTTGTCTTGCTTTCACGTCAAAACTACTGAACCGATTTAATCAAAATTTGGTACATAGATAGTCTACAGCCTGAGAATGGACATAGGCTACTTTTTATCCCGATATTCCCATGGGAACGGGTACCGCGCGGGTGTAAGCGCGGTTATCTGCTCGTCCAAGTATTAAGTGGTATATTCCGTAGAATGTAATTTCATTTCTAATTTTAAAATTTGTAATCATGTTAAAATAATGATACGACAACAGATATTTACCATGACAGCCATTAATCAGAAGACACTGACAAGAAATGTTATTTTCATAATTTATTTCTTTTTTGGCTTAAGTTCATCTTTTAATAGTCAACATTTTACTAAATAAGAGGTAGGAATGTTATGTTCAGCATTTTGAAGAAAAACAATGCTGCAATTATAACAACAAAAATGTTTTGTCAACTTTTTCTGGCGCTCAATCAAAAGCTCTGCGAATGACGACGCGGGCACAGCTAGTGTTTACACGCTTCTATTTAATTTATAAAGCAGTGCTTAAATTTGAACGATCATATACAACCATAGGTACTATGTGAGTACAATCTGCAGAAACGGACAAGTTAAATCGATTCTGAAGTCGTTACGTCGATTTCTCTATCTTTGACCCCTAAAAATACTTTTATTGACTATCACATAAATTTTGATGTCTCGCATTATTGGGGGAGGAAATTCCGTATTTTAGAAGGCTACTTGCGTTATGAAACTCAAAAATTTCACTGGTGGTGAAAATGTCATTGGTAAAAATGATGAAAATTTCCGTTATGCAGGCACAACGAATATTATGAAATTTTGTTTTTTTTATTTAACTCTTCTGATTTGAACTAGTTTTTAAGTATAATTTTTGGATAATAAAAAATATGTGTATTTAATATAAATATTTGGGTTTGGACTTATTTTCCGGCTATGATTCAATAATAGTATTATTTTTTAAATAGTCCTCAACCTATATACGTCCCATTGCTGGGCACAAGCCTTCCTCATGGAAACAAACACATGAGGAGTATGGTCCGTAACACCACCACGCTGGCCCAATACGGGTTGGTGGGTAGAAACGGTTGCAATAGCAACCAGGACCAACAGCTTAACGTGACTTCTGAATCACGAAGGAGTTCAAGATCACAATGTTTCGGTCACCCATCCACGACCTGACCATGGTGAAGGGAGTTTTGTTTTCGATCGAAAGCCAAATACTTACCACTACGCCACCGAGCTCCTCCATTCTCCTCTGTTACTCGTCAATTCAAAATTAACAGAACTTTACTGCATTATATTAAAAACACAAAAAACCTATAATATTGGGCCCTTACCTATGAAATTGGTGTTTTTTTTCTCTTTTAGTATTTTGTCTGTAACTATTAAGATTCAGAGTATTCCTAAAAAATAATTACCTCGTCTAAAAAATAGACTATATTTTTGAGCTCTTTTGATTTGTTTTGATTATTTGTTGTAAGTTTAATTGTGTTAAAATTGGACACGGAGACAACTCTTTTTAAGTACCTCCCGAATACATCATTTTATTTGCATTCACTTAAAAACGATAAATAATTTTTATGAAGTGTGATATTACACATATTACTAAAGCTTGTCTAATGATAGATGCCAAATATTATTATCTTTGGATTTGTCTTTGTGAAGAAAACTGAAAAAATGTTAGTATGGAAAATGCAGAATTCCCCAAAATCTCCATACAAATTTCATAGGTAAGGACCTAATAAAACTATACAAGTCAAATTTTTACATTTACTTGAAACCGAAATATAATGGTAGTCGAGCAGTTTCTCTTGAATTACAAATGTCATTAGAACGTTCGGAAATAAATATGTAACTTTCTTTAGCGGCGCTTTTGACGTGGACATGTTAAAACGCGTTTGTCACTATATTCTGGGAAGGTCCTTCTAAGGGTGCGGGCAGAATGTTGAATGTATCAAAAGTAATCAAGAATTTGTTAAAATAAAAATGTCTGATATATCTTAGTTGCTCTTCGAAATAAAATCATAAATTTGAAATATTTAGGTTATTAATATATTAATCTACTCATCACAAAGCCAAATAGTCTAGAGTGTCAAAAAATTTTATCAAAAGAACAATGATTGTCCAGACTCGTAAGATTTAATCTAAATAAAAAATATTAACTGTGGCTAATCCATGCGCAAATTAGCTGCGATACAAACTAATATAATTATATAAAATATTTAGCTATAAACATTTAAAATATTTTTATCTAAAATATAAAATTATATTTGAAAACTACAAAATTAGTATAGCTGTGGCGTAATAACAAAATTAAATGACATGAATGTTATAAATATAAAAAAAATGTATATAAAATGTTCACACATTTTTCTTTGCCAGTGTGACCGCGTTCTATTTTCAAAAGTTTTCGATAAAATGTTTTGCAATCATCGGCTATTGGTTCCTCGCCGTCGGCCATAATCGGTAAACTTCGTGTCGTCTCGCTAAACTGTTACAAACGTGCCGATACTGTTGACAGAATGGTCCTTCGACGAAAAGGAAACGTCTTACATTTAAATCTGTATGGATTTTTGAAGTTAGCGTTATTTAAGTAATAAGATGCTTTGACGGCGGCTTTGGCTTCCATTTTAGACTTTGTTAGTAAATGGTTATTCTTCTGTAGCTGTGGAATAGTCATTTCTGGGCAGCTATGAAACACAACAGACTATTTTCTTTACAAGCTCTTTCTTTCTAATACTCCTGATATTTTCCACATTTTATTTGGTCGTCCTCAGCCTATATACGTCCTACTGCTGGGCCTTCCTCGTGGAAAAAAATATGAGGAGTATGGGCCGTAACACCACCATGCTGGCCCAGTGTGGGTTCTTTTTATTTGGTATCAGCATTGAATATGTACTCTCTTATGTATATCTATTACATCTATTATCTATTACAATTTGAATATCAGTCTCCATCTCCATCTGTTACATTGGAACTTAATCATAAGGTGAAATGTGAGTACATTTCTGCATATCCAAAGGGTTTGGTTATTCAGAGATACATACGAGATACGCGTAAAAGAAATTTTCAAGGACATTCAACTCCAACAAGCTTCTGTTGGTCAGTTTCCTCAAGAGATTTCTCTTAAGCAAACAATGTTTATTTCATAATGTTACGATAATTTGCATGAACAATTAGCGCCATTAACAATCACACACTCGTGCTTGTAATGTTAGACTTGCCAACAATTTGCCGTTTCAATTTGCGTAAGTTAACCGCTGGATGCTAAGTAAGGCGTGCTGCTCAGTGCTAAGCAAAAGCAGCGCTATGTCTATTATCTTTCTTTCGAGATCAAATGTTTCTTATTATCTGTCTGTCGAGATCAATGGTCTTATTGCAATTTTCAAGCACTTCCCGATATCCGATTGAGCTGGAATTTTGCATACAGGCTTGCTTCCGGTGACAATTTTCCCAAGGGACAAATTTTGGTGGCCACAGAAGACCAGCGTCGGATGTCTACGACACCTGACACATGCTGAGTAGCGCGCCATTTAGTGTCACAATTTTTTAAGTATTAAGCTTAGTACTAAGGTTGATTCATTGTCACTAATTAATTATTTTCTTTCTTTCAATACAATATTAAATAAAAATATATAAAAAAATAATTAAATAAATTCTAAAAAAAAACTTTAAAAAACCACGTTTTACTAATGGACTGAAAAGGGTGTTGAAGATAAAGGAAGTCTGATGAAGATATAGTGTAGAGAAAGTAAAAAAACTGGTCTTGGTGTAAAATTGAAGTATGTTCAAAATATCAAAAAACAAAATCTTTAAAAACTATGAAAAATTATAATCATCAAAAAGAATAAATATCTATAAAAGAGGTTGCTAGCTTCGGCAACAAAGGGAAAAATATTTTTTTTGGTTCTAAAGAATATTTTTGATAAAATACATGCTTAAATAATTTTTTTGCATTGCTTTCGGAACAGCCTTGTGAACTATAACGTTCCAATTAATAAGACAGTGGAATTGCATGTGTGTGATTTGCATTGAGTGATTAAACAAGTCTCTTGAAATGAAAATTTACAGTGATATTTTTATAAGCTTAATAAATATTTACAGAAAAACACTATTTAATGGTTATTCAAGATACCACAGTATTAAATATTAATATTCAAATAATAAGCATGTCTTATTTGTACTTCATATTTAATTAGACAACGTCAATCAATCAAAATGTAAAAAGGAATAGAGTTATAAACTATCTAAGGAGGTACACATAATATAGGTATACATCACACAGCTTCGCTGTTTTTGCTTGCTTTATAAGTGAAGAGCTCATTCTCTGGTTGGTAATTTATACTCAATTATAATACTTTCCAAGCTTTATAATTCCTAAATCCAATGTAAGTAGCAGCAATAGTTGTTACAGCTATCGCACCCATCGTCAATGGGACACAGTCCTAATAAAGGTACATGTTGAAATTCACTCAAGGCAGATGAGTGTGAATTGTTTATCGATGCGGTAATAGAATTGTAAATACGAAGATTTGAACACTCATTTTGTGTATGAAGTTTTTGCAGAGTCAATATCGTAGGTGATTAAAAAATAAGACGTCGATGAGTGGACATAATCCTATCGTCAATAGACTGACATCTATTATCATTATAATGTTTGTCTATTCTGGATTCCGTCAAAGATCTCAGCAATGATCGATCCTGTGCTACCAGGACGCCGATCGCGCAAAATAAGGACGTGTTTATCACAACCAATTCACAGTGGAAAACATTAGGGCCCAATACCCTTGACACTTTTTATGTTCCTATTTATTATAATTATGTTCCTATTTAAAAAATTAAATAATTTGTAAATGGCCAAACATAGTGAGACAAATTAAAAATATTTGGCATCTTTATTTGGCATCTATTTTAAATAAGTATTGACATAATTTTGTTTTAGTTTTTGACATTTTATGTGACATTAATAGTATTTGATTTATTGCATTATATTTTATTGACATTACCTACTTATTAATTCTTATTTTGACATTTGTTTTTTTTTATTTTTTATTAATAGATAATTGTATTATTACATATCAGCCATAATTTTATATTTGTACATCGACTATGATCGATTGAATATGAATGGAATTAAATTATAACACAACACCTCATTATTGTAACCATATTCAGACAAATAAACGATTCTTATTCTTATTCTTTCTTATTCTTACACACGCGATACGAGGGAACGCGAGTACGAGAGTACGGAGTAATGGATGGGCTAAAACTATAATATAATAAGAAATCGTTTATTTCCAAAATAACATTATATAATTTTTCATGAGATGCCTTCAGTAAGTAATTTTAATACTTGTATTGGAGACTTCTTACCCTCACCATTATATGAACTGGTTTTATTACATTATATACATACATACACATACATCTATCTATTAGCCTATTGTCGTCCTGGACATAGGCCTCCCCCAATAATCGCCACAACTCGCGGTCCTGAGCCGCCTGCATCCAGCGACTTCCTGCGACCTTCAAACATACATACATAAAATCACGCCTGTAATCCCCGAAGGGGTAGGCAGAGTCCATGGAGCACTATTTATCTTGGGACCACATTAAGCCATACAAAAATTAGGTTTGGGTTTGGTCGTATATACAATATACATTATATTAATTGGAACATATTAAAAATCTAAATACATAATCAGACTTAATCTATCTAATGTTTTAGATAAAAACTTTTTCGACTATGATTTGGTTGTGGTAAATATTTATAAATAAATATATCAATAAATATGTTCTTATTTAGTGCGATCATCATAGTTTTTCTGCAGACTTAATTTGAAATAGGGCTTGATTGGACCGACTACAGAAAGAGAGAGAGAGAGAGAGAGGCTATCCTTGTAAAAATTTGGCGTTCTATTACACATTACATTTCAACCACACCATCACCTCCACCCATCCTCATGTTCCTGCAGCATTCTCATTTTTATTTGAGGTCGGCGCAACACGTCTTACGCTTTAATTTTTTCAGTGTCTCGAGATTTCCATACATTTTGACGTTTAAACGCGCGCGTGTCTGTGAAACGTATAATTGTAAAAGAGCGCGCGAGGCCGGTGCTGCGTCCAGCGTGCCTATGAAACCACCCTTATAATTCCTTGACATAACTTCAGTAAAAAGTTTTACCGCAAAATTTTATGTTTAAGTTACTCTTACTAGTAAATTAAATACTCCACAAAATGTAATCGTTCATGTAAAATTTACAGCGCTTTTAACTCGTTAAGATAGCGAGGTCGAACCTGACCTCACCTAGATAACAATCGTTTCTAGACTTCGCTATAAGAAGGTTCTAGATTAATTGTGCTAATGATGTCAGTGCTCGAACTAATGCTGTAAAAGATTTATTATAGGATCGGGTTGTGGTAGTGGCTTCAGAGAAAAGGTATTGCTTGAAGTATTGACTGTTCTGCTATAGTATATGGATTAAGAGAGTTTATTAAAAATGATAATGATAACGAAAATAACGTTTCACGAAGGTCGCAAGGACTTGAAGGATGCCTATTATATATCCAGCTTCTGTGTTAATTAATAATAGTAAAATAATCAAGACAAATCTACCACGAAACTGATTGATTAATATAACAAGAGTACATCTTAGTGTTCTGAATTATATATAAAAAGTAGTGGACATTTTTCGGCTGCCTTATCCTATTACCAGCCACTTGAAAAACTGCTTAACTTTTTAGCGATCCTAACAAAGAACGAAACACTGCAATCACCATAAACACAAGGCAATGGAAATTCTCTTTTCATTTGTTTAGAATTTGAATTTCGAATTGTTTCTTATTTAAGCGCATCAGACCACACAACGCTTAACTCGGTAAAATAAACTTCTGGCTTATTTTGTCCCAAACCACACCGGTAGACAGAACACAGCTTGTCCCCGCATTTTTAACCAGGGCCGTACTCGATCAATCTTTCTTATCCGTCCCATCGTCGGCCGGTTAAATAATCGCCTTGCGGACGAATTTAACATAAATTAAGTTTTCCACGACACCTGAGATACACCCCTGTACAAAACACCACAAACTTAACAAACTTTTAAATCGTTGAAATTCAGACTCTAATCCTCTACTTTAAGGTTAGATTGCAAGCAAAATTAATTTGGTGGCTTGTAATAATGAGCGTTCGCCGAAAGATGTATATCTTGCGCTCGAAAGAAAAGGTTAAGTGTGAACATTTGTTTGTTAATGCGCTTGTATAATGGATTCGTGAGTTTTTGTTGAAGTGATAAGTTGTTTCTTTCTAATTGATCGATCGCTTATTCCTATGTTGTTTATCGACGCGTGCGCAAATCCGATTAATTGTCGTTGTCAGTTGATAGATTATCTCTTGGAAAGGATCGTGATGAAACAATCAGTTTGTTCCTGATTTTTAATGCGTTGGCTTAAAATTGTCTTACACCTTCAGGATAAGAAAGATGACTACAGATGCTGGCGCAGAGTTGTGGATACCTAAATTTCAAAAAGGTAGGTATGGTAAAATCACATTAAACTGTCAATTCATTATGTCCTGTTTAACTATTCAATCCGGGATGCAATAATGCACGCTCTGGGCCTAGATCGTGCTTAAAGATACCACAACCAACTCACAGTTGAAAACGTTAATGCCTCTACGAGACCACGCCACGAGAACGCGAGTATGGAGTGTGGATGGGCCGTAACGTTTTCAAATGTGATATGGTTGTAGTAATTACGTTCATATAGCGCGATGAGGGCCCTGTTAAGATTCGATTTTCTTCAATTAATACTTGTCACACTTAACACCTCTGCAAGGATAATTTAAGAGGTCACTCATGTCAATTATGTAATAGCCAAACCTGTATTTTTTTTACATATGGCAGGTAAGCTCTTGGCCTTCATGTCACCTGATGGTAGGTGACGATAAGGCCGAAGTTAAGCGAACTTCGCCTGTAATCCTCAACAACTGAGGAACTGGCTGTCTTACCTTTGATTGCCGGAACACAACAATGCTTAAAACATCGTTATTATGGCGACAAGTTTAGGTAACACGGTGGTAGCTAGCCAGGCGGGCTTAGAAGCCCTACCACCAACTAAACCGAGCAGAAAAACTTCTGCCCCATGGGGAATCGAACCCGGACCTCCCGATCAACACCCGGTGGTGTGAACCACTAGACCAGAGAGGCGGTATTGTACTATTTAATATTAGTCTAGTGGTTCACACCACTCGATTCCCCATGAGGGCAGAACTTTTGTTGCTTGGTTTGGTTGGTGGTAGTGCTTCTAAGCCCGCCTGGCTAGCTACCACCGTCTTACCTAAATTTGTCGCCATAATAACAATGTTTCAAGCATTTTTATGTTCCGGCAATCAGAGTTCCTAAGTTGTTGAGGATTACAGGTGAAGCTCGCTTCCACCTTCGGCCTTATAGCTTACCTGTCATATGAAAAAATATTTTTTATAATAAAATTGTTAAATCATGTGCGACCACAAAGGTTGTTTCATTTGTTTTACTTATGATAAAAGTCACTGTAAAAATTGGCTTACGAATGTTGAGACTTCAGGTTTATACTATATATTTTTATGTAATGTTTTGTTACAAAGTTGTAGTCTAATGTCTGTAATTGTGCCAATAAAAAAAAAATATATGTTAATTTGTTTTTATATATTTTATTTTTACTATGTAACCTTTCTCTCTGAAATTATAAGTATTTCTCCATAATACTATGTAATTGCTTAAACTGTGTGGTTTCTATCCTCAAAAAAATATTTATTTTTACAGCGTAAACAGTTACATTTTAACGTACCTAGTTAATATTCATTTAAAATCGATTCGTTAAATCGAATTGCTAATCGCGCGGTTTCAAATTACATTAACTAAGTTAAATCGAATCTTTTGATCGGAACTTTGAATAAGTTAGGGTAATTTAAGTTGGTTTAGCATGAAGTTGTGTAGACGATTCTAAATTTAGCATTAACGAAGGAAATGTACTGTACCTAATTAATACTGTCTATGCTTTGTCGCGCACACTAATAATAGCAAGGAATATTAGCATAACTAATATTAATAAAGTTTGATTATTATATAATTTTGATAAGTTAATTTTATTTTCATTATTAAATAATAAAAATATATTTAAAAAATTATTTATTTCATTACTATTTCTAAAATTTAATCAATTTAAATTATTAATTTATTATTTAAATTTTTGTTATTAATTTCATTTCTTGACATTATGTTTTTAGTATTATTATTGATTGGACTAATCTATAAATTCTTGTTATATTTGAAAAATTATAATTATTTTACTCACAATATGACCTTAAATTTGCACGCCAGCATTGGCAAAACATGTTGAATCAATATTAAAACCCACTTACAAAAATATGCTTGTAAGTATGTTATAACACGTGTTTTTGCAAATAAATATTTCTTTCTTTCTTTCTTCTTTCTTTTCTTTCTAATTAATAGGTAAGTATATCATTAATAATAGTTGTGCTTATATTAATTATATACCCATCCTCGTTACCTAGTGTCGAGTAACGTAGTATGCTTTGGCTTTCGATATCGAAAACAAACCAGCCTTCGCCATGGTCAGGCCGTGGACGGGTGACCAAAACATTGAGATCTCGAATTCCTCCGTGCTTCGGAAGTCACGTTAAGCCGTTGGTCCCGGTCGCGAATGCAACCGTTTCTAGCCACCGTAATGGGTCCGCGTGGTAGTGTAAAGCCCCATATTCCTCCACCTATTGTTTCCATGAGGAAGGCCTGTGCCCAGCAGTGGGACGTACATAGGCTGAGGACGGACGCAGGTATACATATGTGAGATTTTGTGAATGGAAATTATGATAATAAATGTAACACAGTATATAACAAACAGCAAAATTCACTGTACTCACTGTTTATTCACTGTACTCTGTGTTTGTCTGTTCTTTCTTTGTTTTTTATTCTTATTGTGTGTTTGTTGGTTAATAAATGTTTTTCAATCTTTCTTTCTTTCAAAATCAGAGTGCTGCTCGCCGATGCTACATGTGACAAGCCGAAGTCAGTGGAATAGCGTACATTAGGGGAGGCGTTTGTTTGATTGCCGGAACACAATAATGCTTAAAACATTGTTATTATGGCGACAAATTTACGTAAGACGGTGGTAGCTAGCCAGGCGGGCTTAGAAGCCCTACCACCATCCAAACCGAGCAGAAAAACTTTTGCTGCCATGAGGAATCGAACCCGGACCTCCCGATCAACCCCCGATGGTGTGAACCCCTAGATTGACTGTATAGACTGGTTTTAGTATCCCGCTTAATTAGAATTGATTGCTCGACATAAAAGAATCGTGGTAGGATGCGTGCGCGGTAGTGTCCCGGAGCGAGTGCTGGATCGACGCGCTGAACAGTAGCCTCGAGGGCGACCTTCGTTTCCATGCCCGCCGCCCGTGCGTCTAAGTTAAGATAATTATTAAGTGGCTGTATATCTGATAGCTCCTGTGCCTAAATTAAGGCCCGTATTACAGAACCAAACTCAAGCGTAGATCTCTGCTTGAGCGCAGTTAAAAAGGGATGGCGCTCTGTGGGATCAATAGCGCCATCTCTCTCTAACAGTGCTCAAGCAGAGATCTATGCTTGAGTTTAGTTCCGTAATACGGGCCTTAGTCTATGGCGTTGTATGGAATGAACTGTCAAAAAGGCAGAGAGAGAGCGCGCCAAGCCAAGTGAGTTGAGATTTGTTTGTGGGGTTCTGAGGAAAATACAGGCAAAAGGGAAATATCGTGTGATTACGGAATACTGTTAACTAATTGTTGTGTTGTTGTTGTTGTTGTAATTGTTGTTGTTGGTCTGTTAATTAATTGTTACTGATTATTGTGAATTGGTGAATAATGTGTTGTTGTGAATATGGTGCAAATACAATTACTTTCTAACTAGATAACTTTGTGTTTCATTCAAACACTTATTAGACTACTACAATAGACTATCAAATCTGATAGACAATCTGCTTGACTTCAATAAAGATGCATCAGTTTTAACGCTGTATTACGCACCAGTAACATCAAACTTACGCGTACGCGTTCATATAAATCACATCTACTCGAGCGTTGCCGCAATGATAAAATAACGCGATATTTTTAACTGGCGCACAAGCGGCCATTGACGATAAACGATGCGACCGATGTTATTGTAAATACCGATATGGGCATAAATTTTTCTTTCACATCGAAAATATTGAGATAGTGTACAGATATGTTGTACTGTGACACAACGCTTTCTACAAGTTCTTAGTTATTATTATTATAAATAGATAAGCAGATAAATCAATAAATGAGTTAAGTGCCTAATCCAATATTCAATCTATACATGCAATGAAACTGTGGAGGTCGAAGTCTGTACAAAGAAAAAAAAATGCTTAAAATCAAGTTGAAGGATGTAAAAAGAGGGAAAATAGCAAAAAAAATTTTTTAATTTTTTGTTTCTCTGTGTGTTCGTCTATTTCGTCCTGGACAAATGGCTGTAAATGGCTGGATTTCAATTTTGCATGGTGATACCTTAAAAAAAAAAGGAAATAAGAATGTACCAAATGCTTGTCTTGCCTAGCATGTCGTAAAAGGCGACTAAGGGCGTATTGGGTACTGTGTCTGTGATTGTGTAGGCGATGAGCTAGCCACTTGTTACTACTCTTTCGCGATTTTTCATCTGACCAAACCCAATTTTTGTATGGCTAAATGTGATCTTAAGGAACACAGTGCTACTTTGACTCTGCCTACCCCTTGGGGGATTACAGTCGTGATTTTATGTATGTATGTATGATACCTTATATCCCTGTCAACATCTTAGATACTTTTTATTCTGGAAAATTAAAGAGTTCCCGTGGGATATATAAAAACCATAGTAACCGCGGACGAAGTCGCGGGCAATAGGTAATACACAACATTTAGCTTTACTATCTTGTGAACCAATTTCTATTAGTATTCCATTCCATTGTAGAGGTGACTGTCTTTATTTCCTTCTAATAAGAGTCATACAAACATACCCATAATCACGACTATAATCCCATAAGGGTTAGGCAGAGACTTCACACAGTGACTGCTCTCAGCGTGACAGGTGGTGAGCCCGACACCGCTATAAGCTATTAGATGGTTGTGCAGTTCTTAGTCCATTAGTCGCCTCTTACACCCAAGGGAAGAGATGGGTTGGTAGTATGCTTTTAATGAGCCGCTACCACTCGACTTATAAGGGTCATCTACTCTAAAAAGTGGTTGCATATATTTGGAGTATTAGTGGGTAGTGCCAGGGTCTCTGGTGAGACACACGCCTATCGTCCAGCCAGCGGTAGATACGGTCAGTAAATGGATTAAAAAAAGGGGCGCATCTTTCTGTGATGACATTTCCACGTGAGTTATGGTTGTTATTTTAATTAAGTTACAATACATAACTGGAAGGTAATTATTATATACATAAATAAAATAAAATAAAGTTTTCAATAAAAAATATATTTCTTTCATTCAACTCAAAATACAAAGTAGGCATGAAAATAACAACATCACTTATTACAGCCTATTTATGATTTATAACATAACATATCATCACGCCTTTTCCCCGAAGGGGTAGGCAGAGGTGTAACACCCACTTTCGCCAGACATTAAGACAGTTAAGTCCCCATGTAAAAGGTGGCCAGGCTGTTGCCATGCACCGGGCACAAATGTGAGACCAGCGATATCCACAATATGATGATTATGATTAATGATTAAACCAATAAGAAAAATTAATAACCGATTAAAACATTAACACTGTAATAAATCATAAATTAAATATTAACACTTCAGAAAAAAATTAAAAATTCTATACGTGTCCTATTAAATTGCAACCAAAATAAACATTAGCTTTAATTTGTTTTATAAATGAGAAAAATATACCTACTATGAAGATTACAAGAAATATATGTTTATCTCATAATTAAAATTAATTATAGTATTTACCGTAAATTTTTATTCAACTTAGTCCTCATGTTTTCGAATCCCACTTATGACCGTGACATTTAAATATTTATAGTGCTTAATGCTTTTTATTAACGGTAATAGGTATACTTTAAGAGATAAAAATATGTAGTTTGTGGTGGTAAACAAGCTAAAATTATATATTAGTCTTAGATAAATAGCTTATAATGAAGAAAGTTTTTTTATCGAATTTATCTCTACTTATATTTATATCCGTATCTGTTAGCAAGGTTGCCACTCTTAAGGTATAAAAAATATCACGAAAGTGTTTTATAAAATTATTTTATCTACACTCATGTTATAATGTTCGAATTACGAACTCAGACTCAAACCTCATAATGACATACTTTTTAACACAGATGTTACGAAAAATTATTAATGGAAACTGTAACATAATGACCATTATGCAACAGGTTGGACTCATTATGCAACACTTGTTTTCCTTAAAAACGCACGTAACTATGGCAAATGTTTTCCAGACAGCCAACAATAAGTAAAATTAATTAAATGTTTTTGTTTTATTTCTTTGAATAATGAGTGTAGATAATGAAATGTATGTAACTGCACAATAACTCGGTATTAAAACACTCGCGTGATACTATTAAAACACCTAACAAAGCTCGTTTTTTAAAACCACGCTCGTGTTTTAATAACCCATATTATGTGATAGTTACATAAACTACTGTAACAAGACTATTAACGACTGCATCATTTATAAATCTTATATATAATTGGATAAAAATAATTCATAAATTTGATAAGCCTAAGTAAAAAATACATTTTAAAATCGCCACGTCTGTACGCGCACTGGCAGAAAAATCACGTCGGCCAGATGAAAAATGGCTGAACTGCCAATTACACTAAAAATGTCCATGGGCACCAATTAAAATGATTTACATATCAATAAATCGCCGAGATACAGAGTGGTGCTTTTAAATTCGTTTTATATCGTTGCCGCCATGATAAATGAGTTGCACAGTAGCTCGGAGTCATAAAAAGAGTCTAGGGATATGAAATGGGCTGTCAAATGATTGGTTGGAATTTTAAGAAACAGATACGTTGCTGTGTTTATAAAAATATTTTTAATCTACTGTGTATTCTACATTAAATATATTTTTCTCGGTTGCTATAAAATCTCCCTAGTTACTAAATAGTATTAAATTCTAAAATTACCTTCATTTTATTAACTTACAACTACGAGTAATACTTTCAACGCTGCTTTCAATAGTCTACGATTAGACGGCGCGGCCGCCGCGGCGAGCTTATGAGATGTCAACAAGCGGGTAAACCGCTAGTTGACCCATCAACTAACAAGCCACTCCAGGCTCACCACGTGTGAAAACAACATCGTAGAACAAGGGTGCGAAGACCCGAGTCACACTCGGGGCGCTCCGCGCGCTCCCTCGCAACTCCTCCACGACACGGCACGCCTGAGCCGAGGTCCGTGCCTTTAGAGGCACCCTCAGGAAGTCTGCCGACCCCCAAATCCGGCTCGAGCGCCCTGGAGGCTCTCTAAGGGGGATGCCCTCCAGAGAAAACCCCTTCAGTGGTGGTTCGCCACTACAGACTTGAGGACCCACCGCAGTTCTCGCCTTCTTTGAAAAATCCGGTGATAGCTAAGTAACCGTCAGAGGCATCAGTTTAGGGCCGTTCCAAAAAAAAAGTGAAAACAACAGAGGTGAAGTGGGATAGATTAGTTAAGTTTGCCCTTAATTTTATTTCAAAATTGAAGGTGTCAGCAGCTATGGTATTCTTCACAGTTACGTGAAGAATACCATAGCTGCTGACGGTACGGTCCGTGTTTTTGTAGCTGAAAATTGCAGTATTCTCTTGGTGACAATAATTCATCATATTACTTACAAAAAATTTTAGGGTGGTTACATAATCACGCGTGTGCACTTACACTTCAAAATGTATGGCGTTGCTCAGAAACCTTTTCTGATTGCTTTTGTTCCCAAACCCGAGTAAGAACCTTTTAGTAACTTTTCATTGTTGAGTTAGTTTACTTAAGGCGAATTCGACGAACACGGGAATAGTCATACCAAACTGAGCTGCAACGATTGGTCCAATCTGCCCTGTGTCAAACGAGACATTGACACATTCGTGCGCGAAAAACTGCGTACTCCGTTAAAATAATATTACTCGCGTGTAGCCAAACATGAAAAAACTAGGATAGCTATTCGTCTCCGCCCTTAGCGCAGATTCGACCAATCGTTTCAGCTCAGTTTGGCATTACTATTCCCGTTTTACTAATCTCAATTTGGTCGAATTCGCCCTTAATAAACTTTCGACAAAGCTGAGTTTCTGTAGAAACATATGTGTCATGTCATGTAAATATCGCATTATGAGCATAATACACGTTTTATTGAATATTCCATTGAACATTAACGATCATAACATTAATAACCATACTTACTGCTTACGCGATCAAAAAGCCAGTGGCACCTTGTATTTGTTTTTTTTTTTATTTATTTTCAAAACACTTTTGCGACGCGACCACGAAGATAATGAACATTACATTCAGTATTTTTATACTTTCAACACATATTATTGGATGACGTGTTTATGAAATTTTAAGAAACATTAAACTTTGACGTGCGTTGACCCTCATTTATGTCGCTTTGTTGGAAAACTCTTAATATGTGATGACATTAAAAACAAACAAACAATAATAATATTATTTCATAGGCCAACATGAACCTTGACACTTAAGATCGTCAAAATTATTAATGATATAAAAAGTGCAATAAATATTTAATTACCGCGAGCGCTTGTAGTAAGTACAACCACAGCATTCGTTCAGTAATATACCTTCTTTTTCCTGCCTTTTCCCAAATCTAACGTGGTCGGCACATCATCTCTCTCTTCATCTACTTCTTTTCTTGTCATCATGGTTCATACATTCTATCCATCTCATCTTTTTTCCTTAAAAAACCAATTATTAAATTACCAACCAATGACCAATGACCATGACCAATTATTTAATTTATTTTTATCCTAAATTATTATATGGTGCGGACTGTTTCTGCGGTGCTTTTGCCTAGTCTCTGACTAACCCTGGGAAAATAGTCATGATTATATCTATGTTATATAATATGTACGGTCGCGGTCAGAAAATGTTTATCAGTTTTGAAATTAGATTCTTTATCACTCTGTTTTCAATAAAGACTCTGACATATCAAGTTACTTATTACCCTTTGAAAATTAATAAACAATATGGCAGTTATCAAAAATGATTGTTTGAACGTCGTTCGGACAAAAGTGAAATTATAATCAGAAATTTTAAAAATAAGATGACAAAAAAGAGAATAGAGATAAAAGATTGTTTGAGTTTTTAAAATTATTTATAATTAAGAAAAACTGAAATATTAAAGAAAAATTTTCTTTAAAAAGTTATCGATACACGTCTAAATGTCGTCGATGGATTCTCGTGTTATTAAAAAATATAGGTATAATCTTTGGGTATAATCTATGATCAATCAAATTGATACGAAAATAAAAAAAAAACATTTCGTGATTTCGACTTTTTTGACTTCAATGCATGCAAGCAATTTTGATACTTAGGGTGATAAACATTATCTGACCGAGACTGTATGCATGTTAAATTAT
The DNA here is from genome assembly GCA_910589355.1 of Parapoynx stratiotata. Classification (NCBI taxonomy): domain Eukaryota; kingdom Metazoa; phylum Arthropoda; class Insecta; order Lepidoptera; family Crambidae; genus Parapoynx; species Parapoynx stratiotata. The sequence continues at coordinate 17,114,224 of OU342464.1, forward strand.
TATTCAATATGTAACTCTAAATTATTAATAATATCGAAATAGATCGATATAATATTACGCGTAATAGCCGTGCTCATTCGCTTAATCATGTTGTTAGACAGATCAATAACAGCGTATAGTAGGAAACATAAACATTATTATTGAGGTCGATTTTCGCATAATTATATTACTCTATAATAACTTACATACAATTTCAATTAATTTTTTAAATGTGTCAATTAAATTATACTAATATTATCCACATACTGAATGTATTACCCAAATTAACATATTTTGATGAAGCAAATATTGTTTTTGTAGGTCCTTTTAAATATGTAATAAAATAATTTACAGAACAAAGAAACATAAAAAAAAACTGTAAAGTCAAATTCAAACTAATATCTTACAATTGCGTGTTACTGTACGATAAAGGTTAGCACATTTCAACATTCAATTCGTCATGCAATTTTCCACTCAATCTTAACTGAGTAAAGCTTAAAACTTCGTGCAACCTTTATTAGTTACGACGTTATGTACAGGCGTGGGACAATGTCATATAATTAGAGGCAATACAGATATATTATCGCGATGAGACGTACACGACGTTATAATGACGATTATTGCTGTAATTTCGATGACAAATGACAGTTGTACGCAAAAAAATGATCATGGGTGAGTTGGCGATTCGAAAAAAGTTCAGTATATCGTTTTATTTTAAAAATGTGGTTTTACTTTAGATGGTAATCTTTTCTAATGGTGAAAACAATGCACGTAGGAAAGATGCATTTCAAAAATCACTATATGGAAGGAGTCGTGTAGCGGCTCATTAAAAGACTATTACCAACCCATTTCTATCCTTGGGTGTCGAAGGCGACTAATGGACTTAGAACTGCACAACCATCCATATGCTTATAGCAACACCAATAGCTTATAGCGGCGACGGGCTCACCACCTGTCACGCTGAGAACATGTGCAGTCACTGCCTGGTGAAGCGCGGACTATGGCAGTGGACTGCCTTTGCGGTTCTTTTGCCAAGTCTCTGACTAACCCTTAGGGGAGAATAGTCGTGATTATGTGTTTGTATGCACTAAATGGAAAATGTATACCGGATTTACAACAAAGCTTTTGAAAAAGTTCTGTTAATGAAGGCACCCTTTTTGATGACGTCACAGGTTTTTTTTATCAAATTTGTTTCTCGCGTAACTTCATCAGAGAGACCCTATTCAAATAGTACTTAATTTTCTTACAATATCTAAAAATGTTACATTTGTTTTCGTACCTTTCACAAGGAACCCGTGTTTACTACGTGCAAAACTAATTTCATACCAATTATTTTAAAACCTCAATTTGTATTCGATACATGATATAATTTAAATGCCTTTGTTTCAATGTGGGCTTACCCGTTAAGGTAATAAGACGTAAAATTTTATTGCGTACTGTCAGACGTGTCATGAGGCTAATTGTTGTGTATTATGAACATGGCATGCAGTTTTACAAGACCACCTCCAAAGAAATGTATACGTCGCTTTGGAAAATGATAAGTCGTATTTATTTTATAGAGAATGGTTAATATTCGTCATTATTACAATAATTATGAGAGCCAGTGCATTCTTGTAATATGGCACACAAATTAAATGAAATTAAATGAGCACCTGACTGTACTAAATACATAAATACATATAATCACGACTACTATCCCCTAAGGGTTAGTCAGAGACTAGGCAAAAGCACCGTAAAAGTAGGCTGTTTCCAATAGTCCGCGCTTCACCAAGCAGTGACTGCACTTAGCGTGACAGGTGGTGAGCCCGTCGCCGCTATAAGCTATTGGATGGTTGTGCAGTTCTAAGTCCATTAGTCGCCTTTTAAAACACCCTAGGGAAGAGATGGGTAGTATTCTTTTAATGAGCCGCTATCACACGGCTTAATACAAAGTCATATAATCCGACTGTGGGAGCTCCTCCTGCAATAACATAAGTACAATTGGTTGAGAATATCGTCCTCAGCCTATATGCCTCCCACTTCTGGGCACAGACCTTCCTTGTGGAGAAACACATTGGAGTATGGGCTATAACTCCACTACGCACGGCCCAATGCGGGTTGGTAGAAACAGTTGCAGCAGTGACCCGGACCAACGGCTTAAAGTGCCTTCCGAAGCACGGTTCGAGATCACAAAGTTTTGGCCACCCATCTAAGGCCTGACTATGGCGAAGGTAGCTTTGTTTTCGATATCGAAAGCCAATGCGTACCAAATGCCATCGAGCTCTTCACCGAGTGCGAACACCACTAAGAGTATTGTCTTCCTATCGTGAATATGGTCGTCAGAGCTCATTTAGAAAGTGTTATGTTGCAAAAAAGTAACTTTTAGTATGTGAATAATTACACCGGAGCTCCTTTACTAAGCGATGTTTACAAAACTCTTATAACACAATAACCATGTACCTAAACGATAAAACGCAACTACAATAAAGCAATTTTTTTATAGCAAACATAAATCTTCACCGACGGGTGATTTACACGTTTGGCCAACAATATTGATGCACGGTTTACACACAAATCATTGGATCGAGTGTGCGTGTACGGCGCACAATTAATCGAGCAGCGCAACGTTTACACAGACTCGTTGCACGCGACTGTACCCTTGGAAACATAGAGGTTTTTAATAAATGTTGGACTTAATATCGAGCTATGTCTTCACTTGATAAAAGGTAGTTTTTGTTCATTGTTAATTACAGCCTCAAGTTAAGTGTCATCACCAAATCTAGAAAAGAATGTTAATAGCTCAAGCAAGCAAGCTAAACATTTACCGAAAAAAGCCATCAAAAGATCGATCAAACGATAGTTTTGTAGATAAAAATGACAGTAGGCGTAAAATTATATTATGTATAATACTCTCTTTAAAAAAGGGTCCTTACCTAAGAAATTGGTGTTTTTATTCTGTCTTAGCAATTTGTTCGTAACTATTAAGTTTGAGAACATTCTTATAAAATAATTGCCTCTTCTAAAAATAGACCATATATTTGAGTTCGTATTATTTAATTTGATAATTTTTTGTAAGTTTAATTGTGTTAAAATTAGACACAAAGACAATTAATTATTTTGAACTGCCTCCCGAATACATCATTTGATTTGCAATAACATAAAAACGATGAATATTTTTTATCAAGCGTGTTCACACACATATTGCGAAAGCTTGTCTAATGATACATGCCAAATATTATTATCTCTGGATTTGTCGTTGTGAAGAAAACTGATAAAAGTATGTAAAATGCAGACATCCCCAAACTCTCCATACAAAACACCAATTTCATAGGTAAGGACCTAATATAAATTTTTGTCGATAAGGCGATAAGAGAAGTATAAGGCAATATGATAAGGATAAGGATATATATAATAAGACTTGCCTAGTCAGGGAAGGCTCTTTTATATCTATTTACTTACAAAATAGTGTCTGCTGTCTTCTTTTAACCTTGTAACCTAAGATCAATATGTTTTCAATTTAGAGATTCACTTTTTTGTTTTCGTGAAATATTATCACATATTATGTTCTGTGCCAGATTGTATAGAACGATTAATTATGATAACAAGATACTGACATAGATATTCCTCTATATGTCATACATACAGTTGAAAAAAAAATGTAACTCCAATAGATTTACTATTGATATAACATGTTACTAAATATACAAGTTTCTAGTGCAAACAGCAATCATAAAGTGCGTGTATAGCTTAAATATTTTACAATTCCAGTAGCTACTTCAAAAGCCAGTATTATGTCTGTCTTTTTATAGACATAATCAAACATAGAACTCGTGCAGTAGATCGTGTTTGTTCATAAATAATACGAACTAAAAAACTTTAATTGGGAATTCTCGACGAATTTATAATCAAGCCGGCAAAAGCAACACATGACTGATGTATTGTGCAGGATTAAAAAATATATGATACAAGCTCCAAACAAACCTTGGATCGTGTTAGAGGAGTAAAGCCGTCTTAAATATTCTAAAAGCTTATTCAAATTATTAGACAGTTTTTATTTAGACTACGTTTAATATAAAGTAAGTAGTAGATACTAATAGTAGATAATTGGATTTCTTGAGGATTCAACTAAAAGTTTCTTAAATTATAGATTAATACAAAAATATTGTATAAAAAAACATTTTCGTTTCTTTTGATAAAGGCTATTTAAACTTTTAGAATCATATTGATAAAGAAAGCTAAACTTGAAGCCATCACCGCGATTTCTAAGCGGTTTTGCAAATTGGCAACTTAATGTTTCATTTAATATAGTTAATCATGTTTTAATAATCATAAAAAATATTCCAGCACTCAAATTTAAATATTATTATGTTTTATAATAAGCCAGCTTGATTGATTTATGACTACAGTAAATTATGACTAAAGAAGAAATCGTAGGCGAATATTACAAACAACACCGGTCGTTTATAGTGTAGGTAAGTAATTTATATTTAATTTAAATAAATTGCTAGAATCGTAAAACATAAATTGTGCTTAACATCTATAATTAATGAATAACATTACTATATTCTTGACTTCGCAAATTAATTCCATGCGACGGCGTATTTCAAAACTACTGCCATCTATCGTCGGAGCAATAAAATAATTCATTCTTGTTTCGTCCACGCATACGTTTGCATACATTATTTGGCGAAATCGATAGCCAACTATTTGTAGCCAAACATCTTTTTATAGGCTATCAATAAACTTATGAAATTAATTTATCCATCAGCTTTTGTGTTGGTTTTTAAATATTTATGAATTTATAATTTATTACCGGTTTTATTGGCCTCCAGTGTACGGTTACGAGCCTTTTATTGTTTTCGTATTAGGTTTTAAGTTGTTTATTATACAGTGACACTGTTATTGCTGATGAAGTCAATAATTATTGCTAGTGAAAATGTGTAGGTGGAGTGACGGTTGCGTAGAAAAATTTACAATGGAGGCAATGTAAGGTTGCCTAACAATAGGCAACGTAACAATCAGATGGTTAATATTGCTTGATGATTAACGTTACAAACTTATATATGAAACAAAGACTTACTGAGTTGCCCTATACTGACTGTCCTACCCTCAGGGACTTTATGAGTGGCGCGCGCGCGCTTACAATTACAAGAGATACCTGACAACGTTCCACAGCCACGCGCGCGCTTTACGTCACAATGTATGGAAATCTCCCGGCGCTGTTGGCCAGCCACCTATGAATCCACCCTCAGGATGTTCACCTAGACACTTTATGGAGAAACTATACGAACTTTTAAAACTAAACGAATGATTTTTTCTCATCCTCGTTTCTTAAGCTTCTTTTACTTACTTAGTCACGGCTGACAAGATAGGATGCTATAAAAAACAACTGACATAGACTAAACCGCAAATAAACACGTCTAAGGATTAGCAATGTTTTCTTGAACGTCTTCAGATCATTTGTAACTCGGTATAATCACGCTGGCTTCCTGTGGCATTACGGACCCGTCATAGATTACATTGTATGCAAATTAGAGATAGCGTTAGTGTGATGCCTATCATGGGCATTAAACAAATTTAACGTGCATATTTATGGTGTGTTGGCTCACATTTGAATAATTATAGATAGTTATCAAAGGTTCTGTCATATACTAGAAATAAGCTGTGTTGTGCCTTCAAAAATATAAATTTTTATGATATGACTTGATGACGTATTTGATCGCTATCATCGTTACTGAAGACATAGAATTTCCGCAAAATTATTTTGAAATGGTGACCACGACTTTGTGAGTTCATCAGTACCATGTTTGAATAAAATAAAAAAAAACTTTACATAGCTTTTTATTGAGCTATTAGCAGACTTTTAGGTATATCTAATAGAGTGATTTTTGAGTCAAAAATTTGTTTGGCTATGCCTATAAAAATATATTCGATAATATAATGCTGGAACGTTATAGGCATAGGTATTAATAATCTCTGCATGACATGCATGATATGTAAATCCTACTAATTTCAGTTCTGTGCCGAACCTAATCTTTGATTCCGGGATCAAGTATTAAGCTGTCAAAACATGCGCCAACGCAACTTCACCATCGCGTCATGAGATTAAAACTCGACGCAAATAACACCTATGACTAATGCTTTTAGCATAAAAGACAAATAAACTGTAACTATTTATAGAACAGGCTTCATATTTTTCTTTTCCTGAAATTATGAGGAAAAATGACGTTACGTTTGATTTTAAAAATGAATTTTTCATTTAAATACGTGAAAGGGACTTCAAATGTAGAGATTTTTTGGCAGTTCCGAAAATATTGAATATTTTTTTATTTTTAACTTCTTGAGTTATTTTGGTAGGTATTACCAGTTATCACCCTGCAGCATGTCGTACAATTTTATGGTCACTTTATGCAGTTATGTAGTCCAAAACTTCCCACAACCCCTGATATGAAATAATTAACTAGATATTATCAGTCATCTTCAGTGCCTCTTTTACATTAACATGTTAATGTAAAAGAGGCATGAAACTTTTTCCCTATTTTTTCAGAACAAGGCCTCCTAGTTGTTTCAAGAACTGATGGCATATTCTGACGAACCAAATTATGTGGACAGTATTATCTTAGTTAACCGAAGCTTTATAACATTTTTTTACTGTCGTCCTTACAATGAAGAACCTTAAAATGAAAGACCTCTAAGAACTGCTTAATGCAAAGTCTTGCGCCTTGTCGAACAAATTGGTATGTTAAACAACGGACGTCGATAATTAAACCACTTCATTTGCACACGTTTTAGCGACCGCTCGTATTTTCCCGCATACAACGTTTAATTGCAAATGAATTATGAATATTTACCGGTGTCATTTTGATGTCAAAACCGTGGGTGGTGTGCTGGACAGGAGATAGCGGGCAAGAAAAAAAATTAAATAATAAAAAATGCCAGGATATTTTTATTTTGATAGGAAACGAACAATAAGGGTTTGCTATAGGTTTTTTTTTATAAAAAAAGGAAGACTTTTTGAAATAAGTTATATCAGGTTTCTTAAGCAATCGATGGTGAACCGATTTTCTTGTAAGGAAAATAGTTTTAATTCGAATGTCTGAATTCGAGTCTGAATGAATGAATGAATTCGAGCCACCATAATTTTGCATTATTTTGTTACCTACTACACTCAACTCCTCCATTAACAAATAAAAAGTAAAACAAAATGAAAGTTACTTATTCAATTTAGAATTGTAGATGCTATTCATCAGTACATGTTTACCGAGAAAAAAATGTGACTAAAAAACACGTTAAGCGTTTACAAAACTATGGAGGCTAGGAGGCTTACGTAGAACTAGCACAAATCTCTGAAATATACACCATCTCCTTGTATTTATATCTTTCAAAAAAAAGTAACAAAACATCATGTTACATTAAACGCTGATGTCTTATGGCTTGCAACAGCCATGAACAGTTGTTCAGTTCACCTCGATCTGTCACTGTTGAAACACCCGTGCCCAATATTTATTGATTCCGCGTTCGATTCGATTGTAAATGTCAATTAGCAACTGATGTATGTATTTATTTATTGTGCCGAACGATTTATGCTCGCCTCGATGTTAGGCCGCAGGTTGTTAATGCCTCGATTGGTGCATAAATTGTATTGAAATTTGAATTTGATGACTGTTTATTATGGCACTTAGGTTGCTATAGTGGCCTGTATCGACGCGGTTTGATTCTGTTGTAACCTTTGGATACTCATCGTTTGAGAATTTCTTACGTTTTTAAACTCGAAAGTATAAAATTATAGGATAAAATTATAAGGTGTAGGTGTATAACATTAAAGGATGTTCGCCTATTATATTTAGGTTTCTACATCACAGGGGTTACAAGAGACGAAAGAGAAATGTCACGTATGTTATGCGAAATGGAAATGCGAGAGATTGTTATATCTGATGCTTGTATGTGTTTGTTAGATAACAAAAAGTTCCAAAACCTTCGAAATATACGAGAAATTAGTGAAAGGTTAAACTTACACTTTTTCATTTCCCGAAGAAGACAATTAATGCCGATGAGTTCTTAAGTAGGAGGATAACTGCGTAAAGAGAAATCGAATACCATACATCAAATAGAAAACACTTAATAACTTTATTATGCAAAACGAAAGACAAATACGACAATAATGTTATTCAACATCACCAAATCAATAAAATGGCACCATCTTTATTTTTATAGTAATGGTACCATTTAAGAATTTAAGCGTTGAAAATTTTATTCTCGGATCCATTACATCTAATTTACACCAATAAAAAAGTTTACTAGTTTTCCTAAGGCTTGTACCAATTTAAAATGTTCATAATTATGTGATTTATTGAGCAGATTTACATAGTGTTGGATTTTTAACGAAAAAATATCTCTAAAATTATTTTTACGCCCGATGATTCAACTATTACTAAATATGATGCAAACGTCAATAGTTCTGATGCAAACTAGAAGTAATAAAACGATAGAATTTATCACCTCTATTTACTTAAGTATGAGTTAATAGTAGAAGTTCTAAACTTGTACTGACAACATCCGCAAATTGGCATCTTTAAGTGTTTTAAAGAAATTCTTTCAGCGAACTAGCTATTTTATAAAATCTCTGCACCACTTACAGTTTTTGCTATAAATAAAACGTGATTTAATCTCGAGTAAACGTCTGAATTTACAACTAAAATTAACACGTCACAAGAAACACGTTTATTCGATACTTAAACAGCAAAATCGAGTAATAAAGAACCAGTTGTGAAACTTTCTGCAACAGAATAGGCGAACGAGTTTAACACGACCAAGACCATTTAAGGGTGTACTTCATAAAATTCGAATAAAAATCCTTATTGGATTATACGTTCGTTTCGACAACTAATCGTAGCACATATAATTGGTGTAAAAACGTCGGCTTGTCGCCAGAAAAGTACAAATGTTATAAAATGTTTATGCAACATCGTTACTTGCTTACAGTCGTGCGATAAAATGCCGTTAGTGACATTTTTAAAGTTGGCCTGACAATTGCCGATAGCATTAACGCTAAAGTTAGTGTTATTATACTTGACAATACAGTTATATTTTACAAAAACATAGGGAACATTTTACTTTACATCTATATAATCATAAACAAGTGAGCAGTTTAAGCTTTCGAATTCAATACAGATGGACGTCAATGATCCAATGAAACCGTCTTAGTTGCACCAAATTGGGAAAGTATCTCTTTAAGCTTTTCTAAGGTTGACACAGAAATGTATGTAGCCTATTGTTCTTCAGAATATCTATATTTACTTGAATTACCTTATTTAGTGAGGTTATTATGTCTTTCAACATGATTCTTATTGGAGGATCGTAGTTTCACTTACTTTATCTCAGATAATATGTGAGTAGTATAAGATCTTCTACATTAATACTTTTGGTGTTGAGATGTATATTTATTACTATTAAACCTAAAAAGAACACAAAATTTGATTATTTTTGCTTTAATAGTTTAGTAGGCAGCTTTTTATATAAGTATTTTATTTTCAAGTGTTCAGATTCAAAAAAATTAATATAAAGTCAACATTGAACCGAATCTTGTCTCTAAAACTGATGTTCTGAATAGCCTTCCACACGCTCATTAAAAAACTAAGTAGATGAAATTCCAATTTTAACGCAATTACAATTAAAAATTATTATGTGGACGACATTATTGACGTGTTTTAATCTGTACACCTATACCACCCCACACCATACAAGGCATCTGAATGTATGGCTCGAATTGTAACATAGCTCACATAGCGAAGCATGCCAGTAATGTATCTTGATGCCTGAACATAGCTTTAATCGTTATTGGTTCACATTCCTAAAGCAGCTGTTTAGGGGTGCAACTTGCAGCGAGTTAAGATGATCACGTGAATCCAATAGATGTTGTAGTTACTTTTTAATACGCTTTATATTGTGTATTTTAAGCATTTGAATTTATAGTAGATTAGTAGCCAAGGGCTGTAAGGCATCAATTGCAGCCCGAGATATTTAGGCGTACGAGCGCAGCGAGGGCGCTTATAGTTCGAGGGTGCAATTGATGCTTACACCCGAGCTAACTACTCTGCTTTACATCTCGATTGTGAGGTAAGTGGAAAAAAAGGCATTACAAGAATAAATAAATTTATTTTCAAGAACTAAATTTAGCTTCGCCGTTCGATATTCAAAATTGATGAAAATAGCGAAGCGACCTCTTTTGTCATTGGGCTGAATGCATGATGTCTAGTGCCAGTAAGATGGTTAGATGTACGCGAACTTTTTGAAAGAGTTTTTTTTTAATTACCGCCCTAGGGCGTTTTTAGCTACATTATTAACCTAGGGCGGTAATTGATCACTTACAACCCGCATCTGGGGGTATTAAGGACCTACTTACCGAACATGAGAGATGTAAAAATATTAAATTACAGTCTTCTGAGGGGAGCATATTATGTAATGAACAGTTACTGTTGGTCATAGGCCCTAACTCTTCAGGTGGCACTCTTAACAGCGCATTCGCGGCTTGTTGTGTTATGTTGTTAAATCACGTTTATTACTCAAAATATAAAATTTTTCATTTATTAAGGCCAACAATATTAATAACAAAATAAATATATAAAAAAAATATGCAATTAAAAACAAAAAAACCGGCGACCGATTTGATATAAATTCTAGTCCGATGATCCGAATATTCTAATAGAACCACCTGAAAGGCTAAGGCTGCATTGCTATTCCTATTTTTCTTCGTTATATAATATTTGTAGAATATTTATATTTTCATTCTTCGTCTTAACTTATGTACAGTTCATTATGAATATCGCTTGCCTGATTGTGCGCGGTGCATGGCAACAGACTCGCCACTCGGCAAAATGTGGGTGTAAAACACCTCTGTCTATCCCTTCGGGGAAAGGCACGTGATAATATGTTGTTATGTTCTTAATATTACATCATACTGCCGTTCTTATAAGTTATTTTTATCAAATTACTGTTACCTCCAATATTGGCTTCTGTACTCATCCTTATCTTTGATACAGTCGATTTTACTCATGCTTTCACTCGCTAGCAGTTACGTTCCTTCCTTTGCTAAACGTAGGCCTCTCTTATAGCGCCCTTAAAGTTTAGGCATTAGCATTTTTCATTGAAACTGCGAGCAGTTGTGAGCAGCACCTAAATCGGCAGCTCGTTCGCAGAGTTTCACACGCTAGTCTTGCTGAAATGTGTCTTCTTCAAGCCACGTCCGGGTCTGCTCCAATAACATCCATCCAGGTATCCACATCACTGTCACTTTAGAGAGATTACAATATTGATTCAATAAGTTTCATTACAACATCGTAAATAATACCCTTATTAACGTGGTCTTGAATTTGTCTCAATATATTCATAAGCTACTTTATATTATCAAAATAAAGTTATTATCAATACTCAGGGCCACTGTTGCAATATAATGTAAAAAGGCTTACTACTTTACTGCAAGTTATCAAGTAATACATTACGTCGTCATAAAATTACCGTACCATTCATTATCATTCACTTTATAAAGGCTACCATATAAATTTACCCAATCACCGATAATTTCATTGCTCGTTCGGTAATCATACGCGAAATCACTTTACTTGAAACATTTAAGCATAACATTTTGGCGACTCGATCAATTTGATACTCGATATTCAATTCTATCACGATATCGTAAAATGTTGATTAAATCGATTCGGGCCATGAGCGCCGATTTTATGTCGGCTTTTGGAAGGTGTCGATAAGGTTATGTTACCACAAGACATATTTTTATTGATATTGTTTCATTTGGCACGTGAAATATATATGTATAAATGTATATGTATCTAGTTGAAACCTATACTATTTTCATAAATCAATATATTAAGTAAACGCGTAAAAAAACACTCTCACTAGAGCCTGAAAGAAGCCGATTGCTTTGAGAAAAAATCCATCGAAAACATGTGCAACGAAAATATTGCATTCCGTTTTACATGCTGACACTCTCATACTGCTAGGCTATAGATATAGCCTATACCTACATAGGTATGCATAATTATTTAAGAACTGGGATATCATATTTAACGCATTAGCATTCTGGCGACGCATCTACCACTACCTTGATCCAATACCTCGCTTCTACCTCACTTTCTAATTCTAATCAATTACAAAACTAATTATCTAGTCAAAACACGATCAAGGTTTCATTATCTTAATTGAAATCTAATACGACAGTGCGTTTTATTAAGATATTTCTTGCTTTTCCAATTTTAATTGCTTTCAAATTATATTTATTAATACATTTGTAAATCTAATATACAAGATTTGTGTCTGTTTTATTTTAATCACACGGTTATCACATTTTACGATTGAAGTTTTATTAAAATTTTTATTAAAATTTATTTATTAAAATGATATTATTTTTATAGCTTTAATTTAGAGGCATAATTTATAGAAAAGAACTATTATTACTGTATGTTTTAATTATATACTCAAAATGTAAACTAATAAGAATACTTTTTTTTAATATGCCGTTTTGCAAAAAAACTTTACCGGTCGATCGCTCTTCTGAACTATACCAACTGAATGAAGGCGATGGGGACCAACCTAAATTCTGGTATAAGTTCGCGCATGTTTTAAGTTGCAATACTTTTACGATTATTGCACGATCGTAACTTTTAAAGTCCAAGTAATGATAGGAGTAAGATCTTTACTGAGTTCGTAATTGCAAAGTTAAATGTCCATATTGGAGACTGCTTGTAATAAAGTTAATACATATTGCTGCTACGAAAGGTAACATAAAGGTAAAATTATTGCTGTCAGATTGTCAGGAATTTAAAGGTTCTTAAGTTTTTTCGTAATTGAAGGTAAAAATTCAATGAATACGTAATTATGGGCTGTCCAGTGGTGGACTACTGGGTTATCTCAGACAGTCTGGCACGTTACCAGTGGTCAATGGCAGGTGAAAAATCAACTGAGATTAACGGATACAGGGCTGACAGTTATACTGAATATTTCCACACACGCGCAAAATAAGAGCTTAGACTTTGCGTTAGAAAAAACCTGCCAGTCACACCTCATAATCCAATGAACATGAGCATAATCGTAGCTGTCATGTGATACAAACAGCATTTTTCGAAAGCATGGTCCCTCAGCATGGTCGCTTATACACATAGGATGACAACCAAAACATAAAATTAGGTATCGTACAACATGAAATGTCGTTGTTATTATAACCGCAACCCAATCCAACTTTTTAGAAAGATGTAACGCTGTGTCGGGCTTCCCACTACATAAGTTTTAAAAAAGTCTTGTGTAATAGCAAAAATTAAATCCTTTACATAAAGATATCTTTCAAAAGCTCATGACTTAAACAACACATAATAACTTTAGTTGATTGCTTGCAAATGATTCAGGAAATATTAAGGCGCAGTTTCTCTAATCACGTCGCTAACCTAATCGCATCAAAACTCAAAAGAGATGAACATGTATATTGATTTCCGTATTTTACGACTTCTAGATTTCTATATGAGCTGGTCCTTGCATACACAACATGCTAATAATTTCATCCAGTGTCTATTAAGGTATTAAAATTAATAGGAATTAATGGTTGAAAGTATTTTGAGAAAATATTAGACGGCTTGTTAGAGATCATAAATGTAGAGACGTTGATTATGAATATAGTTGATTTGCTTTAGGCTCACGTTAAATACTATGTTTTATTTTCTAGAAATATGAATATTATGTTCTGAGGTTTATAATACGTACACACACGTGAAGTGTTAATATGTTTGGTTATGTTCGTACACAATTATCCAATGATCCTTCCTCTTATTTCGTGTAACTTTTCAAAGACACAATTTTTTTCCTAACTTTATTACCCACTCTTCACAGAGCATGGCTTCTTAGCAACTCAAACTCCTGGTACATTTTTGCCAAGTTTATTTTAAATAGCCTTGAAAAGACAGTCGAGTATCTTCATTAAGAAATACAACAAAACAAAAGGAATTGCATAACTTTACCGTTTTATATTTTATATCTTTCTTCTACCTGTTATGTTTTAACAATGCTATAAAAAATAACTGCTAACACAACAAAAAATCAGATAGAATGCAAAATAAATCCGTGAATTAAAGCTGTTTTTATCGATCATTTCACGCTCGCCTTGCTTAATGCATCGGAACAATCGATTAATGAATAAAGATCGATTCGCTAGACATGATCGATACAAGATTATTTATGTGGCACGAACGTTGAAGGGCAAGTTGTTTATGTTCCCTGCCTCTTATTTATCTATAATAGATTCAATAGATTATACATAACAACTATGTAGACAGACAGCTTCTACAGAGCTTTCCATAATAATGCTCTTCCATAATCATTTTCTTTTAGCCTTCAAGTAGCAAATAAATAATAATATTTTTGTATTAATATTTTCTGTCATAAGTTTTAACGTCGACAAGGAGACAAATTAAAAATTTCAAATTCAAGCGTCATTTAATCATTTTGATATCATCAAATACATTTTTGACAAGTCAAAACATTGCAAATTTCTTAAAAATTGTTGTTGTTGTTGCTAATGTTAAGTCGCTTTATTGTTTTTAAAATGTAGTGGTGGTATTATACAACCCTAACTATTTATACAAGTGATTCTAGAGGAAGGAGAGGAAGAATTACTTTTATATTATTTTTATACTTTCATAACGAGTCTCAATTCAAAGCACAATCAATTAATAAGAATCATATTATATGTAATGAAACATAAAAACGTTAGATAACGCGCTGTAATAAAACGAATTAAACTATAAATCACATAGGTTCGGCTATTACGTTCCGATCATTAGTTTTACAAGCATATCATCTAATGGCAGTGGTTCTCAACCTTCGGCGCGGATATAATACGCATTTGTTCGTGTTTCATTAGTCTGTAATAAATAGGGTTATAAAATAATGCTTAATGGCTTTTATACAGCCTTGTTATTGAGATCGCGGTAGTGAATGGGTGTTTATAGGTTTGTTCTACTTTGGGCGCTTTGAATTAAGTACCTTGTTTTTTTTATTACTAGAATTGTGGATTGTGACGCAGAGATTGAGAGCGAAAATTAAAAAAATGCCATGTAACGTAAAAATCTGTTGTTTCACGACATAATACTTGTACTTGAATTGAACCCATACCAGACTATTAATATAAGTATTTCAAATGAGAGGTTTGTAATTATTTTAAAACAAAATTAATTTTTAAATAACAGTCTATAAAAAAAAATTACACTACTTTAGTTACTCAAAATAGACGCGTTGTTTTATTTACATTATTTAATTTATATAGCCGCTGTTGGATTTCTTTGGCACCAATTATGTCTTATCGTAGTATTTATAAGAAAACCGCGTGATGTACTTAGTTTAAGCTAATCCAAATAATTATCATAATTATTATTAATGTCTTAGCAAATACATTTTAATAAAAAAAACATTAAGACTATGCCTGAGATTTCACGTGTTACCAACTTATATGTTATATACCCACACCCACACACACATACACACTCACACACATACACACTCACACACACACACACACACACAGTGCCATGATAATAATAATAGTGTTTTTTTCCCGTGTACCTAACGAAATTTACTTAACATCACATTACTTAGCATGATAATTTTCAAATTTCCTTTTTTTTTTCTAAAACTACTAACAAGACTCCCAACCCTCGTGACTTAACCTTTCTCTTAACAACCAAGAGAAGCGGGAGTGGCTGAAAAACAGCTCTAACCAGGTCTCGTTACCTAGGTCGGGACCTGCTGAGTTACTGCCGATTGCGGTTATTACTGCGCTATGTATTATTTTAACTGCACTGTACAAGTAACACTGTAATAACTATGCAATAAAATTATTATTATTATTATATTATTAAGATACAGAAAATAAATTTGATATCTTGATTCTCTTTAAATGCAATCGCAATTCATTTAATGGCATACAGTTTACAAGAAATATTGTGAGAGAGGCATTCTACTTTAAGCTAGCGATAGATCACTATACCAGTCAAATTTATTACTACAGTCAATCCATAAAGAACACATACCCGCCAATTTTATAAAACAGGATCAAATCGCATTTACAAAGTAGAACAAACCCTTTAAATCTGATATTTACGTTCCATTCTATTCAGAATGATGAATCGCTGTCATAAGACGTTACAAATCGTAAAATTTGTAGTGGTATCTACGAATTTGGCCTTTGTTGCTTTAACTATAAGGTTATTGCGGTAGTTAGTAAAAAGAATCGTAACGGAATAGGGTTCAGTTATAATATTGTTTTGTTGAAAAGCGTTTTCACGGTTGGCGATTCCTGTCTTCGCTCATAAAAACTACTACTGTTATTAATTTATGTTTTGTCTTTTTGAATTTTATTTCAATGCAGTAATAACCAACTTTAAGAAAGATTTTAGCACTTAGTTTCAAAGGATTTATACAGATTCATGAAACATCAATGCTCGGTGTAGGGCCACAGGATGGCTCAGTAGCTATTTAAATAATATCAAGCAAAAATAAGTAAAAAATGAGTCAAGACTCTGTGGTTGCACTCTGTTGCGCTTGTAGCAAAGCGCTCGCGGTAATGAACATTAATAAATTTCTAAATTGTAAAATATTGACTTATTTAAGTGTCAGGTTTGGCCTATGAAACAAAGTTACTTTTGTTTGTTTGATTAGATACGAGTACCTCAATTTTGGTAACAATTTAGTATTAATTGACATAAAAATATGACGGAACAACGTATTATTTAATTTTTCCAACCTAAACAAAAGTTCTGCTTCATTTATGTGACGTGGGCTTAATTCAAAAACAATATTTCTTTGAGAAGGCATTATATTATTAACTCTAAGTGGTAATGTAACATAGCTTTTAAACCGGTAGAAGATAAGAAGAAGACTGCATCTTTTTAATAGCGTATTAATAAAACATTTAGGGTTTAAGAGTGATGTTTTGTTAAAACTCTATATCTCGAAACGTCGTTTTTTGAGATAATACACTATTGATTTTTCATGTGCAATATAATCTGTGCCCAGTTCTAACTTGTGATTGCTACGATGACGTGGGCGTGTAATTCATTAATTGGACATGAAGAAATATTGGTGTTAATCATAATCATGTTTCGAACGAATTGACAGGTGAAGTCAATTGATATTAGAATTTTGATGATGATGAATGTATTTTACATATTGTAAAGAACAAAAAACTTCAACTTCAAAGGACAAAGGCTACCTTTTATTCCTATATTCTGATGGGAGCGGGTGCCATGCGGGTGAATGTTAAAAAAATTAAATAACGCCTCTTTGAAAAATTAAGGACAAATTTACGCCACTATGAACTTTGCTTTGCTTAAAAGAGTAGGAGTAAATTTTCAATTACACCAATTGAGGCTACTGTTCCAATTTCAAAAATCTTTCAGTGTTGAAAAGCATTTTTATTGAGGCTATAGGCTACATATCCAAGACTAGTGAACAAACGCCTGAATTCATTACACAAACATTTACCCTCACCAGGGAACCAACCCAGAACCTCTTGAGATGGCGACGACGGCTTGAAACCGACGCACAGACCACTCGACCACAGAGCTCGTCAAATATTATGCTGTTACTAAATGCTGTTGTTATTAAGAAATATTGTAATATCTGTTAGCTGTCTGCACATAGCCAGCAGCGTAATTAATTATGCTTGTACAATACATGAATTGATTTGAAATTCTTCACAGTTAGCCTCTCTGGTCTAGTGGTTGACACCACTTGGTGTAGATCAGGAGGTCCGGGGATCGATTCCCCACGGGGGTAGGGGTCCATCTGTCTGGCTACCACCGTCTCACCAAAATTTCGCCTGAATAATAATGTTAAAAGCATTTTTTGTGTTCAGGCCAGAGGTAAGATAGCCAGTTCCTCAGTTGTTGAGGATTATAGGTGAAGCTCGCTTCCACTCGCTCGCTTGGCCTTATCGTCACTTACTGTCAGAAGAATGCCAAGAGCTTACCTGTCATAATATGTGAAAAAAAAATTAAGAATATACCTACGATACATAGGTATATAAGCATCCAAGATTGGAGAACACATGCCTGAATTCTTCACAAAAAACGAGGATCGAACCCAGAACCTCTTGAGATGGCGACGCCTTGAGACCGGCGTACGGACTACAGACCAGTCGACCATGCAGGTGAATAAAATAATCATCTTTATAATACACATCCGCTAATCTAGATCCGCACCATACTTATTTATTGCTCCTTACTTTCTATCACTGGCACTCCTTTCAAATTTCATAATAGGCTCATTCTTGATTCAGACTAATGATGATGGATGAAAAATTAAGCAATCGTAAATACATCATGCTAAAATTAAGAACATTTTTAAAACTCTAGAACACACCCAGAGTAAAATGTAACTTTAAGACACGTCGTACATAAAGATAAAAGACGGCCGATTCAAATCCCCCGTACCAATTAAAACGAGCTATACCCATTATTAACGGCGGTAACAGTTTACGTCCATAAATAATTAAGTTTTAAAATCGAACAACCATAAAGACCGGCTTGTTAATTATTAATCCGTGACAAGAAAGCGGACCTTTGCCGCCATAGATTATTATGGGAAATTAAAACAGACAGTTGAATTGACATTTTGACACAGATTAAAAAGGTGGGCGTTTTTATCGCGGATAGCTCAGGCGTGTAAATCTATAGGTGTCATCCATACTTACATACTAATATTATAAATACGAACGGAAATCTGTCTGTCTATATGTCTTGCTTTCACGTCAAACCTGCTGAACCGATTCAATTGAAATTTGGTACACAGGTAGTCTAGAGCCTGAGAAAGAACATAAGCTACATTTTATCCCGTTATTCCCATGGAAACGGGTACCACGCGGGTGTAACCGTAGTAATCAATATCTGCTCGACCGAGTATTAAGTAAAAATATTCCGTCAAAATGTAATTTCATTTCGAATTTTAAAATTACATTGTAAAATAATGACTCGACAACAGAGATTTAGAACGATTAATCAGATGACACTGACAAGAAATGTTATTTTCATTATTTTAATAATTAGAGGTTTTAGTTCTACTATTAATAATCAACATTTTGCTAATAAGAGGTAGGAATGTAATGTTGAGCACTTTGTAAAAAAACAATGCAGTGTTAACAAACACACAAAAACTTTATGTAAATTTTTATCGGCGTTAAATCAATAGTCACGCGAACAACGTCGCTGGCACAGCTAGTACATATAATAATAGGTACGCTTTGATATCTTTTATCATAACGTCAAAATGAAAATGAGCTTTTGTTTACATAAACGTGACGTGACGTGGCCCATACGTGATCCCTAACTCACTCGTATGCAATTGCCAATAGGAAAATAATTTGTTACGTTTTTTTATTTTATTGAAATTGGATTTGAATTGCCTTTGTTTATTTGTATTTATTTTTTAAGCTTTGGGATGGTTCGTTGACAGAAATAAATGATAACTCCCATGACTCATTTTCAGAATTCAGACAGCGAGAGTCATAAAATCAAATGAAACATACATTTTGAAAAATTCGTGTTTCGAGCTTTCCATTTGTTTACACCCGGTCACGCTTCCAACTTTCATTAATACATTACATTCCTGTCGTGAGCAATAACACCAATGCAAATAGAACAAAGACCAAAGCCAATCAAACGAAAAGTCAACGTAAGTCAAAAGTCGAAAAAATAGCAGGTCTGCGATATAAATGTTTTAATCTATGGTGCAATATTTCAACGGGTTCGGTAGTGGTGCAACACCTGCAAGCGGCATCCTCGGCTGATTTATTGGGCCGTTTGTCTACCCTCCTGTCCCCCTCCCCCACCCCGCTACCTCTTCACACTGACGGTTCCTGCTCTCAAATGATTTGTGTCGCCTCTGAAACCAGCTTCAAAGCATTCTGCTCTTTGATTTGCACATAAACGACCTCATTTCGAACGGTTTAAAGATATTTATGGCCGCGTACACCATTTACGAGTTCCCTTATTCAAAACGAGATGATTTCCACCAATTGATTTCTTTGATCTCAACATAAATAGTGGAAACGCGATAAGCATCGGATATCGAATACAAATGTATGCTGCGAGCGATAATCGTTATTCATGTGCACGTCATAAAATGTTTAGCACCCCTGACAAATTTCATGGACTATCGTAGGGGTATTATCAGCTGTATTGGGTAGTGGATAATAGTTATTTATTATACAAGAGTGGAAAGTTCCTTTTTAACCGCGTGCTCGATTTGGATGACCGAGCAAGCGAAGGATTCTTAAGTTGAATCACGAGCGCAGCGAGTGATTCTAAATTAGAATCCTGAGCGTCAGCGAGGGAAACAAACGAGCACAAGGTGAAAAATCTTTCCACTCGAGTGCAATACGTAACTTTTCATCCCACCTCAGCGAGGAAATGACAAAATGAAAAAGAAAACAATTTATAATGACAAAATATTTTTTCACAATTTAAAAAGTTCTAATCATAAATTTGGCACCATAGAGGTTACATTAAATAGGTTTAATGACGTTTTGAATTTACAATTATATTGAGTACTCATTATATGTGATGTTCTAAATTCAAATCTACTTTGCCGCTCAAGCGAATAAAATAGAATTTTCCAGCCAGATTTCGAAGCGCAAAATTACACTTTCCGAGGTGGTGGGATGAAAAGTTCTTTTTTATTTGCGTTAAGGTTTAGATTCTGACTACATCTCAAGAGCCCCATAACTTTGGTCGCGTGCGCTGGCGGCGTATTATTTTTAAATTATTAACGGTGTAATGGAATAATTCCGATATGCTAATGCAGCGACGAACGGGCTGTTATCACGACAGCGACATAGTATAGAACAATACAGTACCTACTATTTAACTGAGACACATTTGAAGCATTCTTTTTATTAACACACACCTTACTTCCGTCTTTCTCATCAGTAAATTTATTCCATATTTTGCGACTATCCAAATTAAAATTTAATTTTACTGCCAGACAAATATGTCGTTATGGATAAGATTAGAACTATAATCATTGTTGTGGATTGAGGATAGCTGGCACGCTGGCTGCCATATTTAGTAATGTAGATTTTTAATTTATTGATTTTTTGGTTTTAGTTGTCATTGTATATAATTTGCTGAATATATTTTTGTGTTTATCTTCTCAAGTTTTATTTATTTAAGGAATTAAGCTGTACACTGATTCGGGCTCTATCGAACCTTTACAATAATTTTGAATTTACTTTTACTAAGAGATGTCCATGGTAGCTACTTAGTAGTTAGTTTTCTTTTGTTTTTTCTGGTAATTTTTAATAATAAGGATAAATCGTTTTATTTTATTATTTTTCGTTTTTTTTACATCGAATTAGTTCTACTGCTTCTTCCGACGCTGTGGCATGTTTGTTACAGTCGTACAGAGCTAATTGCAGGCACTTGCAATTTGTTTGCAAGTCTTCTGTGTGTCGTTATGCCCACTAATATAATGTACTGAATGCTGTTCTCTTATTTATAGACGGCAAGGACTTCTAAAATATACTTGGTAATATTTAAATTATTTTGATTAATTTCAACGGTCGCAATGGCAGCCGTTTTGACTAACCCCTATGGGATAATAGTCAAGATTATATGTATGTATGTATTCATATTATCACCACTATTATCCCATAGGGGTTAGTCAAAGACTAGGCAGAAGAACCGTAAAAGCGGTCCGCTGCCATAGTCCGCGCTTCACCAGCAGTGACTGCACTCAGCGTGACAGGTGGTGAGCGCGTCGCCGCTATAAGCTATTGGATGGTTGTTTGTGCAGTTCTAAGTCCATTAGTTGCCTTTTACGACACCCAAGGGAAGGGATGGGTTGGTAGTATTCTTTAAATGAGCCGGAACCACACGACTCTTACTGTTCTGTTGGTCGCAATCCGCATCACAATACGTAATGACCATTTTATTATTGAGCCAGGGCGCTCGGTAGCGTAGTGGTCGTACATTTTTGCTTACGATATCTAAAACAAAACTATTTTGGCCGTGATCCATCCTGAGATAAGTGTCAAAAACTTTGCGATCTCACGTTCCTACATGCTTCGGAATGCAAATATTAAAAAAAAGTTTTGTAACAATTTAAATATTTTTGTACACGTTTTGATATTTTTCGATTATTAAATAATGAATTAAAATTTTGCTTTACGCCGACCTAGATATTTATGTCCTTAATATAATGGAAGTATTTTAAGACACATAAACTTATTACGTATAACTCATCGTTTTCGAAGAACTAAAGTATGATACAAAAGTTTGCTTTTAATATATATTTTTTTACCCCGACCGAGATAATAGTATGAAAATTCATATACAAAAAAAAAATATATGTAGGTTTTAAATGAACTTGAGAAAATAGATTTAAAATCGTCTCTTTTTTGGCAGCTGCCTCAGAAGGCACTAGTCCTGGTCGCTTTTCAAACAGTTTGTTCCCATCAACCAGCGTAGGCCAGTGGTGGCGCTATAGCCGATATTCCTCGTGTTTTTCAAAGCCTATGCCCAGCAGTGGGACTTATATGGACTGGTGTTTGACGTGAACATATGCACAGCATTTTAATAACGCAAGCTTACACCAGACCTAATATGTCACAACAATACCCAGGACTTGGAAGATGTATCCCATAGCAGAACTATACTCCTGGGAACCCTCTATGCGAACCACTATAGACTTTAAGAAACTATTATAAACTATGCAAATAAACTAACAACAATAAAAAAAAAAAAAAAAAAAAAATATGTCACAACAGGCTCACGTTATTATACAAAACGACCATAGAATCTATCAGGCCAACTATGAGCGTTGACACGTCTGCGTACCCCATAAGTGATGATATAATTATTATATGTTGAAAAATTGACAATCGTAAAAAACATCTAACGTAAACGTTGAATTCATAATATGGTTTTATCTACATTAATTATTGCAACTGTATGCCAATAATTTAAACCTCATGTTAATAAAACAAGATACGGCGTAATCATAAAAGATTTATTAACTTAAGTAATTTATTTTATTGAGGAAATCATAACTTTAACTTACATGCAAATGAAGAGAATACATAACTATTATAAAATATATGATGCGAGTTTTTCTATTAAACAGCAGTGACAGAAATTTTAAAAATTTGACCGTACAATTTTTACTTTAGGACTCGTTACTGATATTGAGTGGTTTGCGAAACCATTTTCTTACTTGTTTCTGCGCAAAGCAGATCTTCATTTATTGCTAAATCCTAAGGGGGGAGGGGGGCACATATAGTATCATTATCAACCTCAATCATCATCAACAGCTTTCTGCAAGTCTTCTTCCCTCTAATACACGCCACCTCTCTTAATACTCGGCCGCTCTCATCCATCTATTCTAGTCAATCTACGGTCATCGTTATCTCCCTGGGTCCTTTATAACCCCTCTCCTGTTGATCGGACTCCAGAAATCCGGTGTCAAAAAATACCGGACTTCTAGAGTCCGATGTGACACTCGGCGTTTAAAAGACACTCAAACTGATTTCGATTCAGAATTAGTTACTCATTACAAGACAAAGCTTTGTTTTCAATCGAAGCCAAAGCGCACTGACCACTACGCCACCGAGCTCCTCCAAACAAAGCTACCTTCGCCATGGCCAGGCCGTGGATGGGTGACCAAGACTTTGTGATCCCGAGCTCCCCCGTGCTTCGGAAGGCACGTTAAGCCATTGATCCCGGTCGCATTTGTGACTGTTTCTACCCACCAACCCGCATTGGGCCAGCGTGGTGGTGTTACGGCCCATACTCCTCATGTGTTTCTCCATGAGGAAGGCCTCTCCCAGCAGTGGGGCGTATATAGGCTGATGACTGACAAGACGAAACTAGACTAATATTTTTATTAATGACAGCTTGTTGCCTGTTAGCTTGTGTGACGTCACAAGTTTAATACAAGCTGCCCTATAAAGCTTAAAAGATATCGTAATTCTAAAAACACTTACTGTTAACGCGTGGTTCAAGAAGAAGACACAAGAAGAAGCGCGACGTAGATGCGCCTTTTCACGGTTAATGACCGCCCCATTTGAAGGGAAAAGAGACGTGAAAAGACATTTTTTGGCATATATAACCCTTGCTTCCTGACCCCATTCTTGCTTAGCATCAAAGAAAATGGAGTCATTTGTCTAGTTCTTATCCTTTCAAGTGGTTTCAATGCGCTGTTAAGATGTGCCACCCGAAGGGTTATATAAAAATCTTATCGTAGAGTATCTCTGGGTACATTTTCAGGGTCTCCACTCAAAAATATAGCCTGTATTTTATTGCATAATCATTATCTAATTCACATAATTTTTAATTAAATTAATTCAACGTGTAAAAAGCGAATTCATTAAGCTTCAAAGATTTCTTATGTTATTTAATTCCTAAGTTAATTAAAAAGATATATAATTACTTTTTTACTGAATATAATATAACTTTTTTTATAAAAGTAATTCTTAAATACGTTAGTTGAAATAATTAGTGTTTAATTGATATTGTGAGATCTAATCAACGCGTCGTCGTGTCTACGTATTCCTTTTCCTTTCACGACCATTAAATTTTGCGAAGAGAGACTTGTTATTTTTATAAAGCCACCGTGTTTCAAATTATAGGTTTGCTACCGTTAGCCACCTGTCTTTCATAAATTTGGAAAACTTTGTTTTAATATTGAGGAGCTTAGTGGCGTTATGGTTTGTACGCTTTGGTGTTCGATATCGAAAACTACCTTAGCCATGGTCAGGCTTTGGATGGGTGACCAAACTTTGTGATTTCGAACTCCTCCGTGCTTCGGAAGGCACGGTAAACCGTTGGTCCCGGTTCTATTGCAATCATTTCTACCTACTTACCTACTAACCCACATTGGCCCAGCATGATGGTGTTACAGCCCATACATCTCATGTGTGTCACCATCAAAAAGGTTTGTGCCCAGCAGTGGGACGTATATAGTCTAAGAATGATTAAAGTTACTCAAGGCTGTGCAAGGGCATTCTTAATTGTCGGAAAACAAAGATATCACGAAATCTATAGCTGTCGCTTTTTATTCTGGAATATCAAAGCAAGACAGGTTATTTCTATTCGAATTGAATCCACGGATCGACAGTTGAGAGTAAAGTGGCAGAAATGATCGTTGTGAATATACTTGGAGTCCTCTTACCAGTGCGCGACTCTGATGAATGATGATGATATTCCTCCATGTTGATAAATAGATATTACGGCACATGACCTTATGTTGAATTTTAGTCAATTATTATTCTTAATCGGTCATATTTAAACATTAAAAATATTCCAACAATTTATAACAATAAAAAAACACTTAAACACCAAAATTGTTACTATAAAGTTGTCGCATAAATCGTTTGTTTTCTAAATGGTAATTTTATTTGATTTCTATGTTGATTTTACCAAACAAAGAGTAACAAATGGCAATAAACCTTGATTAAATCTAACATAAATCTTGCATACTATATTTATTGCCTTGTTCGTATACGAAACCTGATAATGAGTCTAAGTATTGACCAATTAAAATTTTACGCAATAAATGGCCTTATATTATAATGCCTAAAATCTTTTTTTTTTTAATTAAATAAAAATAGTGTAAATTAGAAAAAAAAAATTATTTCGCTGCTTTGTAGTGTTATTTATCTTCTATTCGGACATATATTGATTACCCGTTTATTATATCGCATGGAAAAACTTTTTTGTGTTATTATATTGAAACTTTTTAAATTAAAACAACCGTTTTTGATTGCGTATAACATGTTTTGTTCTCGGTTGGGTGAAAGTCGCACGAAAGATTTATTATGTAATTAGCTAGACTAAAATAGTGTAACAGAACATAAACTCAATTCGGTGTCACAGATGATGCAGGGGTACCATAACAGACAGGCCACTTCAAACACTGAATAACTTTTATTATGTATGTACAGTCGGAGTAGAAAAACCTTCGTCAGTTTTCGAATTAAATCAATTATCAGTCATAAAATACCTTTACCAATACCAATACCTTTCGAAACTGAATCGCTGACTGACTGCATACAAAATTATATTAAATTTTACGACGTCAAAGAACAAAAACAACTTGTACTAGACTTTCAGTTTTATTATTAAACTCTTTATTGCACCAACAAAAAGAAACAAAACAGTGAAAAATACAAGTTTGCAAGGGAGAACTTATCCCTATTATCCAGAGATCTCTTCCAGTCAACCCGACACAGATGTGTGAGATTTCATAGTGACAGAAACGACACCAGTGCAAAAAATACAAGTTTTAACTAGAATAAAAAATAAATAAAAATAATATATATATAAATAAATCAAATATAAGCTTATTCCTAAAAATAGAAAATCTACTAAATATGATAAATATACTATATACAAAAATACATATATAAACATAATCTTTTATACATATACAAATATAATATACTTATATATATTTTTTTAAACCTATTGCAAACGCCAATGCGACATCGTTTCATTGGAAGTGAAATGTTGGCATTAACCGACATGCAAAAAATTTGGACTTTAAGGTGACGAACCTTTATTACTCCACTGTACCTATTTATAGTTCAAATTAGTTTTCTTTATATATCTTTCATGAAACTCTACTATTAATTTTGAAATCTAAAATGAGGAATATTCAAACGAAATTCCTTTTTAAAGTTAAGGTTCGTGAGTATCTTCTGAGAAGTAGCAACAAATAACTATTCACATCATCAATATAGGTAGTGTATGTAGTGTATAATTATAATTATTGTATTAGTGTATAATATAGTTTATGTATTAATAATTATACGTAATTAGGTAAATATGTAGTGTGTTATTTTAGCGTATGTAGCTCAAGTAATAGTATATGTAGTTTATGATTGTTTAGTTCATTATCAATCATTTTATTTTGATATTTGTTAGGATTTTAGTGCCCCCACTCTGAATCTCTGTTTGGCCCAAAGGTTGACTGGGAGAGAGCGATGTATTATCGTTAAGTCCGCCTTATGTACAAAAGTGTTTTTTATTTTGGACATTAAAGATTAAATAAATAAATAATAGGGACGAGCCAATAGTTACGCAGACGTCACCAACTATACCGTTTGACCCATCTCTCTCCCATCCATTCTCTTTGACCAGCCCAGTTCACCAGCGTCAGAATCTCTCATTAAAATGCTAGTGGCGGTCATTTAATAAAGTGCAATTATGAATCGTAAAACCGTACTCAGGTCGTTTATGAGCGATGTTGTTATCGTTTCATCTTGATTTACGTACCTACATGTTTTTTTTTTCATTTATATATAGCACGTTTTACAGTGATTTAAGAGTGAAGCGCTGTAAGGTGAGTGGTGTACTTAAAGGCCGCTGTTATTTTGGTTTTTAATAGTAGGTAATGTAAAATAGTAATTTCTTACACTCAAGTATGGGCCCAAGGTACCTAGGCTTAAGCCTGTAATGAATGGTACTTTCTGAATCAAGGATTTATAATATAGTAATAAATAATTAAAAAATAAAAATAAAGACAACTTCTTTGCCTATTAAGTGTCGTATATATTTAGAAACGGAACTGGCTGGCTGTACGGCTCAAATTTCATATCCAACCTACGTGTAGAATAAAAGAAACGAAAAAAGGGAGTTTGGCGGCATTGGACTAATGGCGGACGTGATTTTTGATTTTTATTTCGATAATTGTAATATTGTTTCGGTGTGGATATTGTTACGTAAAATCAGTGTAGTTTTGTGTAATAAGTGTCTGTGATGATGTGCAATGTGGAGGATTATCGAAATAAACGTCAAGAAACAGACGAACACACAAAGAAACAAACAAAAATATTTTTACTATTTTCCCTCTTTTTACATCCCCCTGACTTGATTTTAAGCATTTTTTTCTATGTACAGACATTCGACCTCTACAGTTTTATTATATGTTGTACCCTCTACAGTTATTAGTAGATGTCTGAAAATGCTCCATACGGCTATCTGGTTATTTCATGAAATACATTCGTTTAAAACGTGTGACTTGACACGTTGCGGATAAAGATGAAGATTGCGGTCTTCCATAAAAAAGTTCAGTTTCCAGCCTATCGCGATAATCTCGACAACAATGTTGCTTGCACATTGTAAGTAATAAAACTGACTTGCCACAACACAAATCATCAATAAATATCAATATTATTACTCAACGCGCATGCGTCGCATAGTTGCCGAGTGCGAGTCTGCGCGGCATCGAACGTGTTGCGATTTTGCGATAACCCGCTACCGTGCTCTCGTGGTTCGCTCAAAAAATCATCTAAAGGTGTTTGTACACTGGTAGCAGTAAAATCTTAAGCTTTTTAAGGATATTTTTGCCTTTTTTTAAATGGAACGTAGAGAAGGCCCTCATCCGTATGTGACCACATACAGAGACCTCATCTCCGACCTTCACCTGCCAAACGTTTTGTTACAAAATTCTTCTTGCGAAACGCCAAGGTCTGGATGCGTGCACTAATAATTTGAGATTTTTCGAGGCAAGAGTACCGGCATTATGTAACATCGCCTCTTAAGATTTCTATTAATTTTAGTGTGGTATCATAGCTACGATGACCGCCAGTTTACACGCACGCGCTCCCTATTACTAGCTAGCTACTCACATCGTTTCACTGCCACACGCGTGCGCCTATACGTCAAAATGTATGAAAATCTCGCTTGCGCTGCCGGCCAGCGTAGCTATGAAACGTCTAATACAAATTTATCCATAAGGATCGCGTTACTTCACAAAGGTACTTAACCATAGGTAATTAGTCGAAAATTAAACGAGACTAGTATCAAATAAGGCAAATTTTCATGTTTCACCCTATTCCTTCGAGGAAGACTTATGTTAAGATAATAGGGCCGATTCTGTAGTTTGTGTATCCTTCTCTAACTATATAGAGAATAGAAGGATAGATACATAATTTAGTTTGCGTCTACGGATAATGTCAATAGTATCGCTTTGACCACACAACAGTCTTACATCACCAAGACGAAAAACAAATAACTTTTCAAGTAGCCGACATGGCAGTGGCGTCCGAAGAGCGTAGTGATGGCTGGGTATCGATAAAGCAATATTAATTATTGCAGCCGGTTTTAATGAGAATTTTTATTGCGTCTGTATTTTTTATAAGAGCTCATTATAAGTTGATTTGCTATCTGGGTTAATTATTAATCGCTACTGCATTTCACTTTTACAATGTTGTGGCTGTCGGAAATTTTATCAGACATGTAGTGATGGATTATATTTTGATTTATTGCGTTGGTAATATGCGTTAGATAACGATTTTTAAAGCTGAATATTAGTTCTTATTGCCTTGTTCATTTTAATTTAAATGTGTTATGTCACAGTCACAACTTTTTAACTGTTGATGTTAGTCATAAAACTTTAGACTAATAAAATATCACGTTACGTCACATTTTTTCCGGACCGTACTACCTATCGGTGACTGGCTATTCGGCGTGTGTGGGACTCACCTAAGGATCCTGTATATCCCCTTTCCGCTCTCTCTCTCTGCTGCCTCCCACACTCTCCTGCTAACCATTGCCCTTATCATGGTTGGTAGTAAGAGGTAACCTTCTCCGAGTGCCTCGCGAAGTTCGCGGCACGGCGCTCCCGTCGCCGAGCCGGGCACTCCACTAGGTTTTGCTCGACTGGCGACTTCTCCCTCCTGGCAACGTGGTAGATAGTGATCGAAACACCCATGTCCGGTTAAAATCAGCACCAGGCGGTAGGTGAGGCTAACGTGCCGGCTCCCAACTCACTCCTCCATCACTGGACGATTGCGTCGCTATTTCATCGGCTAAAAGTCACACAGCCTAAGAGCGTGGGCCGTAGCCTTGCTGCCTTGCTCATTGCGGGTGGATAGAAATAGACAAGTGCAAAAACCACTGGAACTATTAGGTCCATACCTATGAAATTGGTGTTTTGTATGGAGATTTTGGGGATGTCTGCATTTTACATTCTAACATTTATCAGTTTTCTTCACAACGACAAATCCAGAGATAATAATGTTTGGCATGTATCATTAGACAAGCTTTAGCAATATGTGTGTGAACACGCTTGATGAAAATTATTCATCATTTTTATGTTAATGCAAATCAAATGATGTATTCGGGAGGCAGTTAAAAATAACTAATGTCTAATTTCAACACAATTAAACTTACAAACAATTATCAAATTAAATGATACGAGCTCAAATATTTGGTCTATTTTTAGAAGAGGCAATTATTTTATAAGAATGTTCTGAAACTTAATAGTTACGGAAAAATTGCTAAGCCAGAATAAAAACACCAATTTCATAAGTAAGGACCCAGCATTAAAAAAAAATCAGTTTAGATGACGTCTTAGCGCATGCTTATGAATGTTATAAACATTTTACAATATTTCGTGAAAGAGAAAAACTACGCCATCCGCACACAAAAAATAACCAGGAGGCCTTGTTCTGAGAAGAACGGGCAAGAAACTCAGCAAGTTTCTTCCCTCCCTTTACATTAGCATCATCTAAAAAATGACAATCAAGATGTCAAGTCAATAGCCTAACGTGTTTTATGGGGCACGGACGTCGTCACCCATCTGGAATCTAACTATTGTGAAGTAGGCTAAGTTGTCTTTATACGTAGGTAGTACAATTTTTTTTTTACGAGCTCTGTGGCGTAGTGGTCAGTGCGCTCTGGCTTCGATCGAAAACAAAGCTACCTTCGCCATGGTCAGGCCGTTGATGGGTGATCAAGACTTTGTGATCTCGAGCTCCTTCGTGCTTCGGAAGGCACGTTAATCCGTTGGTCCCTGTCGCATTTGTGACCGTTTCTACCCACCAACCCGCATTGGGCCAGCGTGGTGGTATTACGGCCCATTCTCCTCATGTGTTTTTCCATGAGGAAGGCCTGTCCCAGCAGTGGGACGTATATAGGCTGATGAAGTTACCTACGTCATCAGCGTTTAACGTGCATAGTAATGAAACGAGAAAACTCATTTTTCAAATGTTTATAATAACAGACTATAAAATTACTTTACTTGTATTTCTATATCTGCACATAAATAATAATTATTATTTAAATACACATAATAACCGTAATTCACTTTGACTCTTTGCAATATGATAATTTTATGTTGAACACATAAACAACTGCATTGACTTGTCACCGTATTTTAATTTATATTTCTTACAATTTTATATAGCTCAGCATAGGGGTCGTCATAAGCTAATGATAATTAGTAGAGAAGGCCATATGCAATAGCCACGTCATCATTTCAAAAAACTTCTCTAAATACTTGGACTCAAACCCAAACCTTAGACATGACTTCACTTTGAATCTGACGTTCAAGTCACGCGACTACGTAATCAAATATCTTAATCAGCATACTTTATTTTGACCTACAATTAATACATTAAAAAAAATCACGCCTGTAATCCCCGAAGGGGTAGGCATAGTCCAAGGAGCACTGTGTGCCTTAAGACTACATTTAGCCACACAAAAATTCAGTTTGGTCACATGAAAAATCGGGAATGAGTAACAAGTGGCTAGCTCATCGCCTACTCAACCACAGACCCTACCCAATTCGCCCTTAGTCGCCTTTTACGACATGCTAGGCAAGAAAAGCAGTTGGTGTTCACTATTTTTGTATCCGGACAACACGGGACTTACAATTAATTAAAATAATTTATCTATAGCAGCAAAACAACTAATATTCATTACAAAAGTTCTGTTATTGTCAAATAAACGGTTTAAAAATATAACGAAACAGCGAGTGCCTCAAAGAAATTATCGATTCGCCAACACAAGCTATCTGATTGATGGAACCCGTTCAACAGTTGCCATCGCATTGTGGAATGTCGGAAATAGCTGTTGTATGAATTCAATACGTACGCTGGCATATAAATTGATTCATTTGCAATGATTCACTGGCGTACACAATAATCGAGTTGAATGACGATGATTTTAGCATTTATCGACAAACGTACGACCCTGCATTTTACATAGTCTATTGAATAAATTTGAATTTGTTACAATACTGTATGCATGTTTTTTGTTTGCGTTGACATTTATGGGTACAATAATATTATTGGCGATGAATTTATTTTTCATATTAAATTCATAAGCCGCGTTATCGATGAAGCTATTACCACTATTTAACTGCGGTAAATTAGATGCAATTATAAATAATGTAAGTAGATCGATAAGTGTATGGAATTATTTCAACAACAATTTTCATAGCAGTTATGAATTACATTTATAGTGACTGATCATAGGTCGAACATTGGGATGAATATGACAGAAAGAATTCGGAGCAATAGAATAGCGACGTACGATCTTGAGCATAATAAGTGTGCTTAGTATGTATGTGGTTGGACTTAAAACAAGAGGAAATCCAACGTAGCAATAGTTATGAAATAATCAAATTTTAGGAAATGCTTTAGTGAACACAGTATTCCATTACAAGCTGAAGTTGTTTCGTAATTCTATAAACTCGTTTAGGCTCTAATAAAGTCCCCTTTATTTTTATTTTGTTTATTCTTTATTTATAATGCCAGTCACGAGCATAAATATGTTCCCATTTTAGTAACTTTTCTTTCTAAGTTTTAAGTAAAATCTTTGCTCTATTGGTAGATTATTAGTTGTAACCGCCTCTCTGGTTATTTGACATCACCGGGTGTTCACCGGGATTCGAATTCCATCGGGAGCAGGATGTTCCGGGAAGATAGGCAGTTCCTCAGTTGTTGAAAAATACAGGTGAAGCTCGCATCCACCTTCGTCACTTACCATCTGGTGAGATGAAGGCCAAGAGCTTGCCTGTCATAATAATGTAAAAAAAGACACTAGTGATGTCAAAATGACAAAGTAGGTACTAAAACAGTAACATATTTGTGCCCGTAACTGTACACACTATAATGTGGGTTACAGACCAAAAGCTAAGCTATGTTAGTTTAGCTTAGCTCGCATAGCTGACGCAGTTTCCCATACTTGTGTGTAGACTGCAAACTATGCAAACCGTATGAAAAACTGCGTCAGCTACGCGAGCTAAGCTAAACTAACTTAGCTTAGCTCTTGGTCTGCAACTCGCCTAAATCAGCAGACTACATAAATTTACATTTAAACCACCTCTATTTCCTATACATAAAACTTGTTTTCGTACATCAAATGTATCTATATCTTGACATGTTGAACAGACAGCATGTCTAATATGATGTTCTTAAAACAATCACTAATGTTAACTGACCCAGAGCTATAATTAAAACATAATTGCCCTTTTTTATTCAATACCCACGCACGGGCTACTAAACATTAATTAGTTGCCTCACAAATGAACTGCCAACAGAGCAAGTGACAAGATAATAACCAACGCCTTCCGCTCACCTATAGACAACTATAGTGTAATTAACTCTAAGGTGATTATACGTCAGACGTACGAGTATATTCGTACACAAAATTATAGAATTTACTTATTATAATGTAATAATGTGTGAAACCGCTCTGGTATTGCAGTGGAACGTATAAAAATTGTGTATAATAAGACAATTATGGATTATTTCTGATAGCTAGTTTAATTCAATAATATTTGAGCCATAAATATGTACCACTAGCTGTGCCCGCGACGTCGTTCGCGTGGCTATTGATTTAACGCCGTTAAAAGTTTACAAAAGGTGTTTTGTGTGTTTGTTAACACTGCATTGTTTTTTACAAAGTGCTCAACATTACATTCCTACCTCTTATTAGCAAAATCTTGATTGTAAATAGTTGAATTATAACATATAATAATTAAAATAACATTTTAATTGTTGCCATGGTGATACAATCTCTGTTGCCGTGTCATTATTTTACAATGCCTAGCAATTTTACCCGTTCCCGTGGATATATCGGAATAAACAGTAGCCTATGTGCTTTCCCAGGCTCTAGACTATCTGTGTACCAAATTTCAATTGAATCTGTTCAGTAGTTTTGACGTGAAAGCAAGACAGACAGACAGACAGAGTTAAATGGATGTATGGATTAATAAAAATAATTTTTGAATTTGTCGCAAGACGTCGCTGGATGCAGGCAGCGCTTGGATCCTTGGGGGAACCTTTGTCATTTTATGGCCCAGTTATGGGCGTCTAATGGCTGCAATGATGTTTCACACCTAACACACTGCTTAGGGTAAGTATTTAAAGCGTCGTTACGAATAACATCACTTATTATTGTGATCTAGAGTTCTCTGTGCTTTGGAAGGCATTTGAGTTTGTACCGAGCATCATGGTGGTATTAAACATACTCATGCGTCGTAAGAAGGCTTATTATATAGTATAACATAACATATAATCACGCCTCTTTCCCCGAAGGGGTGGGCAGAAGTGTTAAACACTCACATTAAAGGGAGGATGGAATCCTTGCAGTTTCTTGCCTGTATCTTCTCTTGACAAGGCTTAACAAGTGAACAGGAAGAAAAAAATGTAGAACAAGTAGTGAACAAGTAAAATTGTATAATTAATTTATGTTTGTGAATTCTATAATGATTTGACGCGTTATAAGTGTACGTCTTGTAACTGAAATCAATAAATAAAGAATATTGTTTAATTTCGACGTATAAAACCTTACAGACAGGCGAAAGGAAAACTAGTTTTACAACGTTTTAATTAACTCACTTGTTTTTCATGTTTTTATGGGATGCTTTTAATTAATGGATATAACAGTGCCTCGTTGACGCTAAAATTTAATTGAAACAATAATTTCTGTTAATTACTAGGGCAAGATAACGTGCCCGACAAATAGCATTTTATGCAGCTAACTATTTGTTATAGCAATAATACCTAGTATATTAAATACATCGTTCAATTGGAGTTGAACCAATGATGCTAATGGTAGAGTATTACTGCTACCGTTGATGGGCCATCATTAATTATATAGTGGCGGCTTTTAAGTGGCTCGTAAGTGGAGCCTTCTAATAACACCTTTGGCAGCTCAATTTAAATATGGATGTAATGGCTATAAAACTATTTAACTTGTTATCGACATGCGTATAGAGTTACAGCCTCAGAGTAAACAGAACTGGAGTAGCCATTAGTCAATTTCTCAAACATTTTTTTCTGCCATTTCTTGCGGGGGGTGAGGTTACCACTACACTCAAAGCCAGCCGTTTTTACAAATGCACACATGCATAATTCGACACACAAATTTAAATTTCACGCACACACACGCTTAAAATGTGGGGTGTGCGTTTTGACAACGTCACAGCCGCACTCCCCACGAGACTAGCGTTCGAAATTTGAAATCGTAGAATCCTAAAACATGAAATAATAAAGTAAATAATCATGAAATCTTGAAAATTATAATTACAAATAAAAGGACACCATCTTTTAGCATACTCGATGTTTTCTATTTATTTTTACAACAAAAAACAGCACAGGCAGGCATTTTTGCGGGAGCTCTGTTCGCCGCAACGTTTACAATGTTATGGCTGTCAAAATAGCGGCTCAACTAGTTTTATTAAACGTGCAAGCATCCGATGCTTGTGCATTTGGCAGAGGGGAATGTTAGACAAAGGCTACTCCAGTTCTGTTTACTCTGAGGTTACAGCTCTAGATGACAGAGTTTTTAATAGCGATATAATTTTTGTAATTAATGATGAAGAATCGAAGCATTCCAATTGTAGTTTTCCAAGTGTAGTAATCTAGACCAAGTGTCGGACGCCCTGTGGTAAGATAGGATGACGATATTCGTAGGTTGGCTGTAATGGGCTGGATGAGAACGGCCGAAGATCGAGAGCGGTGGCGTGCATAAGGGGAGGCCTGTGTCCAGCAGTGCACGAGCAGAGGTTGTTGATGATGATGATGATAGAAGATTATAAACTTTCGCGTTGCATTGTATATAAAAGTTACACTAACGGGACTACACGCGACGTGCATTATGTAGTATAGAGATACTACTTACTGCTCGACGTTTCGGCTGAGTTACACCAACTGTCACGAGCTGACTGACGCGCGGCGTCGTCTGCTCGGGCGGCCCGTGATTCTTCTTCTACCCACACATTATTTATATTGGGTCCTTACCTATGAAATTGGTGTTTTTATTCTGTCTTAGTATTTTGTCTGTAACTATTAAGATTCAGAGTATTCTTAAATAATAATTACCTCGTCTAAAAATAGACTGTTTTTGAGCTCTTTTGATTTGTTTTGATAATTTGTTGTATGTTTGATTGTGTTAAAATTGGACACGGAGACAACTCTTTTTAAGTGCCTCCCGAATACATCATTTTATTTGCATTCACTTAAAAACGATAAAATTTTTTTGTGAAGTGTGATATTACACATATTACTAAAGCTTGTCTAATGATAGATGCCAAATATATCTTTGGATTTGTCGTTGTGAAGAAAACTGAAAAAAATTTAGTATGGAAAATGCAGAATTCCCCAAGAACTCCATACAAAACACCAATTTCATAGGTAAGGACCTAATATTGCAGTAACTTCGGCAGAAGAATCAAGGGCCCGCCCGAGCACACGACGCCGCGCGCCAGTCAGTTCATGACCACGGTTGGTGTAACTCTTTATACTACTTTGGACGTCGCGTGTAGTCCCGGTAGTGTAACTTTGATAATGATGATGAATCTAAACCAGAGTAATAAATGCCAAGGTTTTTGTAAAGAGGTCTGAGTTATTGTACAGACAGATACACGGATTGTGACTAGATTATGTCGCCCGGTTGCTGAGATTACATTGAGTGGCATGTAACATCTATCCTAGCTTGGTATTTTGGTTTTATATTACAGTAATTACGGAGTTTCTACAGTACCCGGTAACAAATTTACTGGCAAAATGTTTATAAAATATTATGCCCTAAGGGTTAGTCAGAGATCAGGCAAAAGCACCGCAAAAGTAGTCCAATGCCATAGTCCGCGCTTCACCAGCAGTGACTGCACTCAGCGTGATAGGTGGTGAGACCGTCGCCGCTATATGCTACTAGATGGTTGTGCAGTTCTAAGTCCATTAGTCGCCTTTTACGACATCCAAGAGAGGAGATGGGTTGGTAGTATTCTTTTAATGAGCCGCTACCACACTGGTCATTGTGATGGTGGTAAATGCCAGATGAGCACCTCTGCTAATCCCTTCGGGAATAAACACGTAATAGATATAATATGTGTATACCGGGTGTCCCACGGCCATGCCACATGGAGGGAAAGTATATTAAATATTGAAGGTAGGATGTTTTACTGAAAGAAGACATCATTTTATTTTTTATAATAAGTGGAACTACATTCATAGATTTATTAATAATCGCCGGCTTCTACCGGGATTCGAACTCGCGAAATGTGAAAAAAAACATCACGTATTTTATGATAACCGTCGAAAGGGTTAATCATAAGGATTATTTTTTCCTGAGGAACATAGCATCTTCAATGAAAAGAAGATTTATTAAAATTTTCGTCAGGAAAATTTCGTCTTACTTTGCCGTGTTTCTTATAACTAACATGATTATTTCAAAGTATTTACTACATACTCACTTAAGAATACAAGATTTCATTATTATAAGTATGTGATAAAAATAACAAAACGATACACATACCGTTTGTAAGATTTGTAGACTTGTATGCTTTTTTTTGAGCATTTCTTTTATTGAACTGATTTCAGCCAGCCACATTGTAATTGCGTGCTCAAAAAGTTATAGGAACCACGGCAAGTAAACACGGCAAGTCAGACCAAATCTTCCTAACGAAAATTTGAATAAAATTTTAAATTTCATGATCTTCCTTTCATTGAAGATGGTATGTTCATTAGGAAAAAATAATCCTTATGATTAACCCTTCCGACGGTTTTCATAAAATACGAGTTCGAATCCCGGTAGAAGTCGGCGATTTTTAATAAATCTTTGAATGCAGTTCCACTTATTTAAAAAAAGAAAATGATGTCTTCTTTCAGTAAAACATCCTTCCTTCAATATTTAATATACTTTCCCTGCATGTGGCATGGCCGTGGGACATCCTGTATATACCGATGATTAGTGAATCTTGGCAGCGGTAGCTAAGTTGGGACGGATGGGGCACTACACGTTCGACTGGCTTTGGACTCACGGGTTCGATCCCACTGTACCACCAAGTTTGAATTAGACTATTGTACAGTTCATTGTGAATATCGCTTGCCTCACATTGTGCCCGGTGCATGGCAACAGGCTCGCCACCTGTTATATGGGGACCTAACATACCTGCGAAATATGGGTGTATAACACCTCTGCTTAACCCTCCGAGGATAAAAGCGTGATGATATGTATGTGTGTTTGTATTGCCTATAGCCTATTTGCCTTCCTCAATAAATAGGCTATTCAACACTGCAAGAATTCTATGTCCTTTCTCAGGCTCTGGACTATCTGTGTACCAAATTTTGGATAAATTGGTTCAGTAGTTTTGACGCGAAAGCGAGACAGACAGACAGAATTACTTTAGTATTTATAATATTAGTATGGATTGTTGCATAATGTATTGCTGTGTTGAATGATTGAAAGGTTAAACATATACTTCGAATCTTACCATCAGACAATACTGTATATGAATCAAAACTTATCACACCAATTTATCAAGTGATAACCTTTACGAATTATCTATATTTATTAAATACGCGCCACCGCTTGTCTAGTACCACATAAGTCTTTGCCCGCAATATCGAGATAACAACCTGACATATTTATGCGGACAGACGGACGGACACGGCACTTATCGCACAGGAGCCGCTAATTACAAATGAAAATCGTTTCCCGCTACCGGCTGAGATAACTTTGACTCGTAACTCGGATAATCTATGTACGATAGGATTACTATAAATCTGAAATAACTAGGATAAAGTTACGGAGGCGAAAGAGTTTATTTTGATTTAGAACTATAATTTCCTTATATAATACAAAATATTACAAAATTTAAACACTTTCGTGTTTGTCATCTAAATGTATATAACTCAAAGGTCAAAGACTGACTGACATAGTGATCTATCAACGCACAGCCCAAACCACTGGACGGATCGGGGTGAAATTTGGCATGCAAGTAGATGTTATGACGTAAGCATCTGCCAAGAAACGATTTTGTTTAATTCTTACCCCAAAAGGATAAAATAAGGGATGAAAATAGGGGATAAATACTAATATTATAAAGCTAAAGAGTTTGTTTGTTTGGTTGAACGCGCTAGCTATATTATAAAGCTAAAGAGTTTGTTTGTTTGGTTGAACACGCTAGCTATATTATAAAGCTAAAGAGTTTGTTTGTTTGGTTGAACGCGCTAGCTATATTATAAAGCTAAAGAGTTTGTTTGTTTGGTTGAACGCGCTAGCTATATTATAAAGCTAAAGAGTTTGTTTGTTTGATTGAACGCGCTAGCTATATTATAAAGCTAAAGAGTTTGTTTGTTTAGTTGAACGCGCTAATCTCAGGGACTACTGCTCCGATCAAAAAAAATCCAGTGTTAGATAGCCTATTTATCGAGGAAGGTTAAATAACATCACGTCACCTCAAAGTCACTATTCCACGCAAACGAAGTCGCGGGCAAAAGCTAATTGCTTAGATATAATTCAGATTTATTTTTGCTATAAAAAGGTAGTTTAAGTTCAGGTTTATCTTTCACTGTAACTGTGTCTAAAAGCAATCTATATTGGATTGCTTTATTACATAAATTAAGAGAACGAAGCGAAACTATAGGTAGAACTTTTGCTGGGGTTGACAGATATTACAGATAGCCATTTGATAAAATTTTAGCTTCCGAGTCTTCTGAAAAAAAAAACTATTATTAGGCTAGTTCAATCTTTTGTTAACATGAATATTGGTGAAGGATTTCAAATAATTACATCTTGTCTGTTAGAATCAAGTTCCATTTTTGACAAGTTGAGAGTCAATATTGAGATGACAAAACACTTATCTGACCACTTCCGTTTCTGATATTAGGACGGTAACCCTTTTAATACTTGACGATGATGATGCGAAGCTATCAAATTGTCCCGAAAAGCACAATAACATGGTCACTGCACCCGCTGATATCTTAATTGGTAAGCCTCTAAGAAAAAAAATTTAATTGACCCTGTATTCGCTTATCCGGCTGATTGCTTTGACAAATGCCTCCCGTCTTACCATAATTAAGATTATATAAAGGAGATATTTAATTTTACTCCCAGTCTAGATGATAAAGAACTTTATTGGGAGCTATTAAGGAAAATTTATTTAGGGCACTATTTATTTAGGACATTTTTTGACGAGCTTGGTGGCGTAGTAGTTAGTACGCTTTGGTTTTCGATTGAAGGCAAAGCCACCTTCGCCACGGTCAGGCCCTGGATGGGTGACGAAAACTTTGTGATCTCGAGCTTCTCCGTGCTTCGGAAAGCACGTAAAGCCGTTGGTCCCGGTCCCAGCATTCGGCCAGCGTGGTGTGTTACGGCCCACACTCCTCATGAGTTTCTCCATTAGGAAGGCCTGTGCCCAGCAGTGGGACGTATATAGACTGAGGACGATTTAGGGCACAGGGCTTGAAAAAACATTTGAGGAGCAGAAGGGGGTAGCGGATTAATGATAATGACATGCTTTCCAAGACACTGGGGAACTTTTGACCATACAGCTTTGGTGACCTGTCGTGAGCGTTTAAACCACTAAAACACAAAGCTCTTTTATTATTAGGTCCTTACCTATGAAATTGGTGTTTTGTATGGAAATTTTTTCAGTTTTCTTCACAACGACAAATCCAAAGATAATAATATTTGGCATCTATCATTAGACAAGCTTTAGTTATATGTGTAATATCACACTTCATAAAAATTATTTATCTTTTTTAAGAGAATGCAAATAAAATGATGTATTCGGGAGGCACTTAAAAAGAGTTGTCTCCGTGTCCAATTTTAACACAATTAAACTTACAACAAATTATCAAAACAAATCAAAAGAGCTCAAAAATATAGTCTATATTTAGACGAGGTAATTATTTTTTAGGAATACTCTGAATCTTAATAAACTCAAACTCAAACTCAAAGTCATTTAATCAAATTGATATCATCAAATACACTTTTGACAAGTCAAAACAAACAAAATAAATTATAAGTATCCTTAAATTGATAATACCACTACTTTTTTTTCGGCCTGTTCACTACCGGGAGGCCTTGTCTAGAGAAGATACAGGCAAGAAACTCTGCAAGGGTTCCGTCCTCCCTTTACATCAATATATTCTACAACCTAATAAAATTTACGTGTATTATATAATACTCTTAGTCACAAATGTCAAAATTGATTTGGAAGGTAAATGCTCCAAAAGCGACGTATCAATATATACAAGTGATTGTAATAGTTATACTGAAGTAATTAATTAATTGTCATGTCTATTCGGAACACTCTCCTGGCCAAAACAAAAAAAAAATTTATATATAATATGAATGGATACAATAATAATACCTATGTTTCACAAAAAAGTTTTGTGTTAATATAATAGAAAAAAAAGGAATTTATGATAGCTAAACAAAATGTATAATAAAAAAGTAAACATTTCAATATACAATCATGAAAGTGACCAAATGTAAGATTGCAGTGTGGAGCAATCTATATGTCCCATGCTTGACTATCATTTAAATATTCAATGATTTTGTAATAGGCTTTTTTCATGAGGGTTTTTTTTACAAATTCTTTAAACTTTGTATCGGTCATTTGGGTAACATTGATTGGTAGCATATTATAAAATCTAACAGAATTCATTAAGAAAGATTTATTCGTCTTACTTCTCTTGTAACTTGGAAGACGAAGTTTATATTTATTTCTTGTATTGAGACAATGACCTTCACTAATCTGGACGTAGCTGTGAATATGTTGGCGAACAAACATAATATTTACAAATATGTATTAACATGGCAAAGTAAGAATATTAATCTGTTTAAACAATTCTCTTAGGGATTCCCTTGTCTTCATTTTATATATATTTCGAATAGCCCTCTTTTGTAGAATAAATATAGATTCCAAATCAGCAGCAGATCCCCACAAAATGACCGCATAAGACATAAGACTATGAAAGTAGGCAAAATAGACTAAGCGAGCTGTTGGTATGTCTGTCAATTGTCTTATCTTTTTTATTGCGTAAGCAGCCGCTAAGCTTTCCCGATAAACTCTTGATATGGGATCCCCACTGAAGTCTGGAATCAATATATACATATTGAAATACAGAATCTTTTACAAGGTCTAAGCTGTTTCCGCCTATGTTTACTTCCAAATCATTACAGCGCGTATTTGGGGGAGAAAATTTTATACATTTAGTTACAGATTAATTGTTACAGACAAAATACTAAGAGAGAATAAAAACACCAATTTCATAGGTAAGGACCCAATATTTTAATACAATGTCGTTTTCAGCGTTATTTCCATTGTGATTTTATATGGTAGGTACACAGACACATAATCACGGCTATCATCCCCTAAGGGTTAGCTGTGGCGTGCATTAGGGAAGACCTATGTCGGCACATCATCCATACTAATATTATAAATGTTAAAGTAACTCTGTCTGTCTGCTTGCATATAACCACGACTATTATCCCCTAAGGGTTAGACAGAGACTAGGCAAAACACTGCAGAAACAGCCTACTGCCATAGTACGCGCTTCACCAAGCAGTGACTGCACTCAACGTGACAGGTGGTGAGCCCGTCGCCGCTATAAGCTATTTGATGGTTGTGCAGTTCTAAATCCATTAGTCGCTTTTTACGACACCCAAGCACAGATTACTAAATATTGGGTCCTTACCTATGAAATTGGTGTTTTTATTCTGTCTTCGTATTTTGTCTGTAACTATTAGGATTCAGAGTATTCCTAAAAAATAATTACCTCGTCTAAAAATAGACTATATTTTTGAGCTCTTTTGATTTGTTTTGATAATTTGTTGTAAGTTTAATTGTGTTAAAATTGGACACGGAGACAACTCTTTTTAAGTGCCTCCCGAATACATCATTTTATTTGCATTCACTTAAAAACGATAAATAATTTTTATGAAGTGTGATATTACACATATTACTAAAGCTTGTCTAATGATAGATGCCAAATATTATTATCTTTGGATTTGTCGTCGTGAAGAAAACTGAAAAAAATTTAGTATGGAAAATGCAGAGTTCCCCAAAATCTCCATAGAAAACGACAATTTCATAGGTAAGGACTTAATAGTTACTACGT
Source organism: Parapoynx stratiotata (assembly GCA_910589355.1). Lineage (NCBI taxonomy): Eukaryota > Metazoa > Arthropoda > Insecta > Lepidoptera > Crambidae > Parapoynx > Parapoynx stratiotata. Next base: position 17,157,380 of record OU342464.1, read on the forward strand.
AAACCCAAGGGAAGAGACGGGTTGGTAGTATTCTTTTAATGAGACGCTACCATACGGCTGCTACGACGCGGCGGTTAAATAAACAGATAATTCATATTTCATTAAATCACAAAAAACAATTATATATTTTCTATTCTCTAGGGAAAACGGAATTATTTAATTTTGAAGGTTGCTTGTTCATTTCCCATTAAATACCTTAGCCCTTAGTCACGAATGTCATGTTACGTTATAAAGGAACACCAAAGTTAACATCAACTGTAAAAGTTGGCCCCTCTCCGAAGGTAAGCGGATCAGTCTTGAACTCTCAGATTCAAACAAAAATTTTGAGACATTATCCAACATACAATATGTACTTACTTTTTTCAACAAAAGTTTAACGTTATTAATTGAACTAAAAAATGCCTACTAATGATGTCTGGTAATTAATCTAAATCATCTTAACGGCCAGTTAAAGTCGTTTTAACCATTAATGACACGATTACGCTATAAGTAGGTTGCGTAAATCATTGTGGAAACAAAATAGAACCACAAAAAGAGCAATTAGCGCTGCGCCAGCGTCGATAGTTTAACGGATGTCGATAACATTCCGTGGGGCTCGACGTGACTGTACACTGAAATGCGGCAAAGTTAAAAATTCACTCTGTACAATGGAGTTTCACCTCTATAGCTGTAGGAGAAAGGAGCAAGGAGGACACCTAAAAAGTTTGCAAACGCTTCGAGACGCGAGTTCGATTAAAAAATGTGATTTGTGGCTGCCAGTCCGCGCGTGTTTTATTTTGCGATTTCTGTACGTGACACGCTCGTCAAGAGGTGGTGGCAAAAAAGACGCAATGTCACCGCACCAAAGCTCTACAGTAAACTTTTTAAATTTCAGCCCCAAAAACTAGTTCGACCTCATTTTAGTTTCGCCGCCGCTAATGTTTTCTAACAATAGAATAAATAAACGGGGTTTAACATAACAAAACAAAACGATTAGCTTCAAAGAACACGCGAAACCTCTTTGGTGAGGGCGATTGTCAGTCGGCGAACGTCTAGCAGGTCATCATTCACACCTGTCAGTCAGCCCCTTTGAGCCCGACGGCGGAGACGGGCCACAACGACTAGTCAGCGGCGATTTGTATGGCGTTAGTAAATCACTTTTGAAGTAATTTATGTCTGAGCGGAAATAGGGCTGCTAAGAGCAGGATATCGATGTTTTTCCGATATTTGTGTCATTTACGGCTATAACAATTGTAATGTGGGAGAGTTAGTTGCATGGTAGATTATAGTTAAAAGTAACCATTACATTGAATGAATTCCATTCATTATTATAGAAAACATTTTCTAAACCTTACTCTTAATACTACAAACTGACTAATACGAGTATATAGGAAAAGTTTATTCATATACATTAATACCTTAATTTTATATTAAAGACACGACCCATCTCATAACTGCTGGGCACAGGCCTTCTTCGTGGAGAGAGACAAGATGAGCCATTAATTCATTATAATACAATTACACAATAACAAATTTGAAGCGATGAATTTAATTGATTGAATTCATCGCTGCGACATAGCAAAATATTTTCATGCTGCTTTTATGTCAAATATAAATAATACTGTGATACTGTGTGAGTGATACTATATTCTCGACATTCTTTAAAATAAATAAAAAATAACAATCAAAAGACGATGAACGCCGCACAATATTCTGAACACTCGCGAAGCTTCCAGCGTTCCATTGATCAGTCGTCAACCCATCTCGACATGTTTGACAGCTTTTGTACTAGAAAAAAGGAGACGAGGACGCATAATCAGCACGTGTATTTATCATAACCCAGCCGCTGTCACCGCTTCTTGACAGTTGACAAGCTAGCTTCGGGGATAGAGTACTTTTATAAAAAGCCTAGATATGAAAATTAATACGAGTGTGAAAACCATACGTAAATAATGAGTAATACCAACCTGCGTGGTGGTATTACGGCCCATACTCCTGATGTGTTTTTCCATGAAGAAGGCCTGTGTCCAACAGTGGGACGTATATAGGCTTAGGACGGCGGTGTTCTGTTTATTAAGAGATTAAAAATAAATGGATTAATTTGCTGTTATTCGGCTCAGGAGACGATTTGCTTCTCTTGATTTGATTTTCGGTATAAACAAAAGCGAGTTGTATGATATAGCATCTAACTATCAATGGCTATCTTTTATCACCCCACTGGCATCGACAGCGAATTCAAATTCATTCATTCGACACAAAAGAACCACAATATATTTAATGCTTGATTGCCACCCCAGAATGCAATATGAATCCTATTTCTTCTCATCTGTCCGCGCTTTGATGCTACTTTCTGACTCCTTATATTATTCTCACAAACACCATCACTATGAATTAGTTGTCACCCTATCCCCTGGCCTACACTGCGAGCAACAGCGTGTCAGAGCGTCCCTTTGATGTGTCAGTGCGGCGCTAATGAGCCGGACACCGCGTGATTAACATCACTAGCGTAATAACGGAACAGATATTTTTACCCTGCTGATCTGCTTCTCTGGACGCACGACATCTTAATGACAAGGGATATAAGTAGCAACATAGATAAATTAGCACTTAAATATTTTTAATGAATCGTGTTAGTAGTTATTCAAGTGGAAGACTGGAGTGCAGAGAATTTTAAAGAATAGAGTATTTGGCCTGGGTTTTTTATTATTAGGAAGAAGACATGTTGTACAGAGCTGAATTTAAATTGGGAACAGGGCAGGATAAAGAAGAGTCAAGCGTAGATCTCTGCTTGTCAACTGTGGCAAACTCTTTGATACCTGCGCATAGACTTGGGGTTAAAAGAATATTAATTTAAATCTAAATTATAGAAGACCAATAGAGAGCGCTTAGGAATATGAAGAGATCCCGACGCCCGACTGTAGCTGTATAGGACGGAGGGGTCAGTTGAACTACTGTATTTTTTTAGTAATAGGTTTTATAATAAAACACTATATGCACCTGAATTATCTAATTATATAGCAAGAACTGATGAACTGGAGAATTGTTAAACAGAGACACAAACTTTATCTAGATATATAGTACTATTGTAATGTAGTCTTCGATAGCGCGATGTAACGTAAGACAACTTAGGTAACTCCATCTAGTATCTATTTTACGAACTAAACTTAATTAAACCTTATAAACTAAAAAATAACTTCGTTGCCACGATGTAAATCTCCTTCTATCTAGTTCAAGCACACCTACGTTTAGGATTGATTCTGGAATACGAGCCTTAGACTTTTATAGGCTCATGACGAATTCTCATGGCTTCATGATGATTATGTGATGTGAGCGTTTCATTCAGGGCGACTTGTTTTGTAAAGCAATAAATTAATAAGAGAACAAGCGGCAATAATTGGAACGGAAAACATATTGACCCAAAAAAATAACTAGAAACGTAGCTACTACTTGAACTGCCAATAAAAATTAAATTTAATAACCCAGCAGTTAATATTAATTTTAAAAAACAGCTGCCGTCCACAACCAGTGACATATAATTAAGTTAATATATTCACTCGTTATGGAATCAGTTTAATGGCATGCCGTTAAAACTACGGTAGTCAACACCATTTAATCTAAGAACCTTTATCTAGAAGAATTAAGTCGTCAACATAACCCTAATTAAAACTATAACACAACAATGCGCCATCAAAAATTCAAGATGGCTGATAATTGGAAAGTTACAAGACTTTTTTGAAATTAATTATAATTGTCTGCCCAATTATATAAATTTACACCGTAAAATTACAATGAGATGGCATTTTTATAGGGGAATTAACTGTCCGAAACAGTAGGGAGAGATTGTCTTCGAATAATATTTACAAGGTTTACAGATTCTGTCATTGTAAACCTTATTTCCAACACACAAGAGTCATTTTCTCAAGTTTTTCGGCTAGTTAGGTCTGCATGCGATGATTAAGCGCTTTGTGCTAAACATAAATATTCATTTGACGTAATATTTTTGGGGGAACTATAAAAATAAATTTACTATCACTTATTATGATTTATGTGTGTGAGTGGGCGATAAACAATATTTATTATTGAGAATTTCACTTGTACGCTTTAGGACGGTCAGCAAAGTAATATGTTGGTACTGTATCACATTCAGTTGAGAAACATTTTCCTTGACACTGTAATTATGATTTATATGTGAGGGACCAAGTAGAAAAGTATTTAGAAAATGTTATTGCTGACTATAAAGTCTTGATGGTCAGCAAACCAGGCACAATAGAAATGTCGTCGTCGTATTGTCTAAATCAAATTTTTCGCTCCTCCATAACATAATATATTTTGTGATTAGAAGCTTAAAATTTCGACTTAATAATAATAAAATATTTTATAATGTTTGCGAATACACCGGTTCGCAAACATCGTACAATTGACACTTAAGGTAAGCTGCAAGCAAGGGGATATGCTGACTATGGCTTACAAGTTGTTCAAATATTCATATTTTTTATAGAAACGAGGTCACCCAAGCTGACCTAGCGGCAGCAGATCATCAGCAAAGGCAATAAGAGGGACTTGTGAAATAGAAAGCGAAGATAAAGACTGACCGAAATGTCGAAACACTGTAAACGCCTACTACCCAAATAGGAGACATCTGACTACGGATCAAAAACTCACCCTTACAAACATAAAATCTAGACCAATAGCGCTAATGAAAACGCTAAAATGAATGACGTCAGCTTGACTAGTTGTTATAGTTGCGATGAAAATTCGAAGCAATATAAAGCAGCTGAGAAGACTACCAACCCATCTCTTGTAAAAGGCGACTAATGGACTTAGAAGTGCACAACCATCCAAAAGCTTATAGCGGCGACGGGCTCACCACCTGTCACGCTGCGCACATGTGAGATCACTGCTTGGTGAAGCGCGGACTATGGCAGTGGACTGCTTTTGCAGTGATTTTGCCTAGTCTCTGACTAACCCTTAGGGGATAATAGTCGTGATTATATAAATAATAAATAAATAAATATCTTCAAACATTCACACCTATCAACTAGCCCCATTTTAAGCAACTAATGCTGCTTGTATTACGGACACTAGATGACGGATAAAGATATTTTAATAAATAAATACATATTAATATCCTGAATACATATAAATATTGGGTCCTTACCTATGAAATTGGTGTTTTTATTCTGTCTTAGTATTTTGTCTGTAACTATTAAGATTCAGAGTATTCCTAAAAAATAATTACCTCGTCTAAAAAAAGACTATATTTTTGAGCTCTTTTGATTTGTTTTGATAATTTGTTGTAAGTTTAATTGTGTTAAAATTGGACACGGAGACAACTCTTTATAAGTGCCTCCCGAATACATCATTTTATTTGCATTCACTTAAAAACGATAAATAATTTTTATGAAGTGTGATATTACACATATTACTAAAGCTTGTCTAATGATACATGCCAAATATTATTATCTCTGGATTTGTCGTTCTGAAGAAAACTGATAAAATGTTAGTATGGAAAATGCAAAATTCCCCAAAATCTCCATACAAAACACCAATTTCATAGGTAAGGACCTAATATATATAAACATCCAAGACTGGAGAACAAATGCCTAAAAACTCATCACCCAAACATTTGCTCCCACCGGGGATCGAACCCGTACAGACCACTCGACCACGGAGATCGTCAAATTATATGTATATGAAGAATACATCAGCTACGCCGCCATTTTACTAATCCCAGCATCGTGTTGTGGTTAAATTGTCTATGATTATTGCACAAAGAACAAAAAGCCGACCCAGTCGAGTAAAATTTGAGTGTAAATTGGAAACAAGACTGCTCTCTATGATAAAGGGCTAGATTCGCCTATAGATGTGGGTATTAAGATTTGCTTCTGCTGAAACTACTTCACTCAGTTAACAGCATGTGATTTGAAAGTAATTAAAGTGTCCACAAGAAGTCCTCGTCCTCAGCCTATATACGTCCCACTGCTGAGCAAAGGGCTTCTTCATGGAGAAACACATGAGGAGTACGGCCCGTAACAGCCCACGCTGCCCCAATGCGAGTTGGTGGGTAGAAACGGTTGTAATAGCAACCGGGACCAACGCAGGGTTCGAAATCACCCATCCACGGCCTGACCATGGCGAAGGTAGCTTTGTTTTCCTTGAGAGGTTCTTTCCCCGCTCCTTGAGAGGATTAAAGGAATATAAATACAAACAATGCTACTTTGCAGGAGAAAAGGAAAAGAAAAGAGGTATTCATAAACACTACTCAGTATCGAGTGTTCTTCTGGCAGATTCGACCTTTTTTTATATTGGGTCCTTGCCTATGAAATTGGTGTTTTTATTCTGTCTTAGCCATTTGTCCGTAACTATTTAGTTTCAGAACATTCTTATAAAATAATTGCCTCTTCTAAAAATAGACCATATATTTGAGCTCGTATTATTTAATTTGATAATTTTTTGTAAGTGTAATTGTGTTAAAATTAGACACAAAGACAATTATTTTTAACTGCCTCCCGAATACATCATTTGATTTGCATTAACCTAAAAACGATGAATAATTTTTATCAAGCGTGTTCACACACATATTGCTAAAGCTTGTCTAATGATACATGCCAAATATTATTATCTCTGGATTTGTCGTTGTGAAGAAAACTGATAAAATGTTAGTATGTAAAATGCAGACATCCCTAAAATCTCCATAAAAAACACCAATTTCATAGGTAAGGACCTAATATATTTTCTCAACTCTGGCTCTTTATTGCACGTGTATTCAAAGCTTAACTTTAAGTGAAAAAAATATAAAAAACATTAACAGCTGTACTAAGTTATAACCGAGACACAATTTAATAAGAAACGACTTCCGCTGTGTAAATGGAAATAGATTTATGTTGGTACTGTTATTTTATTTATTGCCTTTGCTACCGTTTTTAAAGCCCCTGGGTCTTATTTCACCGCTGGTACCTTGTAGGTATAGTTTAGATGCTATCTTAAAAACAAAATATAACAAAAATTATTTTTTTACCGACATATCAGTCATCAAACAATTGACAAACACTATAAAATTAAGCCATTGTCAAACAACAATGAGTACTGGACGCAACTGTCACCTGTCACTTGACGTATTGAGCTGTCATGTCGTGTGACAGTTATTGTCGCAACAATGTCACATGCGTCCCGTCACGCGTTGTCAATTATTTGTCATTGGGGCGATGAGTGGCTATTGAAGTAACGCAAGTACTGTCACAGTCAAATGGTCGATACAGTAGGGATGGCCAAACTAAACCGTATTAGTACAAGACTGTACAAAATCTGATCAGTTTCTAGAATGGTGCTCTCGCGGTAGAAGGTATCATCATCACCAACCGACTGGGCTAATCTAAGGTGAGTCAAGCTAAATGGACGGACACCCTTTCAACTGGATTCACATGAAACATGTAGTTATCGATACATATAATTTACCTGTAGTGGTCGATTGTCTGTACGTAGAAAAAAAGTGGTTAAAACCAAGTCAGGGGATGTAAAAAGAGGGAGAATCCAAAAAAAAAATTGTTTTTTGTTTTATTTCTCTGTCTTTTTGTCTGTTTGTACGGGTTAATCTCCGAAATGGCTGGACTGATTTCAATGAAATTTTGAATGGTTATATTTTATATCCCTGGTCGACTTCGTAGATACTTTTTATTACGGAAAATTAAAGGGTTCCCGTGGGATAGTTAAATAGCCATATTAGCCGCAAACGAAGTCGCGGGCGTTTTTCTGTATGTGCACATAATTTCACATGAAAGTATAGTTAGCCAACCATAAAATTGCTTTACCACTTTTGACAAAAACTTCCATCTAAATTGAATTTACTAAGACTCATTATTATTGTTCGTTTGCAGTATTGACATGATTGGTGGATCGTAATTCAATCAGTGCATATTTAAAAGTGCAACATACAATAAAACCTTTTTTTAAAACAATCCATACTTATAAATGCGAAAGTAACTCTGTCTGTCTATCTATCGCGCTTTCCCGTCAAAACTACTGAACCAATTTACCCGAAATTTGGTACACAGATAGTGTAGAGCCTGGGAAAGGACATAGGCTACCTTTTATCCCAATAGTCCCATGCGAAAGGGAGCCATGCGGGTGAATGTAAAAAAAAATTAAATAACGCCTCCCAGAAAAATTAAGGACAAATTTACGCCACTCTAAACATTGCTTCTAATAAAAGAGTAGGAGTAAATTTTCAATTTCACCAATTGAGGCTCCTGTTCCAATTTGAAAAAATCTTTCAGTGTTGAATAGCCTATTAATTAAGGAAGGCTGTAGGCTACACACCATTCCAAAGTTCCAAAGTTAGACTCTATTTTAATTTAATTTTAACTAGTCCGATTCCTAGTTCGAGTATGCTTTACGAAAAAACTGAGAATTCAGTTTTGTTTCTTTTTGAAAATAAAGTATCCTTTGTAGAAATTAAGCTATTTGAAATATTTAAGGTAATTCCCTTCCAGGGCCCATAAAAATGTCCACTCTATATAAATATGATGTGAACAATTAAAGGTGTGATGTCAGTGGATGATTCTCGGACAAAGTTTGAGATTTCATGAAAGACGAAGGAATAAGATTTCTCTAAACACCTTAAAACAATATGATTAACTCTTGTGAATCACAACACCCATTATAGAATGTCAACGCAATAAATTTAGCAATTTTTTGTCCTTTAGTTTATAAAGTGGTTTAGATCGCTAAAGACGAAAAACGCGAATGATGGCATCGAGGCTTTTTCTTCGAACCAGATTTATTCAGGCACAATAAAAATAGCTAGAGTTCACATACTGCGACTTTGCGTATACTGTGACATATTTTCTATTTATTTTGTCATTGTGTTTTGATCGAACAGATGTTGTGATTCATTTTGTAATGACGTTATTTTGAAGCCGATATTATATTATAGTTCTATTATATATTTCATAGCATTAAATTGAAAGTTACAGGAATAATTTCATATTTATTTTTGTGTGCCTTCATCGAAGCATTATAAATATTGGGTCCTTACCTATGAAATTGGTGTTTTTATTCTGTCTTAGCAATTTGTCCGTAACTATTAAGTTTCAGAACATTCTTATAAAATAATTGCCTCTTCTAAAAATAGACCATATATTTGAGCTCGTATTATTTAATTTGATAATTTTTTGTAAGTTTAATTGTGTTAAAATTAGATACAAAGACAATTATTTTGAACTGCCTTCCGAATACATCATTTTTATTTGCATTAACATAAAAACGATGAATAATTTTTATCAAGCGTGTGCACACACATATTGCTTAAGCTTGTCTCATGATACATGCCAAATATTATTATCTCTGGATTTGTCGTTGTGAAGAAAACTGATAAAATGTTAGTATGTAAAATGCAGACATCCCCAAAATCTCCATACAAAACACCAATTTCATAGGTAAGGACCTAATATTACTGTACCGCGTCTATTATATTTTTCTATTAGTGATAAATGTAGCCAATATACGTCCTCAGTCTATATTATACGTCCCACTGCTACAGGCCTTCCTCATGGAAACATACACATGAGTATGTCCCTAACACCACCACGACAATCTGCTTAACGTGCCTTTCTAAGCACGGAGGAGCTCGGGATCACAAAGTGTTGGTCACCCATCCACGGTCTGAACATGGCAAAGGTAGCCTAGTTTTCGATCGAAAGCCAAAGAGTACTAACCACTACACCACCGAGCTCCTCAGCTCATGCCCGAAGATTTACCTGAGTTAGAAAATAACGTAAACTACTAATATGTAATTTACACATTATTTCAAACTTTTTAACATTCAACTCCTTGGCGGACACCGCGATCAACGAGGTTCGCAACGAGGTTCGCAACGAGGTTCGCAACGAGGTTCGCAGCGAGGTTCGCAACGAGGATTTCTCGTTTTGTGCCCGCTGACTAGTTAAGTGTGATTCAAAACTGTACGGTCGTATCATATCGGCATGTACCTACATGGTTTCGTCATCAGCCTATATACGTCCCACTGCTGGGACAGGCCTTCCTCATGGAGAAACACACGAGGAATATGGGCCGTAACACCACCACGCTGCGGGTTGGTGGGTCGATACGGTCACAAATGCGACCGGGACCAACGGCTTAACGTGCCTTCTGAAGCACGGAGGAGCTCGAGATCACGAAGTCTTGGTCACCCACCCACGGCTTGACAATGGCGAAGGTAGCTTTGTTTTCGATCGAAGTCAAAGCGCTCTGACCACTACGCCACCGAGCTCTGACCACTACGCCACCGAGCCACCTACATGGTATAATTTGAATAAAAATTCTTGACGGATCATTGACATCGCATACTTATGCCAGTGGCACAAAAAATAATAAACAAATAATTTTAGACAATCCCAAAATGGCGTTGTGTTCAAACTACGGACGTGATGAATAGAAATCATCGATTACTCCCTTCTAATGCTTGCCCTTGGCCGATTTGCATCGGGAACGGCTCAGTGGTATGTTTTTAAGCCCAAAACAATGAGGTATTTAAATGTATAAATATACCAACATTGTATCGTACTTCATTCAATCGAATACAAGTTATACAAGACATTAATATACATTAGGTATCTTAGAATTGGGATGGCTGTTCCCTAGAATATTGTGGATGTTTAGAATACTAATTTATATTGCATAAATTCATAGGAGCTCGGTGGAGTACTCATAGTAAGTTGGTCGATTGGCCATAGGTTCGTTAAAAAGTAAGCTGTCCTTATAAGGTAGGTAGTTTTATTATAGACTAGTGACTCATGGGAATATCGTGATACAATGTCCTTTCTCAGGCTCTAGACTACCTGTGTACCAAATTTCGATTGAATCGGTTGAGTAGTTTTGACGTGTAAGCGAGCCCGACAGACAGACAGATATACCGGCGGAGTTACTTTGGCATTTATAATATTAGTATAGAAGAAACATACAGCCTTCCTGATTATAATTAGGACTTTTTACAATACGTTATTATAGCTTGAAACACTCATATCATTTAATGCTCTAATCATACGTAGCTGGCCTATAAAAATTACAACAAATAAATTATCAAATAGTATATAGAAATGTCACTTAGGAAAATTAGTACCGAACGTCGCCAACAGATGGCGCTGCACGGTGTTGCATCGCGCTAACGTTTGCTCGCGATGCACCGTATATTTAATTTGAGATCATTAATAAAGCTTTTACTGATTTTCTGGTTTTATTTATTTTGAACCTTTGAACCTTATTAAACTAAACCCCATTAGTACATAGTAACCACCCAATTCAATCAAAATACAGCCAGATATCCTTAAAAAAAGTACTATTTTATGTCAATAAAAGAAAGGAAACGTTAATGTTTTAAAGTAAAATTGAAAGAATGCGTCATGTGAACAGCATATAAAATGATTCCTCTGAAGGCTTTCTACACGAGCTCTGGCGACCTTACTCCTTGTAGCAAAACATTAAAAAATAGTGTCATTTAGAGGCATAAGGACTTGTATCCAGTTGCCAATAAATAAATTAAAAATAATGTAATTTAGCTTTAATCGTAAAGTGGATGTGGTACCACAGTAAAGCGCACAATTTAACTGCCTCGCTGGTCTAGTGGTTGACACCACCGGGTATTGATCGGGAGTTCCAGGGTTCGATTCCCCACGGAGGCAGGAGTTTTTCTGCTCGTTTTGGTTGGTAGTAGGACTGAGCCCGCCTGTCTAGCTACCACCGTCTTACCTAAATATATAGCCATAACAACAATGATTTAAGGCATTGTTGTATTCCAGCCATTAATGGTCAGATAGTCAGATCCTCAGTTGTCCAGGAATACGCTTCCACCTTCGGCCTAATCGTCATTTACATTAGGTGTGATGAATGCCAAGAGATTCCCTGTCATACGTAAAAAACCAGGTAGGTACCAGGTACCAGGTAGGTATACCACTCTTCTAGAACATAATTATGAAATATAACTGGAATTTGACAATCCAACACAAAGGCTTTGACTCACATATTTCATTGAGTTCATGTACATGCGCAGGATCACGTAGCGAATGATATTACAATGTGCCGCACGATCCGTCCATTATAATATACTAGTTGTTGCTTTGCATTTGTCTGTGGATACCACAGAACAATAAAAAAGGTTAGAATGATAACGCATCCACATTAGTACTAGGACCGCGCGAGCCAGTTCTCACACATACAAGAATTAATAGTTATTCAACACACAAAGAGCGCAATGTATTCATTGGCTAAAAAAATTCAAGCAAAAGTAGCGAATTGCACCTAAATAATAAGGGTTATTTTACTGCAATACACAGGTATGTGTTACCAGCTGTTGTACGGTACCATTTATGTTGGCACAATGCATTTTGTTACTTCGAAATTTTACAGTTCAAGCACGGACTGGTAAGATCATTTATATACAATCATTTGAAATACGTTTTTAAATATTATAATCTATAATGAGTATAATGAGACACGTTAAATATCTTTTTCGAATTATTGTGGAAAAACATGTACACTATCATGACAGCACTGGACTAGTGTGGTGCACAATTTGATGTCGATAATCAAGTGTTATTCAAGTATTAAGTGAAAAAAATTATGTATTTTATTTATATATCCAACTTCGTAATTAAGGAGAATATTAATATACAGGTTGGTTTTTTTAACTCCACAAAGGAAACACACTTTTATTTTCAAATAGAAACAAAACTGATTTCACACTTTTTCAAAAAGCTTACCCAAACAGGGAATCAAACCACCTCAAATAATTCTATTTCGTGGTGGTTTTGGTCGCTACACAAGCAGCAATTAGTTGCTTAAAATGGGACTAGTTGATAGGTGTGAATGTCTGAGGATATTTATTTTATTTCACTAATTGATTTAGTTATGGCTAAAAATACTATTTATCTATGAAACATTAGGTCTTACGCATGTAAGACATAATGAAACCTTACATTAATTTATTTTTTCCGGGCATATTTGGAAAATCTGTAGCAGCCGGTGGAATGCAGAAGTAGAGATGGATATCTTGTATGAAATATGAGTGTTTCACATTGTATAGGTTAATAGAATAAAAAAATAACTAAACAATTTTTAGCTGGTTCTATTCCCGGTTTGGGTAAATTTTATTTGAGAAAAATGAGAATGCTGTTGCTTCTTTTTAAAATAAAAGTTCGTTTCCTCTGTGGAAATTAAAATATTTTATTTATTTAAGGTACCTCCCCTCTTGGGCTCCTAAAGAAATTCCAACCAATTTCAATACTATACAAATTTAATGAAGATAAATATTTTCTAGTCTGTGATTTAGTTTTCTACTGAATAAATACTAAAAAGACAAGAGGTAACAGTTTCAGGTGGATGTTTCTAGGAATAGGTCACTGACTATAACAAAAGATACACTATCGCTATAGTTGGCTTGGCAATGAGAACAACAATAAAGAAAAAACTGCCTTGCCAGTCTTCCACCAGTGAATAATAAATAAAATAATTGGTAATGTTATGAGCTGGGGTTGCTCTCAGTAAAGAAACAGCGGTTACCAACATACACGTTTTAATTAATTAACATTAATACTGGTTGATCACATTTTTCTCGTCACCCATCCCTCAATGTCTTAAGTCTATCAAATAAAGTCGAAAGTCTTCGACTAGTGCGTCCTCCCGGTCATGACCTACGGTGCTAAGACGTGGACACTCACTGCTCGACTAGTCCACCAGTTTAAAGTCGCCCAGCGAACTATGGAAAGGGCTATGCTCGGAGGGCACTGTCTTTATTGCCTATTATAATTTTGAGTTTTCGCTTTCTTTGTGAACTGGCATTTGAACAGGAAGGCGAACTTGATTTTCCTGCAAACAAAAGTAAATGATTTCAAAATTCTCGCTTATGAGATATTTGACATCATGAAATAAATTTCTTTTTAGATAAAAAAAAATAGAAAATAATCAACAAATTAAAGTCCCTACTAATTTTATTCAATCGTCACTCAATCACATGCGCAATAATTCTACCCTGTATAATCGAAACGACTGATTTGGCGCAAGGGTAAGGATAACTGCCTTCTGTGGCAGACATCACGGGTTCGATTCCCGAACAAGACAAATGTATAATTTTATAATAATATTTTGTTTTCACTGTAGACAGATAAAATATTCATAACATTACCTGTACGCAAATATCTATGTGAGGTACTGCAGAAGATTTCAAATGCCTTTTTTTGAAACTTGTAGGAAGTCATCTTCCGTAAAATGCTACGAGCAAATGCTACTGCTTTTAGTGGGAAACCATTGATCTTTCCTGCCAGTTGCGGATATCCATTTTTCTTTTATATCCGGATTTGTAGGAAAACTGAAATATGTAAATCTTTATAAACAAAATATTTATGTCTTATTTAAAAATTAAATAGATATTTAAAACTTAGATTTGATATTATGTCCATGTGAATTACCACATCATAATGTCTGAGCACAAGGAACAAAAAAACTCTATCGATAAAACTATCGATAACATGCAAGCCCTATGATTGCACAGAATTTGGTACGAATTATTTTCGTGATTGATTATGCTTCCATATTCAGTTATTTCCAAATATTATTACTTACCGATGAAATATAATTCCTCCTTTTTCCAGATTCACCTTTTCACTTCGCAAAAGGCACGAAATAATAGCACAACTCGGCATCTTTTTGGGTTTTGTACTGCACCGAATACACGTCTGACAGCTACGCCATTGTGCAATTCACTGCGAGCAATTTGACGTTCATATGCCCGTTTGCTCATATGAGCGGCTCGTCAACCACGCCCACTTTATCATTCTAACCTTTTTTATTGTTCTGTGGTGGATACGCACAAGGTTTATAAGCGAGTTAAAAGAGCACATTTAAATTTACTATTTATTATCATAAATACAAAAACATATTATAATATTGTTTTAATAGCAACTAAAACTCTATTATGATAAAGCTATAGAGTTTGATTGTTTGTCTGTTTGGTTAAACGCGCTAATCTCAGGAACTTATGATCCGATTTAAAAAATCGTTCAGTGTTAGTTAGCCCATTTAATAAATAAGGTTATATAACATTACGCCAAGACCAAAGTTATTATTCCACGCGGACGAAGTCACGCGCAAAAGTTTGTAAATTATAAATCATAATGGTGGATCATCCATTGTCATAAATAAATAAAAAAAAAAGATCTTCAGACATCACACATATCAACTAGTCCCATTTTAAGCAACTAATGCTGCTTATGTTACGGATACTAGATGACCGATGAATATATTTAATAGATATATACATATAAATATTCAGAAAAAAACAATACATATATAAACATCCGAGAAGACATAAAAGATATGGATAGCTTTTTACTGAAAGAAAAACTGATGAGCTGACTAATGACAGAGAAGATTACAAAGTCACGCCTTTTTCCCACAGGAGTAGGCACTAGACAGATACCTTCTACTTGCTACGATCCTTGCGTATTTCTTTCGCTTAATCAACTCTCATTAAAGAAGATTGCAAGAGGATAAATAGGAAGAAGAGGAATAGCAAAAAGGAACTTTACGCTGTTTTTGTTTTGAATTAGATTTCTTTGTCCACTTCACGATGCCCAAGTAGATATTCTATTCTATTCTTATGTTTGGGCTGAGATAACTCTGGGCATTTCGAGCCCGATGGCATCTTTTGTGCCTTCTCTATTCGTCCCTCCCTGCCATCCTCCAAAATATCTTGGATGAACGTTATGATGCTGGCTGGGGGCATGCCTATAAATTCGTTTGGTTTGGGATAAGCTGCACCTAGAATAGTTGCTTGTTGCCTAGAGTATCACATTCACAAGGTATGTGTTCCATGCTTTCATCGTTTTTACCGCACATTCCACAGGTGTGGTCGTGAGTTTGCCTATAATGTGAAGGTGCTTCCATGTGTTGAGCCCAAATAGATAAAACTAAAGTTCCGTATTATAAGCGAGTCTTCAGACAAAACATTGCAGGTCAAATTGCACATCAAAATTACACCGCAGCATGAAATATGCAATTCTTCGATATTCCATGGAAAACAATTAAACACGCCGATATAATTATCACAGACATACCTATTGCCAATCCAAATAGATGGATGTATCGTATTTGTATGTATGAAGAGGTGGTAATTGTAGCCGTAAATTATAGAGACGTCGGATAACAGACAGCAATATAGTTTATGACTGCGCCGATCCATACGATAGTGAATACATCACGTTTTAATTGATCACGCACGCATCCATTCGGGTTTTTATTTCTGTTTCAACTTGTGAATTTTAATAGATCTAAGAATAACGGATATTAATAGACACAATAGCAAAAAGTGTTACAATATCCGCTTTTATTGTTTTATTTTACTATATGTCAACACATAAGACAATAAAAACAAGTGACGAAACAATTTGATTGTTAGTAAATAATGAAATTTGCTTTATTCCACTTTTTTTTCCCTTGTTCCACTTTAACTGGCGTAGTAATACCAATTGTTCTTCTCCCATTCACTGTGAGCTAAGCATACACTTCTTTTACCAATCACATATTCAATATATTTATCTACACTCATGTTATAATGTTCGAATTATGAACTCGGACTCGAACTCATAATAACATACTTTTTAACACAGATGATAAAAACGAAAATTTATAAATGGAAACTGTAACATATTGACTTTTATGCAATGTTTTCCAGACAGTCAACAATAAATCAAATTTATTTAATTTCTTGTTTTATTTCTTTGAATAAGGAGTGTAGGTAAAGTAGTGTATGTAACTGCACATAACTCGGTATTAAAAAACTCGCCATGAATCGTTTTTTAAAACCACGCTATTACCTATATTATGTGACAGTTACATAAAGTACTATTATGTTTTGGTTCTTCTTCCTCCTAACTTAGGCTATCCGTAATATACTATACTTAGCGTTACTTTCATTTCACTTAGATTATCTTCCATTCTTTCATTTTCTTCTGTCTCGTTTAATTTATCCCTTTTTGGGCCTTTTTTCACAAATGAAGGTGCTAAAATTTATGGTGGATTTTTGATGGATGAACCGTAATAGCTGTGACTTGTAAAATTGTTAATTTATTTAACAACGCAATGACTATACGGTAACATTTCATAAATGTTATTGTTATTAAAGATTCCACATGCATATTAAACTTTACGGCTTTGTTTACGTCGAAATTTTATTGCATAATTATTGGCCTTTATGAATATACAACTGACATAAAGAATATAAATATTCATTAGGCCAGAGTGAAGTGTAACTCAAAAATTTTTTTCAGTTCACTTATTCTTTTTGGTTTTCATGGGTTGGAGCTTAATACTACTAACAACATAGCAATGATACAACAATTTTAACCACCTCTCTGGCTTAGTGGTTCACACCACCTGGTGTGATCGGGAGGTCCGGGTTCGAATCCCCATGGGAGCGGAAGTTTTTCTGCTCGGTTTGGTTGGTGGTAGGGCTTCTGAGCCCGCCTGGCTAGCTACCACCGTCTTACCAAAATTTGTCGCCATAATAACAATGTTATAAACATTGTTGTGTTCTGGCAATCAGAGGTAAGATACCCAGCCAGTTCCTGAGGAGGAATACAAGTGAAGCTCGCTTCCACCTTCAGCCTTATCGTCACTTACCATCAGGTGAGATAAAAGCCAAGAACTCACCTGTCATATGTAAAAAAACAATATTAAATTCAACATTAAATACAAAAGAAGTTAATTACGTCATCACTTCTATATTCTAGAAGTCGTGGACAGAGATTTTTAAACGTTTATTTTCTAAAGTACTTCAGTTTATTGTTACATAGACAAAGAACGAGCCTGTTACCATGACGTGGGTATAGAAATTATTATAATTTATAATAATATAATATTAATAATAATAGAAACATTGATAATTATGATGTATAGAAAATGTGACATCCACACAATTTCGTGATAAAAGCTATTTTCTAATAAATTTGTTGGCATGGAACGAATTACATCGTAAAGATGATGAATCAGTGATGCGGTGGTTTTATAGAGAAAGTCAATGTAAGAAAAAAGTGAGATTTTTTTGGTGAATAAGTATTTCACAAGGTTTTGATATTACTGCCTTTTGTCTACATAGAGAATAATCTAAAATATGAAATGAATATAAATTCATCACTCTTGTATATCCAAAGGACGTGCCTATGCATATACATAAAGATGGTGACCAAATGTCAAATTAATCCGACTCATTGCCTAATTAGTTTTTAGATCTCAGTGTAAGAAACTGAGGGAGTACAGTCACCTGCATTAAAATATATACACTGGTGTTCATAATTGAGTGAGTGAGATTGTAAGCAATATTAGTGCTCGTGACTACTTCTTTCTATAGTACAAAAGTATGAAAGGGAGTTATGACTCCCTTGCTTTCTTGAGAAGCTCTACTCGAGCCAACTTACCTTGCACGTGGTATTTATACCATGACTTTCCACAGACAAGGTTTAAGCGATTTTACCAAGTCGCACTAGCTCAGCTTAAAGGGAAAAGGTCCTAATTTCAACACTGAGGATTTGTACTGGATTATATCCATTGACGAAGTCTGTCCAGCGATGGACGAATGAAGACTGTTAACGGAAACCCTTTATGATCTAAAATACTTCATTTATGAATAGTGGTGTATTATGGTTATTTTTTATTTTTATTTTTAGTGATTCTATATATAATATCTCTGTTTTCTTGTACAATATGTATGTATTTACAAAAAAAAAGTATATAAGTATTCTATCAGTTAATTTAGCTCTCATATTACAAGCTCTGCTTAGTTTGAGGCTAGATGGCGTTGTGTCCTACAATATTTATTTATTTATTTATTCGAATGATTTGGTGTCTCCTACAGAAGATTAAAATTTTATTACATATATCGTGTCAAATTTGTATGCTTTAATGATAGACGAAACATGTAATATGTTCTCCCAAATTGTATGTACCACCTTATCTTCCATGTTTTATGCAAATAAAAACTATTTTATAATTATTAGATGAAATTATGATGGTGAAGCTGGACTCCCGATAACACGATTCAGAAGATCAACTCAAAATCATCATAACTCACAGAAATCTTCTTTGATCGTGTTCTTCTCCATTCACATCAATATTGATAACCTTCACTTACAATTGTATTTAATTTGACACGCAATTTTAAAATAGCCTCTCAGTCAATTCGTCTTGACATATTACTTACAAAGCTTGCGCTGACGCAACACGTTGCACAACGAAACTTCAAAATGACAAATGTTAATGACATTTATAAGAATAATTATTGACATAATCCGTTGAGTGGGCCGGCTTTATTAAATTATTGCGGACACGAATTAAAACATTAATCGATGTCGTTAAACGCAGACAACATTTCCTATAAGGTTGGGTGCCAGTGTTAGCGGTGATGAGAACTTCATGTTAATAGATGACTGTTTATTATTATTACGTGGGTGGACGAAGGAAGACTAAAAAGCAATTGATCAAATGTGTGAAATATGATGTCAATAGAATGGAAGGGCTTAGCTGACGACAGAAATGAAGAATACTTATAAGTAACATTAAGCCATTAGTCCTTGAGTAGTTCGGTGTTCCATAGTAGTTAGTACGCTTTGGCTTTCAACATCGAAAGCAAGGCTACCCTCGCAATGGTCAGGCCTTGGATGGGTGACAAAAACTTTGTGATCCTGAACTCCTCCATGCTTCGGAAGACACGTTAAGCCGTTGGTCCTGGCATAGCAACCGTTTCTACCCACCAACCCGCATTGGGCCAGCGTGGTGGAGTTACGGCCCATACTTCTCGTGTGTTTCTCCATGAGGAAGGCCTGTCCCAGCAGTGGGACATATAGAGGTTGAGGACTACTATTTCTACTACTATTACTTATCAATTCTCATCCGGACAAGGTGAATCCTGAAGTGTGAATCCTCCTCTTATGAAGCCTGTACCCAGAAGGTAGACGCGAATATAAAGATGAAGAAATAGTAGAAGATGTTGATATGGATAAAAGGACCTTCTTTCTTTTGCTTTTAAGCCTAAGTGCTGAATAACCAATGCTTATTTTTTTGGGGGCAAACGGGCAGATGGCTCATCTGATGGTAAGTGATTACCGTCGCCCATAGACATCCACGGCACCGGAAGAGCTGCAGATGCGTTGCTGGCGCTCAACGAGGGAGTACGCTCTCTTTTAAAATTTTTGAACGTCGCTCATTGCGTATTTAATCTGCTAATCGCCATCACTGACACCTCACTACCATAGTGATTTACATCCAAACATCGGCCACAGTCATATATTCCAGTTACGGCACACCTCGCGTTTACTCTGACAACACAAGTTATCTCAAGTAATGGGGATATTTAACACTACCCACGCCCCCGGCGTTCCTCGCGGCTTCGCGTCTTGTTATACCTCACTAGGCTTTGTCATTTGATTTTGCTGTTATGAAACTTCTAGCGGACGTCAAAAGAGACGTAAAAACAATAATTTGGTTTCTAAAATTTTAAATTTTTAGTCCAAAATCCCAGTTGCGTCTCTCATGATGTGGACTCCTCTCATGGACTCCTTGTAGATCCTACAGCTGGGGACTGGGTTCTCCTAGATGAAGATTCGATACTAGCAAGTTCTAACTAAACGGGAATCATTATTTAAAGTTTGAAACACACAGAAACTAAAAAACACGAAGTTTTGTCACTCATTTAATATCTCAATAAAGGGCTATATATTTTATTTGAAAATATAAACAAAAGCCATATAACAGTGCAATTGCAATAATAATGAATGACTTAAAAATATTTATTGGATATTAAGTACCTGTAACTATACCTATGAGGAGCTCGGTGGCGTAGTGATCAGTGCGCTTTTGCTTCGATCGAAAACAAAGCTACCTTCGCCATGGTCAGGCCGTGGATGGGTGACCAAGACTTTGTGATCTCGAGCTCCTCCGTGCTTCGGAAGGCACGTTAAGCCGTTGGTCCCGGTCGCATTTGTGACCGTTTCTACCCACCAACCAGCCCATACTCCTCATGTGCTTTTCCATGAGGAAGGCCTGTCCCAGCAGTGGGACGTATATAGGCTGATGACGATTAAGTACCTATGTATGTACAAACTAGTGCATAATTGAATTAATACACTGAAGTGGTCTAAGCGAAATGATAGCTAACGAGTATTACATCAATAAACGCACACAGCCTCAGGCGAATATATGCTTAGGCGCAGCATACTATTAAATATACTGTAATCAATACCGGTTAACTAAAGCAGAGTTATAATTACGTAATATCTCCAATATCCCCCTTTATCAACACTACGTGTAATCACAATTTTAATGATCTATAATCAATACCGCTGTGAGATTTGAACAGTGTGGCAGGTGAGAAGCGGGAGCGGAAGCGACTCATTAGCGAGTTGCTGTGGTGGTTCGTACACATCTTCATAAGATGAACGAGCAGTCTTTGAAATTTAATTTGTTTTAAGTAGTATAATATGTTTTAATCCCCATGTAAGAGG
Source organism: Parapoynx stratiotata (assembly GCA_910589355.1). Classification (NCBI taxonomy): domain Eukaryota; kingdom Metazoa; phylum Arthropoda; class Insecta; order Lepidoptera; family Crambidae; genus Parapoynx; species Parapoynx stratiotata. The sequence goes on from OU342464.1 coordinate 17,178,901, forward strand.
GGATCAGTATGGAGCTCGGTGGCGTAGAGGTTAGTACGCTTTGACTTCCAATATCGAAAACAGATATTCTAGAGCCTGAGAAAGGACATAGGATACTTTTTATCCCGATATTCCCATGGGACCGGGTACTGCGCGGGTAACCGCGGTTATCAATATCTGCTCGAGCGATATTGTGACATATTCACATTGACATATTCAGACAGGAAATGTTATTTTCATTATTTTACTAATTAGACGTTTTATAGTTGAACTATTAACAATCAACACTTTGCTAATAAAAAGTAGGAATGTAATGTTCAGCACTTTGTAAAAAAAATTCAGTGTTAACAAACACATTTTTTTTTATCGGCGTTAAATCAATAGCCACGCGAACGACGTCGCGGACACAGCTTGTGTTAAATAAGGAAATTTGATTAGTCAGAAATGCCTTTACAGCGGTTAGCACGCCGTGCGATGTTGCGCAAATGCATTTTGCCTCCAAGCAAAAGGCATCATCATGATTCGTGATTTATTCAAAGATGTGTGAGCACCATTACAGGTTTAATGCCCCAACATAGACTATTAGCATTAGCCGACTGCGTGAAATTAAGGGCAATTTGTTTTATTACTCTTCGTGCAACTACTAATTACTGTATGGGTTTAGTGACGTTCTCTTTATAACAATGAGGTTTAGAGATTGGACAAGGGGAATGGATATTCTGGGAAGTGGCCTGAGGGCCTTGACATTTTTTTTACATGGAGGAGCTCGGTAACGTAATGGTAAGTATGCTTTGGCTTCGATTGAAAACAAAGCTACCTTCGCCATGGTCAGGCCGTGGATGGGTGACCAAAAATTTCGTCGAGCTCCTCCGTGCTTCGAAGGCACGTTAAGCCGTTGATCCCGGTCGCTATTGCGTTGCTACCCACCAGCCCGCATTGGGCCAGCGTGGTGGTGTTACGGTCCATAGTCCTTTTGTGTTTCTGCATGAGAAAGGTCTGTGCCCAGCAGTGGGACGTTTGTAGGCTGAGAATGTTTGACATTTCTGAATTAGGCAGTAATTTACTGCATTTATAAAAACTGGGTGCGTGGTTCTACATTGACCATTTATGAACTAATGAATGGTTTTATTGTTACGTCATTTTTAGGCCCATTTTTAACGTAGTCTAGTTCTAGTTTTGTGAATCTAATTTTGATCTAAAACGTACCAGAATTTTGCTCGTCTGAGATCTGACCCAACCCAGTCTTGAACCCGATACCATAGAGATGACATTTCGAATAGTGATATACAAATTAAAAGTAGAAAATTGAGGATGGTCAAAAAATATCTGCGGTATACACGGTGTAAAAAGACTCTTAACGAAGCCGGCGCCCACGCATTCTGACCATCAAATCTACTCACATATAAAAAATAAATTGATGGGAAACGACTTTTATTTTTAAGTGTTCAAAAATAAACAAAAGTGTACTGCGCAATGTATCGCGCGCACCCGTGCCGCGCGAGCCGCCGTTACCGTTACCGTTATACCGGTATAACGGCCGTTACCTTAGACAGTACCTACGAATATTGCGGTTTAGTGCGGGTACATTGCGCGTAGTAGTTTGAAAGTCCTTTTTTATCAATAATAATAAAAAAAAATCTACTATGTTTCTTTGGACGAAAATTTACAAAATATGTATTAAGTTTGTTTTCATAGAAATCTCAAAATAAAAATTTCAACTTTAACCTTTAATATCTCGAGAGTTATCAATTTCCCAGGTATAGTCTAGTAGAAAAAAATGAGCCTCCTGATGGATACAATACGTGGGTTCCGGCTTCGTACTCATAACAACACGTGACTGTCTATTTTTATAAGTTACAGTCAATTACATTTACTCTTCCTTCCAGGCTATTATTTAAGTAAATAATTATACCAAATAATCTATATTCTAAACTTTTCTTTTTTATTTCGTATAAGCTTTCAACCCAAATAACTTTTACCTATACATCAATACCCAAATGGCTCAACGTTTTAAATTATTCTTACAAATTCATAGACAACTTCCAATAAATCATTTTTAAATCAATATCCAATTTTCTGATCCATTTAATACGATTTTGTAGCTTGAATGAATGGATCGATCAAAGAAGGTTAGTGATTTATCACCAAAAAAAAAAATTACAGTCGCACCCTGCGTTGTGAATGGCGCCGTGCCAGTTTTTGTGGGCTGTAATAAAAAAATACCCTCTATTTTAATACCCAATAAACATTCGCCTTCGTATACATTCTATTGCCTTTACATTGTAATTACCTACGCTTTTAATTAGCAAGACCTGGCAAATAAGACTTAATTATACAGTATTTTCATTATATATATAACTCTGAACTAGCGCAGTTGCTAACATAAAAAACAAATTGTTTTGCAGTATCTGTTGGTTTTTTTTATTAGAAAGGCTAAGTGTTTACCTCCGTTAATATAAAGTGTGTATGAAATGACGACATAATTTCATAACGTAGTAGAATAATCATGTTTTTACATTAATTTTTAATAAATGAAGTCTAATTCATTATGTGTGTAGGTAATGCAATTAATTTTTTGCCGTTATTTTAATTTCATAACTACGTGGAATAATAAAGTGAAGTCTCCTTGACTGAAATCAAAATTACAGAATAAGGCAAACGATATTCGATAAATTACCTAAACTGTATTTTTTGTCAGTATACAAACTGGGATTGAATCGGCGATCACTTGCACGATTAAAATACATCAACTAATTGCAAAGTATCTAGTAACTGGTAAATTATAACTACATCACAAATCGAGCGACCCCTACTTGAGGAATGAACTATTCAATCAAACGTGATGGTTTGTCGCCATAAAATGGTTTGCCAGGTGTTCTTAATTATAGCTCGTAGCCCAATGGTTGAGGTTGGCAACCCCTGAGGTGTTTTATACTTATATTTTATACCTACAATTTTGTATCCGTAGTAGAATTGCCTTTGCCTGTTATTTGTCACATATGTAGATTTTTTAGACCTTAATGCGTGTAAGGAAAGTACCACTGACAAGGGGAAAGGGATAAAATAGACACTAAAGATTTTTCAACATAGCTTTTTAACTGCGTAACAATACCAAAAAGAACATTACAAAGTTTGTTATCTTCATTGTGAATCGCACCAAGTTCCACATCCCATTGACCGAGTGTTGACATATTGTCTCTAAAGTTTTGTCTGTACCTTGTCGAAACGTGGGATCGATAGTCGAATTAGGGACTACTCACACTTATTCAGCTCCATTCAGCGTTTGTTAATAGAAAATGCCAGGTTCTGTGTGGAGATTCTTCAGCTTTCCGCGTCTGTTCAGCCGCGTAAGCATGTCATATAAAATCGTCATATGAATTTGTGAGAGTAGACACTTCATCGTTAATTGATTGTATAATATTACGAAAACAAAACTATCAGGATTCTTCCTTAATAGAACACTGCAAAATGATTATAGTTGCCTGACCGTTTGTTCTAACTGTAGTTATTAAATTAATAACATAACAGGACACTAGTAACATTAGTTTGATGCATAGGAATTATGACGTTTTGTAAATAAAATAGATATCAAGTATAAATTTAGATCTCTTAATAAAAAATAGCATCCAAAAGCACACACGCTAAGTATAATGGCATCTGGCCGCAGTTACTTACCACCAGAGCCTGTAGTGATGCCTGTTTTACTAACAGTTTAAAAGATTTACAATCACGCGCAATAAATTTTACGGTTACTTTGATGTCATTTTTTATAAACATAAATTTTTCAACGCAATGTAAAGAGATACGCATTATTAGACATGTAAATCGGTTTGGGACACACAGCCACTTAGATGTTCCAATGAAATAGATTTTCAAAAAGTGCAGTGAATATTAAACTAACGACTATGTAGATTATTAGTGAGTAAAAGGAAGAACAAGACCTTTGAAATTTCCTGGAAGTTTCTTCAGAAAATTACTTTTGTATAAAATAAAATTTTGTTCTTATCATAATGTTAATTCAATTTAATAATGTCACTATCTATTATTTTCAATGCAATGTGGTGTATATAAGTAAGATAGAGCTGATCCAGACGGCACACAAAGAAGCCCTGCCAAAAATCTTACCTTTTTTGTTTATTGTTCCTAACCATGGACACTGAGTCCTTCAGTCGTATATACATCTGTGTAGTCTAGTCTTTAGTAGTATTAAGTCTTCGTTTGCATTGAAATGCAAGTGTAATACATTTCAATGCATCCTGAGAGAGTTTGGCGCCAAATGGTTGATGGTAGACACTGTGGTGCTACTTTGATGAGGTGGATTACCACGATAAAAAACTCCTCACTTTTCACACCACTTGACGCTTCTTTCTATGATCCTCCACATTGCACATCATCACAGACACATATTACACAAAACTACACTGATTATATAAAAGTTCTGGGTATTGTTGGATAAAAAAATAATGTTACTTATTTTTAATCTTCGTCATCAAATTGGTACTCGACGACTTTCTCTACACTGTGTGCCACCGGCTTCACACGTCGCCTCCTCAAGTATAAATTTGCTTTTACAACTACATAAATTTGTCGATGCGGCAATTCTAGTATCCGGTCAGATTTTATTCGCCTCCCATCCTGTTCGATATTGCTACACTTTTCTACGAAACCACTAGACTTGTCTGATCGTATAAATATGTGAAGATAAATCTAAGTATCCAATTTTGAAGATAGAGATACTCCTGCATGCGATAGTTTTTTGATAGTTAAATTATATGTTACTGTAAAAGTAAATTTTCCAGTAAAACCTAAGATATACCAATTTTTAATGGTAAATGTCCAAGAAGGTTTGCGATTCGAACTTTTACCATCATTCACTAAGTAAATCTTAGGAATTACAATAAAGGCAAGGTAAATGTTGAAAAAAAAATCATAGTATAACTAGGAAATGTATTCTAATAGATATAAAAACAATATTCGTGTCAATAATCACTGTGTCAGAATTGAGTAGACATTATAAATATTATTTTTAAGGGTCATAAAAAATTTACCTTAACCTAATATCTATCAGATTAACATATATCGGTAAAATAATATTATATATAGTTTTATGTTTTGTTACCCGTTCAAATAACACTCATTAAGAATTAGTCCTAAAACCAAAATCTACCAGCTGACAGCAGTAAAACCTAGTATAAACGGAATTCGAATGCTAAAAGCCAGAAATCAAAATGTTTCTTAAAGTAATTATAATCGAATTTCTATTGATGACTTTTCAGCTGAAGCGGCGATTAACGATTAAGAAAGATGTCTTTACAAGTGCAAACCTCTAATATAATCCGTATAGGTCCGTCCGTATCCGTCCGTATAGGTAATAAGATTTTTGAAATGATAAAAAGCCTAATTACAGAATTTAAATTCGGATATAAAAAATATCTGATATATGTTATGAACATTCATTCAGGAAGTGTTGATTCTTAAAATTGTCTTCATAATAACGCTGACAATTAATTTGTCTATCGAAATGCGGCTATATGAATAAAAACAAATATTTCGAAAATGTGTTCAACTTTCAAACTTTTGTTCTTTTGTTTCTGTGAATTTAATTGTAGGATTTTGGCATTAAATTGTATTGTGAATTTTTCACTTAAACATGGCATATCAAAATAATTTAGATTTAAAGAATCATTCTTTTTGAAGTACAAAAACATAAAATTAGCTTTACAATGACACCGCGAAAGATATCCTGATAGAAATAAACCGTCTCGATTTTTTATGAAACGGTTAGTGGATAATCTGCTAAATTTGGACGTTTCGATCATCGCTTACCAAATGATAAACACTGATGATGAACTCGACATTTTGATATACTTTGAATCAAACCTCAGTGAGGGAAAGAGAAGAAGTAATCAGAATTTCGAAAAGCAAAATACATCGTGTAGGTACCAAAAAAATACAAATTGAAAACTTAGATTAAAAGGGGATTAGTACAAAAAATACCGACTTATTTTCTGCCATGAAATCGAGAGGCTCATTCTAGAGGATCAGTATTTTCAAAATAATATTATCTGGTCAGACGAGAACAACTTCAGCAATAAAGGTATATACTTACAACTGGCACAATAATCGTTTTTGATCCAGGGAAAATCCCTTACGTTGGCGAGACAAATAATCAAGTGCGTTTTCGTTTAACTGTTGGTGTGGGATTATAAAAAAACCCGGGTTCTCTTATTACATTTTTACAAGGGCACTTGGGCACGGAAAGGTATTTAGAAATACATGACATTTTAAGAAATGCGATTAATAATATTCCAGTTGCAGAAAGACCAAAACTCATCTCCTCATCAGATCCCCAGATCTAACCCCGTTATATTTTTTTATGGGGTTATGTAGAAAAAATTAGTTTACAAGAAACAGTATGAAAGTGTCTATGAGTTACAAACAGAACTTAGATGTAATATTCTAAGTATCCATCAAAACATGATAACAACAAGATCAAAAAATCGACAGGAAGCGAAATAATCAAATGTGTGCGACTTTGTATTCAACAGGAAGGGACTCATTTTGAGCATTTGATAGATTGATTAACTTTGTATTCAAAATTATAAAATTCGTGGTCTTTCTTTTATTTTTGACACTAAGTTTATGTTATTTAGCAAAAAACAATCCTCACGATAAAGTCTTGCATGATAAAGCAACAGGGTAATTATTTTTCTCGCGTAACGGGTTCGATTCCCGGTTCAACCATGTAATTATTTAAATATCTGTGAATGCTGTTTGAATGGGTTATGAAATTCAAATAATGTCTTCTTTCATTAAAATGTTACATCTACAAAATTTAAGGTACTTTCCCTCCATGTGGCATAGCCGTGGGACAACTTGTATAGTAATTATTATTTAAATACTAAAGCGTATCTGCAAGTTAATCTTGATTAAGAAGATCATTTTTCAACATTTAACATGACAGTTAAGGAACTTCTAAAGGAAAAAGATAATACTGATGTATGAAGTCACTAAGAAGATTATGAGGAAACGAATGAAGCGACTCTGACGTTTCATAAAACAAGTCTTAGTAATAAATCTAATTGTTCCCAACAGAATCCTGTTCCAGTCATTGTCGGGGATCGAACCCCCGACAATACGGGAGAACACTCTAATCCCATTAGTTTTGACGTTGATCGCCCATCCGTCATAATGCTTAGAAACATGAGGGTGGAAAGATTCTGAAGATAAATGTACATTGATAGAGTTGTGACGTCTATAATTTATTTTCTAAAAATAATTCTCGGTCAAAACTTCCGTGGGGAGTAATAAAGAGATATTTTTAAATAAAGAAAGGCTTCTTATTATTATTTTTTAAATGAGATGTCATTTTGATTAGTTCGTTGAAAACATTTACTTTCTACTTCTCGACATCATCAATGAGCTCAAGAAAAGTATCAGGTAAAGACCCATTTGTAGCTGAAAAGGAAATTGTTGACGTTTCGGGTGATATATTTTACCTCCTAGCTAACAGCAGCCTCCAAGCTAATGATAATAATAAAAATATTCCTACAATAAAACAGAAATACCGCATGCTTACATGACGACAAAAATTGGCAAAACATTTACACAGTTCTTATCGGAATAAGTAATTACATAGACAAATTTCAGTCCTCCGTAACGAATTGTAACCAACGAAATACTTAGAATTAAAAATGAATTTATCAACACAAATTCTACATTGGGATAGAAATACTCAAATCAAATCGCAGAAGGCGCGAGGCAAATCCACAGGATAAAAGATTGGACAAATATTTGACCCAAGTTTGGCAATAACGCGCACGCAGTTGACATGTATGATAAAGTGCTCATTCTTTTTAATTTCACCCTCAATGTCAGAGGTTGGATTACCACACGGCTGTTCCTTTGACGGCATAGACGTTTTTTGATAAACGACCCGTCTGGCGGGTCAGGTCTCCATTGTGCCCCTTTGAAATTCCGACACCCATTTATCAAGCTTACTGTTCCGTTCTGAAAATTAACGCGGCGGTGCAAGTAATGAGTGAAGACGGTGGAGATTAATAGTTTAGCTTACGTTACAAAATGTCGTGAATTATACTGTAATACTCCAATTTTAACGTCTTGTTCCAATGAAACGTTCTTGTTTGGCCTAATTTCGAACTTCCTTCGTTCGGTGCTCGATGTTTCTGCAGTGTTTTATCAGTATTGTTGGCTTTTTTACTCAAGCGTGACAACACCTATGAAGAATTGAAGCAGTATTTTAAAGAACTAATTGTTACTACAATAATAGATATTGTATGAAGCTGCGTGCGAGCGAAATATCTCATCACTGAATTGTTCATGTAAACCGATCAACCAAGAGATCCTCGAGGGTAGTCTATGTCTAGAATAGGCGTCTTGGCAATTATAAATAATTCAACAAGACAATGATAATGAGAATAAAGAATCGTTGACAGGCACTATATCACTTCAAAGAAACGTAATCACTATTATATCTCATATCTTGATGTTTCTATAACCCAAATAAAAATTCATATCACACTTACTCCAGAACTTTTGAAGTCGTAATGAATATTATTAAGGTTCAGAATTGTGTATTCATTTATTCCTATTTTTCATTCAACATTACTTAATTATACTACTTAGAAGTCGGCTTTGACTGTCATACCAGCTACCGGTATATGAACTTAATACACATGACCGGACGAAAACGCAATAACTTTCGGATCCTTTGTAATTCAATTCTTGATGGGCTTTGAGGGCAGCGTACCAACTCAACGGATTATATTACACACCAATAAAACGTAAAATATAAAAGAGGTTTTACTACTTCCAAAATCAAAAGATCCTTCGTTTGATCTAAATTTGTGGTCTCTTTTGTGATGCCTTTATTCTTTTATATTGAACATAATTGATAAGCCAGCAGATTGTCTATCTAATTGTGTATGGCTAATGTTGCATCTAGTTTCTGCAGTAATTTTACAGTACGTTGACAAGTTTGGACTTAGGATGTCAAGTGCAGTACCCAATTATATTACATGGCTTTTTACTCTTCAAGGTAAAATAGTATATTATCTAGTCATGTCTAGTCTAGATTTTCCCTTGGAAAAATCTCTGTAGTGGCAAATAGTGAGGATGGTGTCAAACTAAAACGAGAGTTTTAGTCTTCAACAATGTCGTTGCTTATATACGTCTCAATGCTAACCATGGTAGTAGCTTATGAGGAGTATGGACTGTGATACTAGTAAGCAGGTCCAATTCAGATCGGTAAGTATCAAGGTAGCTCAAGCTGCACTGAATCATGGGAATGCTTTAGTTCGGTGAACAGAAGAAAAGTAAATTGGATAGGGATGTAAAAAAATATGAAGCTTAGTAAGCGGTTGGGAATTTCCAAGAGCAATACATTTTCACACAGGAATTACAATAACGGTTTATGCGTAAAAAATATTATCTAGTTAACACCTATGCCCTCCCCTTCGGGGATAGAGGCTTGATGATAGCGAGGCGTATGTTATTATCTTCTTTATTGAGTAAAAAAGTTTGCCTATACACGCCATAAGCTTAACCCTTATTTGTAGTCTAAATAGTGTGCGGTGGCGGACGAATTTACGCGAACACTGATTTTGACGTATCGTTTTCGGGGGCTGCCCGTGAAAAATGATTTGCCCTCAAAGGAGGCTAAAAAGTTCTGTTCATGATTTTTGAAAGCATTCAAAGGCTTTTAAAAAATTAAACTCCGCTATTCAACCGAATAACCAAAATGAAAATTCTATTATAGTTTGTCATGTTCATTTAAAATTATCTAAGACTGGCTTTGACGTTTCTATCTCTTTAAAAATATATACATTGATAACATATTTGTGTCTCTACCTAAAAGTTTACTCACTGACCAAACGAGATAGTATCGAACAAATAATAAAAGTTAATTCAATGTCCTGAATTTGTTGGTGTGTGTTGATTTAATAATGATAAAAATAACATGAGTATTGAACTAGCGAATAAATCTTTGTTGAAAGAAACATTATTGCAAGCATTATCAAGTAATGAAATTTCTTGTCAAAGCAATAAGAAAGTCTCCAATTTCTCAAACATTTACCAAGATTCAAGAAACAGTGAGGTCAATACTGAATTAATCATCTTACAACCTGATGGGTCTGTGCTGTGTCACCTGACAGTTTACACGAATGCTTGTCGTTTGTTTACGACAATGTTATTGATGTACACACTGAAGACCTAACAGCTAAGGTAACAAAGACTAGTTTCGATAACATAAATGAAGAAGTAGATATGTCCGTAGTCAATGTTCGCTGTCATGTCGAAGAGGAAGTTAGTAAACAAACTCCTGTGAATGACGTGGACTACAGAGTTCTTATTTAAGTAGGACATGGAGTTTTTACTGAAAATATTGTGAACGGTACGTGACTGTAATTACATATCTCACCAAATTATATGTTGGCTTGTGTGTGAAGTGGATCAAACAAAAACATATTTGCAGGTAAAAATAGAAACGAAATATCGATCTCAAAAAGAAAGTACCTAGTACCACCAATAAAAAGTTTCAATAACTACTTCAAAATATAGATGAAGCTAGACAACTAAGAAAACACTAATTGTTGGAAACTTCTACGAAATAACATCCAATTACCAAAAAGTTTTTTAACGATTGTCTAATCACTTTTTAATATCCGAAACCCCAAAGTAAATCCCATTAGACAAGCTAGATCCCAATCTGCCGCGTCGTAATCAACCCGCAATGACAGCACCAAAACTTGCCCCAAAGTATTTACATTATGGATAGACTCAAAATTAACCAAACAATATTAATCATACTCCCCGAAGTCAAAGCGGCCCGCTCCCAACTACACGATAATGATATATGCGATATTTGATGATAAACAATCGAGGTCATTTATTATCTGTCCGTTATTTGACAAGCAGTAGGCAGATGTCATTTGTCATTTCCCTGGATCCGTAGGTCCCTTCGTTACGCTGCCGCCTACATTCGCCTCTGACGGCGGTTAGCTACCAACTGGCGATGTTCACAACGCCCAAACGAAATCCAGCCTTAATCCATAACGGCTAAAGTATACATTCATCCGAAACCCGAATCAATCTTGATTGTTTTCAGCATGAACGATTATGATAGATGAAAGAGTTAGCGCTCCCACAAAGCCACGTAGCTGTTAAGGGTAAATCGACTGTATTACTAAGCGAAACAAAATCGAAGATAGAATACCCGCTCGAAGTATAGAAGCTGTCTCAGCAAAACGTGTTATTGAAGATGAAACAGTAATGGATGGGGATAGGGAATGCGTGAACGCCGCCGGAGATGTATTGTTATCGAGGTTGTTTATCAGAATACGACGATCGTTTCTGTAAATAATTACCTTTTAAAAAGAATATTTCGTGCCAGCTACCGGTAATATATTCATTATATCTGACATCTTACAAAGCGCCATTACAATAAATAAAAATCATTTTATAGGTCCACGACGTCGTTCGATGGGATCGTTTTATTGTTGTGGGACATATTTGGGATTTTGTCGCAATGTCATTAGCATGTGGGCTGTTTCGGGTTTTTAATTTGTCTTTAAGGACATTCCGTATTTTACAACTTACATTTTGGTCCTCGATGCAGTCGGCCGTAAAGGCCAATTAACTTCCAAAATAAAGTGTTAAAAGACTTAATGGCGCCGTAAAAACTGTGACACAGCGGCACTTGGCCAAATTCACTGCTTAATAACTGGTTCGTGTACGAAGACGTAATGCGAAATGCGTGTTAGTAATTTTTAAAGGGAAATTGTATGTGAATTTTTAGGGGAGTTCCCACAGGACGTCATGTCGGCGTCTACGGATATGTCTACTAAATCAAATGTTTAATTTCCCGAGGCGAAACAACGACCATTGTGCTGTTCACCCTTTAAAAAGGATGTGCCGGAAAAGTATCTTCGCTTTTACAGCTTCAAACAAATTTTAACTTCTTGGCAAATTTTTGTGAAATGCCAACCTGCTGGAATGGTGTCTCTATTATATATTTTTTTTTATTTTATCATGCTTGTTGGATCCATAGTTAAAATGCAATATTTTTATACAAATTTAAAAATATTTTATGATCTATCAAGCTTTCATTTTTCAAAATTTAAACATACCAATCTAAACCTAAAAGTTAATAAATTTTCATTCAATCTTGCATATAATTTTATTATTAAATAATTATAATCATATAATCATATAATTTAAATGTTTTCTTTTTGGGTATATCAAATATTTCAAATTAAGATCACAATCTACAGATGTGAAAGAATCATTTATTCAAAATGCTATAAAGTGTATCAGATCCATTTATAAAACGCGCGCCATCAAATTCAACTTTAAAAAATTCTATATTACGTGCAGCAAAGTGTACCGATTCTGCCTCGCTGGGTGTGCCTCTAAAATATTCAATAGGCTGTTCGCCTCTGTCAAACGCATTCTTAACTTCATTACTCTTTCTCTGACACCCGGGTTAATCTTTCATTGTGTGTAGGGTCTTTGCGTGTATTCTATTGAATTCTTTATATCTTAAACAGCTTGGATCTTTTCAATTGTTTGTTATATTTGTGACAGGTGAAAGTGAGGAATTATCTTGTTTGTCTTTTTCAAACTTCAGATTGATATATGATTGAAATTCATCTTAGTTAAAGTAACAAATTTCAAATCTCAAGGAATAGCCATTAACATACAAAAATATTTTGTTGATAACAATACTAAAATTACCAACATATTTTTATTTTATTGATGTAAAAATGTTTGAAGTTATGTTATACTATGTATACTATGTATCGATCAAGAAGTATCGTATAACTTGATAATGTTGATCTAGTATCTGAAGCAAATTATTCACGAAAGAAAATAGAGCAAATAACCCACTTGAGCCAAAGCAATATTGGACAGAATATAAAGACTAAAAAATAACATGTCGACATAAAATCAAGACCAAAAATAAACTTAGTTTCCATTATATCAATTAAATTATCATTTACGACCACATAATCTATTCTGTTTATTAAAACCAGAATTTATTACCGGCTGTTAAACCGCGACATTTTAATATTCTATTTATTTATTCATCACAAATTTATACCATTACATGTATAATGATTAAACTCCACTATCTTGGAATTAACGAGCATTATATTAAGTTGAACCTGTCAAAAGCAAAGACCCCAACCAAATACGCCGGCGTTAATCAAGCCAGAATCAATCGCGGTTCCTTGGGCAAACAACGTTGGGGTGATTTTTCGTGAGCACCTGACAGAGACGATCCATCGTACGCCGGTATAAAAACGTCAGGCGAACGCCGGCATTGACTATGATCAAGTATACCCCCTAATGCAGTCCTAAGGGTTAGCGAGCTAGTTGTTAAACTATTTGTGTTTTCAATGATTTGGCTTTTTGTTGTTTTTTTTATTTCTTTGACTTTTTTGTACATTAAAATTAAAATGATAACGGGTTATGTTAATGTCAAACTTGATATATAATTTTATTTTGCTTACAGTTTTATAGACTAAAAATTTTTTTATTAACAAGGTGTCAAATTTTTATTAAGATTTATAAACATTATTTGTGTATTAAAATTATCTTGGTGTATGCGTAAAATATAGAAGATATTGTAATCCATGTTGAGTAATAGATTTCATATATTATTATGAATGCTAATTGGAGAACGTAGTTAGCGTTCCATGGAAAATTACGTGACAGACATCAGTACATAAATTACCGCATACCAAGATAAATTCCCAGCAATAAAAACGTCAGAGGCGTTGGATACACCACTGTAAATATGACCAGATGATAAACACTCCGAGTCCTATTAATTAACAGTGTCGCTAACAAATTTTGTCTCCACTCGACAGCTGTACAAAAACGGCCCATAATTTATGTGTAGCAGCCCTGCCGCGCCCCCCGCCCCCGGCAGGTTGAAAGAGTCACGCCGTGTGATTGATGACGACCGCTCCCCGCCCACATGACCTAACAACCGCCTAGAACTGACAAACTATCGCATTGTTGCCCGCAGGATATCATAAGATCATCGACACGAAATTTATTACCTTGTTTGGTACAAGCTCACCAGATCGCAGCGATCGTTTAGATAATCATCGTTACTTAGATCGACTAGATCTACTCCCGAGATTGCAGAGAAATCTGAAACGAAACTGAGAGTTACAAGATTTATAGCGACACTTTGAAGCCAAACCAATTCTATCCTTTCTAAGTTCTACATAGAGCGGCGTGACGCGCGCGTTTTATGTCAAATCATTCTGTAATGAAAAATATGAATTTGTGAGTCCCGCAGACGCATTAATCTACACGAAATTCATTTCTAGACATTTAAATACAAAGGTCGATAGAGTGATAAATTATGAATGAAATAACAATTCAGTTTCAATAGCACGACTCGTGTTTAGTGCGAGCAACAAACGCGTCGTGTCAACAACAATGGACTTATAAATATGGGTTCCTGTAATATTCTTTTTATCTGTATTGTGCTTCACCTTCCGCTCGATTCGTTTCAACGTCGCCGGGTTCAATTTTATTTTCATTGTTGTTGAGAAATATATTAATTGCTTCGTCTATTGAAAGCGCAGCCCTGCAGTGTCTGAGAGTAATTTATGCGTTTGAAACGAACCCAGTCTCGCCGCCCGTCAGCGTAGACCACTTCGCGTCCATATCTCTAAATGCATCTGACACAGTTAATCCATATAAAGTTATTATTGCTTTGGCTTTCAACCGACTTAATTGACCGCTACTGGCTGGTGTAAACTCGTGTGTTAGCGATAAGCAACTGAATACATTTAGGTTTTAAATAAAGGTTCACGCTCGTTGCACACAAATGCGAATCGCATGCTCGCCGGGTTTATCGCTGTTGTGTGCTTAAACGACTTTTTTCGCATGCACCTCGTAAATACGAAGCACAAAGGACAGTTATTTATGCGATCTTGATATTATTGTTTCACTGGTATTGTGTTGAAATTTTAATTTGTCAGAAATTTTGAGCCAAGTTTAATCTTCTTAGTGGCTCGGCCGTGGTCCCGAATTAACGCAGCCAGCCGTGTAAGCTATAGATTAAGTGGGATCTTGCTCGGAGACTGTTGCCAACGTCTCAATAAGCCGCTCCACATTTTTACGGCCCCTATATCCGTTTCACTGCGTAAATACACTTAATGACCGACATTTCGTGAACGCTTTTATTGTGAAGTTTTTATTATCGGGAAAATCATTTGTTTAGTCTACGTACGGTTATTGCGAAGCGAGTCAGTGCGTTTCGGGGTTTATTGGAGGTACTTTATTACCCCTCTTTACCCCGCCTTTGAAGCAACATCGACTTTGAGTTTTGAAACGTCAGTGTGGCCGGATGGTAGTAATTAAATTAGATTTTTATCAACGAATATGATTACACGTTCCGTTGTTGCTTTACTTGCGTTGCAATCTTGAGAGCTCTTTTTATTTTAATAAAGTTTATAGCCAAATCTCGAGACTAGATCACCAATTAAAACTTTTATCATTACAGATATGAGGCGATTAGAATTATAAAAACGTTGCCGAGAAGTGCAGCGCCGACTTTTATGAATGTAATTATACAACAACCTTCTCGGGTTGAATTTTTTGCATTTAAATGGAATGAAAATAAATTCTTCGCCATAATCTTTCTCGGCGATAAAGCAGTGTCAAACCACTATAATAATTTTGAAACAGTCTATTAAGTGAATCTTTATGATAATGGTGGAACAGAAGTCGCGGCCGCGAACGAATGGCCTGTTATTTTGATACATTATCATATTTAAACAATTCAGATGATAATAGACACGTCGGGTGAAACCCTTTGGTAATATAAATGGTTGTATTATTATTTATTTATGGGTTTCCTTCCTCTGGGCCGGGGGCGATGTAGCATATTTCATTGAGCGAAAAAATGCTTTCGAAGTCGTGAGTTTATACCGAGCAAGATCCGGTTTGAGTACCTGAAACGACTCGCTATAAGCTTGTTGTGGCAATAATAAAGATTTATACGACGTTCGGCGGTAGCGTGTTTTGTTCTCTGTTACGAGCCGATTCGCTTTCTGCAAGATCAATAGCGCTCTTTATTGTAAGCGGTGAATTATCGTCACCGCTTGTTCTTCCAGCTTCAACTATAAATTCTGCGTCTACTCCCTTCGATTTCTTATTATCACCATCTACATCTTCACTGACGTCTTAAAGATTATCATTGGTTTTCAAACCGTTTATTTTTAGCTTGAAATCGCTTGGTGTTTCGACATCGAGGCGACTGATACGCGCAATTACAGCAAGATTAATCGCGTCGTCTTCGACAAAGTTGTCAACGGGCTTTGTGTCATTGTTCCCATCATATATTCACAAAGGCGTCTTGAGAACATGGCTGTGTGTAATTTTTTCAAGTAATCTCATTATTACGTCCCGGCTGCGGCACGGTGATTAACTGTTTGATTTATGGCGTATGCAATTTGCATCAGAACCGCTGCCTTAGCTTTTTGCGCGTAGTCGATGATTATCGTCCGTATCGTGTCGGGTTTAATGATAGTTATTTCATGACTCGCCGAGCTTGCTATCGGGGACGTTTCATTAAACTTCTTAACATACATTACTTCGACGAATGTGTCTGATTATGTTAATGCTTCCCGTACAAGGTGCTCGTTTACCATATCTTCTTCTTCCACAGCCGTTAATGGATTGTTTGCAGTGTTTTTATCTTTTTCTTGCATTATATTTTAAGTTGATCAGTCATGTTTATGTATAGTAATGATCGGGTAATAAGGGGGTTCTGTTATTGTCTTAGCGAGCCGGTTTTTATTGATTTAAAATGAAGGTTTGTTCTTTACTTCTGATTGCACGCGTGCGAATAGATAGTATCGCACATAAAACTAAACGGCGCGCCACAAAATTTATGAATCGGCCCAAGAGCTGCCTTCCACACAAAAGTTGTTTATCGCTCCCCGCGTAGGGCTGTTAATATATTTTAGTTTTATTGCCTTCCTACGAACATCATAATTTTCATTCTTTATATTATTTGGAGCGAGATCGTTAATGGTGCGATATATCATATTAAAAAATTCTCCCGTTGCGTGTGTTGATAATTTAGGTGCTATTAATACCTTACGGTTTATTATCGGATCAAGGCTTTGCTTGACAGCGACTTGTATCTTTATTATAATCTTGGCCTTTATATTTATGCGCATGATCTTAAGTAATTTGAATAATAAATTAAATTATACTTCTTTTAAACATATAAATCTTTTGTTTATGCGCTATTTTGAAGTTATCGTTTGTATTCAAATTGAGAAATTTATTCAATATAATAATACAGTTATTGACAATATAAAGAAGACAGATGAAAATATGAATTGAATTCATACAATCATTTTTAAAATATTGAGAATAAACAAAAACAATCCACGCCACCGAGGACCTTTTTTAAAACCTAACCTTTTATTAAAAGCTTAACAGAGCAAATTAAAAACATGAAATACGACAATCAATCACTACACTAGAGACTAAGCTATAAAATATAATGTAAGAAAAAATACAATAAACGTGACTGTTCTCCAAAATAATTAATTACTTACTTATCATCGTCGTGAACACGTAAAAAACGTAATCCATTCATTCGTGACTTGGATATTCCATTTATAACTCCGTCCAATAAATTGTAGATCAATCATATACAAACAATATTAATGATATCTGTCTGCTAAGCTTCGAATCGATCATATCCTAAGTCGCGTCAAGGATGTGGGCTGTTAATTAAGCTGCGTTTACACATAAGCAGTGGTTTATTTGCCAGGATTAACTGGGTTCTTATTAGCTATTACCGGTTTCCGGCATAGTCTTTATAAAGAAATGAAAGTCCTATAGCAGGAACTGACGACTATTTAGTCACGAAAGGTTATTGATGTATTCAACGATTCATGTTCTGGTCTGAGTTGGTTGAATGCACCTTCTGGGAAAACTCTCTCCTTCGTGTTTTTTTTTTATAAAAAGCTCAGCCAATGACCCCACACTACCAGATGATAAGCAGTAGAGGAGTCCATATGTGAAGATAGCTCGTGCAGCTTTGTATCTCAGATTCTGGTCAAGAGCAATTCCATAAAATGTAAAAAGAGGTCGGTGGGCTACCGCTCGATGCTGGAAGCGAAGGTAGAACTGATTTGTATAGAGATGCTTGGGGGAAGGCCACGTTTAGCAGATGGTGTCTCTCAGCTATGATCATGATGATAACCAGCCGGTAGAGGTATCAGCACAATTTTTTTTAAACATGTTTAGGCATGTAACTATAAAACAGAAGTTGTTAAAGCTTAGATCAAAAACCAAAGAAACCCTAAAGTTTTACACAATATTCACAATTTACAAAAGTAATTTAACTAAAAACCCATTAGCCAAAAACCACAGAGTAAACAATTTGTTGAAATTTGATAAAACCAAAACCATTGAAATTAGTTGTTATTAGCGACCATTTTTTGAAAAAAAAAATCAACTTAGTTAATTAATCAATCAGTTAAGTTTTACGATTTGTGAGAATTTATAGAAAAAATACTCGTAATAATATTTTAAAAACATTTTGATTCTGGCAAAAGTAAATCATGATTGTAATTTGACATTAAATAATAATTGACATAAAATAATCTTACGATTTAACGAATAATGAATCGCTAATGTATTGGCGACCTTATCGAAAAACATAACTAATATAAAAATATATTTCATGTCATGTTTTATTACCAAATAAAATATTACTCTCCATATTTTAACATAATCGGAGGACTAGAAATTTATTTACTTCGTAACATGTAAAATAAAATCTTAATTATAAAAATTAAATATCGTACCAGGTTTTTTTCAGAAAATGCTTACATGCTTACAGCTGCATTTAAAATGTAGTACCTATTGTATATAAAATATACTGTAATGTAAATGTGTAACTTATGTACAGTTCATTGTGAATATTGCTTGCCTCCCACTGTGCCCGGTGCATGGCAACAGGTTCGCCACCTGTTAAAAAGGCGGGGAAAAAGGCGTGATGATATGTTTGTTTATTTCTTGTATAAAATGACGTAGGATTTGTGCCAAGATTGCACCAAGTAGATATCTTTACCTACCTCACTAAAAAAAAGCGTATAATTTAAGCATTTGTGTAAAATAAAATCTTGGAAAATCATAAACTGTTGGCAACCCAACATAATTTTTTTTTAATACTGTGGCAACATTGTTAAGCCCCTGTCGTTCACGAAAATATACAAGTGTGCATCTATTTCCTGCTTTTTAATTTAAATTAACTAATTACCAGCGTCCTACACACTCCAAACACACTTCAAAACAAAACCCGTTCAATTAATTAAGACAACAGTCATATTTCCTTTAGTTTAAGTTCACCTTAAACCTTTGTAAGTTTTCAAAAATCTCCAAGTGTCAACCCTGGCAGAGCGCCGGTTTTAATACAACATGAAATATGGCCCACTAAAGACTATATAACGTAAAATTTACAATTCATAAAACAGAATGATATACTCGATGGCGGATTGCAACCGCTCGCTTTGTTCGAGTTGTCTGCTCTGCAATATTTTTCAAAGATGATGCACTCTAAAAGGAGTATAAAGTTCATAGTTTTATGTTCTACAGTGAAACATTGAAACTATCTGTTTGTTCTCGTAGTCGTGTCCTATCGAGCCAATAACAATTTAAGGTTAGGTATTCCCAATTTGGCAGTTTAGAATCCTGTTTAATTCAGAATTACCAGTAATAGAAATCTGAAAAAATATATGTTACATTTGAAGATATACGGATGCGTATTTGCAATCAGTAACAAGATTTGCTGAACTTCACTCGATAAAAAATAAATTCCAAACTTGCCTCCCCACGAAAATGGTTTTTCGTTCGGTGCCTAATTACGGTTATTGATATAAATTTTGTATTCATAAATAGAGCCAATCATTTTCTAGTGCTATTCGTAGGGTTACATAAGATATATATTTTTTTCTATTTCGAAATATCCAAAAAACCATCGACCGATGATCGACCGCCATTACGTCAGTTGCATTAAAAGCGCAGTAGTTGTCCCTGTGGCAGCCCGGCAAAATATAACCTGAAGAAATAACTAGCCGAAATGCACTACAATTAATACGAAAATGTAAGAAAATGTTTACTTTTATTGGGACCACAGTATAGTGAAATTTCAAGTAAGTCAATGAAAATGATTTTTCCTATCAGATCTAGTTCATCAATTCCACGCTAATATAATAAAAGTACATACGGGTGACATGTTCTAATATTCACGTTTTATAATTATGAGCCTATGGATTTTTTCACGATACGAGTTTAACCTACAATTTCGCGTTTTATTTTATTGTTTCAGATATATTGAAGATGCTGGGGACTCCCTAATGTAGATGACGGCATATTTTTATTACCACGTTTTAATTTTTTTAATAAATAATACTGAATGTTTGCTCTCTCAACCATTTGTAGCAACTATCTATCTTACGAGTACTTTTAAGTCAAAAAAAATAAGGTATTAAACAATATATTCTATTGTTTTGGGATTACTGATTTTTTGATCGAAGAAGAAGAGAAAAAAGAAGAAGAGAAGCATTTTCCACATGCGCTTGGAGCCCACCCACCTGTCCTTGCGGACGACAATTTTATTATTTTGAAGGTTTAAGTTTCTGTTTTATTTTATTATTTTGAAGGTTTAAGTTTAAGTTAAATAAATGTCCGTATCGTATACACTGTCCCCAAAGGGGTAGGCAGAGGTGTTAAGCACCCACATTACGCCTAAGTCACCATGTAACAGGTGGTGAGCCTGTGGCCATGCACCGGGCACAATGTGAGGCATGCGATAATAAAAATCAACTGTAAGTACATAAGTTTTATCGATCGAGTCCGCGACCTCTCGAGCGAGTAGTGCATAGTCGAGTAAGGAAATCAGCATACCCTTAACTTACTACTTAGCAGTTTTTATGTAATTTCAATCATTATTGACTTAATAACAACAATCAATTATTGCAGCCATGATTCATTCAACGCGACACGAGTGTAATATTATTACTATTAGTTATCGTACTAGTAAATA